>OY720172.1:19885000-21331250 GCA_963082885.1 Parascotia fuliginaria
AATTATACGATATTTATTTCAGTTTAGGTTTTATATTTCATTAGTATTACGAAATCGTTCGCAATTAAGCGACATTAATCGGGCAATGACTGCGATATCAAAATATTTTAAAAATGAGAAACATTATGAGAAAAGACTGAACGATGAGCAAACAACCAGAGCACGTTTTGGAGAACAACAGCAAGCCTATCTCGATGGCAATGAGATTGTATGTAGATTACCAATTTAAAGAAAACATTAACACGTCTTAAATTGATGCAGTTTACTAGAGCGTACCCCATTACCTTCAATACAAAGGGTCCATTATCCAAAATTAGCTAACGGTCGATATCGATACCGCGAATTTTATCGACTAATCGTGACACCGCAAATAGATTATAGAGTATCGATAAAAAATTACCATCTTCGGCTAGGGTTGGGCTTGATCCCGCGACGGCGAAGAACAGCAATAACAACTTTATACCGGCCATAGTTTGTTTATGTGATGTTCCGTTAAGATGTGGTTTATTTTTTTGCGAGAGCAGCTTTATAGGTCGGCAAGACGAGGTCGTGCCCCACGCTGGACGCCATTGAAGCTATATTAGGTAAAAATCCCACGGAAGAGCTCTTAAACTTCTTAAACAATACTGTATCGATAAAACGGAAGTTGTTATAGTAATATATCGTACTGTTGACGGGTAATCTGCATGTTTTTGCATACGAACTGGTCACATTAAGTTGAACTTGACTTTCAAGTTTTTAACTTGATCTTGACAATGATAAAGGTGTTGTACTTACCAACTGTTTTGCTTGAAGGCGTTATAAACATGTTACTTTCTATTGCGTGTGCCGCCTATTCCTTGTATATTTGATTAGTCATTTTAACATACCTATATTTTTAATTTTGTAAAAGTTCAGAATAAGTACTTCAAGTTCTCGTGGTAAGCGATTCTCTAAATGAACTTTACCGAAATACCTTATTCTTTATGTGGTTGTTTGTTAACAAATATCTTATATCTTTTCAGTCTGTATCTAAGAATTAATATTATAAGAACAATAAGTTCCTTAGAATTGTAGCCGGAATTCAGTATTTATTTATTGCAAATTTTTATGCAACTTCAGAAGCGATATTGCTCTTATCACTATTATCATAAGTATCTTAGTTATACGATCGTTCGTAAATGCATGCAGAAAACAATATTGATTTATTTAAATGCTAGTAATGAAACTTAATACCAAAAAAAGCAAAGGTCAATCTACTTATTTACAATATCTCTATTATGTACAATAGTTGATCCACGCTGGTTTCAGCATGAATGGACCAGATCGACCGGGGAAGTACTACCCTCTTCTTGAAGATCGACGTAAGAGTAATAGTATCCGTACTATTGCGTTTCGTTTGGTGTGTGAGAGCGTCGGAGGCCCAATTTTGTCCTTTTTCTTTTTTCTCACTTCCCTCAATTTCCTAACCTACCACAATCCCTTCACGGTAAGCAGCGACTTTGCAGAGTCTCTAGTATTGCAGGAGCAATGTCAGAGATTCTGAGTCGTCCATGAGCGACAGTTACCACTTACCATCATGTGGGCTGTTTGCTCGTCTGCCATTGTCGGTAATAAAAAAATTAACCTACTTTTGCATGTGTTGACCATGATTAATGTTTCATTTCTTTTTTAAAAGTTTCAAATCTACCACAATATTACAATAAATTATCTAAATTAATTAAATATGAACCTATCTTCCATAAATCTTAGAGATGATGAGAGGTTTATAATATAAAAATCAGCGAACATGAAAACATAGCCCGAGGATGTCAAAGACAGAATTTATGTTCGTCCAGAGCCGTAATACAGCACTGTTACATCTAATTAAGAAATTCTTTGTATAATAAAGTAGACCACACCAAAGTTTTCATATTTTATAGCTCTATAAAATTGATACATTGATCAATTTGAAATATCAATAGCCCCGGTTCAATGACAAACTTGTATTGTACTTTGGTTGTTTAAGTATTGTTATTATATCTTCTCTCACATTGAAAGAATTAGTAGTTTTAATTAGTATAAATAATAGATCTATGAAGTTGATACTCATAATACAATCTATTTTCATTTATTTTAATATTATCCTACCAGTGACTACACTCTGCCTGATGATGAGCAGCCGGTGGAATCCAGATATGGTGGCCACCATTTCAAAAGCTATCGTCTGAATCTGATGATAGTATAGTGGCCTTCACTATGGCGGCTTTGCGAGAGGCTTTTTTACGCATAAAAGACACAGGATCAAAATTATATGAGAGCAGCTGCGCTTGTAAAGTTCCCGGCTTCGAAATTCTGGAAATTGGATCGATTTTTTTTCCAATAAGTCTTATGTGGCAAACAGGCATGAGACTCCTGTGTCGGTTAATGGCTACAGCAATCTATAGGGATTCTGTTGGAGATGGAAATGAAGAACAAGAAGGATAAAAAGGGGATCGTGATGGTTTCTAGTCACTCATCGAACAAAACGCAAAACACGGATAACATCTGTAACCGCGCTTTGACGGGACCTGTCAACACCATTGTCTTTCTTCGAAAATAAAAATAAATACGTGCTTTTCTGTCCATCTTTTGTTTTTACGGAAGATGGTTGTCATATAATTTCATCCACTTTTTTTCTATTTTATCATTGTAATATACCATTAATATCATCAACAAGAATATAATTCTACACTTGATGCTGGCAGAAATAGCTGACACAATCGTCGGCTCTGTTGCCAAAAAAAAAAGGAGAAGAAGAGAAATACGTGCTTTATTGTAATAACTCTCAATAACGGTGGTACGTGTTCCTATGAACGTATAATTTTTGCTTCACAGTTTTATTACCTCTTTGATCATACCGATAGTAAGATTTACTGGTTCACGAGTGTATGTTGATGTTGCCCATATTGTCCTATCATAACTGTTCAGGTTAATGTCACAGTACAGTTATATGTAAGGACATTTTAGAGTTTAGAATTTTTGGGAAAATGGTATTTGGTTTAAAATTTAGAACAATAATAGCTCTTTCTTGGAATCTCAGCAAGAATTTGTCTCCCACATGAATAATTTGACTGTATGATATAGGTGAATTAATATGCTATCAATTCCTGGCTTAGCCTTATATTTTTGGTAAAGTGTCAACCATCAACGGACGTAGAGTATAAATGTCTCAAGTTTTACCATGGCCGCTATGAAGTCAAATGATTGTGGCGTTCCGTAAATGCTTTATGCAGTTTTTTGAGAATTAACAGTGGCAGGAGGTGCATTAGGCACATCCAAACTCGGAACAGAAATATAGTAAGTATAGGACCCACTCAAAGTTTTCCATGAGCACAGCGGTCTAACAGCGCTTCCATTCCCAAAGTTTATCAAAAGTTGATCAGATCAGCTATAAAGTTCAACTGCCTCAGTTAGTCGAACTTTAGAGCTGATCAACTTTTGCCTGTTAAAATCTGTTTTGTGTACTTATTGCGTTAATATGTAAGTACTACGAATACGCAGCGTTTAATGACTCACTGAAAAGCGTTCCGAAGGGAAACGAATTGCCTCTGCCTACAAACTTTACCGGTTCTTACAGTGATGGCTAGTGACCAGTGTTACTACGAGTATATTACGAACCGTTATACTTGCTTGTCATCAAATTAAGGTAAAAAAATCTGCAACGCAGTAAATCAATAATTAAAAATAAGTAATTATTCTTAACTATAAACTAAAACAACAGCCTAAAAACAAGTTTTAATAAAAAAATATCTACTGGACATTTATCATGTTTATTTTTTTAACATCATAAATCCAAATTAATATTTAAATATTAATTTAGATTATATTTTCGTCGTTTTCATAGAAATTATAATAAATTAGTTGAATTAACGGCCACAGATTATGTTCAACAATGTAATTTAGTTGACAAATGAGTTTACGCTACACCGTTTTTAAAAAAAGAACAAGAAATATGATGTTTTGGCAAAATGGAATCATCGAGACATTATTTTTGCTGCTTTGAAGTTTTATCGGCAGATTAGTGGTAAATTTGTAATATAAATTGATTTAATGGAACTACACTTACGTGAACATTTTGAATGGTGTGTACTTGTATAGCTGAAGTTTTTATTAATTTTGGATCTTTTACAGGCAAATGAAAACAGTAGTTACAAAAATATCAAATATTGCTAGAAAAACAATGATTTAAAATCTTAATTCGCCGGAAGTTCCGTATTAGGTATTTCCTTATTTCATTTTACGCAGAATGTAGATTTCGCATAATCTCATACGAATGAGTCGAGGCCCAGCGTGGGCGTTTGACCTGACCTCTAGATATTTTGTTTCTTTTTATAGTCAAAGGTAACACGCCGAAATTAGTTCTTGTTGTAAATAATTTTTGTGTTATTTTTTAAGCGTTCATCACCATCATCATATCGACTCGTTACTATCCCACTGCAGGGAAAGGGCTCCTGTCATACAGATAAGGTATGAGCATTGATTGCCACTCTTGCTCCAAGAGGGTTGGCGATTTCAGACTTTTTCAAAAGTCCAGGTTTTTCACGATGTTTTCCTTCACCGTCAGTCAGAAATGTCCAGATAAACTTAGAAAGTACATATGATTTTTTGAAAATCACATTGTTACTTGCCCGGATTCGAACCTACAACCTCGTGTTTTCGAAGCGGTTGCCTTCACCACTGGTGGTAGATTTATTTACTTTTTTTTAGACGTTACTATAGTTTAATAGTCACCACGTCTAGAAGAAGTTGTTAGATGTATCTAAATTTTTTTTTAATAATTGTGACAGCTACAATTCTTTCAGTTAATAGTCTCTCTCTATGATTTGTATAAAGTTGACATGGGAGAGCTGGTCATATATGGTCCGAATATCCAAAAAATGATCCTCAGTTAAAAATTAAAAATATATTATTTCTATTGATTTTCGATGACATGCCATCAGGTAATGACCGATGCTGACAGCAAGAAAGAATTTAAAATATTAAAGGTATACTTAAAAAAATTGTCTTTTAATTTTATATAAAATTTTCTTCGAGATAATAAATGCTAATTTTATTTTATTATATTTTTTTATGTGTTTTAAATACTGATATATTACTGAATTATTTAAATGTTATTCTTATGAACGACATAATATTATAATGTGATCAAGAGCGTGACTTTGTTTATGACATTTCTAATCATAGTTTTAGTTTTAGGCAGCGGGCATCATTCGATCAGATTTATTTTTATTTTTATTTTTAGGTAAATTTTTAGCTTAGCTACCTACATCTAATTACATAAATGGAGTCCCTTTAATCAGCAGTAGGTATCAAATTAGATTAGTTCATTCAATTTTAACTGAGAATTTATGCAAGGGTGAAATAAACCTATTTAGATATTCACAAAGGTGAATTATATCTATTTAGATATTTACAAAGGTGAATTATATCTATTTAGATAAACCGGGAACCTTAAGGTTATGGAATGCCGAATGATAGACTAATAAAATATCTACCGTAGTCTACGTAACTAAGTTCATTTGTATAACATGTGGTGTCAATTTTTCATAACAATCTCTGAAGCTTTTGAGTATTACATGCTAAAGAATTATTTTGTTACTAAGTTTTTAATAATAAATAATTAACTATTTAATTCTTACAAAACGGAAAACTTTCTGCATAATAGTTACCTACAACTGACAGGCGGATTAACGATTGCAGTGACAGCAGTTTTATCAAAGGACGCAACCCTACTGTGTTGAATCATTTATCTATATTCTTCTCATTTAATAATGTCTCTTCACTCAAAGGAGCTCTGTGCAGTCCTTACGGCTAAGATGCAAGCGGTAAAATAATTGCTAAAATTTCGCGTCTGTTGCTCACTAACACCACTACGAAGTAAATGTTTTTGTGTAATCCTTAACTAGAATCTGAATGTATTTTGTGTTATTTAACTGTAAGTTTATAAATACCTTCTTCTCATAAGGCTTTTCTTAAATTTGAGAGTTGTTTAAAAAAATGTTGTTCGTGAATATCCTATTAACTACCGTCCGGTTCACCATCAGATATAAATTGATACATAAGCTGTTGTCAGTCGGTATCTTTGGTTTAATTTCGTCAATTAATTTTCTAGGATTTTTGTTATACTACCAGAATTATTTATTAGCATTTCGTTTTTATCCTAATATCAATAAATCAACCTGCAACCACTATCCAGTTTGTAGTTAATAATGCAGGTAACTGTTCATTTAATACGAACTGAGTTGGTTTCCAATTTAAATTAATGTTTTATTTAAGCATAATCGGACTACCAACGTACGTTTAATTTTGTATACATGATGATGAGATATCGCTGTTTCCTTTGATTTGGAAGCTTATATTTTTCTTGTCCTTTTTAATGGCAACTAAGCTGACGAATGTATCAGTTATTTTTGTCGCCGGTAAATTTAAATTAATCTTGTTGTTGATGGTTTCAATGGAATATACGATGTTAAAATAGAAAAATGTGGAAGAAATTAATTACAATTATCTTTTGTAAAATCAAATGCTAATTTTATATTTATTCGAGCCTATAATTGGCAGATTGTCTACTGTTCCTAATTTAAAAGAAAGATTGTGGTTTCGATAGTACATGTAGATTCTTTTTGCGTAAATTCTGAGGTCCACAAGAAGCGGTTACTTCTAACTTTGAGTGCTGTGATGAAATGAATATTAGTTTTTACAAAAAGGGATTATCCACATAACTCTACGATCTTTTTGCTGAGCATTAGGTGCCAATGTTTGATAATTAGAGCAGTAGTTAAATTTTGCAAGCCTCTGACTTTCTTTAATGATTGATTATAATAAAATAGGTCTTGACGCACTTAATGCTCACTTACTACTGTTTTGGAAATCGATTTATAGGAGCTCTTAGGTCTTAGTTCTCTTTTCGCAAATCAGCTGTGAATAAGTCACTTGGGAAATTGCTGACAGCATGACTACTAGAGTTCATGGGCCGATTCAAATTATAAAATGTTCGTGCCTTTCGGAAATTGACTTTAGAAATTGATACTCATCCGGATAAATGGGGCATAAACCGATTCAAACAGTATCGATTATTAAAAACAAGTTCGAGGATTTCTGATTATTTATAACACATTAATTTATACTTATAATATCAATATTATCCTCAATAATATTCTCAAAGACGAGCAGCCTTAGTTCTATGACAGGTGTTGGCAGATACGAAATTTTATATTAATCGATACATGTAAAAGGTTTGTCAACGCAGTATATTTAAAGATACGAGTAGGTATAACGTATAAAAACGGCCAATTGATAAATAGCTTTTTAAAGTGATGTTTACTGTGCTAAGTTGACCGAATTGGTTTAGAGTTTCTATTTGATATGCTTAAGTCTATACCCACCAACTATTCGTAGCATTTGATAAAAATAGCAACATTTTTGGATATGTTATGGCGTGTACTATCTATTAGCTTTTCTTTATTGTTTGGTAGTAGTTGGTAAATCGTAAATGCCATAGAATCTTCAGCGTATGTGTTCACGATTTAGTATTGATGAAAAGCATTACTGACTCGTTGCTATGTCAGCATATGCAGCGTAGAGTGTATTCTGTAATTCTATCGCAACGCATCACATCGGAATCGTACTATTTAATTTACATCACAGATCCTAAAGGTTAATTTTACTGGTACAACAAAATAAGCACTTTATACCTTACTGTGGTCACCAACCTGCCGCATGCCGCGATGCCGGTCCCGCGTGGTGTTCATGGCAATTGCCTTCCTTTGGGGGAAGTCTATTCTGTACATGATACCTTATGAAAACGTAAAATTAGATAATTTTTTTTATCTAATTTTACGTTGTATGTATGTAAAATTTGGTGTAAATGGTTCTTTATAAATTTGTTGATAAGTATTTTTTTGACTTAAATTGCTGCTCGTTGGTAGCATCACCATCGACCAGTGTAACCTTAGCATTTTTATATGGTAAAGGTTAAAAATTTAAGATCAAGTTACAATATCGTGAACTACAATATAGTCTGTCACAATCTAGAATTTACGTTAATAAGCTGCAGAGGTTAGGTATTTAGACATAATTTAGATTTCCTGAGTCATCGCGTCTTCAAAAGAAAAGAGGTATAACATGCACGTACCATTTCGCAAATATTTATCTTGTGTCAATTACCTTATAGTTTAAAATACCTTAATTATTTCTTTTTATTTAATATCGCTTTTTGAAAAATTTAATGTAAAACATATTTATTACTGCCAGGTGTCGATGTACGACTTTTAATGATTTTGATAATAATGGCAATCGCCTAAAAATATACGTAACTAACTGATGTCCACATGTCCGCCCGCGTGATTGTCGGTTATCGCATTTTTCATACAAACTTTCATCCCCTATTTCAACCCTTTCAAACTCATGTTGTTCTCCAAGATCTATGACCAAATTTATCAAAATCGGTTCAGTGGATTAGGCGTGAAAGTGTAACAGATAGAGTAACTTTTACATTTATAATATTTTAGAAAAAATTTAAGACAAATTAATCTATTCATCTTTTAGTATTCACCGCATTTGTCCTAATATTGACTAGGTACTTACATTTTAGATTTATACATGATTAAGATATTGTTATATCAAGTAAACTTTATTCCACAAACGGCACAAATATGGAATAATGAACGAGACCCACGCCTTTACCCGCACTAGCGCTAGCAAATCTTGGTGCAGCAAGTGTAGATGATTATGCAGGGGCAGCAACAGCCACCACCACATCCACCACAGCAACTACCACCACTGCAACACATTAAGACGAGTACGTTTTGAAATCAAATCAGCAACGCTAAGCACTTTAAGATGTGGAAAAAATTTTGGGATTAGGTTAGTTTCGAAAGTAGTTTTTTTAAGTAAAGCTTATAGATTATGATAGATAGGTACCGGTATAATCAAAGGAGTAGTTATAGGAAGTAGTTATACCTAATGTTGTTCTGTCCTTGAATGTCCTGTTATTTGTTTTGTAATATGTGGTTTTCTTTAGAGACACCCTATGGGTGGGCAGAGACACGGAGATTATAATATTTACTTGTAGATTCCCCTTCGTCCGAAGTTATGTATCTAGCTAAGAACTAGAATATTTTTTTTGGTTTGTAACCAGGTTATGAATGAAAAATAAATTTCTACTTAAACCTTATGATGAATCGATTCAAGTTACGATTATTAATATTTAATAGGAGAAATGAACACGATATTGCAAATAAATTAATATACCCATAAACATTATCATAAAACAAGATAAACATCTATAAATAAACAAATATATTTAAAATACATTAATAGCGGAACGTTTTAAATACCGACGTGTACATACGACCGCACGTTTATGGGCGTCTTAACTTTAAATTAAGACACTATATACCGATATTGTATTTATAAATCTTGAGAAAGTTTTTGCAAAAGGTTATAAACATATATCTGTTAATTACTTTTTTGAAAGTTGGTCAAATTGTGAGAAAGGAGCGTTAGAAAGGTTTACGTGCGTAAGAGATAGGCTACCAAGTTTTATTTTTTAATTGCTTTGGAACTAGACGACCCGAAAGACGTAGACGAAGAATAAAGAATAAAATAAAAAAAATAATTACGCTCTTTGTGTTGAAACGATTCAATAGATAGAATATGCGTATTTGTTTGAACATAAGACAACTGACGAGAGTTGTTTTAAGTTCATACAAAAAAATACGGAAAAGGCGTACGTTTTTTTAATTGCTTTGGAACTAGACGACCCGAAAGACGTAGACGAAGAATAAAGAATAAAATAAAAAAAATAATTACGCTCTTCGAGTTGAAACGATTCAATAGATAGAATATGCGTATTTGTTTGAACATAAGACAACTGACGAGAGTTGTTTTAAGTTCATACAAAAAAATACGGAAAAGGCGTACGTTTTTGAAGAAAAATTGTGTATAAGTAGTTACATAATATAATTATTACTATTTTGACTTCCTAAAAATCAATTCTTAAAATATGCAAAAATAGCTAAATCGGCCCAGCCTTCTTCAATGCTTCAGTGCTTTCCAACGAACAGCACTAACTATTCATTTTTTATAAAGAATACATTTCGTCAGTGCATTTACCTCAGTTTCGTCTTCAACCTTGCTGTGAATGAATGTTGAACAGGTGACTAATAAAGTAATAAATGTCAAATATACAAGGTTTACACCTGGTTGTCACTGACACACCCGTCTTTATAGATTTCGGAAAATCCAAAGTTGATTAATCCAAATACTTTTGAGCCAAACAGTTATAATCACAGATGTCAAATATTATTGCAAGCTTTTAATTTGGTTGGAAATTTTAATTGCAAGGAGTCTCATCTATTATAGAGCTTAAGCTTTGTAGCATAAAACACTCGATCTAACTATAACAACATGGTTAATAAAGTCATTAAAAGAAACAGACACATTTCGTCAGAGAATCAAAATTGCTTTTAAAATTTGTATCAATGAGTTATTTTTTTATTGATTCCTCTCTATCTCGAACCAAACTTCATACGTTTGTCGCTCAATTAAAGCCTGGAACTCTTTACCAGCGCATGTGTTCCCATCTAATTATGATCCGGGGTCTTTTAAGTGTAAAAAAGCATCTTACCAAGCCGCCATAGTGGAGACTACCATACCAGTAGTCTGGCTTTTGGAATGGTATCCACCACTTTTTTATTCCACTGACTGCTTACCATCAGGCAGAGTGGAGTCACTTTGGAAGGCTAATATATATATATAAAAAAACTCTCTGTTGTACAATATATATTAATATTCGTATTAGAACTCTCTTTACTTACCTATGTGTGTGTGGGTTTTTTTTTTTTTTTTTTTTTTTTTTTATATTATAACCTACCAAAGTGACTCCACCCCGCCTGATGGTAAGCAGTCAGTGGAATCCAGAAGTGGCGGCCACTATACCAAAAGCCATCGTCTTAAACTGCTGGTATAGTGGCCCCCACTATGGCGGCTGGGAATAGGGTTAGGGGAAGGGAATGAGGGAGGTGAGGAAAGAGGATAGGGGGGAAATTGGGCCTCCGGCGCTCTCACTCACCGAACGAAACGCAGTAGTACGGATACTACTACTCTTAAGTCGATCTTCTATGAGAGGGTAGTACTTCCCCGGATGATCCGGCCCATTCATGCTGAAATCAGCGTGGATCTACTACCGTACAAAGGGTTCAAGGTAGTAACTAGATTTTGCATTTTTATGTATTACTGAGTTTCATTTCATGATATTTTTACAATATTTTGGTTTAGGGAAGTCACACACTGATGAGCGTGTTTTTTTTTAGTAAGTGGTTGGTTAAATTCTTTTAACATTTATTTCATTTTTTCATATGGATAAAGTACATAATTGGGATAAATTATAGTTTATTGCAAGCATCTGCATCTCTAATATTGAAGATGACATTTACACACTCATATAATATTATTCTATACCTATTGAACAATGAACACATTTATATAAATTTATACAAAACCATAAATAAAATGTAATAAAGTTCTTTATTATTTTCTCTTTGGTATTATAATTGTTAATTGCTATTTTATAGCATAACAAGTTATGTTTGTGAAATGAGTAATTTCTATTCATAGTTTTTATCTCTGAGATATTTATCGTCGGGTAGAAGATAGTGATGGTTTTTTTGACATAAATTGACACATTATAACTCAGAGTAAACAGTAAAACATCAGTAAGCTTCAGATTAAATAATCTATGCTTTTATACTATTAAAGCGGCAGAGTTTGATTGTTTGTTTGTTTGAACGCGCTAATCGCTGGAACTACCAGTCGGATTTGAAAATTCTTTTTGCGTATGATAGCCCAGTTCTCAGGGAAGGTTATAGGCTATGTAACATTACGCTACTGTCAACGGGAGCAGAGCAGTAAACAAAGACGCGGATGAAACCGCGCCGCGGAAAGCTAGCACATAGTTAAATTAAGATAACTTTTATCTGTAGCTTTCTTTTGTGCATCGCACATTGGAATCAGTTTTGGAATTCAAAGATTTCCGTTTACTCTAGCTTTTACAATTATGTAATGTAAGAAAAAGACTTTAAAGCGCTTTAGGGTGGTAATTAAATCTACGCCTGCTACCGGTTATTACATCGATTCTATGAGAGGGTAAATTAATAACTCTTGGTGCAGTGTCGTAGTACGATGATATGTTACGATTAAAGCCCTTGTAGAACAGTTCCTTTTGTGGTGAATACAGCAGGATATAGTGTTTTTTTTTGCCTATGGACTACATAATGCAAATGTGATTTCATCTGCATTGAGAGAACTTTTATTCGTTGATATAGATTTTATTGCTTGGATAATACCCAAGGCTAATAAATTTAATAATTCTTAAAAAATAAGTGGTTGTTTATCTAGTAAATGTTTTTTTAAACAATAACGACCACGACTTGCATTGTCATTAGAGGTTAGCAATAAAAAGCTAATATAATTCAACGGTACCTATCACCTAACATTGTAAATAACTTGTGTGAAAGAATTTATTAGGCATAACTATAGTGACCGCCCGTGGAGATGTTTGTGTGAATAAAGTTATTTAAATTTAGCTAATTATCAAATTTAACATAAAAAATTAACCTCTAGTGATTAGGTTTCAACTTATTTGTTTTTTAATGGCTTTCTACTTCGGCAACTTCTAAAAAGTTCGGACACATTTATTTTTAGGTCTAATTTAATAAAAGTTTTATCTAAGTAAATTTTACTTATACTACAAAAGTACATGATGAGTTTCCTAAGTTAATGCTCATATTCTGGTGCGATTCTATATTTTAAGCCGGACCATATAACATTTTGTATAATTTAAATCCATAGCCTTTAAATCTGTCATACATATTTTGTATCTAATCATAATATTTATATCTCTAAACAGTAACTTAATTATAAATTAATAAATTAGCGAAAGTTTATATCAAATTCTTGTTGCTATGTTGTTAAACATGTAAATATGTGAGTCAGGTGTTAGTTGTCATCAAAGACCGTATTTAGACTACATGGGGTCTTGGGTCAATTAATAAGCACTTAGTTCAACTATTCAAATTTCTTTTATTGCTAAAGTCTGAATTAGAAACTTACGGTTCTTTAGTGTCACAAGTTTTATTCATATCTTTTAAAGTTTTATTTGCAGTTTGTAAGGTCCTAAGTTCATTCTCTGTTGGTTGTGTGGTCAGGAAGTCGTAAAAACGGTGGTTACTGTGAATAACCTCATTTGCTAGCCTTTGTACAAGTTTCGGCGTGGGTGAAATGTGAAGTTTTGTTTTTATTATTGCTGTAGGTAAGTTTTCTTAGATAGATGTTGGTAATTGCTTGTTTTACTACTGAACCGGTTCGACAAGCGACGGTTGGTGACTATTATTTTGTCACCAGTTTAGTTAAAAGTTCAGTGTGTAATGTGCTGTTTTACTGCGATTACTGGTGGCGGTTTGCTATTTACGATTTTTTAAAGAACAATTTAGATTATTGGACTTAAGCATATTCTGTTGAAATACCTAATATTGTCAGCACAATTTCAGCTCTACTTTTTCTTATCAAAATCCGTCCTAATATTTACAATACCCACTGCCTTTATCTTGTGGACATCGTGCTAAAGCTGTGCAGCAAGATGACGTAAAGTAAAGGACGATAAAAACATAAGTCTTTGACAGTATACATACTTCAGTACCTACAATTTTTGCGTGCAAAGAAGAGTAAAAGTAAGTACAAGCACGTGCGCACCATGTACAGTAATTAGTACACCCTCATTCAGATGCATAAAATCAAATTTCAACTCTAGTTTTGTAGACAAACTAGAGTTGCACAACTTATACCTATAGTTATGTGTATCGCACAAGAAAAATACCTTGAAACACCTTGGTTCGTTTAATAAGTTTGCGATTTGCTAGGATACCAAATTGTCTCGCTTGCAGTGAGACAGAATCCCATTAAAAGTATATAATTTCTGACACAGTTTACTTTTATCCTGGTCTACTTAAAGAGCCGCTATTTTTGAGAAATTTTACGTTCATCAAAGATTAGAGACCTTAATGTTTACGTTATACCTACTAATACTGTACAAAGGATTGCCTGTTGTAAAGTTCACACCTATGTTTTATTGCTTAAACTTAGTCGTGGGTATTGATAAGTGTTACATAGACATGGTAATTGTCGAAGTGGCTTAAATTGTCGTCTAACGGTTTAATTAATGAGGTCAGGCTTTTTCTTAAATTAACCAATCTGAAATGCCATATAAGGAGTAGTACTACTACATTCTGGCAGAAGTTCAGGTCGAATAGTTGCATCATTCTTACTGAAGTCAAAAAGTTCTGTCTCGTTTTACGTTTCATCGAGAAAAAACATCTCCAGACTCTTTCTTTTTTCGTTTCTCAGGGTTGTTAACTGGGTAGTTGTATTTTCTTTACAAATGTTTCTGTAATATTTAAAGAATAAGTCTTGACAGAATAATTAATACCTAACGTGTTAATCGAGACTGCAATTATATAAACAAAAATATAAATCTTTTTCAACGTTCATTATTGCTATGATATCATTACAGTACATATATATTTTTTAATCAGGTTGCAGATAAGCTCTGTATGCACTCAAAGTTGTACAAAAAATGCAAATAAAATCAAACACATGAATGTCATAACATTAACATCTTTATTAATTACCTACTAACAAAATATTCAAACTTAATCAGTCATACTTGATGCAATGATGATAGGTTTTTATACGATGAAAAGCCGCCATCTGTCGGACTAGACAAGAAGTATATTATATAGTTATTTTTGATCCCTAGAGATGGCGACGATATTTTTGTAGTGACAAGAAACTTTATAGCTTTTGATTCATCACTTAAATTAAAATCTTGAAATGATAATAAATTAAATGACCAGCGCTACTTATATTCTTACAAGGTTCTCGCATCTTTATTTTCCTTTGGAAACTGCAACTGAAATAGCATCTCCTTTGCTGCTTTCTGCGTTACTGATAGCTGTATATCCTGCGTTGGGGTTATCACAAGTATTACATTTGGGTGGGTCATTTTGGTTTTGTTGTTGGGATGGTGGTGGCGGTGGAGGTGGAGGTGGAGGTGGCGGTGGTGGCCAAAACGGTGGATGTTGACGTCCTTGTGGCATCCAATATGGTGGTGGATGCGGGTGTGGATGTACGGTGTGAAGTAACGAGTGTGGCTGAATGTAGGCCTGGTTATAGTCGCAGTAGTGTGGAGACCGCTTCAACCGCTGGATCAGCTGATGATTTGTAGCTGAAAATTAAGAATACCTATATTATATACTGTATTCATCTATACATAGTATAAAGGGAAGTCGCTGGAAAGCGTCTATATATTTGAACGTGTTTATCTCGAGAACTACCTAATGAATTTAGATGCAGTTTTCACTGTTACGTATATTGTGGATTAATCAGGTTTAGGTATATTATACACCAACCTATCACCTAGAGGAGCCGAGCAGCCTAACGATAATACTAAACCAAGCAGGAAACGGAGAACAACTTTTAGTACCGATGCGAAGCAAGGCGGCTAGTGATTAATAAAGTTATATATTTTAGCTTTTGTAAACTTGACCAGAAAGACCGGGTTACACTTTTTAACCGACTTCAAAAAAGGAAGAGGTTCCTCAATTCGACCGTATATTATTTTTATTATATATAAATTTCAAAATTTCTATTAAGTATTAACATTTTTGTTTTCAATCAAGTAATATAATTTATCACAATGCAGTATTCATTTTTAATATGACAAAAGTCATCATAAACTAATCATATAACTCATATAACCCGTCGATAGTTGAAATGAATTCTCAATTGTTCTATAATATAATGAAACTAATTTCGCAAGTCACCAGAAATTAAAACTTACGTTGTACATCAGTTGTGGTAAAATCTAATAAAGCCGCTGCCACCAACAGCACACCTAATCGCCACATTTTGGCGATATGATATGAATAATTTGGACAACGTTATTACATTTTATACGCGGTTTGTATAAATAAACAAGGAAAATACCGAGAAAACTGACAAATCACAGCTAAATGCTAATTATCTATGATAACGTAGACGGGTAGTGTGAAAATTTATATAGAAACAGGTGAATCCAAGAGACACTGTCAAATAAACTTGATAATGTTGAAAACCCATTATAATAATACGACGTCAGGAGATGAATATCAACTGAATATAAAAATAGATAGAAACAATCCTTGTTTATAGGTGACATAAGGTTTGTTGCAACTTTAATGGAGATCCTGATATGTCTGTATCGTGTCTAGCTTTTTTTAGCTAGACACAATACAGACAAATCAGTTACAGTAAGTCAACTCAATCCTGTGATATTGGCTAAAACACTTTTACAGTTTAGTGGTGTCTAGTTGAAGGAACTATAACGTCTCTTCTCGTGAGTGTTGTATAAGCCGACTTAGAAATACTAGAGAATGAAAACAGGAGCCCTTACTGCGTTGACCAACACGCCTGCAAACGTGGAGTCTTGACTATGGCAAGTATTTTACTTTAGGAGAGTCCTATACCCGGGGTGTTGACTAATAAGTTTTTTTTTCTAAAAATGAATCATCAATATTTACTATCAAACAAACGTGATCGTGTAACGATTTTTAATTTATACTAAATACAATCACATGTGGTTTTGATTGTCAATTCCTACTTATTAGTTTGTGGAATTTGAGGTTTTAAATCAATTCTTGGTACTGAATGACTTACAACGCCTTTTGTTACTAAAATCACACTGGTTTTGCAGGCTATTTTTAAACTCTGTTTTCAATCAACAAAATCATTTAGGTTTCTTACATAGTGTCATGGCAGCAATAAGGATGATTTTAATAAGGTCTTTATTGTATATTTTTGTTAAAACTCATTAATTAATTTTAAAGTAACTGTGATTTGTTTTTTCTGGAAGATAATTGTTTTTATTTACATCTTGGTCTACTAAACCTGTTTCAATTGTATTTCATTTCATTGAATTTATCTGTCGTGATGTCCTAGTGGTTGCAACCCCCGTTTCGTATGCTCAAGGTTGTACGTTCAGGTAGGATCAGAATGGAATTCAGAAGTGGTAGCAACCATTCCACAAGCCATCGTCTGAAACTGCTGATATGGTGACTTCCACTATGGCAGCTTAGTAAAATGCTTGACATATGATCAAAATTAGATCGGAACACATGTGACTTACGGTAAAGGAAAACATCGTGAGCAAGTTTAAATTTATATATAAGGTCTGAAATCGCCAATCCGCATTGAGCTAGCGTGGCGACGATTAATGCTCATGCCTTCTCTAAGAGAAAAGGCGTTTCCCTGCAGTCCAACGAGCTGGTACAATGATATGGTGTTATATGCTATGTGCTAGAATCAGCCGAACCCCATTCTAAATCACTAGCCACACAGAATGTTGCACACTCATTCCATTACTACAGCTAATCTAGTCAAGAAGACCTGTCTCTATTCGGTCCTACGTAATGTATTTTACAGCAGATTTCACCCTTTTTCTTTTTCCTCACCTTTCTCAATCCTTTCACCTACCCTACTCCCTTCACGGTAGGCAGCTTCGTAGAGTTCCTGCGAAGCCGCTGCCTAGGGACTCTGAGTCGAGAATGAACGACAGTTACCCACTTACCATAAAGTAGGCTGTTTACTCGTCTGCCACTGTCAGCAGTAAAAAATTTGACTGACTCCATTAATACCTAAAATTGACTAA
Source organism: Parascotia fuliginaria (assembly GCA_963082885.1). Lineage (NCBI taxonomy): Eukaryota > Metazoa > Arthropoda > Insecta > Lepidoptera > Erebidae > Parascotia > Parascotia fuliginaria. The sequence goes on from OY720172.1 coordinate 19,902,744, forward strand.
AATTCCGTTAGCAGCCGAGAATGTTTAAAGATTTTTGAGTAAGTCTAAAATAGCTATATTCAATATCTCTTCTTTCTTTTTTCTAAAGATTAAATCTACTGTATTTTATCTGATCAATAAAATTCAAAATATTGTAAAACCAATAATATATTGAGTGGTAAACACTAGGCTTCTTTATAATCAGCTTCTTTGGAAATAGATGAGTCTTATGTTAAACAACTAAGATAATTTCAACGAATACTAAAGACTTTCACAGTAGTTACCTAGAATAAAATGCATAAGATATAATGTCTACCTCTTACTTGTTTCAATTTAGGGTATTTTTGCCCGACTGCCGAAGTCAAGGAGAGTAATGTTTTCTTGTGAGTATGTATGAATGTCTATTTCTTCGACATGCTCTACAGCCTAAATAGTTTAATGGATTTTAACATAATATGAGGTGTTATTAGATTCGAATTAAATGTGGAAGTGACATAGGGTATATATTTACATAACGCGACGTCCTGCGTGAGCGATCTAGACGTGAACGCGAAGCAGCGCAGCGCGGCACGAAAACAACAAACAGTCAAAACCTATTGAAGTAACCTACGCGGAAAAACGCACGTGGGGTGCGGTGCGGAGTGACGCGAAATGTAGCGAACGCGATCAGTTGGCTTGATATTTTCGTGCGAAATGGATGCAGCGCCGTCGTCTTTTTGTTTGGTTATAATGTTGTGCGAGACGATTCGCGTGCACGTAGGACAGCTGTTGCTTCGCACCGCATCGCATTGAATTCGCGTGTCACCGCTTCGTAATCGCGTTCGCTTTGAACCGTCTTAACTGACGTAGCGTAATATTGCAATGTAACGTCTGCAGTAAAAAAAGTTTCTTTCTTTTTAGTTCGTTTTAAGCAGGCGGGTTTATTGTTTTCAATAATATTATTTACTTGTTATTTTATTGTATTAGTTATAACTGATGTAGAGTTCATAAATAAATATTTTCTTTAATCAAACACTAATCTTTATAAATCTTAAAGATGAAACAGCTAGGTAGCCAAATTTTTAATTACTATTATTACTTATTAGTGGCGTTGTAGTGCGTCGAGCATGCTTGCCGAGAGACATATAGATGGTTTCTTCTCAATCATACGTAAAAGGTGCGCCTCCACAGAACAAGCTTGTTCTGTGTGCGCCTCCCTACTCTCGCGCATGCGTGACAGTACTAACGGTACCCTGAGTGTGTTTGTTGACAAATGGGAGTCCCCAATGATGCGACATTGGATGGGACTACACACTAGAATAAATAAATAATGTATTACTAACACTAGCACTTAAGACAATTGTTACTAACACCATATAGGCTTGCCTGAAATAAACGTTTATTATTATTATTATTATTATAACGCGTAGCGTGTGCAGACTCCTCTCAAGGTGGACCAACAACATTATAAGGGAAGCGGACAACCGAAAGATAAGGGTGGTTCACGGCCAAGGTGGAAAAAATTGAGGAAAGCCTATGTCCAGCAGTGGACAACTTGCGACTGATATGATGACGATGATAATTATCACAGAATTTATATATTTGTAATTTATAATAACACGCTGTCATATATTTAAATAATGGATTTGTATTACATAAATTCTGAATGATTTTTTTTATTAATACTGAAATTATTAATACTGATTATTTTATTGACATTTTATGTAACATATTGATAATAATGAAATTATTTTAGAAATGAATTTATGAGTGAAATTACATTATTATATGATTAACCTTTATTAGATACTAGCTTTTTTTTCTTAGCACCCGCGTCTTTGCTTACTGCTCTGCTCCCGTCGCCAGTAGCGTGATGTTACATAGCCTATAACCTTCCTCGAGAACTGAGCTATCATACGCAAAAAAAATTACAAATCTGACTGGTACTTTTAGAGATTAGCGCGTTCAAACAAACTCTTTCGCTTTATTTTTTTTTTTTTTTTTTTTTATAGTATAGCCTACCAAAGTGACTCCACCCCGCCTGATGGTAAGCAGTCAGTGGAATCCAGAAGTGGCGGCCACTATACCAAAAGCTATCGTTTTAAACTGCTGGTATGGTGGCCTCCACTATGGCGGCTGGGAATGGGGATATGGGAAGGAAATGAGGAACGTGAGGAAAGAGGAAAGGGGGGAAATTGGGCCTCCGGCGCTCTCACTCACCGAACGAAACGCAGTAGTACGGATACTACTACTCTTAAGTCGATCTTCTATGAGAGGGTAGTACTTCCCCAGACGATCCGGCCCATTCATGCTGAAATCAGCGTGGATCTACTACCAATAAATATATATATAATATAGTATAATAGTAGGTATAGATAGATATAAATTTGTATGCCATGTATGGTTTTGGACTATTATTGTGATAACACCGATATTATCTATCCACATTTAAACAAATAAATGTTTTTTATTTCAATGTAATTAGCTTAGAAACTTGAATTGGCTGCCTCTGTTGGTTCAGTGGTACTATTTACGGAATGCCACGCATAGGTCGCGGGTTTGATTCGCGCTCAATGCAAATATTTGCGTGTATGAACATGTCTATTTGTATTGGTCTGGGTGTTTCTATGTATAACTAGCTGCGTCCCACGGCTTCGCCCGCGCGTTAAATATGTTTCGTTGTATCACACGGAAACCAGACCGATTTTTGGGATGAAAAGTAGCCTATGTTCGTCTCCATAGTATCTATCTACATATTATACCATGCCATTCATCGAAATCCGTTCAGCTGTTTAGGTGCTGAGTGGTAACAAACACACACACACACACACACAAACTTTCTCATATACCTATAATATTAATAGGATATGTATAAATAACAAAAAAAAAAGTTTTTAAGTATAAATATATATATCCGCATTCTAGGACAGATACCACAATCTATAAATATATATGCTTACTTTTGGATCTAGACATAAACGTTATTATTAAATAAAAATGCCAAAATAAATTAAACGTAGTAATATAATATAAAGTAACAAACAATTACATATCGTAACAATATAACGATCATTTTACAAAAAATTTGATCAAAAATAAGCAGTCGATAATATTACATCTCAAACAAACTAAATATAATCTCTCATGTCAGGGTATAATGACTTAGCCAGCCACAGAAACGGCTACAGCATTTCCACTATCACTCTTTGAGTTGCTGAGGGCATAACCTGTCTTCCCTCCACAGGTACTGCACCCCGATTGACCAGCTGTCTGTAGACCTTGGTCAGCTAAATTAAGAGCACCATTCAAAGCTGACTGTGACTTGTAATACCCGGCGTCGAACCCACTAGAACCTTCATATCCACTTGACCCGCCATATCCCCCTGCAGCATGAGATCCGCCTTGTGTACTTCGATAAGATGAGCTATATCCAGACGATTGCTGTTGAGTATCTCCTGACCCAGAAGAGCCGAATCCAGCGGATTGCTGTTGGCCAGATCCAAATCCAGAAGAAACTTGCTCACCACCTCCTACTCCAGAAGACTCTGAAGTACCAAAACTTCCGGAATGATGATGACCATGTCCATAACCAGAAGAATGTTGCCCACTACCTCCTAATCCAGAAGAGCCCGAAGACCCGAACCCACTGGATTGCTGTTGGCCAGATCCAAATACAGAAGATTGTTGTTCACCACCTCCTATTCCAGAGGCGGCCGAAGAGCCTGATCCAGCTGATTGTTGTTGTCCAGATTCATATCCAGTAGAAACTTGCTTACCACCACCCATTCCAGAAGACTCTGAGGTACCAAACCCTCCAGAATGGTGATGGCCATGTCCATAACCAGAAGAATGTTGCTTACCAGCTCCGAATCCAGAGGAACCCGTAGAGCCGAATCCAATAGATTGCTGCTGGCCAGATCCAAATCCAGCAGATTGTTGCTCACCACCTCCTATTCCAGAGGACTCTGACGTACCAATACCTCCGGAATGATGATGACCATGTCCAAATCCAGAAGAATGTTGCTCTCCGCTACTAAATCCAGATGATCCTGAAGAACTAAAGCTACCAGATTGCTGTTGGCCACCTTCTAATCCAGAAGAGTGTTTGCCATCGCCAAATTCTCCAGTTTGTTGTTGACCGCTGCTGTATCCACCAGTTTGTTGCCGGCCGGTGTCAAAACCAGAAGTGTAATGTTCGCTACCGCTTGTGCTACCAGACTGTTGTTGACCACCACCATATCCAATACCTTGTTGTTGTTCACCACCAAATCCAGAAGTGTGATGTGCACCACCACTAAATCCGCTAGATTGTTGTTGGCTCTTACCATATCCACCGGAATGGTGGTGGCCACTACCAAATACTAAAGATTGCTGTTCGCCATCAGGATACCCGTGGCTTTCGAATTTAGATTTAATGTGTCCAATATCATTAAGATTACCATCTTGTGTTGAATGGAACACCTGATAGCCGTACTGGCTTCCATGAGATCCTCTACCGTGATGGCCTCCACTGCTTCCAAATTCGTCTCCAAATCCGTTTGATGATTGAGCATTTGATGCCGCTCCTGATTGTTCACCGGCACCCCCGGAGGATTGTGAGTTAGAGTTAGCAGAGGACTGACTACCATAGCCACCACCACCAGATGATTGTGATTGAGACCCAGCTGAAGAGACGCCACTAGCGTAACCGCCAGATTGGGCACTTGAACCCGCAGAGGATCCTGCTTGTCCGCCGAAGCTAGATGATTGAGAACTGCTTGAAGATTGAGAGCTAGCGCCACCTAATCTAGATCCACCGCCGTAACCAAAGTGTCCTCCGTAGCCGCCACCGTAGCCACCACCAAAGTCTCCGCCGCCAAATCTTGTGCCAAGTCCATCATCCCCGGTAGAAGCCAAGGAGAGTGCTTGACCGCTGGTAGGGCTATCACCTCCGATAGCAGCAGACGCTCCGCTGAAAACGCCATGTGAGTCACCGTTTTTAGCTAACCCGCTCCATTGCTCTGAATGGAATAAGGGTGGAGGCAGTGGCGAACGTTCTACTCTTTTGTGGATAGCATCTGTAATGATAAACGATAGGTAATTTATACTCTTATTCTTTTGATCAAGCTCGATGTTGATGTATGTAAATTAAAAACAATTTTTTTTTTCGATGCTTTTATTGAATAACAAATAACAAATATTACCTTGAGGCTGTATAACAGCACTATTAACTATGAACACGGAGAGAGCCAAAACAAAGACTTGTATTTTCCCCATCTCGCCGAAACACCAGCCCCTTCTGAACGTTTGTGATCAATGTTTAAACATTTATAGGTGACACAAGAGGAGGTGTTAAAAACCAACTTCTAAGAATAGCAACCTCGTATGATTTAACATTGTATGGATAATACAAATATGACATATGGCAACAGAAACAATTTGCACGATTTATTTGAAATGCACACACTATTTACAAAAGTAGTAGTCATTATAAATACACTACTAATATTTACGAAGCATTATGTCATATGGCTTTTTATGGTAGCAGGTATTTGGAATTTGTTATGATTTCTACATAAACAACAAATGTTTGTTTCTATAATTAGTAAGTCACAGGGAAATTGTAATAAGCATAATAGGATAATGTCTGTTTATGGTGGACTGGGATAGGGACTTACCCATAGATTGATTAGACATATATATATATATATTAATTATATATATATACATATATATATTAATTTGAAATATAAAATGGACTGACTATGTCTGTTATAAGACTGCTGATGACCTCTGAAGCGAAAGATTCTTAAATGTAGTCGGACGGCTTTTGACCTGGTATACCAATGATCTAAAGAAAGTAACTTGGATATACTAGATCTAAAGCGCGGAGTGTTATGTAATTCAGAACAGACCTATGGCCAACGCGTGTACAACTTCGTATTTGCTTATTTGCGCACAAATCAAAACACTTTCACCTATCTATATAAAGACGTTCTGAAGAATGTCTACACGCCAGAAGTTGTTGTCTAAGAACCCCTAATTGTATAATAGTAGACAACAGTTGTTTTTTGTTTTTTTTACTGAACAACTAGATTTTAAGAAAAAATAAATGAAGAAGAATTTACATCTTTAGTTAGGCCAGTTTAGTTTTTAGTTATATTTTAACTAAAACATAAATGATACGTTTATAATATTCAGTTTGTGGTTATGATATTTAATTGTAATCCATGCGGTTTTTGCCTTTCAATATTTAAATAATATTTCTTACACTGTTGATACTGTAATATGGTTGATGTATGTTTACTGTTAATATAATAGTATATCGGTTATATCGGTTAACCGAATAAACAAGTGTAACACGTGTTCAAATTTGACAACAGTATGAATGCATTTTGAGCGAAGTATGATGCATAGACAACCTCTGAAATATTTCACGTCACATCTTTTCTACTACAGTTGACGTAACATAAAATCTATGATTTCATTTGGCACGGTTATCACTAATTTATGTTCCCTCTCTTTTTCCTCTATCCGCGCGAACCTCAGTGTCACCGCATTTTAATGCATACTGAGAAGTGAAAGAACTTAGCAGTCTGTGTTTCCTGTCTTGAAGTAGTAGATATATTCAACATCATAGACCACATCATCATTCAACATCAGACAAGATGGTGGTCAAATGCAAGCCTATCATCCTAAAAAAGGTCACAATTAATATTTGTCCGAAGGGATCGAGAAAGTAACCCTTCCTCCCTTCCTTCAAGAAAGAGATCTGACTCAAAGAATACGATGCGCGGCAGCATGCAACTTGTGGTCGACTGAGCTTATTTCTGCACACAATGATGTCTAGTGTAATTTGATCGCTATATTAGATAATAATACCAGCAGCCTATTTGGTATCATATGTTTTCATTACGTCCACTAAATTCGTATAGGGACTTCCGGCCACGGCAATCGCTTAACTTAGATTATGTGTATTGTATAGGTAAGCTTTATCAAATGTGCAATACTCTCTCTCAATACCTATGACATTAATTTGTTGATTTCAAATCATAACCATGATGGGTATTGAATCACTTACTTGGATACAGACAAAATCATTCTTTTAGAGCAAGAAAAAGTAGCTTCATCCTGCATTAGAACACAGTGAAAAATAACCGTTTTCTGTTTCCTGCTGTTGCCTGTCAACCAAGACCTAATCATACCAAAGTTACTTCTACCTCGTAAATATGTAAATATAATATTGTATGTAGAAATATAGAAAGACAGGCTCGTATTTGTTTGGGCCATGGACTTGATATGACATGGGCTTGTCACAGCCTTCATTGTAGATCCATCCATCCATAATTTAAGAGTTAGACTCTTGTCGGTGGAACTGATGCAATTCCTGCCACTTCTCCCTGTCATTGTAGATAAGAGAGCAGAAAAAAGATAAATAACGTAGGTAATCGGTCTTCCAGCGCTGCTATTACTGACATTATATACTTACGTACTTTACTTTTAGCATAGCATCAATGTATCAGCAAAATCATTATTCTTCTTTGAATAAATAAAACAAGTATTATAATACAAAACCCGCACACTTTATTAAGGTATATTATCAAAATAATTACATCAAAACTCATTTTCCGAAACCTCCAGCCCTTGAGCTCGAGCTAGACTGGGCTCCACCACCGAAACCTGAGCTCGAACTTTTGGACGAACTAAATGATCCTCCATTATAGCCACCATATCCTGGCCCACCATGGCCACCTCCGTAGCCACCGCCGTATCCCCTACCGTAGCCACCGCCACCACCGTAGCCCGGGCCGTACCTGGCTGGACCAATTGGAGATACTACTGGTACTGCGACCACACCTATAGGTGCAATAATTGGTGCTGCAACGCCTAAGTGAGGTGATCTTCTCTCTCTTGAAAGTGCTGAAATATGGACAAATAATATTTCAATAGGCATATATACAATAAATTTTCAAATATCACCATCGTTAGATGCGGTTTTGTCTAAAGTAAGCAATTAAAGAGGATACAAATTAATGTGGGACGAATTAACGAGGAATAAAGTTGGGATTTATAGATCAAAGAGTATCTAATGATTTAAATATTTTATCTAGTTCATAAAACAATCTAAACACAAAATACTTATTTAATTAGATGTCCTAATTTTAAGAACTTTTGGTGCTGCTAATTGAGATGTGCTCCTGTAAGCCCTGTGGATCCTTTGATTTACTATAAACGAATTCATTGATGACTTTCACATTAGTTAATAAATTTAACATTACCTGCATTAGTAGTAATTAAAGAAACTATAATTAAAGCAGCACACACATATACAATCTCAACGCGAACCATTTTGTTTTTAGATACACACTGATCTGAATGTAACATCAATTTGTTCCGCACTTTTATATCAATTTGGTGTAGGTATTTGGAGTATCGGTAAATTAACACATACCTTATAATATATTTAATTATGAGAATGTCAAGGTAATGCTAATGAATCATATTATCTGGAGTAGAGTATGAATTTCATAGCTTACTGAACAAGCGACCGGCAAGAGCATAGTAGGTACGATTTTCTAGTTCTAGCCAAAATATTATACGATTGTATATCCACGCTGGTTTCAGCATGAATGGGCTGGATCAACCGGGGAAGTACTACCCTCTCATGGAAGATTAATAATAATAATAATACCAGCCTGTTTACTGTCCCACTGCCAGGGCAAAGGCCTCTTCTCTTAGAGAAGGCATGAGCGTTAATCACCACGCTTGCTCAAGGCGGATTGGCAATTTCAGACTTTTAAGTCCAGGTTTCCTCATGATGTTTTTCCTTCACCGTCAGTCAGAAATGTCCAAGATAAACTTGAAAAGTACCTACATATGATTTGAAAAATCACATTGGTACTTGCCCGGATTCGAACCCACTACCTCGTGTTTACGAAGCGGGTGCCTTATCCACTGGACCATTTCGACTATGGACCATTTCGACTATGGACCATTTCGACTATGGAAGATTGACGTAAGAATATTAGTCGGTGAGTGAGAGCACCGGCTGCCCAAATACCCCCTCGGTCCTCTTTCGTTTTCCTTTTCCTTTCTCATCCCCTTCTCCGTGGTCGGCAACGGCTTGGTTGTGTTTTCTAGTATTATTACTTCTGAGATGTTTAGAAAACACAGCCATCTCTATAGGTTACGGTTACCACTTACCATCAGGTGGGCTAGTTTGCCACCAAAGTTGTATAAAAAAAATATGCGATAATTTCGAGAATTAGATACTATCGCAGACGCGATATTAATCTTTACATTTTTTCAGTCCGTCCGTTTATTTACAATATGTTCATATAAAATATGCAAATAAAATAAATAAATCATAATTTAGACCATAATTATATAAATACTTAAATTAGTAAATTTTTATTTATTCTTTAGAATTATTACTTTACTTTTATGGACTGAAATACCGTCTCAAGTTACAGTTGAATAAAAGTAGTAGATCCACGCCGGTTTAGCATGAATGGGCTGCATCGACTGGGGAAGTTCTTCCCTCTTAATAGAAAATCGATGAAAGAGTAGTAGTATCCATATTTTTGCGTTTCGTTCGGTGAGTGAGAGCGCCGGAGACCCAATTTCATTCCGTTGGAATCACTAGTTACTCGAAGATTTGATCTAACCAATATGTACCTTGCTTATCTGTCACCATGTAGGTACTTTGTAATAGAAATAGAAAGTCGGTCTCGCACGTGTAGTTCTGGATAGAAAGGAAGTAAGTAGGTTGAATCAATTAAAATTTATTAAAAAACAAGAATATCAAACAACTATTAAAAATAAAATTTTATTTAACATACATAAATAAAACTAAGAGCACGCTAAGAGTATCATTTTCCATTAGCACTTGATTGAGCAGTCGATTGACTTGCGCCTCCAGATCCAGAGTTGATGCTTATAGACTTGGATATGCTAATAGAGGTACCGGGTGGGTATCTGCCGATGAGACCTCCATGTCTGCCTTCACGACGATGTAGGTCAAACCCAGGGCCACGACCTGGACCGGGTCCGTATGCGTAGGGTGGAGGTCCTCTTGGTCCAAATTGTGGAGATCGCTCTATTCGATCACCTAAAATTTAAAAGCATAATAGAATCTCGGATCCATCCAGATGTGATTTGATTTGTTTTGAGTGTCGATATAGTGAATTTTCTTATCATAAGAACGCAGTTCTCAGTTCTTGCTCCAGGAATTACTTCCATGCTACAATAACATTATTGTTTAACATTATTGTAGTAAAAAACGAACTAAGTATAAGAATCATGTCAAATTATTTGTCTGTAAACTTATTAAGAAAAATGTGGCCATGTTTTATCAGGACATCAAATTTAAAATTTAAAAAATTATTGTCTGAAGAATTAGACACTTATAGTCACAAATAATTAAAGACATTAGCCGCTCAATGTTGACTGCTTTCTTAACCTATAAACGCTTGTAGTTTCAGGAGCAACAATAACAGATGGTTATCTAATAATCACTTGAATCGAGAATCGTAAACACTTCAATAAATAACTAATTATGTGTGAGTGATTTACCTGCATCAATCCCAATTAAACAGATTAAGAATAAAACTGCAAATCCAAAGCCTACAGTAAGACGAGACATGTTGTTTTCTAAATCACTGAAGTTTCTACATAAAACGTACACTTATATTGTAAAATTGTGCCCCAGTATACATATACATAGGCGACAAAACAAACTGTGAGGTTTGAAGCAAGTGAATCTCTAAAGCGCTCTAACCAATATTGAAATTATTAATTTACAAGTTTTTAGAGTTCTGTAATATCAGAAAACTACGAGGAAATAGTTTATTTAACTTTGTAGTTTATATCTGTCCAATTCTATGATAATTATCGATTGTTTAATTTTGTCAAATATTATTGCAATCGATATGTAAACATGGCGCAGGTAAAGTCAATGTGACTTCACACTTTAGCTTGTCACACTTGCAATGTAGAAGGAACCTTTAGTTTTTTTATTTTAAACGAACTAACAAAAAATATTTTTCCTTATGAAAGACTGCTGTCTTTGCGGCCGCTTATCGCTGCCATACGTGGTAATTATTACAAATCTGCCTTGCCTTGTTTGGTCAGCAGTGGTCGCCTTTCAGCTGTAATGAATCGATTATATTAAAAGCCCACCCATACAGCTAAAAGTAGACGCAGAGGCTTTTAATAACAATGATTTAATTACACAGTCTATTAACGTCAATTTTAGGGCGTTTGTAGTGCGAGTACCAACGTGCTATCTGCACCTCGTCATGGAAGAAACCTTTTGGCCGCAAGGTGTCGTGTTCCGTCGCTTCCGCGGACAAGTGCCACACGAACGCACAACAACGTAGTGCAATATGTGAAGTGTAGTTTATAAGATAATATTATAATTATGTATGCTAGTCTATAAGGTATTTATCTATGGGTCTATGCAACCTGAGATTAAATGATTGATTATTATTATTATTATTATTCTCCTTTATTTAAATAATTTCTCAAAAATTACATTTTTAAATATAAGTATATAAAAAACATACATTTAAAAATATAAAAATTGTAGATCCAACGGCAATGGGTACAAGGACCAAGCTACCGGCGGTTAGGGCTCCAGAGATAGAAACCTCCTCACAATGCGTGCCGTGCCGAGCAGCACTGCCTTCTGGATCTGGCCCTTGACCCATCCACCTAATGCGAGCCTCTTTAGGTGTTGGTCGAGGCTCTTTGCTATTAAGCCATTGACGCTAACAACTATCGGTACAATGACAGCTGAATCCACATCCCACATGTCAACAATCTCATGGGCTAAATCAAGATATTTTATTTGCTTGTCTTTCTCAGCCTTCATGAGATTCTCGTCATGAGGGACGGTAATATCAACTATCATTGCAAGGCGTTCGGATCGATCCACTACCACAATATCAGGCTTGTTAGCTATAATGCCGCGCGACCATTCTCGAGAACCAGCCTAGGGTTGTATCTGTAGTACGGTACTTCAATATCCAGAAGATTGTATCGCAGAGCAATTTGCTGGTGGATGATCCTGGCTACTTGGTTATGTCTGTGCAAGTACTCTCCGTTAGCAAGACGCGAACAGCCGGAAACAATATGCCTGAGGGATTCACCAGGGCGATGACATGCCCGACATATGTCAGTAGTGCCATCCCTCAAGATATATTTCCGGTAGTTGTTCGTCATGATAACTTCGTCAGCAATTGCACAAACAAACCCTTCGGTTTCTCCAAAGAGATCGCCGAAGCGTAGCCAGGCAACGGAGGCAACATAGTCTATATCGGGCCCATGTAAGGTCCGATAGAACCTTCCGTGCTCCTTGTTCTGCCATACCATTCTACGGTCATCCACACTGAGTACTACAGGCCTGCGCCAGTTCTCTTTAGCCAGGGCAAGCGGAGTAAGTCCACTATCCACTGCAACCATATCACGATGCACACCCTCGCCCATCTTGTGAAAATAGTCTCTAAGGTTGCATATTTCGCGATTGTGGAGGGTTTTGGCATTTAGAAATTTAAATTAAATTAATTATTATTATTATTAAGTACTTTACATTATTATATTAGTAGGTGGGGATAATAAAATAAACTCACAGTAGAACTAGCCGTACTAGGCGAAACTGATTAAATTCAATATTTAACTTGGATTTAATCACGATTGACTTTTACATGGTTTTTACTTTTATTATATTAAAATATGAATTGGGCTGCTTTTATTGCATGTGTATGACTGTTGGGGTCGATTAAGATATTTTTTATTCGGACATTGTTGACCTCGAACCATTGTCAGAGTTCAAACAATTTTCTTTCTAGTACAAAACTTTATAGTGTAAAGCTTAATCGTATTTCTGTTTTATTTCGCTAGGCACTCATCTATGTCAATTTTACCTTAAATATAATCTTAAACTTCTCCATGTCTCCAATTTATTAACAAATTATGGGCAAGTTGAAGAAATGCAGAGTTTTCAGGTAGTGCTCATAAAAATTCTGTTGACCTACCTTGTCTTATCAAACGCAGATAGCAAATATTTTTTGAATCCAACAACACTATACCACTTAAATCTATCATTGATCTCAGTTTATTTCAACAAAATTTCTGTTACAACCAGCAGACTGGCTAGATCCCTATACGGCTTATGCTGACGATACGGCCCTGTTGGTTTTGTCTCCGTTGCTCCTGTAGCCCCCATCGCCCCAATCACACGTTCTATCCATCCTCCAGGACTCTCGTACAGTATGTCTAATAGTCTGAGCTTCGGTAATGCCAATGATGCGTCATCAGCTAGCTCAAGTTCTACCTCTCATAGCAAATGAAATGTGTAAGGTTTGGTTACAAAAAATAATTTGATTTATAATGGTTTTATGATCTACTAAATAATAAAACTATTTCTGCCAAATACTTTCGAACATAATCTGAGAGATATGGCTGTTTAGTTTGCTACTGGTACTAGCATTGGTAATTAACACGGACATGAAAAGGATCTTTTAAGGTCGGTATTGCAGTCTTTATATTCTTACCATAAGACATAATGTACTTGCCTACTCATAATAAACTTTCGCATCTATTTATATATATATTCGCAGGCTTACATCATCATTACTTATTACCAAAAATCTTTTGAGATATATATATAGAATTGAGTCTTATATCAACCACAGTCCTTCATTCATCTTTATCAGACCAGAAAACATAATACCCAGCAGTTGACTATTGACAATAATGAAAAAATTTTAAATGTGTATATATATATATATATATAAATATATATAATTAAGTATTAAACTGTTTATAATGCAATAGCTTTCCGCGGCGCGGTATCACCCGCGTCTTTGCTTACTGTTCTGCTCCCGTCGCCAGTAGCGTGATGTTACATAGCCTATATCCTTCCTCGAGAACGAGGCTATCATACGCAAAAAGATTTTTTTAAATCCGTCTGGTAGTTCCAGAGATTAGCGCGTTTAAACAAGCAAACTCTGCCTCTTTATATAATAGTATAGATAGAATTATGATACTTAATGTATTCAAGAAAATTTTTAGATATTAGTTCAGGCTAGGTTAGTTTAAACTTTTTAAAATAATAGGGAAAGTCTACATTATTTTGGCGCTTAAGAAATACCAAGTATGCTGGCCCCATAAAGACGATTTGAGAAGTTCGACAGACCAATAGTCTACTATTTTTATTCCTGCAATTTTGGCACAACCACCACGCTTCTCCATACGAAGCATCCTATTAGGAACCTCTTCGCTATAAATTCTAAAACATTTTTAAAACCAAAACGCTTAATGCAAAACTTTAATATATCATCACAACATGCGTTTCATTTATCTCAATAGAATTAATTAGTCTCATTTGCCGAAGCCTCTCGAACTAGCACTCGATCCTGCACTGGACTGGGCGCCACCACCACCACCCCCTCTGCTGATGCTGATGCTTTTAGAAGAACTGATGGATACGCTACCGCCTCGTTTGCCACCGATGCCAGAACCGCCAAAGCCGCGACGTCCGTATTGTGGTAGTGGGTCTGAAATGAAACCAAGCAATTAGTGAAAATTTCATTAGTTTTTTCTTCAACACAAGTAATGAGATTGGGATGGAATACAACATTTATGTTTTAACCTTACTCCAATAACGATAGTAAAATCTTGGAGGATCTACTTCAGACAGTTTACTTACTTTTATTTTGCTGAAAAATAATATAGGTATTCATATTGGAAAATTAAATTATTATTCAATTAATAACCTTAGACAAACTGCGGTTACTTCCTTGCAAAAGTTGTTGTTGTCCTGATAACACTAACTATTTTCAGATGTTATTATATGATATTTTTTTATATTTAATCACAGCTTTTCGAGAACAGTGGTAGATATCAAACATTTATTTAGACTCTTTATAACGATCTTGGAGAGAGGTGCTGACCTTTTCTTTAAGGTATCTACTGATGATTACTATTCTTATTGTGTTGAGTTTGCACGTCTAACATTTATATAATTACTGATCCGTGATCCTCGTTATAGGTATATCTATTATGTAAGTAAGTAACAAGTACCTGCTTGAACGATGAACGTATTCACTAAGACCAGCAGCGCCAACACACAGACTATGCCGAATCGAGCCATGATACCAGTAGTTAACCGACACAAGTTCAGAACTGGCCTGAACATAACCCTACACCACTTTATATTGATAAACCTCATCGTTAGAGCACATCACTAATTATAAAACCAAATATTAGGATAACTTTAGCGATACGTAATCCAAATTGTAGAAAACCATTTTTGTCGTTTAAAACTTAAACAATTTTTTTGCACTTTGAAGGCAAACTTAAGGTTACTTAACCTTTAAACATGGTATTGGTATTGTCATGGTCGAATCGAATTGTTCCCTCTATGTCGAATCTCTCTACGTCGAGTCTTTGTGTCGAGCATGATATTTAATAGTCCATTGTTCTAAAACAATAGATTTTTAGACTCGACATAAAGGAACATACCCTCTAATCTAGTCCGATCTAGAAAATAGGCCTTTTTCCGTAAATATCGACAAAGATGTCTTAGAAAATATAAGGTTACCTATTGCATAAATCAATACAAAACTACCAATTCTTTCTATTCTGAAGGTAGAATTGACGACCATGCTGTGGTCACAAAATCTATCCTCTGGGCCAGGTTTATGTCCAGCACTAGACTTCTTAAGGCTCATAAACGTAGTCTATAGATACATGGAGAGAACAACTATGTGAGGAAAGAAGTTATGAATAACAGGGAAGCAATTGTAAGATGACAAATAAGATAGGTAATTGAGCGTGTTAAAGCTGTTTAGAGCCCAATCAACGTATCGTTGTAAGCGTACCTTATATGAAGTTGATTGTTTTATTGCTTAATATTTATTTTATTTGCTTTAACGTATAGGTACTTATGAAATGATTAATATTTAATTGGTTTATCCCAGGAACAATAGTTCCATTGTAAAATTAGTAGATACCTAATTACATTTTAGGGTAAAATTGCATCATACCTTCCTTCTCAAGGGGTAGATATGTATCAGATTTACACTAAACCAGTCCTGAAATCACATATATAGATAATAGTAAAAGCCCGAACAATTAGTAAGCTTTTTCCGATAAAAAACCCAATATCATAATTATTCTAACCCAGGCATCAAACTTAGGATATCACTGATATCAGCATAACAATTGTACGTACCTACATGATAAAACCACAAATTTGCCTAAAATAGTCACGGAACCCGGTATTAACACATTTTAAATTGGCACCTGATCTTTGTATTTGACTAACTAAACCAATAAATGATCTAAAAAATAGATTGCTGGTATTCTGGTCTCTATTGCAGTATGCATAACGATCATATTTTGGTATGTATTAAGAGGATGTGTGTCTATTTACATTACATTGACAATGATTAGATGGTATTGAACTATTAAATGGGTTTTTTGATAAAAATATTTTATAAGATTTTCCTTCTATATTACGTCACATGCACATCTGTTAACCTCTAAGGATAACAAAAAGACCCTTCAAGGTGTTTCCAATTATATCAGCTTAACACCGTCTTTTAAAATTTCAAAAGTTATATTTTACCTCTGGAGCTTGCCAAAGCAGGCCTTCTGACAGATTTCCAAAGTAACAATTTATTCTTTAAAGCATATTAATTCAGGATTTTTCTTTATGCAATAATGTCTCTACCACTCTACCAATAAATCGATACATATAATAAAATTGGAGTGTCTGTTTGATTGAAATAACCGTTTTTTACTACATGTATTTATACGGTACATACGCTAAAATATTTTTTTTTACAATTTTTGTCTGTCTGTCTGTTTGTGCCGGCTAATCTCTGAAATGGCTGGACCGATTTTGACGGGACTTTTATTGGCAGGTAGCGGATGTAATAAGGAGTATTTACTTTTATTTTTGAAAAATAAATATAATAATAATAAATTTATTAGTTCAAAAACTTTTACATTCACAATTTTTAACTTAAGGTAAGTAGGTATTTTACAAATATAAGCTCAACAATGTACAAATTTTGTCTATCATTTGCCTCCGCAGCCGAACTAGGTGTGAAACCTGTGCTTCAGCATACGGCGCCTCTACTCCTCGGTTTGGGTTACATTATTTTATTTTAGCCCACATCACAGAAATACAACTAGTGTTAGTTAACTTTACGTGAATATAGATACGTTAAGATAAGTTAAATAAAATGTTTATTTGCACCTTCAAGTTTACATTATAATGTTACAGGTAATACTAACTAACTAACTAAGCTAAGATAATTAAATATGTTGTAAATAAGCATCAGCGCCCAGTTGGGACCTTATGGTTATAAAAAACAGTAATGTACCTAGTAACAATTTGTAGTCAGAATCACGTAGGCACAAATCTGGTAGGATTATACCTATATTATTATGTGTGTATCAAATCAGCCTATCGCAGTCCGCTGTACATAGGCCTCTCCCAATCTGCGCCACAACACCCGGTCCTCTGCCTTCCGCATCCAGTTCCTCCCAGCCACCTTCTTCAGGTCGTCGTTCCACCTGGCTAGGGGTCGTCCTACCTTAAGTTTACCGAGTCGCGGTCTCCACTCTAGGACTCGTTTGCTCCATCGACCATCGGTCCTTTGGCAGACATAGCCAGAACATTGCCACTTCAACGTGCTTATCATTCGAGCTATATCGGTTACTTTAGTTCTTTGTCGGATGACCTTGTTTCGAAGTTTATTCTTCAAAGAGACTCCAAGCACGTGGAAGTGTGTGTATGTGTGTGTATAAGTAAATTGATCATGTTTCTTTGTAAATGAACTCAATAGTTTAATCTGAGCCTTTATTATCATCTAAGACATCCATTAATAAATGCTGTCGCCGATCGTCGATTTCCAAGCGTAGCCGTAAGTTACACAAATTTGTCTAGTACGTTTATATCACATTTTTATCTAGTTATTTAATTATTATTAGATATACTTTTTAATAATTTCTCAAAAACTTTTATCTCCGAACACACTAGTTATCAACTGTCAGCATCGTCATTAAACAAGAGTATCAATACAACTACCAGTTTAAGTAGACCTCTGGATACAGAACACGTGCCAAAGCAAAATCCCAATCTCTCGTATTGTGGGTATGATTCTAAATTACTAGGTCTAGGTTTCAACAAAAATACGTTCACTGCTCTGAGGCGTATCTTATCAGTGGCTTCCTTCCTCTAGACAATTTTTACTTCAAAATCCAATTTTTTGTTCGGCGCTGAAGTCCTGTCATATTAGACATATTGACATAATAAAAAGCGCTGACTGAATCGCTTTTATCGCGATTCAGCGCTGAGCGATCCATGGCATAACATTGGGTTTTTAAAAAGAGATCGGTGTATATCCTGTGTTAAAAAATGATTTATCTGTCACTTTTACTGCCGATTTAACCGTGATTCGACGTTTATCATTCCATTGACTGAAAGCGCTAGACAATAGCGAATCCAGGAGCGAGGAGAAGCTAAGTGGATCATGCCATCTCTAAACACATCTGCATGCTCAAAAAGAAATGATGTGCTTATAGTGTTTACCTTAATTAAACTTACTCCGGCGGAGTTCGTCAAATTCGAGGTCAAGCGAGGGAGAGGAGAAATCCTTTTCCTCTAACTCAAGTCCAGGATCCGCTATTGGCACTAAAAAAGTGTAGGTATATCACCGTTAGCGTCCCAAAGCAATGTAAAGCCTATTTAACTTGGTAGTCGAAAAAATTGTCTCATGGTTGTACGGTTGTTTCGGTCAGTAACTCAGTTTATTGATAAAGTATGGTCTTCTGAAAGGGGAAGGTACTTAGGTGCTTAGTGCGCTATATTAGAAACAATTAATGAGTTGTACTTTCTTTTCATAATTTATTGTGATGTCAACATGTGAATAAGTTTTAATTGATAACCAAAATCAACCAATTTCGGGTTATAATTAAAACTATCTCGCTTAAATTTTCTTTATTTATTTATTTGACAATTAGTACTAAGTAAGTAATCATTATCTAAAATCTTAAAGTTATTTTCCGGCGGCGCTGGATTGTGCTGACGATTGCGCTGCGCCCGCGCCTCCAGAACTAATGCTGATTGACTTCGAAATACTAATACCACCCTGAGGAAAGCCACCTTGATACCCTCCATAATCATTATATCCTCCGTATCCATGATGATGGTGGTGATGATAACCCCCTCCGTATCCGCCGCCGTAACCGCCCTCGTAACCGCCCCCATAACCGCCTCCGTAACCACCCCCATAACCACCTCCGTAACCGCCTCCGTAACCCCCACCGCCTCCATAACCGCCACCAAAACCACCTCCAAAGCCTCCGTATGGTTTTGGATTAGGTGATGGATCTGGTGAAGGGTCAGGTGAGGGTGATCTCACTATTCGGCCTGAAACAAATTAACTTAGCATTATACATTCGTAGGCACTTCTATCTATGCAAGAAGAGAACCTAATTGATATCGAGGTTGATACAGGAAATACTCCGAAAGCACATAATTATTCTGGCTTTAAAATATTACACTGGACTGGTACTTTTCGACCCCTCGGCAGCAGCATGAAAATTGGTTTTACTAATAAGAAACAACAGCAATATTACAAACAGTAACTTTTCTAATAAATACTTTGCACATTTTTGAGAATCAGTTGAATTCATGTGACGTGATGATTTATCCCGCATATACAGACACATACTACAAAAGTAATAAATTGAACGCATCACTGCAGTCATAAATACATCAATTACCTGCATTAATAACACTTGAACATAATAAAGCTAAAGCACAAACACAAGCTAAAGAAAACCAAGCCATTTTGCTCCTGGTACAATTACAAACTGAAATCAAAACATCATTACATCATTTTATACAGTCGTGTATCATTACAACTACTATGATAATTACATTGTCAACTTTACATTTAAAATCACCAATTTTAGAAGATCTTTGCAA
Source organism: Parascotia fuliginaria (assembly GCA_963082885.1). Taxonomy (NCBI): domain Eukaryota; kingdom Metazoa; phylum Arthropoda; class Insecta; order Lepidoptera; family Erebidae; genus Parascotia; species Parascotia fuliginaria. The sequence goes on from OY720172.1 coordinate 19,922,692, forward strand.
ACTAAGTCTGTTTGTAACATTGACGTCTCATATTTAGCTGGTATACATTTTTACACTTCTGTAGTCCGGGGTCTAAATATTATGATGTTTCACTGCTAATACTATTTATATCAATATTGGCCTATGTTATAATAGGATATTGTTACATACTGTTTATAGGACTTCCCCGATTACAGTTTTTACCAATAATAGGCAAATTTGATCAGCCATTGACCTTTCGAAAGACTTTGTCGAGGTAATTTCGCTATACTGATCATTTTCTAAAATGTTATACCTCCGTGCCTAGGCAAGCATGCTAAACATAGTTATTGAAATCGAAAAGTCTGAAGAATTGTCTAAGTATTGCATCTGAATGTTCCATAATAATATTGGCTTAAGGAAGTCAGAGGGCTATCGCCGCATATGCAAACATAACGCAATTGAGGTAGATAAAGGCGCTATTGCGCAAAAAATCATAAATTTATTGCAATAAGTTAGGAAGAATTTACCTATGTCTTCCTTTGACTTCAATGTATTCCCAAAAGAGATCTTACAACTTTACTTTAGTTCTTTAACTAAAAAATGTGGAAAATTTCAAGTTTTCTAGCTCGTCAGTTTCCGTATTGTACCTGTTTACAAGATATCGTTATCAGTAAGAAGACAAGTGGCTTAAACGCTAATAGAATACGCCAACGTTGCCTTTAGCTTATGTCAAACCCATACATTTTTTAATCTATTAGCATTTAGGCTCAGAACAAGGATTTAGGCCACTTGTTTAGGCCCTCTGGTTGGTTTCGAAAACTTGACAGATGGCTCTGAGCCTCTGGCTCCGTGACCTTCAGCATTGTGCATAAAGATAAGAACAGCTTATAGTCACGGATTTTATACCTAATCAATCATTGACTTCTTTATTCAAAAAGATCATTGAAAGTCAATATTTATCATTATAGCAAAAAATGTCTAAAGAGGTTTCAACTATATAAAAAGGAGCTACATCGTAGAATAAAAACTAACAACTTTTGGCAATATTTTTATTGACATTAAATTGTCAAAAATAATACCTAACATTAGGTATGAGTTGGCAGAGTTGGTAATAAAGTGAAAAAGAATTGGATTAGAAAGAATTCTACAGAAATTTTAATGCTCAGGACAAAAAGAGCTGTATTTCTTTGTTCTATAATAAGATTACTATAAGTTTAATTATGTCTCGCAACGATTTGATGTTAGGCGGTAGTTTTGGCCGGACATCACGTAATACAGGTAAACTATACTCAATCTAAAATCGTAGAAATAAACATGTAGCCTCCTTGATACAAAGACTGCATATATCTACCTAGATGCTAGCAGTTGTTCACGCCAGGTCACGATGGCAAACTGTATAGTTCACTCCTTAATCCTACCGACTACTTACCATCAGGCAAAATTATTTAATTTTTGTAGGCTAATATCCATACTAATCCATACTTCCATACTAATATTATAAATGCGAAAGTAACTCTGTCTGTCTGTCTGTTACGCTTTCACAACAGTTTTTTAAAAATAATACTTCAAAATCTTACTACGTATGTACTTACTCTCATAATTTCGTAAATTGTACCGCTCAGTTTTCCTACTAATAGAATAGCGATTGTGAGCGAGAGTATTTTTCAAATATTGATTTTCCAGGTATCTTCGAGCATTCGACCGATACTGAAGGATTAAAAAAAGTCGCACATAATAAATTTTCCAAACATACCAGCATTTTAATGTGGAAATCTTATTTGCAAAGACAGTATGTATATTAATAAAAATGTTGTATTTACCTATTATTTATATTACTTTTTGATTTGTGAATACACTTGCGTTTAAAAGATCATACAAGGTTATCTGCCAGGACACTAAAGACAGTAGTGCTAGTGCTATTATTTATATTAATAGTCGTAACAACTATAAATAGGCCTTTCCAAACTGGTCTACACCAAAAATTTTCTACGATAAACAAATAGCTATGTCATTATTTTTTTGATTGTGGGTAACATGCATACCTATCTCCAAATAGTGTTAAGTAGGGTCGCTAGTTTATTTTGCTCTTTTCTGTACTCACTTCTTCTAATTTATGTACTTAACTGATTTTGCGCAATAACCGATTTAACGCATATTATTATTTTTTTTTTTATATATTTTCTATTTTTTTACAGCGCCATCTAGCCCCAAATTAAGCAATTATATTTGCTTGTGTTATGGGAACTAAACAACTGATATACTACTTATATACATTTTTTTTTTGTAAATACATACATATTATAGATAAATTACACCCAGACACAGAACAAACAATCATGCTCATCACACAAAGGTTTGTCCTGGGTGGGAATCGAACCCACGACCTCCGGCTTAGCAGTCAGGGTCACTAACCACTAGACCAACAGGCCAGTCAGTTATTAATATTATAGTAGCCAAGAATTTCATAGATTTAAATTATGTCGTAGGTGAAACATAACAGGTTTCTTCGTGCAGTCTAGACTTCAGTAGCTGTATTAACAATTAATGTACCTACCTATATTTCACAGACGGCGCTGGCGTCTTCTTGCATTAGAAACATTTATCGGCATGGTGTTATTCGTGGTGGCCATATTCATAGCGAAGCCCGTGTTTCTGACACCACTTGAAACTGAGCCTGAGCCTCCACTCTCTACTGCAGACATATTGTCATCGCTGCATTCAAGCACTATACTGGGATACGCCCCGAATAGCTATCCATACAACGGCATTATGAGCAGAGCTGCTGAAATATTAGGAATTAGTAAGTTTTATTTATTTATCTATGTAATAACTTCCCGCAGCGCGGTTATATCTTTATCTTTAAGTTATATCTTTGGTTAGTGCTTTGTCTCCAGCGCCCGTTGCATGATGTTACATAGCCTATAACCTCCCTCAAGAACTAAGCTCTCAAACGCAAAAATAATTTTCAAAATCGGTTCAGTAGATCCAGAGATTCACAAACTCATAAAAAAATTACCTTTTTATAATATTAGTACAAGACATTGATTATTGTATCAAAATCTTCCATGAAAATCAGAATGCTCAATAGTGAAAACCGTATATGCAAATTCATTAAGATTATTAATATTTGCCATTTACAAGCTTCTACATAAATAATATCCAGTGTTGGTATCATCACCGGAAACGTCCATATCTGGACAAGCCCTATCAAAATTTTACATTGTATAACTGCTACAGATCGAAAACTTATGAACGACATTTGACTTATCAGCAGTTCAAATCCACTCCTCTAGACTACATGCACTGTCGGAGAGTTCGGATCATATGTCATTAGAAAACACTACTAATGATACTAAACCTCATTTTTTTGACAGGTCTTATGAAGGGTCAGTCAGAAGAGGAACTGAACATGTTATTGTACAACAAGTCGCGAGAAGGTTTAGCACCCACCTCAATCATATGGGTCATCTGGAACTCACAGGTTAGAATCGTCGTAACGTACTAAAATAGTGAAGAGTGTTTTAGGTAATTTCATCGGTCTATTGAAACATGGCACTTCTAGCCTGCGTATTCGTTTTCTTCAAATTTTGATCCTGACTTGAAAACTGACTTGTGAAAACCATCTTACGGAGCCTTCGTAGTGGAATGCCATGCCAAAAAATTCATCACACCTCCTGGATCACACGAACTTCTCACTAGCTGGTAAAATGGTAAAATTGAATGCAGCAGTGTACCTATTTTAATAATGGTAACATATTGGACTATTGAATAAATTTTATAGCCGCAAAAAAACAATCTCTTCCCGTGGACTTTCTAAGAGGCGATTGAGGAAATACCAGATATCGGGTAGCATATTACTATGACCACCAAGCCACCAGCCCCAAGTGCAAGTGTATTGCAGCATCATTTAATACCCCTTTGTTAAAGATTCTGATAACTTCCTTTGAATTAGGATTATGCAATAGTAAACATAGGTCAAACTTGCGGGTCGGGCGATAGAAGCCTCGATTGCTAGTTTCCGCAGTCATTATAATGACTAATACTGCTTACGTCCATTTCTCACTATGTTATAAAAGCATTTTGTCGTAGTCGCAGAATGTCTAAAAAAATACTGTGACCAAAGGTACAGTTGTTGAAAAATGATATCTACAAATAAAATATGTAGCAAGTCGGTTAGTATCATAAATTTATAAAAAAAAAAATAACATTTATTTGCTTAGCTAGCCGCACACTCCTAATAATATTGCCAATATTAATATTGACAATCAGCCAATGTTTAGAAAAAACTTGTAATACTGCCCGAAAACACATAATATTATTGTCAATATGCACTTTATTGATAATAATATTGGGGGACTATACGCGCACACTGACTTTTTATTTTGAAAAAAATCTATCGCCCGATCAAAAAAACAGAAAACGAAGTGATATTATTTTTATATGTTACATATTGCACTATGCTTAAGGCCAGTATTAAGTCTAATTAACAAAAAGTTTCAATACTTATACTTATACTTATATTATTTTCTATTTGTAGGTAAAGTTCTCTCACGCCAGCTATGAGTCTTCCGCAAAAAAATCTCTATTGCAATCGACTGTACCGTATTCTCTGTACATTCAAGTATTTAGACATTCTGCGACTACGACAAAATGCTTTTATAACATAGTGAGAAATGGACGTAAGCAGTATTAGTCATTATAATGACTGCGGAAACTAGCGATCGAGACATCTATCGCCCGACCCAAACTTGCTATGCTCTACTTCATATTTCTACATATGAGCCGAAATAGCTCAGATGGGAGAGCGTTAGACTGAAGCTCTAAAGGTCCCCGGTTCAATCCCGGATTTCGGCAAACTATTTTTTCGATCCATTGGTTGCCGGCAACAAAACATTGGCTCATATGATTTTGGAAAGCATGGTAAGTATTTGTTGTTTCTGAAATTGTTATTTTTAGGTGAGTGTCTTAGGCACGGGGTCTTAAAGGACTATGAAATCATGAAAATTCATTGGCCTCTACCAATACCACGTCTTCTTAGAAGGCGGGAGGGTTAGGCAGAGGTGTATACTGGTATTTTTGCCAGTTAAGTTAGGTAAGCATTTCTATTTCATTTAGCAATCATGCATAATTTGATACTGCACCATTGCTAAAGTAGGTAAGTAGGTATATATTTTTTGCCTGACTTGCACTGCACATTGGACTACATCACTCAAAACATGTGATGTCGTAAAGTGCAAAAAAAATGGAGGATTTTTCTAAACCTGGTATTGAACCGGGGGTCTTTAGATCTTTAGTCTAACGCTCTCCCAACTGAGCTATTTCGGCTACAATTGATGATGCAAAATCAATAATCATTGGTTTGTCGAGAAATGCACTAAATTTGTTTAACTTTACGAAATTCTTGCCTTAAACAATTAGATACTCATTTCGTAGTGTGAACGCCACAATAAAAACAATGGCGCTCGGTTCACTTAGTGAACCGAGCGCCATTGTTTGTATAAATAGGTATCAATGGAACATATAAAAATTTTACTCGGTAGTGAAGTGACGTCAGTTTGACCTGCTACATCACACAAAACTCGAATTAATAATAATAACATATCAAATAATATCTGTATACAGTATTGTGAGAAAAGGAATAAGCAGAAAGATAATCTGAATGCACATAGCCTTCTATATATATGAAAAGAACTCTTTGTCCTTCATTGGGACAGGAACAGGCTGGTATTATTATTTATACAAATCTTTCAGGAGAATAACCAGTGGATATTCCACATACGCAACACGGAACGGGCTCGCTACGTGACCAGCGAGGATGAACCCATGACGTACACAAATCCTCATCTAAACACTGGCTTCCTTGCGGTACAGGTAGCTGTGAGTCGAGCCATCGTGGAAGCAGTGGCTTTAGAACCACCCAAATTTGAGGTGAGACCGTGAGATAACTATCAATAACAGATCCAGTAGAACTTTAGACAATAATGCTTCTCCTAGCAACTCTACATTGGAGTGACTAGGGACTCACTAGGACGGGTCGCTGACTGAGAGCTGAATATGCTAAACTGGTTGGCAAGCTGCTTATTAGTGAGTATTCATGACCAGTTATGTAGAACTCGCTAGTTCTTCGTCCCGGACGAAAAGCGGCTTATTTACAAATCTTTGGATCTCAGCTTTTCTTTATGCATGTGCGAGTATTGTACATATAATAATAATAATAATAATATTCTACCACATTCACACAGCGCCATCTAGCCCTAGGGTAGGTACTAAACAACTGATATACTACTTATATACATCTTATTTTTTTTTGTAAATACATACATATTATAGATAAATTACACCCAGTCACAGAACAAACAATCATGCTCATCACACAAAGGTTTGTCCTGGGTGGGAAACGAACCCACGACCTCCGGCTTAGCAGTCAGGATCACTAAGCATTAGACTAAGGGCAAGATTCACAGACCGCACTTTGACTTTACAAAGTAAAGTCTAAACTTTGTACCAAAAATATGTTTGAATATGAAGTTGAAAGTAATCTTCGGCAATACAAAGCTTACTTTGGGAAGGTGCCTTTGCTGTAAAGTAAAGTCACGATTGTGAATCTGGGCCTAAGATACATATTTTTGGTACAAAGTAGATCTTTGCATCAAAGTAAAGTCAAAGTGCGGTCTGTGAATCTTGCCCTAACTGGCCAATCAAAATTAAAAAATATAAAAAATAATATAATATTAAATAATAAATAATAATATTAAAAATCTATTGAAAGAAACTGTCTGAACAATTTTGAAAACCGTATCAAAATCCGTTCGTGGTTTCGTTAAAGTTAACAAAGTTAGAAGTTTTCAAACCCATATTTTATATTTGTAAAGACTTTATTCTGTAGACGCCTGCACCAACTAGTGTGCGTTACATGACTTCTAAAAGTGTAACACCGAATACCACGTCCTCGAAAGTTCACTATCACGAATCACCTTCAAGGCCAAAACCATGCGATGTCGAATAACGTGAACTCTTAATTTCACCTACACGAAGCACTTAGCTATGAATGCACGTCATCACCACGAAACAATCAACATCGCAGCACATACACACTGCAATTAATTTTTATTAAAAAGAAAGATTATATCTTTTTTTTTATCACAATACATTATTTTAATAACTTAAGTTTTTAGGTGCCAATTTTAAAATGACAAAAGGTCGGCTTGCCGAAACCCGGGATTGAACCGGGGACCTTTAGATCTTCAGTCTAACGCTCTCCCAACTGAGCTATTTCGGCGATGTACTAACGTGCGAAATTATCAATGAATTATTTATATTTGCGCATTTTACATTTTACCGATAAAATTATATCAATGCCATGATATTATTTATTTCCTGTTGCGGCATTAAAGCTGCATTCATAATTAATTAAAAATAAATTATTATTATTTTAGGTAAAAGCCTATGTAGGTGGAGTAAATTAGACATTTACTTAGGTTAGCCTACCAAAGTGACTCGACTCTGCCTTATGGTAAGCAGTCACTGGAATCCAGAAGTGGTGTACACCATTTCAAAAGCCAAACTACTGGTATGGTGGCCTTCACTATGGCGGCTTAGCAAGATGCTTTTTCACGCCCCACTTAAAAGAGACCCAGACCCAGACCCAGACCCAGACCCAGACCCAGACCCAGACCCAGTAAAATAAAATATCATTGACCTAGTATTATAATTAGATATAAACACATGCGCGCTGGTAAAGAGATCCACCCAGGCTTTAATTGAACGACAAATGTATGAAGTGCTGAACCGTTTGGTTCGAGAGCCTTTGACTCTTTAGATTCCACTGTGAAAGGGTGGCACTTCAGTCCCACACGTATCGTTCTGGATAAATCTGACTTTGTTTATTTAATATTTTAATTAATTTAACTGAATCAGTTACCTTGATAATCAGCAAAAATTATTTAATCTAATACTAATACTTAATCTAATCTCTATCTGCCGTCATTTTATTCTGAAGGTCTGAACTATAATAAATAACATTATAGTAAAATGTTTTTTTAATATAGGTACACACAACATGAAATAGAACGCCATTGATTAACAGTTAATGTTAATCAATGGTTATTATGTTCGTGTCGATGCGTTCTTGATGATTATAACATTTATTGCCTTACTTGCCAACTCTGTACTGTTAAACCGTTCGTATATCTTACCTAATAGCAAGGTCACAATAACGGCGTCTCGCTCTTTTGTGTATGAGTGCGACGAGCAGATTGTGTAACATTGAGGTGTGAACGCGACAGGAATATCACACAATACTACGCGCGCCGTGTCGGCATCGCACCGGATCGACACATTTCTGTGGAAAAGATACATTAGACGAATTATGCCTCTACGGAATTTTAGACCTTTTGTTTATTGGCACAAACTTTAAAACAACAAAATTTTTTTCTACATTATATATCTTTACTACTAGGATAATATCATACTAATTTCGAACGTACGTGAGTGAAACCGGTCTCAATAGTCCGTCCCGATTCCCTGTTTGTACTTCGTAGCGTACAGGTTATCTGTATCTGTTTATACTGTTTTACTATTAAAATGACTAAAGTAATTGATGTAGACAATTTAATAGCTTGTGTGTTGGAAAATCCACCGTTGTGGGATAAAAAACATAAGTTTTATAGCAATAGAAGTATTATTGGTAATTGTTGGAGCGAAATTAGTCGTCAAATGAACTATGACGGTAAGCACTCTTTCATTATTTTGTTAGTGTAGTTATTTTGACGATGTGGTGTTCAGTACGAAGATTGTAAACAAGATAATTAAAACGAAGCATGGGCATCTCTAGTAAGTACAATATGTAATAAATAATGTAGGTACCTATATTATTATGGAGTGTCTAATATGAGTCTTTATGTATTGTGTTACCTACAATCTACAATTTGATAAGTAATTGATAAGTAGTTTATCTAGGTAAGTACATAAAATGACTAATATTTTTAGCCACAACTTTTATTTAGATATTATTAATCATCGCTAGTCAGGATTGATCAAAGCAACAAAATACAGTCCGATATGCTTACCATCCATCTTCTTAGAACGTCGGACAGTGTAGTGTGGACAGTACTATTTTGTGACAATATCGCGTCGTCCTAAAGTTATGTAGGACATTCTTCTTATAATATAGGGTTGAACTACATCAGTGTTATGGCTCGAAACCGCACCGACACCACTTAGTATACCATACACAGCGCGCAGAAAACGTGCCGTCGCGTGCCATGCGTCGCTCTTTCTTGTTTATTGAATGACATGTCTCAGTGACCAAAGGACAGAAGCCTAAGAAAGTGCGAGTCCATGCTGCCAGATGTGGTTAAACCCTAAACCCCTCGATAGGATTTCTTCCACGCAATAATGTGCAATTTTAAAATTGTTTAAGTACATTTTTGTTCCCAAACAGACTCAACATATATGTTTAAAAAAAAAGGTTTTATTGTCTTAAAATTTTTCTCATTGGTCAACAACATAATAAGTGGGGCGAGCTATGATTGCTAGGTGCATGATCAAAAGTTTTGAAACTGATCAGGCACATAGTTGGCCGATATTTATTACGTATATCTAAGTATTTTAAAAAATACACCATACGTGTTTAGCTTTCTCCATCGAGCATCGTTAAAATTAGTTTGATTCCATTCTATTTTACTATTTATACATTTCAGAATTCAAATTACGAAAAAAATGGCGATATTTAAGGGATCAATTTGCTATAGAGCTTGGAAAACTATCATTATTTCCAGACGACGAATCTAAATTCAAGCCAAAGTGGCCATATTACAAATCGTTACTTTTTCTAAAGGGTATTGTAACACCACGTATTCTTCCATCGTTTACACGGCCTGCATCACCTCTTGCGTTGGAAGTAGGACACGAAGATTCAGAATATTCTGACACTCAAAGTTTAAATGACCAATTGGAGCAAGATAATGATGATTCCGAACCTATTAGGACACCTGCAAAGCGAATAAAACGGTCATCCAGCGATATAGAACAAGAAAACGTGCAGTGCTTGCAGGGGAGACAAAAAGAACAAGTACAGTATCCGCAAACATATGAGGAGGATGAAAATATGTTATTTTTTAAAAGCATTCTACCGCACGTACAAAAAATACCATCCCACAATCTACTTTCCTTCAGAAATCGCATTCATGATATCGTCCAAGAGTTTGCGTATCATGACCATGGCCAGAGGACCAGTTCTAAAAATTGCTTGCCTTCATGATATTATATCTGTAGAAAGATGCACTCCTAAGAATTAAGAATGTGAAGGGGGATTAATACTATTCACGTTATCAGCCTGAGGTAGCTGCTAAACATAGGCCTCAATCAAAAAGACAGGAGGGTACCAGAAAACCATCCAATGCTTTTAAATAAAAGTTACTTTGTATAATAATTTCTTTTTTTGTTACTGATGTTATATAATTATCTGCCTTGTACCTGACTTCCTAGTCCAATCAGTGCATTCTGTAGTCATTTAGTGTGAATTTTGTAGTCAATTAACTGTGAATTTGGTTTCTGTGGAAAGAAAAATAAAAATTAAACTCTTAAATGTTTCTTATTTCTTGATATTTTTATGTGAACTCAAGAGCCAAGACTCACGAAGAGATATGTTTTTTTTGGCAGTCATATAATAGTAATAAAAATATTTGGAGGAACAGGGAACAGAATTTGGACAGGGCATCACCCTAGTTCACATGTTCAGACAAGTGTAACGCTTACCCTAAGTAATCTAACGTGTAATGAAACGCGATTGAGTGCCGTCTACACGTAGGATTGGCATTAAATTTCAAGATACAATATTACATTACACGTTACGCTAATTTGGACCCGCTTTTAGATTTAAGAAATTACTTGAACATCTGTGACGAAAGGATTGTGACGTATTCGTTATCGAACGTGACGTCATGATGTGTTAGGGTTAGTTAGCGAGCTGGATACCGTACTCACGGGCTCTACATTAATAGGCGCAGCCCCAAAGACGTGAAACCACTTTGATGACAAGAGCACTTTTGATTTAGTTACTTTAAAAGGGTTTACGCGTCATTAGTGGCAACGTCGTAATTTTGTGTCACATTTCGTAGTTTTCAATTATTATCATTTAATTGGAGCTATATTTTAAAAATATATTTCTGAATCTAGAAGAAATGTGTACAGAGTCGCTACCTATCTCTTAATGACCAGTTTTTTAAATATAGATTCATATTCTTACCAACTCGGTTTTGTACTCAACAGATCACACTAGTAGCTATGCCCGTATCGCCGCTGATGCAGCAAAGTGCTGTGAAAAAAGCTCTCTCCCTCATCCTCATGTGTTACACCCTGGCCTTTTTACCCGCTATTCTGGAAACTGAAGCGTTAGTTGTTTGGGAAACAGAAAACATGTTTAAGGTGTGTAAGTATATGTTACTTTAGTCATAGCCAACTAGTAACGTAAGTACTTATCTACGTTTTAAGAAACTCTCTGTCTGTATCTATTTAAGTTTATATAATGGTAATAAAAAGTTTCGATACCGTTACCGTTGATAACGCACAGAACTTAACAAGGGAATTGGGGTTTTGTAAAACATTACTACAATGTGCTTACACTCCTCTCTACGTAGCATGTGACACGATTATGTCACGCACGCGCGCATAAGGGCTAAGAAGATCTGTCGATTTCGATTTATATCTCGTATTTCTACGATAGATAAGTTTCTCGTTGAAGACTTCACTACTAATAAAACTCGTAGTCCAATAATAGCTAGGTACTACATTATAGGTGCTTAGTAAAAAGAACTATTATCTCTACTTTTGACTTAACAAATCGGGTCACCAGTGTAACGCAGGATTATTTTAATATGTAGATTAAACAAGAGAAAATGAGTGTGCATTTTTTTAATCCCATGAAGCCCTCGGGCTAAATCTGATTATATTTTATCACTTTATTCCAGCGAGCCCTGCGTATACGCAGTGTGGGTTATTCCTCTATGTACCTAAGCTGGCTAGTCTACACCTACCTGACAGCGCTGCCAGTGTGCTTGCTTGGTGCCATCATGCTCATTCTCACGTTCCGATGGATACATCTAGTTACAGCTTTACTGATTGAGTTTGCCTATATTACTGTCATGGCTATGGTAGCGCTAATCATGGCTATGTTCCAAACTAAGCGTAAGTTGGTGCTATATTTTTATACAAATTTATTTTAACACTTTCCGTGGCAGTAAACGTTTAAGGCCGTGATGACAATAAAACGTCTATTGTGTCTACAGTAGTGTTCATAAAAGGGTATTTTTTTTTATATTATATCCTACCAAAGTGACTCCACCCCGCCTGATGATAGGCAGTCAGTGGAATCCAGAAGTGGCGGCCACCATTCCAAAAGCCATCGTCTTAAACTGCTGGTATGGTGGCCTCCACTATGGCGGCTGGGAATGGGGTTAGGGGAAGGGAATGAGGGAAGTGAGGAAAGAGGAAAGGGAGGAAATTGGGCCTTCGACGCTCTCACTCACCGAACGAAACGCAGTAGTACGGATACTACTACTCTTAAGTCGATCTTCTATGAGAGGGTAGTACTTCCCCGGACGATCCGGCCCATTCATGCTGAAATCAGCGTGGATCTATTACCGTAAAGCGTGGATCTACTACCGTAACGTAAGGGTTAAAAAGTATCACCACAGAATAATTAATAGTACTAAAATTTAATTACTTTATTAAACCGTCCACAACTTATTATTGTAATCAATACTTTATTACTATTTTTTTACAATGGCAGCTTCCGAGCGAATAATAACAATTGCGGATAATATCTATCCACCAGGCGGATTAGCAATTTCAGACTTAAGTCCAGATTGCCTCACGATGTTTTCCTTTACCGTCAGTCAGAAATGTACAAGATAAACTTAAAAAGTACCCGTAGTTTTGTACTGCGTAAGGAATTAAGAATTCAATCCATAGACTCTTGGGCAGTAGTCACACTCAGTTCCATTGTGTTACCAAGGCTGTAAAACCAATAATGAATTCATGGCGTCTGACTCTTTCTTTTTAGATCTGCGAAAGACACATGATTTTTATTGTGTACCCTGAAATATTAGTTCCGGGTTTGTATACCGTATAAATCGTGTAATAGACTAGAAAAGAATTCTTATTGTGGAATTAGTAGAATTAAGGCAAAAATGTAACGTCAATCAAACTACGGAGCAGCTATTCTTTACATACCTACCTGACAATACAGCAACATCTCATTAAGGATACATATCGATCGTTCAAAACGATGTTCTTATATTTGCCAGCTTTAATAGCATGTATATGGACTACCCTCTTCACGCTGCTGCAGACGTATCTCGCAGAGTTACTGGTACACCATGAGTATGACACGATGTACGTCGGTCTCTCGTTCCTGTTACAAATCATTCTGCCACCATTAGGTCTAATCAACGCTTTCAACGAGTTCGCCTTATTGTCGACTGAACGTAAGTCTTTTTAGTATTTTGTGACTAATCTGTTGGCTGAAATACTGGCATTCGCAGACGTGGTGCTAAAGCTACTAGGCTTAGTGGATGAGTAAAACGGAGACGTGTTTTAAAGTGTTCTGAACCGGTAGGGTTAACCTTAAGATAAGACGTCGAGACTTGGTAACCTACTGCCTACATCTTAACAAGAAGAGGCTAAGAAAATTATACGACAGAAAGGACAAGCTTCCTGTGATAAAACTGCCGCCATGGTGTTATATAGATACCAGTACTGAGCCTTCACGTAGTGCGTTACTACGCAGGAGAAATGAACGTCATAATTATAATATTTAAAATTTTGCTTCTTAGGTAATTTCCAAATTCAAATTATAACATTCTTGCAAATGGTTCCCTAACTAACATTCTTCTACACGCCTTTCGGATACCACAAGCATCATACGATAATATTTACATTCGGCTTATTTAAATAAAGTTTGAGCGAATATTTAAAAATATTTTTGTTTTGTACAGCACATGAAACATCAATAGGGATACTATCCATGGTGGCTTCATGGGGTTGTTTGATATTGATATACTTCGCCATACTATTGTTATTGCAACGGACTATTGGACAACAACGGGCTATCGGAGGACAGGTCTCATGGACCTCGATTATTTTTAAGAAAATGATGGTGAGACACAGAATTATTTCATTCAAATCAGTCGGTATCATCGGTAATTTGAAGACCTTTTATAGTGCTTCATAGTCCATAGTTAACCATACTTACAATGAGTGTATAAATCTCAATATTATCCTTAAGTGATTAAGACAAAACTATGATGTGTCTGGTCATTGCAGGACCGCCAAGTTTTGCGAAAGGTTCCAACACCGAGTCGCAGCGACCGCGGGAAAGTTCAGCCAGTTAGCGATCTGCAAGCAAGAGCTATAACTTTCCGTGATGTTTGTAAGGTATTAATTAGTATTATTTTTTAAAATTACAATAAGTAAGTACTGGATGAAACAATATCATGAAGACTACTTATTTATTTAAACTTATTAAGTACGTGGAACAAATTGCATTAACAAAAAAAGACAGGTCAACGATCGGCCCACGGCTGCAGACTGCAAACCTACTCCACACTTCATTGCCACTTACCTTTGACACTATGTTGTGTGTATTCACATTCCTTAACAGGTTGTGCTTATAAAAGTTAGGTATTTTTTCTCAACCTACTGACCTAAGTTCCATATTAAACATTTTAAGCTTTGCATTAGGCTTTCTGAAGGTGGTGATCATAATCTGCGAGTCCTTAACACCAGCATGTCTGTACCCATCATCGTGTGTATAAAGATAAACAATGCATTTCAGAGTATCATGGGCAGGCAAGTGTTAAAAAATATCACTTTCGATATATTGCGCGGAGAATATACAATATTATTTACTGAGAAGATACAAGAGAAGATTTTTGAAACACTCGACGATTTAATGACGGGTAAGTCGACTCGAACTCACGACTCGAAACTTAATGTACAATGGCGGGCATAAATCTCTACCAGTCTACCTCTTCTTATCTTTTACTATAGAATTCTAACAACAATTCGCCTAGAGCCATGTTAGGACCTCTTTTTAGCTTCTTATTTGTTTATTCTAGAACCTAACTTCGTTATCGTCTTTACCCGTACATAATCTATCCTAAGTGACCTATCCTGAGCTATATGATTTAAAAAATAATAACTGCATCTTCTATTGCTGTAGGTCTGACGCTTCCAGATAGTGGTGAGATCAGGGTGTTGGGTGAGAATATGGCTGACAAACCAGCGCCTCTCAACAACATGTATATGATGGGCTTCTGTCACCGGTCAGATACTCTCGTTGACGATCTTACTGTGCGCGAACACTTCACATTGTTCTCTATGGTTACGACCTTTCCTGTTTATTTTTATGTAGTTGATTTTAATTTACTAATAGAAAACATGATGTCTAATGCTATCTACCAACGCCGAGACTCCTTAACACTTTCTGGGTCAGTAACGGCATATGGCCGTGGTGACAAAAAACATTGTCTACAGTAGTTTCCATGAAATGGTTAATAAAAGCTTTGTTATTGTTATAAGAAAAAAATATATTTATATAGTTACCCAGACTTGAAATGCCGGATGAAAATTAACGGATGTTTTGGCATAATAAAAATTTAGGTATTATTGTATCGGCAAATAAATTTTCTATTGGTATCTAACCCTTACATTACTTTAAAATAATATTTCCGTTTTAGATATGTCTTTGGCACCAGCCTCATGCAATCCACGACGAGTACAGCCAAATCAGGTACCATCATTTACTGAACGAGTGCAACTTGACGAACGTTCGTTCTACTCGAGTGAGAGACCTGGGAGTGTATTACAGAGCGCAACTCTGCTGGGCATTGGCCAGGCTACTGGAGCCCAGGGTAAGTCATTGTTCCATATAAGATACGTATAGGCAGGCATACACATGACTTCAGCTGGTACTCTTGCATGAAAGCTCTTTGCACGTGTCACTTACATTCATTGCATCGCTGATATAGCACAGTGGTGTAGCGCATGTAAAGTGAAGTTATAAGTTTACTAAATTTTCGCGGCGCGGTTTCACCCGCGTCTTTGCTTACTGCTCTGCACCCGTCGACATTAGCGTGATGTTGGACGATAAAGGTTAGCCTACAACCTTCCTCAGGAACTGGAGTATCATACGCAAAAAGAATTGTTCAAATCCGACTGGTAGTTCCAGAGATTAGCGCGTTCAAACAAACAAACAAACTCTTGCGCTTTATATAATAGTGTAGATATGTATTTATGTACTATCAAACTAATTGAATCATGACCTATTTTATTGATATTTCGTGTCATACTCCCCGGCAGAACCACTTTGACTATATTATGTAAAAAGTACAGGATATAATATAAATAATGACAATATTTTTGTACCGGAACATCAAAATTTTATATCGTTAGTTTCTCAAAAAATTACAAATCAAAGTGGTTACGCTACAGAGTAGACTATTTAGCGGCACCACTTTAAAATAACAGTTGATTCACGCTGAGTACTTCTTCTTGATATACATTTATTGTATATCTTAAACAATTTTTTTGTTACTTAAGCAATATCGAGATAACATCCACAATTTTAGATAAATACTTGCTGATTTTAAATAATATTTATATGTTAATGGAATGCGCCTGCCATAAATTTCTTAGCAAATAACAAGATTAATACATAGTCCAGGCTAAAAAAGGGATGTAGAGTGCGTGAGGTGTGGGTGGAGTTGTTTTAGTATCAGAAAGAAATAGATCGTTTAGATTCATAATTAAAATAAAAAATAGCGCAACAACTAAATGTGAAGAGGCTAAAGAAAAATTGTTAGATATGAGACACTTATAAACGAAATTGTCCAATTTATTTGTCTATTGTGGTTTAATCGTTATAGCATATGTATTGTACACACATTAGGACGTTTTTAATTCTAACTTATCAACTGTGTACTCAGTAAAATGTCAGTGTCTAATAAAATGATAACATATCAAGCTCGATGCCAAGGAAATCGGTCTTCAGGCGAATTTCGACTTAATTGCATTTAGATTGATTGCTAAAATGAGCTTAAGGTGGATCATCATTCACTTGGTTTGATAGTACCTATGTTAGTCTGTAAGGTATTTATTTATGGATGTATGCAATCGAAATATATGATAATCAACTATAGGCATACAATTAAGGACGCAAATTGCTTGAAAACGTAAAAAGTTTAACTTGCAAAAGTAACCACTTTGCAACAGTTTTCTACGTGCTATTAAACAGGCTTGCATGTTACTGTTCCGTTTTAAAACATGTGTACCTCTGCCGTATCTATAAGATAATACTATTTGCTAGTGATTTTGTAATTAAGTGACGATTCTCTTTCCAGGTCATTCTTATTCCAAGCTTCTTTGATGAACCCACGTACCGAGCTGTTATTGTTGATAAGATTATGGTATTAATATTGTTTACCTTTGTTATTAGATGTAGTGTACTAAGCCGCCGCTTGATAGTAAGCATTTACCGAGCCTATGAACACTTGCAACAGGTGAAGGTATCATTTGCGCGTTGGCGACCATAAAAACTCTATGTTACAGTCCCTCGGGAAAACTTTGACATTTCACAGAGAGCTTAAAATGTAACGGCATCTGCCGAATAAAATGAGCTCTTTTAACTGCTTACTTCTAGTATTATTCTAGAAGTAGGTAAACATTTATTACATTAAAATTTAAACAAATAAATTTTGTCGTTTTAAAATAGTCTTCTCTAAACTTATTATTCTATTTGCTTGCTTGTGAATTATATCTACTATTTCTTCCTTATTTGTAAACAAAGGTCATATACAAGGCAAGTTATATCTATTGTGATTTCTACATTGCTATAATGAGCTTGATACCTGTGATGTTGAGAAATCTGGAGTTCAATAAAACAGCACCTATAATAATGGCGTATATTCTAGAACTGAGGACTGACAAAGGCCAAGGCAATTATTTGACACAATGTAACTCCTTCTACATTATGCCTAACGAAGAAGGAGTTTCACATACATCACAGATGTGAATGTACATAATTAGTTAATAAATATATCGTATGAGCTACTTCTAATGTTGCAGAAATTCCAAAATCACGTAACAATAATAAGTCACGATCACTGGAGTGTTCAACTTCAACATGCAGACCGAATATTTGTGTTCTTCAGCAATTTGTTAGTCTTTGGAGGCACGCCAGCTTACATGTTCTTTCGACATGGCAAGTTCCTACTTTAATATGAATCACTTAATTGCTATTGAGGTAACACATTGACTACAGACATTCTACACTTTTTGAACAATATGAGTGCTTTCTCATTTTATTAATCAACTAGCGAGCGTTTTACATCATGAGTACAAATTATTTTATATGATTTGTCATTTGTCATGATGTTTAAAAGCTTATAAACCTTCCGGATCCGTATCAAAATTCCTTACGAGGTTTATAAACTAAGAAACAACCTGTTAAAAATTGCAACTTTATACTAAAAAAACATCCAACTAATAGTGGCTTTTATCTTTCTTAGGTCGCGAATATGAACTACGCTTGACTCTAAGAGTTGGTAATGTGGTGGAACCTACAGGGAGTGATGACAGTGAACTGTTAGAACGTGCTAAGAGTGCGGGTGCTACCGTTCGTGCACACCTCGGCTCTATGCTTATATTGAGAATACCCCCCATACCTACCGCCCCTGTGGCGGAATTTATAAAGGAACTGTCCGATAACCCCGTAAAGTATGGATTATGTGCGTCGTCGATAAATATCAACGTGCCTGACTTTGAGGAGGTCGTAAGAAGGTCAGTTTTTAACAACCAAAAATACGTCATGTATCAGATTATTTTTCTTTATCTAGCGTAACGACGGCAATCAGACTTAAGGGCAAGTTGTGTAGGAGGTTGTGGGTTCGAACCCCACATGAGATAAAACTTTGTGTGATTCATAAATTCCTTAGTCTGGTTAAACGATGTTACAACTTGGCTACAAATTTTCCGCTATCAGTAGCGTCGGTCAATGCCTGCAAAGTGCAGTTGTTAAGGCATTGATTGTGAAACGACTCCTCACTTGTATCAGCCTGAAAACGTTCAAACTGACATGAAAATTCCTGCACGGTTTGCCATCGTTGTCCTGATGTTAAGATGCTGACCGCAGTAAAATT
Source organism: Parascotia fuliginaria (assembly GCA_963082885.1). Taxonomy (NCBI): domain Eukaryota; kingdom Metazoa; phylum Arthropoda; class Insecta; order Lepidoptera; family Erebidae; genus Parascotia; species Parascotia fuliginaria. Next base: position 19,941,852 of record OY720172.1, read on the forward strand.
ATATTTAGTACGCAGATAGTTTTGCTCACTGTTTCCTAGCATTTGAGAAATACAGGAATAGATGTGGTGGTTTCATATTCTGACGCCATAGGTTGTTTTTAACCGACTGCAAAAAAGAGGAGGTATATTCATCGATTTCTCTGTAAATTATGGACATATTTTCAATGTTCTTTTGCAGTAAATATCTAACTTGTAAATAAATAATTCATCAACATTGTTCTAGAGCCGTTAAACAATCAAAAGCACATGAATTCAGATTTTTTCCTGCTACACCTGAGGTCTTGGAACGAGCTAACAATGCAATAAAACATCTTTGTGGTTTGTTTTTAACTATTTACTTCGTTGGCTATACAAGGTACAGTTAATTCTATTGAAGATACGACTTGACTTTTGTATTTCAGCACCAAGAACTTGGAAACGCGACAGATCTTTCAACTTGCACTTTAAGCAAATTGCACGGAAATTTATATACTTCCACCGATACCATAAGTGGATGTTTTTTATAACTGTAAGTTACCTATTAATTTATTTTCTTTATTTGAAGGCATTTTTTCATCATTTCCGTCACTGATCATGTAGTTGGTAGTTGGTACCCCATTTCGCTGTCATGTCATCACGTGTACGTAATTTCAATCCCTCGATTTATCCCTATAGAGATCGACTTAAGAGTAGTAGTATCCGTACTACTGCGTTTCGTTCGGTGAGTGAGAGCGCCGGAGGCCCAATTGCCCCCCTTTCCTCTTTCCTCACCTCCCTCATTCCCTTCCCCTAACTCCATTCCCAGCCGCCATAGTGGAGGCCACCATACCAGCAGTTTAAGACGATGGCTTTTGGTATAGTGGTCACCACTTCTGGATTCCACTGACTGCTTACCATCAGGCGGGTTGGAGTCACTTTGGTAAGCTATAATATAAAAAAAAAAAAAAAGATAAATGAAAACCTATTTATTTGCAGATTGTCCTGGCGATGATATCTGGACTGCTGTTTGGTCTATCACTGTCCACAGTTCTCGTGCAGATTGCACATGAAAGCACTTCCGCAGTTGGCAAAATTGATGTAAGTAAGTCAAAGTATTCTAACCTTTTCATTGTAACAATTCATTTGATATTTCAAACTTCATCATCCATTATAACCGCCGTTAAACGTCCACACCGATGATGGCGGCTCAAGACCAACCTAGGTGGTATTGAGGGAGGCCTATGTCCAGCAGATGACGTTTTTTTAAGGTCAAATTTATTTGTCAATATTTTTTGTAGAAACTGACAGTGGAGTCTTTGGAGAAGGGCACTATCCTGGTAGTCCGTGCAGACAATACGAGTGCAGCACGATCGATCGCAGAAACGTTAGTCCATTCTATTTGCTATTAGATTTTTTAGTATATGAGTTTTTCTTGAAGAATTAAATAGTAGACCTAATGATGCAATTGACATTTTACAGATACGTAATGTCTGAAATTGAAGCTACACCGCGACAAGTTCGAAGCATGAAATACGTAGCTCTGCCTCATACGGAGGTAAATCATATATTAAAGTCAATCCTTTCTTTCAAAAACGCTTAAAAACTTTAAACTAACGACCGCTGATGGCGTGCCTACGTGTTGCGGTCAATGATTTTAACCCTGGATATCATCCAATAGGTATCAGTACAAACCTTGAGAACCTTTGACCGTTTTAGATAGATAGATACTTTTGGAGCGTTTGAATTGACTTAACAAAAAAATATAGGCTCAAATGAATCCTCTATGAGAAGCTTTCGTAGTAAATGTATTGATGCTAAGTTATTTATTAGTATAACCTTGTTCTTTTCAGAGCTTCATAGAATATTTGATGACCCGTGCTATAGATTCGCCTCAGCACTACGTATACTATTACGCTTACGGACTGGATATATCTGTAAATGAAATGGATGATACAGTTGTGGTACTAAATATATTTATTACTTATCATCATCATAATCATGATATCAGCCGAAAGACGTCCACTGTTGGACATAGAACTCCCCCCCTTTTCCATCACCTTGGCCTGTCGTAAGCCGCGTTCATCCAGCTGTTGCTCGCCACCTCAGGTCTTCGGTCCACCTTGTGTGAGGACTATAATTTATTTAACAATTTCAGGTAACTTGTTTGTTTAAAGGTACAAGCGCTGTACAGTGCTCTTCACCATGATCATGGGGCCGCAGCTCGGTCCGTCGCTCGAGCCTACATGGCTCTCATCCGACACTATACTAACCAATTAGACGCCACCATACAGGTTCATGATGAACCACTAATGCTGGACTTATCACCGGTAAGCTGACTTTCATCATCATCATCATCATCTTGTCAGCCATAGGACGTCCACTGTTGGACACAGACCTTCCTAAATTTTCAACACCTTGGCTGGTCGCTGACTTTGTGATTATTGTTAACGGTATTGACAGCGGTGGGTAGTCCGTATTGTGGCAGCCCAGAGGCCACAAGTTCCATATACCTTTACAGCTACGTAGAGACGTCACCTAAACGACAGTCTTCTACCCTTTTACTACTGAGAGTGTAAAAAAACTCTTTAAATTTATGCCATCCTCTCTCTTTATAATCAGTACGATACGTGAAGAATTAAAGTGCTATCGGACTAAATGGTTCAGTTCATTATACTGTCTCTGAACCTGGAACTTTTTATATGCGCATGTATTTCTTTACTAAATACTTTTGTTTGTTGCCCAGTGGATGACCGATCTAGCAAAGCCGCCTCTTTTTCTGCAATTTGTTCTGATCCTAACAATTTCTCATATTACGCTTCTACCTTCTTTGGAACGCGGTATGATTAGACATACGCAGGTAAGGTCTATCGCTAATATATAATTGGATATAAATATTGCAGTAACATTTTCTGTCATATCTGCTAAATTCAAGTGCCTCAATGGCACGCATCACGCATGCGATTACTTTACAATGCGTTCGATGGTTCATAACGAGTGCTTCATTCTATTGTTTTTTGTTATTGTCGTAAACCATCATTTGTATCTATAGACCTGTAACGACAAACAGTTGATCATACACCACTCCAAAAACATGGTAAAGTTTAAAAAATAAAATTTGCTAATTTATTAGTTTGTTTCTGCTTTTACATAGGTAAAGCAAAGGAAGGAAATATATTTGTATAGAACTTGTATTAATTACTCAATTCGTTAAATTTTGCGGTGAATCCCACTATTTCCATTGCGGGCGGCGCAACAATTAAAAAACGCTGCATCGCCTCTTATTGACGGATTGCACATGGAAACTATGATGATTCATTGTGATTGATGATCTGACAATCGAATAAAATATTCAATTCTTCATTTCGCATTTTCTTCACTTTTTCGTTTCGCATTTCCATGGAAATAGTGGGATACACCCTAATTTTGCACCTACTTCGTCGTGTCTCTGCATCACCCTATGGTAAACAATGCCTTAGACTTATAGCCCGCCAATACATATCAATGTATGAAGTTTTATAGAGATTAATAAAGCTAATTAGTTAAAAATTGCGTAAAGCCGGAATCTCAATTGAAGCTATTGTAATTTTGAGTTTAACCGCAGTTGGTACAAATGACAGAAATTTCCAGAAACACGCGTCGAATTTCTCACCATTTTTATATTGGATGACCCTATACGCGTGCGACCTTATGTTCTTCTGGTTGCTCATCGGAATCATGAGTATCGTCATGATGGGCGTTATGTACTACACTATACAGCAGTCACTTTTTGAGTACGAAAATTTGAGTGAGTACCATCATACAAATGTTAAGTAAATACACATGTAACATAATGTAATCTCGGTCCTCTTTCTTTTCCTCCCAAACCCCTTTCTCCCTACGCAGCGGCTTGGTTGTGTTTCTGTGTATCTAAAGATTATGGCTGGCACTTACCCTCCGTGGACTGTTTGCTTGCTTTTCACAAAGGTTTCATAAAATATTTTGATATTGTCTAAGTTACCTGACAATGCTTTCTTTCACTGTATGCCACTAACATCTACGGTAATCCACAATGTGACATCGAGCGTTGCTGTATCTACCACAGGGCCATCACGATATACTAGTCTACTTTCAGTGGTGCTACCCAATGTGTTGCTGCTGTACGGAGTGGGCTGTGTGCCTCAAGCGTACATTTTCAGCCTGGGCCCACGGGCTGCTCTCAACCTTATGGCTTTTGTTATCGTCAACATGGTTTTCGGTGAGTTGATAACTAATAGTTCATTATGATGATACCTATAATATAAAAATAAATCACTGAATGTGTTGCTTAGCTCATATCTCGAGAGCAGCTGAACCAATTTCGCTAATTCTTTTTTTATAATATTCCTTGAAGTACGAGGATGGTTCTTACGGAGAGAAAATTTAAAAAATTGCCTGAAAATAAAAAAAAATTTTATATTCCCATACAAAAGTATCTTTATTTATCCCAAATTGTTTAAAAAAATGTCCACCCGTGCGAAGCCGGGGCGGGCCGCTAGTTACATATAAGTGGTAGGACTTTTCCGTATATTATCATTGTTACTACCAACCATATAGCAACAGATAAGTATTATAACGCATTTATTTCTCTTAGCTTAAACGACCCCATATAATATCATTTAAAATTGTATTTTATAACAAAAAACTGCTTCCTGAATTCTGTTCATCCCAGTAGTCTATTTAAGTAACTGCTTGAGTTAGATTTACTTTTTCTTTAATTCTGCGACAGGTGAAACAACAATAGTGGCTAAACTCTTCTATGGCGATGCTCTCTCATACGTGTTGGACTTCATGAGCTTGTCGCCGCAATTCAACATGGCATACGCGTACGTCAAGATCAAGCAGATATTCCTCTACAACGTTGAGTGCCTCATATTCCAAACGCACAATCTATGCTCGACCAACAAGTTTCATAAATGTTGTGGTATGTATTAGGTAAATTAATTTAATCTCTCGCAAAGTAGATCAACGACCTGATAAGGTTGGTCCGATAGAAAAGACTAAGAGCGACTCACAATCAGTCAAGGTAGTGATACTTGGAGAAGGCCTAAATAAATGGTTATTATTATTATATTATTTTCGGCAATGGACACCTTTCGGTCGAATTGATGGCAATGAAATTTAGTTTAACTTTTGCAAAGACAGACGAGAATGCAGTCTATCTAATTTCTAGTAAGAAGTTTCGGTCACATCACAATAAGTAGTTTATTTTACGAAGAAACGTATCTAAACTTAAAATAAACCGTACCTATTGTAATTTTTAAACATAAATCAATCGCTCTACAAATATTTCAGAAAATTGTGGCATACTCCAAGAATGCTTCTCGCGGCGGAGTTACCTTAGCCGTAGTCCTGGTATCATTATGGAAATGCTAGCGATGCTAATTTCAGCTACATTTTTCACCGGTCTCTTATTTCTCATTGAGTATAAAATATTTCATTTGGTGTATATGTATTTGTCTAAGAAAATCTACACCAAAGAAGCACCCCAAGAAGTTCTTATGAAGGGTACGACAAAAATGAAAAACGAAGTCATTGTTAAGCAAAACGCAATAATGAGCAAAGAACGTGAGTCATTCAGTTTTGGTTTAGAGTGCATGTGATGGGACACGACATTTTGTGTTTTAGTGTGCGTGAGGATGTTGTCGATTAAATTTCTTCGCGGCAAACATTATGAGGCATCTTTTTTGTTTCATGCTTCCAGTTTATATATAGTACTATAGGCTGAGGATTTATAATAGTTTTTGAAACATTAACGTTTACAGCCGAAGTTATGGCAAACACTTTCGGTGAGTATCTCTGTGTCTCAAACTTATCTGCAAGGGAAGGAACACTGTACACTGTGCGCAACATATACCTGGGCTTGGGCAAGGGCGAAGCTCTGGCTATATCAGGACTGAAACGACATGGTAGACTGAGACTGTGTCAGATGCTAGCTGGATATACGCTCATGACGAGTGGAAGGGCATGGGTTATGTCAAAGTGGAGTCTTGAAAGAAAGCCTCATATGGTAAGTTTGTGAACTTTGAAGCTGAATAACTCAACTTATAAAGTTGCAAACCTCAAATTACTTAGCTAGACTTGAAACATGACATACCTCTTAAGTATTGAGGGGTTTTTAACATGATAGTTTGCAAGTGATTTGCTATCGCAGCTACAAAAAACTAAAGAAGAATCTTTACAGCTTTTGATCTAATACATAGTATGTAATTAATAGGTTTAGTCACTCGCAATAATAAATAATAAACAAAAATACAAAATTTTAAAAATATATTTGTATAACGGGCAAAACAAAATTTACTAAGAATAATTTTTATACAGCATTGACACCAATTAATAATTTTGATGATTGCAGTATAGTAAACACATTTCAATATGCTGTGAGCTCGGTACACTGCCGCCGTGGATGAATGTTAGAGATGCACTGTTTCTGATCGGTTGCTTACGAGGTTTACCCAATAAAGTAGCGCAACAAGAGACCACCGATCTTATTGAGTCACTCGGTAAGCGATATGCGTTTCATATACCTGTCCTGTTAATAACCAAGTACTCCACAACTATAGAACCTAAGTTTTCGGGCAGTGAACCTAAAGTCTTATAAGTTAAAAGTGTTTTTTCTGTAAGTACCTTATTTTGTAAATTTACGTCGTCCTTTCATAGTATATTTTACGCTTTGGTTTAGTACATATTATTATATTTTGCTTTGTGGTCGTATAACATGATTATGTGATCGAATTGATATTCGCTATGTGGTCGTAAGCGTCACACCCATAACACGAATTTCGAATGTGGATGGTCTACAGTGATCACAAAGCATTTGAGACCAAACCAAAATAGGTTATTAGATTGTATTAATTAAGTGATATCTTCTAACAGAATTGTCCCACCTATCTCATAAAATAATCAGTGAACTAAGATTGGGCGATCGCACAAGGCTTCGATTTGCCGCTGCAGTTATAGGGGCGCCCCGTGTTATAATACTCGACGAGGTTACTGCGGGCCAGAAGCACTCTGTTCGTCGGGCTATGTACAGCATTGTTTATCTGCTTAGAAAGAGGGGTCATGCTATCTTAACTGCTGCTAGCAAGTAAGTAATTCCATTCGATTTCGATTAACCTAATAGTACTGATATAACCTTTGGAAAACCTAACAGTGTTATGAATTCCGCTACATTGGACACTTCCATTCTCTTCTAATAACCGCCATCTAAATTTCCTTTACTTTAATGTCATCCTTCACGTCAAAATACTATTACCAATACTATAATATCTCGGATACGATAAATTGAAAAAAAAATTGGTATCAGCTAATAAAGGTATTTGTTTTGGAAATCTGGGTATAGGTAACTGCTTTGTGCCCGTCAATTGTAAGTATCTACTAAGTTCAATCTTATCGTGCGGAGGGTGAGACAGCCAGCCATCTCTTTAAAAAATAGAGAAAACATTGAATGAATATAATGATGTAGGCCGCTAAAATATTTACTTAATAAGTAAGTACAGGTTATAAAGGTGACAAGGATTAAAAGGTCACTGTATCTTACAATGCTTTCTTTTACACATTACAGCATAGAAAGTCATATGCCGGTGACCAACCAATTAGCTGTGATGATCGACGGGGTCATCTACGACGTTGATACTATAGATAATCTGATTGAGCGATATACTCGCAGTGGCTTCACCGTTGTGGTGCACCTCAAGAGTAAAGAAATCGACGTTGAGGAACTCTTCTCCAATTACTTTATTAATTTTGAAATCAATGATTCCTCAGATGTAAGTACTTACCTACGATCCTTTATATTAGTTTGATCTCTATAGGTCGAACTTTTCTTTGATCGGACAAAAACTTGGTGTGATTTATAAATTATTTGTTCCTAGTCTGAATGCAATAGATACCTACCTAATAAATAATAATAATAGGTAGGTAACTAGCCTACGACACTGGACTTGTTCCCTATTGAGTGAGTTGCATTACTTGACTAATTTCTCTATGTAGGTAAATAATGCAAATGGTGAAAACTTACGGAAAAATATTTTTCAGGAGCTCGTCAATGTTCAACTGTATGATTTAAATATCAACTGTAATATAATATTTCAAAAAATGGAAGCCTTGGTAAAAGCTAACAGACACGAAGTGTCTTCATACATAGTCACCGTTATGACCATTGACTTTATATTTAACAGCCTGATCGTCGACGAAAGAGGCCTTATGCCAGTCACTGGGTTCTTATCGTGGAAATGGGCTAAGAAGTTGTTATCTAGTAGGCCCAAAACAGAGCCAACAAAAGCAATGATGTCTGAACTGAGACCGTTCAAAAAAAAGTTTGATATTACTTCATTGATTGGTCTACCTTGGTCTGTTATATTTCATAGAGATGGTGAATATAAGACACCATCATCTTCTGATGAGAGTTTAGATACCTTGTCGAGAATTTACGAACTTTAGATAGGTCCTAATACAGACTATTAGGACCTATCTAAAGTTCGTAATTTACGTCTGAAAGAGGAAATATATTTTAGTTTATTATATAGACTTTGTTTGCTCGTTAAACTTTATAACGTAGATAGTGCTGGTATGTTAATATCTATAATATGATAAGTTTACACACAATTAATAGGTATTATTATAGGTTTACCCTGCGTAGTCTAACACTCTTGGGCAACACAGGAACAAATCTATAATAAAAATTTTATAATATAAAGTTTTCGGCAAACAATACTCTTAAATCAAGAAAAAGAAAGTATTAGTTTTCATATTAATGCATTTCATTCGCTAAAACGAAACTCCAAGTCACCAGTACCTAGATAACGGAGCCGGATGTCCTCTTACTCTCTCGGTATTCTTCCTTTTCTATTTTCACCCCTTTTTACCCCTACACGGTCAAGTACGGCTTGGTTGTGGTTTCTTAGTAACCATATCTATGTGCATGGGTTACGGTTACCACATACCATCAGGTGTTGTGTGCTAGTTTACCACCGACGTTGTACCGAAGCGCTCAGAGCTCTTTGCGCTCACTGATCGGTAATCGATTAAGAGGTTAAACAACATAGAGTGCGGCTGGCCCATGGATGGGTGGTCGCATGGTATTTGATATGAGCGCCTCCGTGCTTCGCGGGGCACGTTGAAAGTCGGTCCCGGTTGTTATAACCTTGATAACAGTCGTTAGGTCAAGTGGGATGCCTCTATGGAACTCTATATCAGACACGGCCAATTCAATCATTTCGTTCGCAAACAGAACAGGTGAAATAGAATATATTACTAAATCGGAGAGAAGCAAACCACTCCACAAGAGAATCGTACCTCCCTCCCCACCCCCGTCAGCATAGGCTTTGGAATCCTAGATTATAAGTAACTTCAGGTCTAAGACCTGATGAGATCTTAAATCCAATACCTCTCACACTTGCTTTGTTTAATAACCGTGTGTGACAAAAACTTGGCATTAGACTGCAAAAGATCCCTCCCCGGACATACCTACTGCGTTCAAAATACACCAAAAGCACCTGTAAAAATTTGATTTATAAGTGACATGTAACATTTAATAACTAAGGAAATAAACATACATTCTATTCTATGGAACTCTGAACAAATCCTGACACCAGGTTGACCACTAACCACCCGAATATTTTGATTTGATCGAAGTTGTATAAAAACCTAGCTTGCCGCGGCGCGGTTTCACCCGCGTCTTTGCTTACTGTTCTGCTCCCGTCGCCAGTAGCGTGATGTTACATGGCTTATAACCTTCCTCGAACACTGGACTATCATACGCAAAAAGAATTTTTCAAATCCGACTGGTAGTTCCAGAGATTAGTACGTTCAAACAAAATCTTCCTCTTTATATAGGTAATAGTATAGATTTACTTGTTACAAAAGGCCGGGCCCAGAGTTATCCCTAGTAGGTAGGTTGTACCTATATACCTATGTAGCTTCGTGGAACAGACCCCTTTATAGTATATATTATTGTTTTCCTAGAAATAACTGGTATAGTAGTGTAAACTGTTTGATTTAATTTAAAAGTGTTAATAAGTGAAGTGTTAATATTAGTAACTTGTTTGATTTTAACCTAAGTTTTATAATAAAAGTTATTACTCCATGACTCTTTTGTTATTTGTTACTTACGCCACAATAGCTTCTCTGTGTGACTATCAATGATAGCTTTAATAGATCTTTGAAGGCATTCCTGAGATGCTGGCTGTCTATATTAAGTTTACCAGAGCAAAATTAGCGAACTGTGTTTTTACGACAAAATGTATTACGAAATTTTCAGCTTTTATCCGCACTATCTTGTGTACATACCAACACTATATACACAATATCATATTATCATTTAACCTACTTCACTCGTTGCAACTAATTTTATAACAAAACTAGCTGACCCGGCGTACTTCGTTCCGCCCAGTCGATCAATATTACTTTATTTATCTAAATTAAAAGATTTTTTCTAAAATAAACGTAGCCTAAGTTACTCCTTATTACATCAGCTACCTGCCAATAAAAGTCCCGTCAAAATCGGTCCAGCCATTTCAGAGATTAGCCAAATTAGAACAAACAGACAGACTGACAAAAATTGTATTGTTGACAGACAATATTGTTATTTTGGTGTATGTACCGTACATATATTCATATACATGTAGTAAAAAACGGTTATTTCTTTTACAAACAGACACTCCAATTTTATTATATGTATAGAAAAGACAAAATTGTTCATACTTTGAATAGTTGTAACTTGTAAAAAAATAATTTTATTCTACCACTTTCACACAGCGCCATCTAGCCCTAAATTAAGCAATTATTTTTGCTTGTGTCATGGGTAGGTACTAAATAGATAAATTACACCCAGACACAGAACAAATAATCATGCTCATCACACAAAGATTTGTCCTGGGTGGGAATCGAACCCACGACCTCCAGCTTAGCAGTCAGGGTCACTAACCACTAGGCCAACAGGCCAGTCATTATTAAATACACTTTTATAATGTCTGGTAAGGCGAGATACAATTTGATATACTTACTTACTTCAATTTTAAGTTGATGTTAATTTCCATTAAAATGACATTATTTCAATTAAATATTTAGTAACATATTGTAATACTTAGTTGTTTTGAATATTACTTTGTTCATTAAATATTTTAATTGATTCAGTTAACATTGGTAGCAAAAGAAATAAGTAAATAATCTAATCTTTATTATCAGTCTGAAATAAAACATTACAGTAAACGTTTTAGAATAGAACGCATCAACACGCACGTAATAACAATAACACATTTCATTTCCTTACAACTTGCCATTCAATTGCCAACTGGCCCAACTGCATAGCCCAACTGTACTGTTAAACGTTCGTATACCCTACCTGATAGCGAGGTCACAATACTGGCATCTCGCTCTTTTGTGTGTGAGTGAGATAAACAGATTGTGTAACACTAAGGTGTGAACGCGAGGGGAATATCACAATACTACGCGCTTCGTGTCTCTTTATCGCTTCGGGCCGACACGTTTAATGCAAAAGAGACGTAGAGACGAAAAACGCCTCTCGGAATTGTATACCTTCTATATATTCTCACAAAGTTTAAAACAGCTTAATTATTTTCCACATTTTATATCATTACTACTAGGATCTTAACATTCTAATTTAGAACGTACGTGAGTGAAACCGGTCTCGGTCCCAACTCCCTGTTTGTACTTCGGAGCGTACGGATAATTTGTTTTACTGTGCGTATACTATTTTATTGTTAAAATGACTCAAGAAATTGATGTAGTTAATTTAATAGCTTGTGTATTAGAAAATCCACCGTTGTGGGATAAAAAACATAAATTTTATAAAAATAGAAGTATTATTGGTAATTGCTGGAGTGAAATTAGTCGTCAAATGAACTATGACGGTGAGCATTCTTTCATTATTTTGTTAGTAGGTATAGTTATTTTGATGATGAGTTTATGTGGTGATCAGTACGAACTTACGAAGATTGTAAACAAGATATGACGACATATGAGCAAGCATCTCTAGTGCAATTTATAATGTATATTATCTAATTATTATTTATACTTACCTAATAGGTACCTACCTAATGAGTCAGTTTAATAATTAGCTATTATGACTAATATTTTTTCTAAAATCTGATACATTGATAACTTTGTCTATACTCCCTTCCAACTTCAATTTTATACAATGTAAACAATCCGCCATATTGCTATTGTCTATGGTTTCATGAATTTTATACCCTAATACGTGTTTAGTTTTTTCCATCGAGCATCGTTAAAATTTGTTTGATTTCATTCTTTTTTACTCTTTATACATTTCAGAATTCAAACTACGAAAAAAATGGCGATGTTTAAGGGATCAATTTGCTATAGAGCTTGGCAAACAGTCGTTATTTCAAGAAGACGAATGTAAATTTAAGCCAAAGTGGCCATATTACAACTCGTTACTTTTTCTAAAGGGTATTGTGACACCACGTATTCTTCCATCGTTTACACGGCCTGCATCACCTCTTGCGTTGGAAGTAGGACACGAAGATTCAGAATATTCTGACACTCAAAGTTTAAATGACCAATTGGAGCAAGATAATGATGATTCCCAACCTATTTGCACACCTGCAAAACGAATAAAACGGTCATCTAGCGATATAGAACAAGAGAACGTGCAGTGCTTGCAAGAGAGACAAAAAGAACAAGTGCAGCACTCTCAAACATATGAGGAGGATGAAAATATGTTATTTTTTAAAAGCATTTTACCGCACGTACGAAAAATACCATCGCACAATCTACTTTCCTTCAGAAATCGCATTAATGACATCGTCCAAGAGTTTGCGTATCGTGACCATGACCACTTCTAAAAATTGCACGCCTTCCTAATATTATACCTGTAGAAAGCTGTAAGTACAGTCTTGTCCAAATCCATTTTCGGACAATGTAAACAAACAGTCTTTTCAATATTTTTCTATCAAAAACTTCATAACCGATGACAGATGAATTTATACACATTCTGTTCACTTTATATTTCATTTTGCAACTATTTTTAATAATGGTTAATAATCAAATCTAGATTATTTAATAAAATTACTAATTACTTTTTGCGGTCGAATAAAGACGTCTAATTGATTAACAGTTTTATTTTTTCTGTACTCTCTATTGTCTTTGAAAACCAATGTTGTAATTTATTAGAAGAAATAAGTTTAACGAATACCTTACTTATCAATTATCATAGGTACATAATAATTTGTAATTTATCATTTTTTTTGCGTTTGCCCTCGCAGGTCTGTTTATTTGTTTTATTGTAATATAGTACCTATAATAAAATCGTAGCATACATACAAATTCCATTTAGTCCATAGGTATTTCACAAATTTTCATAAGACGGGAAAATTTTCAAAAATTTTCTGTCTATATTCCATTTCCATTTTAGTCCGTGGTCAAATAGTTGCATTTAGAGGTCAACGCTTAATTTAAATTACATTTATTTGTTAGATTAGGTACTAATTGTTTGTCTTATTATCTTAATGTTTATAAATCAACGGTTTACAATACCATATTTAACATAAATACAAATATTTGGAGTAATAAATTAAATAGAATTAATCTATTACGCAAATAGAGTATTCGTAAACGTGATATTATTCAAAAATGTAAGAAAATGTTCGAAAAATTATTATTTAACAATGTATTGATGTCATTAATTTTATTTTGGTTATCCTTGTCCCCATCACTAGTAAATTCATGAAACCATAGACAATGGCAATAAAGCGGATTGTTTACATTGTACGAAATTGAAGTTGGAATGGACTGTAGATAGGTACTTCTTATTAGAAGTACCTATCTACAGTCAGAGTACAGAGTAGTAAGTATTAATTATTATTAAGAATGGGTAACACAAAAGGAATGAATACTACGAGGGCTATACCTAATATTAATAATAAAAAACTTTATTGCAACTAGAATAAAGGTTTTACAATTATTTATAAGCAAGCCCTGATTCCCAAACTAGAGTGAGCTGTGTGTTAGGAAACAGTTCAGTTTTTAGCTGTACCTAAACTTTACATCAAGATATAATTTTTACGCCAAGGGTATTTTAACCACAAACTTGCGCACTTAATTTTGTTAACTACTGTCAATTAGTATTTTTTTTTTGAACAACGACATCAGTTGATAGTTTACAAAATTTACAATGGAGGTGTCGCGCGAGTCATTTCGTGCCATCACCTACAACGATTATAAAAGAGGGATAACGTGACACGAATTCAATGAAATTTTGAATCGATCATATCCTGGTATCGTGTGTTTAAACAGGGTAGAGAGAGTGTCAAAGATGTGCCTAGAACAGTGACTCATGAAAGTATCATCTGAGCAGAGTGGCTAATAAAAATATGGAGAAATATTATTATAACCCACCGTGAGATTCAGGATAAAGTAAAGGCAGTCGCATCAATTTTAAACGCCAACGTTAATGTCAGAAAGGGCGTTTAACGTTAAACATCGCATTTTTTTTTACTAAGCAGGAAGATGTGCCGGCCCACACGGCTGTCAGATTACTCAACTTTTTGAAGAATTCTGATGTTTAGCTGGTGTCTCATGCTCCCTACAGCCCTGACTAGGCTCTGTGATTTTTCCCTCCTTCCAGCAGTAAAAAGAATGCTATGTAGACGCACTTTTAGACGCACTTTTGCAATAAAATTCGTTCGTTCGTAACTGTAAAATAAATTTGTTTCCTGTACCTACCTATCAACCTACTGATATTTTATAATTATATTATTTGCCTTATACCTACCTTCCTAGTCCAAACTGCTCGCCGCTGCACTGCAGCTACCTTACCATGTCGGTAAGTTCGGTGTGGAATATGTGTACCTTTACACATTATTTATTCTGTAGATTAAGTGTGAATTTTGTTTCTGTGGATTGATCACTCGATCGAAGTGGACATTTTTATTTCCAACTACTCCTTTTTACTTCTGATTAAATTCGTTGGGACAGAGGTGGACCATCCGCAAGATAAAGTGCCCGTGGTCCACCCAGGTGGACCACGACCCATGCCTGGTTGCGGGGTTTTACAGAAGCACTGCCATTATTATGTTCTAAAGCAAAAGGAATAGGTAGACAGCGCGCAGCGGTGTGCGGCAGTGGCGGATCCAGAGGCCAGAGGGCTCCAGCCGCATAGATTATACATTTACACTGATATCAAGCCGTTCCCCTGATTTGTTACAAATGATCCGTGTTACCACCAGTAGTAAGTGAGGTAATTTTTTTTGCCTGTGTTAGGTAGGTACTACTAATTGCTGTAGTACACGGGTTAATTTTTATTTCCTTACCATATTAAGTACTACTAGATCATATCTTTGTCTGCGGGATGCGGCATCAAACTAATAACCGATAAAAATAAATATTTAAGTAAGTAATACTCCGGTGGCGTCCAGTCCCCCCCCCCCCTCCACAAATCACTGGCTCGCCTGCCGAAGTGACTCCACCCCGCGTATGGTAAGCAGTCAGTGGAATTCAGAAGTAGTGGCGACCATACCAAAAGCTATCGTCTTAAACTGCTGGTATGGTGCCCTCCACTATGGCGGCTGGGAAGGGTACGGTACGGAAATAGAATGATGGAGATGAGGAAAAGGTAAAGAGGAGAAATTGGGCCTCCGCTCCGGCGCTCTCACTCACCGAACGAAACGCTGCAGTACGGATACTAATACTCTTACGTGGATCTTCTATGAGAGAGTAGTACTTCCCGAGTCGATCCGATTCATGCTGAAACCAGCGTGGATCTACTACTGTCAAAATCTCATCATTGTTTCTCACCCCTCCACTCGCTATCGGGTTCCAAAATTCAAGCCCCCTCAAACTCAAATCCTGGATCCGCCACTGGTGCGGTATTACCTTATCCTTACCTTTAATAGTTAAATAACGCAAACAAAAAGTTTTTAAATGGAACAATGTGGTTTGGCGGTCGGACTGGCAACCAATAAATCTAGGTATTGCTTGTGCTATGGTTATACCCGCTACATCCAAAGTGAAGTTTCTTAAAAATGAAAAAGGCAAAGGTGTTTAAAGCAAACCATAACCAAGACTGCACATTTTTAAATAGGTAGATATTGCAATAGCCAACAAGAATAAATAAGATCAACGGTACAAATAAAATGAATAAGTAACTGCATCGGTGGCGAACTGAAAGTGCTAAGTCCATATAGAACATATTTAGTACCACTGAGTGAAATTGAGATTTTGATTCCGTTTCCGACACACTCATTTTGCATTTTTATTATCTTTTTTAGTAACGTTGGCTTTTACAACATGACTAGAGCCCACAACAGTTTAAAAGGTTAATAAAAGTTAGTCTTATAATACTGTAAATGTGTAATAAACGTAATTATACATTGTTAGCATAGACAAAACAAGCAAGCTACAGTACAGTCAGCATTACAATAATTACAAGTTTTAACAATTACATGAGAGAAGTACAATACTAATAACCGGATTAGACTACAAGTTCCAAAATAAATATTTTAACGTACACATACCTATATTGAATATTATATTTACAATAAAAAAAAATGCATGTATAATGCTCAATATAAAATCAAGTTGGAAGGGCTTATTCCCAAAAGCCCCACTAATACGGGCACTTCTGAGCTTTTAAATAAGTTTTTAACTAAAACTTTTTGCACCATAGGCATCTGTTTATTATGCTTCTTGCTCGTCGTGGTATAGTTGGGTTTTTAGATAGATAACATTAAAAATTATTATATGTGGTTTGTTAATTATTATTTGTATTGTAATGCTAACTGTAGTTAACTCAAATGGTATTATATAATGGTGCATGAAACCATTTCTTTTATAAGAAGCTTTAAGGTCAACGCAGATTTAGCTGCACCACATTCTTCTGATCACATGGTTTCATTGCCACGCATCGCAAGCCAACGCATCGCTGTGCAACTTCGCACAACTACCCGCGCCGCAGTCGCCGCAGTCGTCGCAGTACCAGTACGAAAAGCGACTGCGGTGCGGCTAGATCTGAGTTCACCTTTAATTTGCTATTTCTAAAAGTTTATAATTGCCAATTATTTCGTTATAAGAGGAAACCTTATTTATATAAATTATACTTGTTAAGTATGTATATATTTTATATACTGTGAAAAGTTTATAAATAACTACTGTTTTATAGAATAAAACCACCCGATAGGTACATGCTGACCTCATATTGGCTACTTGTTTGTATACCATTTAATTAAGCAGTTAATAAAGTAAATTTCCTGATTGTTTATGAAGTAATAGCAGCTACTTAATTGCTAGGATCAATAAGATATGTCTTTTAACTGTCTATAAAAATATGTTACTTTTATTACACTAATTGTGTAAAGAAAAATCAATCCATGCTGTTCTCTAAACATTGCGCATCCAAAAACCGTGAAGACTCATCAGTCTTTTACCTAATACCAGCAAATTATCATTATCAATAGTAACCAATATTTGGTGATCCCTGCCCCATTAATGACAATAGCAAACTGCATAGTATTTGTAAGAATTGAGGTTGATGTTTAGACCCTTCACCAATAATGAAATGTCAATGAAGTGTAGTATGAGATCTATGAAGCTCAGCAGAGGACCCTCTTGCCTGAGCCATCATGTTCTCTATCCTATTAGTAGTCTCCCTAACCATAGAGAACTCAGAAAGGTCCGGAAGGTCTAGAACAATGTGAGCAGAGAGACGTTTGTAAACAGAGTTAGAATCTTTTTTATTTCTCCTAGCTTCCTCATATTTTAATTGTTGTTTTAAAAATATTGATTGTTTTAACATTTCTTGGATGTTCTTGAAACTTGTTGCTGCACCATCCATTGATTTTACTGCACTGGAAATAAATTAAAAAAGATATTAAAATTCTGAAACATTTTAAAACTGATGTGTACTACTAATACTTTGAAGTTTGTTAAATAAACTTCAAAAGTAAATTGATTAAAAAGGTAACAAAAAACAAACAAAATTAATAAAATATATATAGATATAATATAAATTTTTAATAACTTATGCTGTACTCTGAGCCATGGGGTACGACAAGCAAATTTTGTTGCCCATGAAACCCCCTGAATAGTAATTCTTCTTCTTATTACCTAAATATTACTCATACAATAATTAATACGGGCATATTATTTTCATGTCAAAATATACTTATTTTGTTAATAAGGTTTATAGTACTTCTTCTTCTTTTTTTTTTCTGAAGAAGAAGGTTTATAGTACTTAATTGAAATATAAACGTCTCGTTATAGCGCATTTAAGCTAATTATATTAATTATTTCTATTTTTTTTTATTTTAGTGCCAATTATTTTTAGGGCTAATTTTCGAATTACTGTTGTTAGTTTCTATTTAATGTTTTATTTTTTATTCCATGTAACCCTAAATTTAATTCAATTGTAATGGCTGTTGTTAATTTGATTTTTATCTTTTCGTTTATTACTGTCTTTTTTTAATTTATCTTCATTTGTATATTTGATTAATTGTATATTATTTATTTTTATTTTAACATTTTGTGTAAGTTTTAATTGATAATGTTATTAATAATGTTATTGCATGCTGTGATCTTCTGTAATTGAAGAAGCACTTGAGTTATTTGTTTAATGATTATTTACTATTATGCCTGAGAAGTGTATTCTTTGTTGAAGATCCTAAATAAATAAATAAATAAATAAATAAAATTTATATCTTTACCTAAGAGCATATTCCACATCGTAACATCTCCCTTGCAGCTCATGTTGTAATTTTGTTACTTCCACTCTTCTTTCAACCATAGGAGGCAATGCTTTTCTTACATGTTCCTGAAGTCTATACAAGGCTAAAGATGGCTCATTAGCGACTATATGCATGTTCTCTGATATTCGTTCAGCAGCTGAAACATAACAAATAAATTAAATAAACATTACCTAATTTTATTTGAGTCGAAACTTTAAGTGGTTTCTAAAAAGTTCCACCTTTTTTAGCTTTTGATTCTAATTCTGGATCTCCCTGATATACAAACGCCATAGTTGTAACCTGTTAATAATGCTTACTAATTTATAGTAAAAACAAACTAATTACTGTTTATAATTTACCATGTTGATTTGTATAAATATTGAATTGAATTAAGTAAATATGTTTATGTTTCGCAGACGTTATATATATTTCATATGCGATTGAAAACAAAATTGATGCTGAAATGTTATCTTTAAACACAAAATAAAAATTCTTGGCAATGCCAAATACTAATACAGCAATATTTTTCTGAAGAAAAAGAATGAGGGGTAAAAGTATATAATTTAGTGTTTTCTAGTCCTAGTTGTCAAATTTGACAAGCATTAATTTTTTTTTTATATTTGCCAAAGGGCAGGCTATAGTCTTTCGACCATACTGCCTAGTCTTCCGTTTATGATTTCTTACGTAAATGACAAGCATTAAACATCAACACGATCACAGTTACAGACAAAATTTATTGTTCTCAATCTGTAGGTATTTTAAGTTGACATTTAATTCTCAAAGCTTCAATACAATTTTACACCAGTCTTTTACTATTTTCGTTAATACCTATTGCTCTCTAGCGTCTTGCGAGGGGCTAACGCTATAATTTGCTATATATTTTTGACTCGCGTCGTGAGTTATTGGCCTCTCGTAAGCGATTTTACAGAACTTGCTAGGCGAGTCCTTGGTAACGAAAAGATTACTAGAGCAAGAATGAGCGACGGAACTCGACAGAAGATTCTCTCACACTTTTTTTTTCGCTTTAGTAAATGACGATTTTGAGCGATAAAAAAAGACAGAAGTATAGAAAAGTGCGATTTCGTGCTGCCGAATTTGGTTCAACCCGTGCAACTTCATGGAAGTATTTTCAACCCTTTTAAAAAAATGAAGCAAGTGTTCGGAAACCAGATCAAAACAAACAAACAACTAATTGAACTTCAAACTTTGAAGTTCTTCTTCTTCTTCTTTTTTTTTTGGCAACAGAGCCGACGATTGTGTCAGCTATTTCTGCCAGCGTCAAGTTTAGATTAATATTCTTGTTGATGATATGGTATATTAAAATGATAAAAATAGAAAAATGTGGATGAAATTTAATGACAACCGTCTTCCGTGAAAACCACAGAACAGGTACTAAAGCATAGAAGTACTATTATGTATGAGAATAAAGCGTACACACTCAGAGACAAATAGAAGTTTCATAGTGCTACGATACCTTCTGACAGTTTATCGATATCGATAGATGAAATTTGTCTATGGGCTATGGTAAATTAACAGACATGCTAATATCAAATGAGGTCTGGTTGCATAAAAGCTCTCGTAAACGAACTACAAGAAACAAACGGCCGTTTTACACCTCACCGGAATGGCATAGGCCGGCAGCGGCGCCAGGAGCACTTTCAATGTGAAATAATTTTGAAGTTTATATTCATGTTTCATGCTGTAAGTTCAAACACAATGTAAACTATATATGAATAAATTAAATAAATTGAAAATTGAAATATACATGATTGATGCACACACTGCCTCGCATCACGGAGCGTAGTGCAAGCGTGCGTGTTCTTGTATTGTTTATAAGTATCTCTCTTTGTAAAGAAATCACGCGTGGTGCAACACACTGAAAACGCATTTAAGCGCTGTGTTACTGATCAGTGATCACACGCTTACATGCAGAGAAACACGTACTCACGCGCGTGGGTTCGGGGCCGGACGGTATGGACACCGAGTTCTGCAGTAACGTGCGTGATTGATGATGCAGACCAGCACTTTTGCATCTGCACGCATGGCACCGTCGCCGCGTCGTCACGCTCCCGCAGCGTAGTGCGGGGCAGTGTGTGGATCGCCAAAATACCAGTATCGGCCCTCTGTTCTTTTCTGACTTTCTTAGTACAGCATCAAAACAGATACCCCAAGGTAAAAATAAAACACAGCTGTAAGATTCATGTCACAAATGTATGGTTATATTTCCAATAATATTGCAACACATTATTACTGCCCCTTAAAATTACAGTTTTGTTTAAGAATGTCCTGATTATTTGTGCATAAGCAGAAATATTTTTTGTTGTTATGAATTGGTACTTTTAGAAATTTTTCCCCATCATTTTATCAATAAATTTCTGTAGTCATCTAGAACATTTATTTATTTATTTATTATTTATTTATTGAAAAAGTATTTACAATATCATTACAGATAAAAAATCCAATACGATATCATAAAAAAAACCTAAAAAAATTACTAAATAAATATACCTATTTATCCAATACTATACATTTTTGTGCAACATCTTTGAATTTTGACAGGAAACATTGAAAATATTAATTTCTATAGAAATAATATTAATAAGTCGTATGGCGCGTGACAATGGAGCAAATTTGAGTAGATTCGTCCTCACCGCTGGAACGTTAAACGTGTAACAATATAATATATAACATAATTCTCTCTTAATTTGCTTCATGGATCTTCCGGTCTGATCTTTCGGAAACCTGCAAAAGAACACAATATATGAAACACTATGAAAGATACAAAGATAGTACCACAAAATCGTTAACTACAAAATATAGTAATATTTTTGTCATCGATAAAATATGCAGCACAAGTCACAACACTATTGAACATGACTACACAAATTGGTAAAAATGTAAAATACTTAAAAATTACTGAATCGAATGGCAAACAGACGATTATAATATGATTGCAGTATAGTAAACTATAAATCACTTAGGTACTTTGCACTTATGTATAGGTTTTTAGTATATATTATTGGTTTGTTATCTACTCACCGATGGAAGTTGACGATTTAAACTTGATTTTCTTTGCGAAAAGAATGTTATTTACAACCTACAATAACGCAGGACATTGCTTATCCAATAGGCTTAATTTTACTTCACAATAGCACTATGTAATTATTAAATAACATATATTATTTCACAAAACAGATAAACAACAATGAAAATTACGAGCGGCGGTATAATCCGACTAAATTGTCTAGAGGCCTTGACAAGTTGGAACATTTGACATTAGTTCACTTTTTAATTCGGCATCCAAAGGTAACCAAAGGTAACCAAATTGACGTTTCTACAGTGTACACTGTACACCAGCCGTCCTTAGCAAAATTATTTGTCTCTTTCTTTTCAATGTATCCGGCTTATTTGGAAAAATAGGACAAGTATAAGAGGGTGATTAACACTCCTTCTAGTGAAAACAAAAGATTGACCTTTTTTCAACTTTGAAGTTGACTTGACAATACAAGTTTAAGTTTGACATTCTTAATCAAAATTCAAAAAGTTGTTGTCAAATTGTCAAGCAAGTTTGATTTGATTACGAATATTACGATAAAGATAATCGTTGCTTATCAATCGGTTATCTAGTACCGTTTACTAATCTAATATTCATTGACAATCTATCGTATCTTATAGCTCATGCACAGTAGGTACTTCTTTTTTAGTTGCATTATAATTATTAGTGTACATACACTTTTTCTTATGCTTTTGTTAAATATACTAACTTGAACGCGTACCACGCACGTGCTTCAAATCAAATTGCCGGTGTTTTTATAACAATACTTAAACATCTCGAACATTCATTTATACATAAACTTTTTAAATGGTAAGTGACTTCTATTTAAAGTGTACATAACTATAGTGTTCTTTATTATTCATTTCGACGTCGATTGTGCCTAGCCTAGTAAATATCAACTTAGCTGTAGACGCGTTTTACACGTACTGCTTCGGGGAAGAAATGCGCGAAACAATTGTTTACTATGTATGAATGATTTATGATGAATATTGATTTGTTTAAACAATTTTTAATGTATTTGGACAGAAATAACCACTCTTTATTTGCAGGAAAAGAAATTATTTAATACCTTATTCGGAATAGTTTACTATATACTATTTCCTTTTAAAATGTTGCTCAGAATGTATTCATTGTGCATTCTGATGGTGGATATTGCATGGGTGGTGTTCAATGCTGTGTGTGCAGTGTTACAAGCAGTCTATGAGTTGTTCAGACCACCACCTATGAAGTCTGTGAGATTGGAGACTGCTATGGTAAGATATAAAATGTTTAATCTATCTATACTTCTATACTATTATTTAAAGCAAAGAGCTTGTTAGTTTGAATGATCTAATCTCTGGTACTAACAGTCGGATTTGAATAATTCTTTTTTGTGTATTATTGCCAAGTTCTCGAGGAAGATAAAAACTATGTCACATCACGCTACTGGTGACAGGAGCAGTGCAGTAGGCAAAGATGCGTTTGAAACAGCGCCATGGGAGGCTAGTGTATTTAATAAATTAGTTTTCTTACTAAAACTCAATCAGCCTACCACAGTTTACTGCTAGACATAGGACTCACCCATTTTAAGCCATAACATTGGGTTCTTCGCCTTCTGCATCCAGTCTACACTTGCAACCTAAAATAAAATACACAAGTCTAGATGGAAGCAAAATTGATTTTTTTGAATTAAGAAAGTATAAAGTATTATTAAGCACCCACATATTGATAATTGTTAGAAATATATAAACTCAATACACAATACAACCTTTTCAGGTTGTTAGATTGGGCTGCTCTAACACCCAATCTAACAATCAACATAGGTTTATATTTTAGAAGCAGACATTTTCAGACTGATATTCTGCCAAAATTGCTAAATCTAACTCAGGATTGCATAAAAACTGTTGGTAATATTTTGTTCAGACACAGCACAAGAATTATATATACCAACTAATTGCTTATTATTATTTTTATAGGCCATGTAGTAAATATTATATACTACATGGCCTCTTGATTAGAAACTCTGTGGTCTCTTATCATACAAAAGCTGTTTTCAATCATTTCACTTTAAGTATTAAATTTAGAATTTTTACGTAAATAATCAGCAACACTTCCTGTTATTATTATTGTCTAAAACTAAAAAAACTATTTTAATTTCAGGTAATAGGTGCTGGAAGGGGTGTAGGCAGAGAAATAGCAATCCAGCTAGCTAGTCTTGGTGCCATAGTCCTCTGCGTGGACAAAAATACCTCTTCAAATAATGACACTATAGAGTTTATCAAGAAAAGAGGTGGATCTGCCGCAAGCTATACTTGCGATATAACTAAGAAAGATAATGTGAGAGCATTGGCGATTCAAGTGAAGAAAGACCTTGGTTTTGTTAGCATGCTGTTTTATTGCTGTGGAATACCAAGTCCAAGGTCTTTGTTGACACAACCTCCACAAGATATTCATGACACATTGGATCTAACTTTGACATCATACTTTTGGGTAAGTACCTGTTGAGTAACCTGTACTGTTTAGGTATTTCTTTATTTAGTAAACCATACTTATATTATGAATGCGAATGGCTCTGTCTATTTGTTTGTATGTCTGATACGCTTTCACGCCTAAACCACTGAACCAATTTTAATGAAATTTGGTGAATGTTTGTCGGGGATGAAAGTTTGTCTAAAAATCCTCAATGTTTAAACAGAAATATTACTGACTTAATGTTTATCTGACAATAGTTTTTCTGATAAAACAGGTTAAAAGTCAGGGATATTTGATAACAACTTTGATGATATACAATGTATTTAATGAATAAACTAATTTGATTCAAATACTATTATGATGATTTCAGCTCATTGAATATTTTCTGCCTGATATGAAGGCCAAAAACCATGGGCATATTGTGGCTTTGACATCAGTAGCTGGGCTTAGTTATATTAAAGATCAAATGCCATTAAGTGTAGCCCAGTTTGCAGTCCAGGGATTGGCAGAGTCATTAACAGAGGACCTGCGAGTGAATAAAATTGATGGGGTGCGTGTGACATTATCACATATTTATCCCTTCATTGTTAGTGATGAAAATAAGTTGAGACTGAGGTAAGTGACAATTTATAAAAAAAATTCTTTAGTAAGTTTAAAAAAGAAATACAAAACTTTTAATACAATTTCAGAAGACAGCTTTCGATTTTTTACCTAGATCCCTCAAATATTTTACACTTTCTAGTAAAATTACCATTACGGGGATAGAGCTACACATCTAACTAAAATATTTTGGATATCTGATGACCATAGTATTGAAATATGCTAAGTTTTAGTTTTGGTTTCAGTAAAAAAATCAATAAAAATAGTTTTTATTAAGTAATAATTACTACTAAACATGAACGATTTACTTCTGGTAGCCATATTTAAAATTTAAATGTAAAATCGTAATAATTTGTATTAATGATCGTAATTTTAATTAAAAAAATTACAGGATACCAAGCTACTTCGGCACGCTTACACCGAGCGAAGCAGCGAAATCGATATTGGAAAGCGTTCGTCGAAACTACTTCGAGGCGTCTGTACCAAAGCACCTGTTATATCTTGGCCACATCCTTCGAATCTTGCCTAGAAAAGCTACCGTTCTTATCAGGGATCTACTAGATACCGGAGTAGACTTTGCATAGGGCTAGGCTATTTTGTAACTATATTTTTATTTTCATAGTTAAGTGCCGTCAGATCATAATCGCATTGATAATATGAACTATTTTGAAATAAGAATAATATTTTTAATTCAGAGTTGCCAGTGAATTTATTTTAAATATTAATACTAGTTGCTACTTGGTAGACACCTTGTGTCTAAGTGGCATGCCATTCCAAAAAGGCCGAATTTTCATTTAGAAAATCATGATCTGGAGGCACTGGTTATTTTATTGGTCTCACTGTTAGTATAATAATGAAGTATTTAATAAATACTATTATTAAAAACTTTTAATGAAATTGGTTGGGTACATTCAAAGTAAGCAACTGTTTTATTTGCAGGTGATAAAAAATATTTTCTAGAACATTCTATAACTATCTATGTGTTTCCAAATGTAATTAAAAAGAAGTCGAAAGGAATTCACAAAAAATATAGTCATTCTTTTGTCTATATATGCCTTAGCTAGTTTATTCATTCAACAACTATAAACAGTATTGTTATTATTATTTTGAAATACACAAGATAAAAAAATATTGTTAATCCCATGCTAATAAATGTCGACTGATAAACACTTACGGATTACCTACGCAATGCATTTTATAGTGATGACTGATGATACTAAGTAGAAAGATAAGGTATATTTTTGTATGAATTTAGAATATAATTGTTTGTTTACAAAATGATTATACAAATTAAAAGAAGAATTTAATGGTATTATATTAGCTGATTACCAAATACTGTTTTTATGAAGCATTCGGAGCTAAATGATACTGGTTTTACTGATAATGTGAAATAAATATGCATTTCTAATTACAGAATAAGATTAGCCTTACCTATTTAGTGTTACACAGGGCGACTGAATCTGTAATAAATTGGAAAAATACACCAATACTTAAAATATGTGTTCAAAATATAGCGATAATATAACTCGACTTGTATAGTTGGTGAAACATTAAACACCTCTGTCTATGCCCCGGGTGTTGGTGTGATTCTATGTAAGTGTCGCAGGCAATTAATTGTATGAATATAGACTTCATTTGTTTCCAAGGCTGTTTGTACTGTGGACTGAGGTATATCATAAAAAAGATTAAAATAAATAATAAAACTAAAATGCTAATTTTATAAAACAGTTTTGATAATAGACATGATGAATTACCTACACAGCTAAAAAATATTTTGTTCAAGTGTGAAAAACAACTATTATATATAGATATATGTAATTAGTATATTAATAATTAAATAAATAGTATATAAAGAGCGAGTTATTATGTTGTTTTTAATAATAAGCCAAAGATTGTGTAATGTTCGCTCATTTAAATAAGCATTTAAAGAAAATTATACTTTCATAAAAAACTGGGTGATATTTATTTAATTGCGCATTAAGTATCTACTCCATTTCCATAATAAGAGTGCTTACGGTCTGGTATCCTTATCACACAATATGCAGTTAAACAGCAACTCGGGTTTTGAAGCTGCTGTTACCCACGTGATTTACTATAACATCTCGGCTCGATGGCTGCAGTAGGTACCTTGAAAATCTGGTGAAATGCAACCGCCATGCGCCAGTACAATTTCCATCTCGGTCGGTCTGTTGATCAATAATTTTGTGTAAGTACCTACCTGTCGGTCCTGCAAATTTTTTAAATTAACTATTAAAGTAGTTGGATATGATTATGGACGGAAACCTCAATTCAAATAAAGATCTCCATAGCACTCGTTTTGAGCGAAACTTTAGATGGCAGTGGTAAAGGCTTCTTGCCGACAGCTTTGACATAGCCAGTTTCCTGAACGATCCTTGTCAGCGTCGTCAATGTATGACAAGCATATTATATAATGTTAGCTGGACTCAGCTGGAGTGGAGTATTTATCATATACGCTTCTAGGTTTATCTAATTGGTAGGAGCCTTTAAATATTAGCCCGACATATAGAACTTGACCGTAAGGCGAGCCTTAAAATGTTAGCTCTATCTTTAAAAATCGGTCTAAAGGCGAGGTATAATATTTATTTTATTTCTCAAAAAAAACTAAAGTGGCAAGTCGTTATTTATTGCGTGGTTAATCTGGTAACATTTTACAG
Organism: Parascotia fuliginaria; assembly: GCA_963082885.1. Taxonomy (NCBI): domain Eukaryota; kingdom Metazoa; phylum Arthropoda; class Insecta; order Lepidoptera; family Erebidae; genus Parascotia; species Parascotia fuliginaria. The sequence goes on from OY720172.1 coordinate 19,969,307, forward strand.
ATGATCAAACAATTATATACGTTGGCAATACTATTATTCTAATGTCATTAGAACTTCTGTATTGTGGCGCCATCTTAGAAGTTTTTCGTTTTCGCAACTTGTTACTGTGATTTGCGTTAAAATAAAAACAAAAAAAAATCGACAATTTTGAATTGTGACTTGTGCATTTGTTTCTGTGCGTTATACTTAATTATTATTGAGGAAGACTGAACTTTAGAAAATATAGTGTGCGGTGTGGCGACACATCTTAGGTAAGTCGAACATTGCTTCAATCCTATTGCAGACAGACTGACACAAGAACCGATCGATATTGGAAAACATAAGTTTTATTGGATATATGGTTGACGATTTACTTGTAATTCAATAGCTTTTTATATGAGTTATGGTATAGGCACAAAATAATGTTGCGACTCATTTATTTCTAGCGCTAGAGGCACAACTTTCTAAAGGCATATTCACCTACCTACGTTTGTAAGTTGTAGGTCTTATTCATAAATCAGTTTTCTTCAAGAAATATAATAACTAAGTAATGCCAACTAATATGACATTCATATATTGAAGACTCAACACATTTAACATGTTGATAGCTATAAAGAAAATTTATTCATAAATTTTTATATAAGACTAGCTTTCCGCGGCGCGGTTTCATACGTATCTTTGCTTACTGCTCTGCTCCCGTCGCCAGTAGAGTGATAACATAGCCTATAACCTTTCCCGAGAACTGGGCTATCATAGGCAGAAAGAATTTTTCAAATCCGACTCTTAGTTCTAGAGATTAGTGCATTTAACCAAACAAATGAACTCTTCCGCTTTATATAATATTAAAGATGTTTGTTAAACTAATAAAATAATGATATACATACAAGTATATTGGGTTTATCTGTCAATATATATCCAGATGTATTTTCAATATATATCCAGAGTGTGAAATTGTGTTTGGTACATGGCAACAGGCTCGCCCACAGTGCTATAAACATAGCAGCTGAAACATGAAAATATATTGGTCACTTGATTCTTTAGTTTTTATTTGAAGTCTTGTTGCTATGATGTCAAAGAATCATGTCTCATATAACATCCTTTTATTTAATTATTAGATTATAATAAAAATGTTGAGACAAATAGGTACCTATGCTTAAAATATTTTGCTTATTTACAATTTTTGCACAAAATTGTAATTTATGTTGTTATAATCTTATTTTCTGCACTAGATTTGATCTAATAAGACTAGATTAAAACATGTGTTAGATATTCTGCTTAATAGAATGGTAATTTAGTTTTCTAAATAGAAAACACTAACATCCCATGACCTGCATCAACCCACTGCTGGGTAAGGCCTACCTCCATACTCTCTTAACATCCATAAAAAAAATTTAGAATATTTCATAGGTTAACATTATTTATTGTTAGGTACTTATCGTTAACTATACTGGTAAAGAGCGTTTAAACCTTATGAGTGGCAAGACGCAAGTTAATGTCATATTTCATACATTTAAATTTTTATGTAAGGTGTAAACACTCACTGTATTGTTTTTTAAAGCTTCTTGACTTTTTGTTACTTGTTACTTGTTGGTGGGCTCGTTGTCCGGATTTAGACCTCTTGGTCTTTTAAATATCATTTTTATTAATGTTTTACGGAATAAGCTGCTGCGACAGTATAGTAGCTTCTTCAAGCATCTTTGTATAAATAATAGTCTATTCTTTAGTACCTAAGTGTAATAAATCATGGTAGGTACACTTTTTATACATGTTGGAGCAATTAGTTATGCAAGTGAAAACTTGCGTTTATTATTATTATACTTGTATGCGTAGTTTTAAGAAAATATAGAATACAATGTCTGTTAAAAATATTATGTAGAATATCACTTGATCATCAAGTCGAATTACGACAGTCCACACTTAGGTGGTGGTTTTTAATTTCGTCCAGTGCACATATAGAATATCATAGATTGTGCAAGTATATGCTTCTATAGGCTGTCACTCATATTGTTTTGTTCAACAAAAAATATCGTATCAAATGTTCTTTTCTAAGATTATGTTTAGCCTCTTAAATCCTCTTTAATGGAAATAGACAACATTCCACTATTTCATTCTCAATTGCAAATTATTTAGAGCTATTTCAACCTCTTTCAGCCATTTATTTGCGATAAAAAATATAGCCTATGTTGTCCCCCGAGGATATATGAGGTCTAATATATCTCTATACAAAATTTCATCAAAATCGGTGCAGTGGTTTGGGCGTGAAAGCACAGACAGACAGACAAACAGACAGAGTTACTTTTGCATTTATAATATTAGTATGGATTAGAGCGCCTATAATCGAAATGGTTTTTTTTTACATAAACATACTCAAATATAGGTACTTACTTAGGTATTATTAAATATCTTCTTAAACAACTTTTATCGACGTCCAAAAATCTCTATTTAGCGCATTTTGCTTTTTTGATTAATTGCTTCTTAATGACACAAAGCATTAGGGATTCATAATTTATTGTTAATTTGATCCTCTCTCGCGAATTCCAACTTATTCATCGAAAAACGGAAATAGCTCTATGCGGTTAAAATGCTCATTAATTGTCTTTCGTTCAAATCACTTCGCTTTGTGGAGCTACAGAAAGTGTCTGAGAATGGTACATACTTACAAAAACATTAATTTATATTTCATTTGGCATTATGAATAAATAATACAAAAAGTTATTTACGGAACTCACGATGACACCTCAGTTATTTATTATCTACGTATTATTAATGATAGCTGTAATTTAACATAATGTATAGGACTTGTACTCTGAATAACAGCTATGATAGTAGTCAAATGTCTTAAAACTCATGCACGCAATCATCACGCAAACGCATGCATAAAAAAATGCCTTCTACGAAAGCAATTAATTCACTTGCATAATATGCAATGCTTAGATATTAGAACTACTTACCACAAAGTTCTAAAGCAGACTCCTAACGACTATTTAAACCAACCTCAGTTAGTACTGCATTTTTGTTTTTATCCTTCCAAATGAAAAAATATTACATTTCGTATTAGGTTTAAGACACTGCGAACACCACGTCGTTGCCAACAGCAAAAAATGTCGGTAAATTATTTATATCCTTCGCTTAGATCTGTTTCTCTAATTTTCACCTGCTTCGAGATTCAGTCAATCTTTACTATTATGTAAAGGAGAAGAGTTTGTTTGAGCGCGCTAATCTATGGAACTACTAGTCGGATTTGAATAATTCTTTTTGCGTTTAATAGCCAATTTCTTAAGTAAGGTTATAGACAACATCACGCTACTGGTGACTGAAGCAGAGCAGTTACGAAAGATGTAACGTAACGCAGGTGAAAATGCGCTGCAGAAAGCTAGAGAATAATAAAACCTTTTCAAATTCACAATAAGATTTAATTGTGGTGATAAATTTTACATTATTTACAGGTTTTAACACAAACTTTTCGTTGATCGTAATGTCTTCTCATCATATCGACATTGATCGATCGCACCTAACATCACTCATTTAGTTGCGGGCTTCAAAACTCAGAGTCCTCTAACGGTCTAATGTAACAGCAAAAAGCTTTGGCGTCGGTATGTTCGTGATACATTATTTTATTGCATTACTGGAACGTGTTCCATTTCTCAAAGAGGCTGTAACATATGGAATCCACGTAGGTTTCAAGTTTCAACATGGCACTATCAACATCAACTCGCGATCTTCGATAATGCCGACTACTGCACAACATGTCTATGTAATTTGCTAGGATCTATATCTAGGATATTGATTTTTTTTGGGTCCGTGTTTTGAAGCTTTGGATAGATTTTTTCTTTATAATCCCGTATTCTTGATAACCGAGAATTTGTCTTAAATTGACTGTGATGATTGTTTAAGTTTCCAATAGTATTAAATCGAATTGGTTTTTATTGTTAATTGGGGTCGCTCCATACCAGTCTGATAACATCTACTGCAAGACTTCTCTGAAAGCCATATCAATGTACGTACTATTTATTTTGAAGAGTTATGTTATTCTGTAATTTTCCGTAATTTAAATCGATGAGCTGTAGGTAGTACTACATACTCTTCTACGAAGACTAAAGTACCTACTACCTTTCTGCGGCGCGGTATCACCCGTGTCTTTGCTTACTGCTCTGCTTCCGTCGCCAGTAGCGTGATGTTACATAGCCTATAACCTTCCTCGAGAACTGGGCTATCATACGTAAAAAGAATTTTTCAAATCCGACTGGTAGTTCCAGAAATAGCGCGTTCAAATCAACAAACTCTTCTGATTCATATAATAGTATAGATGTAAGCTATCTAGGGAACGCCTTTTATCAAAAAACTCTTACATTTATATACTATTTGATATATAGAAACTAAGTTGCCGCGTCGCAGTTCTTACAACGGGAAAAGCAAATTGTATCCTCAAAGCCTTTGTCTACAAACGATGTCTGTGTCCGATATGATTTTATTGTGTACCCTTACACTTTTGTATTATGTTGTGTTCTTGGAATAGTTGCTAGGCTTTTATTAGATACCTTGAAATAAGTTAATAGTCGACTATATGACATTGCCGTTATTCAGTGCTAATTGTTATAGGAGTGATTAATCCTTTTTATGGAACCTAATAGATGGCGAAACGGGATGTAACTAAAGAGTATCGAAAGATGGATGCTTTATAGGAACTTGCTTGACTACTGCTAAGTGATGCTAATGGCTCTAGATATAAACCAGATTGACAATCGAAATATATATCTAAGATACTATACTCGTAGATACTAAAGGAAATTGTGGAGACAAATTTGTAATATTATGTTATTTTGTTTGTTAATTCTAATTCTACGTAGTTCTACTAAATTATTACTGTAGGTTTATGAAACAAGAAATGTTTTACTTGGATAACTTATAAGGGTTCTCACTTTCGCAGTACCGTGAGCAGGTGCTAGTAGAACCGGCAACGATTTCCAAACAGCGGTTTTTCCAGTTACATTTGAATAAGCCATTATTCGCTCGCTCTTATTGGACGACTGCTTTCATTACTATAAATTCACCATTACAAGTTTTCAGGGTATTTTCCAAGTATTTATTGTGTTTTCCTTGTACCCTTGATCGGCTACGTCAAATGCTTTTTAGGAAAGACAGGGCTAGGCTCGTAGCCCTAGGCTCTAAGCTCGTTTAGCTCGTATCTATACCTATTATAAAATATCTCTACTAATAGTAATAGGTATACCTTAATAGAAGATTCGTCTACAACACCGCTGTGAATAACGTTGAAAACAATAAATACAACATAATTTATGAAACCAAAAAAAAGTAGGTTAATCAATAGTATCCTAGCTTTTTTGCGGTGTCTTCCTAAAGATTTGCTGCAACTTTACATTGTGAATGAGTCATTTCACATTCAAACTGTCTTTGTGTCTTTCCAGAAAGAATTTATATGTTCTATACCGGTTCGTTAAGCAAACATTGAGAGGTCTGTTAGGATGATGAGTCAGCTTTTACGTATAGGATTCGTAGACATAACAATAAAAGATAAAAGAAAGACAATTAGAAAAAATATGAGAAGTGTCTTCTCGTCTCTGTTTCATCTTCATCGTTGTTTATTTCTTGCTTACCTACATATTGCAGATTAAGTCGCTCTCACCACCTTAAGACCAAACATAGCCCACTTAAAAAGTTCGACACATTTTCTTCTAAGTACTTACGAGTTTCAGGTACGAGTAGAAGACGGCAAAATACTTGAATAAGATCTTAGTTCTAGTCTAGGCAGTATTAAGTCTGCATAATTTGTTGTTAAATGTTTGCACACAAATTAAGAATATTAAATATGGGTGTGCGAGAGACCGATAATTTCACCAAGATTTTATATCTGATCTTATTAATGAACACATATAAATCCGTTCATACCGTGTGAAATACAGAAGAGCGGTACATTATTCACAGAATATCTTCATTATCTTATTCCTACAGGACTTTCCGTACACTACGTACGTACATTATTCATCGTATTTTTTTAAATAATTTTCATACAAGATCTAGATTTTGATGCGTTTGGGCAAACGTTACTTAGATACTTTTCTACAAAACACCGCTAAAACCGCCTCCGGCCGTAAATCTGGGAAAAAACAAGTGTTAGAATCTTCTATACATATAATAAAAATGTAACCGGTCGCTGTCTGTACATGGAAGATATATGAGAAAAAATATTATTGGGACCTTTATAAACGCAAATAGAACCCAAAACAATGATTGTTAAAATTTTTGTCTGTTTGTCTGTTTGTCTGTGCGTTTGTTCACGCTAATCTCAGAAACGGCTTATCCGATTTAAATATGGTTTTCACTGATACATTGTGGTAAGCTTCACTTAACATTTAGTGTTTCATGTCAATCGGCTCATAAATAAAAAAGTTATGCCAATTTAAAGAATCACAGCGAACGTTCGTTAATTTACTACGAAATCTTATAGAAGCAGAGATTTTAACAGGTTGCAGAATAGCTGATAGTGTTTTTATTCCTCTCTAAACAATATTTTGTTTAGTTTTAAACGAGTCCAGTTTCCAGTGAGCCTATGTTTTGCGATGACTAATTAATAAAGCCCAAGGTAAGACACTAAAAGTTGTGGGTGTGGATCTAAATATTAGCTGTTTTTCGCACGGTCAGCTTTATGTGGCTCTATCACGTGTTAGCATTCCTAGCAGCCTGTATGCTTTGATCCCTGATGGCTATACGTCTAATCCATACATCCATACATATTATAAAAGGCTTTGTCCTGACTGACTGACTGACTGACTGACAGACAAAGTACAGCCTAAACCGCTGGTCGTAGCGACTTGAAATTTGGAGAGTGTGTTTGTATTAAGGTGGTTCCGACGAAATTTCGCCGAAATCCGCGACTTTCATCTCGTTATTTAGTAGATTTTAATGCTATTTATTCATTTTGTTTTTTGCCTACAATATACTTTGATTCATGAACTTTAGAATAGTAGAAGAATTATTTACAATAATTGATTATATATCTTATACTAACGATATTAAAACAACGTGATTTCACTTATATCGAAATATTACTTTGTAATTACTATAGTTATAAATATAAAAGTTATATTGAATCAACCGGAATAAACCAAATGTCAACTCTATAGATTTATTTCATTTATTAGGATAATGTTTCAATAGTTATTGAAAATTTGGCTGAATCAGCGTCGCAGGGGCTCTGCGCGGGCGACGGGAGGCAGAGCGGCAGAGCGGCGCAAGCCCTTCTGACGGACGGACGTATGCGGTTTTTTTAAAAATTATTTACGTAATTCAATAATTGCAAATAAATAATATCAAAAAAAAAATATTATGTGGATAGATTTAGTGTTGCAAATAAATTACATTAGTTATTTAGATTTTTTTAGTGTATTAAATACATAGGTATTTACCTACATTTATTATTATTTTTCATCAAAATGACTAAAATTTCACGACTGAAACAAATACAAAAGCAAAAGATTCAACACATGAATATCCTGTAAGTAGGTGTATACCTACCTTCATATTTTTAGTAAAATACCTTCTTTGAGATACTTACCTAGGATATCCTTTAATTATGTTTAGTTTCACGTAAACTAGGTAGCAGGTGGTGAGCCTATTGTTGCTCATGATAAGATCAAGGCAACACCGGGCCTCAAGAATCAGTAAATTTCTGCTGTTATATACCCTAAGGATATGAATATGAGCTTGCTACAATATTGTCTATGTCTACTATCATTTCGAACTAGGTGTGTGGTAGGTGGGCACATGAGTAAAATATCTAACTTGGATATTTACTCATGTGGCAAGGGCGCTTTCTGATTCCGACCGACATGTACGAGGTGCTTCGGTCGGAACACGAACGTCGGCGTCGGTCGTACAACTAGCATAGAACTCAAATTACAATGATTATACGTGACATGCGTCGGTTTGCGACCTAGTTAGGTACCTACACAAAACAACCATACACGCTGCTGTTAGGTACCTAACTATCTACGTTATCTTGCACGAGCATAAATACCTATACATTCTATATATACATACGGTGTGTACTTGAATATTCTATCGGTAAGTAATGCCGATAAAATATTCAAGTATTTACATCGTTAGATTTTTTTGTGTAAAGCACACATTTTACTTTTTAATTTTCTTTACAACATAGAAAGCTGTAAGTAATTAAGTATCTATAGAGTTAAGTGTATTGCCTGCGTCACTTTGCATGCTACTTGAAACTGTAACTTACAAAAATTGTAATAACCTGGCGATTAAAAAGAGTGGCCTGAGTTTCTTGCCAGTTCTTCTCATGGCTCTACTTCGTCAGCGAACTGGCTGTAGGTTAATTTGCTGACATTTTGTAAACTTTGACGTTCATAAGTGTTAATTTAATTAACCTAAATGAATAAACATATATTTCATTTCATTTCATTTTCATGAGCTGATAAAATCAGTGATAAGATACTAGGCTAAAGTAAATACCTACCCTTCTACTTTCAATGCATCTTATTTTGATTTATTTATTTGATTGCAAGAAAGGAAGAAAAAAAAGGCTTTACAAAACGTCTTAGTCTCTAACCAAACTAAAATATTTGAAGACTGTGAAATTATCACAATAAGGTAAATTAAAAATCCTGCTCTCTGTTCCTTTATTATCGTACTATATGAATTTTTAATCCTAAAATTAAATAATATATTGTTGAGTGCCTACTGGACATAACAAAACTAATACCATATTTTTCGAGTGATAGGTGTATGTAGAAAGTAATAGACCCGGCACGGTGGCACAGTATAAAGAATTCTACTCTTTTTTGTACAGTCTTTACCAAACTAGGTAAAGGCAAAAGAATTATGTTTAGCACTCTATGTATGTATGTATGTATCTTTATTATATTATATTATATATAAACTTATTGTAAAATGTTTGAATGCCTTGTATGTAGGCAAAACATAGCGCACTATTTTTATGATCTCAAGACCTTTGTTATGTACCTATGTTAACAAATAAAATTTCTGATTTCTGATTTCTGATTATAAGTGTATGTACTGTAAAACTACCCCGTGACGTCGTCCGCATGGATCCGTTACTTAGCGATAATATTACATTAGTTCTACTTTACCGATTTTGCATTATATAATACATTTACAATACTGCAATATGTACGTACATACATATATATGTATGTACACATATATTTGTATGTACATATTGCAGTAATCTATACTTATAATGAATCTCTAGCGAGGTAATTTTCACGGTATATCCAAATCACTCAAACTGTGGGTACAATGCGTCTACTTTGGAAATTGTTCGTGTTACTTATTTTGCTAAGGGTACATGATATTGTGTACCTTACGTACGGGCACTTACTAGAAGATAATCAACATAGGAATGATGACGCTTTGTTTAAAGCATGTGTAACTGAAAATCCTTATCAGCTCCATCATTTGAATTCAGTTTTGCTGGTGTATGGTGCTGTTTCAAATTCAGTGCAGTGGTGGCCATACAGAGTAAAGATACTGTGGGACAAAAAAGGAAATAAAGAGGACCGAGGAGGTAACTATGCCTTCGGACCACTGATTTTCAGACAAAACTTACATTTTACGTCGTTATGTACATGTTAAATGCACATCTCCAGCCAAACAGTCCTGCTTATTCTAAAAGATCTACTTCCGTTAAATGTTTGTTGGCTATACAATATACAGTACGATTTACTGAAGTTATATCCAGATGAACCGAAAATAAATAAGGAAAATGAAAATATGTTAATTCATATAGGTTAATTAAATTAACACTTATGAACGTCAAAATTTACAAAATGTTAGCAAATTAACCTACAACCAGTTCGCTGACAAACTGAAGAACAATTTTAAAAGAATTTTAAGAAGAAGAATTGAAGAACTGGCAAGAAACTCAGGCCACTCTTTTTAATCGCCAGGTTATTACAATTTTTGAAAGTTACAGTTTCAAGTAGCATGCAAAGTGACACAGGCAATACACTTAACTCTATAGGTAATTAAATACTTACAGCTTTCTATGTTGCAAAGAAAAAATAAAAAGTAAAATGTGTGCTTTACAGGCTGCTTCAATTTGCATATTGCTACAAAAGGTAAAGGCAACATGTGAACTGTAATAAATGTTTCTATGTAAGTATTATATAAACTGTTAATATTCGATATAAGTATAAAGTAAGATGAACTTAATTTACCACAGGAGTTCACAATGTACATTGTGAACACCTCTATTTCACAAATCACAATGTATAATTTTAATAATACTAAGTATACATATTAACAAAACAATACAAAATGTGTACTTAACTGTACAATTATGGCTCGGGCATTATGTCATATATAATTAATACAAAAAAAAACATTTTATGTCAAAATGTATCAATAAGCGAGATTACAGGATGGAAATAAATTATGAATCATTTAGTATAATATTCTGTATACATCTTTGCTCGAGACAGAACAGCGTTTTGTTTCGATTAGATTCGTGTTCGTAGAGTAAATAATCCTTCTACTGATTTGGCTGCGCGATAGAAGCCTTATTATAAAGGATGAATTTACTATGGCAAACTGTAAAGCGCTAAAAGCAGTGGACCAGATATCAGACAACACCAACTCATGAGTGGCTATCACAGTCCTACTATTTTGTGTTCATTTTCGGCAGACTGTGCCTGTTATTCCTACCTCGTGGACTAAGGCTGATGAAATTAAATAGTGTTTAGGAGGTCCACAGTCTGTAGCACTTCAAAATTGTTTTGCATTTAATAGGCTCCAAGTCTATACACTCCGCAAGATTTGCCATTTCATACAATATACAAGTACAATGTATAGTAGACAATGCACAAGTGTAGTCTGATTTGTTACTCGAGTTTGGTAGCGGTACGTATCTACAGAACCAAGAAAAAGTTGTCTTGCACAAAACCTTACGCAGTGGAGTTAGAAAGTTATGAAAACTCTTGGCTTTTGTAAGAGCTAATTTTGAACACTTAACAATCAGACGGGCATAAATAAAGATTGAATTTTTCAGTATTGTTTTAAAAAGTCATGTACTAGTACTATTGACACAGTTATTTTATTCATACTGGTCTACCAACGTGACTCTGCCTGGATAATTTAAAGAAAAGTCATTTTGCTGGGGTAATGTTTCAAACGTTACCTCAGCAAAATCTGTTCTTTTCCGAATAACTTTAAAACTATAATGCAAACAAATTTTGCTATAGGCAAACAAATTACTCCTTACGACGCACTAATTATCTGTTATACTCTCACCTCTTATAAGCACATTTTTATCAACATTTTGCTGAGGTAACGCACTCCTCTGCTATTTTAATAGAAATTGTCTCAAACTGCTAGCATAGCGGCTTCATGATACTAGCGACACTATTGCAAATAGTAAAAATATAAATGAAGATGAGGTACGCATACGTGCACACACACAAACTTTCGCATTTATAATATTAATAGGATGTTAATACATTTTTTAAGTCAAAATGTTTTAGTTTGTTCATGTACAAAAAACCTATATATATATATATATATATATATATATATATATATATATATATATAACTATAACAAAATAAGTATAAACTCGGCAGGGTTACTAAACTAAAGTGTACTAGTATTAGTTAAAGAATACATATCATGTCAATTATAGGAATTTATCACAATGGTGTATTGTCATTGGGACTTAATTTTTAAGTGACTTCAAAAAATATTAATATTATATATATTATTAAATATTTTTTTGTATTCAATAATTCATAAAAATCGTTTTAAACGGCTTTTTTGATCAGGTAATACATTTCACAGCAGCTGGGTTTTGAGTTTATTGTTTTAACCCACAGTAGTTATTTTTATTTCTACTACATATTTAACAAACGTCATGATTCTAAACACTTATCTTTGCTTTCGCTACTATATAAATAATAAATATATAAATAATATATACTAAAAAATATACATACTTACTAAACGAAATAATAAAAGATACTAAAAAAATAATTCATTATTGGCGCGTCTATCAGATTTTAGCTCTGCGGTTTCGGACAAGTAAGGTCATTGTCTTATAGTTGTGCTACTGCTACTTGCCGCTAGAGGGCGAACTCGCACGCAATGTTTTTTTCGGGTGAGGCGCGGGGTGGTGAGGAAGCGAAACGCTCAAGGTCATATGTGACGGAACGCCCTTAAAGTCTAGAAGTGTACTAAGAAAGGGATTTTAAAATTTCAACACTACAGTATGAAAAAGGATGAAAACGATTGTATGAAACGTCTTCATTTTTTAACTTACAGCTTTGAAATTTTGTTTTGGAATAATTTTACTTAAGGTGGTTTCGACGAAATTTCGCCGAAATCCGCGACTTTCATCTCATTATTTAGTAGATTTTAATGCTATTTATTCATTTTGTTTTTTGCCTACAATATACTTTGATTCATGAACTTTAGAATAGTAGAAGATTTATTTACAATAATTGATTATATAACTTATACTAACGATATTAAAACAACGTGATTTCACTTATATCGAAATATTACTTTGTAATTACTATAGTTATAAATATAAAAGTTATATTGAATCAACCGGAATAAACCAAATGTCAACTCTATAGATTTATTTCATTTATTAGGATATTGTTTCAATAGTTATTGATAATTTGGCTGAATCAGCGTCGCAGGGGCTCTGCGCGGGCGACGGGAGGCAGAGCGGCAGAGCGGCGCAAGCCCTTCTGACGGAAGGACGTATGCCGTTTTTATTAAAATTATTTACGTAATTCAATAATTGCAAATAAATAATATCAAAAAAAAAAAATTGTGTGGATAGATTAAGTGTTGCAAATAAATTAGATTAGTTATTTAGATTTTTTTAGTGTATTAAATACATAGGTATTTACCTACATTTATTATTATTTTTCATCAAAATGACTAAAATTTCACGACTGAAACAAATACAAATGCAAAAGATTCAACACATGAATATCCTGTAAGTAGGTATATACTTACCGTCATATTTTTAGTAAAATACCTTCTTTGAGATACTTACCTAGGATATCCTTTAATTATGTTTAGTTCCACGTAAACTAGGTAGCAGGCGGTGAGCCTATTGTCGCTCTTGATAAGATCAAGGCAACACCAGGCCTCAAGAATCAGTAAATTTCTGCTGTTATATACCCTAGGGATATGAATATGAGCTTGCTACAATATTGTCTATGTCTACTATCATTTCGAACTAGGTGTGTCAGTGTGTGGTAGGTGGGCACATGAGTAAAATATCTAACTTGGATATTTACTCATGTGGCAAGGGCGCTTTCCGATTCCGACCGACATGTACGAGGTGCTTCGGTCGGAACACGAACGTCGGCGTCGGTCGTACAACTAGCATAGAACTCAAATTACAATGATTATACGTGACATGCGTCGGTTTGCGACCTAGTTAGGTACCTACACAAAACAACCATACACGCTGCTGTTAGGTACCTAACTATCTACGTTATCTTGCACGAGCATAAATACCTATACATTCTATATATACATACGGTGTGTACTTGAATATTCTATCGGTAAGTAATGCCGATAAAATATTCAAGTATTTACCTCGTTAGATTTTTTTCATGAGCTGATAAAATCAGTGATAAGATACTAGGCTAAAGTAAATACCTACCCTTCTACTTTCAATGCATCTTATTTTGATTTATTTATTTGATTGCAAGAAAGGAAGAAAAAAAGGCTTTACAAAACGTCTTAGTCTCTAACCAAACTAAAATATTTGAAGACTGTGAAATTATCACAATTAGGTAAATTAAAAATCCTACTCTCTGTTTCTTTATTATCGTACTATATGAATTTTTAATCCTAAAATTAAATAATATATTGTTGAGTGCCTACTGGACATAACAAAACTAATGCCATATTTTTCAAGTGATAGGTGTATGTAGAAAGTAATAGACCCGGCACGGTGGCACAGTATAAAGAATTCTACTCTTTTTTGTACAGTCTTTACCTAACTAGGTAAAGGCAAAAGAATTATGTTTTAGCACTCTATGTATGTATGTATGTATCTTTATTATATTATATTATATATAAACTTATTGTAAAATGTTTGTATGCCTTGTATGTAGGCAAAACATAGCGCACTATTTTTATGATCTCAAGACCTTTGTTATGTACCTATGTTAACAAATAAAATTGCTGATTTCTGATTTCTGATTTCTGATTATAAGTGTATGTACTGTAAAACTACCCCGTGACGTCGTCCGCATGAATCCGTTACTTAGCGATAATATTACATTAGTTCTACTTTACCGATTTTGCATTATATTATACATTTACAATACTGCAATATGTACGTACATACATATATAATGTATGTACACATATATTTGTATGTACATATTGCAGTAATCTATACTTATAATGAATCTCTAGCGAGGTAATTTGCACGGTATATCCAAATCACTCAAACTGTGGGTACAATGCGTCTACTTTGGAAATTGTTCGTGTTACTTATTTTGCTAAGGGTACATGATATTGTGTACCTTACGTACGGGCACTTACTAGAAGATAATCAACATAGGAATGATGACGCTTTGTTTAAAGCATGTGTAACTGAAAATCCTTATCAGCTCCATCATTTGAATTCAGTTTTGCTGGTGTATGGTGCTGTTTCAAATTCAGTGCAGTGGTGGCCATACAGAGTAAAGATACTGTGGGAGAAAAAAGGAAATAAAGAGGACCGAGGAGGTAACTATGCCTTCAGACCACTGATTTTCAGACAAAACTTACATTTTACGTCGATATGTACATGTTAAATGCACATCTCCAGCCAAACCGTCCCGCTTATTCTAAAAGATCTACTTCCGTAAAATGTTTGCTGGCTATACAATATACAGAACGATTTACTGAAGTTATATCCAGATGAACCGAAAATAAATAAGAAAAATGAAAATATGTTAATTCATATATGTTAATTAAATTAACACTTATGAACGTCAAAAATTACAAAATGTCAGCAAATTAACCTACAACCAGTTCGCTGACAAACTGAAGAACAATTTTAAAATAATTTTAAGTAGAAGAGTTGAAGAACTGGCAAGAAACTCAGGCCACTCTTTTTAATCACCAGGTTATTACAATTTTCGTAAGTTACAGTTTCAAGTAGCATGCAAAGTGACACAGGCAATACACTTAACTCTATAGGTAATTAAATACTTACAGCTTTCTATGTTGCAAAGAAAAAATAAAAAGTAAAATGTGTGCTTTACAGGCTGCCTCAATTTGCATATTGCTACAAAAGGTAAAGGCAACATGTGAACTGTAATAAATGTTTCTATGTAAGTATTATATAAACTGTTAATATTCGATATAAGTATAAAGTAAGATGAACTTAATTTACCACAGGAGTTCACAATGTACATTGTGAACACCTCTATTTCACAAATCACAATGTATAATTTTAATAATACTAAGTATACAATTTTAACAAAACAATACAAAATGTGTACTTAACTGTACAATTATGGCTCGGGCATTATGTCATATATAATTAATACAAAAAAGAAATCATTTTATGTCAAAATGTATCAATAAGCGAGATTACAGGATGGAAATAAATTATGAATCATTTAGTATAATATTCTGTATACATCTTTGCTCGAGACAGAACAGCGTTTTGTTTCGATTAGATTCGTGTTCGTAGAGTAGATAATCCTTCTACTGATTTGGCTGCGCGATAGAAGCCTTATTATAAAAGATGAATTTACTATGGCAAACTGTAAAGCGCTAAAAGCAGTGGACCAGATATCAGACAACACCAACTCATGAGTGGCTATCACAGTCCTACTATTTTGTGTTCATTTTCGGCAGACTGTGCCTATTATTCCTACCTCGTGGACTAAGGCTGATGAAATTAAATAGTGTTTAGGAGGTCCACAGTCTGTAGCACTTCAAAATTGTTTTGCATTTAATAGGCTCCAAGCCTATACACTCCGCAAGATTTGCCATTTCATACAATATACAAGTACAATGTATAGTAGACAATGCACAAGTGTAGTCTGATTTGTTACTCGAGTTTGGTAGCGGTACGTATCTACAGAACCAAGAAAAAGTTGTCTTGCACAAAACCTTACTTTACATACATCAATATAACCGTGCCGTACAATTGCCTATCGAAGTGACTTCACTCTGCCTTATGATACAGTCAGTGGGATCCAAAAGACTAAGTGGTAGCCACCATTCCAAAGGTTATTGTTTCAAACTGCTAGCTACGTGGTCTTTATGAGATGCTTTTTTATTATTGATGCAGGACCTCATATCATCAGTCCATGAAGACGCAGTGGAGTTAGAAAGTTATGAAAACTCTTGGCTTTTGTAAGAGCTAATTTTGAACACTTAACAATCAGACGGGCATAAATAAAGATTGAATTTTTCAGTATTGTTTTAAAAAGTCATGTACTAGTACTATTGATACAGTTATTTTATTCATACTGGTCTACCAACGTGACTCTGCCTGGATAATTTAAAGAAAAGACATTTTGCTGGGGTAATGTTTCAAACGTTACCCCAGCAAAATCTGTTTTTTCCGAATAACTTTAAAACTATAATGCAAACAAATTTTGCTATAGGCAAACAAATTACTCCTTACGATGCACTAATTATCTGTTATACTCTCACCTCTTATAAGCACATTTTATCAACATTTTGCTGGGGTAACGCACTTCTCTGCTATTTTAATAGAAATTGTCTCAAACTGCTAGCAAAGCGGCTTCATGATACTAGCGACACTATTGCAAATAGTAAAAATATAAATGAAGATGAGGTACGCATACGTGCACACACACAAACTTTCGCATTTATAATATTAATAGGATGTTAATACATTTTTTAAGTCAAAATGTTTCTAAGCGACTTCAAAAAATATTACTATTATATATATTATTAAATATTTTTTTGTATTCAATAATTCATAAAAATCGTTTTAAACGGCTTTTTTGATCAGGTAATACATTTCACAGCAGCTGGGTTTTGAGTTTATTGTTTTAACCCACAGTAGTTATTTTGATTTCTACTACATATTTAACAAACGTCATGATTCTAAACACTTATCTTTGCTTTTGCTACTATATAAATATATAAATAATATATACTAAAAAATATACATACTTACTAAACGAAATAATATTTGATACTAAAAAAATAATTCATTATTGGCGCGTCTATCAGGTTTTAGGTCTGCGGTTTCGGACAAGTAAGGTCATTGTCTTATAGTTGTGCTACTGCTACTTGCCGCTAGAGGGCGAACTCGCACGCAATGTTTTTTTCGGGTGAGGCGCGGGGTGGTGAGGAAGCGAAACGCTCAAGGTCATATGTGACGGAACGCCCTTAAATAAAAAATACTCTCATTTTTTTTTTAACTGGGGTGGATTTATATGGGTGAAATAAGGGATGAAATATTGTATGGAAAGATCTTTGCTTTTGAAGTTGGCGACTTGAATATTGGAGGGAAGGGGAAAGGTTGGGGGAGGAAGAGAAAAGGAAGGGAGAAGTGAGGAGAAAGTGCGGGGGTAGTGAGGGGGAAGTCAGGGCAAAGGGAGGGGAAAGTCAGGGTGAAATCGACTGCCTCTGTATTTCGGTGGTGCTGTGTACGGACTGCCACGCAGAGGTTGCGGGTTCGATTCCCGCTCAGTGCAAATGTTTGTAGCATGAACATGTCTATTTGCTTCTGGGTGTTTCTATGCATAATAATAATATGTATGTATTTACAAAAATAAAAGTGTTTAAGTATGTTTATCCGTATTCTAGAACCCATAATACAAGCATATAATATGCTTACTTTGGGACTAGATAGCGTTGTGTAAAA
The DNA here is from genome assembly GCA_963082885.1 of Parascotia fuliginaria. NCBI lineage: Eukaryota > Metazoa > Arthropoda > Insecta > Lepidoptera > Erebidae > Parascotia > Parascotia fuliginaria. Next base: position 19,987,158 of record OY720172.1, read on the forward strand.
AAAAAGAAAAGAAATAGGGAAAAGAAAAGGGAAGAAAGTGAGGGGGACGTAAGGGAAAGTGAGGAGTCAGTGAGTGGTAAGTGAGGGGTGAGTGAGTGGGAAGTGAGGGAAAGTGAGGGGAAGTGTTGGGAAAGTGAGGTAGATGGAAGGGAGACGGGAGGGGAGGGGGGAAAGGGTGAAAGGGGGGAGAGGAAATGAGAGAAAGGGGAAAGTTATCGTAGTGAAAATTTGCCTTTGTGTATTGTATATTGTTTTACGCGGGATGTCTTTAGGTTAGAGAGTGAGATTAGAAATAGTATGCAAAACAGTATTTAAACAATATAAAAATGTCCATTGGAGAAACTATATTCATGCGAGCAAAGCCGCGGGCAGAAGCTATACATATATAAAAACGAAAGGTCACTCACTCACTCACTCATCACGAAATCTCAGAAACTACAAGTGCTAGGAGTTTCAAACTTTGGAAATAGGTGCTCTCAAAGACGGGATTTTGCGAAATTCATTTCCCTGGATTATAAAGGGGAACAAAATTTGTATAAAGCTTGTATAGTTTTTAAACGGGTGTTTTGATAATACGATTTCCAAACTAGGAACTATTCTTATTAAGTGGGAAAATAGGAGTGGCAAGTGTCGTTAAATATCGCAAAATTTCGTCTGTTTTAGTGGTAGCGGGTGAATAGATTTAAATCGGATTCGCCTTAGAGACGGATTATACTGATATTTATTACTAATACAATGTACGATTGCCGTAAGATTAGGTAAGAAATATTCTCATACACATATCTGAATTTTCACGCGAACGAAGTCGCGGGCAACAGCTAGTAGTTAATATATTTACATACTACAGCGCAGTATTTCAGACTAGCCAGGTAGTGCATGACCTGGATCATGAGGCGACATTGTTTTATCTATGGAACGCGTCCCACCAGTGTAATTAAAACCTTGGCTTAGTCTGTGGTCAGCTCGACAGCTGAGTAAATAAATTCGCCCGCTATTGCAACGTTTTCTATACATAGTTAAAACTTTGTTGCAATTACACTTGTAAGTTTCTGTAGTTTTGACTTACTGTAGTGCAATTCAGAGATATTCGTTTCTTTGGTTAAAATACTACTTAAAATGCGTGTAAGTAGATACTTATAAAATGTGAAATTATTTCATAACAGTCATAATAATTTTAATATTCATTAGTCATTCTTTCATTAGTCATTAGCGATTTCACGAATAACATTTCAGCAGTAGCAAAAACTACACAGCATAATTTCATTTGCAGTGGTTTCACCAAACAAAGAATAAGGAATGCGGATTTAAAAAAACTCGATTCTATTTGATACGAATTTGCAGTTTCCCGTAATCGTACAATGAGTGCAATCTCGAGCATTTTCCTATTAGCGAACGATCTAAGATAAAACAGCACATTTTATGCTTTTTTAGTACCTACTTAGTGGTTGAGGTAGCATCATTGACTTAATCCAAGTTAATAAACTAGTAATTTTGTTTGTTAATCCCCCTTTGAAGTTTTCTTTTGTAATAGGTACAAAGTGTTTCTAATTCAGACTCCATGAGCTGGAAGATTGTTCGTTTGATTAATTTTCAACGGTTTCACAGCACGGAGGGCGGAATTGGCGCTGCCATTTTATTTAGTGCCAGAATTACCTATCTGGGTTATTTGGATTGTCTTTGTTCCGTATCCTGAAAGTAATTTGTGAGTGGAAATTTAAATTGATTCATTTCTATAAAATCTCCTTATAGGTCAGGAATAATACCGTAATGTCTGCTGTAACTACTAAAATGCCTAAGTACGGAAGATAATTAGCATGCGTTGTCCCTAATATTGCAAGTATCCATTGACCTATACCAGAAAGCGCTCGCCAGGCAATTCCCAACATTGTATAGGTGACAGTCTCATTAAAATACGTAACATCTAGGATATAATACCATGAAAGCGAATCTAAAACGCGTTACGAACAAAATTAGAGCTTTAATTACTTTGAGTAATCCAGTATAGTTTAAATTTATGTTAACAATACAAAGCATCCAATGAGGTGCTTACGTTCGACCAACTTAGTTAATTTTATGACTATATCAGTAATAACATATTGCGGTCGTTAAACTCAACTGCCGGTCAAGATCGTCTATCAATTATAACGCTCGTAACTGTTATGTATTTCTATATACGTAGGCTCTATACATCATTATTATATAATCGGAAACACATGTCTACACTGTAGAATCACTGACCTCCTTTATAAATCACTAACCGTATTTTTCGCATTCCCCTATTTCTTTTTCCAGTATTATTATTGAAACTATTTTTTTTTGCTTATTTTCTATATATCTGACTAGAGGTTACGCTTAGCTTCTGTATCAAAAGATTTTTAGTTAAATCGTTGCAAACAAACAAGCAAACATACAAAAAATCAAATATTTTCTCTTTATAATATTAGTTTATAGACATTTAAAATTTATTGTAGCTTCAAAAAGCTGCTTAACTAAACTAATCTAGAGTTATTAGTCGTTTCGCCCGCCATATTTTTGCTCGAACGGGCCAAACGACTAAATCACAATATTTATAATATTTAATTGGGCGTTTCGCCCGATGGAATTTTTATTACAATTTAAACAACAAGTAGCGCCAGCAACTTAACCTGAGACTGTTTTATGTTAAAAAAATATAAAACATTTGAGATATCTTTCGCTTTCATTATACATTATGCACCGATTACCTGCTCTTGAGCCTGCATTGGCTCGGTTAATATAATAATGCTTAGGATTCCAGATACATTTTATGTCGGTTATATTTCTTTTTTTTTTGTTTATTGGGTAAACAAACAAAATCACAATATTACATTAAACAGTTTAACTAATTGTGACATCCACAGATATCTTAAAATCATTGCCTCTCAGGTAAGCTTTTTATAAGCACTAATATCAATATCATTATAGTAAGAATTATACTGACGGTAGTAGATCCACGCTGGTTTTAGCATGAATGGGTCGGATCGTCCAGGGAAGTACGGGTAGTACTTCCCCGGACGATCCGGCCCATTCATGCTCATAGAAGATCGACTTAAGAGTAGTAGTATCCTTACTACTGCGTTTCGTTCGGTGAGTGAGAGTGCCGGAAGCCCAATTTCCCCCCTTTCCTCTTTCCTCACCTCTCTCATTCCCTTCCTCTAACACCATCCCCATCCGCCATAGTGGAGGCCACCATTCCAGCAGTTTAAGACGATAGCTTTTGGTATGGCGGCCACCACTTCTGGATTCCACTGACTGCTTACCATCAGCCGGGGTGGAGTCACTTTGGTAGGCTAATATATATATATATAAAAAAAATATATATATTTATATACACGGTAAGCACTCGATGAATGGGCGCATGGTGGCCTGCTTAGTGCGGGATGTTATATTCTTATGTGATATTCTCATCTAGAAAGTGTCACTAAAAATTCACAGCTTTAATCTATTCTGTGCTTTAATCGTAAATACAAATCGTTTTATCACTGTTTTTTATTCCTAAAATTAATTTATAATAATATTGACCGGCCATATTACCCGATTTAATAGAGGTTTGTTGATTATTATGATTTAAAAACATTTCTGTTATGATTTCATATATATTTGTTGATCATTGCTATAAGAACCTTTTTTGTAGACTATTGTAATTGGTGTAAATATTGCTGTGAAACTCTAATAAATATTTTGTTAAAGTGCCTATATTTTTGTTGATTATTAAAATAATATTTAGTCTATAATCATACGGGAATTAACGCGATCATGCATTAGGTATTTACATACCTTATTTTGCTTGACGTTTCGACCAGGTTACACCGGCCGTGGTCACAAGCAGACTGGTGAGGCGATGTCACGGCTCCGTATGTGAAGTAGATTCTAGATCTACCCTCACATTTTTGTCTTTCCACGTACTATCACAAAACACACTGACAGTGTCCCTATTCTGTATGCCGTCCGTATTCCGAGCGTTAACCGACTGCGCAAAGCGAGGTTGCGTAATTTGAATCACTGGATTCCACGTAGCCGAGAGCTTGAAGCCGTCTTCCCTATTGAAATTTATGTGTTTCTTAATTTCAATAGCTTCTCGTACAACCCGAGAGTAATAGGTACAATCAGTGGAGAGGACTTGCGTACGATGAAATTCAATCCAGTGATTGGTGTCCGTTTGAAGAATATGTTCGACAATCGCTGATTTGCTGGTCTGTCGATTCTTTACAGCGGCGATATGTTCTTTGACCCTTTCAGCAATAGTCCGCTTAGTCTGACCTATGTACGAACTACCGCAGCTGCAATTGATCTTGTAAACGCCCGGTGTTTGTAGGGGCAAAACATCCTTTGGCGTGCCTTCCATGCTGTTTACTTTGGCCCCAGGTGTAAAGACTGTGTTTATACAGTATTGTTTAAGCAGGTCTCCTATTTTATCAGTCACAGTAGTCTCGGCTACGTGGAATCCAGTGATTCAAATTACGCAACCTCGCTTTGCGCAGTCGGTTAACGCTCGGAATACGGACGGCATACAGAATAGGGACACTGTCAGTGTGTTTTGTGATAGTACGTGGAAAGACAAAAATGTGAGGGTAGATCTAGAATCTACTTCACATACGGAGCCGTGACATCGCCTCACCAGTCTGCTTGTGACCACGGCCGGTGTAACCTGGTCGAAACGTCAAGCAAAATAAGGTATGTAAATACCTAATGCATGATCGCGTTAATTCCCGTATGATTATAAATTTATATCATGCAACGCGAAAGTTTAAAAGTAAATAATATTTAGTCAGTGCCACCTACAAATTGGTACAAAAATGTAAGAGATTTTCTTACATTTTTGTTTATCTCATGACAAATATAATATTTTTTTAATGGTACTGTTTGCAATTTCACTACTTAAACCTCAGGTTTCATTATGCTTCTCCACCTCACCTTCTTTTACAAAATTCTAAATATAATTTTAAATTTAGATATTTTAATTGTAAATGACTGTGATAATTATTGCCATATTTTATAATATCAATAATATTGTTTTTTTTAGATGATTATTGTCCTAACCATGTTTTGAGTAGGATATATGCAATTTCCAAGTGTTATAATGTTTAGTGTAATTTATTAAATATGACTCGGGAGTTAATTGTATTTAATATCATTATGACAATCTATAAAACAAAACTACTTATTTTTTTAACAATAATCTGTTTTGATGCTGTTGGTACATGAAAAGGAATTAAAATTCCCTCGGGCGAAACGCCCAATCAAATAATTTAAATATAGTAATTTAGCCGTTTGGCCCGTTCGGGCGAACAAGTGGCGGGCGAAACGACCAATAACTCCTAGTCTAGACTTGGCAAAAATATAATTTCTGTAAGTCCTCACTTCTTACGGTACATTAATACAGTAGTTTAATTTGATGATAGGCATCTTCTTACATAAATGTTATAAATGAACAGCTATGTTGCATAATTAGTTACATACACATAATCAGAATCCAAAATATTTACCAGCTAAAATTCAGCCGGCTCAAGTTTGTTTATCAAGAAATCTTGTACAAGCTTTGTTTATTAAGATATTCTTAATAATTATGTTGATACTAATATTTCATAATATAACGCCGCTACGGCAGGAAATCTTTTAACTCGTAAATTAATTAGCTTTACTCTTAATCTTACCTTAATTGTTCTCCCATGGGGTGGAATAATTAAGCCAAGGTTTTTTAATATTGGATTTATATTAGTATAGATTATAGGATAAAAGCAAACCCTTTATTCTTTTTTATATTAGCCTACCAAAGTGACTCCACTCCGACTGATGGTAAGCAGTCAGTGGAATCCAGAAGTGGCGGCCACTATACCAAAAGTCATCGTCTAAAACTGCTGGTATGGTGGCCTCCACTATGGCGGCTCGAAATGGGGTTAGGGGAAGAGAATGAGGGAGGTGAGGAAAGAGGAAAGGGGGGAAATTGGGCCTCCGGCGCTCTCACTAACCGAACGAAACGCAATAGTACGGATACTACTATTCTTAAGTCGATCTTCTATGACCGAGTAGTTCTTCCCCGGACGATCAGCCCCATTCATGCTGAAACGAACGTGGATCTACTACCGTAAATACCGTAAGTACCGTATTCGATACTGCATAAGACACCTGATATTTCAACTTAGCGAAAATATAATCAACATCTCCACCTCATACATTGTTCACAAACAATAATGCCTTAAAACATCTTAGCGGAAAGCTGTAACACATTGTTAACTTTATCAACATTCATTGAAGCAAACAACCACGAATCTGACATGACTGTCGAAAACGGAACACCGAAAAGTTTTATTGCCCAACTTTAATTACGCTAACATGACTTGGCGAAGGCACAGGCACCGTACCCTTATAAGTAGAATAGTTCCTTACATTTTCCCACGCAACCTAACCTGTCCATCATAAAGAACCTTTGTTAGGACCCTTAGAACAATACGTGCCTTCTCACGTACGCTACATAATAGTGTTCGATCGTTTGTTTAGAATATTCTGAGTTTCTGACCCACCTAATCTCCACGTCCCAATTTGCAGGCCCCACGTTAACGTGCCACTGTAATAAATTGTTTTGGGAAACATCCCCAAGATTAATAGTTGTGAAGCTCTTGACGTGTTCTAAGTGAAAGCCGCTTTTAAGTTCTCTACTAAATTAAACATGAGTTTTCGACGGTCATTCTACAAAGCAAGTTTTATTGTTGATTTATCTTAACTTATTGCTCTAAAACGTTTCTTGAAAATTAGGACATTCTTGTGGTGGGGAATATCTCTATGTGAATATTATATAATATATCTGAAAAGTATCTTTTACAAAACCTATGCTTATAAACGATCAAAGGAGCTCAATTTCATAAAAGATATTTTCGACCTGCAAAAAACGTTGCGTCACGGTGTTTTAATTTTATATTTTAGAAAAAGAATATCGTTTCTGCAAATGATTTTATTTTTCACTTTGTTTTCAGAGAAACGTTATTACTTAGACTTATATAAATATTAATTAGATGTTTCAGTGGCAGACAAAACTAATTAATATTTATAGTATATACTATATTAATAATAATATACCGGTGTTTAAATGTAACCTTTCAGACTTCATCCAGGCGGTGCAATTGTCGGGATTTAAATGCTCTGTACACCTAGTTTTGCCAGCTTTGAACCTAATTAGAGGCAACTTTATTGTCATTATACCGGGTACAGGATTCCAGGTTCCTGATTTATTCAGTATCCTGGAATCCTGTACCTGTTATAGTTTCCCTGTTTCGCGATAGAAAATATAGTTTCTCTACTACCCAACGAAATTGAGAGTTCGATAGCTCCCGATTTTAATACCAACATCTTAAGCATTACGAAAACCAAGCAGTCCTTTTTATAGCTTTTTAAAAAAAATATGTAACAATTTGCAATAACTATTTTGCTCTTATAACAAATTTTATTCTTTCAAATTTTCTCTTTCAAAGTACCATTAAAAAAATTACTTGATCGATTAGTGGTTCAAATACATTATGAATTTATGATAACGTCAATTTGCGCGCCATTTATAACTAATATTAATGGCCAGTTTTTATCGCGGCATCTTTTTGGCGGCTAATAGTCCTCATAATATTTCTTGTGTGGCATTCGAATTCATTTTAATGTCATTTGAACCGCAGCAGAAATTATTCGAAGCAGAATGTAAACGATAAAAGCTTTTATGTTTTCCGGACAACAGTTTCTAAACGGAACTCTTTGCATAAATTATATCGGCGTTTCTCGCAGCATTGCGTATTGTGCGATAACTAATGTAAATACAAGACAGATGTTTACGACGTAAATAAAACGCTTATTATTATAATAAATATATTTTAGCAATTAAGCTCATTAGCTACTCTTATAAAATAAATGTCTGCTCAAAATTTGTACCATGACGCTTAATTCTTTGCAACATTAGTAGGTACCTACATAGTGATGGCATCCCGTAAGGCGTTTCTCCTCGAAGTCTTCGGATTTTCGTAATTTATTTAACACTCACTCGGTCCGCACTCGCTTCGCTTTGGTATCAAAAATTTCATTCGATCTCACAACAAACTCCTACGGAAAATATCATAGCAATAGTGTCGTATTGCATCAATTAGATTTAAGAGAGTTTACGTTACGCCTCATGAGTGGCAGCGTTGCTATTTCGCTATATTTAAAAAAATATTCTGCTAACATGCTAGAATTAGGTGAAAGCTGTATAAAATCATTATTTAAATCATTATTATATTATATTGATATTTCATCAGTAGAATTACATGGGGTCACCATTCAAACACGTATCCGAAAATGTTTGTTATTTTAGCAGCACAATCTTTACTTTAACATTGTTTATTATGTATACCCTTTTGTGCTGTGAATTTCAACTTCTCAGCACGAAGGGGTAATTTAAAATGTTTTGTTTGAGCATTTATTAAGGCTTATTTGTTTAAAACAAACTGTCTGAAAGAGAGTACGGATTAAGCCGAGTTTAGAATCGAAAGGAAAGCGGCGATATTTTATGCTTATCTCTGTCCAGTGCAGCTTGCGATTGCAAATTTTCGTATTATGAAGTTTTCTAGGACAAAAATAGACAGAATTATTTGTGTGTAAATTTTGTGTGATAAGAGAAATTCATAGTATCGCTACACAACAACCAACTGAAAATTCACATTTAATGTACTCATTTACCTTGGTAAAGATTGTATTGCTGGTGAATGGTATTAATGCTTTTGATGATTAAAAAGCGTTTTCAGTGTTGGCTATACCTAGGTACCTGCTTAACTTTAAACACTTATTATATACTCGTATTTCAATTTATGTACCTAATGTGAAGCTTTGCTTTTTTCGAACTTTTCCTTCGTTTATTTTGAGCTTGAACTAATCAATTTTAGCCTAGTTCCAACAACTTGTCAGTATTTGATTAAGTGTGTTGCCTTTAATGAAGTTTTTGTATTTCTGGCGTAGAAAGTCAAATTATTTATGTTTTATTTTTCCTGACTTAATAATAATAATAATAATAATAATCTATTTATTTCAGAAATTCATCCATATTTGTTAGTATACAAGAGACCTTATTTACTATGTTAGTACATGAAGCTTACATAGGTGTTTCATTATGGGGCTGTCATATTTGCCCGCAATGACACTCAGGAGCCTATTAGGACTAGCACGTACCCGCTGCAACAGCGAAGCGGTTCGTTTACGCCCGATTGCTTCAAATCCGTTCATGTGTGCATCAGCAAACATGCCCGAGGCGCTGCACAGCCGTGGCAGTCGCAATAACATCCTGAATGCATTGTTATACTGGACTCGAAGGGTATTGGCGGCCTTAAGCGTATAGCAAGTCCACAGACTGCACGTGTAGAAAATCTGACAATACGCTTTAAAAAGTGTTAATTTTACTTCACATGTGCAACGTGCAAATCTGCGAACAAGCATGTTGCTTCTGACCGCCAACGCCCTCCTCTCCCTTTCTATATCTAAATCATCTTTCATATTAGCTGTAACTATATGTCCAAGATACTTAAACTGTTGAACACGATTCAAGCTCTCGCCACTTAAGGTAAAGGAAGGTAAATTTACAGACGGCTTGACTCCAAAAATAAGAAGTTCACTTTTCTGAGCGTTGTACCTTAAACCGTGCTCATCAGCATACATCTCACAAACCCTCAACAGCCTCCTTAACCCAGCAACTGAGGGGCTCAGTAAAGCCATATCATCAGCATAACTAATATTATTAAAAGCTACGCCGTCTATATAGCATCCTGACTGCATACTGCTTAGCTCACCAATATACCACCAATAGATGCACTAAGCATCTATATATAAATTAAACAATATTGGAGACGATAACCCTCCCTGTCTGACCCCACATTGTAACCTATATTCCTCTGATTGGACATTTTCCCATCTGACATAGTTAACTTGGTGTTGATACCAATATTTAAAGATATTAATTATGTCTAATGGAACATTTGATTTCAACATCTTCTCCCACAGCTTGTCATAATTTACCATATCAAATGCTTTGGACATATCAAGAAAGCATGTAAATACAGGTGTTTGCCTATCAGTATAGTTCTTTTAGACATAATATCGCCGTTTCAGTTGACAATCCCGGTTTAAAACCGTGTTGTGCGTCGTGCAAAGTGATATAATTATGTAAAAAAGTGTTCAAAATACTATCGAAAACCTTGGCTACAATTGTGGCTAAAGATATTGGCCTGTAATTCATTTTATCCGATAAGTCACCAGTCTTATTTTTGGCAATAGGCACAACAATTGTTTTCATCATATCATGAGGTAGGTAAAAATGTGATACGCAGAGATTGTACAGCAACGCCAGAACGCGAGGCAAATGCCTTCCTGCATTTTTTAAGTGTTCAACACTGAGTCCGTCATGACCTGGGGACTTACCGTGCTTCATCCGGGAAATAGCATCGCTAACCCCCTTCGCAGAGAATCTTATTTCAAAATCCCCAGAAAGTGAAAAACCATCCTTTTTTCCAGGTGACGACAGGCCCAGCGGTGAGCTTACAATAAACATGTCCTTAAACATAGTTGATATGTCCTTGCCATTAGTCAGTCCATCAACGGTAACCGGGCGGGCCGGACCATGGTTCAGCTTGGTGGTACTTTTCCAAAAATCGCGGAAATTGTTATTTTTATGATACGAGGCTATTCTATCCATTGCAATTTGTTCTTGGTGGTCCTTACACCATTTTAATTTCGCTTTAAAAAACCTTCTTGTTTCTACCATATTATTATAAATATTACCATGAGACGGCTTGCCGAATTGAACCCATTGCTGAAACATAAGTCTAGCCTCCCGGTGGGCTTCTCTAACATGTTTATTCCAGCCTACAATGTAACCACTCTTTCTCTTACATTGCGGTTTTTCAAAAGTCGCTATAGCGGCGTCTCTCAATATCTCAATAATTTCCTGATATAAACAATCAATAGCTAATCGGTGTTCTAAATTATTACAATATTTATCGCAACACTGTCGACATGCCTCGGGCAATTCAATACATTTTAAATTATTATTACACAATTCGTTATATTTTTCTAATTGTTTTAGATGTCTATTTCCCCACACTATTTTGTTACAATAATTATTAACATCATAATGTTTAGATGTTATGACATTTAAATCACAAACAATAAATAATGGAAAATGGTCAGACCATGTTACATCAATTTACATCATACATAATATGGACCCCTATCAGAGAATTAAATGCTGCTTCCGTGACCACGCAGTGGTCCAGCCATCTAACACAACCGTGTGCTTCACTTAGAAACGTATAAGCATTAGAGCTTGCACCAAGAATTTGCATGTCGGCGCAAATCCAATACTGTTCTTCACAAAAATCAAGTAATTCTTTACCGAACAACTCATTTGGGTGTGAATTAAAGTCACCTAGGATATATGAAAATTCTACCTGTTGGTCCTCAATAACAGCGTTAATTCGACTTAAACAGTTTGTGTACTCACTCAGATTCTCCGCACAGTTAGTCGGCATATAAACACTGAACACCAATATTTCTTTATCGCACAACACTATTTTAATGGCCGATAAACGCGCACAATTACAATCTATCACTGTTACCGTCTGGAATAAGTTTTTCCTCCACAGCAAGGCTACTCCTCCATATGGCCTGCCTTGCAGCAAGCCGGCTGCCGAGTCTATTGCTGAAGTCCCGGTGTATGCAAATTCTTCATCAATAGTACCAAGGAACGTCAAGTCATGATTCATGAGCCATGTTTCCTGCAAAGCGATGATATCTGCTGACCCGCATAGTATCTTAACGCTATCGATAGATCTTTTGATAGACTTACAATTAAAGCTAACCATTGTAGATTGATTTCTATTATTCATAATAGTTTTATTCATTATCATTTTTCCGTTGAGCTACCGATAATCCTTCCCGTTTATAAACATAACGGCGGAACGAAATACCATCTGGCCATAGTCGCGCATCTATAAATATATTCAACTTTTGTCTCGGTACTGAAAGTTTATATGCATTGTAATCTTTTTCTTTCCACATATTGATTTTCTCTAACGATATTTTTATATGCGTTTTTTGAAATATATAATTAGATATATCTTCCGGTAATGTATCTTTATGTACATTGTTAATAAAAAGCGGTATTTTAATATCTGCTGCTTTGAATTTACTTTCTGGTTCTATACTTGCTTCTCCATTTGTACTAATGAATCTATTTCTATATCTCTTTCGCTGCACCGTATTCCATTAAAAGATTAATAATATGAAAAGGAGTGTTTGATGCTTAGAGAGATTAAATAAAAGGTGGTCTCCATCAAAGGCTCTATGAGACACTTTGTGCCTACAAGTAGTTTCAAAATTATTTACCAAATTTCTTATTCAAAATTACAAAAGTTTCTAAACTTTGATATTTTCTTATGTCAAATAATTTCCTGTAGACACAGCTTTGCAAACTATATGTTAACGCCTTTTAACAATAGATTTTTAGTAATATATCTAACCGTTTCTATAATAATCATCATTAGTATTTGTTTCATCTAAAATAAATCCTCTGCCGCACATAGACCTTCTACCACTTTTACTTAGCCTAAGCTGGTCTTATCTATTCTTTACCGGTGGGCAATTGGCCAGCCAATAAGGTGGTGAACTAAGCTATCAGTATAACATCTATAATATTTTATTTTTAACCTCCTACGACACCAGCACGCAATTACCATAAAAGTTTCTATAAAACGGACGCATCACTAGAACAACGTTTTCGAATGAGTTGGTCCGGCTTCCACCCCTTTTCGCTGTAAGTTAAGAGCACAGGACTAACGAACGCTTTCACAGAATTGTTTTAAAACCTACAGTTGATTGTAAATTGTAAAGAACAGTTGTATGTTTTGTTTTGTTATTTTTCATTGTTTTTTTTTTTTTTTTCATTTTTCGACTGCTTCTGTGGTTCGGTGGTACTGTGTATGGACTGCCACGCAGAGGTCGCGGGTTCGATTCCTCAGTGCAAATATTTGTGTGCATGAACATGTTTATTTGCATTGGTCTGGGTGTTTCTATATATAATATGTATGTATTTACAAAAAAAAAAAAAAGTATTTAAGTATGTATATCCGCATTCTAAAACTCATATCACAAGCATATAATATGCTTACTTTGGGTCTAGATGGCGTTGTGTGTAGTTGTTGAAATATTATTATTATTATTGTTAGAAGGTAACATTTATACAGATGTATTTTGTATAAGAACTTAGATTGACGGTAGCAGACGTTCATAGAAAATCTGGAACTACGTAAACCTTAATCGAAAATTATGAATATAACTTTTTGGGCGTCTGGAAGTGGAGGTCTTATTGCTACTTAGCAGTGGCGTAGCATATACCTTATTAACTCAATCTATCTGTCGAGTCATGGCTTAAAACCTTTACATGAGAGGACGGTATGAAAATCATTTAACACAGTATCGAACAGCGGCGTTTAATAAATGACTACCTCTACGCTTCGTCTTCGTTTCTGACTTCACTCACGAATTCGCCTACCAAGCGTACCGTTAATGACAAGTAACATTTGGAGGATTTTCGACTGGAAGGAAAGTAAAACTAAAAATGTTTTTATATGTTTTTTCGAGTTATAAGTATAATACTTACATGTTTATACTTAATTTAAAAATATAGCTAATTACTCATGGCACAAGAGCCGATACGTTATTTCCCGAGAATTTTCTTAGTTGCAAAGATGTGTATTTAAATAGACAGTTCTTTAAGAAAATACATAATTATACTCAGTTTTATGAAATATATTCGACATGAACTGATTTGCATGTATACGGTATCAAACAAATGTCTGCTTTATTAACATGAACACGAGACGAATCCTGAATGTGACGCTTTTGATAGGATCACGTATCTCATGAGTAGTCACCTAATGGTTCGAACACTGTCTTATTTCTCTTATTCAGGACATTAAAAGCTGGAGCAAAGTATAATACAGAATATTTTATGAATATTATAAAAGTTTTCGCGTTTACACGTTTCAGCTGTTTAGTCCCCGGCTTGGAAAACCATGCAAATCAAATGAAATCATTTATTCATAAACTTACTTAGATACATAATAAATAAGACTTAGTTGTGTACTAACTAACTATACGTATTACAATTTAGATGAATGTACTACGGTCCCCTAGGGAAACAAAACAGATTTTAGGCGCAAGCGAAGCCGTGTGTCGCAGCTAGTATTAAATAATTGAAATGAATAGTTGAACAGCTACCTAGGTATCGATTTATTATTACATCTGCCGTCCTCTAGACAACATTGAACCATGTCGCGTGAGCATAACATTTATAAGTATTTATATTATGTCATATTTTTAATTATTCATTAGCATTTGAATATACGAGTTCTTTTGGTGAAATTTTGTTCGCATTTCGATTATTGATGTAAAAGTGATGCGTACTGTATTGCACGTAGAGTATGGATGATTTTCAATTGAAGCGAAACTCTAATTGTATTTCTCTTTTGAATTTATATATAAACCCTCTCATAGAAGATCGAATTAAGAGTAGTAGTATCCGTACTATTGCGTTTCGTTCGGTTAGTGAGAGCGCCGGAGGCCCAATTTCCCCCCTTTCGGAGGCCCAATTTCCCCCTTTCCTCTTTCCTCACCTCCCTCATTCCTTTCCCCATTATAACCCCATTTCCAGCCGCCATAGTGGAGGCCACCATACCAGCAGTTTTAAACGATGACTTTTGGTATAGTGGCCGCCACTTCTGGATTCCACTGACTGCTTACCATCAGGCGGGGTAGAGTCACTTTGGTAGGCTATAATATATATAAAAAGTTATATATATTTATAGTTAGGGGTATATAATATAGTACCCAATTAAAGCAGGACAATCTTCGGTATATAACTGTCAAAACATGGGTATAAATCGCCATCATTGCCTGTCTTTAGTTGACGGCAGTAATAAACCATAATATTGAGATTATAAACGCCAAGATTTCTGCCAAGTGCAGATAGTTAAATTACCTAATATTATTGTGTGATTTGTGTTAACTGTAGATGAGCTTTTGTTTAATGTTTCACATTGGCGCGTAAATAATTGTTTAAACAATTTTTCGTTCATTAAATAACACAACTACAGTTACAGTCTCCATAAAATAATTTAATTTAGTCGAAAACAGGTTTTAAATAAGTATCAACGAACATGATTTAAAAAAAAAAATTAAATTAATACCAAACTTTATTTAGTTTATTTGTATACGAAAACATACAGTATGATCGATGGGCGTTTAAACAAATACATTTTTCGCTCTCCCAAGGGCCTCGACCTGGGTTATGCTTCTCATTTCGGCCACCTAACCCGTATTAATCATTCTTTCTTGAGTGCGAAATCCTGTCGTACGTAAGTGAGTTAGGTGGGATATCACGCCTCTATGTAACCTTTGAATCTAATAAAGTTCTGTGATAGGAATTTGAGTGCGAACGAGTGTTGCAAATATTACTTCCTCGCTTATTATTTATTTATTGAAGTTCAAGAACTTCATCAGAAATAGACGCTGGTGGTGCCACGCCCATTGAATTTCTCTTATTGCAAGATTCTGCAGTTATTTAACGAAGTTTCGGTGCATTTGGTTAATTATTTATTGTTATCGTGAGCGATACCTTTGGTATCGCCGGAAAACGACAACTGCTTAAGGTTAACTGACATAAAAAGAAGATAAATGGCTATAGGTACTCTTTTTTAGAGTTACAGTAATAGTGTGTAATAATTGGCCTGACGACGACAACACAGACAGTTGCATAGCCAATGCAATGCCTTGCGTAAGGTCAACGCTCTCGTTCTACCTTGTCTGAATGAAATATCGAAGTCGTAGCGCTCGGGAAACACCGCAGCAGTTAGCTCATTCGACTGTTGACTTAACTTGAACCTGGTGAACTTTTGAACGTATTTGTAGCAATATGTACTGAAACCGAAATTGCTAAAATGTTAGAATAGCATTTGCGTAAACATAAGACGTAATACAATAATGCCGAATTGATTACATTTTCACTGTAACAACTGTTTAATATTTGTTTACATTTCTGTCATTTATAGTCACGTAAATCTTATTATAAACCATTCCGCTTCTGCTCACAGCCTGACCGTCAATTGTTAAACCGTTGTATGAAAGCCTCCAACGATCGCTAAAGATATTAAATTTCCAATTCTCATTTCAATAATCGAACCCGGCTTTACTAAACACGTTTCTGTTTTGTTCAGCGCCTTGCATCTGACACCATGGGCTAAAGGGATGATTTACTGAACTCATTGAATGCCGTTCTATCTATAGTGTGCCACGACATAAGAGGATTTCTCTTATTTTATACGATAAACGGCAAAAATTCGAATTTGATATTCAATTGAATTGCTTGCGAGTAATTTTTGAACGTAACGAAACGTTCGATTGATTGATGGCGTCGCCGCCATATTGAAATTGTATTGCTAGTAATAAAGTGTAATGAATAGTGACGGATCGAATTTTTTAATATAATGGTAATATATATGTCCATCTGCTTCGAATTTATTTTATCTGTACCTTCTGTCCACAGTTCGTATGATACGGTCATTGGTCATTAATTTATAGCCTTTGCTACTCGGCAATAAAGCAACTTCTGATTACTAAAATTTTGAATGTAGACGTTCAAATTAGCGTTGTAGGGTAATATGCACAAATCACATTAATTATAGCACGTTGGGACAGATTTCCAAGAAAGCAAATCTACATCCGCTTCAAGATAGTTAAGTTTACATTAGAGAAAATTTAATAAGAAGGTTAGTACGAGTAAGTTATGTTTAGCTGTGCCCATTAAAAATTACTATGCAGTAACTTTTAAAATTACCGGTAGCGGCAGCTGAGTTACTAAAGCGCATTAAATACTTAAATATTAGTTTTCTGCATTATTTTTCGCTCAGTACGTATCTATAGTGTTTTAGTTCTACTTTTACAACCGGAAACTAAATACCGGATGTTTTCTGCATTTTCCATTTCCCCTTACATTTGCATCGAACTGAACGAAGTAGAAACATGTTCTATTTTATACTTTGTTTCTTATATAAAAACACTAGCTGCATGCCACGGCTTCGCCCGTGCGTAAAATATGTATTGTATCCCTCGGGAACCAGACCGTTTTTCGGGATAAAAGTAGTCTATGTCCGTCTTCGGCACCGAATCTATCTATATACCAATTTTCATCGAAATCGGTTCTGCCGTGGTAACAAACATACACACACACACATACTCACACTGTCACACTTTCGCATTTATGGTATTATTAGGATAATAGCTGTTTAATATCACTGTGTAACACAAATCCATGCGCATTCTTACCAAAAGATTAATCCATGCTAATATTATAAATGCGAAAGTAACTCTGTCTATGTGTCTGTCTACCTGTTACGCTTTCACGCCTAAACCACTGAATCGTTTTAAATGAAATTTGCTATAGGGATAGAATAGACCTTGGAGAACAACATAGTCTATTTTATCGCAAAGAAATGGCTTCAAGGCTTTGAAATAGGGGATGGAAATTTGTATGAAATATGCGATATAACCGACAACCACGCGGGCGGAGCTGCGGGCAACAGCTATAGATAATAAGAACTGCAAAAACTTGGGAGAAGATTATCAAATTGTTCTTACCAAGTTAGGGCAATTCTGTACAACTCATATTGTCTTTCACTGTCCACTTGCCATTTTTGGCACAGCTACATGTAACGTCCGCACAACGTGTTGCGTAGAGGTCACAGAACAAGTACTAAAGCATAGAAGTACTATTAGGAGAATAAAGCGTACACACTCAGAGACAAATAGAAGTTTAATAGTGCTACGATACCTTCTGACAGTTTATCGATATCGATAGATGAAATTTGTCTATGGGCTATGGTAAATTAACAGACATGCTAAATAATATAATGAGCTCTGGTTGCATAAAAGCTCTCGTAAACTAACTACAAGAAACAAACGGCCGTTTTACACCTCACCGGAATGGCATAGGCCGGCAGCGGCGCCAGGAGCACTTTCAATGTGAAATAATTTTAAGTTTATATTCATGTTTCATGCTGTAAGTTCAAATACAATGTAAACTGTATATGAATAAATTAAATAAATTGAAAATTGAAATATACATGATCGATCCACACACTGCCTCGCATCACGGAGCGTAGTTCGAGCGTGCGTGTTCTTGTATTGTTTGTAAGTATCTCTCTTTGTATAGAAATCACGCGTGGTGCAACACACTGAAAACGCATTTAACGCTGTGTTACTGATCACACGCTTACATGCAGAGAAACACGTACTCACGCGCGTGGATTCGGGGCCAGACGGTATGGACACCGAGTTCTGCAGTAACGTGCGTGATTGATGATACAGACCAGTACTCTCGCATCTGCACGCGTGGCACTGTCACCGCGTCGCCACGCTCCCGCAGCGTAGTGCGGGGCAGTGTGTGGATCGCCAAAATACCAGTATCGGCCCTCTGTTCTTTTCTGTCTTTCTTAGTATAGCATCAAAACAGATACCCCAAGGTAAAAATAAAACACAGCTGTAAGATTCATGTCACAAATGTATGATTATATTTCCAATAATATTGAAACACATTATTACTGCCCCTTAAAATTACAGTTTTGTTTAAGAATGTCCTGATTATTTGTGCACAGAAATATTTTTTGTAATGTTATGAATCGGTACTTTTAGAAATTTTTCCCGATCAATTTTATCAATAAATTTCAGTAGTCATCTCGAACATTTATTTATTTATTTATTGAAAAAGTATTTACAATATCATTACAGATAAAAAATCCAATACGATATCATAAAAAAAAAACCTAAAATTTAAAACAATATAACTAATTACTAAATAAATATACCTATTTATCCAATACTATACATTTTTGTGCAACATCTTTGAATTTACACAGGGTACATTGAAAAATATCAATTTCTATAGAAATAATATTAATAAGTCGTATGGCGCTTGACAATGGAGCAAATTTGAGTAGATTCGTCCTCACCGCTGGAACGTTAAACGTGTAACAATATAATATAATATAACATAATTCTCTCTTAATTTGCTTCATGGATCTTCCGGTCTGATCTTTCGGAAACCTGCAAAAGAACACAATGTATGAAACACTATGAAAGGTACAAAGATAGTTACCACAAAATCGTTAACAACAAATTATAGTAATATTTTTGTCATCGATAAAATATGCAGCACAAGTCACAACACTATTGAACATGACTACACAAATTGGTAAAAAAGTAAAATACTTAAAAATTACTGAATCGAATGGCAAACAGACGATTATAATATGATTGCAGTATAGTAAAGTATAAATCACTTAGGTATTTTGCACTTATGTATAGGTTTTTAGTATATATTATTGGTTTGTTATCTACTCACCGATGGAAGTTGACGATTTTAGCTTGATTTTCTTTGCGAAAAGAATGTAATTTTCAACCTACAATAACGCAGGACATTGCTTATCCAATGGGCTTAATTTTACTTCACAATAGCACTATGTAATTATTAAATAACATATATTATTTCACAAAACTGATAAACAACAATGAAAATTACGAGCGGCGGTATAATCCGACTAAATTGTCTAGAGGCCTTGACAAGTGGAACATTTGACATTAGTTCGCTTCTTAATTCGGCATCCAAAGGTAACCAAAGTAACCAAATTGACGTTTCTACAGTGTACACCAGCCGTCCTTAGCAAAATTATTTGTCTCTTTCTTTTCAATGTATCCGGCTTATTTGGAAAAATAGGACAACTATATGAGGGTGATTAACACTCCTTCTATGCTTTAGTACTTGTTCTGTGGTAGAGGTCCATCTTTTGTTTTCACGGAAGATGGTTGTCATATAATTTCATCCACATTTTTTTCTATTTTATCATTGTAATATACCATTAATATCATCAACAAGAATATAATTCTACACTTGACGCTGGCAGAAATAGCTGACAGAATCGTCGGCTCTGTTGCCAAAAAAAAAAGAAGAAGAAGAAGAACGTGTTGTGTATGTAATGCGTTCCGTTGTATACTCGATGCCATGACGGTCTATATAGGCATCCGACATTTTAATGGAGAACAGAGTTATTACCGTCATTGTGTCTGAAGACGAGAGCCTCGCATGCATCGGACGTATGAATCTGACAATAGAATATTGGAGGTTAATAGGTAAATAAATATGTTTACGTAAATGGACATCAAATATAAGTAATATTATTATAATATATTCGTAAATATGCTATAACTAATAAATTATGGCCAATGTTATGTGTTATTTGTTACTGTGAAATAATATTGTTATTGCCCAAGTAACTATCACTTTATGCATGTTTATTTTTAATCCTAAAAATATGTACATAAATTGCTTTTATTTATTTGTTTACATTAAGATGTAATTTTTTTTTGTGTTGGGCGTCGTGCCATTATACTAAAAACGAGCCCTGGTGTGGTTCTATCCGTACTTCGGTTTACCTGTTTCTCAACGCTGCTTCTTTTATCAACAAAGCCTTTGTTGATATAAATTACAAATATCGTTGGCTATCGATCGATCGAATCATGTTTCGCATACTGTCAGAAAATACTTTGTTTGTTCACCATGCTTGTGATAACCATCGAGTGGTTTGTTGAGATACTTTATTATTATAAATACTGATATTATACCCTCCATATCGTGTATAGAATTGTTAATTTACTAAATTGCCCGGAACCCGATACATTTCGTTGTACATGAACATTATTTAAGTTTGATACGTTCTCCTTAATATTTGTGAACGTTATAAAGTTCAATTGTTTTTCTAGATACATGTATAATTATAATGATAAAAGAACATACATTTTCCGCAAACTATTAAAGTTTATTCGTTTGCGTATCTGAGTTGTAGAGAGATGTCTTGACGTAAAGTGAAGTTCTTAAAGTTCCATCCTATGTCCTCTAGAGCAGTTTTTAAATTAATATTTTGCATTTAAAGTGTGTTTTTGCTTTTATTTTAAACTTAAAATGCAAAATCAATTACTTTAAGCAAAATTTTCATTAAAGTTATAATACGATAATGCAGATAAATTCAAAGACTGCAACAGTGTGCATTTTGCTAACAGTTCGTACGCTCCAGTGGCCTGTGTCCACTCATCTACACAAACTAGTAATAGCTATCATGTAATTACGTTTGACCTCATCTACGTTAGAGTTCCACTACCCGCAATCTGAGCGATGGATGGGTACACACCTATATGATAATAACTTCAAAATACTCTCATCAATATCCAGGCAACCCGTAATTTTAATACCTGTGGGTCGTTGGGTTCTGAACTTTGTAGTTAAATTATCTTCTTAGACTTTTACTCCTTAAAAATAACATCATAGGTATATACCCATATGTCGCTAAGTCCGCTATATTAATGAAATTGCCTAAAGTGAAGTTTACTATACTTTACATTTATTTTGGTTTTACAATAACATTAACATAAACTTAGTTTCAACGAATCTTAATTTACTCAATAGTCTGACTAAGCCATATTTTACTTGCGAATTCTTAGTTAGTAACGTAATACCTTCACTTAGCAAGTTTACTAGAAATTAAAGAGCACATTGTTTACTGAAACTGTTTCTACATAGTTAGCGAGTTCGTGAGTTTGTAGACTAGGTACTAAAATATACTGAGTCTCCGAGAGCTAAACTAAGTTTTTGATGTAGGACTTGCCGAATGTTGTTAGCAAACATTAACCTGAATAATGACGTTTCTATAACTTTTAAATGATATTATATTAAATTTTAGATTAAGAGTATTCAGAGCTATATGTCTTATAGACAGTAAATAAGATAATGTATAAGGTCTCGAGTTTGCTCTTTAATCAAAAAGTGGTTCGATAGAGAATAGATCGCTATCAGCCGATAGTATGGAATCGTGCTGGGTGCTTGCATGGA
Source organism: Parascotia fuliginaria (assembly GCA_963082885.1). Lineage (NCBI taxonomy): Eukaryota > Metazoa > Arthropoda > Insecta > Lepidoptera > Erebidae > Parascotia > Parascotia fuliginaria. The sequence continues at coordinate 20,009,167 of OY720172.1, forward strand.
ATAGTAATAAGTGTTCCCCTAATACAATAAGACCTGGTGAGCGAAACTTAGGTGTAATACCTATTCTCTGTTTAACCTTGAATGTATAAAACTGCACAATGCTATGCTATATTATAATCAGAGAGTAACACTGTGCATTAATTGATATTTATTATTTATTACCTTATAATTTCCACACAGCCGTATGAACAGAAATATAGTCATTTTTAAAAATAGCAAATTTCGAGGAGGTAATTTATTTTTATCGTTATGACCTGCAATAACGGGATTTAAAGCAATTTAGCTCGACGACGATACAAAATTGCAATTACTATGGAGCGGTAGATAATTGGCCATTACTTTAGTGATTTTCGTCCTAATTCCATGTTCTTATTTCGAGCAAGTAAATTCAAATTTGATGCTTCTATTTTGCATGGTCGTCATATCTGTCATCTTATTTTGAATTAGATGTGATTGGAATAAATTAATAGAGAGAAAAAAGATTCTTGAATTTTTGCATATTCAAATTATTTGCTGCCAGAAATAGGTATGGTATGTACGTGATGTTTTCACTCCGTTCATATGATGGAATTCAATATCGTTCACTGTAAGCGTATTTACATTTCCATGTGATTTGTATTTATGGTATATACTATGAGCGCTCCACGCTCTGTCTTGATGTACAATTTAATCTGCTATTTGAAATGTGTTTGCCTATTTCAATGGGTGTATTATTCGTTTGTTTCCACAAATAGGAGGGATATGTAACATTGAAATATCTCTTCTGAAATGTCTTGCTACTATTATTACATATTACAAGATCACAATAGTACAGTCTACCACGATAGTGTTATGTTCCTGCTCGTATGATTATGTAGCGACTCTCAGTGCTCCATAAGACAGTCAGTTACCTATATGAGCAGCATAATAGATTCTGTGTGGACAGCAATTTCTTTCTGGTAACATGTTGGCAGTGCCTGGCGCAGGCACAGTCAAGTGTGTCCTTTGTTTTAGTATGAATTTCATAAGCTGCGACTTGATTACCATTAATGTCAAAAAGATAAAAAACATCTGCGAATAATATTTATTTTGTTGAAATCTTGCTAGATAATTTAGTTTTGTTAATACCGAAAGTCTGTCAATTGTTACATCGACGATTAGATGACGTCGCCGTTCACTAATTTAACTTGCGGCCAGAACTTCTAAATTCTAATTCTAAGTCTATTTGGCTGACGTAGTTTATAGACGAAGATAATGAATTGTGGTAGACGTAGTTAAGGTGTGAAAGTACTCAAATATAACTTTCAACATATAATTTAACATGACGGTTTTGCCCGACGGTATAGACTGAGGCGTAAAACTATGTTTCTCTATAAAACAGGAGACAAGCCTGTTGCTAACACGGATGCATGAGACTTGAGCCCCTGCTATTATGACAGAAAAATTTCTCTACATGAATGTTGATATATTTTTTTGTGACTACAATTAGACAAAGTATGCTGTAGTTGTTTTGTCATTACCATCATCATTACGCTACGGCAGTCTACTGTTAGCTGGCTTTATCCAAAGCGCACCATTTTTCTATTTTCAGCTGACTACATTCAGAGTCCGGTAAGTTGGCGTGTATGAATTCATAAATCACGCGTCTTATAAAACGCACGTAATTTTTAACCGACTTCAAAAAGGAGGAGGTTATCAATTCGGGTCGTATGTTTTTTTTTTTTTTTTTTTTTTTTTGTATGTTTGTTACCTCATATCTCGGTCATTTATGAACCGATTTGAAAAATTTTTTTTTTATTTGAGAGGGTATATTCTGAAATTGGTCCCATTTTTTTATTATAAGAAATGGTTCAGTGGTTGTATGTTTGTTACAACTTAACTCCGTCATTTATAAACCAATTTGGAAAATTCTTCTTTTATTTGAAAGGGTATACTCCGAAATGGGGTCCCATGTTTTTTTTATAAAGAATAATTTAATATTTTGTAACAAATCGTTTGCAAGAAGTGAAGACGTGTAAAGCAACACGTCGATGTCTTTTGCGACGAATTATCTGACATTGACATGTCCATGCTACAAGTGCGAAGTGATTTTCAAAATTCATTTTTTGTTAGAAACGAAGTAGCCCTGGATGAGTGACCATATGCATTTTTTGTATATCTGAGCGATTGCTCGGTCAGTTATATTATGATTTTTGATGATTCTTTATTGTTGGTAGATCATCACTTTTTTGTTTTGATTTGTGGTTTCTGGGATTCAGGGTTTAGCGATCGAGAAAGTGTTGACAAGGACCTTATATTTCTATTTACAATCTTACCTCTCGTCTCTACTTTCTTTCAAACGGCGCGGCGCTGTCTCATTTGCGCAGCACGTTTAGTAGGTCTACCCATATTGAATATATTTATACACAATTAATTCCCACTAAAAGTTTAAAAATAAAATTATTTTTAGAAAAAAAATGAAAACCGACTTCAAACAACACCTACATGTTCAATCCTTAACTAAAAAGTAGAAAATAATATTTTAATTACTTCATAGCAAAGAACATTAAAGGGGAATCAACGCAATCCTTGATACCTATAATACTTTACTATTTATAGTTTTTAATCAGTTATTTTGGAGTCGGTGCCAGCCAAGAAGGTTCATAATGACCTTCATAAAAATAACCTACCTACTAGCAAAAAAAACCTTCTTGATTAATCTATTAATACATGAATGAAAAATATAGATTTAATACAAGAAATCGAACGGAATCTGATAAGTGCGCGTCAAATTTTTTATGTATATCTGAACACAACTATCAATGACGTCTGCGTTCACGAGTATGACCGCGTTCGGGTAGTGCACTCAGGCATATCCCCCACGCGTGCAATTACCGCCCCGTGCACTACAAAAGTTGGTTGCAAAGACAGAATTAAAGATCCTTCTTGGCTGGCACCGACTCCAAAATAACTGATTAAAAACTATAAATAGTAAAGTATTATAGGTATCAAGGATTGCGTTGATTCCCCTTTAATGTTCTTTGCTATGAAGTAATTAAAATATTATTTTCTACTTTTTAGTTAAGGATTGAACATGTAGGTGTTGTTTGAAGTCGGTTTTCATTTTTTTTCTAAAAATAATTTTATTGTGCATGGTTTTGTAAAGACAACTAGACTTCACGTGAGCCTAATTTTGCTATGCATTTTGTTAATTAACCTAATATTAAATATACCATCTGATCCCTTATGAATTTGTAGGATTTTTGGTTTTTTAATACAAAATGTGTCGATGTAAGGATTCGAATTTGTATTGAAACTGAATTACTTACCTCTTTCGTGTGAGTATAAATATAATATATTTATGAACCCGCCTCATTTGTGTATAATTTCAATTTAACCCTGCATATCTATGTGTAGCTGGTAAGAACTTGTATAACAAAGGGCAATACATATTAACATTGTGAGAATTGTACATTCAGCTGAGTTCAACCTAATTGTGGTCTTGTAATCCGGCTAGTGTGTACAAAAGTATACGTCTGTGTTAATTACATGCCTTTGTGATCTTCCTTATTTCCTTGGTATATTCTACCTGTTACTGAATATTGCTAGCTAATTGAATGAACTAACAATGTGCACTGTGCATCCATGTGCATTGACGAAACTACAATCTAATCGGTAATTTCACATGTATTGAATATAACTCAGTAGTTTTGTCGGTTAATATGAATGCGAATGCTTTTGTTTAGGATTTCATGATAATTAACAAATGATTTGATGAAGGTGATGAAAAAGCTGAATGATTTCAATTGGCCTCTTTGGAAACCCAATGAGAAGGACTAAGTTTGTGTTGTTTTAATGATTATGATATTGAAGACTTGTTAGTAATTGCAAGTGACATGAGTTTTGTTACCAGTTGTTTTCCTCTTTGTTAGGAATGGTCTGGTCTAGCTTTGATAAGAGTGCATTGTTATACTTTATCATCAGTTGTCAGATTTTTCTTTTTTAACCACTTTTTGACGGTTAAAATTGTAGGAGCCGTCTTTAAAACTAAAATACATAAGTTACTGTGCATGTACCACAGAGTCCTATCGCCAATCAATTGATATTTAATCTCAATATTGTTTGTACTTAGAATGATTATACTATTAGCAAACACTAATGCACATTGCGGTACGATTCGCAACGGCAGCCGGTATATAGTCGCTTTATTAGGCTCTTTGATACCTGTAATCCGCTTAGCACTGGGGTTACCATGATAAGGTATTGAAATGTTCCTTTTTTACCTTTTTTTTCACATTACATCATTTAGGAATATGTTAACGTTTTTATTAGGCGGTTGATTTTCAGATTTCTGTTTAAAAAAAAATGTCTCGTTTAAACTAAACTGTAAAAAAGTTTGTCATTCAACAAATTTAGATAAAGCAAAAGTTTATTTATTTTAATTTATATACTTAAATATATTGTAGTTCTGTGACTCAGTACAGCATAGTAGGTAAGTATTATTTTTGATTTTAATATTTTTTTAACTAATCAGAAAGTGTGTGACAGCTTTACAGTTTGGGTTACAGGGTGTCATGCACAGTCACGTTGTTACCCTACTCATAACTGGAATTAACCGGTGTATACAGAATAACTTTATTAGCGCAACGGTTTATTGGTCTCGTTTGAGTAGTTTGTTAGCATATTGGATGATCAAGGATGTGAAGTTTTGTAACGATATTGCGTAATAGCTATCTATTTATTGTTACTGATTAAGCTTATTCTTTAGCAAGTTGCACGCTATATTAAAAGAAAATGCCACAGTGTATCTGACATCTCTAAAACCCGCGTCTACAACCAGTGTGTTCTGCCCACCATGATATACAGTGCCGAGACATAGACACTGTACAAATTAAGAGTCGCACAGAGAGCAATAAATAGTTATGCTTGTCATTCAAAATAAACCGTTGAAAACTTTACATAAGACGATTCAACTCAGTAACAACTTTCGGTTGTATCATAAATAAATAGCATATAAAACACATTTTCCTCTTCTTGGCAAATTTTATTTGTTTGTCTGTGACTAGAGTATGAATTCAATTCAAGGAATGCAAATGATGTTGCATATACCATGTAATAAATAGTAAAACAATTTGTTATAATAAAACTCAATAACGGTTAGCTGAAGTTAAAAGTAAACTCATTCCATAGGGGTGGAATCTTGTATACTTACCACAGGCTTAATAGAAAGCCATAATGATTTGTACCATACGACCGAATCACCATCAATGATTGACTGACAAAAAGTCTTTCTACCGAAATAGCTTACGTTTTTAAGAGTGTACAAAACAAGAAACCTATAAACTGATTTTGTCCGTTTACTCTTAAACCAAATTTATACAGACGTAAAATCCTTAACAGGCTGTTTGTATCCCTTGGTATACAAATCTTAAAATGTCACCACAAGGAATCAGGATAGCGCTTATTTTGTAACGTATACTGTTATAAGGGCGTAGCAAAGCTCCACGAGAAATTTATTCGCACACAAGGTTAAAGATACGAGAGATTACAGCGGTAGAAGGCTTTTAAAAGAATTAGGCTGTATTCGTAACAATATACTTGTTCATTCGGTAAGTACCTAGGTTAAAAGGGATCTTTTGAATAAGAATATTATGGTAGTCGTTACAGCAATTCTTTTACCGTACAAGCGGTAAGACTATGGAACTCTCTTCCTCATGGTGTACGTGACAGTCCTACTATGGATGTCTTCAGGAGAAGAACAAGAGAACACTATCTATCTTTGATCAATAAATAATTTATGTATATTATATATATATATTATTATATATTATATAAAGGAATATGTATATATTTATTATGTATGTATATATTTTTCTTTTTATATTATGTATGTAAATATTTAGTATAAGTTTAGATTATAAGTATACTTTAAGATACTTAATAATATTATTATTCAGTTGTACACTTCATTTACTCTTACACAATCACTATTTCCTCTACCACTCTGAGGTTTGCTGGGAGAAAACTCATTTATGAGTTAAGCTCGCCTTTGTACTTGCTCTATTTTCTGTCATTGTTTGTATGTCTATTATGTGTACAATAAAGTATTAAATTAAGGTTCGAAGAAATTCATCTCGAATTATAGGTAGGTATGTTCAACATACTCACACGCCTTTATACTCACAAAATTTGGTTTAAACGATCAAATATTCGCTCCGAAATAAAATTAACTTTATTTCGTATAAGAAAGGTTGATTTTCAACCGGCTCTACATAGCATAAGCAAAATACCCGTAAATGATTTTGCTGTGCGACAATAACAAAACTAAGTCAGTTTACGATGTACCTAAACTTTTTTTTAAATATTTTACCAGGTAGCATTTAGTGTGCCTATATTTACCTAAATATTTACTACTGATAATAAGTATGGCAGGTGCAAGACACACCAGGGTGAACAGTTTATTTGAAACAAATAAGAAAACGATGTATTACAGTAACATTTCGTTAGCTATAAAAGAAACATAGAGAGCGACCCAATAGTCTTGCCTTTGTTAGAGTTAGTTTTTCTATAAAGGAAAGTCTAGTTCAATTGATGACAATAAACCTACTACAATCTACAATACAAAAACTGTTCGAGCACGGATTCGTTAGCTTGAGTAATCGCAATTGTTTCATTTTGTAAAGCTGCCTTATAAGCCTTGCTAAGTTAGGCTTATATACATTTTAAATATAGCATTTTCATTCAAAGTCAAAGCCCTTCTAACTTTGCAGGAAATGGTTCCGAAACAAAATTTTAGAACTTTAGGCACGTAACTGGCAAACTAGTTATTGCTTGCAGGCTAAAAGGGCAGATATCAATTTATGATTAAGTTGTAATATATTTCAGTCAAGTGAAATGATTCACATGCAAACTACAGCTCAGATTTACGTTTGATCAGATTTTTGTGATGACTGCTTGCCAATGAAAGTTTACTTTATTCTCTTTCAAAAATAAAAATAGCAAGAGCAAATCGCCTGCTGTTTGCAAGTTCCCACCGTGTAAATTTGACTTAATAAATGCAATATAAATTGAAGGTAAAATATTCAAGTCGAAAAATATGTTGAAACTTAAAAATGTCGCGTTGGCAGCTAGGTGTGTTGCTTTTGTTTTACTCCGCATATCTAAAATGGGAGTAGGTCAGGGCCTGGACTTCACACCATTTGTCATGTCCACTATTCAGTGTTTTTGGCAATATCATTGTTTTAAACTCTGAATTTGGTCAAATGTCTCTTATTTTTATTGCTTTAGTGTCATACAAAGCTTTGCATTGCAAACTTAAGTAAGTACAATGTTTAGTGATTTAAATCAACTAAAGTTTAATTATTAAATTAGCGTTATATAACTGCAAAGTAATTTCTCTCATTAGGTTATTCACTAGAAATGCAATATCCATTTTGTACGAACTCGAATTTTAGACGTATCCTTTTTGTGGCAGTAGATACCACTCGTTTGTTCGTATCAATTGCCGATATGAACTCATGAAAACGTCAATCCGCCAGAAAAGTTTACACGATGAAATTTTAAAAAACATAATATGCAGCTGTTAAAAGGCAATTGAAATACGCTTGGTTGGAATGTTGAAGGTTTTTTGCCGCCTAAAAACGAAACTATACAAGGAGTTTTGATGATTGATATCAAATACGCGTGTAGAAAACGGGACAGTGTTCTTTTTGTAAATGTTTGTTTCAAAACCTGTACTCATTGATTCGGAAACCGTTGTTCTGTATAAATTACAACGTGTATATACTATATAGGACAACTTGACTTGAATGGTTTGATTTTCACTTTACAGTAATAAGGGATCTTGCACATGTAAGAGTGACTACTGTTGACTACTGCAGGCTGCTCTCAAAGCAGGTTCAAAAAAACGCAATCTAAATTATCAATACCAAATAGAATTTCGAGATCTTAGCATCATTTATGATAAATACTGGTTATTATTGCATTCTAACCATTTGTGCTATAAGATTCAATATCTAAATCTATGACATTAATTATTGCAATTTGTGTGATTTCAAGACATTTGAGCAAGAACGGCTAGGATGTGACAAATTAGTCCCGGTCTGATTGGATTATGACCAATTAATAACCGTGTTCGATAACTTCCGTCATATATCAATATCATGCCGCAGATTTGTTTGAATTTAAGCGCTTGTCCCATTTGGGAGCGATTCGATTCTTAAGAGATAATTTTGCTTAAATTGGAGTAGCCGGGCTGGTAAAAGAACTCTACTCTAACTATGGCTTCGTCTGCAAGTACCTACTACTCTCTTTATAATCTAATGGCCTAACGTTGGGATAGCTTCATTAGGTTCTTTAATAGCACCACCATTGAATAGCACCAGGCCTGAAAATATTCATTACACTTTAACAAGTGCAATGTTAAAATATAAAGTAGTTGGCACCTAAACAAACAAAACTCGTTATCTTTTCTTCGATGCTGCCTTCTTAGTATCCTATAGATTTTCATTAATCAAGTATGACAATCAGTTTATTTAAATAAATTGTATAAAAGCTGCCCGACCTGTACACATCTGTTAAACTCGAGTAGGTACTTCTGATAAGATAATCCTGTCGACACTGATGAATATATGCGCGATAAGCTAGATTATCTGATTAGTGTACTCTCCAATGTATCTAGAAATTGATCGTGTAGCTACACTGTTATTTATATTAACGTGAAAACAACTCATGTGAGACGAAAACTCGAAGCGAAACAAAAATAAATCCATTTAGATTATGTGATTGATGTTTATGTATGACCATATTGTTGTATTTATTAAAATATTTGCAGCGTTTTGTATAGATCCATTTGCCAAAATGCAGCAATATTTTTATTATCTAATATTTAAAAAAGAAGCAATAAACCACGTGTAGTGTTGTCGATTGAGATTATTGGGTCATAAAAAGCAGTACAAAAATGTATCAAAGAGCTTAATTATTAGGTACTAAAAGTAACAAAGTTTGTATTTTGTGCACGTCAAAAACAATACTATCATTTCACATTCATTTCGCATTATCCATTCAGAAACGGTTGAAAACTGGTGTCATTGTAGTGCTATCTTTACTGCGCGGGACGAAGTATCCGGCCCTTTAGCTTTTTACTCATCCGGCGAGATATCACAGCCTGGCGTTTTAAAACTTATTATTTATTTAAATAAACGTTTATATTGAATCTCGGAACTGGGTAATGCTTTGCGTTGGCAATAGCAGCTGTCAAAGGATCATTTATTATGCGATTTATTTAATGCTGCAGATTTATATAAAGGCCTTTGCATTAATGTTTTCAGCTTGCTTGACAAATATATCTTATATTACTGCTATTTGTATTGTGTGCAAGTGTGATATTATTTTATGATATTATTTTATACGTCGCGAACAATAGCTGAATATCTGTCAGCTTAGTAGTTCATACTGTATAGGCTGGCTTATGGACTTCAATTTGTTCATAGTTCTTATCTGGCACAAAAGGAACTTAATATGCGTTACTTCTATAGAGCGAGAACAGTCCCAAATTTGACCGTAGTTTCATTGAATCAACTCAATAAGTATAGATTTTAAATCGTTTAAATAATATTTAATAGATGTTAAGAATATAAATCTGTCTCTATGCTTTATGGTCATTAAGTTTCGATGTGTTAATCAGCTATTGCTTGTGTATCTGTCAATCTGTATTATTAAGCGAACTTGTGCTAAGTACTATAGAGACCAGACCATAGATAAAGGAATTAAACATTCCTTTACCGTTGGCCTTAATCGGCTTCAATGTTGTCGAAAACTTCGCTTGGCTATGTTTGTAAACGCTTGCTTTCTTTTTTCAGATTTTTCTTCTTCGCTTCGTCAACTTTATTCTTCATTGTATGGATGTAAGTGTTAACTGTATTTAGCTGTTCTTTTATTAATAAGCATGGTGATTTGTATATCTACATCACGATTCTGTGGAACAATGTAGCAATTATAGAAAAGACTACCTCTCGGACTAGGGAACAAACTCTTGACTTGACAAATATCCAGTTATACGTAGACAAAGCACACTCATACTGGGGATTAATTATTATAAATTATACAAAGTTTTATCCCATGTGGGAATTAAACCCACAGTCGTGCACACATTCCCAAGGCGCTACCGACGCACATTTGAGGACTCGATAACGGTAATTTCGGATAAGCACTTCGATGGTATGGCGATCCAACATAACGCAATAAACATTATCTGTTTTCTACCTGTCTTGGTTTCATATTTAATGGGTGCGGCGTAAACTATTTTGCTCTTAGTTTTTGCGAGAGATTTTGTGTCTGCCTGATACCAACTCTCCAACCAACGTTTGGTAATGCTCTCCTGGTTGGTAGAACACCTTCAGTTCCTGTTATCTATCTAGCTAGCCAGATCGTTCCATATTAAAGCAGCTACTAGCGATACGAGTAGTGATTCGATTTTAACATTCCAATTGTGAATGTAAACATCTGATTATTCTTATTTTGACCCGATCTAGATTATATTCAGATTACTTTACATTAAAATAATTATGTTTAGAGTACCTACGTGAATGTGTGCGTTAGAAAGTCTGTTATATACACGTCTTTTTTAACATCCTGCGCGTATTTTAAATCTAAACGCCGACGTAAGGTGTAATGCAAAATCTCAGATCTGAACTGAGCTTCCATTGTGCCTGAAAAATCACGTTCGAAAACAAAAGGCGTGACTATAATTTTTTTTAAAGTCTTCTGTGTATACAAGCATATATCGGATTTAAAAAGTGTTTTGATAAATATGCTAATAAGTACAAAATCTGCTAAGAAAAAGCAAACACTAAAGAACATTATTTTAGGTTTGAGATTTTTTACTATGTTGTGTTAATTACTGCCTTGATAATAATAACACCGTTACTTTAATGTAGGGACTTTTTAAAGACATATAGAGTTCAAAACCAAATGTTGTACTGCATTTTTCATGGAAGGCTAAGTAGCTCACTAAATGACAAGTGAAAATGGTTACTCATAGGCTTCAGAAGTGCTAGGCATACAATTGCCATTAGATTTTGGGAGAGGTATAGCACAGCGGCACAATGATTTTGTATCAAATTGGGCGTCGGCCCTGTAAAATAACAGGCGTGTTGCCCAGTGTATACAAACACCGCTTTTAAATAACATTACTAAATTTGTTGGGCTTTTTAGCTTTGCTTAGGAGAGCATGTTAATCCCAACTTACTTAACAACTTAGGTTGCAGTTGGGATTAAAATTGACTCTTAAGTAAAACACTCACAAATTACAAAAACAATGCATAACTTACCTTTCGATCCCAAGCATAATACTCGTAATGCCCACAGTTTCTTCTAAAACAAAGCCAAAAAAGTTACCTATTTAATTTTTAACACATTTTGTTTTGTCTTTTATTAAAATACTGCGATTCTGTTACAACACCCAAATCCCTAAATTTCCATGTTATTGTTTACATAATTCCCTTCTTTTAACGATGTTGTACGTTAGTATCGTGTGACTAATTCAATTTGTCAGGCAAAAAGGCTATTAGCCTAAAGTCGTATCCGCAAGAAAAATTACGTCCCTGGGGCATAGTAACGAGTGTGCTGTAGGTACATTGTATTATCTCATTATCATTCTCGGGTAATGTGGTATGTAGTTACGATTTTCCAAGATTTTCTTGTAGACTAATTGTGTTTGCCTTCTTGTTTTTAAGACAGGATTGTTTTACTTACTACCTCGTAAATAAGTCTCAAAGGGTTACTTAAGTTTAATATATTATGTCATAAACATAATATCATAACATAATCATGCCTTTTTTGGCGTAAAAGCACCGTCCCCCAAGTTATAATTCGTAATGGTCACGGTACCCATTTCTTATGCACGAGATTAAGGGTTCGTAATAGGGAGGTTTTTACTGTGAATTTCAAAGTTATACTTAAGTAGATTTTCGGTGGAGGAAAACATCGTGCACTATAACAAATACATATACCTAGAATAAAATAATGCCTTTTAAATTTAAGTGACAACAAATACTTTACTTTACAATTTTCTATTTATAATAAGTAAATACTAATTTTATTGTTTTCGAAGATATACATTTTTCATACCTATGAGTGTTTATTTCACTAGTTATACATTTTTTGTTTAAGAATAGCCGTAATTTCTTTTTTACAAATACTTTTGAAGCTTTCTAAAATTGTCATAATTATGAGAGGCGATTAAGATTTGAGTACAAAACGCTGGGTTTCTATAGATTTAACAATGGATTTGAATAGGCGTAATTAGATGGCGTGCGTGTTGACTACCTTATCTGGCTCTTTTAAATTATTGGAACAAGCACTGGGTGGAAATAATACTTACCCCCCTTTAGAACTCTAATTTATAGCGGTAGGCTCAAAACTATTTAATAGATTACAAACACACGCACGGAATTAGAAACCATTATTTTAAACAGCAAAAAATATTTAGTTTTAAATAGCCTAATTCAGTATCAATTAAAATAAGGAATAAACCGAGATACCGATGAAATGAGATTTTCATAACATTTTTTGATTAAACTCGAGAAGTATTCCACAACGAATTCGTGTCATGTCGCAATGAAGTTAAGATTAAACTCGCTCGCCACTTGCCCTTTGCGTCGCAAAAAAGGAGTGTCTACCAAATTGTTCTCCCCTACTAAAAGGGACGATTCCCTTTATTATAATAGCCACGTCTTAGCAATTTTAAAGACACCTTTTAAGAGCACTCCAACTTAGTGCTATTTTTGGTAGAAATTTCTTTCCATAGATAGTCTCCTTTGTCAGAAGTATAGATAGGTATATGTTTTGTCATTTATCAGCCTACTCTAAGAGGCGATTGTCACCGATTCTTTTGTTTTACGTAGCCTTCTTTATGCTACTTCCTTTCCTTCGGTCATCGTGATTTATGGCGTATGGGCTCTCTTTTATATTTACTAGAGTATTTTATTGAAGATTATTCAGTTGAAATGTTTACTTTGTGAACAACTGATTCGACTTTGTAAGGGTTATGTTTTTTTCAAGTTTTTGATAGTTTCAGTTGGAAAGCAGAGCCTTTTATCTGTTTGTATCTGATTATTTTCAAACTAGCTTACCGCGGCGCGGTTTCGCCGCGTCTTTGCTTACTGTTCTGCTCCCGTCGCCAGTAGCGTGATGTTACATATTCTTTATCCTTCCCGAGAACTGAGCTCACATATGCAAAAATATTTTTTCAAATCTGACTGGTAGTGCCAAAATCTTCCGCTTTATGTAATAATATAGATTTATTATTTGTAACATTTCATTAAATCTGAAGTTTTCTAAGAATAAAATGCACCAGACGTCTAATTATGGCGGGTAGATTTTAGAATCGCACAATATCGAGTGTAAATTTGTCTATATTAAAAAAAAACACGTTTGAAAAAGCAGTTTCTCTCTTACGCTAAAACGGCATAAATGAACAACAACAGAACAGAATAACTGTTTTATTGACAGTCCAATAACTGGTTTAGAGGGAATTTTGCCGTAATCGTTTGCAACTTTTGCTAACTCAATACAATATCCGCCCGTTACAAACTTACCATTTCCATTTTCTATACTCATATATTTCATTTCTTACATAACGAAGAATTGGTAAGAATTTCATGGCGCATCGTATAAAAACAAATAAAAGTGGCGTGTGGGTGTGAGTCAACCCCGACAGCTGACTAACGATATATACTCCCCTCGATACAGACCCCACGAGTTCCGATTATACGAACAGACAGATGTACACGAGCGGTAATATTAAACCTGACTTTGTATAAAATATTTTGGTAAAGATTTAGGTTTTACGCTATTGATTTTAAGTTTAATTTATAGCAGAGTGATGATTATTATTAATACAGTTAATGTTAGTCAGAATCAAACTGATTTATTCTATGATAATGTGACTGACGCATATGTAAAGGCAATTAAATCAGCCAATTTTTGACAAGGAATTGTTAAACAAATTCTAATGGCAAGAAAATCGGGCAATTCACTCTTCGCCAGGCAATTAATATGGGCAGAGTTAATATATTTTGATTACTAGTTAAAGTTTTTGGTATAATTTAAGGAGACGCTATTTCATGTAATATTTAACTATATTTATAAAACGGGTCTACTCGTGTTAGAAAATTATTATAAGGTGTCATACCTCTTTACCCGACGTTTCGGTCGAATTACACCGACCATGGTCACGAGCTGACTCAATAAAAACTCTTATAATAATTTTCTAACACGAGTAGACCCGTTTTATAAATATAGTTATGTGTACAAATCATGTAATATTGTTTTGGACTATAGGTAATAAGCTGAATAATTGATTCTATCAGCCTGAAGAACGATCACAAGCTTCGCCCGCCGTCATAAGCTTTCGATTAAATCTTTTCGTGATTGCTCTGACACTGTGAAATGTACAGACGTTAAATAAATAAAAAGTAATAATAAATACAAATACTTTGCATGAAATATAATTATCCAATGAATCGTGAAAATATAAATTTCTACTTTAATTCTTAAGTTTCAGCGAAGCGAAATCTTAGCGAGCGTATTCTCTCTGCCTACAGTCTTACTTCCAACCCCAGTTAGTTGAGCTGTTTATTTATGTTAGCCAGTTTTTTCATTACTGATAACTTATGGTTTTCTATATTTTTGTTCTTAAATGTACTTAGGGAGAACGTGGAACACGTGTAAAAATGTTCACTACCCTAGAAGAAACAGTCAATTTACTCAAAGGTATGGAGACAGAAAGTTAATGTCATGGAATAATTTTCGGGTAGAATACACAAGTTTTATTTATTTTCAGGACGATGGAATCCATAATATGTTTAGCTTGACAAAAATTTTTCCGTTGCAACTCCCTGTATTTAAAATGCTTCGTAAAAGAAATTTAATGTATACAGTGTACAAAATATGTTACGATTTATGGGTATATATAAATCTAGTAGAACGTTAAGTAACATTAACCTACATTGTAAATTGCTAAGCATTGTACGCTCCGTAGCGACGAGTGCAATGCACTGGAACTTTCTAGAACATGTCATTCCATAAAAAAGCAGGACAGGTACGCGGAAACATTACATCTAAAACCCAATTTTCTTTAAATTACCAGCGGGAATAACTTCGCTAGCTAGACGTGAAAATAAAAGTGTAAAATATTTCAACGAAATAAAAGCCGCGGTTACGGACCGTGTTTTTCAACATTTTTTTACTGAACGCCTCTCTTGTAGTTTTCAGGTTTTAATGCGGAAAAATTTTAACACTTTATGAAGCGGTTAACTACCTCAATGCTTTGGAAGAGTTTTAAACAGCGGATGTTAAAGTGTCTGATGAGAACTTGTATAAACTTCGAGGACGTTGCGACTGAGTGGATTTTGTGCTTCAGTGTGTATAATTAAAAGGTAAACATTGTATTTAGTGAGGGCTTTACTCGATAAGCAACTTGAAAATCCCGTTTTACACCCAGCCTGTTTTCATTTTCAAAACTTAAATAATAAATAATAACTAAAACAAATGTCGGTAGGACCTCAAATTCCAAATAACTTTAATATCCTTGCCGTTACATGATACAGTGGAAATAAGGCAATGCTAGTAGGTACAAGATTTAACTTATAAACATCTTTGTAATAATAATTTTACTTATTGTGAAGTCTTTAGGTACTACAAATTGCTTTTCCTATATAAAAAATATTTACCGTCTAGTTATTCATGAAAATGTAATTCAATACTATCGTAGCTGCACTTCGGGAAAGAAGCCGTTGCAATACAAAATTCATTTATCACGGATACTTGATAGACCCGAGGTGTCACTAATGGACTGGAAGAAGTAAAATGTCTACTTTTAGTTAAGTCTACTGAGAAAATCTGCAAGGGTATACCCTTGCAGATTTTCTCGGTAGACTTACTAAATAAACTTAATAAATTGATTTAAAGATATATCTTTAAATCAATTTATTGTAACATTTCTTAGAATATTGTCGAGAGTAAAGTGAATTCGTGGTAAGATATTCAATATCAAACTCGAAGTTGGAGTTAAGTGACAAGTTTGCTGTGGTTGCAAAAGATAGAGAAATAAATTCTATTTTATACATAACTGTTCAAAGGCTTGTTCTAAGACGCGGCGTAGAAAGCTCCTTTTGGAGTTGAATAAACCGTATATTGTGCGAGAATGAATGATGATGAATGATCTCATGAATCATCATGAGAAGTATGATGAAAAAACATGAAATCGAATGTTTTTTTATATTAACCTACCAAAGTGGCTCCTCTCTGCCTGGTAAGCAGTTAGTGGAATCCAGAAGTGTGGTGGTTTTTAATATCGTGACTTAGTGAGATGTTTTTTCACGCCCTGCTTAAAAGACCCAGGATAATAATTAGATGGATACAGATGCGCTGGTAAAGTATTCCAGGCTTTAATTGAGCTACAAAAGTATGAAGTGCGGAACCGTTTGGTTCAAGACGCTTTGGATTCCACTGTGGGTGGCACTACAGTCCCGCACGTGTCGTTGCCGAGTACCCCAGCGTTGACCTGCAAATATATGGATGCCAAGCCGTCACAAAGGAATCTAATGCGGCGCTCATGCAGGAATGCGGCAGTCCAGTGGCACAGCTGGGGTGGCAGACCATATGTTGGAAGCTTGGACAGAAGGAAACGGTGCCAGACTCTTGAAGGCTTTGGTTACGTCTAGGCTGATAGCCAAGGACTCTCTGCCTGTCCATAGTTTCACGCCATTGGTGCATGATATATGCTATTGTAGAAGGTCACACGTAGACCATTTCGACCTAAAGCCATATTGGTCATTAATTAACGAGAAAGTGTTGCAAATATTTTTACAAACTGTTTTTTATTTATCTTTACGTAAGTCATTCTGATCTATGTATTTTTTAGTAATTTTAAATTGACTATGCTAGTTTTAACGAAGGTCCAATTTGAAAAATAATCATGGAGATTTTAGATTACATTTTATTAAAACTATCATAAAAACGGTTCCTTATTCTAACAAAATGTTAGTGATTTTGATATTTAAGAAATTTATTTACTTAAAACTTCGGAGAATTTGAGCAACAAGAGCCCATACAATGGAAATTTTAAATTCATTTGTAAGCAATCCCAGTTAACTTAATTCATTTATCTTATAAATTTTAAGAAACTCCGTACAAATATTAATAGAATTGCTAACTAAGATTTTGTTTGGATTGCTCTTTTGTATTTTGGTTATTCGCCAACTCTAATGTACAAAATTAGGGATTTTAATACACAGATAACTTAGTAACTTAAATGCCGGACACGTCGGTTGGGCGCCAAACAAAATAACGTTTCCAAATATTGAACTCTTAAGGTACGAAGTAAACGACGCGCAAACACGCGTGCCGAGCCCTGGCTCCGCTCGTGTTTCAGCGCGCCACGCGCTGTTTAAACAACTACGCTCGGCGCGGCTCGGCAAAGTTCGCACGATCCATCACTTGTCGGTTTTTCCGACACGGATCAAAGGCGCGCGCGCCATCTTCGGGTCGGCTTATGTTAATACGCGCCGTCTAAACAGATGGTACGATGGTAGAGCGCGCGAGATTGCAGTCAAGTTCAACAAGCGGGAGTGGTACGAATGAACTGTTAAATTATTTATTCACCACCGAGCAAAATAGCAGTAGCTGCTGCTGCAGCAAGGCGTTTTCGTTTATCCATATTGCAGAACGAACAAGCGGACAGCGCGGTTCAACAGCGCGATGTTTGCTGCATCTCCACGGACGGCTCGGCTCGCGTGGGATCGTGCTACCCCGCGTCGTTGGAACGAGCAGGCTTGCGTCCGAATTAAGCCGAGCCGCGCCTACACGGATAGTGCAGCGCGGTGCGGCTTGTGTTACAGACACAACGCCAACTGACGGACTGGGACGATAAATGACAACCACGCTCATGATTTTAAATTTAGAATGCCTGTTTGATATTTTGTTTAATATTTCATTTTAATTATTTTCAGCAGAAAAAAATTAAGTTTTACCCATGTCAACAAGTGAAAACCCAAGATTGTCAATAGCTCTACTTGATCTTTTGGAAGAATTAAACTTTATTTTGTCTAAGCGCCAACGAACGCTTGCGGTGTATAGCTTTCGAATCTAATTTTACTCTTTCTAAGCATTACATTCTATTTTGTCTTCGTTGAAATTAAGTAGAAATTTGTTTTTCTTTAACAATTCAATGTCTGTTTATGGCTTTCATACTCAATGTTAGCTTAGTCTAACTTTATGACACTCGTTTTTACGTTTATACGATCAGTTGCCGACAAGTAATTACGTTTGGAATAAATAGACACCATGATATCGAAAAATTTTAAGCATTTAAATCTTTAATATTCGTTTTCACTGCTTCAGTTGAGAGAAACATTTCCAAAAGCTAATTGTGTAAAGTAATTTAGTTTCGACGCGGGGCGCTGTCCACGGCCGTCTTTCGTCATTTATTTCGAGGAGCCCTCCATTTACCTCCCTCGCTTTTTGGTCCTCAACAAATTTACAATTGTTTTAATTGCAATCCAAGGCGTATTTCTTAGTTATCAAAGTCCAATTTGCATTATCTGGTATCAAGTTAACGTTACGTTTCGCAATAAGGACTCGCTGGAATTATTGCGGCGCTGTTACTGTGCCCATCGTTTTGTTAAGTACTTTTATTTTGCTCTTAACCGCTGCTCGGTAAACTTTTTATTTCGTTGTTTTCTTTATTTTTTTGGGTTTAATTTGAATAACTTTTATTTTATGATCACGTGAAACGAGATTACAAGAGTTTCATTGCTTTGAAGTAGGCGTAGATACAGATAAATTAATTTTACGTCATACTAATTGAGTATTTCCGGGAGTAATAATAATACGTTATTCAACAGCGTTTTATTTTCTGGACTCAAATACTACTATTGCTCAAACAACGTTAACCTCAAACAAATATCAATTGTCTCGTGCAAACGTGATTGTTTAATCCAATTACTTAATCGGTACAATTATATGCAAGAATTAAGTATAAATAATGTATATTGCATACAAGTTTTATTGTTGTATACCTAAGCAAACTGTACTTGTTGGACGCTAAGGTTCCATTCACATTTCATTATTCATTGCATCTTGTTTGTTCATTTCTAAACGAAATACGACTCTTAGTTTTAAATATCATTTTTTATTCCACATGTTTTGAATTCGTCAAGTGCAAAATCGAATAGTTGTTCAAACCGGTTTCTTACCGATAACTACTGTACAATCTGTACATTGCATAAGTATGGTTCAGCACAGCTACAGCTACAGCTACACTGTCACTGTGTCCTGTGGAGTTATTCCGAACTGATCCTCTGTGTCTCTTGCTTTTTCTAGTGTTGTTTGTGTAATCAGTTTTGTTTTTGACGTATGTGTGAGTAAAATTTGTTTAATAGTTGGTTAAAAATACTTTAAGTTTTCTGTGAGTATTGATTGATATATTATGAGTACATATATCGTTGTTGTTTTGGACCATAAAATGTATTACTCGATCGCAATCTGTAAATTTACTTGTAGGGCATGTAGGTAAGGTGCGACCAATTTGTTAAACGTTGTGTGTGACTGGAAATCTCCTCAATTCCAGCAGTAGATGTGTTTAGGCTAATAGATTTGAATCTTTAAGCTTTAATTAATTAATAAGGTATTTGTGCCCCCGTAAAGCTTTTAGGAATCTATAGAACTGTAATTCACTATAGCGGTATATTTGTAGGCAAATTTTGTACTCAGCGGTTTATTGCTAGTCCTCCGAAATAAGTTAATTATCCATATTGTAAACTACGAACACCAGAATAATATAATTGCGCTGTACCAGCGATAACCACGGTATGTCGGAACTAATCCAATTATATTTTAATAGCGTATTCTCGCTCTGTTAGAATATTCGAGAAACTGCAATTGTAAATACATCAATTCTAAAGTCCAGTTAGTTATGTTATATGAATGAACTATGGCATACTTATGTTGTGGCCATCTTATACAATCGCTTCTCATTTATTTATAATGCAGGCAATTCTGCATATCGAAAAAATACTTTGTCAAACATCTGACTACCTGATGGTGTTTACGAAAGAGGGAAGAAAAGAAAATGAGCCTAGAGAGTAATTTTATCCTCCGGCACTCATTTACCGGCTGTGTATAATGTTTAAATTCAGCAATATTTGGTACCGTATTTGTGACGCATGAGGGGGTTCATTATAAGCAGTGACTTCTTCCAGACGATCTGAATGAACACTATGAACTTCTGTAGGAGTAGTGTTTCATTTGATTGCACATGTACCTACATTTAAGATTTGACCTCTCTGTTAAAGAGCCGGCAAATGAAACAGTTTAAATACACCTCTAACACCGACTAATTCGAATACGTGTGTAATGATCATTATTTATGTACTTACTGTCAGTTTCGTGCATCCAAAGATAATATACAATCCAATCTGATCAACCTGACACCAATCTAATCTCGACTGCATAAGGTTCATATAAGCTTGGCTGTGTGTAATATGTTTAACCTATGGAAGGATCTCCTTAGAGAGCCAAAGTTTTAAATTCGACCTAACTGTTGATCAGTTAAGGTTTATATTCGGTTACATGTTGGCTTAGCCCGTGACACGTGCAATTGATACTAATTTATTAGTATCGGGTCATCGGTTTGCACTCTGTGCATTTCTACCGTACATTGCTGTGTAAATTATTGATTAGTTTTGTTTGAACTAAGTAGGTAGTGGGCAACGAAGCAGTTAAGTTATGTTTTTACGTTTTATACCTTAGAACGCTTTGAGCGATAAATAATGTTATAGGATAATACCTGCTACAGACAGAAAGTTTTATTCATAACTAGCTGGTACACGCAGCTCCGCCCGCGTGAATGTCGGTTGTATAGCATTTTCCATACAAACTTTCATCCCCTATTTCAACCCCTTCAAGCCATTTATTCGTAATAAAATATAGTTGTTCTCCAAGGTCTATTCTATCTCTATACTAAATTTTATCAAAATCGGTGCAGTGGTTTAGGCGTGAAAGCGTAACAGACCGACAGACAGAGTTATTTCGCATTTCCAATATTAGTATGGATTGTTTATACCCTGTGTGGTGTGTAATTCTGAAATTGTCTGACTTAGAACAAATATTACTAAAAAATCATCAGTCCCTTACGAATTGTGCACCGAATGTACCTATTTGTAATGTGTATTTAGGTATTTATGCATCAGTTCATTTATTAGTCTAGGTTATACGAATAAGACTTACTGAAGCAAAGATAGCCAGAAGATAATTCCAATCAATTTATCTACAGCATAGCCTTAATCTGTGCATAATTATGTCTGTTTTCAAAGCATTGCAAAATCAATGAAATAGGTAATGGAAGGCCAAACAAAAAGAGAATGGCAAAGGGGTCCACAGCTTGCAGGATTTTATACCTACAAATTTAAAGGCGATGTACGTACCTATGTAATTTTTTTTGGGTAATGTAAGCCGAAGAAGGATATAGGTTATATGTACTATTGAACCAAGTGAATACCCACCATAAGCACATTTTGGCAATCCATCTAAATGCAAGTAGGTCGAAATTCGCTTGAAGACAGATTGCCTTGGCAACGAGCTTGTTATCATTTTAATAAACACTGACATTTTACTGAGTACATTGTTGTTATGTTAGTATTCAAAACGTTCTAAGTGCATTATACACGATAAATCTTACAAGTTTGACAGTTTTAAGGGACATAATTAGCAAAATGGGTCATGATTCAGTTGATTCGATAGTACCTACCAGCCGTTGTCGGTCGAAGTTCTTTAGTATTAAAAAACCGCATTTCATATATTCCAGGGTAGTTCCCTGGTATATAATGCGGATTTTTAACCGCCTAACTGATGTGAGTAGCATCTGTTAGTAGCGAGAAATACCGCACAAAATTTCAAAATGTTATTTTTGCGATACTTTGTAAAATATTTTACATTTAGACGACGTGTTTGAATAGAGACAGCTGTATCCAACTCAGTTTTCGATTCGACCCACAGTCAATTAATGTCGTATACATAAAAAGCTGTGACTTTGTTAACTAATAATTACTTCCTACGCATTTAAAGAGTTTTACTAGTCCTGCTTTTATCATAGGTACGCTAAAAACCTAAGCTTATGACTCAACACCTCGATATCATTGTCTCAGAATTTATTGTTTTACTATTTCAGTAGTGATGTATACATTTGTTTTCAGTTATAGACACTATGACCACGTACATTCTTCGGTAGTATGACAGAGTAGTTTGAGCCTATCAGGGAAAACGGCTTCAAAACCTTTTACAATTAATTTTTTGATGTTTGTTGAACAAGAATTTGTACGCAAATATGACAGTAAAATTACAATGCTTGTTTCCGATGACGATATTTATTCTAAAATATTCCGGCATGTCAAAGTGAAGGCCAAAAGGCTTTTGTTTCAAACCTTTATCAAATGAAGGGTGATCTATCTTTCGTTACATAAAACTTTTGCTATCAAAGAATAACTTTAGGTAACCCGACATGCGAGTTGAATTTCAAATGCCAAAATCCTATAGATGACGTCGAAACTTTTAATAAAAATAGACAATGGTTTATTGAGTTTTAGGTTTTCTAGGTAGGGTGTGTGACACGGAACTAACTTGTGTACGTTTGGAATACGAATAACAATAGGTAAGTAAATGTCTGTCCGACCGGTTCTAGTTTATTTTGTAGCCGGTTACTACAGCTTCCCATATAGTTTATTCATTAAATGTTACCTTTAAACTCTTAAAACTTTGTAGATGATGCCTACCTTTTGTGTACATAAATAAGTATGATACATTAAAACATTACATACTTTCCTAATATAGATATAAGAAAGCTAGTGAAGCATCGTAGAAATACAGCTCAGAAAGACGAATGTCTAAAAAAGAAAATCTAAAAATAAGTAAATAATATTATCAAATAATGGCAATAAAATATAAAAATAGACTCACGATATATCTAAGTAAGTATTCTTATTATGCTACCCTCAGGTTGAACAAGAGTCTGAAAAGGTGCTTATATTTTTAGAATATTTCTACGTAAATAAGTTAACATAACCTGTTTTCTGAATTCAATGAATAGAAGTTACGTAATACTAGAATAATGAATAGAAATAAAATATTTCCTCTCTGAACGAATGACGCTTTAGTTTATTACATAAAAAATGTGTAATACAATTGTGTGGAACTTCAAGTGTCGCCATCTCAGGCGTAAAGACCTCCACTCTTCACCGCTAAACATAGTCTCTCTCATCGATTTCTAGTATACTTAATATGATAATCAAAAAAAAAACAATCAATACCTATATTTTGTTCCATATGTTCTGAATTTCTATTCCACAACATACCCAGTTAATGCATACATATACATATCAGAGCATAAGGCTACGAAAAAACGTACAACAGACCGAAACAAAAGCTGCAGTTTTAAAGATAAATAGCAGTACTTTCTATTAGTTCGTTTTTGTGCACTGAAAGCCATGACTGGCTCGCGTGATACAAAATCGGATTCCCACATCTGGCCACCGGAGATAACTGGAGTCGAATACTATTTTTCGTTTACGCATTGTTCTAGTTAAGCTCTCAAGTGGAATTCAGGCTTCCATTCATAGAGAATAAAGTTCGTGATACACCGTTCTGAATTAGTGCTTTGGAAGTTGATATCAAGCTCTGTTTTCATTATTTATGAAAAGGATATCAGCCTGTTGTCTTATGTTTTGATGTTCTTAATTAGTTAGAGCATTATTCTTCTTCGGTTATTTTGAGCTGTATTTTGGTATGATTCTCCACCATATTTTCTTTCAACCTTTGTTAGTGCGGTCCATTAAACTTGGAAAATAAATAAAAAATATGTTTTTTGATTTTAAACGTAGCAGTTTGAGTCACCATTTTACAGCTACAAAACTTTTGTAGGAAGCACTGTACTGCTCAGTAGAACGAAACGCCAATATGCGATCTACGAATTGATCAGGTCAATGTAAACAATACTGACCTACACACCCACTTGATGTAAACCTCAATTTCTTTTACTGGCTCTGCCAAATAGAGCGTAACGTAACTCCATATATATTTTCTCTCAACAACATCGGTACAAGTTCAATACAAGGAACTGAAGGTATTTAAAGTATACACATTCTATCGTCATTACCAGTAAACGTTACCCATACCCCGTTTAGCTATCACTCGTGTGAATCATGTTAGTGCCTACATACTTTTTAAAATATTATCTTGTTCAGGACTTGAACTTGGGGCGAAAGGAATTTATGTGGAATTACCTGTATGTAAATTATACTGCAGCATTAATTGATTTAATAAATATTGTCATGATTACCTAATGTGACCTAATAAACTTCTGCATATTATACCTTATGCAGAAGTTTGATGTTACTATACGCGAGAAGGAGATACGTATCAATTTGACTTTTTAAAAATATAATGTGCTTTTCAAGTTTATCTTCTATATACCTTGAAGAAAAACATTGCACGCATAAATAATTTAATAAATCTAAGTTCACAAATTACGTCTATCGTTTTAGTATATCACATAAATATTTGTCTTAAAACCTTTAATCGAAGCCTCAATACCTGTAACGCTAATTGCGAGGTGACGCATAATGCCCGTCACGTACATATCCAAAAAGTTAGTGGGTATAATATAAAAATAACTGACAGCTACCTAAATACGAAGTTAGCAAAACCTTACAAAAGCGCTCCATATAACATAGGCAATATACAAGAATTTCCAGAAATAAAAAACATAGCCTTTTTGTATCGCAAATACATAACGGCTATAAATTATAATAATGAATGATAAATGAGTATGTAATAATAACCGCCTCGAGGTCTCGATGTCGCACTGGCAATACTTTTCATGTAAGTCGACGTAATTTGTTGGATTCATGTGGCATGCATGTAGTTATTTATTCTTACTGCATAAAAGTGTAAAATTACATGTTGTTTCAATTTATGGGACCCGATACAATTAGTAGTTAGCGTGAGTTTAAAAAATAAAATATAGGTAAATTAATATTATAAATGCGAAAGTTTGTGTGTGCGTCTGTGTGTGCGTGCGTGGGTGTGTGCGTGGGTGTGTGCGTGTGTGCGTGCGTGTGTGTGTGCGTGTGTGCGTGCGTGTGTGTGTGCGTGCGTGTGTGTGTGTGCGTGCGTGTGTGTGTCTGTGTGTGTGCGTGTGTGTGTGTGTGTGTGTGTGTGTGAGTGTGTGTGCGTGCGTGTGTGCGTGTGTGCGTGTGTGCGTGTGTGCGTGCGTGCGTGTGTGCGTGCGTGCGTGTGTGTGTGTGTGGTGCGTGCGTGCGTGTGTGTGTGTGTGGTGCGTGCGTGCGTGCGTGCGTGTGTGTGTGTGGTGCGTGCGTGCGTGCGTGCGTGCGTGCCTGCGTGCGTGCGTGCGTACGTTCCCGAGGAATACAACAAAACATATTTTACGCGCGGGCGAAACCGTAGGGCACAGCTAGTAAAATACAAAAGTTGCAAGATATTTTTATTGGCACCGTAGGCAACACACACGCATAGTTTAGTAGGTTTACTATTTACTAAAGTTGTCTTCTTACTTTGTTACCAACCTTGCTAAACATGGTAGGCGCAATCATATAAATGATACCAAAGTCTCAAGCCAAACCACAGTAAAGCCCGGCGAAGGCACAGTTAGTTGTCAAATAAATTTATAAGCCTAATATACCGTCAAATTAAAGTTCTTCCGTTCTACTGTCTCATATGACGAGAAAATACAGCCATAATCAGATCACCAGTGAGCGGTAAGGCGGCACTTAATAAAGTTCCGTACTCGCTATCGTCTTAGTTGACTCGTTGCCTACGTAATTTGTTCCTGGAGTCTTATTAAATTCATAAGTATGCGACGCAACCTATTTATTTTATGGTCTAAGTTACAGGATGGGGTTGCACACTTAGTTACAACCAAATTTATTATCGGTTTCATAAAAAAACATTATTTGTCTACCTTGTAGTGAAATTCTGTGGTTGTTGTTCAGCTGCAATAATCTATACAATATATAAAGCGCAAAAGTTTGTTTGTTTGTTTGAACATGCTAATCTCTGGAACTACCAGTAAGATTTGATAAATTTTTGTTTATGATAGCAAAGTTCTCGTGGAAAGTTATAGGCTATTTAACGCCAGTAGCATGGCGAGGGGAGCAGAGCATAAAGCAAAGACGCGGGTGAAACCGCGCCGCGGCAAGCTAGTAATTAATCAGATCTCAATAAATTATTCTTATATTTTTTTTTGTTAAAAAGATTGTGGAATACAATTTTTACATCTTTCTTATTTATCTATTTAAAAGTAAAAAATAATAAATAAAAATAAAATAAAATTATCTATCTTTTCTCTTCTATATTTTTACATGTTGTTTTCTTTTCCTATTACCTAGTATGTTTATTTATCGTAACGGTATTAGTACCTACGTAGGTACATAATTAACTCCCAACTTGATAAATTTATGCAGTTATTTAATTATTTATTATGTAGTTAACGTTGCAAGACCTATATTACCATATTTTATATCTAATCAAAGCAAACCTTGAATAACTTTGCAAATGAATTAACTTGTTCAACAATATTATTTACCTATTGATTTTGCATAATCAGGACATTGATTAACGTCTTATATAAGTACTCAAAGTAATTATGAATTCTATTAACTTGATATTACGTGTGTAGAATTATCATATAACTAGCTGTTGCCTTCAGCTCCGCCCGCTTCAATGTCGGTTATATCTCTGTTTACATTGACGATTTTTCATACAAGCTTTAATCCCCTATTTCAATCCCTGTAAGATATTTTTTCGCTATAAAAGATAGCCTATGACGTTCCCCGAGGTCCAATCTATATCAAATTTCATCAAAATTAGTTCAATGGTTTAGGCGTAAAAGAGTAAAAGACAGGCAGGCAGACAGACAGGGTTACTTTCGCATTTATAATATTAGTATGAATTTTTAGAGACAACATTCTAGGCACCATGTAACACGCGCAGTCTTTCATCATTACTGTTTTAGCTCAAAAGACTACTATTGCTAGATATTAAGCTTCCCCTTAGATCTCAAATTTCATTGGCCCTGAACTGCCCTAACCTGTTGATTACCCATCACCTTGACATATTCTTAGATCAATTTGTCGTCACGCCAGAAACTTTACTGCGCCAACTGACTCATTTCTACAAGCTATGTCTCCTACACGTATATTTATACACAAAGTACTCTGTATATTAGGTTACCATTTGTTGTGTATTGAAAATACTAGTACACATATCAAAAATACCAGTACTGCACTATCTTTGATTCTTAGAATCTGAAGTCATGCATGTAGCGTACATTTTTCCAGCAGAACGTGTTTCGTACCTTACTGTATTTTTATTCCTTTGCGTTGCCACGACTCTTTCAAAAACTCAGCTCGTATAGCCTAACATCGAAGCAAGCTACATTGACTTTTAGAATATTTATTGCAACCGGGCTTTTGCCATACAAACGCTTGGAGTCGTCTTTCTGAGAATTTTTTGCGGAATTCTTGCAAACTTAGAAGCTCTAGTTGATTCTTGATAGGAGACATGCAGTGAACGTATCATTTTTCTTTAGTATTTTTCGTAATCAGTTAAAATGTAGTAGATATTTAATGATTTTGCAATCACATTGTTCCAACTTTTTGGTGATTACATAAATCAGTGCAAGATCAATGTAAACTCGGCAATTTAAATAACCAAAAACAACATAGTAATGAATTTACAAAGTTGGTAGGTATAGTAACAGCAACAGCACCATGTAATACCAGCATATGATCAAATAAAATTTTTATTTGTTCTGGTGTAACTGAGTTTTAACATGGCGCTGTCTTCGTTGTATGTCGCAATATAGTATAAAGTCTTGCAATTGGTTTTGAAAGATGCCCGTAGACTATGCAATCACAAGAAGTGTATCAAAATAGTAACTTGGAAGCTGAATTTTTAACAGATGTTCTTATATGAATACGTGCTATTCTAAGTGTCTTAAGATAGTAAGACAATTATTATCTATCTCTAACTATCTCCAGGTAAAAATCTGAGGCCTCGCAGAGAGGCATATTATTTCTAAACGCATTGCGCGTGCAACGAGTCGGGTGTTTTTAAATCACAATCATACACGCTCCGGTAAACCTGTCCTGAGATAACTATATTTATAAAACGGGTCTACTCGTGTTAGAGAATTATTATAAGGTGTCATACCTCTTTACCCGACGTTTCGGTCGAATTACACCAGCTTTTATGCCCTATATAAAAGGAGTGACGGACAAAGTTGGAACAGTACTACAGAAATACTCCATAAAGACTGTATACAGTCCGCACTCCAAAATATCTCATCACCTGCGTACTCCGAAAGATGTCATCCCTCTACAAAAGCCTGGTGTTTACAAGGTGGATTGCAGCTGTGGAAGTTCCTACATTGGACAAACCAAGCGCACAATAGCGGAAAGGGTCAAAGAACATATCACAGCTGTCAAGAACCGTCAAACAAATAAGTCTGCGATTGCTGAACACCTGTTAGAGTCAGGAACCAACCACTGGATTGAGCTACATAAGCCGCAAGTGCTTTCCACTGATCGGCATTACTACTCCAGAATAGCTCGAGAAGCGGTTGAAATTAAAAAGTACCGAAATTTCAACCGAGAAGACGGATACCGCTTATCTCCATCTTGGAATCCAGTAATCAGCAGGTGTGAGCGTCGCAGTTATGACAAAGTAGGCCAAGGTGAAGACGTCGTGAGTGTTGTGTGTCGTAGTACTGACTTTTTACAAAACAGTGTAACAACAGACAAAGTGAGGGTAGTTGCCGAATCCCGAGCTTCAAGGCGAAGACGACGCCTGGCTACATCAGTCAGCCCGTGACCATGGTCGGTGTAATTCGACCGAAACGTCGGGTAAAGAGGTATGACACCTTATAATAATTCTCTAACACGAGTAGACCCGTTTTATAAATATAGTTATGTGTAAAAATCGTGTGAGTTTAAAATATTTAACTGTCCTGAGATTCCAAGTAAAGCCTTAAACCGTGTATTTGTTAAGTGACGTGAGGCAGCGACATGCCGCTCGACATTTATCTAGCTGGAATCTGTAGGTAACTTCGCGGAACGTCGCTCGGCATATGCCCTGGTCACAATTTATAATCCAAGATTTGTACAATAGCCATTTCGCGGCTCACATCTCTCACATATTTGACAGAGCAGTGATCGTCGATCTTGAGCGACATTCTCTGTGACGTCGCAGGGGCGATTTATACAATTTGTTGAAACAGACTTCGGCTGTTCTGTTACCAGTTGAGATAATACACTTCAATTTCCATAAGAGAGATACAATGATCAGGTAAAGTCCAGTCCTTCGTTTGTAACTTGCACCATATCTAGTAAATCAGCTCAAACGGGCGTCTCGAACACGACAAACTGCCTCAATTTCAGAAGTAGGCACAAATTCATCCAGGCTTCTTCCATGCTGAATGGTAACCACCTGCCACACAAGTATATCTTTAATTTAAGAATCTAACCTCTAATGCAATTTATCGTTAGGTGCTGAAGTGTCAAAATAAATTAGAAACTAATTCAGCGCTGCATAATCCATTACATGAAATTTGCATTTAAAAGATTCTTAGATTGTATATAGAAAGCGTGCATGTTCAAGTAGTATATTTATGTTTCTTATAAACATGTGCTATAATATTTATTTTGTCTTCTGTGATGTGTAAAGTCTGTATTTCGTATTGAAGGCTGATTCTAATATGTATACGATTATGCATATCAAATATGTTTTGTCTGTTGTGATAAATTTATGATGTAACAATAAATTATTTAAAGAATACAGTGTGAACGAAATACTCAATAACTAAATATTATAAGAACTTTACTACAATAGCAAATTAAGATTGATAATACCTATAAATAAGTACCTAGTTTTTGTTTTATTTGCAGCAACTTCAAAATTTTAAAATACTTATTTAATTATTTCTGATTAACAAAATCAAAATATGAATTACTTTATGCTATGTAAATTTATTCTTTACTTTTTAGTTGACTTCCTGTTTGAAGTCGGTTCTTTTTGTTAAAAATTATTTTATTAGTAAATTCTATCGTGGCCTAAATATTTTCTTAAGCCTATAATTCATTATTTTAATCCATAACTCTGTCCTTCCAAACAAAGATACATATCTTTATAATCCTTTTACGATACGGCGTTCCAGTCAATTTATATCGACAATAGAATTTATTCCTGTCATGGGACTAGTGTTACTACGTGCCCCCATTTTAAGATTATGTCCCGATTTTCACGAGCTTTAAAATATTATACTTTGGGGAGATAATAACTATTCGGAGGATCTATAAAGTCTTATGTTTTTATTGTTTGAAACGTATTTGATAGACGTTAAAAGTCAGTTAAATTATATTGTTTATTACCTACAAGGTATTTTAAATTTTGCAAATTAATGTACCTACATTTCAAACTTATCTTGGATGTCATTCGATGAAGAAATGGACTGGATGTTGAAGCCCACAAATTATTAAAACATTGCAACCGTCTTCTGTATGCTATTCCTAATACATTCCCTATCATAGATTTTCTCACCTCATCGAGTAGGTAGTTAGTATCTATCCATGAAACTAACAACATTGCTAACAATAAATCAATTATATATCTGACTTTTATGATTTCTATTATCCCAAATTTAAATCTGTACATTAAAAAAGTTTAAATCACTGGGTAATATAAAATATCGTGTGTTACAAATAGTCGTTGGTTGAAAGTCCGGACCTCCCGTCGCGGAAAAGATAGATGAACTTGCCTGAGTTTTATTTACTACGTTCGGGTGAAGTGTTAAAACTGTTGTCCTTTTAAGGAAAAACGTTGCAAATACATGGCAACATTTACATGTAATCGCTCCCATTTTGTTGTTTGGTCCCAAAATCCATCTAATAAATTAGCACGTTATATTAAAATCTTTATGGTTCGTTGATGAATACAAAACCTATATTTACTTATCGTGCTTTTATGTAAGTAACATTAAATTAATTTTGTAATGGCTACCCTTTTTAATAACAATGGTTACAGGCGAGCCAGCAAGCGGTCGTCCGTGACCACCAGAGGCGACGACAATAGATATATAATACAAATTTACAGTACATTGTTTAAATATCGCCATCCTGAAACAAAAGTCTATTGTAAAGCACAGCTTATTGTCATTTCAAAAGCCACGTGAATGATATTTCAAAAGCTCTGTGCAAATAGTACGGTAACTGATATCCCTACATCAAAAAAGATGGATTGAAGTGTGAAAAGAGTATAAGCGTAATTAGGGATCATTAGCCGGTACTGGCACCGATGTAATCAGAAACAAAACAAAATATCATGGGGCGTCGTTGATCCCTTTGCCTGTTTAAAATTCCAAACTCCGACCTACGTCTGTACCGAACATAAATATCAAATTTGAATATACATATAAACGCTCATATTTGTCATGCAAGCCCGGATGAAACCACAAAAGCGTTGTTGTAATCCGGTTTACCGGTTTGGCGCGCAACCAGACGCCAAGTGATGGCTTGCCAGTGACAGCTATGAAAAATGACCGTTTGGTTTTAGATTGGAAAATTAAATCACTAGTTATTTGCGTATCTATATTTTGTGGTAGAACGCCTATTTTGGCGTACATACGAGTCATCAGCGTGACAGTTTAAAGTAGCAGCAAAATCATATACGTATCACTGGCAGCAGCACTAT
Source organism: Parascotia fuliginaria (assembly GCA_963082885.1). NCBI lineage: Eukaryota > Metazoa > Arthropoda > Insecta > Lepidoptera > Erebidae > Parascotia > Parascotia fuliginaria. Next base: position 20,040,946 of record OY720172.1, read on the forward strand.
GTTTAACGTGTAACAAGCTAGAAATTCTATTATCACTACGTTTCTACGAGTCTAGATATCTAAGAGAGGTGTCCGCTGTACCGCATAGCTACACTTAAATTATCACTCAATCTATTACAGCAAATTGGCTCGTGATACAACTGAGGACTGCAGTTATACTGATTAGGTAGTGTCATGTGGTTTCGGGTGAGTAGTGGTTTCCAGCACGTAAAAGAAGCGCTGTTTTGGCAGCAATAAAGATTGTGCCTTTGACTGCAGTACTTGCAGTCAAAGGCAAAATCTTTATTATATTTATAGTGTTTTCATTTTTACTTGGTGACTGCGGAAGGCAAAAAGAACTCATGTTTGTATGCATATTAATTAAGCGTCGAAGAGGCGCTTGGTCGTCCGCACCTCTGATAACAAAAACGATACAAGTTAGTTTGGAAACGCTTAATTAAGTTAGCTGACCGGAGATTTGAACTTGAGCTTGAGATTTCAGAACGACAAATAGTACACATTACTAGTGTCACTGCGATGAGGTTTTTAATTAAATAATATTCCGTCAGGCGGTGGCTTTGCACGCGTGGGTATAATAGGGTCTTTACCTTTCCCAAGGGTTTAAGCTATCTTCATACCGAATTTCATAAAACTCGCTTCAGCAGGTTGACCGTGGTAAGGTAAGGACTTAATTATTTAATTTTTAAACCTAATTAACTTTATTATGTAATAGTTTACTTAAGTAATGTTAATCAGTAATGAAGTGGAATCTATTATGGACTAAAAATCTAATCTTTTATTACTCTTAAGAAGAAATGATAAGTTTAGTAGTTCTAGATCGCTGTCATTGTTTTGGTCTCCGAATGCTGTACATGAACTATGATATGTTTCTGCTAACGAGTAGATTTTGTAGATTTTGGTGTAACGTAAATAAAAAGGATATATTGTGTCTGGGACCATAAAGCATGTTATATCTATTTTTATATAGCGAGCGGCGGGCAGAGTTAGGAGCACAACCAGCTGACTCTGACCTTCCAAAGTCCATAAGAAGTCACCACTAATCTACTATTGGTTAGCTGGCTGGTAGCTAACCATTAATAATGGTAGTGTGGCTGCCGTCACAGACTAGAAAACACATTGTCCAGCAAGAGCTACAAAGCTATGAGACGGTGTAGCAGTATTTGTGTGATCACTAATTGAAAGTTAAGTAAACAACAAGTAATAATTATTAAAAAAAAGCCCGCATGCCTGTAACAAAGTAAAAAAAAACCAACCCATTTTTTGTCGTGCTGACGCTACATTGAAATATTGTGTATCATAAGTCACTCCCACAATTAATACGAATCTAAAGACACCTCATTTGTTAAAATCCATCAAGTCATTAAGTTGTAGAGCGTCCCAAAGAAATAGACATACATACATATATAACGGGTGGCGCAAAAGTAAAGACCCTATTTGGTTCAGCTATAACATTTTTTCTAAATTAGAAAACTAGATTTAGATTTTTTTAAATGTATATTTGTGCCATTAAATTTCGTACCATTAGGATTTAAAGATGATGTCTTTTAAATGGTGACCTCCAGAGTTGATACACATTTGAGCCCTATTTATGACATTTTCCTTCAAAATTGGTTATGAGTGACGAAGCGCATTTCCATCTCTCAGGGCATGTCAATAAGCAGAATACTCGGTTCTGGGGCACTGATAATCCGCGCATTATTCAAGAAACACCTCTACACCCACTAAAAGTTACTGTATGGTGTGGCATCTGTGTTGACAGAGTGATCGGACCCTATTTTTTCGAAGACGCTGGAGGCAATGCGATTACTGTCACTGGAGAACGCTACAGAATCATGTTACGTGAGTTTTTGATACCCAGTTTGGACGAATTGGGGCTGGAGCACATCTGGTTTCAACAAGACGGCGCTACGGCACACACAGCGCGCCACACTATGGACTTAGTGAGGGACGCTTTTCCAGGCCGAGTTATCTCTCGTTTTGGCGATTTGCCTTGGCCTGCAAGATCACCCGATCTGACCAGTCCAGACTTCTTTCTTTGGGGTTTTTTGAAATCTCGGGTGTATGTGAACAAGCCACAGACTCTCGCAGCTCTAAAAGAAAACATTCGTCAAGAAATAACGAACATATCGCAGGAAGTGTTACGGCAAGTTATGCAAAATGTCATAAATAGGGCTCAAATGTGTATCAACTCTGGAGGTCACCATTTAAAAGACATCATCTTTAAATCCTAATGGTACGAAATTTAATGGCACAAATATACATTTAAAAAAATCTAAATCTAGTTTTCTAATTTAGAAAAAATGTTATAGCTGAACCAAATAGGGTCTTTACTTTTGCGCCACCCGTTATATACATGCATACATACATACTCTCGAAAACATTACTCTCCTTGACATCAGCAGTCGGGCAAAAATAGTACAGGATAAAAGTGCTTACCTGTCAAATAAATTTCGAATTTAACGCGGTACGAGCTTCAGTAAGACCAAGAAAGTCAAATAATTGATAGATATATTTGCTTCTCAACTCAAGAACAAGCATCGAGATACGATATTTACTCTGTGAAAGTGCAACCCTAATCTCAACTCGACGATAAGTTTGAAATCTGAGCCAGTAAGAGGATTCGTACAAGCATTAATATTATTAAACTCAATAGGGTTGTACAAATTCTACTGTAAATGTAGATCAGATTATTATGATTGTGGACATTTTAAGTTAACTCAGTCTGTATGGAGGAAGCCTGGTAATCTGTGTGACAGGTTTTCCTAGTAGTGTGGAAAATAAAATACCTAAGTTAAAACAAATAATTAACACACAAGACCACAAAGAAGTGGTCATGTATTAGAACTGTCCAAATATTGTAATTATAGAATGATTATGAATTTTAGTTTATCAGTATTTAAAGCCTTTTTAAAGCAACTAAATTAAATTGATGCCCCAGGGAAAGGTATCAGCACTTAACTTCTAATGAAAGTCTATTAAAAGTTTCTGCTGTGGTTTCTAGAGAGCTCATGCCCGACAGTATAATTACTTTACTACATAGCAGAGGCACTCACAGAACGAACATTTACACTATCAGTGTATATTCTATACTACTAGGTGATCATTAAGGTATATGGTTTTCGTGTTCCTGTAAATCTAACTTAATTCATGTGCGTTTATCTGGCAACGTAGAACTTTTTGTACGTAAAATTTAGTTCTTTACAAGAAATACTAAACGCGCTGTTTAATCTTTCATACAAATATTCAAGCCTCCCACGTGAGAGAAGCACGTTGCGATAATTTAAGAGCTACTGCAATTTATACTATTATATAAAGCGGGAGAGTTTGTTAAAACGCACTAACGTCTGGAACTACCAGTCGGATTTCAAAAATTTTTTTGCGTATGATTGCCCAATTCTCGAGGAAGGTTATTGGCTCTGTAACATTACTGTTGGAATATACAAAAATATATCTGTCCCACTTAAGTGGTTTAGAGTCCCTTCATAAAAACCTTTTTACACAAATAACAGCTCAGTTACTAGTTAGTCTCCCGTAGTATCCCGCCTGTATTGAGCGAGAGTGAACACACACCTCTCCTATTAAATAATAACTAATAATATACAAAGTAGTTCATGAACTCACGTCTTTCATTGGTCCTAATACCCAATAGGTTATGGGCCCAGTGAATTAGACTAAATAAATAGTGTTTAGTTTTAAATAAAAAGAACACTTATGTGCGTAAATACTTGTGTTGTTTAATTAAAGTATTTTGATATCAATTTAATATCAAGTGAGATTTAGTAATTTAATACAATGGACAAATTAAATATGAAAAGAAATATTAAACCGTTTGACGGGGAGAAATATAGCATATGGAAACTTAGAATGCGTAATTTACTAAATGAACTTGATGTGCTAAGTGTAATCGATGAAGGACTTCCTGAAAAACCGGACAGCGAGTGGAACAAACGGCAGAGGATCGCTAAGAATACGATAATAGAGTATCTTTCGGATTCTTTAATAGGACTTACAAATGAAGAAAATACTGCGAGAGACATTTTCAAGAAGCTAGACTCTATCTACGAAAGAAAAAGCATAGCAACTCAATTAGCTTTGAGGAAAAAGTTATTGAATTTTAAGTTAAAAGAAGAAATCTCATTAATAAATCATTTCCGAGAATTTGACGATTTGTTAACCGAATTAATTGCTGCAGGTGCCAAATTAGAGGAAGTAGATAAGGTAACACACCTATTTATGACTCTACCTAACAGTTATAATGGTGTCGTTACAGCCATTGAGACTTTGGCAGAAGATAACATAACTTTAACATTTGTTAAAACCCGGCTTCTTGATCACGAAATAAAATTGACAAATGAGAGACGTGACACTAGCATGAAAATTCTACAAGCAACATCAAATTCTGCTAGTATTAGCCATAATGGATATTCAAAAGGGAAGTTAAATCGAAGAAAATTTTATAAGAACAAATTCAATTCCAAAAACAAATCAAATAACAACATAAACTGTCAGCATTGCGGACGAAAAGGCCACTTTAGAAGGGACTGTTTCTATAACAAAAAGGCAAAACAGTATTATGATAACAGGCCTAGAACCGTTCAATCTATAAATATCACTGATTCTAAGGATCCAAATACTTCAGGATTCGCTTTTATGGTCGGAGATTATGAATACACAAGCGACAAGCAAAATGAGAAGATCTCGCACGAAACTATATAGAACTGGATAATCAACAATAAATATCTCAATTGCGCAAAACGGCACATACATAAGAGCAACGAAAAAGAGTAACATTCCGGTTACCAGCGAATTGGGATATATATAAAGAAATCCTACTGCAGTCGGTAAAGAAAATACAAATACAAATAAAAGCAGGTATGACCGTCGTTTTTGACAATGACGATGGTGTGAAAATAATCAACATGGGTAAGATGGTAACAAAAAGGGTAAGTCTTGAACAATTTAATAAGAATTATTTTTATGCTTGAAAATGTGCTTTGAACACTAAAAGCTCAATAAATAGAGTCGTAAACAATAATTATGAATTATGGCATTAAAGACTTGGTCATATTGGTAAATCTAAGTTTGTGCAAATAAAAAACAAACAAATTTATTCTGATAGTGAACTGATAAGTCATATTACACCAAATAATGAAGCGAACGTGAAGCTTGTATAAATGGAAACAAGCATGTCTGCCATTTAATCAATTAAAATTTAAAATTATAAAACGACCTCTATTTAATGTGCAAACAGATTATGTGGTCCCTTAACTCCTACAACACTTGACTGCAAAAGTATTTTGTATTTTTTTTTGTTGACGAATACACACACTACTGCGCTACATATTCAGTGTCTTATAAATCAGACAGTTTTATAACGTTAAAAGATTATGTAGCAATAAATGTGAAGCTCATTTTAATTCGAGAATTGTCAATCTATATTGTAATAATGGTGGTGATTTTTTGTGAAATGAAAAAGTATTATGTGCAAAAGGGTATAAGTTACCACATAACAGTGCCGCATGCCCCTGCATTAAAAGGGATTGCTGAAAGAATAATTAGAACATAAAACAGAACGAAGTCGTGCCATGGTATCTGGTGTTCCATTAGATAAAACGTTCTGGTGGGGGCTGTGTTGACAGCTACAATATTTAATAAATATGAGCCCCACGAAAGCACTGAAAACGTTTAACACACCATTTGAATTGTGGCATAATAAAAAAGCCACAAGTAAAATATTTAAAGATTTTCGGTTCGCCTGTTTATTTTCAAATATACTAGAAAATCCAAGTTCGATGAAAAATCCTTAAAAGGGATATTAATTGGTTATGAACCGAATTGTTATAAGGTGTGGGATGTGGATAACGAGCAGTTTGTAAAAGTCAGAGATGTGATAGTTGATGAGATTAATTTCTTGTCAAGTAGGCCATTTAAGGCCTGTTCGAGTGAAGCTTAAAAATTGCGTTAACTCGGATAACTCTGACAGGTTTGTCGAAGACAAACCGTGTAAATAAACTGAGGAAATACCTGTATCATTAGGTCCACCACCTAATAAGTCTGTAAGTGAAACAGATAGCACTTCATTTCAAAATATAAATCTGTAAGTGAAACAGATATGGCTCAGAATATAAGTCTGTAAGTAAAACAGATGACTCTTCATTTCAAAATATAAATCTGTAAGTAAAACAGATATGGCTCAAATATTAATCTGTAAGTGAAACAGATGGCTCTTCATTGCAAAACATAAATCTGTAAATAAAACAGATGGCTCTACATTGCAAAATAAGATGACTTTATCTCGAAATAAAATGACTTTATAGACAAAATGAGCGAATTAAAAACTTACCTGCTGTATCTTATAATAAAAAGCAGATGATAGTTCTAATGAACTATTTGCTGTACGCATACTCTTTACTATGCAAAATATCTACACCATAGAAAGAAATTGAGTCCAGGAATGATAAAGTATTTTTGAAAAATGCTATCAATGAGGAAATTAAATCATTAATTATTAATAAAACCTGGACATGAGTTCAAAAACCGAAACATAGAAATTTTATCTATTTTCAATATATATGAGTTTTAAAATCCGTTGAGAAAAATATAAAGCTCGTTTAGTAGCCAGTGGTTTCAGTCAACAATAGGTATATGAAACTTTTGCACCTGTTGCAAGAATTCCTAGTTGCCGATTTTTAATAGCTTTTGAAAATCAGTTTTATTTATTACTCCACCATATGGATGTAATAACAGCATTTTTAAATGAAAATTAAAGGAAGGATAAGTATATACATATTATATACATATTATGATAATTCTTAAAGGTATCGCAAATTCAATTAATAGTTCAATTTGCAAATTAAATAAATCGTTGTATGGATTAAAACAGTTTGCTCGTTGTTGGTTTCAAATTTCTTAAAAATCTTTAATTAAAAAAAAAAAATTTTTTTGATACCTACTCATCAGCTATATTTATAATTTAGATGCGGTGATATTCCTAAAAACATTTATGTTGTACTTTAAGTCGATGATCTATAATATCGACAGCTAATATAAATACCATAAATAGTTTTGAAAAATTATTAAGTGAACAAATTTAAAATGGTACTTAAAAGAAACTCGATCGTCGTTGTTTTTGGGTTTCTTGGAAATCAAAGTGCAAAAGTATAAAAACAAAATCACTTAAGACCAAGAAATATAGATAAAAACAGTTTTTAGAAAAGTTCAACATGAGTGACTATAAAACTGTCAAAACGCCTTTAGAAACCAAAATAGAATAGACCTCTTTAAATTCAAGTGAGACCATAAATGCCCCTTGTAAAAACCTAAAAGTATGCTTGACGTATAATAAGGTATGCACTCGTCCTGATTTAAGTTTTAGCATCAACATCTTGAGTAGATTTGCTAACAAAAACAATCCCACACTTTGGTTATATATTTAAAAGGATATTTAATTTTATTACTTACCTACGATACTTGAAAGGGACTATGGATGGGAATTTTAACTTATCATAATTCTGTGCGAAGTGATATTTAAAGTGACATTCTTAGTGACTTTGTTGACTCGGATTGGGGAAGCAATGAATTAGGCCGTAAAAGTACAAGTGGCTATTTGTTTAAATTATTTGAACAAAGTACAATATGCTGGAACATAAAGAGGCAACTCACAGTGGCCGCTTCATTTACTGAAGCAGAGTATATGGCTTTATATGAAGCTGTTAGAGAAGTATTATGGTTAAAATCCTTAGTGACCAGTAATAATATAAAAATACCAAATGCGATTCCTATATATATTAGGACAATAATTGGTATCTAAACATTGCAAATAATCCTACGAGTCACAAAAGATCAAAACACATTGAGAAGTATCACTTTTCCAGAGAATTGGTGAAAATAATGTTATTAAAATTATTTATGTTTCCACAGGTAATCAATAAGCAGACATCCTAACCAAGCCTTTACCGACGTTTCGTTTTACTGAGATGAGAGAAAATCTCGAAGTAATGTAAGGATACAAAACATAAAGGAACTAAGGGTTACACAGTTTATAAAATGTGTAAATAGTTATGAATTATGTAGAACTTAATTTTAATTAAGAAAATAATTATTAATGATTTGGTTTGATTAGGTTTTTCTGGGTTTTCCCTAATCCTGCGCATCGAATGGTGAACCAAATATGATTATACTCCCAGAGAAGGAAGGTGTGTGATATTATTATTGTGTAATTGTTTTATAAGATAATTTATTTTAGAAAAAGGATTTATTTTTGAGGGGGCGTGTTGGAATATACAAAAATATATCTGTCCCACTTAAGTGGTTTAGAGTCCCTTCATAAAAACCTTTTTACACAAATAACAGCTCAGTTACTAGTTAGTCTCCCGTAGTATCCCGCCTGTATTGAGCGAGAGTGAACACACACCTCTCCTATTAAATAATAACTAATAATATACAAAGTAGTTCATGAACTCACGTCTTTCATTGGTCCTAATACCCAATAATTACGCTACTGACGACGGAAGCAAAGCAGTAAGCAAAGACGTGGATGAAATCGCGCCGAGGAAAGCTAGTTATGGTATAAACCATAATTGCAACTATAAACCAAATACACAATACATTCTTTTATTTAAGAAGACATTAACTACATAATTTATAGAAAGTATTAAGATCTATTTTGTCCACACCAGGCATTCGCAAATATCCCAAATAAAATCATGAAATACTAGCAGGATAATCTATCAAGCGTTCTCAATATTGAGTGCAGTAGGTACTTTTTATTACGGTGTCTGCCATCACGTCGGGACATTCTTGGTCGTCCCTCGAGCGTCTTAGTCGATAAATTGTATTAAGGCCATAAATCGGCGCGTCCAATACTTGCGGCCGCTAGCCGTGTTCTTTGAGAGCTACTAACTGTAATCTTTTGTTATATAATTAAAGTTTATTGTCTGTTTGTATTGATCAGGAATTGAATTAGGGAATACGTAGTTTGCTGACAAAACTTACTCGTATTGTAGCTCTTCTGCAAGGGCGCTATAACCGCCGGGTACGACGCAGTGCCAACAGCATCTTAGCTGTGATAGCAAGCAGGCTCGACTGCATGTTTGTGACTCACTGCTGCAGGATATCAACTGGGCCTGTGACACTGCTGCAGTGATGCTGATGACACATTTCGTTTATATTTGAACATATTATACTAACATAGTTCATAAGTTATTGCTGTATACTAACACCTTGGATCTTTGTTGTCTGAATAAATGAATAAATTATTATTATTATAAGTTTAACGGTCTAATTATTCCACTTGAGTAAAGATTATAAAGCTACTCAACTGGTTGAATCAATAAGAAATTTTGTACCGAAATTTGTATTTACATATTTTTACATTCTTTTAAAGAATTAATGGGAACAAATTAATTCAATTTTAATTAAAATAATTTTAATTAAACTTTTAGGTAATTTTTTTATGAATATGTAGTACTTTAGGATACCTATATGACTTCATTTCTAATTTTCTGTGTGTAAGGCTACAAGTACTCTACCTAAGCCTTTAATTAATTTTATTATTTTAATTATGACAATAATACAATGTTCCAAACTGAAATTATATTAATAATATTGCACGAAGCATTTTGATGAAATAACCTTGCAGTACGGAACCTGATTTCCTCTTCAATATCCTTGGCGAAAATAAAATATTTTCGGCATTTCATTAACAGTAAAACCCGCCATTTTGAATTACTTTTAGAATCCATCGCAGGCAGTTTTCCTGCCAGGCAAAATAGTCTGAAAGGTAAATAATACACGCACTTATCGCTAGCTTAGTTCCACTGTAAGAGAGCAAGTCTAATCCTTTAACCGGGGACAGTTACAAAGAATTCACGTTAAGGATTTAAAGATTAAATATTTTTGTCGGCCAGTACACGGGCATTAGGTTCGTAGGTACTAAAATACCATCAAATATTAAAACTTCGCGTACGTGTAAAACCTTCTAAGATAAAAGCCTAAACCTGGCTTTGCTCCAACACAACATCAATTTCACCACGTTTTCGTTTAAAGTTTTCAGCAAGGTTTTTCTTAAATTAATTAATTTGTAGTACCTATTTGTAACTATTAAAGCTTTTTAATAAATGTCTTAAGACTGTTAAGCATCATTGTTTAATTGAAGTTTAATAAGTAATTTGAAAATTTAATGCTATATATGTGATAAGATAAATCTTGCTTATATTTTGAAGTTTTTATTTTTTTTAATTAGAAACAAAAATAGCTTTTAACTGTTTTCGACGATGCGGCTTACCTTACGATACCTAAGTGATAGCATAGTTGGATGTGTTCTGGCGTCTGGCGTAGTAGGTACTCTATACAGACAAAAGCACTACTACCTCATAATAATATAACACTCTTAGAATCTATTGCTATGACTTCTGTTTGACTAAGTTAATTCCCCAACCGAGCTGCTCCAATTTCAGGATTACCTGAGAAAATTAAAAATATTATTAAAAAATTATAAACATATTTTATTGGGCACAATAAAATATGTTTGACCATTGCGATGATACACATATTAAAGTAAAGTATTGTGACGTAATATACCTATACTATGTGCAAGTGCAATCAGGGTTTATTTATTTTGAACCCGAAATGTTTGTTACATAATGTAAATAAATAGGTCAGGCAACAATAAAATTACTGTAGTGCATAATCTCTATGAATACAGTTCTAGAATATAATCTTTATTCGTGTTGGTTTAAATTAAGTACTTGGTTTATATGCAAATACGAATTTGAAGTCTCCAATGTATAAAAAATTAGTACAAGATTGCTATATTTATAAATGCCTTTCACAGACCAATTTCCGAAGTAGGCAAGTACCAGCCATTGCCAAATGGGGTGTAACGTACAAATCAAAGTTGTCTGGTACAGATGCGTCCATTGCTGCCGCTGACAGATATCTGCGAGTCTGTGAGGGAATTTAGGTCGCAATGGATGCTGAGACACCAAATAGGTCGAGTGCCTGTGAAGTGGAGCGTTGGCCTCGGCAAGTCGCGATGCTATGTAAAACTTACGGATAAGCATGTTAGCTGTAAATTAGACTTGACTTTTTGATAATGTTTTATTTGGCTAGCTTTAGTTGTTGGATAGGACCGTGATTTTAGATGCTTTATGGAATAAAATTATTTTTAGAAAAAAAATGAAAACCGACTTCAAACAACACCTAGGTACATGTTCAATCCTTAACTAAAAAGTAGAAAATAATATTTTAATTACTTCATAGCAAAGAACATTAAAGGGGAATCAACGCAATCCTTGATACCTATAATACTTTACTATTTATAGTTTTTAATCAGTTATTTTGGAGTCGGTGCCATGGTCATTTTTTTTCTAAAAATAATTTTATTTTAAACTTTTAGTGGGAATTAATTGTGTATAAATATATTCAATATGGGTAGACCTACTAAACGTGCTGCGCAAATGAGACAGCGCCGCGCCGTTTGAAACAAAGTAGAGACGAGAGGTAAGATTGTAAATAGAGATATAAGGTCCTTGTCAACACTTTCTCGATCGCTAAACCCTGAATCCCAGAAACCACAAATCAAAACAAAAAAGTGATGATCTACCAACAATAAAGAATCATCAAAAATCATAATTTAACTGACCGAGCAATCGCTAAGATATACAAAAAATGCATATGGTCACTCATCCAGGGCCACTTCGTTTCTAACAAAAAATGAATTTTGAATCACTTCGCACTTGTAGCATGGACATGTCAATGTCAGATAATTCGTCGCAAAAGACATCGACGTGTTGCTTTACACGTCTTCACTTCTTGCAAACGTTTTGTTACAAAATATTAAATTGAAGCCAAACTACTTAATTATTCTTTATAAAAAAAACATGGGTCCCCATTTCGGAGTATACCCTTTCAAATAAAAGAAGAATTTTCCAAATTGGTTTATAAATGACGGAGTTAAGTTGTAACAAACATACAACCACTGAACCATTTCTTATAATAAAAAAATGGGACCAATTTGAGAGTATACCCTCTCAAATAAGAAAAAAAATTTTCAAATCGGTTCATAAATGACCGAGATATGAGGTAACAAACATACAAAAAAAAAAAACATACGACCCGAATTGATAACCTCCTCCTTTTTGAAGTCGGTTAAAAATGTAAAATGATTGTTTAAGTTAAACGTAATTGTTTCTTTTAGTTTTTTTTAATAATGCCATTTTAAAAATGTTCATCTCATATGTATTTATTTGAAAACTATTCACGACTTATTTAAAATACAAGTGTCAAATTTATGATTAATGTAATAAAACGTCTGAAACGTTTAAATAATTGTGACATTGAGACGCCGCGGCGCCGGTGACACCCATCACGCACAGAACACAATATATACCTATTACCTACATTACAGTTAGGTAACTAAGCCCACTCTAGTCTATCGCTTATTTTTATCGTAACTTCTCTAATTTTCGATCTGGCAGCTCTAAGTGAACTTTTATCTCAAAAAAATAATATTTACTTGCAAAATAATACTGTTATCGTACCGTTTTAAGGAGGTAAGCTACATTTGCTCGAATCAAGTAACAAAAAACTAGACTTGCAACGAATATTCGGATACTAGTCGCTATTCAGCCTATTCTGCTGCTTTTTTGATATCCGGTCGAATACCGAATATCTACATACTATTCGGCCGAATATCGGATATATTTTGTTGCAGTGAGGTAGGTAATTGGTAAAATAAAAGAAATTAAATAATGAGTCATTTTAATTTTAGGAAGTAGTTTACTTCTTTTTTTGGCGCTACATACCGGCCGAATACATTTACCTAACTCAGCTATTCGGCCAGGAAGATCGCCTAATATTCGGTATTCGGCGTATAGCCTAATATACTATTAGTTGCAATTAAAAAAAAAACGCTTCTAAAGTGCCTAACGTAGGCACTATTTTCCAAAACTAGTGTTAAGTAGTTACGCCTGTTTTAATTAACAAAGCAGAATAGGAGCACAATTTGCATGTATGGTACGTAGTAACTAATGCCAGTAAATGACCTTGATTGTTGTCTTGTGACGACGTGTTCTCGTATCTATAGTCAAGTAGATCTGCTGATGACATTAAATTAGCTCGACTACTAATTCTGTAGGTATTTTATTATTTGTACAACTGCCTAGTTATATTAAAACTTTTATTCCTGAATCAAAGAAAAAAAGAAACACATCTAATTCGTAACTAGCATATAGTAAACCTGCATTGAACACAAAAGTTGATATTAAACCTAAAAATATAAAAAGAATCAAAATGTTATCCTCAATCCTAAAAGATTACCATCTCAGTGTTAAGCTGTATACCTCTAGAAGGTATGCAGTGTTGATATATATTGTTAAAGTGTTTGCTGTTTATATTGATTCTTCTATACTCTAGAAGGTATGCAGTGTTGATATATATTGTTAAAGTGTTTGCTGTTTATATTCAAAGTCAAAGTCATTTATTTCAGAAACAATATACAATTGTGTTGAAAATTTCACGCTTACATCTAATGCCTACTTCAAATACAATAATATATATAAATTAAAAGAGAATTGGAATTGAAAGAAATACAATAAATTAGTGGTAATACATTAAATTTCATGCATACTAGTAGAAGACCATTTACCTATGTCACTTTTAATTAAAATTATTGGCATTATAATGAAGTAAAATAATTATTTGTTCCTTATAAATTCTTCAATACTGTAATAACATTTTTCCAGCAAGTGTGATTTTAGTTTATTTTTAAAAGTAGTAACACTAACAATACTTTTAAACTCCAGAGGCAATTTATTATATAGTACTACCGCCTGCACCTTAGCACTATGTTGCACCACGTTTAAAGTGGAGTGTACAACATTTTTCAGGTCTTTCCTACGTGTGCTCAACCTTAGCTCTCTTTCTGTCTTGGACTCGAACTTATCTAGGTTTTTCATCAAATCAGTAAGCAGTACTAAGATGTAGAGACATGGAACAGTAAAAATTTTCAGGTCAAAATTTATTGATTCTTCTATACTTATCCATGCCCAATTAATCCTACAAAGTTTATAATATATTCCTATATCATGTTAATGCTTTCATAAGCTACCATATCGCAGTCATAAAGGAATTATTATGTACGAAAAATAATGTATGGAACCGACAGAGTAATTTGTTCACAAAAATGTATAAATACGTTGGTATGTTAAGTCCGTATAATTGCAAATAAGTATTTATAATAGGTAGAAATATATTTTTTGGTTTAGACGTGATTGAATTGCCAAGTATCTACTGTTGTAATATATTTGAATGTAATAAAATTGTATACCCTTCAGGCAAAATATTTTTTTTATTTAAAAGATTTGTCTTACATTTATGTTCTATCAAGGCAAAGTCCATAGTAATAAATCCTTTCTGTTTTTTTGTTGCGTGCGTCGCGTTGTTTTTTTATGATATTTTTTTGCTGTTACTTTTGCTAGTTTTTATCATAGTTCTTCTATCTATTCTGGTCAAAAAACTAGCTAAAGCTAATTGGCTGACATTTTGTTGTAGACATCTTGACGTTCATAAATTTATACCTATATTAATACGTGAAGCAAGAACTTTGTACCCCTTTTCACGAAAATTGCGCGGACGGAGGAGTATGAAATTTCGCACATTTATTCTTTATACAGAGAAGGAGTGCAGAATGCTAATATTTATTTTAAATTCTGCATAAAAAATATTATTTAAATTATGGTAGAATTTCGACCACTAGACGACCAATTATGCTCTAAAGCAAAAAAATGACTTTGACTTACCTAGTTTGTGTAGTTAGTGTTTCTTAATACGAACCTTCTACTAGTGTCAGAAGCAACTTAGCGACTGTTACGAATGTAGTATGAATACTTGCCCTAATCTATCGGTTCCAATTTAAATATTAATAACAAAATATTCTTGTTTCAGGTACGTAAGTCAGGTCATTGAAGCACAAGCGTTTATTCGTAAGTACTAAATGGAATGGGCTGAATGAGCTTCGAGATGGTACCAAAGAGCGCGGGACGTCGACATCAAGTACCAAAGTAGGGCGAAGCACGAACGTCTGAACATCACTATATTTCAACCCTAGAATTAGTTTAGCTTGTGTCCGCATATTTTCGATTCTTGTAGTAGTTGATCGAGAGCGTACTGCGATTTTAGCCCCATTTTTTTTAATAAAAGTAAAATAACGCAACTAATTCGAAATTAAATTTACAAATTTTTTTAATTAGAAATTACATTTCGGCATTGTATTTTTTAGGTTTAGTTTCGACGTTACGGATAATAGTGCGAAGGAAAACATAGTAAAAATACCTGAATCCATTATAGAAGTGTTAAATTGACTAAAGAGTCATATTTTACATTCATGAGATCATTCGACATTGACAACTATAAATAACGTATAGGTACATGGCACGCTGTCTATTTTGCAAAGTCAAATAAAACGAGGAAACATTAGGTGTCTGCAGGACCTTGTTTCTACAATACCGATTTGCCATCTGTATGATTTGTAAATTGTAGATAATATTTGTTGCAAATCAAATATCTTCACAGTGTTTTTCTTCGCATGTTAGTAACACAAAGTACATAAGTACATTCAGAACAACGGATGCAAATCGCGCTCACAAACTTCCACATCTGTTACACGCGTCGTCCTGAAGACTTGGCCCCAAAGAAAGGCGCGTTTGTTCCTACTATTCCTCTGCAGTTAACTTAATAGAACAATAAACAGTTAAAACGTTAATAGGAACAACAAACATCGATACAAGTTCGTCAGCGCATTTGTATTCAGCCGGTAACTTTATTACTCGTAATCAAACAACGCGTCACACGTTATAACTACACCGCTGTATTTGTGGCCCTGTTAAACTAATGATGTGATTGACTATGCATGTGTTAAGTCATTTGTTATTAAGACGATTAGCATTGATTTTTGCTTGTACCGATTGCGTGTTAACACATTTGTCTAACAATAGTTATTTAAATTATGTAGGGAAACGCAGATGGAAAAGGAGGAGATTGATTGGTACTAAAGTCTCCTTTCCTACATGGACGACAACGGCTTCGTAATGTTTTAACATTTTTTCTAACAAACAGCCATGTCTTTAGGTTACTTCTGACCGACATGGTCCATACCATATACCATATCTAAACATAGTTTGCTGGCACAAAAAAATAGTGCTGTAAAATATCATTATAATTATGTTTTTTTTTGATAAATAAGACGTTGTAAGCTGATGACAGTAAATGTTTAAATACTGTTACTTGAAAACAATTTCGTAGGTAATGAATATTTATCATTCAAATCTACACGGTCTATCATTTTTTATGCGGTACACTTATTTCACGTAATTATGATGCATATAAATGAAATTGTATGCTAAACTTTATACAACTAGCTTTAGCCGCGTTACGTTACATCTTTGGTTACTGCTCCTCTTCCGCCGCCAATAGCGTGATGTTATAACAACCTATAACAAACATCTTCCGCAAGAACTGAGCTATCTAACGGCAAATAATTATTAAAATCGGACTGGTAGTTCCTGAGATTAGTGCGTTCAAACAAACAAAGTAACGCTTCCACTTTATATGTATAATAGTGTAGATTTACTATATACTTTATGATATATAGACGAATTATTCTTAGGCCGTGTAATATTGTCTAGATAAGAATACCATATCATCTACTACATGGTTGCCTTAAAGGGGCAGTGGCATTACTTGCACTCTGAAAATCACTTTGTTGCGGTCATTATTTACTTGCGAAGCGTGAAGGAAACACCTCTCTTGGAGCGGCCTATTTTCTGCCGCGAGCGTCTTTAGGGAAATGATGATGATGTCATTATAAATAGCTGCTGTTGCCCGCAGCTCCGCTTGCGTAAATTTCAGTAACAGGTATCGCATAATATGTTTTTACTAATCATGAACATGGTTATACGTTGACGATTTCTTATTCATACTTTCATCTCATACCAACCCTTTCAAGCCATTTTTTCGTGATAAAAGAAAGCCTATGTTGTTTAATCGGTTCAGTGGTTTAGGCGTGAAAGCGTGCGTAACAAACAGACAGAAAGACAGAGTTACTTTCGCATTTATAATATTAGTATAGAAATATAGATATAGCCTTTAAAGATAAAGTCGTGATTTAAATTTTATTGACCTTTAATAAACAAAAAATCATTTCCATAATAAAAGCTTGTAAAGAGCGACTCTTATAGTTCAGTTTTTCATCACTGTATTAAGGCATTTAAAAATCCTTATTTACGTGTAGATTCGACTCACTGACATACACTGGAGTATATTTGTCGTGTAAAAGCTTTGCATAACGACGGCTTTACTTAAATCCACATTGTTGTCGAGCACTGCCATTAAGGCAAACGTATCATAGTAACAGTGGCGCAAGCTGCTCGCATGTAATTAATGAAAACAAATTTGCATATTATCACATGCTAAATTAAACTAATATTCCGCCTATTGGAGATACACTGACTTGCATGAAGAGTGTTTTATGACGTTTAGTCTTTTTGAGGGTTATAATTGCATTTTTATGTTAAAGTTTTTAGTCATTTATTCGCCCGAAGCATTTAAGCACGCGATTATTTCCCTCGTCATATTCTTACATATGACACAGATGCATGTGTACTTATACATTATGAAAAATACTGCTGCTTTAGTACTCCCTTATGAGTTGATGTGTATACCGTATTTCATCTTTGTCGTCAACAAATCCCATGTCTCTTCTTGAATGTGATGTGTTTTACTACAATTGACAGTTTATTTGAATACTCGCATCCGTGTCCGCTTTATTATACTCCAACATAATAAAGCCAAGCTTATTTTTAACATAAACTTTATTAGCGTACCTACCTACCTATCTATACTATTATATAAAGCGACCGTGTTTGTTTGTTGGTTTGAACGCGCTATTCTCTGGAACTGCCAGTCCAATTTAAAAAAATCATATTGTGTATGAGATAACCCATTTCTTAAAGAAGGTTTTAGGCTCTCATCAATTTTTTTTTGTTTTCTTCTATGTTTATTGTTTTTAATCGTATATGGTGTAATAATTATTGTAATTGGTAGTAATTAACCGTTTTAATTATTAATAAATAAATAAATAAATCACGCTACTGGCGACGGAAGCAGAGCAGTAAGCAAAGACGCGGGTGAAACCGCCGCGGAAAGTTAGTTATGTATAAAGCAAAGACGATAGAGTGGTTTTATACTCATTGGTATAAAGCGATAATCACCCATTACCTATAATACAGGCTATTCTCAACACTCGTCTTTAAACAGTTATTAGTGGAATTGTCTCCTATACCTATAGTTCGTTAAAGTCGAACGTCGAAGTATTCTACAGGCACGAAACGAAGCCAATCGCTGACGCGGCGTCGACAGTTTCAAACTCTGAAATTTACTTTCCACATTGTTCACGAATAGCGAAGTATATTTTACAGAGTGATTTTAGATCAAAGTGAAATAATCTGTGCTTAATTTTTATTCACGTGCTTTTAACAAATATCTTGTGCGTCTAAGCTCCTTAATTGCTTGAACTCAGAAACTAACAGACCGATTTTAAACATACACCGAAAAAATAAATAAGTAGGAAAATGTAAAAGGTAATAGATAATGTTATCCTCTTTTCACTGTCAAATTATTAACACTCGAGTGTTCCATGGAGGTGAGTAGTAAATATTTTAATAATGCAAATGCCATAGGTGCCACTATGAGTCTTATTTTCTACGTCTTACGGTTGATCGATAGATTTGCAAATTTAAGCATTCATCACGGTTAGGTTGTAGCCGTTTTCCAACTCAATGTGAGATGTCTCCGTAGCTCGGGGAACGTTAAGCCCTTGATGTCATACCAATTGTTGCGAGCAGTGTGTTTATCTAAATAGACTTAGCAATAAGAGATCAAAACAAATTCTCCAGCTAAAATGGCAAACAGTAATGTTTCCGATCATTAATTTCGATCATCTTTCTATACCAAGTATAAGTAAGCTTGGACAGTTTCACGGAAATACTATTTTCTACATCATTGGAGTTTTCTTCACCGCTACTCTATAGGCTCTATAGCCTACGTATGTATGTGGAGGTTTATTTTAAAACTACTTTGAGCTTGCGGCCGCCTTCTTGCGCCTATCCACTGTTAACAAGGAAAAAAGTTGTCAAACGATGGCTCACCTTAATGAATGTGGTATATTCTCTTTGAATTCCAGCTTTGATCTCATATTTATAACACGAAAGATGTAATTAGGCGTAATTTAAATGTAATTTAAATATTCATCATAAAATGTTGGTCTTATATTTGCGATTTTATCGTTTCTTAAATTGAGACCACTTTTTAACCGACTTCAAAAAAAGAAGGAGGTTTCTCAATTCGACCGTATATATATATTTTTTTATGTGTGTTCGCGGATAACTCCGTCGTTTATGAACCGATTTTGATGATTCTTTTTTTGTTGGAAAGGAAATATCCCAACCATGACAAGGAAACCAGGAATTGATGATGGCATCCTAGAGAAATCGAGGGGAACTTTCGAAAATCGTACTGACGACTAGTACATTTGTTATGTTTTTCGTTAAGTACTTTAAGGCATTACTATTTAGTGAAGGTTTGGAATCGATCTGATGATGGAGCACAAAGACAGTCGAGGGAATTTCTCAACGATTTACAGCAATTACTTGGTTTTTGGACTTAATTCATTTCTAATGATGAGAACTTTGCTCCTTTAAGGGTTATAAGTGCCATTACAAGTGACCATAGACATGGCAGTCGAGGAAATTCCTCAACAGCAGTCATGTCGGGCTTTCTTCATACGGTTCAATATGCTAAAATGTTTAGTGTGTACAAAAATAAAACCTAAGTTAGATTTAGTTTTACCCATCACTAAAAATTGTAAAATAAAATATTTTATAAATCATATTTTTATCATAATTACTTAGTAATTTATTCTATAGAATGTGTTCTGTTTAGCTAAGTTGCTATCTTAATTATAATTCAGAAACAGTTTTAGTAATCTGGCAATAAAAAATATAAATAGTCGGGGTTTCTTCTGGCAACTTTACGCTTCCCGCGTTATTTTGTTACTCATAAATGTAATTTATGTTGGTTTAAGGTTAGTTAAATTTTGACTCACATCATCCGATCCCGTGAGTGTCGTAAGAGACTATTGGGCACTAAATAACACTTTATTGTGGTCACCAAATTGCTATCTAAGCGCGATGACGCAAACCGTTTACTTTGAGAAAGTTCTGTGTTCAGTAGACACCTTTAGGCTGTATATTATGAAGAATGAATTGATAGGTATATTATGAAGGCTAGTTAGACCAGTATTCAGTTTTCTGAAGCTTAAGACTACCCTAAATGATTAGTACAAAATGTTAGTGTAAATGTAAACCCGGAACTTCGGTGACCAACGTGGTCACAGGTCTAAAGGTTTCAATAGACCTACAGAAAATATTTAACTGAATAAAAAGCTGTGACATGCCTTTCTAACGCACGAAAAAAAAAAACGCAGGAGGTTCTTAAGTCGACGCGTATATTTTTTGTTTAAACGATTAGTAATATTTTAAACTTATTACTTACTAAGTATTTATCTTTAAAAACAAATCTTTTAACCAGTACCAACTTTACAATCAAGCGTGGTTACTTTGTATAACTTAAGATTATGACATCTACTTACAACTTAGAAATCTTGTGGTCACTATCTGGCTAGTTTTTGAACAACAATTTAGTTCGATTCGTAAGTCTCCCATTACTACCGCGGCAAGGTCGACTTAGGTTTACAGACAAGCTTATACCTACAAATTTATTTTTATTTAACAAAAAAAAGTATTTAAGTATGTATATCCGCATTCTAGAATCCTTAACACAAGCTAAATATATATGCTTACTTTGGATCTAGATGGCGTTGTGTGTAGTTGTTGAGATTTTATTATTATTATTATTTATTTATAGATTTCTGAGGTCGCTAGATTTAAAATTATAAAGATTCCAGATGTATGGTTACTTACATGCCCATTTATATTTCAGAAAGCAGGATATAATAGGGGCAAAGCATCTAATTCACACTGATAATTTTGAGACATAGTAATTATTACACACGTTCAGAATTTTCTACATTCTTAGTACTAGCCCTTAGATACAGTTCATTGGTCCTTCCTTTAATAACGTCAAGTTGTACTAGATATTGTTCTCCATTAACCTTAATAGTGGTCATCATCATATCCCCAAGAGGTAGCACTTAACATGATAAATTTCTTGTCTTCAACTAATGATTGCGCTTTGTTCGATAGCCTTATCAAGTGAGCAATCATATCATTAAGGATTATAGCGTAGTGTACACCTTAATAAAGGCCTCCAAATTGTGAGAAATGTATTGTTTTTATAAGAAGAATCATCAAAAATGTACTATTGCTGCCGTTTACTTTGTTTGTGTGCACATATTTGTTACGAGAGTCTGGGTAGAGTACACAAGCTATATTATGTTAATTGTATGTTTGTTAAATAGTTACTTTACACAAGGCATGTTCTCTAATATGGAGACTTAACCGTTGAAAAATATCGCAAAATAAAGTTTTGTTACATAAATTATAATTTTAAATTGAAATCTCCTATTTTCATAACTAAAGAGAAACCTGCAATTACCTAATTTAATAAGACTTGAATTAAGTAAGTGTATTGCCTGCGTCACTTAGCTTGCTACTTAAAATTTTAATTTACAATTTTTTTTTTATAATCTGGCGATTAAAAAGAGTGGCCTGAGTTCTTGCTAGTTCGTCTCATGGCCCTACCTTTCGTCAGCGAACTGGCAGTAGGTTAATTGGCTGACATTTTGTAATTTTTAACGTTTATAAGTGTTAATTAAATTAACCTAAATGAATAACATTATTTGAATCTTGAATTTGAATCTAAAGATTGATATCCTGTGCCTTTGCTTAGTTATCCTTGCCGATTATCATAAACAGGTTTCGGCCGCCATGTAATAAGTCCATGATGACGTAATTTTCTTCATACATTACATAATTAAAGAATGTGCAAGTTACATAGACTTTTTCCCAAGTTATCCGTTGATCCCTCAATATATTTTCATTAAACGTAGTCGAGTGGCGAGACGGGCGGCAGCCGTTAATTTATTGCAACGCCCTAATGCGGAATTTAATAAGGTGTGACTTGAAAATGTTCCCTTTATTCAGTAAATATTGTCGCTCGAGTGTTTATGAGGCTGTGAATGTGTGATACTTTACGGTAATGTTATGTGATGCCTTGTTGACTGCGTACAATGTTTGGAAAATTAGTTGTTTTACGCGGATCTTATTGTAGGGTACGAGTGAAATCTTATTGTAATCTTTCCGTTAGTGTTGTTAGTTGCTAGAGGGACCTTTTGTCAATTTTACTTCTAATTTCATATGGTGGGTATTGTATGTAATTTTACCAAAAAAATTGAAATTTAAAAAAAAATTGCTTGGATTATTAGTGAGTGTGTGAGTAAAGATTGAACCGTAATCATTCATACGGAGTTCAATTCATAAATAAATATGGCGTCCGTTTGTCGCCATCTTGGCGGGAGCTAGGCTACAAACGTTGCGTGAGCCGCATGCTAACGCCACAGCCTTGCCACTAACTAAATTTAATATAACCAACCCATAAATAAATCAGAGTCAAAATTGTTCCGATATTGACTCAAATAAATATAAGATTAGAATTAATTGTCAATTCACATAACCAAAGGGGGAATGAAAAACTATTCTCTCTGTAAATGTTTTTTGTTGTATCTATTACAATTTGTTGAAAAACCGGGATTGCTACGGAAGGGTGGTCGTTGATTAGAGGATATACTACAGTTCTTTAAATAAAGCATAATAAAACATACAAGCCGTTATCAACTGTGATGAGAATGAAAATGAGTAAGAAGAATAAAAAGCAGGGGATAGATCGGTTAACCCTCTACAGCTCTTTCCCCTTACTTTTCTTATTACTTTGAGCCGTCGGCCATTGCACCCATTGAATGAAACGCAAATGTACGATATTATTATTTTACGTCCATAAATGATTCGCTGATTTTACCGACTCATTCTTGCTAAAATCAGCAGGAATAGCTGTAACACTCTAAATGCACACACCTCTTCATAATTTGTCTCTATAGATGTGTCCTAAATAGTAATAGCCTTTGAAGTTACATAAAGCCTTTTACGGGGAAAACGACACTAAACAAATAAAACAAAGAAATTATGACTAAGTTATTTTAACAGAATTCCCGGCTTAGTCGGAGACGTGAAAGTAAAATAATCGTCTTGTTTACATTTCGATACTATCAAGAAAGATGAAAGCATTCAGATACGTGAAATACAGACGAATGAATTTAAATGTTATTATTCGTATTTAATGGTACAAATTTCATTAAAATAAAAAACCAGGCAATTATATGTATTTAATGGTACAGATTTAATTTAAGTTAAGACCAATTAGATTTTTTGCCCATTGCAGATGAAAGGCTTCTTTTTTCTAATACAAAAGGCTTGTAACGTGAACTAAAATCGCCACGCTATCTCAAAACAGATTGGCAGTTTCACTTTGGACTTCTATAGTCTAGGTTACTTAACAAGTTTTCCTTCATGTCAGTAATGTCCGAAAAACATACATTGACTTTATTCTACTTCTGTGAACGTAAAATATCTAGTAATTTATCAACCTGTAGCTGTTCACGACGGGAGACATAGATAGACGGGATAAAGTGGGTGTTGTCTGTCCAAAAATTGTCCTCACTTTTCACCTTCATTTACTCAAACATTTGGTGACAGTGGCCTTATTTTTTAAGCCGTTTTCACTGAAATTACGGTGTAGTTTTTACTGTTGTGTTGAATAATGTGTAGTAGTCAATACCTAATCCTTTGTTAGAAAGAAGAAATTAAGAAGAAGAATGCCTAATTGTTATGTATTCAAAACTTTGAAGTCAGATTTTTATAAGGTGAGTCTGAATATGTAGTATATACATATTTAAGGATCAATATTGTCATAATTGCAGTCAAGAGATCACTATTGGACAAGAGCTTTCATATTCCTTAAATTTACTATACATTTTATATAATTACTTGTAAATTTGAAGTGCAGTTGATCCGTCCCCACTATTTTAAATATATAGTTCATTAAAACGGTACGACACCAACTACATTATTATATAACTGAAATTGAAAACCATATTTGTGATGTTGGTAAATAAATGTTCATGATATTATAGAGTTATGATAATATCCCACTTTATTTATTATAAATACAAACTTATATGTAAAGCCTCTGGACTAACATTTGATTGAATATTTTTATTTTATAAGTAGGCAAATAATTCAGACAAGATGGATTATGACTTCAGAGGGATTTACAGAGCTAAAGTTAAATGAGCTTGTCGCAAAAATTACCGATTGTTCAATTTGAATATTCTTTTACTGATCGAAAGCTAAATTGAATGGCATAACCTGCTTTTACAATATAGGTAGGGACTCAGGCAAGCGTAAAAATGTTAATTAATGTATTTAGATACTAACAGATACTAACAACTAACACTTAAACTACAACTTTGTACTAACAAATGAACAAAGGATTCGTCTGCAGATATAAATACGTTCTCAAAATATTACAAGTTTCAACAGAGTAGACATTGACGTGGCTTGCGAAGGGAGAAATTAAATGATTTCCCTGTAAGCGATCACACGAATAATTCCATTAGCCTTCCAGCATTCTCTTTACTCAATTCAGTTCAAACAAGGACTTCAGTGTCGCTTTAGAGCAAAATGCGATTTAAATAAAACGTTTGTAGTGTAATTTGTAGAGATAACAAAATAATAGGGTAATACTTATTTTTTTAAGACAGAAAGTTTCTTCATTAATGTTTAAATAAAACAACATTACGTCAATCAGTTTGCATTCGGCTAGCTGATATGAACTTCATCAGATCATTCGATAAAACAAAATAGCTTGATAAAATTTTAAGCGATTTTATGTGACTATTAAGATGAAATGTTAAGATGAAATGAAATGTATAATAATTATGTTGTTGTTCTAGCTACTGCAAGGTCAAAGCCTCTTCTTATAAAGGAAAGACATTGATTATCACGCTTGCTCAAGAATTATTAGCGATTGCAAATCTGTATTTTTTTACTATTACGTTTTCCGTTCAAAATAAAGTACTGTCCGTTTAATTCAAGCAATAATATACCATTTAATTCTTTGCACGACAAAGTCATTAAAATCCACATAAACGAGTTAATCTGCTTCACACTTACAAAGCTTCAGTCGAATATGTCGATAACTTCCATGTTAATGCAACTATGGATGTCAAAGGGAAAAGCTTTGATTATAGACTTATCGCGCTTATTATTATATCTTATCTAAAATGAAAGCCATTGTAATATCAAATTGGCCACTCGAAGTCTATCACTACTATTACTCTGCGCGATTAATTCATACATGACTATATTGTCGAGTAAATGACAGCTGTATAATAAGAATAATACAATAAAAGGAAAGTAGGATACTGCAAGATAATTAACATAAAAATTATCTTCACTGGCCCTAATAATATATCTAGACAGTTTCTTTTAAGTCCGAAATCAAAAAAGAAGTAAAAAAAATGTAAATATATTTATTTAAAAATTTAAGGTTTAACATGCAAAAGCTTAACAGCGGTCCCCATACTAGGCGTACCTGTATCGCGGGCGATAACAAGTTTAGGCATATTATACAAGTTTACATATAATGCTACTAGTAACGTTTCATTTAACTCAAAGCACGTAGTGCGAACGTTTTTTTCACAGGACTGGTGCGTAGAAACTTCCCGCGGGAAATCACGACAAAACACCACTTACCTGCAACCAATAGCTTACGACCTACGTATGAAAGATACGAGTAACAATCATATACGCACCTACAGTGGAAAACAGACATAACATGAGAAATCTTAACATGCGATTCTTAACTTTAAATTGATACGCGTAAGATAGAAAATATCAAACAAACGTATCTTGTTTTACTCAATTTTTGCACTGACAAATCATATATTTTGGTTGTCTGTGATACGCGCTTATATTGTGATAGAAATGAAATGAAATTCGTTCACATAAGTCACAGTGTCACAATGAAAGCCTATTGATATGCTATTTGTATTTTTCGCAGCGAGTTAGGCAATGTCAGCATGATTGACATTGTATCGAATAAAGGAATGATATAGGGTTCATTTTTTGTATGTAAGTAATTATCATTTAATTTCATTGGTATTTATTCTACATTCTTAAATGGCGTCAAATGGAAACAAATACCGTGCAGGTATTTGTTTCCATTTGACGCTAGCCAGAATAGCTAATAAATTTGTCGCCATAACAAGACACAGTTGCTAAAAGAACAAGAATAAAGGAGAAGGAAACACTTGTAATTTAAATAGTAGTAAGTAGTACAGTATATTTTAGATTCTATTCTAGGTTAATGCAGTGTAAGCAATAAAATAAAAGACGTGTATCGTAAATTTGTACATTTTTGGAATTTGTCCAGTTTAACTGTGGAAGAGTGCATCGTTCAAGGTAAAATTTAATGACGGTTTTGTTTCCAAGGAAATAAGGTTATACATATAATATTTTATGCAGTTTCTTGGTAAACTTTAAGAATACCCAACATAAATATCTTTTCTAGACACTTGTAAAAGTATATCTACATCAACATTTAATTTCTAAACCTTTCTTCTGCCTTTTACGTCATAAATATGATAAGTATTAATTATCTTTAATTTCAGTGTTTTATTGTCTGACACTAGTCTGACGTCAACTTTATTTGCATATGCACATGATAACATGTAGTTAATTAAATTTATATGTATTAGTATATCATATATATATATATATTTATATATATATAGTATATATTATATAGATATACTATTTTTATATTATTGTTATTATTATTATATATAAAGACCCCAATAATTTTTTTTTCTCATATATCTTCCATGTACAGACAGCGATCGGTTACATTTTTATTATATGTATAGATATGCATTTATTTAAATATATAAAATAATTATTTTCTTAAAACTAAGTACTTTAAGCACCCACTTGATTGTCTCTGCATCACCCAATGGTAGACTGGTAGATAATGCCTCAGGCATTAAGTCCGCCTTTACATGTATGTGTATAAAGTTTTTAAATAAAATAAATAAATTATAAGCCGCAAACTCACAGCATAAAATTGACGAAATCTACATCATATAGTGTAGAAACTCTACCTGCAGACTTTTTAAAGATGCAATACCACACAGCAACATTTCAAGCAGCCTGTAGACGCTTACTGCTAAACGGAAGATTCTCCCAACGAGAGAAGTTTGATATAGGAACATTTAAGCTTGAGCTAAAATGGGTACCCATACGGCAACGCCGAAATTCGCGTGCTCTTACAACTCTATTTTCGTTTCTACATTCTTCCTCAATTCCTAGCTATTTATCTCTCTATTTCCAACCTTTATGATCAACTCACGACAGAAATCTTCGCTCCTTTAATAATCTTCTTCTATCATGTCCCTCTCATAGCACTGACTTCGCTCACTCTTCCTTTTTCATTCAATCGGTATTACTTTGGAACGCGCTTCCTCTCGAAGTCAGGATGGTTACAGATCGCTACAAGTTCAAGTTGAAAGTTCGGGAACTTCTATTCGACAGATTGGCGGAGTCATCACATCATTAACTGTCATATTATTAAGGTTATTTATATGTATATATTTATTTATTTATATATATTTATAGTATAGTTATATATTATAGTATATATTAAGTATATATGTATGGTGTAATGTATGGTTAAACGTGCACCTACCACAATCATCTCTGCATCACCTAAATGTTGGCTGGTAGAGAATGCCATTTGGCATTAAGCCTTCCGATGTACACGTAGTGCATGAAGTTTAAATAAATAAATACATTTAAAAGTTACAAATGCTTATAATTAAATACACTATAAACAATGATATTTCACTCAGAAGTTGATAAAGAATGAAACAAAGACTATACAGGTATGTCGCTATCCTCTGGGAAATTTAAGTTGAAAATGTCAAAGTACTACTGTTGGCTTGTGAAATCGATCCATGTAAACGAACTTTTGCAAAGATTAATAAGTAAGAGGTTATGACCTTTGCGTAATGTTATATCTGGTTTTTAAATGTCGTCCATATTAAGCAAGTATTGTCTTGACGATAAAAGTGTGCAATTTTTATCAACGAGTTGAGAAAGTAGTTGTTCTTGCTGCGTTTCATTTTAATGCGTCTTGTAGGCTCTGTTGCAAAATGACCACTTCTCAAAATGACTACAGGTAGCATAGCAGGTAGCTACAGGTAGATGAAAGTAATTTAATGCCTGTTTGATGAAGGGGACATTTTGCGAAAGGGACATTCTGAGAAAGGAACATTTTGCGAAAGGGACATTCTGAGAAAGGGACATTTTGCGAACGGGACGTTCTGAGAAAGGGACATTTTGCTACCTGTAGTCATTTTGAGAAGTGGTCATTTTGCGACAGAGCCGTCTTGTATACCACAGTAGTTTACGACCTGGTAAGAAGAACACTTTATACCAGGTGATAAAATCCGGTTATTAGCAAACAACCGTAATCGCAAAAGATTCGTTCCATGATGTCCACTATCAATCATGAGTCATAATGGATGCGATCAAGAATGGCTTTAGTTTTGTTTTTAATTCAGTCGATGAAAGGTGATTATTTCTGTCTGTGTCAATTAACTGTGGATAAACTTATAACAGTCTATATTTCATAAAGAGATCGTTATGTCTGTATCGTAATTAAACTCAAAACCCAAGAATTAAAATTTATACCCATAACCCTGTTTAAATTGTTAATCTTTTTGCGCCAAACTACACGCCAACGTCATTAAGAGATAAAAACACCCCGTGTATAATACAATAATAAATACGAAACCTCAAGAGGCAAACGTATTAATATGTTTCGTAGCGTTAGTTACGTTTAATATTAGGCACTTCCCTCCACTGTCTGGTTCCTTGACCCTTAACGAATGTCGAAACTCGCCCAATATTCCTTTACGTGGGGGACTTCTAAGCCCGTCTTAAAACTTAGAGCCGTCTATACATATTTTATTTTAAAGAAATTTATTTTGACGCAAATGTGTATGTCTGGGGTTTGAGTTTACACGAAGAATTTTAAAAAGGAGCAGCTTTGGGTGGCCTCCCTGTCATTTAGTGTTATAAGTACGTGCGATGAAATAAATATATGGGTAGAACTTTTTTTTGTTTACGTTTAATAACCGTACGATAAATATCATCTGGTTGTAAATCTAATTCTAGTATTAGTTAATTACTCTATTATAGTATTTTTGAAAAGTAAACGAAATCTAAAGTGAGCTCCAACTTCACGGTAGCCTTGGCTAAGCTCCTTGGCATTGCATAGCGACGGTGGCCACTTACCATAGACAATAAAAATAAGTTAATAGCTTTTCTTCGGTACGTCTATAGGTCTTATGTCTATGCCAAATTATATAAACAAAAAAATATATATACGGTCGAATTAAGAAACCTCCTCCTTTTTTTGAAGTCGGTTAACAAAAATATATATCACTTGAGATCCTGGTTCTTTATATAAAGTGAATATTAAAATTTCAAACACCGTTTTAATATTAAAAAGATAAGAAAGAAATTTACATAAAATCAAAAGGCAATGTGCCAGATGCCAGCGACGATTTAAAAATATTTCGATCACTACAGATATATTAAGTAGCATGATTTCTCATTTTTTTTTCATGATTTTCTTTTTTTAATACCCTTGAATATTGCACCTTTTATCAAAGATGCTTTAAATTTAAAGCTTTCTACTAATTGAAAGAAATACGAGGTGGGCGGTTAATTGTGCCTGTGAGAGTATAATAATTAATAAAATTAATGCAGAGTGCTGTGATAATGCTTTATTGATTTAAACATGTGGAATTTGGTGAAATGAATTCCGACGACTGGTGACACGAGTGTTAATTAGTTTACACAATTTTTGACTAACGCCGAAAGCGTATAATGTCGTTAATTTAAAGCCATTACGAGGACTACATTACTACAAATACCTTGTAGAAATGTAACGGACTAAGATTACGATAATAAATAAAAGGCATTTTATATATCTTAATATGAGTAGCTATTTGGTAAAAGATTTCATTACGAATTCTCCTATTTGAACAAAATTGCACGATCCACAAGAACATTAGAGCATCTTTATATGCCGTAGCTATACCATCCATAATGAGCCATATACAAAACTATGGATATTAGCACCGTTATCCTTAACAAAAGCGTATTATAAGTAAGTTTACTGACCAAATAACAGTTGGTTTTAACACGAAACAATTTCATAAGGCTACCGTAACGTATGTGGCTTTCGTCCCTATGAAAGTAAATCTTCGAAGTTAATCGCTCAGGCCGTCGAACACTTAATGAAGTGGGGTGCCTTTATGCGTATACCTTAAAGGGAGAAAGAGAGCCTTGTACGATAAAGACCTATTGCTACTCCATTACTTAACCTAACTGTGTTCATATAGAGTTGATTTTTCTTTCTTATTTATATGGCGTGGACGCAGTTTGGCCGAATGTGTGTCACGACTTCACGAACAAGGGTTCTTGGTACCGCTACCATGATATTCCACCGCATTATAGTTTTGATATTATCGCTTTTATTTAATCAAAAATGTGTCAAGAAATAATTGTTATGCTGTCATGGTACGAGGTTGATGTCGTGAACGATTTGAGGGCTGTTAGTATTGATTAAAATTAATTAAATTATAGAGCCAGTCATAATTCATACTTACATGACTTGTAAACGAATGAAATAAAAAAAGGACGATAAACAATAATACAATTATTCATTGAGCTCATTTATGGCGTACATTATCAATTTTTGTATTAATGTATGTATTCATTTACATTTACAACAACTACACACAACGCCATCTAGACCCAAAGTAAGCCTATATTATATAGCTCATGTTATGGGTTTTAGATACGGATATAAATACTTGAATACTTTTTTGTAAATACATACATATTATACATAGAAACACCCAGACCAATGCAAATAGACAGGTTCATGCACACAAATATTTGCACTAAACGGGAATTCCCCGTGACGTTCATTATACAGTACCACCGAACCACAGAGGTGGTCAATTTAATTTCATATGACGCGAACAAAGTCTATTTTAACACTTTATGGCGTGCAAATTTTCATATAAAATGTTGAAAGTAGATAGGCAATAATACAAGTAAAGTTAAAGAATGCTCTCAAAGGCTCAGTACTCGCACGGAATTCCAGACAGTTCTATCTTCTATAAAGTTTGCAAATTAAAATACTGTTCGCACACAGAATGTGGTCGGGAGTTCATTAGGTTGCTGGAAACACATACTAAGATTGTAGAAGTAGTGTCTCCAGCATTTCTAAACTATTATTATATATATAAAAGATTTGATTTTTTGTATGTTTGTTTGTTTCTTTGTAACGAGTTAACTAAAAATTTACGTTACCGATTTGAAAAATTCTTTCACGTTTAGAAATCAATAAATGATGCGTATACCATAGGCTATATTTAATTACGTTTAAAATTAAAAAAATTATAAATTTTCAATACAGTAGACACCAGAAGTAAAACAATAATATTTTGCAAACAGTATTGCTATCGTGTTATATGTAGGCGTTAAGATAATTTTGATACCGAAGCGAAACGAGGGCGGACGTCTAGTATTTATATAAGATGCTTGACAAGCTTTAGCTTTAAAGTGGTAAGTAATAATTCGTCTAGAGGATATAAATTTACTTTTGTTTGTACTAGTCTGGATTTAGATTGATGCATATTATATAGTTCAAATATTTCTAATCAAGTCGAGTCGCTAGTATTCTTTACCACCCTTCGAGTAACACAGAAAGTATATGTCGATATATAATAATATCACAAAATTATAATGTCAGTTTTGCTTGTAAGTTACCTCAGTACAGTGGCAGTTGTCACTGTCATGATGATTGAATTTTAATTTTGATGGAATTTCTTGTTAGAAATGGCCAAGCAAATATGTAGACGACTATAGAATTTAAAAAATATCATGTTTTTATGAAATTTGAATATTTGATTAATTTATTTACCTAATCTACGTCATGAAATGTTGAATAAATAAATAACATAATTTTACATAACAGTAGACTACGAAGTCGCAAAAAATTTGTATATAATGACTTATATTTACTTACAAAATAGCTATTACTTTATTGTTCCCACAATTTCTTGATTTTGAATCCCATCTGAAACAAAAATATTTGTTGAGGGTATTTAAGTCTGTTAATAATTTATTGTATTTCCTTATTTCAGATCGTGAGTGACTTCTACTGTAACATCTCTATACCGTTTATATTGTGATCGCTACAGGTCGCCATGTTTCAAACATTGATTGTTAGTTAGGGTACGTTCATGCAAATTCAGATTACCATACGTGTTTCAATTTGTTGCACGATTGTAATTGCTATGCTGATTGTTTTATTATTAATATTTGCATCGGTGGCCAATACGTATTAGATCTGTATTGTGAGTTAGGTTTTAGTTCGATCTTGGCAGTTACGCAACTGTAAGCTAACTTAGCTTTAACTTTTCTAGCCATAACAAAGCAGCACATCACGTTTTATCTATGTTTTATCAGCTATGTCGGGATCTACCTATGTACCTAACTGAGTTCGAGTCTGTTTATTGTAGACATTTAGTCACCGGGCTAATAGCACAGATTACACTGAGAATTTCTGGTTAGAAAAACCCAATACAATATTAGCTTTAGTTCTATACTGATTATTACAATTCACATGTGTCCTATAGTGCAGGGGACGCATAGCCGAAGGGGAAAACGTCGCATTTATCATTTACGAGTATTAGCAATGTATGAACTAGGATGGCATGTTTACCACACATTTTATATAAGTGATTTTTGTATTTACACTTTCAAGACTACACTGACTACCTGCCATCAGACAAGGTAGTCATTTCGATAGGCAAATACGAAAAGCTTTTTTGAAATTTCCACAATGATGAATGAATAATATATTCAAAGAAAAAAAATTTATAGCAAAGTAAACATTAAGATACTATTCACTGTAAACAATTTATATATATATACATATATACTAGCTTTCCACGGCGCGGTTTTAAACGCATTTTTGCTTACTGCTCTACTCCTGTCGCCAGTAACGTCATAGTACATAGCCTGTAACCTTCCTCGAAAACTGGGCTATCATACGCAAAAAGATTTTTTCAAATCCGACTAGTAGATTCAGAGATTAGCGCGTTCAAACAAACAAATAAACTCTTCCTCTTTATATGTATATTAGTAAAGATAGATAGATTATATTCTAGCTTATTCCAGTGCTATTATGAGAGTAAACATGGCGGTTGAAACGTAACTAACAGTTTTGAATGCAGCTACATAAATATCTTGTTCTTAAGAGCCATTTATTAAGTTATGAACACATTTGTCGAGTCACAGCACATAGTAACGACGGTTAGGATCTTTACACACGTGTTACAAGTTGATATATTCTTCTGTCTTTATAAGCTAAATTGTTGCAATAGTTGTAATGCTTGTAATGGATTTCCACGATAACAGGGGGCCTACCACTACTTCGTATAGCAGTATTATTTTAATATTACTTTGTGTTTTGACTTTTTTTTTAACATTGCTAAAAGAGGTTGTTGTAGGGCCCCAGAGTCTAAATAAAGCTGTAATTCAAACCTTGAATGAAGAGGGACAAACGACGGATATGTCAAACGACTCAAAAAACACCGCGGTAGACATTTTCAGAGCATAAACTAATTATTATATGTGGGAGGAAGTTAATTTAAAAAAAGTCTCACTTATTGTATTTTTTAAATGAAAATCAAAAACCGTCGATTAACTTTATGTAAACTAAATGTTACTTTACTGTGGTCCACTTTTCTCTAAATCGAGCATGGTAGATAAAGAAACTTTGCGTTTTGACAAAGAGCTGCTGTAGATCAGCTGTGAATGATTTCAAACTGATATTGATGTGATGAAAATATTACCCACAGTCATAATGTATATATAGAGCCTTAAATAAATAAAACCTGTTTTAACAATTCGTTTAAAACATTTTTTAAATACACCCATCTTTTTCTTTGTCTACAACGTTTATTGTTTGAAATACCATGAAACTAAAGACTTATCTGTATATCCAGGCGTATAGTTTTCATCCCAACAAAGGACGGCTGACACTATTGTAAAAATCTCATTTAATTATCTCGAGATTAATGCACTCTCGTGCGGTTATGCGAATGTCGTGTAATTATGGCGTCGGCGTGACGTCACGACGAACTGTGTAATGAGTATGACGGTTAATTGAACTAGGGAGTTGTCACGTTGGATTATGTACCTACACTGCTATGAGGGATGCGTGTATAATATAAATTAGGATTGAAAGACGGATTGACGTCTATTAGGTAAGTCTATTTGATATAAATAAAAAAAAAATGTTTTATTTATTCATCATAATCTTGTCTTTAATAGGATTTGACTGACGAACAGTGAAAGAAAATGTATTTTTTTTTTTATATTGTAGCCTACTAAAGTGACTCCACCCCGCCTGATGGTAAGCAGTCTGTGGAATCCAGAAGTGGCGGCCACTATACCAAAAACCATCTTCTTAACTGCTGGTATGGTGGCCTCCACTATGGCGGCTGGGAATGGGGTTAGGGGAAGGGAATGAGGGAGCTGAGGAAAGAGGAAAGGGGGGAAATTGGGTCTCCGGCGCTCTCACTCACCGAACGAAACGCAGTAGTACGGATACTACTACTCTTAAGTCGATCTTCTATGAGAGGTTAGTACTTCTCCGGACGATCCGGCCCATTCATGCGGAAATCACCGTGGATCTACTACCGTAACAACTACTACCGTATTTTTAATTTAGATAATGTAATATTTTTGTATATGGGAGTAGACACGCCTGTAAAATCAACCCAGTCCTATTTTGTAGTAAAAAGCTCTACGGTTTATAAATAAGGACGAATCAAAGTTAAATTTAGATTATTGAAACGATTGAACGATTTATTTTTCAAAAGAATATTCAATCTCATTGAAAGTTTCATCGAGATGACAATGTATTTTTGTCAATCGCACTACTTATAATTTCTCATCAAATTATCCTGTCGCAGGTCTGCTGGAAGAAATTTCTGATGAATTAAGAAGTAGGTATCTTTGTGCTCTTGTTATTTTATGTAGTATCTTTATAAGTTTTGTGTCTGCATATAAATGAATAAATAAATATGACGTGTATCTATATTACTAGCGACCCGTTCAGACTTTGCACATGATTCCTAATGTTTTTAAAATTTTTTACAGCATTTAAATCTATAAAATTCTCGGCCTTCTTTACTATATTATAAATGTGTTTATAAACCTTCCGCAAAAAAAGTTAACGATAGTTAAAACCGCATTAAAATTCGTTTCGGTGCTTAGAAGAAATTAATTTACTTCTTATTAAATATTTTTCTTTGCCTACGGAGCTTCATTTTATTTATCATGTGTTTATAGGTCAAATACCACATACACTGCTAAGCATATAAGACAGCGTTACAATAGGGGTGACGTCAGAGCAGCAATGTAGAGGAAATTACATTGTACCCTACATGTCTATAAGCGCTATCAAGATCGCTTGTGTTCGAGGACAGTCTTATCGATGTTGTTTATATTTGTAGAATGCACTTCATTCGCATGTTTTAAAGGTTTTGAACCTTCTTTTTGAGTCTAGTACTATATGTTCTTTGTTTGTAGCAACATGGCGTTTTGTTATATCTCGTCAATAATCATGTATCGACCCCTTCTACGTAAAACTATCCTAACCCCTGTATTAACAAATAGGGTTTAGATGCATCTCTAGGTTTCCTCGCTGTATTTCGTTCACATTTATTACAAATAAAGCTTTATAGATAGCAAATATAGATTGATGAAGGTACATACAGTTTTATCACACTACAATTTAAACATTATATCACCCCCACATTCTGTAAGCAACGTGTTAATAAACTTTCAGACGAGTTCATGAAAACAATTTATGACCTAATAAAAGTACCGTTAATGCATGATATTGTGTTGGATAAGCTTGCAAGCTTGCGGTCGTTGGCCTGTCATCGATTGCAGTAATGTTATTCAAACGCCAAGGGGTGAACGAGGTGCATTGCTGCCTCAAAAAGAAAGGAATCGTTCGGCATGATAGCACTATTTCTGTATGGTAATGACTTAATGAGGGAAGGAGCTGCTTTGATATCACGATCGTAGCCGGCAGCGAGACGCCGCGTGTCCTCAGTGGCAGTGTTATTAAACGATTAGTGAGACTCTTGATGTATTTACAATGTGAAGAGTGTATAATGTTGGAAGTTTATTAACTGTTAGTAAGTTTTGTAAGTTTGATTATCAGACCAACATAATCAGTATTTTTATACATAAGATATGATTAATGATAAGTGGCTATTAGCGCTTATAGGGTCAATAGCAGGATGTCTGTTACAATCATAAGAAAGCAACAAAGGCTCACGATCATCAGTTTTACATTACCTACATACTTACTCAGTTTCGGAACCCAACTTAATATCAGAGCCTCGAGGACTAGGCCATTACAACAATCAATTTAAATAAATTGATTAACTTCAAACAATAATTATATTTCTGATTTATCTAAACTAATATTATAAAGATAAACGATTAGATTTTTTGTGTTTGTTTGTTTGCAACGGTTTAACTAAAAATCTACGTTACTGATTAAAAAAAAAATAACTTTAGACATAAATTTAAGCGGGTAACATAGGCTATATTTAATTATGTTTAACAAGTTATTTCAGTAATTTTAATATTTTAAGCGCCTTCGTGAATCTTAATAATACAATATGATACTATTGCTATGGTACTTTTAGGAGTTTGTTGTGAGATCGAATGAAACTTTTGATACCGAAGCGAAGCGACGGCAGATCTCTAGTTCTTTATATTTATGTAGTAAGTAATGATTAAAATCTGCACTATCTATATATCGTGAACTGTAAGTCTGTTGCATTTCTGTATGCAAATGCAGTAGTTCAGTAGTGATGTTATCGGGTTGCCGTCGCAGCAGGCCGCGGTCGACGCCCGCTCAACCGCCCGTTCGGCGCCGCACCCATCGATTCTACACTGTTTCGATTTTAAACCGATAAGTGTACCGTGTCGAATGAAGAAGGAATGGAAAAGGAAATATTTGAAAGTAAATAATTTTATTTACAAATAAAGAAAACTTACAGCTAGCACAACAATAATGCAAGGTGTATATAAAAAAGATGGCCAATTAAAAGTTTTCGCAGATAATATTTTTAACATACGATATTAATGTAAATTTGATGAAAGAGATTAAAATCAGGAAGACAATATTATAAATTTAGTGTGAGGAGAAGAAATCATTACACAGTATTCTTTTAAGTTTAGAGCAACTTACACTAAAAAGATCAATGTCGACCCTCTGACACTCAGCGTAGTACGAACGACACACTCTAATTAAAAATGAATTTTGCCTGTAGTTATTGTGAGCGACAGGTGTATATAGAAGGTTATGCCTTAGAAGCGCAGAAGGTACACGTAAGCCAATTTTGTTCACCAACTCACTGACATCCAAGATATTTCCTGATGATACAGCGTGAGCAGTGTCTAACAAGGTGGGCTGACCTGGTATAGGTGACGGGCATTTGATGGATGAAGGTGAAAATTCTTGCAGTGGATGTCTCTTAGCTAAAATAATTATATGTTACTTTAAAGAAGTTCTCATTTGAATTTTTGATGTCAATATTTTTTACTTCCACCTTTATAATAATGATGCATAGAGTTACGAAGTATCCTGTAGGGGGCAGGCAGTGGTATGTTACACCCACGTTTTGCGAGTTTCATTAGATCTCATATTATAGGGGGTGAACCCATTCGTATTCCTAGCACAATCCAACGACCCTTTCATTTCCTTCGCCTTACGTTGTTGTGTGATTCACAAAAATTTTGTTTCATGTGTCCTGATTTACTTTGTGTCTGATACTTGTATGTTCGTTAGTTCTCAATACATAAAATAAACATAGAACAATCTTGTTATCAAAAGTATAATAATTTATCCAAACAATTTTGCAACTACCTTACTATCTCTTGTACATACTGCTAAAGTTTTCCAAGCGTCGTCGGTTTCCAAGTCTAAGTTATAAATAACAATTTGTATAATAAATACCGGCGATGCAATCTCACTGCGCTGCGTCTCCATAAATTAACGAAATGTTGGCTTGCCTTCGTGAAATTGCATTCTAATCTCTGGTTCAAGAACACTGAATATTCTAGAATGTTGGACTGTCTCACTACAATAACCTCTGGTCCTAAAGAGCAACGCTATTTGTGATAAATGTCGTTGAAAAATTAGTCTAAAGCATCATACT
Source organism: Parascotia fuliginaria (assembly GCA_963082885.1). Lineage (NCBI taxonomy): Eukaryota > Metazoa > Arthropoda > Insecta > Lepidoptera > Erebidae > Parascotia > Parascotia fuliginaria. Next base: position 20,079,479 of record OY720172.1, read on the forward strand.
ATAAGGACGTTTTTCCGTGTCTGGGCTTTTAGTTACGCCTTTCTTTTGTGCAGTAGAAATTCTCGAAAACTGATGTGTTTATTGCGTGTACTGTGAACTGAAACATTGATTATTCGTAATATACTAGCTAGTGATTCCTGCTACAATGTGCGAGGTTAACAACTTTGTTGTGCACGTAAAGTTTACTGACCCCGCGTGATATATTTTTTTAGCATGCAAAAATGCAAATTTTATAATTGTTTCATTTGAACACTTCAGTCTTATTGAGTACATTAATTGTTTACCACGACTTTTATTATCCTTATTTGGTCTGGTTGTAACTGATTGTAGGTACATGAATGACTGTTACGAGTATGAGACTTCTGCAACTGTGTTGCTGAGACTCTATAATCAGGTTGCTGGGCAACACCGGTATTCTTTGCTTAGGTTAGCATTTTAAAACATAAACGTATGCGCACCAAACATGCATCTTCATAGACTACCCTTAGGAACTAAAATATTATCTAAGCATGGTCGGAACGATGGAATCTTAGCTGCACATAGCTGTATAATTATATCATTGTAATATAGGTGACGATTTTTTTTTGGTATAGGTAAACATGTTATTCTTATTTATTTATAGGTTGCCTTGAAAATAATCTAAAAACCATATACACATCAAAAGGTAGCTAGGGCGTGAAATGCATGCGGTTACGACATTTTCTATTACTGTATACAGTATAAAAATTTACTTGTACTTGGCAGTCTCATGTAATTTCATCGTCCAACGCCTGCCTGGATCCCAATCCAATAGTTTTTAGCGCTTCACTTGATAACTCGATCTTCACACAGATATCTACTTGAAAATGCTTTATTGTACGTTATTTTTCTGGAAGATTCGATAACGAAGAATGAATAAATATTTACTTTCTGCTTTATAAAAAATACTAGCTTTCTGCGGCGCGGTTTCACCCGCGCGTAAAATATGGTTTGTTGAATCCTTCGGGAACCTGACCAATTTTCGGGATAAAAGTAGCCTATGTCCGTCTCCGGCACCGTATCTATTTATATACCAATTTTCATCGAAATGGGTTCAGCCGTTTAGGCGCTGAGTGATAACAAACACACACACACACACACACACAGACACACACACACACACACACACACACACACACACACATTATATTATTAGAATTAGGATGGTTATAAGTATGGATTAAGCTTACCTATGCTATTTAACATAATAGGTATTGCTTTCTGCTCGACGTAGTAGTAGTTTAAGTTGCCTAAAATTTTCCGATAGCAATGTATCTTATACTTACAAAATTAAAAGCAATAGTAGAACGATAAGGAAGTAATAAAGTGTTGAATAAACTTAGTCTTTTCAACAAATCGCTGCTTTGTTCTCGTAAAGTATTTGAAGTCATCGATATCGTAAACTTGCGAATGAAAGTTTGCTTATTTTGAACAACGGAAAACTACAAACAAGTTTCTTCATTTAAGGCGTCGCAGTGTTATTGCAATTTGTCTAGTTCGTATATAAGCAAATAGACCATATAATTTGGTTCTGTTACTACCTGGTCAAGCGTTGTAGTACTTAGTATCTTCTCGAAGTTTTAAAATCATAAACCGAACTAAGTACCTATGTATTTGAAACTTACGACATTTGAAGAAGAAAAATAATACGTATAGATGAAAGAAAACATCAAAGTAACGTCGAATAATAAGGTCAAAATTAATTTTGAATGAATTAGGTAGGTATAGGATCGTATCTCAGTCGTCGTATGGCAGTCTGATACTTTCAACTCTAGAGTAAAAAGGACATCAACTCACTAAAAGTTAATTATTTTACGTTTACTTATTTCCTTTATTAATTGTCAAAATGTACTTTAACAAGGTACAATAGATGCCACGTTTCGGTTACATTTTCAGTGAGTAAATGAATGTTCCAACGAGAAATAGTATTGTACTAAAATTTATTGTTTCTCATTTGTAATGAAGAATTCAGTGATTAATATACAAAATAATTACAATTTATACCACACAAGATCCCAAATAATCAAAGTGATACGTTAATGACGTATATACACGTCAATTATAATTTATGAAGATCCTTTAATTACAATTACCTGATTGATTTCAATTATAAGTGGATTTACACATAGGAAATTTGTCAGTGAAAATGATCACTTTACATTAACTAATCTTACTATGCTTCAATTAATTACTCCTTCAAGCAACTAGTCCCATGACTTAATCAGTTAAGTATTCATGATTCATTGTATAGTAACCCTTAGTAACAATTAGTTTAAATTAATGTAAGGGTTGACTCATGCAACACGGCTGTTTCACTTTATTACGAGTATAAAGGTGTATGCTTTCTCCAGGTCATTGACCAACAGTGGAGACAACGAGATTTTAGCCATTACCATGGTCTATTCTGGCTTTCGTAGTACGATTGTACTCGTTCGCTTATCATAATGAAGTATCGTCTTAGTGCTTTACTCGACGCATGCGCGTCCGTCCAGCTTCGTAGTTGTAAGCAAAATGAGTGAGAGAGGGCAGTGTCCCACACTCCCCCACTATACTGTAGCGCGCATAGACAAGAATACGACGATGTTGAAGACTGAGACAGGCACTTCTATATTACATAGGTATCATTCCTCCATTCATTGGTTGTGTTTTCTAAGCTTATTCTGAAATGCTTAGAAAACACACCCATGTCTATAGGTTACAGTTACCATTTACCATCAGGAGAACCGTATGGTTGTTCGCCACAAAAGTTGTATAAAAATAAAGTGCCTAATATGTGAAAAATAATTTTATTGCGCATTATCCAAGTACAACCAATTTAAGCGTTAACAACGGCACCATTACATGTTTAAGTCTGGGATTAACATCAAATTAAATCCCTAACATTGTACTAACATCTATTTTTAAAGGAAAATGATAGAAACTTTTAAAACCGTGTTTGAAACTTTCAAGAGTCGTTTCGTGACTTAAATGATTGTGCCGAACCGATAGAATCGATTATTCGTTTACTTTATGAGGTCAGGCAAAAACGGATAAAAGTTCATGTCAGCAATTTGTTGGAACGATTGTTGACACATTACGTGAAGTGAAAATCGAGGTTAATAAGCTAAATTTACTATGCGATCTTATTTTCTCTTACTGAAGATAAGATATCAGGAATTTTTGACGTCAAATGATTTTAAATTTCCTTTTAAGTATGTCCTTTCAAACGTCGACCGCAAACTGTCAGCATTTCCTTTTATCAATACGATGATTTAATTTAGGTGGCCTAGCGCGTTTATAAATATCACACATATTAATTGACTGACAAGATCATTCAACTTGTATTTGCAAGGATAATTATATTTTAATGTCCATTAGTGTAGCGAAATATTTAAGGTTTGTTTGTAAGTTTCGAGACAAAACTCGTCCCACCTTTTATAACATGTAAGAGAATGGGCCACTAAAAAGCTTCACGTAGAGAACCGCTATAAAGTGTAAAACCTTGATATCATAGTAAAACAGCAGTGAAAGATAAAATGTGACGAAATAAAGAGATAGTATTCACGACACCGACAGGCGGCGACCGACCATAACTTCTTGTTATTATACTCATACAAACGAACTTCATCATCACGATCTATCTACGGTAGGTTTTAACATGTATTTTGCCTGCTTTTATGAATTTATTTGTAAAGATTAGGAGCATTTTAAAATACGCATTTATCTTACCGGGAACAGCGTAAAATATTTCTATGAAAAATGAACACCGTTCGCAGGTGTTTATTCTTTGAACTAAATTTTCTTAAACATACCGCTTACATACATTGTGTTATACATATTTTCTTGTTTCACTGTGAATATAAGGTCTTTCATAGTCTTGGGTATATTCTTTTCATTTTTAAATATTACTTACGCTTAAATATTTTCTATATCATAAAGAGTTTCTCAAATACCACCAGATTCCATACAACTGTCAATGACTATAAAATTATTTTTTAGAAAAAAAAAAAACGAAAACCATCCATAACTAAAAAGTAGAAATTAATAATTTATTTACTTAAAAGCAATGAACATTGAAGGGGAATCAAAGAAATCATTGATATCTATATAATATCTATTTACAATTTATAATCACTGATTTTGTAGTCGGTGCCAGCCAAGAAGAATCTTTAATTCAGCCTTTGCAATAAACTTTAGAAATGCAAGGCGGCAAAAATGGCAAGCGCGGGGGACTACCCGAACGCAGTCAGACGCGTGAAGGCAGACGTCATTGATAGTTGTGTCTAAATACTTAAAAAAAATTATGCGCACTTATCAGGTTCCGTTCGATTTCTTGTATTAAATCTTTATTTTACATTCGTAGATTAATAGAATTATCAATTAGGTTATTTTTGCTAGTAGGTTATGTTTATTAAGGTCAATATGATCCTTCTTGGCTGGCACCGACTCCAAAATAAGTGATTATAAATTGTAAAAAGTATAGTATTATATATGTTTCAATGATTTCTTTGATTCCCCTTCAATGTTCACTGCTTTTAAGTAATTAAATTATTATTTTCTACTTTTTAGTTATTGATTAAACATGTAGGTATAGTTTTAAAGTCGGTTTTCGGTTTTTTTTCTAAAAAAATATCTTATTTTTTTAACTTTCAGTGGGAAGTAATTGTGTATTGTTAATATATTTAATATGGATAGGCCTACCAAACGTGCTGCGCAAATGAGACAGCGCTGTTTGGAAGAAAGTAGTGACGAGAGGGAAGATAATAAATAGAGATTTGAAGTCCTTAAAAGTGAAGTGTGTCCTTAGAAGTGCTAATCGCTGAACCCTGAATTCCGGAAACCACAAACCAAAAAAAGAAGTGAAGACCTTCCAACAAAACAGAATCTTCAAAAATCATATAACTGACGGAGTAATCGTGTGACAAATATACAAAAAATAAAGTGTTGCTGTAAAGGCAAGTTACATGGAAGCCTTATGCCTCCAACTTGGCTTAACGACTACCAAATTATAGTGATAACCAGAGTCCTCTGCTTCTAAAGCATGAAGACGCTCAAAATGAAATGCCACAAATGGTCACCCATCCACGGACAAGTTGTTTTTAACAAAGAAAGAATTTTGGTAATCATTTCACAATTGTGGTCATGTCCATGTCAGAAAATTCGTCACAAAAGACATCGACGCGTTGCTTTACACATCTTCACTTCTTGCATACTTTTTTATTACAAAATGTAAATTTGAAGCCAAACCACTGAGCCATTTTTTTAAAACTAACATGGGATCCGATTTTAGAGTATACCCTTTCAAATAAAAAAGAATTTCCCAAATTGGTTTATAAATGACAGAGTTCTGTTGTAACAAACATACAACTACTGAACCATTTTTTATAATAAAAATATGGGACCAATTTCAGAGTAGGTATACCCTTTTAAATAAAAAAAGAATTTTTTAAATCGGTTCATAAATGAGTTATGAGGTAACAAACTTAAAAAAAAAAAACACCATACGACCCGAATTGATAACCTCCGCCTTTTTAAAGTCGGTTACAAATACATATTTATTTTATATATAAAATTTAAAACAAGCGGGCATTAGTAAACCACGATGTCACTTTTTTCTTTATAATCCCGATCCGACCAGTCAAAACGCACACACCCTAATTATATATAATTCGTTAATTGTATCAATATGAATAATAATATTTATTGCCATGTGTTTTTTTTTATTGCTCTTGAATAATCGCGTCAAGATTTGTTCAAGGTTTAAACATAGATAAAATAGCGATAACAACACCACCTTTGAAAAGTAGGTAACTGCGGTAACCGCAATATCGACGCAATGTGAAAAAGATTGTGTGATCGCTTAGTAAATATACGGTCGACAAAATGAATAGTTCCGTACAATGAAGAAGGAGCTTATATACTCGTAGGTATATATAAATATTTCTCTGTGATAAATTCTATAACACTTGCGCCGCAGATCGAAGCGCGCATCCAATCAAGGCTGTCCCGTGCACTACCACTACTCTGAACCGGTAATAATAACAATTGCGTACCTAGAATTTTGCAGTTTAAAATTATTCATGCCTTAGTCACTGAAAAGAAAGTCACGAATATTAAAATATCATTTTATAAAGTGCTATATTCATTAACTCGCGTAGCAGACTCATAACTGGAGCGCACATTTTTTTCCTTCAAAATGAAACATTTCAAAAGACTGCCACGACCTACTAGTGCAGTTCATTATTATGGAAAAACAACTGGATATTCACAAAGGACATTCGTGAATTAAAAGCTGAAATACGACCTAGAACTGTCAAGGAGATAAAGTACGGGTGGGAATAAACCAGTGAATATATCTACTGGATCAACATGGTTCTTACTCGTTAGCCTAAAAAACTGCCGTCTTATAAGCTAAACGTTAATAATTCGATCCATTTTAGATAACGATTTTTAAAATAGAAAGTGCCTTGTTATGAAATAAGCTTTTGACATTGTTTAGTCTTACGTTATGTATACTACTAAATAAAGCGGCAGAGTTTGTTTGTTTGTTTGAACGCGCTAATCTCTGGAACTACCAGTCGGATTTGAATCTTTTTGTGTATTATAGCCCAGTTCTCGAGGAAGGTTATAGGCTATGTAACAGCACACTAATTGCGACAGGAGCAGAGCAGTAAGCCAAAACGCGGGTAAAACCGCGCCGCCGAAAACTAGTGATTTAATAAAAGTAATAAATGAGTAATGTTTGGCATACCTATTTGAATATCGAATAATTATATTGAACAATATAAACAAATAATAGCTTCATAACTTTAAGACAAGAATAGAGATTATTTAAAGACCATTTTTATTAGTTACTATTCAAATATATTTCAATATAGATTTGTAGGTTACATAATCGTTAATTTGAATTAACGTGACTCAGTTTCTTGGCTTGCTTCTAAACGGATTTAGGTTAAAATATACAAGTGGTATACGACTTGGTAATTTTCACGTCACGGAAAATTCTACTCTACGTCTTAACACGCAATCTAATTTGATACAATATATTTTCGCTATAGAAAATAAATGTTTATTTAGGTTAAAGAGTACCTTCGTTAATTGATACGTCTAAATATTTTAAGGGAATTCTGAGGATTACGTATACGCTGCTAATTAGGCAAGCCAATCAAGTTACGAAAAGATTGATTAAGAATCTTGTTTGTGAAGACTTTATATCATGATGAAATTTTGATTTTATTTTTGCATTTTCTCTAATTTATTCGTCGACAAATCACGTATTTAGGATGAAACTCTTGGCAATAAATATTGTATACTAAATTAACAACAACTATTTTATAATTATTATTTTTATAGGAACCCCAATTGCTCTGGAACGTAGTGATTCATGTGCAGTGTGGCTTAATACGCCAAATTTGCGCAGATATCAAATTTTGATCTAGTTCATCTATTGACTACTAAGAAAACTTGTGCTAGAAGTGAAAAACATGTGACTCACTAGCACACTTCTAAATCAAAAACACATCAAAAGACAAATACATAGTACGTTGGTTCCATAAATTATTTTTAACGGTCGAAAAGTTTTAGTAAAACTAGATTTGGTAGTATCGATTACACAGCCACAGGCAACCGTAACCGGGGTACGTACAATGTTTTATACTCTTTTTACACCGAAATAGCGTTTCCAGTTGCAAAGTTGTGATAGCCGTACATCCATCTAGTTTAGAATAACACGACACATTGTTACCTGCGCCAAAAACGTTTAAATTGTCGTCAAGAATGTCGTGTGAAGGCAAAAATATATCTAGCTCATACCACGCCATGTAACTATGCATTATGAAGCAATTTGGAGCTCGGAATTACATCGCGGCAAAATGAAAGTTTCTAGTCGGCTCTTAAGCCTTACAAGTGCTTTTGCTCGCCAGTGCAGGTAATGAATGCACTTTTGCAGACAGGAAACCTATTGCTAGTGTACATTGGTTTGGCTAAACGTTTAACAAAAGAGATTGAGCTGCAGTTTTAAGCTTAAATTAAGCAGCTTCAGAGCTGCTTTGGGGAAGTAATTTTCTGAAACAGATATCGTTAAAACCAGAAGTGGGTACATTAAGAAGTATACAGATACTGCAGAAAATTTTAAGAGAACTAGTCCTATGTTATTAAATCCTTGTGTGAATGTGGTTTATGATGGTTACGTACCTCTTGCCAACAGTGAACTGACGTCGGCCCATTTGCCACCATTAGCGATTACAAAGCCAATGCTACTCAATTTGTGAGCGCCTGTGATCATATACCTATTAGTGATCACTTACCGCCTTGTCCATCGGATTAGGGAATAATCTACTGTGTTAGCCCTTGGGAGTTGTCTGATTTCTCACATTAGGGAATTATAAGCTTACATACTAGGTACATTAAGATGCTTACTTTAACATAACATGTTTTGACTCGCAGACATAATATTGTTATTCCAAACTTTAATGTCGCTTTTGTTTTATTTGTTATGGCCATGTGCATACAGCACCCAATTAGGTAAGAATGGAATCAGACGATTTGTTTGCTTCATCTGATGATGATGAAGCAAACAAATCGTCTGATTATAAGCCGAAAGATGTCCGTTGCTAGACATAGGCCCTCCTCAATTTTCCCTACCTTGACCGTTCGTGAGCCGCCTTCATCTATCGTCGTGGTTTTATTAAATAAAGAAAAGCGAATGACCTTACCTTGATAAAGACAAAGATTCGGCATTACCAATCTAACGACTTTATTACCTTTGTGTTTGTCATTTCAGTACTATGGCTATCACAGTCGGTGATAGCCATAGTACAAAGAGTACCAAATCTCATAACGTAAGGTAAATATGTTAGCTTTTATAGTGTGGGACGATGAGTAACATAGGGGTGTCTCCACAGTTTACTTTCGATATTAGTTACTTTGTTTTTACTATATACGCGGAACTCTGCTAAAATGTGTGCTCTGATTTATTATTAAGAATGTCACCTTTTGTTCGAAATATTCAGTTTTGTACAAACATAATGTAACTTCATGTAACCGTTTGCTTTACAATTTACAACAATGTTGAAACACGCTATCACACTACCCTATTAACCCCCCCAATATCGTTCCAACATTTTCTAAACACGTTTTAATTTTTCTTTACTATTTTCTTCGAATATTATAACTTACCTATTGGAAAACGAGTATGATACTACTATGCGAATCCATCCCCTACGCAAGGTTGGCGCGCATGCGCGAAACATCAGCGCGCCACCCAACGCAGTTCGTCGGCAGGCGTCGTTATTGCTGCCCGTAGCATTTCTACGCGCGTAGACTGTAGCACTGGCGTAGCACGTAGACTTAACCCCGCACCTGCAGTGACGTTTCGTTGCGTTATTGATAACGTGTGAATAATAGCGTGATAAACAACAGTGATAATAATTATTGATATAGTGCAAAGTTTTAAGTATTGTGGTGACAGTATTTTTGTTATCTGTGATTGTCAGATAAGCTCTGGATTTTTCTGTCACCGTATCATTGTGATGTAAGTTGATACGCTAATAGATACAAGTGGTTGGTGATTTACTGCTGTTTGCCCGACGCTTGATATGACATCATTTGGTTTTTATTAACGGTCTACGTGTAATATCAATTAATTGGCAAAAGTAAGTATGCTTAATATCTTTGATTACATTTTTATTTTCATTTGTAACATTGACAAACAACGTAGTCATAAATAAAAAAATCAATACTTCCTCAATAAGACTATACAATCGTCTTTATTTCTTTTCTTTGTTATGTTTGTATGATTCGTTATATAAGTAGAGAAATTACGTAAAATTATTTAAATATTCTAACAAATGGTACAGTTGTAGAATATTTAGGATTATGTAGGGGTAAAGTATTGAAGGGAATTTAAATGTACTGTAAGTAAGTAGGGTACAAGTTCGTTAGGATATGTGCCTGTATATTTATTTAGATAAGTAAGCTTGCTTTTGGAGGTTTTACGTGCCTTTTGTTGTTGAGTAAACCCTGACCTTTGACTTGTAAAGAAATATATTCTTTATAGAGGTGTTTTATTCTGCGATAATGTTTCAAACATAAAACTGGCACACAAATTTTCGTCTAAAATAAAAAGAAACGACACAAGCTTGCACTGCAGTGGTGAATTGTCGACGGCAGAGGCGAAACGTACTAGAAACTTTCTGCCGGGTTATTTTAATTATTTTAACAGCGAGTAGTAACTGGCTGGTATGCGTTACGTTATTTACCAGCTATATTGAACATTGTAAGGGTTAATTATTATGTATATATATTACATTTAATTATATGTAGTCTCCGTTCTTAAATTTTTGTGTACGGTCTAACAATTAAAAGGTTAATTAATGCACTGGTTACATAATATTAAAATAAATATAAATGATCTATTTTTGATGTTACAGTCTAGATGTTACAAATTTGTAGTTTTTGTTCTTTGTAATCTGTTCTAATATATAAAGCGGAACAGTTTGTACGTTTGTTTGAACACGCTAATCTTTGAAACAACCAACCGGATTTGAATAATCCTTATTGCGATTGATAGCCCAGTTCTTGAGGAAGGTTATAGGCTATGTAACATCACGCTACTGGCGACGGGAGCAGAGCAGTTATCAAAGATGTAACGTAAGGCGGGTGAAACCGCGCTTCGAAATGCTAGTGTATAAGTAACTAGGTATTATCAATTTACTGGCCTGTTGGTCTAGTGGTTAGTGACCCTGACTGCTAAGCCGGAGGTCGTGGGTTCGATTCCCACCCAGGACAAACCTTTGTGTGATGAGCATGATTGTTTGTTCTGTGTCTGGGTGTATTTTATCTATAAAATGTATGTATTTACAAAAAAAAGAAGTATTTAAGTATGTATATCCGTATTCTAGAACCCATAACACAAGCATATAATATGCTTACTTTGGGTCTAGATGGCGTTGTGTGTAGTTGTTGAAATATTATTATTATTATTTAAATTTGCAATTATTTTGTAATAATGTTAGCGTGATTAACTAGCGTGTTGCTAGTTCTATCCACGTACTACACAAATTGGAACTAAATCTTCTAATGAATAACGACGTAACTATATACCATTAGCTAAGGGAAATAACTAACTTACATTGAAAGCATTTACCGACATTAGTGACTTGAATTTTCTTCGTTAACAAGCGTGAATGCTGGCAGCCTCATAGCCTTGCCAACGCTTGTTTCCTTTTTATTATAAACCCGGTTTTTTAGGCTGAATAAAGCAAAGCACCTCACAAATTGACCATGTTGAGAGATAGCAAATGGAATGATTTGCACCAACCGTGATATTTATGATTTAATCTTTGAGATACTAAATATTGAAGTACTTTTAATTGAAATTGACTCAGTATAATAATTGTAATCATTCTATCTAAGCATAAATAGACGTAAAAAACTGTCCGGTTGTTCAATACAGCCGTCCATTAATATAGTGGGTACATAGACCTTGATTGGCAGAGACCCGTATCAACTGTATATCCGAACTGTCTAAAAACACTAAAGTGATGAGTCATCGCAATACCTCACCCTCACGGACCAAACGTAGCTTGGGGCATTGCTAGGGGATGAATCATACGTAGACAATTCGATAATTAGTCGAAATAATCCACCCCTAGAGGGGCGCAATCGTAATCTATTGAGATTGTGAATCGAGATGTGTGAGCGTGACGCAAATATTTAACTTTCTGGATACGGCATTTCTTATAAAGTTAACCCTGCTTACTACCCAGCCTTAGCAAGATAGTTTAAACTAATAGTATAAAGAAAAATATTTTTTTTTTGTATTTTGTTTTTTTTTTGTTTGTTTTATACAACGATTTTACTAAAAATCTATGTTACAGATTTGAATTTCTTCCACCTTTAGAAATCAAAGAATGAAGCGGGTAACATCGGCTATTTTTATTACGTTTAACATATTTGAAGCAATTTTCAATACAGTATACACCAAATGTAAATTTGCAGTAGAGCAATAATATTACGCAAACAGTATTGCTATGGTATTTTATGTAGGCATTTGTTGTAAAAGATACTTTTGATACCGATGCGACGTGAGGGCGGATGTCTAGTATTCTATACAAATATAGGAAAAGAATAGTAAAACTAAAAACTCTTATTGAAATTAGGAAGACATTTTATTGCCCGAAGATGAAAGTGTTGTCTGTTTTATTTGCACTTTTAGCTAAGCTTATGCATTACATTTTTTGTACAACGTGACAAATAAGCATATTGTACTGGTAATTCGTAGCAAGTATCTACCCACGAGGGTTTCCTCTTTCAAATCGATATTATATTTATATATTATATTTATGCTCACATTAATAAGGATCACCTATTACCTTTCGCCCACGCTTTCTCCTTTTCTAATTGTGCTATCGTGCTATTTTTATTATATAGAGTTTATCCTATACAATACATACTCGTATATCTAAAACTTGGCATCATCATCATGATAATTTAGCTGTGTCTATCGCTAATGTAAGCTATCTAGCAGATTCTTTTCTTATGATATACTTTTCAATACAGTATAACTATTTCGCTAGCTAATATAATGGGCATTATTAGATAGTATAGGAAGCCTGTTGGTGTATCAATCAATCAACCTTTTACGATCTGTCTGTTGCGTCCAGTCTATTATATTGTTGTATGTCCAGAGTCCGGCTAATACTACTATGCATTACTGCTAAAATACAGTGAGAGTTTAAAATCTGTTTAAAATTACAAGTTTTCCAAGGAACACAGTACAATCCACAACTGTAACTACCACACTCAGGCAGTCGTAAACAGGTTTAGGACCTGTCAAAATAGAAATGCTTACTGAATACAAGGCCATGCATATTTTTTTGTCTCTCAACTGAAATGACCTTGATATGAAGTCCCCAAGACACCAAAAAGAAAATTGTTTTTGCCTTAACCTAAATAACTTAACAGTATATAGATATTGGTTACATGTAATCCTGTAGTTAATAGTCTAATATCTTTCACCCACAACAGAAAGACGGCGTTAAGCTAACGTCAAGAAATTTAAGTAGTTCAACTTTTAACAAAGCTTAAACGTTAGCTACTGGATGTAATAGCAGGTTTAAGCTTCGTTGTAAGACTGAGCTGAATACTTTAATAACCTCACGCCATTTCGCCTAAAGAGATGGACAGATTTGTCACAATGGTGTTTCGCCTGCTATGTTTCATACCATTTATAAGCCTTACTACGCTAACACTGATCAATTATTTATTTGTTCAAAAAAATCTTATAATCAATCATAACTTGCATAATTATAACATAATTGAGTCTTAGTAACATACACATTTAAAATATTTGTATAAATAAACAAAAATATTATTCTCTCTTCTCATTTTCCGTTCATAGGTACATTTCTTTGAGATTATTAGTTTGTAAACGTGAAGTTGAGGCATATTGCCGAGCAAAGCTATCAAAGCTAATAAGGTTCAAAGTATGTTTGACCATATTTGGTATTCCATTGTAGCATTATATACGACGTATATCAATCGCATCAATAATGAATAATAGGAGATCAAAAACCAACAGTTCTTAGCTCGAGATTGTTTCCATAATTTATATAGAGTTATTCCGGTCTGATCCTGAATCTGATACTCTAGCGTGTCCGTTTATTTTTATTTTATTTCATATTCCGTTTTGATCTCGATATTTCGAAACAAAAGATCGTAATTCGATTTTATCGTAAAAAATGCGTATTTTATAGAAAATAATGGCTTTTGGAATGGTGGCCACCACTTCTGGATTCTACTAACTGGCTTACCAACAGGCAGGGTGGACTCACTTTGGTTGGCTAATATAAATATGTTTGTCGTTATTTTCTGCAGAGACAGTGACTTTAAACAATATTTTTATCCAAATAAAGACGCTAAACTCAAAATTATCACACAAACATAATCATCAATTGTTAACCTTATTTATGTTGGTTTTTTCTTGTAAAAGTGTGACATCTTTAAAATTTCAATAGGCTATGCTCGTATTCCCAACATACTGATACCACTTGAGATATTATAAAAAAAATTGCGTACTGTACTTAAACTGTACAGCGACTATTAGCCCACACAATTTACAACGAACAAAGGAACCGGAAATTGTTTTACCTTCGTTTTTATAGATCACAGATCAGAAAGAAGAGAAATAAATAACATACAATCGACCTTTATTATTAAAATCAAGCTATGACGCTTCTAGTGAAACGTAATTGTAAACCTCGGAGGCTGGCAACTGACTTAATTTTCTCCATGTATTGTTTTCATACAAAAGGGGAGCATAATAAATCAATTACTGCCGTATCTGTATTTTATTTTGCTTATACAGTTTTATGTTTAATCCATTACTGATGATAACATTACGACTATCTAGAATGGAGTAGGCAGGGATGTTTCGCCAGAGTAAAACTAAGTCAGATATGTGTAGATGGTTTTTTTGTTAGTATAGTCTAACATCCGATTCGCAACCGAACACCGGACTAAAGTTTAGGTTACCTTATGTATTTTAACATAAATTTTACTTCGGCGTGGTAGTCAGAACATAAGTACTAAAGGTTCAATCTAAATTATTTACACGATCAATCTAGATCAATAAAAAAATAATACGCTTTACCGTAAGGCCGTCAAGACTGGAACTAGCCGAACAATCAAGAAAGTTCAATATCAAGAATAGGTACTATAAAGTGTCGCTGGAAAGCTTCTGTCTGTATAAAATCGTTAATATAATCTGAAGAATCGCTGAATGGATTTGAATACTGTTTTCACTTTTTCGAAGAAGGATATACAATACAATATATCGCCAAAAGGTCCGATTAGCAGCGGTTATAGTGACCCAAATCGAAAAAAAAAGAATATTTGATACCGATGCAAAGCGAGAGAGAATCGCTAGTTTAAAATATAATCTATAATATTATATAAAGCGGAAGAGTTTGTTTGTTTGAACGCGCTAATCTCTGGAACTACTAGTCGGATTTGAAAAATTCTTTTTGCGAATGATAGCCCAGTTCTCGAGGAAGGTTATAGGCTATGTAACACTACGCTACTGGTGACGTGAGTAGAGCAGTAAGCAAAGACGCGAGTGAAACCCTCCGCAGAAAGCTAGTGTTGTTATATTACTTTGGTACTAAAAACCCGCGAAGTTACTTTTAAGGTTTTAAGAACTCGCATATTAAAGTGGCTATCTACATAATGTATTCAGTAGAAAAGTAGAGCATGTTCTTTACTCAGAAGCCTTCAGGCGGTCTACAGCATAGGAATAGTAATGGCCTTGAAACTCAGCTGTTTAGTGCCAACTGAGTTCTGTGATATAACGTGATCAATATTGAGAATCCTTATAATATGCATAGTTTGTCTCCTCACGTGCTACATGTTTAAACTTTCAGGGACTACTATTTTAACAGTAGCGTCGTGCTTTTATAGTTGTAAAGATGCTGACAAATACAGAGTGATTACAATATTTATAAACCCTGATTTATTATTAAGGGCTTTAAAATTTCTTATTGTTACCTTACTAAAACATAAGTAATGGTCTATTAGACTAACTTTTGAATTTTAGTTCACATGAATATGACAAAATATAGGTAACAAAATGACTTCAAAACAAGTTTTCAGTCATTGAATAAACGTTTAAATTAATAATTTGGATGCAAGAGATAAGTGTAGACATAAGGCATAGAATTGCTATTTGATTATTTTATACTTTTGATAACACATACTAAGAAAAAAGGCACTCTAAAAAATATGAATCTTTACACGAAAACATGTTACGGTAAAAATGATATTAATAATTAACTTTTACGGTGTCGGGACGGTATGTGGTAAATTCCTCCTATTAGACATGGTTTTACTCTCAGTTAAAAGGGTTAAAACAAAATTTACGGATACTCCATTAACTACTTAAAATCGATACCCTTCAGTACTCGACACTGTAATAAATAAGTGTTAAAGAAAACGTTATTGATTACTTTTTAAATTGCTTCCTAAGATTCGGGCAGGGTTGCTATACCATAAAACAGTAAAGTCCAAGCTTTATTTATAAACAAAAGTTTCTACTAATTTACGGTGTAGGTATTTTAACTGTTTAAGCTACGCATACCTAATACTAAAGTAAAGATCTTGATATTTACAAAGCCTTAATACTGTTAGTAGGAATAATATACCAGGGGCAGTCAATCGCTCATATATATAATTTTTATGCTGCCTTTTCATGTGACGGTTTGGCCGTCATCAGTTTGACTTGTACCTGACTGCCTAGTTCTAGTTATATACAAATAAAAAAAAACTAGTGGTCTGTAAGCTTGTTCGCTAATCTCAGTTAAAAACTAAGACGAAATTGTTGAAATTCTAATACTTGACTGAAATTCTTGGGGTAACCCTACTTTTTAACATAATATAATTCAAACACAATATTGCTTTAGCAGTTGGCAATTACTATTTTAAACCTCGAACATATGGCTATTGCTTTTTGTTTTATATTGTTGATTTTACTTTAGAAACAAGTAATTGGGTATGATTGAGCAAACACACGGTCGTCAAAATATCGCGAGCCATTATAGAGTGTGCTCTGTGGTTTAAAAGGTGCGAAATTTTAAATAAAAATTGATAATGGTTTAATTGAAGCTGTGAAATCGCGGAAATGGACATGCGGATAGTAAAATAAAAACAAAACGTTTGTACTCCTAATAGAATTGTTTCGGGCTTAATTTGCTGTTGTTTGGAGTGAAATTTTTATGGTGTGCATTTTAGAGTATTAGTAGATAGTAATAGTTTGGTCATTTACGGCATTTATGCCACTTAGTTTTTATCGCAATCTAGTTATCATTAAACGTTTGCCACATGAACTCATAGTTTGCATTCAAATTTCTGCCCTTGTACCGCACGACTATTACTGCCAACTGTTACAATAAATAATAATAATATAATAATAAACACGGTAATAATGGTAAACATGGTAATAATAATTACGGTAGTAGATCCACGCTGATTTCAGCATGAATGGGCCGGATCGTCCGGGGAAGTACTACCCTCTCATAGAAGATCGACTTAAGAGTAGTAGTATCCGTACTACTGCGTTTCGTTCGGTGAGTGAGAGCGCCGGAGGCCCAATTTCCCCCCTTTCCTCTTTCCAAACCGGGAGGTGAGGAAAGAGGAAAGGGGGGAAATTGGGAATGAGGGATCATTCCCTTCCCCTAACCCCATTCCCAGCCGCCATAGTGGAGGCCACCATACCAGCAGTTTAAGACGATGGCTTTTGATATAGTGGCCGCCACTTCTGGATTCCACTGACTGCTTACCATCAGGCGGGGTGGAGTCACTTTGGTTGGCTATAATATATAAAAAAAAACAATAAAAAAGCCTAACATATGTTCGGGCTTAAAATAAATCCGACCATGTGGATTTTCGCGCACCGAGGGTTCAATACGATTTTTGTGCTGAATTATAGACACGAGTACTTTAAGTACGCACTAAAGTTCATTTTGGGCCATATAAAGTTATGGACATCGTCATTTTTGCTGTGATAAAGCAATCAACTCTGTGTATTTAAAATTTTCACTCTGCAGGTATGTGGGAGCGGCAAAATGTTGTATTGTTTTGACATTTTGAAAATACTTTACTTTTTTGTTTTCACACAAAAACGTAGATCTATAAAGCGGGGGTAAACTCTTAAGAGACACAGGCCTTAAAACCCCTGTAGTCTAAGAAGTACTATTTTCAATACTTGTATCGACTAATTTGTTGTAATTTAGACTTTTTATTTTTTTTATTTTTTTTTATATTTTTTTTTTTTTATATTTGCCTACCAAAGTGACTCCACTCTGCCTGATGGTAAGCAGTAAGTAGAATCCAGAAGTGGCGGACACCATTCCAAAAGCCAAACTACTGGTATGGTGGCCTCCACTATGGCGGCTTAGTGAGATGCTTTTTCACGCCCCGCTTAAAAGACCCAGGATCAAAATTAGATGCGCTGGCAAAGAGTTCCAGGCTTCAATTGAGCGACAAAAGTATGAAATGCTGAACCGTTTGGTTCGAGACTTTAGCCAAATTATTATATACTAAGCAAAGAGCATTAAATCATGTTCTTGAACCACTAATTCCGGTAAGACATATTGCGCCAACAGCTGGTGGTACTTGCAAGGCGCCGCTAGCAGTTTATTATTGCGTCAGGCAGGACAAATGATGTATAACCACTATTACTGCCAATGTTGGCAAACAAGTTATGGCATCGACACCTTATTGAACAGACTTGAGCTTGCTAGATTTTCTTTAATACTTTTTTAATTTTCGTTGCGGTTACTCGTTTCGCTTCTGGAACATATTGCTTTTCATGTTACAAAAGTGATGAAAGATTTTTCTATTATACTTAGAACTCCAACAAACAATAAATATGTTAAGAATATGATCGATTTAGTGTGAACGTAGTGAGGACGTTAGAACAATCTTGTAATCGGTGCTATGATAAGTAACTAGGACAAACGTATTTTTTTATATTACATACATAATTTATATATTTTAAAAAAATACTAGCTTTCCGCGGCGCAGTTTCGCACGCGTCTATGCTTATTGTTCTGCCGTCGCCAGTAGCGTGATGTTACATAGCCTATTGTAGCCTTCCCCGAGAACTGGGCAAACTAGGCAACTGGGCGTACGCAATATTTTTTTTTTTAAAGCCGACTGGTAGTTCCAGATATTAGCGCGTTCAAACAAACAAACAAACAAACTCTTCCGCTTTATATAATAGTATAGATTCACCAAACTATATTTCTTTTAGTTTTTTCTAGGAATAAAATTGATACTAAGATCACAATATAAAATTTTCCCAATCCAATAACTGCTTTAAACATTTTGTAATATAAAAAATACTTTTACAATTTCGCGTATTCACGCTGGATTACTTTCCATTCCGTAAGTATCAAACCGCATGTTACTCAGTGATCGTTAGTCCGGTCGTTGACTCTCACAATGCGGGAAACTACGTACAACCTATTTCGATTGTGCCTTTATCCGCACAAACGCAACCTTTCGCTCTATTAGCACTAGTGACGAAGCGCTTTGGCTCCTTGCTAATGCACATCACGTTCCTTACTATGTTTTAATTGATCTACTTTGATTTTTTAACTATTTTGTTGATGCGTCAAATGTGTAGTTTTAGTTTGCATTTGTTGTGTTGTTTCATTGATACGGCTTTAATAAAATGTCTTCTTTACATCTACATTGAAAGCGTCTTTCAGTCTAACTAGTTGCGAAAGTTATATAAAGACCTCCACAACCTAATTCTGAAAAACACTGATATCCGATTACTAATCCAGCAGGTAAGTGTTACGAACGAAGCAATATAAACACATGCTCTTGAGACGGAATTATTTCAAAGTCAAAGTCAAAGTCAAAGTCAAAGCATTTATTTCATTTTGATCATAAAGTATGATGCTTATGAAAAGTCAACATTACATTTTGTCAGCTAATTGACCTACAGCCAGTTCGCTGACGAGGTAGAGCTGTAAGAAGAACTGGCAAGAAACTCACGCCACCCTTTTCAATCCCCAGATAATTACAGTTATTTGAATGAGTTACAATTTAAACACTCAACGCAACCATAGAACCATACAAAGTAATTATTACAAATTAACCAATTACTATAATACTAAGATTAAAGAAAGAAAAAAGAGAGGATCAGAATTCATGTGACATCCCGGTGTTGTTGCCAAGCTACGAACCTTCTCGATGGCGATATATACATAATAATATAGTATGTTGATATATACCATTCATAACAAGAGGTTATTAGTTGTACTCATGAACAGTTAGCAGTTTCGGCGATAGACCACTTTAAACTCTACGTTTGAGTATGCAAAGTGAACGTAGTATTCAACCGATATACTAAGAATTTTCTTAGAAACTATAGTTGTAACTTGCGGGGACACCCCCACTGTAAATACGTACATGGAACTGACAACTTCTATAAGTTTATTAGGAAAAAGATTACATCTTTAATACGCTGCTAGCACCAACAGCATTTTGAAAGTCCTGTACTAATAATACGGTGGATCTACACAAAAGCAGGTTAATCTCTGGCTTATAAGAAAGAAATAGGAAAACAGTGCGCTGTGTGTTTTACTTTCAGTTCCTAGGAAATTTTCAACCAGCAAGGAGTTATATTGTTAATCTTAGCCTAAAGAAAAATTTGTGTCATTTACAGACGATATCTTAATCCTAAATATTACTTAATCATAGTAAATGAGTGTTATTCCTTTGTATTTCATTTATTTTGGGGTAATTATAAATATTGAACTTCTTCTTCAGAATTCTTCAGCTTTAAAAGTTTTTATAACCCAACGTCTGATAATAAATCTGTGTTCTGATATGTATATTGATTTATACAATTAAAACTTCGCCTGTATTACATAACCACACAATATAACATCTCTCCATTTGTAATTTGCATTTGAAAGAATTTTCTGTGGTTTCGGAGACACCCTCATTCACAAAACTTGCAATCTCTCATTATAATATTACTATAGATATTTTAGTACCTACTACTTACATCCACACACTAAAGCCTATAGAATGAACCAATAATTTTGTCCGTTACAATTCACATGAACTAACGATAGTGTTGCGGCTCACGTTACCAGGTCACGTTGAAAGCCGAAAGCTATTAACACACAATACAACCCTTCGATACACACGTGCTTTCTGAATTTCAACTAATACTATTGTTACTTCTGCTGTATATTGAATCGAGATGAAAAGACTTCGTGTAGACAAGCCAGAAGTACCTACTAAATATTAATCTGCTTAAAAGTAAACTTACTAAAAAACAAAGAATTTGACATTGCAATTTAAATTATTTTGGTAATATAAATTTTGCTAAAAAAAATAATTTTACTAGCTGCGCCCCACGGCTTCGCCCGCGCGTAAAATATGGTTTGTTGTATCCCTCTGGAACCAGATCGATTTTCGGAATAATAGCCTAGTCAGTTTCTGGCCCCGAATCTATCTATATACCAATTTTCATCGAAATTGGTTCCGCCGTTAGGTATATGACTTATTTAAAAAAACAAACATCACCTGATCACCATAATCTTATTACGTGTACTTTTCATCAGTTAGATAAATCTTAATTCCTGAAAAGTACATAAAAATACCTACAATAGGATTGGCGAATAGGAAGTCATGCCTTCAGACAACCTACATGTTCTGTGGCTCTCCTAGTTCAAGGGGTTCTCGGTATGTTTTAGGAATATGGTAAATCGCCGATCTATCGATCCGCTTAGTTAATACCCCAGCGTCAATCACTTTGTGACTGTGATTTACAATCAACAATTATACCCCAATTATAAACTGAAAAGGATTTTATTCAATCGTGATTAATTAATTTATTATATTGTTACAGGTAAGTACAAGCAATTTACTCGATATGGCTTCGCAATTGGAATTGGTAAATGTAGATCGCCTTTGGTTCTAAACGAAGGGAGCCTTCTATTATAAGAGTGAGTATACATTACAATGTTCTCTTATTATATTCTTTTAAATGCTAAGAAAGTTGCAGCTCACTGAAACTGGGGCATTCCGCCTAGGCAAGTTACCAACACTGGCAGGCTGTGTGGAAAGATTTTATCTGATTTGATCTTATACATAAATATTTATAGAAATACTAGCTGCGCCATGTGGCTACGCTCACGCGGAAAGTGGTAGATATGTGTAATTTTATCGGAATCGGTTCTTCTGTTTAACTTCTACGATTGGTGACAAGCATACACACAAACTTTCGCATTTGTAGTATTAGTAGGATGGGTGTAGGTACAGTTATACTATTAAGTATTCATCATATACCTATTATGTAATCAACTGGCATTCCTACGAATTTCTTTCTACAAGATTGGATTTGCAGTACACCATTGTTATATCACGAAACCCTGAATACCTAAGAAGAAAACGTCAACCTGTCGGCCCTTTGTTACCTCGAAACCTTTCAAGTAGCCAAGGTCGGTTGCTGACCCTAGCAATGATTTATGTGGTAACGTACGGTTTTACGACAGTATTAGTACTAAGAACTTACTTGTAATAAAAAAGTTTAATACGAAATAAAATATGAATCGCCTGATTGTAGGTTATTGGAATTTCTGCCTGATCTATATATTATTCAAACGTTGAAGTTAGGTATTGATATGTTTTACTAACATGACCGATTGTCAGTTATTATGAGAGCGCCACAGCGAGCGTTCATATAAGATTGTTCACCCATATTAAAGCAGTACCTACGACTTTGGTAGATGCTCTATCCTAAGGAAGATAGTAGCAATATTAACTCTACCTGGGGAATATTATCTTAATGCTGGGTTGGTCCACTGGTAAGTTAAGCCTAATAAAAGTGGCAGTGACAGATAGTCAGAGGCACAGTCAACAATACACGCGTTACACTCATCTCCCCGCTAAATGTCCTCCGTCGTCTTACCTTATCATTGTTACGGATCTAATTAGTAGAAAGTATAGAAAGGATTTAAAGAATTCAGCCAATACTAACATAGATATTAATTTAGCTTTAGATGGTAATTTAGCTTTTTTAGAATAGCAAACTAATTAAATAAACTTAGTTAGAAATGAGAATATGTACGATAATAGTGTGAGCATATCGAATCGTATTAAAACTTGATTATCTATGGTTTAATTTAATTTAAATGAAACATAGGACAATCATTTTGGTATACATGGTACCAGTGGGTTCTTAGCGCACAGTGTCTACAGACTTACACAAGATCAAAAATAAAAATAGTCGAAATAAATTTTGAATGAAATTTTCGCTAGCACCATTCAAGATGGTTCTACATATATGTGTGAACAGGTCTTCCATGACCTGGTAAATGTGAAGGGCAATCAATTGACAAAGCCCGCTCAGAAGCAATCAAAAAGCAAACCCATATAATTGAAAATTATTGCTTATTAATGTCGTAAATGTAGAATAAATTGAATACCTTCTTTGAGTAAAATATATCCAATCAATACATTCCCAATGGTCATGAAAAAGCTTTAATATTTTTGTTGTTTATTTAGTTAGTAACCTTAAAAGTCGTAAACATTTTTTAAAATTATACCTTTGAGTCGTTTGTTTGATGTTTGATACAAACAACCTTTGAATTTGTATAGATATTATATTAAAATGTACATAACCAAATCTAATTGGGACTGGAACGATCGAATATTGAATACTCGTATTTGTATATTTTGCTGACACATATTATACACATAGGCACAAAAACACATTATTGGGTGTCTCCCACACACCCCCTCACGAAATACTTTTACACCTTAGTAGAACGTGTATTTCATTCAATTTTAAAGAATGGATACGCGCTTCAAGAATTACTATGTTATAAAAAAAGATCGTATTCTCAGTGATGTAGTGAAACTATACGGCTGATGTGCTGAACGTGTGATGCCTAAGGTAAAGAAAACATTACTAGTTTCCCATCGATAAATACTGGGCTACGTAAGCTCAATTTAGTTATAAACAAAAATATATTGTCAAATATCATTTTATTTATTTGTATTAAGAGTGTATGCATATGTAATTTAGATGTAATACGTCTTCGTTAAGTATGTCTTCTTGTTGATCGTTAAAGTGCCAGCAGTATAATTTAGCTTACATAATATTTCATAATCAAGTTGTATTGTGGAAGATAACTAGATTATATTATATACTATCAAGAAACAGCTCTGACAGAGGCGCCTTATATAATAAGAATACATTTCAACATACGTATAGCCAAAGGACAAATTTTCCATTGACTTTTTTGTTATTCCATTGTATAACAACCCGTATTGATACGTTTGCCTATGAAATTGTCTATGAAGTGACTAGAAAGAAATCCAATTTATTTATTATAGACATCCATATTATTGTCCTTGACAAAAAATAGACTAACTAGGTTTTTTTTTTGCTGTATGTATACATATTGCACCGTTTTTTACCTTTAGGGTGTCACTACACCAATCGATCGATCGTTGATCAATGGTAGAATGGATTAATCGAGGCCGTCATACGCTACCCGATGTCGACCGATGCCATCGACCGAAATCGATCGATTGGAAAGTCAACTGGTATCCGTCGATTAATTAAGCTACCCAGACCAGTCGATCAACTTCGATCGACGTTGTTCGACGATCGATCGATTGGTGTAGTTACACCCTTACTTAAACTTAACCTTTTCAAACTAATCCGTTGACTTGTAACCATAGACCAAATTACAAGAAGCTACTATTTTCTAACTTTCACGACCCAGTTAATCTTCAAATACAGCCTGAATTTTTATGATAACTGCACTGAAATGTGTAATCATGTTAGGAAAAATTCTCGAAAGTCTACAATAGGCGAGCCTAATCGGGCAGGTCTATCGATCCTTGTGAGTGTTTCTTAGCAACGGACCCTGCGTGTGCCATAATAATATAAATAAATTTAAGGTTTTAAACTGCATTTTAAAACTATGTAAGTATTACGTTGTCAAATAGAGTTATGCGTGTCTATAAAGGTAATTTAACATTGTCTATTGCAACCGACAGACATGGTGAATATTAGTGAACAAATCAGTAGACGCTTGGTAAGCTTTACGGTATTAACCGTAGTCCGTGAAATTAGGCCGCTTTTACTGAGTCTCGTGTGCCCCAATCTCAATGCACGTTACGTAGGTTCAACATTCACACAAGGCATACATTTACTTGGATCCAGTTCGAAAATTGTAATCTCACACAAACATTTCAACTTCTTCCGATATTTACGTAACTTGTATCTTTTTATTAGGCTCTTTGCAACCCAAATAAACTGCAGATTGCAGTCTCGAATGGCCTCAAAAATTCTTATCATGAAATTGCCTAGAGTATTCTGAGCTAACAGTTCTATTTCACAATATTATTTTGTACGCTGAAAATGGCGACGATCTTGTGCCATCCCGCCGAGAGCAGCCTCGAATGTCAGATAAAAAATAATAAATAATGAGTGAGGAAGGGAAGCTGGATTAAAAAGGGAGTTTCCGATGGGCAGAGATCAACGAGATTTGCGGTTTTAGACTACGTTTCATTGTTTATTTGTGAATAGCTTATGTTTCGTTCAACCAGTGTTTCGGAATTTATATACGTTGTTTGCTTTAATTAATTTATACTTTAAGAATATGATATTTATTTTATATAGCTATGATACAGTCTGATGTAGCAGGAGCATACAGTTCCGATTGACTATACTAAGACGATGGTCATCCGCATCAATCTTTGTCGGGTCGGGACAGTCTCATTGCAGAAGTTACACCTTAGCAACTTTAAATCTTCGTCAATTGTTGATTGTCGGTACATAATATGCTACCAATTGGTCGTAAAAATTATATAGGTACCTACTAAAATGATATCCAATTCACTAATGAAAAAACATGTAATTAAAGCCCAAATAGATCCTATCACTGAAAGCCCTATTTTAGGGCCGTCTAGGTGAGCGCTTTCATATTCTGCGTCTTGATTGCAAATTGTGTATATCTTGATTTGAAAGGTAAGCTAATGAAATTCTTGTGGATGCGAGACTTAAGAGAAAATAAGTAACCGCTTACCAATGAGTATATTATTGTCTTTGCCGCTTACCATCGTACGCACAATACGTTTGTTTGCCAACTTATTTATTGTTATTATGATTCTGCAATCAATGTCGTTTCGGTACATTAACAATGTGTATATATGCTACGTCAGTAGACATTTTATTGAAGCGTACTGAAATATGACGATGTATTTTGTTTGCCTAGATACTTTATTACATTTCAGTCCCGTGTAACAGCTTTTTTATGACGTCAATATATTCACATTTACATTTAACGTAAATAAACCTTTTAATACAGAATGAAAATGCCGTGTTTCTCGGCGAGCGACTCCAAAATCTACTTACAATGCAGCAACGAACTTGCGCGTCGTAATAATAATCTAATATTCGGCCTTTATCCGATACTACCATTCACTTGGAGTAAAGTAAACAGGATTTTTAACAAGAAAACTGCTAATACTGATAACACCCTAAAAACCCATCGTGGCACAGCGGTCGGAAGTATCCCATTTCATCTGCAAATGAATGAACTGCTATCAGCTACTTATTTTCTACGAGATTGTTCTTTCTCATTTGCTAGGTCATTTTAGGGTTCGTTTATTGAGGTCGTTTAGAGTTATGGATTTTACTAAAGCTTTTCTTTTGTTCTTATTAAGTGCTTCTAACATTAAAAAGAAAATCATAATATAATAATAATAATAATAATAATAATAATAATAATAATATTCTACCACATGCACACAGCGCCATTTAGCCCCAAATTAAGCAATTATATTTGCTTGTGTTATGTGTACTAAACAACTGATATACTACTTATATACTTTTTTTTTTTGTAAATACATACATATTATAGATAAATTACACCCAAATTAATATTGTCAAATTAGTACGATTAACTTAATGCTTTTTTAGTATATTTAAACTTTTTATCACATTATTGGTAAGTATATGAATTTTTACAATCAACTTCAGAAAAAGGGAATTTTCCAAAGTATCAACTGTACTGTAAATCTAGAGACAAACAACTCCACCACTTAGAAAAACGCACACAAATCACACTGGGACATTACTAACACCTATCCATCATTCAATACGACAATCACTGGATAGAATCCAGAATACACGTCAACTAACTGTATGGAAATTTATTGAACTCACCTTTTTTAAAAGTATTTTAAAGGTACATGTATGTTTAATGCCACCTTCTAAAATGTTGACCATCATAATCGGATTGACTTGTGTTTTTAGGTGAGATCGACAAACAGATTTTTTTATTCGTATACTAAATACAATTTTACTCACAATGTCTAAATCAATATACTGAAATCAAAATATTTCCAGATTCTTATTATATAGATTTGTTCCCACAAACAATCCCGAAAATAAACTTGATTTTAAACTGAAATCGGACTGTAATAATTTACTCTTCCCATTGTTTTAGAAAAGCGCACCGTAAAGTTCCTTTATGTAAAATATAGGCTTAGAATTTGGAACCCTTTTCTTGATATTGGTATGTAACTTTGTGTAAAAGTAACTAGAGCGTAGAACCTTTGTCTGCAACGAGTTTTGTAGAACACAATGGTCTGTTTTTCATAAGAATATTATCAGGCCTAGACTTTTTTATTAATAACTGCAGCGAGTGGCAGATGAAGCTGCTGCCTACCCTGAAGTTGTGCTCTGTTTGAATAAAAACATTGCTTTCCGAATACCACGACAAATAGTTTACTCTAAGTACTTGAGAATAAAAGAACGCTAGAAGTGAATCGTACTGGAAGAGATCGAATTCAGTAATTTTGTCATAAAATGTTTATCACAATAATTCAGTTTTGTGTAACTCTAAATAACGTTTTAAGGATTTTTAACCTAAAACTAAAAATTACCAGCTCTCCACTCTACATCTTTGGTTACAGCACCGCTCCCTCGACTTATAGCGTGATGTTACATAGCATATTTAAACTTCCTCAAGAATATCATCCTATGTAATATTTTTGTAATCCGACTGATAGGGTTGAAGATTAGTGCGTTCAGATAAAATACTCTTGCGATTTATTTATATTAGTACCTAGGTATATATGTAACCTACGAGTATAACACATTTTAGATCCAAGATGATATAAATTATGACAATTACACCAA
Source organism: Parascotia fuliginaria (assembly GCA_963082885.1). Lineage (NCBI taxonomy): Eukaryota > Metazoa > Arthropoda > Insecta > Lepidoptera > Erebidae > Parascotia > Parascotia fuliginaria. The sequence goes on from OY720172.1 coordinate 20,107,221, forward strand.
GTAATACATCTTATAAATGTAATAGGTACTCGGTACATTTGCTTCAGTATATAAGTTGCAATTTGCTATAAAATAGAATATCGATAGTGTATGTAACATGTCTCTGTACGTCAAAGCGTTGATATACACATACTATACTTGATGAGTTTTTGCCTGAATCTGCAATACCGAGGGTGATAGGTAGTGAAACTACAGCCGTGTTACCATCAACCCTATGCAAGGGTCCGTCGCCGTCGCCTTTTATGACCCGCCTTCCCTAGGGCGAAGGGATTTGCGATTTCCACCCTTCACAAAACTTATATCTCCCCATATAATTTCAAATATCATTGTAAACTTTCAAAAATAAATACGAAACTCTATCTCTGAACAAGATCTAAGTAGTTGGAGCCCCTTGCGTGCCTCGGAGACATTTCTTCATTTACCAACTGTCCAACTTCGAGCGTAAATCAATTCGCCTTACTCATTCAAAGTTTCGAAGAAATTAGAAAAAAGAGTAGTACGTGTACACCTTTATTACTGGTATGGGAATGGAACGGTTTTTGTTCGAAAACCTAAGATCAATATTATGTTTCAAGCTTTTAAGGCGCCTCGATGATATTGTTATTTTTTGCATTGCTCTAGAAAATGTTAGTACTGTAGTCCTCATAGGGCCCATGTTAATATTAACTAAGCTTGAGGATTTTTCATATGTTCTCTTATTATTTCAATTGTTAAAGCAATGCTTATTAAACTTAGCACAAAATTCCTTTTGCAAATCGTGTTTTGTGTAAATGGCTGTAGTCGCTGTAGTCTATTCGTTTAATTGCATCGTGATTCTTACAAATAATCTACTTGGTAATCTTATTACAACTATGAATTTAATTCGAACCATTAGAAAAATTTAAATGAAATCAACTTAGGAATTTAATTCAAATTCTTGAAACGTGTTGCAATGATTTTCATCTGTATACGCTAATTTATTATTTCAATTTCTAACATTCCAATGTTTTCGAATAAACAGATTTAGTATTAACTTAATATATTGAAGTTTGAATTACCAAAGCTTTGCTCTGTCTCGTAAAAAAAGGGTACGTTCACATTCTCACTTCAGCCGATATTATAATCCGAATATGTACGAGGTTTTAAAGCATTTTAAATAGCATTCTCTCTCTTCAACATGCATGTAGTACCATCGACACGGTACATCTGACACCGTGCAGCGATGTAATCCCAAAATATCCCGGATTTAGTTTCACGGTAAATTATTTCTGGTTTAAAAATGATATTTAATCTGTTGTGCGCTGTAGTGGAAAAGATTAAACCGTCGCTCAAGCTTAACTTAAATCAGCTTCTTTAATTTGATTGGATAGATCTGGAGTGGGTTTATTTAGGAAGAGTAATCAAATCGGTAGTCATCAATGTTGCATTCATTAGCTCCTTAATTATATTTGTACTTGAGATCGAATTCGTTTATGTTTATTTATTGAACTCACCAATAAAAGCTTTTACCAAAAGTAAGGTATTTCGAAAATAGCTTATGTCAGACTAGGGACGAATGTTAGATACGTACACCACATGAGCAAGTAGTAGGTACTTACCTTATCAAAAATCCGTAAAAAAAAGTTTAACTACATAATTATCTGAAAATGTAAAATGTCAACAATCTTAAATTATGGTTTTGATTGAGTATGCGATAACTCAACCCCACAGTATGAAGGCAAGATTTTTGTGAAATCATATCAGGTATCATTTCTTTCATATCTCCAACAAAAGCATCTGTAAAATAAAGTCAACGAAAGCCAAGAACTCTAGCTTTTTCAAATGACCACATAAGCTTGTAATAATATTGTCAAACGGAGATATACTTACAATTTATTGCGGTCCTTGTTGTGCCTCACTTTGAGCTATTGTGTGTTTGTAAAGATCTCGAACAATAAAATTTTATTTGATAGCTCACTATACAATGGTTTTATTGCTCGTAAATATTCAAATTTCAGTTGACTACGCAATATTGATGTTATTGAATTGATTATATTCTTAAGAGGGTACTATATATTGCCGATATCTACAAAGTTACAAGATTTTTCACGTCGCTGTTCACCAGTGACACATTGTCCTCTAAACTTATGATTAATTGACTGGATCTCGATAGGCTTAGAATTGTTTAATATTAACAGTCAAATTTGAGTAGATTCTTATTTAGCTATAATAAGCTTAAAGCTTTGTAAGCTAACCCAGATAGAACTCTTACGTAAATTGAATTTGAACACTATTCCGCAAGACAGCTTTACAAATTCACCCCTTCACCTAGATGAACGATCTTTCAAAACGGTTTTCAAGACAACACAATAAATAAACGATTCCTAGCAGTTATGAGTGCATTGTTTCGTCATTCATGCCCTAAGCCATAAATTATCCCATACACGAGTTATCCTAGACCATTAAGTGCAAACTGCGTGTGAACTCCATTATACTGACGGTAGATGTCGCTTTTGTCTGAACAGTCGATGCATTGAGCGCTGCGGGTGCATTAGACAAGCTGTTGAGTCCGACACGATTTACAACCTCGGTAAAGCCTTGAATTATGGCTTTAAAAAGGCGTGTATGTATAATAATCTGTCGTGCATTTACAGATTATAAAATATTGATGCTTCTTCTCAGAAAAATGTTTAATTATCATATAATCTAATATTATGATCACTTACGAAGCTTCTGCGTAGTAAATTAATCAAAAGTTATAAAGCATTTGTGTGAGTTCTCAATAGGTACATTCCACTCCGAAATCTATTGATTTTATTTTGCTCTTACATTTCATTTTACTGGTACTTTTAATATGGTTTGCTCGATAGGCGTATCACAAGGACACATTCTGGGCCCTGCGTCGCTGTACGAAAACATCTCGTTAAGAATTTACGCGTATAGGTATATGGGTTTGATAAAAGGTTTTTTCTTGAATCGTAAATGTGTTTTATGAACAACATTTAATAAAGTGGATCATTTTGTTTGTAAGATATACTCGTAAAAAGCTACGGTATTTATATTCTTTTCGATAAAATAGCTTTGAAGTTACCTACAGGCTCTAAATCTGCGCGTTTTTAAAATTAGCAGATACCTATCAGTTAACGGTTAAAGAAAATGACATGAAAATTGCGGGCAACTCATAGTTTGTGAATAAAATGAATGCGAAAGATGCATTAAGCTTGTCATACGTATGGTATAATTGTCCACTGACGGAAGTAGTTAGTGATAATGACGCTTTTAAGCGCCGCGCTTACAACCTTTGTTTGTTAAGTACGCTATAATAATCTAAGTATAAATGTTACAGGCTTATGGCAAGCCCTATTTTTAATAACTATGCCTACATTACATATTCATTTTTATGAAGTTAGGTAATTGAGCGACATCGAAGCAGACATATTAAAAATCTGTTAGACAAACAAGCATTTTATAAGCTTATTTAAATAAGCTTATATTATTTACTTACATTTAGAAAATATAATAGTTATAAACTAATCAGTGAACAGAAAACTAAATACGGGCAATACAGCTTTTTAGTTACAAAAGCATCACTTGCTTACCATTAAATGCTTTAAATAAACTTACATTATTTACTTACATTTAGAAAATATAATAATTATATACTAAACAGTAAACAGCAAACTAAATACGGGAAATACAGCTTTTTAGTTACAAAAGCATCACTTGCTTACCATTAAATGCTTTAAATAAACTTACATTATTTACTTACATTTAGAAAATATAATAATTATATACTAAACAGTAAACAGCAAACTAAATACGGGAAATACAGCTTTTTAGTTACAAAAGCATCACTTGCTTACCATTAAATGCTTTAAATAAACTTACATTATTTACTTACATTTAGAAAATATAATAATTATAAACTAAACAGTAAACAGCACCAGAAGTTAATTATATAGTATACTAAGCTACGGAACATAAGCGACCTGACGCTGACACATTGCAATATAACACCAACATTAATCAGAGCAGCAGATGGCGCCACTTTAGCGCATCCTGTTGGACACTAAATTTGTAACAACATAACAGCTAATATCGATATAGATACCAATCGCAAAACTTATTCTGGTATATTTATAGGGATAATTGGAATCTCTCAATCTCTCAATATTTTTACTAGAAAATTCTTTTTGCGTATGATAGCCCAGTTCTCGAGGAAGGTTATAGCCTACGTAACATTACGCTACTGGCGACGGGAGCAGAGCAGTAAGCAACGCGGGTGAAACCGCGCCGCAGAAAGCTAGTAACGTAATAAAATAAGGCCTGCCGTCGATTTTTGTTTTATATCTCTCTTAATAGCTTCATAGGCTTTTGACTGGTTATTTTCATAATAAAAAGCTTTTATATCAACCACCGTACAGTTATTTTCATCCTCTCATTGTCACCGTCGACAATAAAACATTTTTAATTGACGTTTATGCTGCTCTACGCTGATACACGCTTTATGTGAATTTAAGTTCATGTTTCACTATAATTAAATACATTGTTTAGCGTGCATTTAGCTCTAGTTATATCCCTGTTTAGGTTCATGCGATAATTAGTCTATATTTTAATACAATATTTGTGCTTAGATTTTATTTGTCACATTGCATCAAGGCTTAAACAGTAAGTAGTAGTAAACTTAGACTTTTGAGTTTTGAAGTAGAATTAGACAAGTTTTCTTAAAAAAAAAATGTCTGTTGATAGTTGTAGTACTTTTTTTCTTTTTATAATAAATATTGAGCTCGTACTTATTACTCATATAAATAAAAGTAAAAACCAAAAATATATATTAAAGAGAAAACAAACGAGAAAAACCGGTACTGATTTCGACTCAAAAGGAACATTCAAAATGAAATTCGAATAAAACAACAAAACTTATATTTACTTTTCATTTTGTAGTAAAGAAAATCATAACATAAGCAAGGCTAAAAAGCTAATCACGATTTAACGTGTTACCTGACTATGAAGGTAGAATGGAAGCCTATTAAGTTTACCTGATCATTTCGTTAAGAATCGCGCGTGACCGTGCATAGGATACGAAGGTATGTTGATAGGTAAGGAAAATTAAATGCATTACACAGTACTATTCACCCCATTTCTTGTAATTAAAATTTATCGAATATAATAAAATGTACTCATTTATACACAAAGAACGTTTTAACTTCAAGCTATATAATATAAATGTTTTCACGCTAAAATTTACTTCGTAAAAGACGGCTAAAGGAATACTAGGTATCACAAAAATCCTAGTTGGACATTTCGTATTTTGGACATTAGATGTGCAAAGGAAACAGATATCAGCAATAGCGTTACGATATCTGGGGTCACCAATCCGCTTGCCAAGCGTACCGACAAAGACAAACACCTTTCTAAAATAGGTAAGGACAACAATGCGCATTATAAGTCCAATTAAACTATTTCATAGACTTTATAAGCTAGGTACAATCTTAACTTACTGAAGCATAGATAAATCAATGGATTCGATAATGTTATAGATTCTATTCATCATCATCATCATTATTTTAGCCAATAGACGTCCACAGCTGGACATAGGCCTCCCCCAATTTTTGCCACAGTGCGGTCGTTTACCGCCCTCATTTATCAGTTCTATTTGTACAATCTGTAGGGTCTAATAAGTTCGTAGAATATTCTTTACTAACAGTAGACGGTAAATAAACACATTCGGCCAGACACAACAAGTAAATTGTGCTACAATACCCACGTTTTAATACCACTTTTTAAATGGTACAATCAATCTTTGTTAGCCGAGTGTAATTCAGTACAATTTGTCACTGACAGCTCGATTGCACATATTTACTAACAGCCGTTAACGGGACGTTTCAGTCGTTAATCCGAATGGACGGAGCGTTTACCATCACCCTTGAAATTAACCGTCCTAATGTAGTTTTATTAACGTAATTACTTTTATAAACCTCACTCTTAATGGTCGTAATTACTTTGTTTTTTTTTTTTAATTTGTGACATTCGTACCTTTTTTGTTATTAAAATTTAGGTTAAACGATGCAAAGTAATTTATATTGCAAATGTGCTCATTAAACGAATGCTCACTTTAGCTGTTCGTGCAACTTTATCAGAACGAGTAAATTGTTTTAAATAATATTAAAATTGACATTGTAATACATAAAATTAACACCATGATCAGTAATCGTCGGCATATTGAAAAATGGAACAAAATAGATACCAATGATTCTATAGTAAAATTTTAAAAGCCTGACAGGACTAATGTAGTACAATAATAAACAATAACACCCGAATGTTTTAATGACTCGATTTAAGTATTAGACTTCTTCGTTCCTGGAACTTAATTCTTTACGCAAACAACTCTATTAATCTCATTAATCTCTATTCCACTTAATCTTGGATTAAAACAATCCATTTAACCTTAAATCTGTTAGAATTAATATCAATTTTCTGAGTGTAATCCCAAAATTACGTAAAGTTAAAGTATCGTGGCGAATTTTAATGCACTGTTTACATTTTAGAGAAATTATAGGTCCTTATTAAATCTGAGATTAGTACGTGCCTGTAAATCTTCGCTTTAAAATATATTTACTTTAATATTTAATGTAAAATATATTTATAGTGGCAAAAGTCGTAATGGCCCTGTGGATAAGGCACCCGATTCGTAAACACGAGGTAGTGGGTTCGAATCCGGGCAAGTACCAATGTGATTTTTCAAATCATATATGTACTTTCTAAGTTTATCTTGGACATTTCTGACTGACGGTGAAGGAAAACATCGTGAGGAAACCTGGACTTAAGTCTGAAATTGCCAATCCGCCTTGAGCAAGCGTGGCGATTAATGCTCATTCCTTCTCTATATGAGAAGAGGCCTTTGCCCTGCAGTGGGACAGTAAACAGGCTTGTATTATTATTATTTTATATTTATAGTGTATTTCTCCTGTCTGTTTCTCCGCCAAATTTCTTTTAAAACACGCAAATGATTTTGATACGACATTCACTATCGCTTAGAACATTTCTGCCAGAAGGTTTAGAAGTATAATATGCATTACATCATCATCATGATATCAGCCAAAAGACGTCCACTGCTGAACATAGGCCTCCCCCAATTTTCGCCACCGTAGCCGGTCGTTCGCCGCCCTCATCCATTGGTTGCCCGCCACCGTTATAAGGTCGTCGGTCCACCTTGTGAGGGGTCTGCCCACGCTGCGTCTTCCGGTTCGTGGTCGCCACTCTAGAACCTTTCTGCCCCAGCGGCCGTCAGTACTGCGAGCTATGTGTCCTGCCCATTGCCACTTCAGTGAAGCAACTCTGCGAGCCACGTCAGTCACTTTGGTTAGCCTGCGGATTTCTTCGTTTCTCAAACGATCGCGCAGGGAGACGCCTAACATAGCCCGCTCCATCGCCCTCTGAGCGATTTTGAACCTTCGGATAAGACCCATAGTTAGCGACCACGTCTCTGCTCTGTATGTCATCACTGGCAACATACACTGGTCAAAGACCTTGGTCTTAAGACACTGCGGTAGTGCGGACGAGAAGATATGTTGTAGCTTCCCGAACGCTACCCAGCCGAGCTGGATTCGACGAGTGACCTCTTTCTCGAAATCGGACTTACCTAATCGGACTGTTTGTCCCATGTATATGTACTCGTCAACGAATTCGAGCATCGAGCCTCCGACCGTAATAGGAGTGGGTGTAACATGGACATTGGTCATGACTTTAGTCTTGTCCATGTTCATTTTTAGGCCAACTTGTCGAGAGACTACTGAGGTCATCGAGCATTGCACTGAGCTCCTCCACGGTCTCAGCCATGACCACGATATGCATACATATATTTACATTATATTGGAGAAAACCAAGACTTTCAATCTTCTTCTTTCGTTTAAATTTTCTTAACCTAGATAATTGTGGACCAATAATTGGCAACTTGTACTGCAGACTTCGATGCAGTATTTAAATCATCCTCAGTGTAAGTACAGGGACACGATGAACATGAGAGTTGGTGTAATATATTTTGTACAGGAGCAGCACAGTTCCACTGAATGTTTAGGCCATCAGTAAATCGCCAGCGAGCAATGTTATACTTGAATAGGCCTACCTGTAATATAATATCGTTTCGTAAAAAGTATAAAAGTACCGGCGTGAGAAAAAGGTGCGCAACGCTAAAAACTTGTAGTATCAAATTGAACTTTGTTACCTCGGGACATGAATTCCCAAAACTTCAATGTATCTCTGTATTACACGCAATGAATGTTGGTATTATTACAGAACAAAGTCCTTTAAATTTCAAACTCACTTTCTGAAGTCACGAATTTGCGAAGCACGTTATTAAAACTTTTATTACATTCTAACGCTTCGAAGCCGTAGCACTCGAAGTGTGTATTAACACTTGAAATAAATGTATATTAAAGTATTTTTATTTACGTTATTAAGGGTCAAAGACCCAAAGTCTTAAGATATCAATTTGAAGAAATCTTAAATTTTACTAATATTACAAACATAAACCTTTAAATAATTTGCCTTTCAAAGAATCATTCTTGTTTTTGTTGCATTCTAATAAGCACTTAAAATTTTATATCTTTTTAATCATCTAACATGAACAGAACCATTAGATAGTACGTAGTTTTACGGTAGTAGATCCACGCTGATTTCAGCATGAATGGGCCGGACCGTCCGGGGAAGTACTACCTTCTCATAGAAGATCGACTTAAGAGTAGTAGTATCCGTACTACTGCGTTTCGTTCGGTGAGTGAGAGCGCCGGAGGCCCAATTTCCCCCCTTTCCTCTTTCCTCACGTCCCTCATTTCCTTTCCCCTAACCCCATTCCCAGCCGCCATAGTGGAGGCCACCATACCAGCAGTTTAAAACGATAGCTTTTGTTATGGTGGCCGCCACTTCTGGATTCCACTGACTGCTTACCATCAGGCGGGGTGGAGTCACTTTGGTAGGCTATACTATAAAAAAAAAAAAAAAAAAAAAAAAAAAAAGATATTATCGGCCAGCTCAACCGAACAAATTAATACTTAAAATAATATACCGAATAATACCAATTCGTTATTTATCCCACTGCACGTATGGCTTCTTCTTTTTACTTCACGGGCATTGATCACCAAGCCACAATGCGAATTAACACTTAATTGCTGTTGTTTATTTCTCAACATCAAAACTCCAGCTAATGTGCTCAATTAAGTTTTATTAGCCAGCACGCTATGCCCGCAGTGTTCTAGCCATGTTCTAGCAATAAAGTACAATGATCAACCGCGGGTTAAACGCTGTTCGACAATTAGATACATCTGCAGTTTTACGTGCACTGGGTAAGCGAGCCAAGTTGCCCAGCTAATGCATACAGCCTGTAATGAGTTGTGAGAATATGTACAACAATATATCCAAGTCGTGGGTTATTCGTGTAATGAATTTCATCAAAACCAGTTCGACCGTTTTTGAGTAATTAGGTGACAGTATGAGTTTTGTCTCCTTCTGGATCCAGACCGATTTTCGGAATGAAAAGTGGGCTATGTTCGTCTCCGGCACCGAATCTATCTAGGTAAATACCAATTTTTATCGATATCGGTGCAGCCGTTTAAGCGCTGAGTGGTAAGAAACATACAAACACACAAAATTTCGCATTTATAATATTAGCAGAATTAAATTTTAAATGTGTATTTGTAGACTATGTATTCTCAGAGCTGTAATGATTACATGAATGACATTGGTTTATTGCATTTATCAACTAACCATCGTAATGCGATTATCGAAGCCTAGGGACACTAGAAATCATCACCCACATATTGCCAACCCTAATGCATAAACTCTGAACAGTTTTGATTTAGAAATATTGCTTGTTTTTATTATAATTTTAAATCGAAACGTAATTTTTTTTGTTGTAATATTGGTAGTGGCAGACAAGATAGCGGCCCACCTAATCCAATCCGCCAATCATAAACCTTTAGAGCAAAACAAAGTTTTCTTTCTGTACTTTTTAAGCTTCTACCTATAACTATCATGTAATAAAGGATGCCATAGGACTTATAATAATGTAATTCTACAATTTACACACTTGTGCAAACCTAGACGCTTGCAATAAGAAATCTACTACTGAAGTTATTGCAGTCTAGTATAAAAGTCTCGTACACAAACGGCAATAGAGTTTATTTTCCCTTATCGCCTCCCGTCGGTATCACGTATCGCCTAAAGTAAAATACTGCAAATCCTCTGTATAAAATGTGGCGTTCTGCAAAGTTCAAAACTCGAGGGGGCTGCGGACGCGAGTTGAGCACTAAAGTACCAAGTTACGCCTTCCCACTGCCAAATAGCTTTATTTGAACGTTCACAAATCATAGGCGTTGGCGATTTAATACGAAATATATGTACAAAAATTAACTAAGTGATATGCAGGCGTTGGCGATTTTAGAAGAAATATAAGGTGCAACATTTATCTAAATGATAAGCATTCTGATGAATGTGCGAAATGTATCGTTGATTTGCTCGTAATGTTTTAGATAGAGGTTAATGAAAAATAGAAGTTGTGGGTCATAAATATGATTACCTTTGCTGCTAGACCGGCAATGGACGTACCTTATAATATAGTGTTGGATTTGTTTAACTTATTTGACGTTAAAACAACTTTATGTCGTATAATCTTGATGGATGATATGGCAACTGCCCTATTAAATAAAATAAAATTTCTGACAAGAAAAACTGTTTAGAAATTCTACGTAGACACATAGTATAAAATTGTTTTACATAAACTACTCTTAGTTACTTAGTTTAACTTACATTTTATACAACCAGAAGCTTTGTTTATTCGATTAGATCTCCTAGATTTCAGCAATGGCTAGAACTCTTCCAAGACGTAAGGAGGATTTACTACGACACTTAGTTACACTTAGGGATTTTCCACGCAGTTACCCTACAATTGCGCGAGATAAAAAGCCAATAGAGCAGTATGCTACAAAATGATATTATTTTTATTTCATCTATCTGCATCTTAACGTCGTCTGTTGTCTATTTATTTATCTATCTAAAATGTGTTTAATTTGCATATTTTGTACTAGCTGCTATCTGCTATTCTGTACTTAGGATGGGAGTTCATTTCAAACCTTTTTTTTTCTTTATCTAGCGAATTGGGTAAATATCAGCTTAAACACATCCATACATTGTGTTGATTTGGCGCATATAGATATTTACGAGATATTATGCCACGCACCTGTAAAAAATACATAAGCGTCGTTACTTTTCTCTTTCCTACGAGGCACTATTTTTATGCAATTTATTTTAAAAGGAGCATCATTTGCGTATCTTCTTATATCCGAGTAACATCTTTTAAATAACGCATGTGTCTGTATTTGCCAAATAATCGAGTATATGGCTCGCAAGCCAGTATGACCAACTGTAACATATAAACACTATAGACTGTCGATCGTTATCTTAACCGCATGTGGTGTGGCCGCACCATATGTGGTTTAAAATGCGGTCGTCTGTTTATACCTTGAGACTTAGACGTTTGGCTAAGGTATAAACTTCGTTAACTGTTTCTCTTTTAAAGATACTCTTACTAAAGAACAAATTCTGTATCACGGAGTATTTTACAAACAAATATATTAAAAGTAAAATATAATTAAGCCAAACGTACGATTGCCGGGCGTAGCCGTTTTTTCTGTTCTGTCATTTGAATTTTCTTCCCTTAGATAGTTTTAGATCCAAAGTGACCGACTTAAATCGCAAGGTTTGATGCAGTATTCTCAATGCAGGTATAGGGACACGATGGATACAATAGCAGATAAATCATATTCTGTACGAGAGCACTACACTCTCATTCTATGTTAGAGCTATCCGTAAATCTCAATGAGGCCATATTGTCCTTGCATTCGTGATATAGCGATAGTGCAGAAGAGACTAACTCAAACTACTCCAAACATGCAATCTCAAGTTTGACGGTTCGAATTTGAAGGTATACCGATATATAGGCTTTTATCTTGGGATGTAGTGCCACTTGAAGTGTTTATACTGTATTAACTTCGAGCAGACTTGCTAATTAAATACGAAGCTAGTTCGTAGTTCGCAAGTGAAACATATGGAGGACATGATAAGAAGAGCACGATGACTTTATAGTGTTAGGAATTAAATATTGGTTAAGTATTTTGGTATACATTTTCTTGGTGGCTGTAATACCCAATAAAGTCTTAGATTGAAAAGCTTTGTAAATATTTAAAGAGTTACAGAACTCGAAAATATGAAGGTTTCCTAGATATAGTTTTAAAATATATTCTTATTAAACGTTTCTTTAATTTTAAAAAGATATCTCAGCCATCTGTTATAGTGGAAACTAACCATGTATCACAAACAGCGAAGAGTTTACAGACACAAAATTGCACCCAGGTTCGAAACAAATATTTATGAATCACAAAATATTTAGCCTTGTGTAATATAAAAGATTGTGAACAGTAGATTACGTTTTGCGTTTGTTTAATTGCGGAGATTGCAGATCATCAAATTAAATCAGTTTCTTTGCACAATTGTGACAGTGTTTTTACGGAAATTAAACATTCTTCCATATATATATGTATACGTCGTAAATTAAATTCTTACAGTGCATTTAACCTCATCGTAACTTATAACATCTTTAGAGCTCCGTACCTACTTTAGAGGATTAAAACGCTATGTGAATTCTCGAGCAGCTAAACAAGTCTTAAACATTACAACGAATAAAAACAATACTTGAATAGTGATTGCAAGAGCCCTCGGGGAACTGTTGTATGTGTAGAAAGTAGAACTTTATTTGCACTGCAACATACAAGTGTTGCTTCGAGCATTATAAACATCCAGAGACTATGGTAGTAACTACACGGCAACTCATAATAGACCTAAATAGTTTATAATAAAGTTAAAATCTCTTAAAATTATGTAAACTCACTGTTAAATACGTAACAGCATCTTTATAACATTCTAGGGTTAATCAAAAGCAATTACACCGTTGAAAGCATGTGACCCACAGTTGGCAATTCAAACATTTACATAAAACCATTATAATAAGGAAGTTATTGGAATCGGGACGTGACAGAAATTCAAATGACAACCGCGTCTCATGTTTCACCTCCTCAATACTCGGGGCTAACGAGCCTGTAGGCGGCAAATCTCTTCTATCTACATGAGTACAATCTACCTATGCAAATATATGTAAGGCTCTGTTATGTAACGATAACTTTTGTAACAAACCTGTAGGGGTTGTACTAGTTACGAGATATGTTGGGAGTTATTTTTACTAATTAATTTATGTAAAATATTTCCTTTTACACCTACGATAAGATAGTTATATGTACGGTCTACACTACCTACATAATTATATTAGGTTCAATATTATAATTTAACTCGATAGTCATAGACATTGCGACACTAAGACACTATAAAACTATGTTCTCGTGGAAAATGTTCCGGTTATCTATACATTATTAAATAGCATGATTTTTACGAAAATTAGGGTAGCGCGGACTGTTTTCTGAATTAATTCGGGCTCTCATTTAGCACATCGCTACAGGCTGATGTCAGGTCAACGCATGTTTTTTTACATTCATTAGCATAAAATCTGAAACCATTTTTCCGACAGCTATAAAAAAAAAAAACAAATTTATTTCCGAAAAAAGCTATTTAAAATTAGATTTCGTATCATCTCCCTCTCGGCGCCCCGCATTTATGTCGTTCCAAACCAACAGCGTGTTTGTCCCCGATTTTATATTAAAAGAAAACCTTTTTCACTTGTTTGCATTCTTAAACCCTCAAACGTTTTCATTTCAAACGGATGATAAAATGATTATATACAAAAGCCTTGGAGGTAATGAAAAAAAAATACTATTTGGTTAATGAAGTTACGCACGTAAAACAAACGTTTCGCTCATATGTGTCTTGTCTAGTGACAAATAAATAGCTGCAATGAAATAAAGCAGAACTAACATTTCCGAAACTTTTTCGTTCGTGTCAGACAATTTCTAGTCGTAGGACGTAGACACATTAACTTGATTTTCGTGTAAACATTACGCTTTTGTCTACTCAGCAACAGGCAGGCCGTGATTAAGATCAAAACGTCTCTCATAAAACCTCACTCTGTACCATTTAGTGCTGTGTCTGACTGAACTATAAGTAAAACGATAGAACATTTAGGTTCATATTTCACTTGGCTTAGTAGTGGCGTAGGCCTGTGAGTGAGTTAATGTAATTTACACATAAAAGTGACGTTTTGTCTTGTTGTAGGTATCTACTGTTTAAATTTAAGTAATATTAGTAACATTTATGAACACTAGGATAGCATGGATGTAAATAATGTGTTTGGTTATATATAGCGTTTGAAATTAAGGACAAATAAAAATATAAGTTTTTAATATTGGTGGCATTCCACCAATATTAAAAACTACCTGTTAAGGAAATTAATCAGGAGATGGCGGAAAAGGCTAGCAAAAAATGTCCGCTTTCCGGAGACAGAGTTAATTTCTCATTTATAATATTAGTATGACAAAAAGGAAGTATGCATTGTTAAAGTTTTTGTGATCGACTCGAATTCATTGCTCTCGAGAGCAATAAGTGCTGTTATGTTTATGTAAATGAAGCTAACAGATGTCAAGTTTCACAATATAAACCACCGGAATATATAACCACTTCTCTGTTCTTGTGCGTATCGTAAGATGAGATTGAATGAGTGATAGAGAGAGAGAGAGTAAGAGTTTATTAGAAGTAAACGGACAGCAACAGCGCAGCGTTATCTGCATGATAATATTGAACTACATATATTATATTACACGCCCTCACCAACAGTGGCGTCACTATGCTTTGAACGCAACGTTTGTCTAGGGCGTCTAAAGACTAATGATGTTACGAGTACATAGTTAAAAAGATTTTCTTACTACAACTGAAACGCGTAAAAGATTTTGTTGGTATATTATGATTTTCTTATTTTATTAGACATCTTTCGTACGACCGTAAAAATTTTTGTACTTTCGCCCACGACTTCTTCTTAAACGTGAGTTTAACAAAGCACCTAGAGGCCATTGAAAACTTCATAACTGAATAAAATGTACCATTGGGTCGAAAGAAAAGGAAGAATTATAATTGCTAAAACTTTTTATATCTCAAAAAGTAAACAATAAACATTGGCGCGAGTTTTTATTGTTACAATTTATTTTAAAATTTATCAGTTGACACCATTTGAGGTACTTTATATTTATTGTAACTAGCGACCCGCCCCGGTATCGTTCGTGTGGTGTGCAATATTAAATAAAATTTATATTGCATTTATTATACGTAATCATCAGAAAAAAATCTCTGAAATATAGTAAAAGTTCAAAAGATCTAAGCCTATAGACAGCAAGACCGACTTTGTTTTATGTTATGTAGGCAGTCTCCAGCTTAATTCCACAGACGTCCAAGCCTACAATATACAGCTAGCCTTAAGGTTAGCTTTGATACTCAGTGCAATCAATGACCTTTGTATGTTATTCACACAGAACCAAGCTCAAAGGGATGTCCGTTACACCTCATACCAAGTTCTGTTTATGTTACGATGACTGGCGCTTATTCTGTGAAACGTTTGTACTCGAGGCTAGTATCAGTAGTCCAATGATACATTGATACATTTATCGAATCAGCAACATCATAAATAGTGAAATGAGCTTCAAACCTTCTTACTACATTAACCCTCACATAGTTATTAAGCCTATAACCTGACTAAACAAACTATCCCGTATCCATTCTGTTCGAAATTTTGCCGCACACTGACGTTATTACGCATATTAAGGGTGTAGTTAATTATATGACTTCATAACGTCGGCTAAATGTTTGTTTGAAACCAACACTGCGAGGGAGTCCTCGAGCACTGCACTGCATTATCATTATGCTGCCAAACATTTGCAATTAACATATTAGTAAGCTTGAATAGATAATAATATTATATAATGCATCGAAAAAAAATTACCATAATTGTATAGATTTTTTAAATTATGCGACTATTTAATTGTAAAACTGAATGAATGGACGAATAAGTAGGTACGCCATTTGACTCTAAAAAATGTGACGTCATAATTTTGTATTTTCATACAAACTAGGACAAATAAAACGTTTTAACAGTTTATCCACATTAATATTATAAATACGAAAGTAACTCTGTCTGTCTGTCTGTTACGCTTTTACGCCTAAACCACTTGGAACCGATTTTAATGAAATTTGGTATAGAGATAGATTAGACCTTGGGGAACAACATAAGCATTATCTTTTATCACAAAAAAATTGCGTGAAGCGGTTGAAATAGGGGATGAAAGTTTGTATGAAAAGTCGTCAACGTAAACAGAAAAAAAACCGCCAACCAACAGCTAGTAAAGAATAACTCTGTAGGTACAGTTGTTATTATCCCTATTTTTCAGCTATTTGATTATAAAATCTACATACTTTGCGTAGGTTTTCTGTTTTGTTTGGAATCGTACTCGTAGATTGATTAGACATTATCTACCCCTAAATTCAAAAGCTTTTGTAGCGAAAAGGTTGCCTTTAGCAAACTTTGAACACTTGCCACAAAGGACTGATTTGTTGTTCCTTATTTGTAACTACGTTATCCCACTCCACTTAAAGTTAACAGTTTGAATTAACACTTGTATGTAACGGTGATAATTTACATATGTCAGTGTCGCGGAGCACAGCTTTTGTAATATTAAGTTGTTTGTGACAAATCCTAAGCAGATGTTCCACACAAGTAAATCTTGCTATATAAATGAGTTGACACTTTTCCGGTCGAGGATTGACTGTCGTAAGTCATTTGTTGAACGTCAGAGAACTCAGAAAACGTTAATCTATCTGACTGGGACAAACCTTGTCAATCTATCGCGATATCAAATGTTAGGTACAATTATATTGCAAATACTTCGTATAATACTGATTTTTTTAGCCACTCAGAATAATTCTATTGAGGGTGGTCTTATAAATGTAAATATTAGCAAAACAAATAAAAAATTACTACCACAACCTCAAGCAATTTTATTATAACCCTACTTTGTCTCTATCCTTGTTTTTAATGGTACAAAAGAAAAAGACAAAACACAAAGTGACATTAAAATAATACTCCTAGGTAGTAGTGGTGAGCCCTCAAGTCGCGACGGCTATCGTGTGCGTGTTTATTAATAGGTCTATTTAATAAAATCCTTATAAATTACACTGAAATAATAGGTTAATCTATAATCAAATCAAATATTTACTTTTATGGGGAAAGTATTTAAAGACTGTTTCTGTAATACCTTTGCTGCTACATCAATGTGATTAAAAATATTACGCGTAATTAGTTTTAAGCTAATTAGTATCTAGTCTCGTCTTCTGTTATACCTGTGTCAAACAGAATATATAAACATAAAATATTTAGTAATTTTAATACTAAATCAAAATCAAAATCAAAAGATCTTTATTCACTCAGGTTAATTGAATTAACTCTTCTGATTCTGACCGTTAATTTACAAAATGTCAGCCAATTAACCTACAGTCAGTTCGCTAACGTTATAGTAGGACCATGAGAAGAACTGGCAAGAAACTAAGGCCACTCTTTTTAATCACCAGGTTATTAATTTTTTTGTAAGTTACAACTTCAAGTAGCGGGAAAAGTGACGCAGGTATCTAATACACACTCTCTGTAAGTAATTACCGCTATGTTGTGAAAAAAACAAGTAAAAAGTCAAATGTGTGCTTTACAGGATGCCTCAATTTGCATATTGCTACAAAAAAGTAACTAATTTAATATTTCAACAAGTATACTATAGTGGTCGCAGTTTCGATTCCTACTCAATGCAAATATTTGTAAGCATGAACATTTGTCTATTTGCATTGGTCTGGGTGTGTCTATGTATAATATGATTTACAAATAAAAAAGTATATAAGTATGTATATTCACATTCTAGAACTCATAACACTAGCTATGATATAATTATACGATTGACAACAGCTTCTTATGAGAAATTTACGATCGCCAGTATCGCAAAAAAGTCATAAACATAATGTTTGGCGAAGTACTTTAAATAATAATAATAAATCCATATTATTCACTTCCTAGACTATAAATATGACATTGACTCATCTAAATATTTAAAAATAATTCTATACGTTCAAAATTAAATGAAAATATGACACGAATATGGTGGTTATCTTTAGTCCACAGCTGTTGGCTTTGTTTATCCACGGCTATACGCAATATGTCTGATGAAATGCAATCTTCAAAACCAACAAATTACTGCCTGCAGTTTTAAATGGAAATAGGTCATTTATTCAAAACTCTTTCGTATTTATGTAAGTAATTAATAGCTTACGGACATATTTAAATGTTAAAAGTACATTTAAAGAAAAGTATATTTATGTTAACTACAAGTCATATTCTCTAATATACAAGAACAATGCAATAATATATTCCAAAAGATAGCCAAAGCATAGGTATCTATCAGCAATGATTACAATGCAAAATTTAAACTATTTTCTTCGGACCGTAGCAAACAAAGAAACTATTTATGTATATTGATTCCCTACCTTTTATTATATTGTGAATATATTTAACTATATCAATCTTCTTCAAAAAATATTACTATGGAAACATAGTATTTAAATAGGTAATATCGCATTAGCTTTATCTAATAAGTGGGTCGATTGTGTGGGCGTACCAATAAGTTATAGCTACTCGTAGGTGTCTTACCGGGATTGCTTGGTCAGTAACAATTTTATTCCTAAAGTTGCCCCAAATCTGAGGAACAAGCACACGTAAAAAGAAGGAAAATGCGAGCTGAAAGAATTGAAAGCTTTTTCTGTCGTCGTGTAAAATACGAGTGTACAGTTTAATATTAAAGGTTTATAGTATCTCAGTAGTTACACCTTTAACAAGGTCTCGCTAGTTGACTGCTAAAGATTGCTCCTTGAAAACTCACAATTCACTTTGCTTCGTTTCATAAACTAGTAGGTATGTAGCTAACGAGGTGACTATACGAGTTGCTCGTCGACGAGAAGACAGTCAGCTCCCGCCGTCCCAGCCGTGTAAATGATAGCCCGTCTTCACTTAGGCACATAATATTTTAAAAGGTCGGCAGATTCTATGTTATAGCTAATATCTAATATCCTATTTCTTCTTCTTCTCCTTTTTTTTGGCAACGGAGCCGATAATTGTGTCAGCTATTTCTGCCAGCGTCAAGTGTAGAATAATATTCTTGTTGATGATATTAATGGTATATTACAATGATAAAATTGTTTTTAACATTCAGGTCAAAGAGGAGTGATGAAGACTCGATTATTAGACCAAAAGATCAAAACATGTCCTCTTCTACTGATGCGCATATTTTGTGCAGTAGGTAAGTACTTCACGAAGGAGCAAACTTAACTCTCATACAAGTCACAAGACCAAGTTATTTTAGAAAAAGAATATGTGACGTATACCTAACTACGTTATAACTTGTCTCAATAAGAGAAGTACCTGTCAGTGATCTTGTTGTCTTTCTACACAGCTAATAGCGTTTGATAGATTGATTAGGTGACAGAAAAATATGATATCAATCAACTAGTCTCTTACTTTTACCATATTGAGTTCTAAGAAATTTTATCTATTATACATATTTTAGTAAGTACAGAAATTGTTTTACCATTTCTTTAACGAAAAGCAACATTATTTTCGAGACCTTAAAACTAAAGAATATTCCAGATCTAAGATATTTACGTTAAAATTTTGCGTCATGGCAATATTCGAGCTAAAGGTAATCCCTCTAAGTACACGTAAAGTATGTAATAGTCTTTATATATTAATTAATAGCGCGAGGAACGTTTAACACCTTTGACGTACATACAAATTGACGTGAATTTCATTACATCATGTCGATGAGTTGGTAAATTGTTTACGATCTCTGATGCATATAAAATTAATTGTTAAGTTGCGTAAATGTGTACTAGTTTTTGACAGATATAATTAAAAGTTAGCGACATGATTTACCTACTTATATTAATTTTAACTGTCTTAACAATCAAACAGAAATTCGGTATAATTAATTACAACTTTTATTGCGACTTATTTTAATTGCTTCGTGCCATAGTAGTAGTACGTCCGACAGTCACGTTAAGGTCCTAATTTCTAAATTCCATTGTGTCTTATTACATGGCAACCTGACGTTCGAACTAAAAATGTCATACGCATTTAACTCACTCATTCGAAGAGATAGATGTGGCGCTATGTTTAATTTGTCAATAACAGACCTCAATACCTAAAAGGTTAGTTGTTCAGCTAAGCAATTATAGTTCAACAACTAAATTAAACAACTTGAAAGTTAATTACCACATGAAAGAGTATAAGCGAATTCAGACTCAATCAGAGACTTAACATTTATCAGATTTTTGCATACAAGTAGGTTTTCACAGTCATCCTTTTAATATAAATACGTACTAGTTGAATCGTATTCCATTATACAATTCCCATTAAACTTATCAAAATCTCTATAAAAAAAAATTAATTGTTTCATAATGTTTATTGTTTGTTTGTGACAGATTTGGCATGATACACGTTCAGGGGTGGAGCGAAGGGTGGCAATTGTTTCATGTTTGTGTATCAAGTATTCAATTATTTATCCGTAATTAAGTTATTATAGGTACCTATGCTAAAATTAATTAATTTTAAAAGAGTAGCTTTGAGAGTTTTATGTTCGTATTTATGTACATTTGCCGAACTTTTTTTTATGGCCAGCATGAAACTAATTTTTCAAATACTCGATAATACATCGCATAACTAAATTATCAGAATTACGAGTACAGGAGAGATTAAGAGCTCAAAATTGACGTCCAGGTTACGCGCTTCGTTTTGGCATCTTCCTAAATACAGATACATCGGTGGCGTAATACATACGTTTGCCTTGCCGAGGTTTTAGGCCTGCTATTGAAAAGGTGAAGCAAATAGTTCTTTGTTATATGCAATCTATGGTAAATAGAAGCACGAGCGACCGAAGCGACTAATAAAGTAGGTTTATTAAACAGTGAATAAGATTACGATATGCAATTACCACCAAAACGTATCTACGAGTACTACGCGATTTTAAAATCATTAAATAGATAAAACCACCTCTATTTCAAATACACCACTGCTCTAAAACGTAAATATATAAAGGTAATATAGCATCTGTTTGCGCATTCATATTTATTCCGTGTATAAATTAATTTCGAACGCTCAAATACCGATTGCTAAACCAATTCTCACTCCATAGCAACGAAACATAAACACAGGACCTTTTCCCTCGTAAATAAACTGTTTTACGCGTGTGTGAGTGATCCTTCCATTTATTTCTTCATTTAAAGGGTTTTAAACCAGATAAGTGCTTTTAGTAAAGGCCTCATTAGGACTTGTATACACAGGGGTACGACACACAAGGGGAAAAGATAGTTGTTTGTTTTTGTTGGAGGTGACGGCGTTTGTATCTGCTTTTTCTTTTTTTTTGTAAAGCCTTTTTTGTCGTGTTGTGTTTCTCATGGGCCAATCAACTGGCGCTGTGAGCTTTGTATTTGTGCATTGCATCGATGTGTCTGGAAAATTTGATTCCAATCTCTTTTTGACTGAAGTAAATAGCAGTAATATGATTTGTTTGCTGTATTAGTGTTTTTCTCTTGTATTTGTTATAAA
Source organism: Parascotia fuliginaria (assembly GCA_963082885.1). Taxonomy (NCBI): domain Eukaryota; kingdom Metazoa; phylum Arthropoda; class Insecta; order Lepidoptera; family Erebidae; genus Parascotia; species Parascotia fuliginaria. The sequence continues at coordinate 20,128,855 of OY720172.1, forward strand.
ATTTTCACTTTTAACTCTATTGCTATTTATTAAGTAAGTTGTTATGTATTTTAGTAATTACTAAAATACATTATTATTGTGTATTTTAGTAAATACTAAAATAATTCAATATTTATTCATGTTGAAACTAGCAACTTTCTTAAGCCTTTAATACTCAGATACCTACTACTTATAACAGTACGTAAAGTGTGATTGACGTAAATGCCAAAAGCTCATACAAACGTTAAAACAAGATTGAGACTGTACCTAAACATTATTCTAGAACTATAATTTAAATCAGCGCACACAATTTTATGGTAATTGTCGCAGCATTAATTGAGGTATTGCGTGTGGCATCTGATTCCTGACCTCCGATAGAGACCTTGGGAACACGAACCCTACCTAACATAAAGGGGACAAAATGTCCTTTGTTTACAAGTGTTGGATAAATGTGGAACCCGTGTAACAAAGACGCGTATGTGTGTAGTAAAAATAAGTATAATAAAATCTGATTTATTAAATTAGATTATACTAGCTGTTCCCGCAGTTCCGTCCGCGTGAATGTCGGTTATATCTCTTGTTTACATTGACGATTTTTCTTACAAACTTTTATCCCTTATTTCAACACCTATAAGATTTTTTCGCTATAAAAGATAAACCTATGTTGTTTCCAGAGTTCTAATCTATTACTATACCAAATTTTATCAATATCGATTCAGTGGTTTAGGCGTGAAGGCGTAAAAGACGGACAGACAGAGTTACTTTTACATTTATAATATTAGTAAGGATTGTAGTTTTATTATTAGTAAAAGTAGTGTAGCGAGTAAGTCAAACCATCAGGATGCCTAGTGCGAGTTTGTTTTAGTTAAACGCGATCAATACATTTATATCGTTCAGTGTTCCAAATGGCCCGCTCCAAGCTCTTGACCATACAGAGAGCCAAACGCGGTAAACATTTCGATCGCGTTTACGTAAAAACAACTCGCACTAGGCCTTTAGATGAAAAGGTGACGAATCATTATAACATTAGCAGCTGCATTTTTTGTGATAAGAATGCTGTCATCATGCTTGGACAATATGAATTCCAAGCATAGTAGTTATTGCACTTTATTGTGGCAGTGCTTTATTTAAAAGTGGCAAGTCTACGACAGAGATGTAACTGATACAACACTTACTCCAACAAAGAGACCTACATGCTTGGTAGTGTGTAAATGCTTGCAATATATCAGGCCTCAGTAATAACAAAACATAAGTACGGCCTTTGGTGGTTACATAATACGATTTACGATAAACAAAAACCTCTTTATTTCGTCACCCACACTGAAATATAACAGTTTAGCCGTAACAGCTGAGTATAATTATCAACTACATTGAAAATGTCACTGCTTTTACGTAATGACAACAAATAATGTTCAAACATTTTTAAGCAACTTTGTCATTTTCTTGTTAGTCCTCGGTGTCTGTCGAGACGAAGAAGTACTCCATGTCTTCGTAATAGATCGTCGATATCGTAAGAGTAGGTATACGGCTATGTGTATACTATAGATATCGCGAAGCATTGCAATAATGTAATGCGGTCAAAAACCCGCTCGACTAACTCGCAAAGCGCTCTTTAGAAACGGACTATGTCCAACAAAAAGCATCTTAATTTTTTTGCAAGCGTTGCGATCCTCTATCTATTTACTTAGGTACTGTATTCTCTTATTACCCATCTTTGTGATCGCCTTTATAAATTAACTAGCTTTCCGCAGCGCGTTTCACCCGCGTCTTTGCTTACTGCTCTGCTCCCGTTGCCGGTAGCTTGATGTTACATAGCCTATAACCTTCCTCGAAAACTGGGCTATCATACGTAAAATCCAGAGATTAGCACGTTCAAACAACAAAGAAACAAACAAAGAAACTTCTACGCTTTACATAATAGTAGGTATATATATAATAATAATAATAATAATAATAAATCATTTATTTCGGGTCGCATAAACCCATAGATAAATACCTTACAGACTAACATACATAATCTATACATATAATAAAAATGTAACCGATCGCTGTCTGTACATGGAAGATACATGAGAAAAAAAAATATTGGGGCCTTTATCAACGCAAATAGAACCCAAAACAATGATTGTTACAATTTTTGTCTGTTTGTCTGTTTGTCTGTGCGTTTGTTCACGCTAATCTCAGAAACGGCTTATCCGATTTAGATATGGTTTTAACATTTAGTGTTTGTTTCATGTCAATCGGTTCATAAATAAAAAAGTTATGCCAATTTAAAGAATCACGTCGAACATTTGTTAATTTACTACGAAATCTGATAGAAACAGAGACTTTAACAGGTTACGGAATTAGCTGATAGCGTTTTTATTTTTCGGATTCCGCTCATTATAAACAATCTTCCGTTTAGTTTTAAATGAGTCCAGTTTCCAGTGAGCTTATGTTTCGCGATGACAATTAATAAAGCCCAAGGTCAGACACTACTAAAAGTTGTGGGCGTGGATCTAAGTATTAGCTGTTTTTCGCACGGTCAGCTTTATGTGGCTCATCACGTGTTAGCATTCCTAGCAGCCTGTATGCTTTGATCCCCGATGGCTATACGTCTAATCCATACATAGTATGGGTGTATCATACATATTATATAATAAATATAAGGCTTTGTCCTGACTGACTGACTGACTAACAGACAACGCACAGCCTAAACTGCTCGTCGTAGCGACTTGAAATTTGGAGGGTGTGTCTGTCTAAATGTCTAGAGGTTGTACTAAGAAATGGTTTTTTAAAATTTAATTTCTAAGTGTGTGAAAAGGGATGAAATCGATTATATGAATCTTCTTCATTTTTTAACTTACAGTTTTGATATTTTATTTTGGAATACTTCTATTTAAATAAAAAATATCCTTATAATTTTATTTTAACATGGGTGGATTTAGAGGGGTGAAATTAGGGATGAAATATTCTATACAAAGATCTTTAGCTTCTGAAGCTAGCGACTCGAAATTTACAGGAAGGGGGAGGGAGGAAAAGGTGGAACTGAGGAGAAGGAGGAAGGGAGGAGAAAGTGAGAGGTAAGTGATGGGGAAGTGAGAGGAAAGTGATGGGGAAGTGAGGGGGAAGTGAAGAGGAAGGGTGGGGGAAATGCGGGAGAAGTGAAGGGAAAGTCAGGGAGAAGTCAGAGGGAAGTAAGGGGAAAGTGAGGGAGAAGTGAGGGGAAAGTGAGGGGAAGTGAGAGGAAAGTGACGGAGAAGTAACGGGGAAGTGAGGGGAAGTGAGGGGGAAGTGAGAGGGAAGTGAGGGGGAAGTGAGGGGGAGTGAGGGGGAGATAAAAATAGTATGAAAAACAGTATTTAAACAATATAAAAATGTCAATTGGAAAAAATTACATTCACGCGAGCGAAGCCCAAAAGTTCACTCACTCACTTATCACGAAATCTCAGAAACAACAAGTGCTAGGAATCTCAAACTTTGCATTGTCATTCCTATTAGAATATAGGTGCTCACTTAGACGGAATTTTGCGAAATCCATCCCCTAAGGGGGTATAAAGGGGTGGCAAAGTTCGTATGAAACTTCTATAGTTTTTATAGTAGGATTACCAAATTACTAAAAAATACTCTTTTTTTTAATATTCAGAAACCACCCTTATTAAATGGGCAAATAAGAGTCGCAAGTTTGTGTGAAAGTGGTTTGTCAGTTTTAGCGGTAGCGGGTTTAAACTGGATTCACCATAGAGACGGATAATACTGATACAATGTACGATTGCCATAAAATCTGGCACGCAATATTCTCCTATAGGCTCCCATCTGAATTTTCACGCGAACGAAGTCGCGGGCAACAGTTAGTACATAATATAAACTTAAAAACTACACTTCACATGCACTAGTCACTGTGCGTTCGTGTGGCACTTGTCCGCGGAAGCGACGGAACACGACACCTTGCGGCCAAAAGGTTTCCTCCATGACGAGGTGCAAATAACACGTTGGTACTCGCACCACAAACGCCTTGAAATTGACGTTGCGACGTGACTCCAACGGCTGCACTCTCGGCCTGTACTTCATCTTTTGGCGCACGTACTCCTCGATGTCCTCTGCCTTTGTGGTGTAGTGTAGGCGAGAGATGTACACCGGGGTGTTCGGTGCGGCGGCACGCAGCTTCATGTTAGCATCCGTCGGTGCTGAACCGCAACAGTTCTTGGTGCCTTATTTATATATTTTTATTACTAGTTAGGTCACGCTAACCGTTAACACAGCCTAAGTCCTTTATAATTTACTTTAATAACCTCGTATCGATCTTGGCGTGTAGGTATTTCATTAGAACGGTCTAGATTAAAGACCTAACTAAACAACTTACTGGTTGTATGTAAGAATTTAATGTCAGTTCACGATAATCGATGCTCAAAGTGCAAGTTTATTTCGTCCCAAACGAGCTATAAAATAAAGCTGAGAAATCCGTTTGTTAGTATATGTAAATCTCTAGTACTATCAATCTGATTTGTTTGTTTTTTTATTTGATAGCTTATAAGACCGATTACCATTACGCTACGACCCACGGGAGCAGCACATTATCATACATACTATTATTAGAAACTTAACGCGGTTGCAGCCGCGCTACGTCGCAATTTTTTTCATAACCATATTTATTACTTTTTATTTCTCACTAATAGGACAAAATGGGGTTACAATATTGCACTTTACTGCAGCTTGTTTCGCCATCTTGTAGTCTAGTTCTTTCCTGGTAACAGCTGCTATTCCCTTTATCCAATAAGCCAATATTTGTAGCATAACAGCATGTTATAAGCACAATGTAGTTGTTGCACATGTATCTCGTCGCGCCGTATGCGCTATGTATCAAGAAGCCATGTTGGGGACGATATTTGTGGTTACGAGCGAGATGTTGGGCTGTTGGCGCCAATATCGTGAAGCTTGAACATCAGTGGAATGTTGCATGGAACTCCATGTAACTTAGTCGTTTACATTTAGCACGAAGCGTGCAGGCCTGGTAAAATAAACTTAGTTGTTGTATAGGAATTGTTAATGTATATTCTTCTATATTATATCGACCCAATCGACTCCTTGATCTGTACGGTACTGATTAAACTGATCATGTCGCCACTTACAGATGCTTTAAAGGAAAGTTATGATCTTTCGTATGTTTGTTTGTTATGGATAAACTCAAAATCTACGTAACCGATTTAAAAAATTCTTTCACCTGTAAAAAGCTACAATAGTGGTGGGTAACATAGGCTATATTTTTTGTGTTATGCTTTCCCACGGAGGTGAAGCCGCTGGCAACAGCTAGTAAACTATATTTTTATACCCGAACTATTAACAAAACACTTGACACTCAAAGTATAACGTCGAATGCTATACTTATCATTACTTCAGCCATCATGTAGGCCAGTGGTTTCTTTTCTTATTCGATTACAAATACATTAAATAAAGAAATACTAACATATACTAAACCATAGGTATATTTACATGTTTTCTAATAACATTTGTAAACACAGTATTAGTTTTCGTATGTAAGGAAAGTGACCGCAACCATGGCCGCAGCCCGTGGTCTCGACGGCCAGACATGACTAATGTTAAACGACACTACTATATTATTAATGGTGGTACTAACAGAGGGATAATTTAAACGTTTTTAACACTAATGTTTAAGTATATAGATGAGTGACTACTTTATACGAGTTAGTTAAGAAATCGTAGTGTTATTTTTATCAGGGATTAATATTAAAGCTACTACATTTTCAATTCTAGCTAACTTCACACATCATCAGATAATTTTGATTGTCTGGCATTGTAATAATAATAATAATAATAAATATATGTGGACACTATCACACAATGTCATCTAGTCCCAAGCTAAGCAGAGCTTGTGTTATGGGTACTAGATAACTGAAATATAATACATATACATACTTTATGTATGTACCTAACAAATAAAAACATAATGCAAGGTCTATAATGTCATGTTCTATATTATTCTTATGCGGCCACCAACTAGATTGTTTTATTTACTTTTTAATTTGCAACGCAAGTGATATTGTATTAACCTTGCAAATATAAACCTACATTGTCCATATTTAAGAGCATTTTTCCCCCTTGAAATTGAAGCAAAATGGGGAAGCACCCTACGGAAGACTGCAGCCATAGAAACACTGTCTTCTAACACAAACACTGTAAATTATATTATGTTAAGTATATTGTGTTCCTGTTGCCCAGTTTTTACTACTTCTAATTAAACACTGCATTGACAACAGATAAGATTGTGTATTTGGGTACATATATAAATGTTTACCATTTTAATAAAGAATCAACAGTGCTTCTAGCGTTTCTAAATCCCAAAAGCAATAGGAACTGCTTAACATTAAGTAGGCCTTCTGCTCGCTTTCAATAAAATGTCATAATTAATACGTTTCATATATTAGTTTCCCAATTTTTTTAGAAGGAGGCGACTCTGTTTCCCACTACCAATAAAATGTCATATTTTCTATCTATTCTGGCCAAGTTAATGGTAGCAAGTAGCATGTTGTAAATGGCACTTTAAGGTTAATTACATGGATAGAGTACAGTGTTGACAGAAACTCATTTGAGCCATTTTCGACCTTCTTGTCTAATAATAACACAGTCGTTTTTAAAGTTAATTAACTGCCATGCCATATCAAACATGTATTTTCATATTATTAAACCTTTGAAAACTTACTTTGTGTGGCAGACTTATCGATTCGATTTATTTTGTTCTTAGGTACTTACCTATTTTTAAACACACTTCAGCTAATGAGCTGCTTAGTACTTTGAATGTACCTTATAATATTGTGTTCAATTAATTGACGTTGTAGTCCAAAATAGCTTTGAAAGTTCAACTTTGTGAAATATTTATCACAAGGAACACAAGAAAAAAAAAACTTGTCTGCGAAAACTTTAAACCTAAAAAAGCTTTTACTACTTGTTTAACATGTGTAACCCCACATTTCCACCGTTTCCTGCAACTTTACATTTTTCAGCACTGCTGGACGTAGGTAGGTATTTCTGCCAATTCACGGTATTAATTTAGTTCTTACGTAAACGGAATGTAGATAGGAGATCTTTTGCAGTCTAAGCTATTTTTTTGTATACTATAAGACATACATAGGTACATGATACGTTTGTTCTGGACATAGAACTTCTGCTAATTTACGACATTATATGTGTGCTTTTCGTAAACTGAATACGGAAAGCGAGCGTTTTGCAGTCTAGGCTATCTACTTGTCTTTTATTTACATACGTGTGCGAAATTGACGATTCGAAGAACATTATAAATGATTTAGCAATAGAAACACGTAGTTATCTACATCCTACAAGATCTATATAGATTTTCTATTGAATCCCAAATTACTATGCTTGTCTGCTTTTGGTCACCGTTTTCAAAAGATCGCTAGTGAAATCACTTTCGTTCTTTATCGACCTTGAGTCCGTTCGAGGACCTCATCGATCGTTACAGCTTGTAACGGTGGTCTTTGGTAATCATTGGTTTATTTTCGGCAGGAGAGTTTAATTATGTTCTTTGTGATCTTGTAGTACAAAAGATAAAAGTTAAAATGGTCGGACTGTGATTTTACTAGCTTGGAAACATCCACTGTTGGGCATTATTAAGCCTCTTTCAAAGAAAGGAGTTGCTAACTAAGAAGTTGCTAGTCGTCACTAGGCTTGGCATCTTTATAAAAGGATCGACATTGATAAAAGTAAAATGATGAATTTTTTAATGACAATTACAATGTTTTACAACTATCCAGACACCGTTATTTTAAAAAGCATTGAATTCGCAGTTAAGTTTTATTATTTAAGGTATCAGCACAGTAATATAATAGTCACTGTAGTTCGAAACACGAACTACCAACATCATAACTGCAAGCTATTACGAACTCCAAAAACGTTTCTACCATAGAGACCTGAATGTTTTACACCGTCCAACCAGCTAGTGCTGGCCACTAACAATGGGCTAATCTGAAAAGCGAGCAAAACGGGCGAATATTAAAATTTCCACAGAGTATCCGAGTGCACGTCCAACTAGTGGGCTCGACCGCCAGCCGCACATTGCCCGGAATTAAAATTGTGTTCAGTACAAGTTATAGGCGTCAGAGAGTAAATAAAACTAGACGATCTTATCTTAAATATACATAGAGACGCCAACAGTATACAACCGCAGGACTACTCCTTTGTTTACAGAGCTGTATGAAACTAAAACGTTGCATCAAAATTATCATGTCCAATGTTTTCAGAGACTACTATAGATATGTTATCAGTTTTAATTCGTATAAATAATATAATCATTTAGTCGTAGTAGTAGTTTATTAGTAATATATTTCTTTTGTAGGTTCAGTCTTCAGAACCAAGCTACACGAATCTTCAATTTCAACAACATAGATAAGATAGGTCATATCTATGTTGTTGAAATTCAAGATTTCGGAGACGTTTGAAAATAGTACAAATGTATATATACCAATGGGGTAGGCAATGGTATACATTACTACATTTCTTTAAACATCTCGGTGCTAAGTTTATCAATAGAGATGAGTGTTTCATAAACTGTTTATCAAAACGCTCTTTGTTTCTTACTTGAACCATAAATAAAGTTCTTAGGACATTAGTATTGTAGGAAATTGCACCCTTTATTCATTTAATTTTAAATGTTTTCAGTTTATTATAACTTGCAAGTTGACATTAGTAGCTAGGTTTAATCTAATTTGGTCGAGAACCAAATGCACTTATTCCTATTATTCTCTAAAAGCATAATTTTCTTCGTAACGTAAATAAAAAAATAAATATTGATAAATATGTAATAATTTAGATATGTATCTCATTAATAAACACAAAAAATCCTTAAAGTAACCTAAAAGTATGGCTTCGAGACCTCAGTTGTTTGTTTTGTTAGTTTTTTTCATGGCTCTGCCTTTGATAGCAAATTGGCCGTAAGCAAATCAGTCTCAAAACCAAATGGCTTTGGTACGTTTATAAATACATGATTAAAATGAATAAATGACTTCGAATTTAAATTAACAGCGTTAGAAACTCGTTAATCAAAGTAGACTTAATATCTACATTAAATCAGAATACCAAAAATATTATCAACCCTCAGCTGTGCCTATTTCTTGTCCAACAAAGGCGGTCGCGAAGGTAACCCAAACCTCTAAGTAATTTACATATCAAACTACAAGGGTAGTATAAATACTGCGGCCACAATCCTTGTGTACATAGGCACTGATAATATCCCGATTCGACTTTCTAAACGCCCACAATCTCCGGTTATAGTAAACACCTTACCGACCTTAATTGGATTTCGTTCGGTGACCGTTTTAAATCGATTTCTGACCTTCCAACGTGGTTATTTGCTACTTGTATATTAATAAAGACGTAATGAGATTATTTTGTGCACGTTTTAATTAAGTTGCTGTACGCACATATACGAAGAATTATGTTTTTTTTTTATAAAAATGTATAATTATTATCTAGCTATAATCGCGACTTTACTCGACGTTGTTTTAATGAAATTAAACGTTAAATAAACATAATTTACAGCTGCTAATATTTAAAAAAAAAACGCTACACGAGTAGGTAGTCTAAGATACAGTTTCTTGCAAGCATACACAGCAAGAACTTAATTAGTAATTAATATAATTTAACCAGTAATTTCTATTATAAAATAATATGATATCTACTCCTTCAGGGTTAAAAAGACGTGAAGCTATGTATTTTACTAAATAGCGTTGTTTTTTTAGAAATTCTGTTACAATTCAAGCGACTTATGATGTGCGCTTTTTAAAATAGAAATGTCTGTGCAAAATCTTGAGCCAAATTCTTTTGCCCAGCATTTCATTAATAAAATATGGTAATGAAAAATATTTGTTAGATAACTTGTCTGGTGCTAGTCTATTCTGCCAAGTTCATACGTTTACGAACTAAATTGTTCCTTAGCAATTTAATCTTGATAAAATGGCTGCCAACCCCAATAATTTTATATAGCATTGTTTGTTCTATTTTATTAATATTCGTTATTTTGTTTCAGGCATAAGAACGGCAGAATTATGAAGAAAGGTAAGATGGCTTTTGTTTTCATAAGTTGTTGTTCGGAGTTTCTTTATGTCAAATATTAGAATAAGTTTTAATGGTGTCAAACAAGCATGGTCGCATGTTGGTAGGCAGTTACCGTCGCCTATGGACGTATGTAATAGCAGGCATGCAACTGTGTCGTCATTCCTGCATTGCAGACCGTGCAAAAATCCTTTAATTCCTATCTTATTTTATATATTACGATCTTTTGTTGGTTTTTCATTAGTTTTGTAACTGGCCACTAAGATACCTTTATAGTACGATTATACAATAATTTCTGGTAAACTTAAAAAAATATGCTCAGCAATAAACATTTTTCAGTTGATATGATGATGATTAATGATATTATAACTTTTAAAATTGACTTTCTACTTTGATTAAATATCAGTCGATATAATTTTAAGGTGGAAAATTCGACACCTACAATGCCTGTGGGATATTATAATCAAATTAGTCACACTCAAATCATTTCAATCTTCTATAACAATATGCCTCTAATTTCCTAACATTACATTGTGTAAGCGCTCTTATGCTAACGCTAATATACCTATTAAAAACTTTTTCCCTCACTAATAGGGTAAAAACATGTATACACATACAAAAATATGGTCACGAAAGCTTTTCAACTGTATAGCTAACGTTCGTGCTGCCTACGTACAAGTGCCATTATTATAATATAGCTTCAACGTTCGGAAATGGCGCATCGAACTTGTCGACCTGAATTGCAAAAATCGCATCGCTCGCATCCTCTAAAACGATGGTTCAATGTAGGGCACTGTGTTTAAGTTATACAAATATGTATATGAGAATATATCGTTTATATCAGCTTGCTATCAGTACGTTACTTACTATGTTATTATTTTGGTTCACGATACATTTATTTCGTACATATATACTAATCTTTACGCCTTTTATCCCCAAAGAGGTAGGCAGAAGTGTTTAACCACCCATGTTTTGTCATTTATATTCTTCGCCTTTACCACGGAGAGTGTTCTAAAGAGCTCTTTGAATTAATCTCAACTTCTTCTTTTTTATCCAGAACGATACGTGTAAGGCTGAAGTGCCACCATTTCACAGTGGAATCTAAAAGGTCTCGAACCAATCGGTTTAGCACTTCATACTTATGTCGCTCAATTAAAGCCTGGACTCTTTACCTCCTGGTCTTTTAAGCGGGGCGTGAAAAAGCATCTCACTAAGCCGCCATAGTGGAGGCCACTATACCAGTAGCCAAACGCTTTTGGAATGGCGCCCACCACTTCTGGGTTCCACTGACTGCTTACCATCAGGCAGAGTGGAGTCACTTTGGTAGGCTAATATAAAAAAAAGTATACTTCTAAAGATTTATGACACAAATTAAGATGCATTATTATCCAAATAAGCATGCATGGAGAATAAGGGAAGAATCGAAAGAAGATTCACTTACGCCTATTTTCTGTGAGAAAGAAGGCAGATACTTCCCCGCTAAATTCAGAATATTCATGTTAAACCTGCAAGGATGTATTACAGTACTATTTTCTTTTACACTAGAGTACCACTGTTCACGGTACTAATATACATCATTATGTTAATTTGCGTGGTACTATTTTAATGTGTAACTAGCGTGCGAATAGCGCGAGTGAGTTATTTTACCTGTGAAACTAAATAATTACGAAATCACAGTTTATATTGTATACTAACTGCTCCCTGCGGCTTCGCCCGCGCGGAAAATGGTATGTGTTTGATTAACGTAACTCGGGAACCAGACCGATTTTCGGAAAAAAATATCCTATGCCCGTCACCGGCACTTAATATACCTACGTATCTACATACCAATTTTTAATCGAAAGCGTTTCAGCCGTTAAGGCGCTGAGTGCTTACAAACACACACATACACAAACTTTTTCATTTATAATATTAGTAGGATACAATAGGTACTAGTTGTCCGCAGCGCGGTTTTACCCGCATTAAGTTATTAGGTAAGTAGGTACATCTTTCGTTACTGCTGCCCCTGTGACTCGTAGCCTTATAACCTTCCTCAAGAATAAGATTAAAAATGCAAAATATAATTAATTGAAACCCGACTGGTAGATCCAGAAATTTACGCGTACAAACAAACAAACAAACTTTTTCGCATAATCTAGAAGTACTTATAGGTACATTTAGTATAACGTTTGTTTTATATCTGAATAAATAAGTGATGTGTCTATTTTAGTATTCATGTTTATTCAATCAATATTATACGATTGGTTGAATACTTTTATTTGTTTGTCGTCGTCCGTAGCCTTGTGATAATAAATATGCTCTGCCGTTTATTATTTTAACAGGGTTGAAGGGTGTTCAATATTTAGTCGTATATTTAGCAAGTAAAACTAACAAAAAAAACTTCGTTGAGGGATAATATATCTGATAGTTATGGCTTTGTATCGCGAAAGCTTTTTAAGGCCTATTCAAACCTGAGCGGTATTCGCTACCGCCTGCAGTAGAAAAACCGAGTGGGTATGCGGTAATACTACCTATTATCCTACCAACTTTTTGCTCTAGCTGCGGAATTTCATACTGAATACCTGAGCCACGGTAATATTATAGATAATATTACTGTGCCTGAGCGAAATCCGCGCGGTATGTACCGGCAGCGAATACCGCTTATGTTTGAATAAGTTTTTACTAACATATTATATGCTACAAAATACGCTTAAGTACTCAAACCAAATATTAATATAACAGTCAATTACTTATCTAAGATCTTAATTCACACTACTCAATGTTAGTAGTGGCTAGAACCTTACGAAACGCTGAACACAGCCTTACCTCAGTCAAATACACAAGAGCTTCTTAACTTCGACTAAAGTTTTAAATTTAAAAACATAATCTAGAAACAGCTTAGTAACGCACATTTATAACCACGAAATAGCCTACCCATTAAAAGTTGAGACTTTTAAGTGTAGGCGATTAATAAACAACACCTACATACATATTATATTTAGTACCTACGCACTAGACAGTAGGTACTTGAAGCCTTCAACCTCCTATGCTTAATGATTTTAGTATCTACAACAAAATAGGAGCTTATTGGGATATACGAATGAAGTATTTTAAAATAATGTCGCCAGGGCTGAAAAAGGTGGCGAGCAACCGACTTACGACCGGGCAAAGTGGCGAAAATTGGGGGAGGCCAAAGTCAGCAGTGAAAGTCCTTTGACTGATTTGATGATGATGAAGATCTTTCGCCTGACATGTTCATTGATAGAACTTAAGTATAAGTTCTATTTTTTTACTTAGTTTTATTTTACTTTTATTACAATACTAGACGTCCGCTCTCGCTTCGCTTCGGTATCAAAAGTTTCATTGAGACTCACAATGCCTACGGAATATATCATTGCAATAGTGTCGTATTGCATCATTCAGATTTACAAAAATATTGAAATTCTGATAATGTCTGATAAAATATGTTAAACATAATATAATGTTTATCTCCTAATAATATTAGTTTAGATAAAAAAAGACCGAACTTCTTTAAGGATTTATTAGAACACCGATAATAAATTTTCTATTAATCTAGTAATTTATTAACGTAGGCAAACAGGTTCTTGTGCTTTTCTTCCAAAGTAGATTATCGTTATAGAAAGAACCAGCTGTTACTATTTATAATAAAAAAGGAAACCTTCCAAAAAATTTAAATATAAAAGTATTTTACCATGAAGTCCGAAAGTACATTTTATTCGTTAAAACATTTAAAATATTCCTTTGCATAAATTGTACCTTTTGGTGTAATGAGAATAATTACAATTTTCTCTTAGAAGGGTTTCCTTGTTCAAACTGTGTTAACATGGAGAAAACTGCGCAACAAAGTCGTTAGGCGAGGGATTCTCTTATCTTTATCTAAGGATAACTTTACTTTAAGGTCAATGCTTTTATTAATTGTTCTTTAAAATATAAGCAGACTGCTGTATTGGAAAGAATAATATTTCCAGATCTAATTTAAAAAATAAATTCGAAGCGTATAAATGGCTAACCTAACTTCGGGTCGCCTCTTATAAGTATAACATGGAGTGATTCCATACTCGAGACCACACAGCACAATATTCGTACGTGCCTAAAAGTTCTAGCTTATTCACCAAATAGATTCAGATAATACATCAAGCCATCGAAAAACAGTAAATAGAGTATGTGACCCGTAAAACTCGGGACTTAATTTTGTTAACAAAATATCGAGGTCGTGTGCCCAAGCGGCATTTAAGCGTCGTAAAGCAAAGGTCAGCGGATGATAGTGCCAGGTATTGCTCCGGACTACCCCTTACTACGCATTATCTATTTAAAAGGTTATCTAGTCCAACAAATAAAGACCTGGGTTTTCGGTCTAGTTTCCAATAATAATATAGGTATTGGTGAGTTTTAGTTACAAATATTTTGAATAGAAAACGGTTGGGTTATTCTAAGAGGTAGGCAGATCAATATACGTCTAAGCATTATCTAAGAATAACCTAGTTGACGTATATAATACGTACACGTCTGTTTAAACGAAATAAATTCCGTAAGCAGTATGAAAGAAAAACAAATATCAAAGGAAAGTGTTTTTATTTTTCTATATCTTCATTCATTTTTCAAATATATCTCGGGGTATTAAGCCCTCCGATCATCCATTAATTAGGGAACAAACTGTACTGTATCTAAAGTATAATAAAAATGACACAGTGGACTTTCCTAAAAAGTCGCGATCCTGATAAGTTGAAGTACAATATTAAAATTTAATCTATGTCACAATCAAACGATTTCACGATGGCCATAGTTGTGATATTGCGGTTATTCTTATAAAAATAATTTATTTATTTGTTACAAGACTACAGGCGTCTTCAATAGAAAAAGATCTTTTAAAAAATTTGCCATTTGTTTGCCATTTTACAAAGGATACATATTGTCAAACAGCCTTGCCAGTGTTTCCCGAGCGCTATGACATGTCCTTCTTCAAACGAGGTTTAAAGAGAGCATTAATATCACGGTAGGCAGCGGCGTCGCGGAGCCCCTGGCATTGCAGAAGTCTATGAGCGACAGTTACCACTTACCATCAGGTGGGCTGTTGGCTCGTCTGCCACTGTAGGCAATAAAAAAAAAAAGCCTTTTTGTTTTTGCAAGTGTTACTTCGCAGATTTAGACATTATTTATTTAGAGGATGTACTCACAACTTTTTAGAAGACTTACTCTTCATCTTTCCTTCAAACAAAAGACAAAACTTCTCCAAGCATCTCTAGTGTTGCGTGAAGAAACACGCGTATTGTTTGTTAATTAAAACATTATATACCATGTTATTTAAGTACTGTGACATTTTCCATACAACGAAAAAGACACGTGTTGTTGGCAGTTGAGTTATGTCTGTTCAGACACGTGTTGACCCATTCTATAATATATTACGGACATCGACATAATATATTCCAGAGACGCTAAAAATCCGCCCGGACGTTTACTGTAAATTTTATGTCTTCAGGAAATATATGACAATGTTGAGAGAGATTTACACAGTATATCTACTTGTAGGTTGTTTCCGTACGTGTTTATGGCAATGCGTCTTGAGATGGCCATGCTGCATCGTGATGCGTATTAATACTGATACGAGACTTTTGAATGGGATTATGGCAGTCGTCTTTCACCATTAGGCGCAGCAGTTCATCTGAACGTAAATTGTAACTCCTCTGAAGCAACGAGACATATATCACTATTGCCGACAACCACTGTGGTTCGGTGCTACTGTGTATGGACTGCCACGCAGAGGTCGCGGGTTCGATTCCCGCTCAGTGCAAATATTTGTGTGCGTGAACATGGCTGTTTGCATTGGTCTAGGTGTTTCTATGTATAAAATGTATCTATTTACAAAAAAATAATTATATAAATATGTTTATCCGCATTCTAGAACCCAAATCACAAGCTATTAATATATGCTTACTTTGGGTCTAGATGGCGTTGTGTGGTTGTTGTGGTAATCTAATATATAAAATTCTCGTGTTACGGTGTACGTTATTGAACTCCTCCGAAACGGCCCGACCGATTTTCGTGAAATTTTGTATGCATATCAGCTAGGGTTGAGAATCGGACATCATCCCCCTAAATGTTAAGGGTGGTCTGAAAAAGGGATGAAAACGATTGTATGAAACTCCTTCATAGTTTTGATATTTTGTTTTGGCATGCTTCTAATTTTTTTTTAATTGGGGTGGATTTAGAGGGACGGAATTAGGGATGAAATATTATATGGAAAGATATTTTGTTTTTGAAGTTAGCGACTTGAAAATTGAAAAGAAGGGGAAGGGAGAGGGGTGAAAGAGAAGTGAGGGGTAGGGAAGAAGAAGTGAGGGGAAGTGCGAGAGGGGAATAGGGGAAAGTAGTGAAAAGTTTACGGGGGATATCTGTAGGTCGGTGAAAGAGCGAGCGAAGCCGCGGGCAAAAGCTAGTATTTATATATATTTATTGCCCCTATTGCCTTCACCACGTACTACCACCAAAATTTTGGAGCGTGGGCAGACGACTCTTCACAAGGTGGACCTGGTGAAATGACAATCTATACTATTATATAAAGCGGAAGAGTTTGTTTGTTTGAACGCTAATCTCTAGAACTACCAGTCAGATTTGAATATTTCTATTTGCGTATGATAGCCCATTTATTTAGGGAGGTTATAGGCTATGTAACATCACGCTACTGGCGACGGGAGCAGAGCAGTAACCAAAGACGTGGGGGAAACCGCGACGCGGAATGCTAGTAATATTATATAAGTACATGGGTAAACCTATTATCGAAACCTTTCTGTAACATAACTAAATAACAACGATCTAATTATCCCAAAAAAATGGTACGCGAGTATATATCCCAAGCTCGGATGTCGGATATGACCGATTTCCCGAGCTGACTCTATTTGGCTCGCTCGACCTCTATTATATTTAATTTTTGTTGCCGCGTGACAGACGAATGAACGAAGCCCCTCTATTCTATAAATGAGCTTTTAATTACTGCCTGGACCGGAGTGTTCCATTATTTGCGAAATTAATTAAACATAAGTCTCCGCCCGTGAGAGACGTGCTAATTGCTGAACTATAGCGGCATCAAAAGGCATGTCACTCGCGGTACCCTGACACTCACTAATTAACGGACATTAAGGAAATTCATATTTTAATAATACCGAATTAATTTTACTTCGAATGAATTGAAACGCCTGTCTGTCTATATAAAGACATGTTTTTAGGGTGTGTGCATTGACAAAGTGTATGCGTCCCAAATGTCAAATACTTATACCCGTATTTGCGTAATGCGAAAATTGAAAAGCTTTATGAATTTGTATTCATAGCTATCCGTAGCCTTCAAATTAATATCAATTCGGTAACCGAATGCTATTAGAACGTAGATTGTTTAGTTATCTGTTTTCGGGTTAAAGGCAAAACGGAACCCTTATAGGATCACTTTGTCATCCGTCTGTCTGTTAAGACCATTTCCTCAATATAGCGTGGTGGTATCAAGCTGTAATTTATAACGAATTCTCTGGTCTGCAACTTCTGAGGCTGTGAAAAAGTTATATGTCAATACAATCAAGAGATTATGGCCGCTCATGTTATTTATATTAACTGCAAGATCGTATGGGACCCTTGGTAAACGAATCTCTCACTCGGCCGGATGTTTGAAGCCGGTTGTTTTAATCCCTAGGCGCGTTTTATTTGTTTTATAATATTTTTTTTTACAGTAAAAGATTCGGTGGTAATATCCTTTTGACAAAATTTATTACCAACTTCTTTTATTAATAATCTAATGTCTGTAATATTAAAAAATGTAAGTTCACCTCTCTAAGTACACATTATGATGGAACATTGAAATTCATTTTTAATCTTATTACTTTCGATGACACATTTGGCTTCAACAAGCCAACCTCTGTCTACTGATCTAAACTAACTTAATTTTCTTTTACCATTTACATTGTTTTACGCCTTACGTTCAGTAATAAGAGAATTATTATTGACCCAAAGGCGGTCTCTTCTATATTTACTAAGGTCTCCTTTTCTTGACTTAGACAACTTGGCCTACCACTTCAAAAAGAGGCGTGATGCAAAGTTATTTCCATTTATCTTTTTTTGCATTCTGCAGAGCCAGCATTAGTTGATACCAAATTGATGACGATCACGTTTCACGATTTTTCCAACAAATGTTATTCATGTTTAAATAAATAGTATATATTACAAGGTATATAAACTTTTGTCATATTTACCCATATTAAGCTAATAAATAATGTGTACGAAACTCGTAGCTTGTACAGATACTTACAGATATTTGTTATCTTCAACAATGTTGCTTCAGTTCTCTCTCAGTGGTTAAAGAATAGAGGTCATATTTGCCTGTTTGAATTTATTATCAAAATAAATTTGGAGGAATAAGTTTTTTTATAGGGTAGGGTTGTTCTTACGGTTGTATTGTCGAGAGTCGAGGCTCGATACCCGAATTTTGTTATGTAATATTGAGTTGTACGGCTCACTATGGCGTTGTTTCTAGAAGTCTCTGAACGAGTTTTAATTGTATTGGGTGAAGAAATTTTCTTTGTAACGCATAAATTAATAGATTAGTGAAGTACTAGTGGTTTCTTATACAAAGTGAAAAGTCACCGACGGTAATAACAGATTTATATAAATAATATAAACAAATATAAATATTTTTATATTTAACATGACTTTCTCACTAGAGAACAAACTCTGTATCACGAGGGACAAACATACTAAACGGTCACAAAATACATCTAGACTCGCAACAAATATTTATAGATAATACAACATTTTGCACAGTTTGCAAGCACCATTAGGCGGACACGACATATTAATTAAACTCTGAAACTATAAAAGTTTTGCCATACTATTTTAAACCGTGTTTGTTTGTGCACATGAGAGTTAAAGCAAAAAGTCGCTTGGCAAAATTTGTTACTAAATAAGCTTTAAAGTGAACAATGAGTTTTACTTTTGCATGTATGATTAATAATACTGTTAAACGTTTGATATTTTATATTCATTTTAAATATAAATTATTCAGTTTAGTTGGTAGAGTTGTGTTGAAATTGGCCCAATTTGTTCAAATGCGTGTATATTGAATATAGTCATTTTAAATTAAGAATAAATGGTTATCTATGGTAATTTTATGCTTTAATTTATTGTTGTCCATTTTGTATGTTCAAAATAAACTTGTCAATAATAGCATATAACTTTGAAATATGGTACCTAATGCCACCACGTTAGAGATATCATAACTAAAACCAATCATCAATCTGCTTTATCGGAGCAATGAGAGTACATGGAAACAATACTTTTTTAAGAGCCCACAAATATTTTTTGCGAGTCTGCATGCAATTTATAAAGTCCCTCACGCACAAGTCTTATTCCAAAGATGTCGTTTTTTTAAATTAATAAAAAAATAAAGTAACATTTCAATAAATCTTTTATCAAATAAACAACCAACAACATCAACAAATCTTGCACTAGAACAAATTATATAGACCGGTCCGTTTGAATACACAGCTGCGGGTGACACGTAAGCCGATTTCCCTACATTAAAAAAAAGGTTCCTGCTACGACAGCTCGTGTATCGTTCAACATAATAAAAACATTTCGTTATAAACCCTTACGAACGCAGTCAAGACCCTGCCTTTAACATCGGGCTATAAAAACAGCGTAGTCTTGTTATATTTCTAAACTAGCGACTCTCAACTGCTTTGCCAGAGGGAACTAATACGTATGTTAGATTTATAATCATCAAAATTTCTTAACCATACATATAAACCTTTCGAAAGAAGTTCTTAAAATACACTCAAATCCACTCCAGAAAAAGGTTTTCGTTATCGTCCACAAAATCTCTTTTCAAGGATCTAAGAATTTTAAAAATTCTGATACTTAATGCCGCGTCGTGAAAAATATATTAGTACTTGCCCGACGATCGTTGTTGCTGAAATATATTTCATAACTTAGCGAGCCTGTGCTGCACAAAACATATATATTTGAACGTTCAGTGACACGTCTGTGACAAAGTACTGTTTGTATTTCATTTAGGATACCTACGGGGAAAAGATTTTATTATTTCAGGTACTAAAATACGGTATGGGTTGTATATATTCCGCGAGTAAAAATGTTTTAGGTATTCTTTTATGGATTTTAAAAGCAATGATTTCAGTCTATTGTATTAAAAATATTTATTATTTTTATATGTAGAATACGTGTATTGTCTTTTTTAAACGAAGTGCTGTATAAGTATTTTTCAAACAATGTAAAATGTAAGTTCTTGCACAAGTAGATACTCGAACGAACTGACAAGATTTATGAATTCAAAATAAAAATTAATTGTTCGTAGGTACTTAACCGGTTTTATCCGCAGTTTTACTGGCCTCGCCACTAATGCTCTATCGATCTGGTAGTTTGGCAACGGTTACAGTCGGTGCCATGCGAAACACGTCATTGGTCGCCACCCTTACCTCCCCCGACGCGATGATAAACCCTGAATAAATGCTAGACAGGGTTAACATTCGCCCTTCGCATTTTACAATTGCATAGCTCGGACGTTTATTTTTAGACCATAAACATGCTCGTAAAGCTTGTAATGATATCTAGTTATTAAGACTCAGAAGACCTTAATTATAGTTCTATTTTCGTATGGGACAAAACTTAGAGTGATCCACAAATATTTGTTTCTCTAGCAGAACTGTGTATCCGTTAATTGAATGTTTGTCGAAGCATAGTACTCCAGCGCGAGAGTCGTCTTTTAAAAAACAAAAATGACCCAGTGGTTAGGATATTCTTTTTGAAATATGCTCATATTTGTTAAAAGGAGAGTCTGGAAATTCTTTGTCCAATATGCAAACCGAGATTTTGCTATTGAACTGACGCCATGACGGTCGTCTAGTCACTTCCTGTAACTATCTCACAGAATATCATACTTTTAAACTGATAGTGTCTCACACTTCTAAACTGATATAGTGTCTCTTTCATGTATTTCCTCTTCCACGTTCAGCACTGCCTATTCTAAAATTTATAACCAATAAACTAAGGTACCTACTAAGCTTCAAAGAAATTGGAGTCGAACCACATTCGATTTACATACATACGGATTAGTAGTCAGAAAGCTTGGTTACAAAAGTTGGCTCGTGACCAAAAAGAATTGCTGTAATGTAACAAAGTTACTATGTACTTCCTAACAATGTCTTGTATCATTCAGCCCGTTATTCTTCTACTGTAGGGAGAGGCTTTACCTCTTAGAGAAGACAGGTGGAAGAAAGTAATGTTACTTTATAGCGTCGAGCTTTTCCTTCGAAGGGATATCAATAAGTATGTCCGGAGACTAGAGTATGACATAATACTTCTAGATTTTTCTTTTGCATGTAACAAAACTTTAATTCTCTCCGTTTTTCAAATACACCCGGTTCGGGGTTTGAATAAGTAACGATTGTAATGGTCCGTTTAAATATTAACTGGGAGTGCGCTGCTAAATTGGGAACCCATTTCACACGTCAACATTTTTCAACAGCTTTAGCGGTGTTTTTGTTATTACTTTTTAAATACATTGGTGTTGCAGTCTTTGTAAAAAAAAGAATTTTTTTTTAATTCTCGAGGCAGAAAGGTATTTAAAGACGTTCATGATAACGACTACTGCGTTATTGTTAGTTAGATACAATTCAAAGTTTTAATTTGACGTTTCATTTTTCGAGACAACTCAGTAGACACAAATACTGAAAAATGTATTCAAGTGTATACTAGGATACATCTTCAGACCGTATTCATCATCATATCAGCCGAAAGACGTTCACTGCTAAACATATGCTTCTTCTTTCGCTCACGACCACTTCACCTATTGGTTGCCCGTTACCCTTACCAGGTCGTCGATTCACTTTGAAAGGAGTCTGCCCAAGCTGCACCTCCCGGTTCGGAATACCGATTAACTCTCTTAAATAACATTACCTACGGGCATGGATGGTGTTGTAACTTGTGAACATCTCTGTTTTCACCTTATAATAATTTGTTTTCTTATCAAATATTCTCATTATCGTGCTGTTTTCTACATCGATTTCCGAGAGGACTGACAAATGACTTTGAAAATGTCACATTATTTATAGACTTGTACTGAACCTTCCTTCTTTGTGCAGAAGAGGCGGGCTTATAGATACATAAATTAGTTCACGTCCATGACACATTCATTATATTAGTAATTATTACTATTAGTTAACGTAGTGGCTGTATTGCCGGTAGAGGCGGTGGCGGAGTGAGGCTGGCGTCGCCGGCGACATGAGCGCTGCGGCGCTGCGGGCGGACGTCGCGGGCGACTCGACGCCCGGCTCCGACGTCGGCGAGCGGATTACACGACTCTTTCCCAAGTGCCGCCCTAAGAACATGCAGCATCAACACGACAGGTAACTAACATTACTCAATATCTACCCCTTTTAGCGTTAAACCACATCTGGAAGCATGGAACCGCACTTTTCTATGCTTTTAACCTTTTATGTCACTCAGAATCGTCATTTACGTAGATAAGAGCGGTTCCGTGCTGTCAGATGTGGTTAAATGCGTAGCTGCCTTTGTATATGTGTATTCACTAACGCTTCAGCTATCACAATGTGCGTACAACAACACGCTCAATAAAGAGTGCTTTTTAGATTTTGTCTCGCTTATTACACCAAATGTTGACTACAATGTCTGTGTTATAGTCGATATTCACTACACGTAGCATTTCATCATTTTTCGCTATATAGAGGACTATAATCTGATGTACCTAGCTATAGCCTAATTTTTGAAACAAAGACAGCTTTAAATTAAGTAAGATAATTCTCTCGCTTTATGCTTAAATAGCTGTTACTGTCTATTTTAATTTAAAGCGGTTTTCACGATACTATAATATGATAATCTCCAAATCAATACCCACGTTAAACGAAATGTTTTTGAAAACACCTGCCAAAAGAAAGCGTAAAAAACGAACTTTTTTAAAGAAAATATAAGCGGATTTAAATTTACGGGAATACGGCAACGACAACGTGACGTCAACACAAACGTTTATTTACATTGGCGCTGTACGGTGAATTGGCGGGTTTTGTGTAGAAAAATTGATTACAAATAAAATTTAGCTGTGAAGTCATAAAATTCTATTTAAATTTGATATCGTTACTATGATTATTAAATACATTTTATTGGTTTACGTAATATTAGTAGAAGATAATGAGTTTAGCTTATATACATGTCTGCCGTTGTAGTAATTAGCGTATTTTTTATCATTGTATTGTTTAAATAATTTTTAATAGAAACACATAATCCCTGTGTGACAAAGTAATTAAATGGGAGTAATTGGATTCTGCTTTTTAAAGCAGTTTATAAAAAACTTAGCAAACCTCTAAAAAGCACTTTTAAAAAATACAACTGTGAAAACGTTGCCAACTTTTAAGTCCACTAGTAACGACGATTGCGTTCCGTGTCGTGCATCGAATAATAGCTATCTATAAATTAGCCTACATGACGTTGCAGGTTGACCTCCAGCCTGGAGGGTCGCGAGAACAACGTGAACAACGCCTCGTCGGACGAGGAGAGGGGCAACGAGAGCCTGGTTATACTCAATTCTAAGGGAGGCACATACAAGCTTAGAGACTCAAGGTAACTACACATCCTACAACTCGTTTCATATTTCAGTTCGTTCCTCGTGGTCTCACTACTATGACGCACTGGTGAAACCGCGTCGAAAAACAATAACTTGCTCTTTGTCTAAAGCACTAAGCAGCAAATTTCGTGCGGTTTTTTTAACTGTCCTACGTATTGTTGGTATTTTTTTTTATTTATATTATTTATTATTTTTTTTAGCTAAAGTCGTCATGATAGCATAACTCTTATCACTTGTGCTTGGACCTCATATGGTTTAACTAAACTGCTATTGCTTTTTTACCTACGAATCGCGGTTTGATTTGCTTATCGTAAATAAGATGCAGCGAAAGCTGACCCCTCACACAGGGCCGACAACCTTATAAGGGTGGCGAGCAAACGATGGATGAGGGCGTTCAGCAGTGGTCGTTTATCGGCTGATATGATGATTATAATAAATTTAATTACAAATATAAATAAATTAGTATGCTAAATTATTCAACGTCGCTTTTTGTTACCAGGATCATAGAAATAGCAGGAGGCCGAGAGCTGTACTCGCAGAGTCGAACGAAAGCGGTGCGCAAGTTAAGGCATAACAACACCCACAAACACAACCTTAGGAACAAAGTGCGGTCCCTAACTAAGGACACCGTGGACTACGCAGCGGATAATCTTGTTAATGAGGTAATATTTACTGTTAAATAACTTGAAAATGGCTTAGTCGTTACGTGTTTATCACTTCGTGTATACGAAGTTACAGGGTTTGGAACAGACACCAATTGGAATTTTAAACAGGCGATACGACCGGCGAGACACTAGGCGCAACATATCACATAATAACGTAGGTACCCTCAGGAGCACGGACTTGTAACATTAGAATATTATATATTGCAAGTTTGATAGAAAATCTCAGTAATTGTTTCGGCTCGAAACCTCACAATTGACTATAATCATCATAAATGAAAAGTTTTAGCCCAGTACGAAAAGGCAGTTTAATTTATTCAAGTCGAACTCGAAACTATATAACACGGAAAGTAAAACCATCATTGACTAAAACATTTGACCTAATTAGATTGTAATTAGATCAAATTAAACTAATTATTTATGCTTTTAGCAACCCAATTGGTACTTTACATGAGATTTAACAGGCGATTAATTAATTTTTCGTTGATCAGCCCTTCAGAAAGAAACGGGGTGTAAGTTTACCTAATATAAGAGTAATTGTTATTTGACTATTTTTAATAAAATAATTTTGTATTAGTATCATAAAAATAAGTTATTTTCATTTTCAGATATCTTTACACAGAATAAACAATGAACCTAAAAAAATGATATCGCGGCACACATCGCCGACATACACGAATGGCGATCGGGACCCTGTTATTGAGAGCACGATGGGTATACCCAAGAATAGCTCGCCCATACTTGATCCTCATAAGACAAATGACGTCAGTACGAAAAGTAGCCCTATAGCTGTGGTCGCTGACGGTGAGGTGGTAGTCTTCGATGATAACGACGATTGGAAAGGTGATTGTTTGTTGTTCATTGTTTTATAACTTTTATGAAGTAGGATTAAGAAAGCACAACCGCATTAGTGCGGCGCATTGTTAGTAAAATCACAACTGTAAATTGTAGGTGCGTGTTGAGCTTATACTAAAGGATTTGGGATAATAGATATTTTGATTAGTAGAAATGTTGACTACTCATAATATGTATCCAAGGCTTGAAAATAAACTAAATGTTACAATATAAAGTATTACAAGCAATTTCAATTTATATTACCACGATATGAACTTAGTCGGTATGCCTATCAAAAGCCGATTATTGTACTAATTTAAGGACTATAGGCTCTACGAGATACGAAGTCTAAAAATGCTTAATAATTTATTTTAATCGCTGTGTTTCACTTTGATGTATTCTATGTCACCTGTCTTGCCATGTCATTTAAATTTTCACATAACATTTTCTTTGTCTCAAGCTTTTGCTTTTATCCACTCTTAACCCCTGTATAGTGGCAACTTTTGTTATTCAAAGTAGTATGTATAAAAAAGACAATATGTACTCTATTATTGCTATTATTATGGCCAAACTTATACAAAATATTCACATGTCGATAAGTCGAATTAAAATTTTGGTCATGTTACAACGAACATAGTAACCGCATAAAACAATTTGCCAAAAACCAGTCTTAAAGTTCAATGTCTAAGATGCATTTTTCTTTACTTTAATAAGGCAGTTAATACGAATTAAAACTCAAATATATAACAAAAGTTAACACTTAAGAACTTTTACACGTCATGAGTAGCAACGTCGCAATTTAGTGTCATATTTCGTAGTTTTCAATTTTTATGATTTAATCATATCTATATTTTAAAAATATGTTCTGTACAAATGCTAGAATTAGGTGAAAGCTGTATAAAGATTAAGAAATCATTGCGTTAAGTTCTATTTAAATGCAAATAATACGTTTGAAACTTATGTTGCGTTATTTTCACAGTGAAATAACTGTAAGCATTATGGTTAGGTACTTATTTTTTAAACAGCTTTCACCTATTTATAGCACTTGTACAGAACATATTTTAAAATATAGGTCCGCTATGATAATAAAGATTAAAAACCATGAAATATATGACACTTAATTGCGACGTTGCCACTCATGACTCTTAAACCCTCTTAATCCGTCCTATCCAATGTATCATTGTTATTTATACCCTTTTTTTCTTTTTCTTTTATTTTCAGTGATATTGAATTCTGTGTCTCTAGGTTTGAGGACGGAACCAGAAGCTAGTGACGATGAGATCGATTTGAGTGTAAAGAGAACTTTAGACAGTATGAAAAACGGTGATAGTGAAGTGAACATTAAGAGTGATAGTGATGGAAGTGATTCGTCGCGTGATGACGTCAGATTGAGTGATGTGAGCCCGTCGGGGGTGTGGTTGTCGGGGGACGAAGACAAGAGAGTGACGAGGGTGATTGGTGAACTACCGATTGCCGAGTATGAAGGCTCGCCGAGACGGTACGGCGTTGGCACGCAGAAGACCACTACTAGGTCGCCGAGACCGGGATTTCCACAGGTTAGACTAGTTTTAAAATTTATATGAAAACATATGTTTTTTGTTGTGTATTTAATATTTTCAAAGTTTCTTATTGCACACTGTACGGTAATGTGTGTGAATATTAATACTGACTGCTAGAGTGATTTCTGAATATTGTTTTTAAGGTGCTGTTTTTTCTGTAGTTATCTTTTGCGACGCGGATGTCCACTATGTTTCTGAATTTACCTTACCGTTTCTCGATTTTCACAGTCTAAACAAATATGATAAATACTTTACGAAAGATTATCAATATGAAATGTTTGGTCGAAATTTCAATCAATCTAAATGTAGATAACAATACAACTTTTATCACGTGATTTCAGAGGGTAGTCACAGAAAGTAGGGATGTGACCCCACCGTCCAGTTCGGCGGCATTTGACTACCTATATGAGTTCTCGGAGACAAGGAAGGTGCTAGAAGAATTTTTCCGTTGTCCGACAACGCAAACGGGACAAACGCAGCTTAGCACTAATGATGAAATTGTCAACTTCCAGGTAGCTATTAATACTTTGACTGTTGGAACATTTAAATTACGATTGTATTAGTTTATAGAAGAAACTTCAATTTTAACGTCGCAAAAAGAACAAAATATGAAAAATATTATGAACCTCAAAAAGTTCTAAAATCATTCTTGTGTATATCTTTGGTGCCCAGCGGTCAAATTAAAACACCGAAACTCAAGTAACCGCTTACCGCTATTATGTTAATGAAAAGACGACACTTGCCATAGATATACTACATTATAACGTGTACAGTCTATATTACAGGAGTTAGACTATGAGCTCCGGCGCCAGACCGCGGAGTGTCCCTCAGAGAACGGCGTTGAAGGAGGCAGCGAGTCCGAATGGCCGCATCCGACCGATACACTGGATTCGCCGCATACGCCACATAATCATACGAACTTCTTAGGACTACAGGTTTGTTGCTTTTTTGATTATGTTTTGTTTAAACCGTTAAGACTCAAAATTTCACTTTCTCAAAATGTCCCATGTTTTTCTTAGCTTCCATCCTTATCTGTCACTGAGACTTGTCATTTGTCATTTACGTAACAGCATCAGCGTAGGAAAATGCAGTTCCTTAATGCCAGATGTGGTTCAACTCTATAACTGTCAAGCTTTTAAAAATTAATAAATTTAGTGAACAAATTATATGTTACTTTAGAATTCGTAATTATTTGTTTGCAAGTAGATATTTTTGAGTCTGACTGACAGCGATATATATAATGAAGGATAAACTACACTATAAATCAATAAAGTATAACTTCGCCAAATCTGTGCAAACGTTCTTAGAAATGGTATATTGACGCATGCGCAGGTGGTGACGACCGGTGCGTCCCGCGCGGCACGACCAGGCTTACGAGTAGGCGCGGCCTGGAGTGGCTCCGCCTCCCCGCGGGTGGCCCCGCCCACCGCGCAGCCCGCGCTCTCCACCGACACCAGCGACACGGCTAGCGACCTCTCGCTCATCATCATGGAGAACGAGCTCTCTGAGATGAAAGGTAATTAATACACGGCATATATCTCGAACAATGCCCTAGAATGCGTAAAATTTATTTGTAGGTCTTTTTGGCGGAGAAAGCACAATACGGAAAGGCTTCCTATCCACGCTATTGATAGATCACCAAATGACACTTGCGTGCCGTGCCTTATGATTGGTCGATAAATTTCTAGAATGTCGATTAATTGGCTCGGAAATGCCCCTGCTTATCGCGATACCGCGATTGTTCAAGTTGTTTGCCGGGTGCTATAGCTATACAAGAAGTGACCTGACGTTGTAGTTGATATAGAAGCCACACTGAGTCCGATATGCGCCATGACGTCACATAGAGTAGTTAGTACATTATGACTACCATTTAGCTACACTTTAGAATTGGACCAACCGCGAGTCATCCGTCAATTAGACCAGACTAAACGCGCCTAAAGAAAAATATTCTGAATCAGCCGCTGTCTGGAAAAAGCTTTATACCACACCAGAATAAGAACACGTCAGCGTCATAGTGTGACGTGTTATTCACCTCTAATTTATAAGTATTTATATAACGAATGAACTCTTAGCGACGACTACTAACCCATAATTTATTTTAGGCAACTTAGTACTTTGCAAATTACCATCATGTTTTTTTTTTATTTAATATAATTAATGTGTTTATTACAGTTCAAATGGACACAAATAGGGTAGTAGTGACACACTTACCGATTGTAGAAGATGGTCTATCGTCCGGTCACGCCTCGGATACGGACAATAACAATCAGATTGGACAGGTATGTCATATTGTAGATTTCATAGCATTAGTATAAATACGTGTAATACAAGGCTCTCTAAATATGAGAGAGAGAGAGGTTTGATGTCGCTTCGTGATTACATTAATTTTAACCCTTAATTTTTGTAATGAACTACTAGTTTTATTTCTTCATCACCGAAAGGTTGCCGGAAAGCGGAATTAATACCAGAGGCGTTCTCTACCAGTTTAGAGAAAACCTCTGGCATTAAGTCCGCTTTTGTACTATATTTACATTTTATTTTGTGCAAGAAGTTTAAATAAGTTAGTTCAACTTAAAATAATTAGTTACATTTGCCACTGATAAAAATAGTCAGTAATGGCTCAGTTGCCATAAGGAAGAACTTGAACATATCACTGACCTCTAATTAATGGGCAGTTTATACCTCAAGCCCTCAGAACAAGGACCTCAAGCCAGTTCAAGAGAATTTACTCATTACTCTGTTGACAGAGTAGAGTTGACAGAGAGATATTGTCAAACATGCCAACTTGACGCGAGTATTATTTACTTTTTAGATGAAATTTTTCTTTTTATATTATGTACTTGTTTGTATTGCATTTATAAGATACACAAATACAACTAAACTATGATTATAATGCCTTGGGTTTGGATCATTAGTTGCCTTATTTTACTACTGGTTAATGGAATTATAGTATTTTTATAGGTACATCTTATTGCTCTTAAAAATAGTCATTGAATTGTTAATTATTATGTATTTACAATTTTGGCTTACTAGCTATGTGAGTATAAGTTAGGCCTAATTTGTAACCTTTTCTTTTTCTCACCTCCTATCCTTTCACCTACCCAACTCCCTTCACGGTAGGCAGCGGCTTCGCAATGTCCCTGGCATTGCAGCAATCCTTGGGACTCTGAGTCGTCCATGAGCGACAGTTACCACTTACCATCACGTAGGCTGTTCGTTCGTCTGCAGCTGTCGGCAATAGAAAAGACTGTTTAACTATGTTTTTTTTCTAAATAGTATAAAGTCTGTCTGTGTATTTCTTTTAAGCTACTGTTTTAGATACTATTGTTTAGATTAGAGAATCTTTCGAAACGTTTTCATGTATATTATAGTAGAAATAGTCGTGACTGCCTCTGTGGTTCCGTAGTACTTGTGTACGGATTACCACACAGACATCTTGGTTTTTATCTCCGGGTCGAATAAAGTGATATTAAGTTTTTCTATTGAAAAATTCTTAGTATTAGCCCGTACTCTGTAATTGTACCTGATATATGGCAACATGCTCGCCCTCTGTTACATGGGAACAAAAATTTTAAAAAAATGGCGAAAAACGGGTGGTTAAACACCTCTGCCTACCCCTTCGGGGATAAAAGGCGTGAAGCTATGTATGTATGTATGTAAAAAGTCTTGTATGTCAAAGATTTGTGATAATATACACTTGTGAGAAACTGCGTAAAATATAGCTATAAAATTTCGATTGTTGCAGAATCATAGCTCAGTTGTGATAAAAGAGATAGTGGAGAATGGAACAAGCACGGAAGCACACGTGTTGTCTGATGCTGACCTGCATTCATTGGATCCTTTAGGTAAGATTATACAAGGCGATTATGTATGTACAGTATTGTACAGAAAGTTACTAAATATCTACTCTCGTCGGGGTCGTTTACAAGCCATATATTAAACATTTCGAATCAAAATAATATTAATAATTTAATTTGATATGAACACCTATAAGAATGCTTTTTAAAATATTACAGTTCAGTTTATTAAACATGTTATTAATTGCCGATTTTAAACTCTTTAGATGCTGTGTAGTTAAATACGTATTTTGAAGGGATTCGGTCACCTAGGGCCACATTCCTTAAACGGCCTTTTCCCTTTGATGGCCTATTCTCCTAACGGCCACTTCGCTAAAAGGGCCACGATCACATTTCCCCTAACGGCTCAATCCCCAAATGACCACATTCCTAGTGGCGACTTCTTTGTACGGTCACTTCCTCAAATGGCCACATTTCTCTATACGGGTAAATCCCTGAAGGGCCAACTTACTTGTCTTGATGTCAATTAATATCCAATCGATAGGCCGTTCGTAGAATCCAAAATAATAAGTTCAACGTTTAGGCAGTGTTTTTGTTTTTTTTTTTGTTATGTTGTTATTTTTGTAATACATATTAATTATAACGTCATACTTTTATTAATTATTTTTCTATGTTAAAAACCTAAACACCGGCCTCGATTTTATACCATGATATAATTATGTTCACTCAAACACTTACTAACATTAAGATGAATAGATCAATAATAAATAAAATAGTAAAACAAATAACATTAATTACATGTAACATACAGTTAAAATACTTGAAACCTAATTTGTAATTAAACCCATTTAACTTTTATTCTTTTTTGAGTAATTTCGGGATCGATGGTCACAAGGGTAGAGACATCCTATAGAAAGCCTGTATACCCCAGTAGAGGTGGCTTGGTAGGGTGTTAACCCGACTTACCCGTACAGTAGGTATAGCCTTGAATTAAGGTACAGTCGAAGTTATATATCTTTATACTTTTGGGCCTTGTGTCAAAGACGTTAAGGTCCCAAAGTGTAAATATATTTTGACCTCGACTGCACTATAGTGGTCATTCAAGGAAATCTAGGAATACACAGTGTGGTCATTAGAGGAGGTGGCCCAATTAGGAATTCACATAGAGGTCATTCGAGGAATGGCCTTACCAGGAAAAGCACCTAATAGGAAATGGCCGAACAAGGAATTTAGTCGGTGGTCGTTGGAGTAAGTGGCCTTAGGTGACCGAATCCTTTTGAAGCTTGGCTACCAGTCTTTTATCGATCTACACATCAGTTCTCCCACTTTCTTTTGATTCACTTCGTAATATAGGTAGGAATAACTAACCTACATGTACGGGGAATAGTTGGTACAGCATTTTCAGCAGGTCAAAGTGAACGCAGCCTGCATCATGTATGACCAACATTCACTTTGACCTGACCACAGAACGCAAACAATGTGGGTAAAAAAAAATGTGTAGCAATATGCGGCGAGTCGGCGCCGCCGCCGCCGGCGCCCGCGCCGCACCGCCCCGCGACGCCGCACGCGCCGCACGCGCCGCACGCGCCGCACGCGACACACGCGACACACGCGACACACGCGAGCGTGCCGCCACACACGCCGCATCATCATCACGCGCATCATGACGATGTGTACCCGCCACGGTCAGTACCACTAATAGGGTAGGAATTTAGACTATATCGAGAATCTAAATTAAAGTAAATTGATTTTCTACTTATTTCTTTTTATATTTAAAATGCGCATGCTTATAAATGATTATCATGCGCGAAAGCCTTCGCGGATGACGGAATAAATTGTTGCTAGGTAAAACAAAAAAAATATGTATTAGAAATATTAAATACAACATAACACTTACGTTACAATAAGTGTCGATTTTCATGCAACTGCAACTTAAACTTGTTTCTTTTTAACAGTAAAAGGCCATCGTCTGCACAAAGCACGGAATCAGTAGAAATCAAACCAGCAAGTGGAGACGAAGGTACGATATGTATTTAATTACATTAACATTCTTAGCTTGCACCCTAAAGGTAGACATAGACAGTGCGACGCTGTTGTAAATGTATATATTGGACATAGAAGGCGTCACACCAAGAGCAATGACATAACTTAGCAAATTAGTTCGCGTCACTCCCATGGTCCGCGCGGTTTGTGAGGGACATTACTACCAATAAAAATCCTAATAATATAATAAATGCAAAAGTTTGTGTGTGTGTGTGTTTGTTTTCACTCAACGCCTAAACGGCTGAACCGATTTCGATAAAAATTAATATATATGTACATAGATTCGGGTGCCGGAGATGGACATATGATACTTTTTATCCTGCAATTCAGTCTGATTCCCATTTTACATTAATTAAACACATACCAATTTCCGCGCGGGTGAAGCTGTAGGGCGCAGCTAACTACCAATAAACATCAACGTTATCAGAGGTCCATCATGTTGATGACATACTGCAGCTTATATTTGTGTTATAGATGAAGCAGACACAGATCTCGAGACTGACAGGCTACTAGGTCAGCAGAGAACTGATGATCAAGGTTTCTTCGATGATAAAGTGAGTACTTAAAACTTATTATTATTACTAAAAATTTATTTATTATTTCACGATTTTTATTACTTTTTTACGTAAATTACAGGTAAAAAAATATTTGTAGGTTTTTTTTAATGCCTTAATTATGTCTTACGACCCATAGAAAATGTTTAAATAAGAAGGTGGTTTCATATTTAAGATCTTATTAACTTAACTGTGTTAAGTCTTTTATAATAGGGCTTAATGTCAAGACGTTTCATCATAATATCAGTCGAAAGACTTCCACTGGACACTGGACATAGGCCTCCATTTTTCACCGCCTTGTCCGGTCGTAAACCGGTCTCATCTATCGGTTGCCCCCCACCCTTTACAGGACATTTTTTTTATTGCCGACATTGGCAGGTAAGCAATCAGCCCACGTGATGTAGTGTAAGTGGTAACTGTCGCTTATGGTCGCAATGCCAGGGACTTCGCGAAGCCGCTGTCTACCGTGAAGGGAGTGGGGTTGGTGAAAGAATTGAGGACGGTAAAGAAAAATGAAAGGAGGGAAATTACTCACCGACCGAAACGCAATAGTACGGATATTATTACTCTGACGTCGATCTTCTATGAGAGGGTAGTACTTCCCCAGTTGATCCGGCCCATTCATGCTAAAACCAACGTGGATCTATTACCGTGGATCTAATAAATTCATAATAATGTACTTAGTCATTTACTATCATTCGGTAAAAAATAGTTTAACTATGTACAGTCTGCAGAGCGTGTCCTAGACAATTAGAAAATTGCAGTTACTATTAAAAACTTATAAAATATCTTTTTAGATGCTGGCTCTTTATTGGCGGTGCTTCTCTATAATATTCGAACTGCCGCGACGCCGGCGCCGCTTTTATTTAAACAATAAATCACGTTTATTTTTTACTTTATCTAGGTATCGTATAGTGATGTAACTTAAACCTAACGTTCAGTTTTGTGCATAATTTACAAGAGCCCGTTTATTTGATTATAGAGTGATGTCAGTAAATCTTAAGTAGGTACTACTATTTCATTGTTGTTTGACTAAGGTGTTAATGAACCGACAGCGAGCGGAACAGGGCGGGACGGCCGAGAAAGTGAAGTAGTAGTAAATGTTCTAGTTGACATTTAACAAGTCACGCCAAATGTGAAGTCCTGTCTCTCCTCGCCTGCAGTCTGTTTCGGCCTTTAGTGCGTCTCGACGCAAAATGTCCTTTTTTCGAAACATCCTTTTCTCTAAATGTGTACACACATTGTCCTGGTTTTATCTAGTCTCGATGTCGGAGGTTTGTTTTGCTATAATTTATTTCGAATGAGATTAGTCTCAGGAAGCTCAGGGATAGTCCAAGTGGAGATGCCTGTGTCCAGTAGTAGATGTCTTTCGACCAGGGGCCCTACAACAACCTCTTATAGCAATCTTATATAACCTTACTTTGCCTCTATCCTTGTTTTTAGTGGTACAAAAGAAAAAGACAAAACACAAAGTAACATTATAATAATACTGCTTTATGAGGTGTTGGTAGTCCC
Source organism: Parascotia fuliginaria (assembly GCA_963082885.1). Classification (NCBI taxonomy): domain Eukaryota; kingdom Metazoa; phylum Arthropoda; class Insecta; order Lepidoptera; family Erebidae; genus Parascotia; species Parascotia fuliginaria. Next base: position 20,163,490 of record OY720172.1, read on the forward strand.
GTGGAATGATGATATTACATTTATATCTAATTTTACTTGTATTTTGTAAACTTCGTATATTCATGTTTCGTTTTTACGCTTAATCCTAATTTAAATAAATATTATCATTTTGAATCGAGTTACTTTTTGTAAATCATGTAATTTGGGCTGTCGACCTTAACCATAAAGGAGTCAAAACTTTACACAAAACGTATATCAGAAAAAATTACAGTAATAACTAACATTGGGAATACAGTCACAGGGATTGTGAGTTTTTTAAATTTAGATAAATTAGAATAACAAATTTTAGTAAATAAATAGTGGGTGAATAAGCAAATAAATTAAAGGAAAGAAGTAAGGGCTTTGGTGGGGATATCTGCATCTAATATTTCTTCAAGTGCTTTAATATAATAATAATAATAATAATATTCTACCACATTCACACAGCGCCATCTAGCCCCAAATTAAGCAATTATATTTGCTTGTGTTATGGGTGTACCTACTAAACAACTGATAAACTACTTATATACATTTGTTTTTTTGTAAATACATACATATTATAGATAAATTACACCCAGACACAGAACAAACAATCATGCTCATCACACAAAGGTTTGTCCTGGGTGGGAATCGAACCCACGACCTCCGGCTTAGCAGTCAGGGTCACTAACCACTAGACCAACAGACCAGTCGATATAAGATTGACGGTTTATAGGTAATATGTAACCACTTCCTCTTCATCCATGGGTGTCCTAAGAGGAATCTAAAGAATACTAGGTAATGAGCTGTATTTTAAATTTCTGCATTAAATATCCCCTTATCGAACCCGCTTGTCGAGGGTGGTGGCGTAGTCATGGCAATGACGTTCCATTGATTTAATATCCTGCTGTAAACATCTGCCGACGATGATGAAGTTAATGAATTATTTTATCTTAAACCTATTAGTGTGTGTTTGTTACCACTCAGCGCCTAAACGTCTGAACTAATTTCTATGAAAATTGGTATGTAGAAAGATTCGGTACCAGAGACGGACATAGGCTTTTTATCCTGAAAACCGATCTGGTTTCCGAAGGAGTCTAAACACATTTTAGGCGCGCGCGAAGCCGTGGGGCGCAGCTAGTAAACTATATTTATAATACTACACAATGCAAGACGCATCGTCACAAATAGATAAAGTTGTTGCAACTGACGGGCGAATTAATTCTTTTAATATCAACCTTATGTCAACTCCTATAAGAGTTACGCAACTTTCCTTTATAAATTGTAACAACTACACATTACGCACATGTTTACCTCTATTTTAAATTCTTTTTAATGTCAGAAATAGGTATACTTGTAATAAAATTACTGAGACTTACGTCATTTCAACCTTCAATAAACCGGCATGCAATCTATGGTATTGCTTTTATACTACACATAAGTTGTCCAAAATATCAGCATTTAAATATTTTAATTAATAATTGAATGTTACTTGCTCATATTTTTAAAAGACAAATATAAGCCTTATTGCTCATAAGAAAGTGGACTTAATCTGTCGGATCGAGTAAGGAATAGCGTGATAAGAAAAAAATGTGGATTGGATGACGATATAGCAACTAAAATTGAAAGAAGTATGTTAGGGGTTTGGACATGTGGAAAGGATGGATGGAAATAGGATGACGAAAGAGATTTATGGAGGGGAAATGACTAGGAAAATTGGTGGGGGTAGGGGTCGCCCTAGACGGACATACGCGGACCAAATAGGTGATGTGTTGACAAAGGGCTTAATTACAATCGCCCATAACTGACGTGTGTGTATGAAAAGATTAATAGATGTTAATGAGGCAAAGGAGGTATGTTTCGTTTGCAACAGATGGTGTAGTTATAGTCTCTGCTTACACCATTAATGGGAGACAGGCCTGAAGTTATACATGTATGTTGCTCATATATAGAGTAGGTTTGTACTATTGGTAATTATCCCCTACGCAATGCAATGGCTCTTCTCCCATGTGCATGCATATAAACACAGATGTGATTAATACATATATTTTGATGTGTTTTATTGAAGAGCGTGCACACATAAGAGTGGCAATCTCGCAAGTTGTGTCATATTTTCCTGGTTTTCAATTTTTATCATTTAATCGGAGCTGTATTTTAAAAATATTAGTAATACACTTTTTAGAAGTACGTGAAAGCTGTATAAAAAGTAATTAAGTCACCAAAATGCTTACAGTTCATTGTAAACTCTCATGGCGTTATTTTCATAGTAAAATAACTGTACTTTCATAACTGTAACTGTATTTGCATAGTAAAATACTTTTTATACATTTTTTTTTATTCAAGTAACAAATCGTGCAATAGTGAGCAAGCCCTGTGTCCCACTTTACAAACATACAATCAACTATCAAGGGTCTTAAAGTACACCTAGACTCCGAACATGTAGGTATGTAGATTATATTAAAACAATATTCCAAATATTCTACTAAGGAATTTCTAAAACATACTTAAAGTCAAAGTTGAATCAACTAATGAGGCAATCACAAAAAATACACATTGTTCTAACATTGATATGAATCAATGAGTAGCGAGATTACTCACCGAGTTCACGTGGTGACGCAATCGCATCAGCTGTTATAAACACCAACAGTCGACGCGCGCGCATTGGCCTTGCTCTCTTATTATGTATTCGTCAAAGATTATGTACAGTTGTGTGGTTAGTTTGTGCCTACGAGTGAACATACATAATGGTACAACATTGATTCATTAAAAGTGATATGATATAATTTGTTTTAGTTCTCTTGTTTCTTGCGTTTGATTTGCAAGGGCAACCACGTAATATGTCGACTGACGGATAAGATTTGTATTCTGTAATGTCAAATTTAAAGAAGTACCTACAATTTATAGTTATTACTTATGTATTATTTAAATGTTAAACCCTAATTATAGGTACCTAAGTAACTGTTATGTAAAAATACTTACCAACGTATACTTCTAGAAATATTCTCAAACACAATGTAAATATCTAGAAATATTCTCAAACACAATGTAAATTTTGATACAATATGTTAAATAGTTCGTCAAGAAAACATTTTACCAATACTAAATCATAATAAATAACAATATCTACCCATTTACCATATTATGTAAATAAGTTTCTACCTATGTGCAAATCTGCATATTTATTAGACTATTCTTTGGCGATCCGTCTGTTTACTTAGCATAAACCGGTGGCTCAGTACAAAACTAACGCGGGAACGCGCCACATGCGTTTACTTTGCGTTATCATTAACTGAAATGACCACTGATAACAACGTATTGAACGCTCAGTCTTTATTACTATATTGTATAATTCAGACGCTAATATGTGTGAGGAGGAAAGACAACCTTGTCTTATAGAGAATAAAAACGAAACTGCTCCGAACAATGAAGTAGACAACATAGAAAAGTCTTGTGAAATTGTGCTGTTGAATGAAATCAATGAAGTTAGTGAAGTGATACAAGATGTCAGTGTTAGTGTAGACGAAATTGATAACAATGTAAACAATATAAATAGTGATGTGATAAGTGAAGAAGTGTGTACTAAAAGTGAAGAAGAGTGTACTAAAAGTGAAGAAGTGTGTACTAAAAGTAAAGAAGCGTTTAATAAAAATGAAGAAGGATGTACTAAAAGTGAAGAAGTGTGTATTGAAGCTAATAAAGTGAGTAATCGGTTAGATGATAGCGTTGATTCTGGTACTGTGCCAAAGGATGTTGACTCAACTAGTGACGAGGAAACGGACAAGGAAAAGGTTAGAATCTCCTAAATCCACTATGTTATTACTTTTATTTAAATATACATATATCTCGTTCAAGAACTTTTATGTGGGACTGTAAGGATTATGCTTGCAGGTTTAATAGTCACTAATCGCCTCGCTTTGCATCGGTATCAATACATACCCAGCTTGGTTCACTATTATCGTTGCTGCTTGGCTCTATATGTGATAGGTTTATGTTTTATATTCCTAAACTTTCCTCCATAAACCCTTAATATAACACTGAAAACTTACGATTTCAAACAAACAGACGCTTTCCAGCGACTTCCGTTTATACTATTTATAGATTGCTATGATCATTCTGTGATTTGTTAATTAAATTTTCCATTAGATTCGCATTCCTACATTAGTGTTAAGATATACTAGACGATTAAAGATAATAATAATGTTAGGAAAATTTATTAACGTTTTAGAACTGTTAATATCGCTGGCTAAACCTGAATTAACAGACAACTGCCTCCTTCATACACATTTAAGGTCATTTGTCAATAATATTATTATACTGGTATCCTATGAGAATCATATCTCTGCTTAGGATACTGGTTACCAAACTCTGATTACATACGCGGCCGAAGGGCTATAACTATTTTACAATGATTGCACATGAACTTCATATATGACAAAACTCAGACATGCGCGCAATGTGTAAACAACAAGTGTATTCTATTTAAATGTTATTATTATACATTGTATTCTAATCTGATAAAGCAATAAACAATGGATTATGAATTCAAAATAACAACAATGAAAAAAATTCCAATGTACTATCACTTTAAATATTATTATATCTTCCTTATGTCTTACAAACATGGTATCAAAGAGAGTATGCGAACATGGTATCAAAGAGAGTATCTACATGCGAGGATCAAAGAGACACATAGCTAGACTTTAGATTCTAGACGTTCCTTTAAAATGAAACATTGGCTAACAAGACAAGCTATGCTAGCAATATCATTATGAGGGTGTTTAAAAAATTTTCGCAACCAGCTGGCGCCACTTTGGTAAAGGGCCTTCAATTTTGACAGCGCTATAAAAACAAATATTTTTCATGTTCAGTGTCGTGCGAACGAAAGAAAATTACTGAAAGGGTTTTCTAAAATGTCGCCCTCGAGGTGTCAGCAGCGACGCTTCAGGTCCAGCTGTCAAGAGCTTTTAGAAAGTTAAACCCTGATTGGCCCAATGTAAAAGGAAAGTGGCGCCAACTAGTGGCGAACATTTTCTTAAACACCCTCATGTTAGTAGCATCTCATAAGTTTTCTTTGTTTGAAAACGATATAGATCAAAGATCGCTTAAATACAGTATCTAAACTGCTATTTTCACGATGTCTACTCGTGCGCTTGTTGTCAAAGAAAGATAAGCTATGCAAATAGACGTTATTTGGCACCGAGACTACGTTGTTTAAATAAGTCAGACAAATACTTCAATATGTTAGGATATTGATAAATATTATTTATTTTCATACATGGAGGTGTCCAGCAGTTAACGTAGTCTTTATAATTTTAATGCCTTATCGGCAGCAAAAAAAAAAATTGTGTTGGTAGCCTTACAGAAGTTCCTCTAGCTATCACAACAGTATTCTGGTGATCCTAAGCAACGGCAGGAACACATGTGTTTATGTTTAGCTGCGGTCGTCTATAGGTACTTTCCCAGTCAGATTATTAATTAAGTCTCTCATAAAATGTCTGAGAAAGTTTCTTCTGGAAACGAATCTTAATAAATTCTTACCATACCATCAATAGTCATAACTTTAATTAACTTTTAGGCATTAATAAGCCTCATTACAAAATTTTCATGTCTTCACAGTATACAAGACACCATTTAAATAAATTTTGACACGCTATTTAAACTAGTTTAACCTCGAGACAAACATAAAATTAACTACGAGTATATTATCGGTTGTCGTAAAGTATCATTGTATGCTTTATAAACCATTTGAAAACTATGTAAGTATGTATGTGTATTATAGGTAGAAAATTTGTTTAACTTATACAAATTATTAAATCTTCTCTTTGCTCTTTAAAATACTATTATTATATAATAACATCGGCAATACGTGTTTCTGCTGCCGAGAATTTTTTAAATTGTATGAAAATTTAGCGTTTGCAGCAGAGAATAATTTGCCTCCTCAGCTGAAAATTTCTACTTTCCGTTAGGCGTCATTCAAGTGGGACGACAAAAATATCTCATATCGCCACCATAACAGAAGATAAAACTAATTTGCCATGCAGTTTAAATGAAATCCACTTCTCTTGTACTCAACTGACAGTTTACCATCAATAAGATTGGAGTAAAAAAAGTTTTCTTTTCCTAGACAGGTTGCGTGCTATAGATCAATTCAGCTAGTTTTATTTCTAGTATATTATGCCGCCGATATCTGCGGCATCCGCATAGTAAAATAAAAAAATGGAAATCTATGCATACAATGAGCTACACTTGATGTTTAATCGATTAGCGTTAAGGAATTCGCGTGAACAGTGCGAACATGGTGTTTGTTCGCGATTTCTTAACAATATGCCATTCATTACACACGTCTTCTACATTGACGAGATTTCTATGAAAAAGATACTTATTCATATTATTTTGCACTGCCTGAAAGAGAGCGGAAACTGATGTCCAGATCGGAACCACTTTTGAGAGTCATCGGGCTTTCATGATCCTATTAAGCATCTAGCATTATGTCCTTTCCCCGAAAGGGATAGGTAGAGATAAATTCTTTTCTTACATACTTTTCTCGCACAATGTTAGCTAGTTGCTAACAAGTTGATACCAAAACGTAACTCTTGCTTTGGACGAAGTTATCACACGCATTGCATCAACTAACGGGCCTTGTTACCATTGTGTGGGAGTTTGTATGTACCATAAATATGAAACCCACGCATCGCCACAACAGCAGACGAATAAGCGGCCGTTGTACAAAAATAAAATTGGTCTACGAATTTTGAAATGTCCGATAAATAATTCAGGGTATTGGCAGGTGTTTAACAAACATTGAATTCAGACCCTTAATACCTACATTCAAATTTAGAACATTCATTCGATCACTTCTAAGAATTTTTTTTCTATTTTAGAATTTAAGTAAATAGCGTAAAAGTTAGTAATATATTTTTAATTACGTTTCTTCAATACTCTAACACTCGGCGGTGATAAGAATGTTTAAACTCAACCTTAGCCGGTCCGAAATGGGCAGATTTTGCCAAGAGTCTGAGGAGACTTCAATGCATTCTCTGCTCTTGTGGACCACTCATGCCCAAAAGAAGAATTCATTTAGTATAGTACCAAGCGCGACCAGATGAGATACAGTCTCTCTGCTCAGGATATCTGGAAGTTCCTAGGCTCCATAGACTAAGCATTCAACTATAATAACAAGAGCGCTACAATGCTACAATAGATCAATTCTGGTCGAGGTAGTAAAGAGGCCGCTGACGGCTTCTAGCCGAATAAATAATAATAACTCTAAACGCTAATACAAGACAACGAATACTTAATAGGTCTGTAAATTAAGTTACAAATAATATTAAAAACTAATAAGTTGAGTAACAAAACTCCTATGAGTCACGTCCGTAATGATAAAGGTCAATTCGTTTGACCTATAACGGTTAATCGCACGTACTTACGCGTGTAGGTAATACTGGCCTAAAAATCTTTATTTATTTTAAAAAAGTAGAGCAGATTTATGATATACATTTTAAAGAAATATATTACATTAATTTGTACCTTTCTTGCAAAAATTCCCCGTGACATAGAGCTTGTCTATACATAAAGGCTTGGAAATAAGCTTGTTTTCTATTTAATGGGACCTTTCACATGGGCAAAACATGGGTATAAATCAGTTTGCCTGTTGTGATAACGACATGACTATATATTTATTTTGAGACTCGGAGAAAACGATAGACCGCCACTGATGTTGCGCGTTTTGTCGCTATGGATATCAGCCGAAATACGTCAGTTGCTGGAAATGGCCGCTTCCATCTTTTACGACCTTCACAGGTCGTGTGACACTCTCATCCATCGGCTGTCCCCTCCCCCTCTCCCCTCTAACAAACACTATTCACACTGTTACACTGTTCACAAGTGTATAAACTTTGAAATACCACTTTTCTTCACCTTCCTTTTTTTTAAAGAGTTATTCTTACTTTAAATTCAATAAATGGTGATGACGCACCTATACCACACGTGCAGTTTAATATACTGACGGTATATTCGACAGGGATGGCGCAAACCGAAGTCCCGTACGGTGATGCCGGGTGGTGGCGCGGTCGCAGCACGGTCACCGCACTCCCATGATGCGGAAGACAACCGGGATGAGGACGGCATACTCAATGGAAAGGTACCTTTGTTGTACTTATACACATTGATTTGTTTGCTTTCGTCTCTCGGCGTAGTGATAGTGTGTAGAGTATGACTGTCGTGCGAAAAGTGATAGCCAATTGTGACACAATATTTATTTTATTTTATTTTATTTTATTTTATTTTCTTTAATCAGGAAACAAACAGTCTTAAACTAAAATAAAAATACTATGATAGTATACTATTAGACCAAAACAGTTCCATAAAAAAAAGCAGTTTATGACGATGGCTTTTGGTATAGTGGCCGCCACTTCTGGATTCCACTGACTGCTTACCATCAGGCGGGGTGGAGTCACTTTGGTAGGCTATTATAAAAAAAAAAACTAATATACATAATTTTGAAGTTAATAAAAAAAAAAAAAACTTAACCAAACTTACAATATAATTATAGTGCTATTATTACTACAGTATTTTAAATGTATTTAATTAGTAACCAACCAATAAAATGATTTGATCTGTCCTAGAGTAAATAATACTTTTTATATGTTTCTTATATATGCCTGGTGAAGAAGAGAAAATATCTATGTTGGCTAGATTTTTATTATAATATTTGCAGGAACGTCTTATGAAAGTATTGCCAGCATAGTTAGTCGTATACGGAGTAATATCAAACGTGGATAATGAATATTTAGCAATAGGCTCGCTTCCATTTATATCATCATCAGCTCAAAGTCGTCCACTGCTAAGCATAGGCTTCCCCAAGTATAGGTTATTTTAAACTATAATAAATATCTAAACTAATAAAGAAAAATATTTGATTTTTTGTATGTTTGCTTGCAACACTTTAACTAAAAATCTACGTTACCGATTTGAAAAATTCTTTTACCTTTAGAAGTCAATAAATGAAGCGGGTAACATAATGAAATGAAAATATATTTATTCACCCCGTTTCTTGTCATATACTTTAATTAAATTAACACTTATGAACGTTAAAATTTACAAAATGTCAGCCAAGTAACCTACAGCCAGTTCGCTGACGAAGTAGAGCCATGAGAAGAACTGACATGAAACTCAGGCTTTTTGTAAGTTACAATTTTAAGTAGCATGCAAAGTGACACAAGTAAAGACACTTGACTCTATAGGTGATTAATTACAGCTTTCTACGTAGTAAAGAAAATAAAAAGTAAAATGTGTGCTTTACAGGCTGCCTCAATTTGCATATTGCTACAAAAAGGTAAAGGCAACACGTGAACTGTGGTAAATGTTTCTATGTAGGTATTATATAATGTTAATATTTGCTATAAGTATAAAGTAAGACTGAACTTAATTTATCACTGGAGTTCACAATGTACCTCTATTTCACAAATCACAATGAATAATACTAAGCATACAATTTTAACAAAACAATATAAAATGTGTACTGTTCAAATATGGCTCGGGCATCATGTCATAAAATTAATACAAAAAAAAAACATTTTATATCATATGTCAAAATATGTTAAGTACCTACTATATACGTTATATTTTATTACATATTTTTATATGTTTAAAAGATTTATTAACATATTTTAGAAGATGTATGATTTCTTTTTGATCACCCAAGAGAATGGGTATATTAATAACTTTAGACTTAAAAATAAAATTTATTTTTCTACATAGTCTCCTAATAGGTCAATACAATGCCTCTACAGCGGCCATCACTTCGCCATTATCCTCAAATTTCTTGCCCCGGAGGTGTTCCTTGAGCCGAGGAATCAAATAAAAGTCGCTGGAGGCTAGATCTAGAGAATAGGGTGGGTGTTCGATCATCTGGAAGCCGCCTTCTTGAATGGCATTCATCGCAACTTTAGCTTTGTGTGCAGGTGCATTGTCTTGATGGAACAAGAACTTTTGCGCGCAGTTTATGTTATCACTCCGACTGCTAGTATTCAAATGAATGTATCTTTTAAAGGTGACGTTCTATTTATACCATTTTTTGTCAGAGAAGTTGTGAAGGTATACACGGAGACTTGTATCGGTGGTTTTCCTCATACATAGAAAACCGAACACAGGCCGTCGTTCTCCAAGGCTACACCTCCAGCTTGTGCCACGTATCATCAGGCGTGCCGCAAGGCTCAATATTGGGTCCCTTATTGTTTGCTATATTTGTCAATGACATCAAATATTTAGATCTACTATATCATGCAACGCGAAAGTTTAAAAGACTAAGTAAGTTGTTGCCGACCGAGATCGAGATTGAGGAGAAGAATTATGATGGCTTAAAAGATACGAGGGAACAAATGAACGAACATACGTCACATACAATCATCAACATAGCCCGTCAAATTCATAACCCTCCATTTGGCTTCGCCGTAGTCGCCGTAGTAAAAAGCTAGACGACCGAAAGGGTAATTAGCATAGCCCGTCATCCATCTACGTGGTCAACCAAAAACTAAACTGCCTGATTGGTTCTCTCGAGTAGGTACTATGCCTTAAACTTTAGTTAGTTGATTTTAATCTCGAAAACTAGGATCATATATCTTTTGGATAATCCACCCGACTACAGATGCCTCGACCCTTGATGCCCTATTTGAGCTTCGCCATAGAAGCTGATGAATTGCGATACAGGGCCTGTCTAGGTTTCCTAATATAATTGCATAGTAATAATTTTATAATTAATTTGAAAAAATGTATTCTTTCAGGACAAAGATGGAAAGAAAAAGAGCAAAAATAAAGAAGGTAAGATATTATTATCTAACGAATATAAAGTCTAATACTATTAGGAATGATGATAACTTTATAAGTACAGTTACTGTCGATGAACTGTCAAAACGTTATATTTGTTCGTGTTTTGTATGAAAATACAAAATTATGACGTCATTGTTTGTCATAGATATTTGCAAATAAAAGGTCACATAATTTAATAATTAATAAAAATAATATCGTATTATTTATGCAATGGTTTTAAATTATTTTTCTTTTTGTCATCGTTCCTATAGTAATTACTTTAGTAAAGTTGTCAAATAAAATCGACTAAATAATCAAAATTTTTATGCTGCGATTGGATTTTAACAATACATGGTGAGTTTCTATTATATATATTATTTAGAATAGAAACCACTATTTATTGCTTAATATATTTAGCCGCTTTTAAAAAGTAATATAATTTATTGAGCTAAGGCAAAGTCAACCTTGTGTGGTATACGTAAAGTTGATTTTGTTTCGACATACTTATTAAATACGCTTCTTACTTAATATATTTTATTGTATTATATTTTTATAATATCTTATTATTACATTGTTGATATGTCTCCAAATTTATTAAGCAAGGTGAAGCACACTTGATGCGATCAGTCTCGGTTGTCTACCTAACAATCCCTAAGGTTGGAAATATTAAGAATTCGTACAACAACCATCGAATATGTATTACTTTGTGGAGTCAGGTGACAGGAGGAGGTTGATTTGGTCGAAAATAATGATATTCAGAAGCAGCCGATTAGGATTGATACAGAGAGACCATTTGCTTAAAAATTATGCTTAATTGATATAAAAATGGTGTCTGGTCAATACTAGCAAAACTATCAAAAGCTTGTTATGGCTTGGATACCACTACCCCCTCGCTGAAGAAAACAGGCTCTTTTACTACGTAGTTTCTCTACTTTGATTAATTTTATCAGTAAATGGCAAATAAAAAAAATGTGAGTTGTAACTTAGATTTTTCAGGAAAGGATAGTTAACTCTTTGACATGCGTTACTCAATGAGAGTTTTTGGGATAATTTTCGCCACCAGATGGCGCCACTTAGGTGAAAGGTCTCCCATTTACAAAAGTTCAAAATTCATTTACAGTTTGAAATCAATAGAATCCTTCACGGTTATCTATAAAAGATTGAAAGGTGCCTGGACCTGACGCCTCAGTGCTGCCATCTCGTGGGCGCTATTTTAGAAAATCCTCATTGATAAACTTCACTAACTAAATTCAGCTTTTCTTTTATTTCTAGACGTAACCCGTTCAGTGCTCATAGAAGGCGTGTTATTCCGAGCGAGGTACCTCGGTTCCACCCAGCTGGCTTGTGAAGGACAGCCTACAAAAGCCACAAGAATGCTACAAGCCGAAGAAGCCGTCTCTAGAATTAAGGTACCATATAATTATATGCTTATCCCAAAGTATATTAAAATACAGATATACAGATATATTTATATAGAAACATTGTTGAAATTATAGACCCGAGGTATTTATAACGTGATTTTTTTGGCTATTTATAAGGTTTGGGGTAAAATGTTTGACATAATTTTACGTAAGTGATTACGATAGTGACCACTCTTAAACTACATTGACTGCACTTATTTACTTATCAAAAAACTCATTTCGTTTATTTAAATTAATTCACACTATAACAATGGAAAGCAATTTATCATATATGTCAAACAAATTCCGTTTTGAATACCTTAGTATTTCTTATAAAGTCATATGATTCGTCGCTTGAATTTTATAAATATAAATAATACCTCTACCTATTTACAAACCCAAAGATACTTATATACTAGTAAACTTATAATAAGTCTTCCATATACTTTAGTATTGTTAGTACAACATGCATTCTCATAAAGACACAACTCGGCAACTATTGCCCGTGTGAATCGGAATAAATGTAAAATGTTTGTATCTTGTAGCTGTTTATTGAAAGAGCATGAAATTACTTGTATCTCCTGTCCTGTTTTCCTTCAAAAGCTTAGGTTATACTAACCTTATGCGACCACAACAATCAATTTTATTACTTCCGTTTTATTTATTAAAAAAATAATATATTACGTTCCATTTAAAAAAAAAAAAATATAAGAAAACATGTTTTGTGGTCGAAATATTTAATCCAAATTTCATTAAATACATACCAAATATTTTCAATAATTTTGTTCATCAAATCATGGTGGTCGCTACTGTGTTGTATAATTTAAGCTTAAAAATAAACACTATATCTAAAAACACAGTGTATCTACAATCGACTTATTACACCGCTGTTAATTAACTATCGATATTTCACATCACATATTTCAAAAAGTGTGAAGCTATTCGCACCGCATACAATCTGTCTATACTTATCTTTTTGCACGCAACTTTTATACAATTTCAAAGATTTCACGGTCATCTTGTACATATGTAATTTCATGCTCATTAGGATTAGTGTATTGAGAATGCTAGTGGGATATCCTTAATACCCTTTATATGAACGAATATAACAATATTTAGTCGCTAGAACGAAATTATCGTGGACCTAACTTGGCCCCGTGTATGTTTAATTTTGAAATGTGTTGAATCATCCACGTACCTGTCCGCCAAACCGTTTGAGCTCTTATTGACTTGGCACTAGAGTATTTTTTTCAGTGTGCTCCTCACCCCTCGACCCGACCCAAGAAGATTGTCGGATCCCGTATTGGCCGGCTAGCCTCCTCTGAAAATGTTTGTTTATCTGTTGCTTTCTATTCCGCTTGACGCTATGCTTTGTACCATTTGAGTCCTAAAAAGTCCGCTGCAAGGTAAGCGAGTATGCCATCATATTGTGCTGTGCTAGATTTTTTATCTTGGCATGTTCCGATTTTGGGTTATTCGAATACAACAATCTTGCCCAAATCAACCGAAAAGTGTCTATATCGATTTTGAAAAACAGTCAATGTTAAAAGTGACGTGACAATCGAAATCGATGTAAACACGAATCGATATTCACAGAAACGACTCGAGATGGAAGTGACACGACACATACAGATTCGCTTTTTAACCATGCACTATTACCATGATATGCACAGTATAGCATGTAATACCCGATTCACACCGGCTGAGGTGGCCTGTCTACACAAGGCACAACATCGCGGAAGGCTTAGCTTAGCACAACAGTATCCCTGTTAATCTAAGATTAATTCAGTTAGGACTGCTTTCATATTAACGACGGTGGATATCGCTCGCTTCTCACATGATCATTGTGTGTTGTATTCGATTTGTTTTGCTTGCTTTCGCGCCCAAATTTTACATCATTTGCTCATTGGTTTGATTTGAAAAGCAAGCCAAACAAATATGGGCTTTGTTTACGTGTTCGATCGAACTTAATCCAAAATATAACCGTGCTTCTAATACTGCCAAGAATAAAAAAAAATGTTTTAAAATCAATTTCCACAATAGAAAATAGATTTTTTTTTCTTCAAAGATTTACACACATTTAAATTTCGACCAGGGTTTTATAAATCTTTTCACGAATGCTGTGTCACGCGTTTAATCCAAGAGTCAATTTTATTTAAAATCAGCTTTCTTCAAGTTTGAATAATTTAATTCACACTCGATCAAAAGTTTTGTTTATCAATTCGTGAAATACGAATGTCACGCGTACCTTACCAATATTTCTCATGGCTTTATTTTTATTATCAACTGGATAGATATGGAACTGAATGACAGTGTTGTTCTGATACTTTGTTACGACTTTCTCAGTTATTAAATGAACATACCTACATATTTTGAGTGTGAAAAACAAAACCACTAATAACCACAAATCTAAAACACACAGTTAAATAATAAAAATACGTAAAACATATCGAAATACACCGATCATGTGAGAGCTTGAGGAGGTTAGCCGGTATTTGTGACAGTGGGGCTGTGACGGGCCGTACTCCGGCGTTTACGCGGCGCCTGCTGCGGTCTTCCGACTCGCTTTCCTTGGATCGGTCGAGGTGGACGAGGACTCGAGGCGAAAGAAGAAACGACCCAAAAAGCACATGGTCGAAGAAGCCGTCACTAAGATCAAGGTGGTTTGGCAGACTTGCTTTTAAAGCAGGGTACTCATATAGCCATGTAGAATGTGACGTATATGATAATGTATCAACTTCAAGTGTCAAATACGTTACATGATACACAGCTAAGTGAGTACCCTGCTTAAGATAGGTTATTAGGCGAGAAATATTTTTGTTTATCCATGGTAGTTTTGTTTGTTAGGGTGGTTTAAAAAGATTGAATTGGCTTGCTCTAAATTTATGAATGCTAGTAGTTAGTACTCCTTGTTGTATCTAAAAAGTATAGAATCGTGAGCGGGATGGCACTATTAGATGAAAATTTTCAAATTATCAGAATGTTCCTGAATACATAGATAGATGTAAGAATTTTGGCCCAAATTGTGACTTAAATTTCATTTGCCACATTGCAACGATTTTAATATTTCACACACTTATTACGCTCCATCTTTCGATGTGAAGAAGATAGAAGGCAGATTAGAATGTGAATGAGCAAACAATGTATTTCATGAAAGTAATTGCTCGTACGATCTGATATATCAATATAAGATCGCATCGCAGTTCTGGCGTCATTTTATCCACCATAACATCATGAATCGCAACACCATGCAAACAAAACTGCCATGGATTTACTATTTTTAGTTGTAGTATGTTAGCAACACCGTGTAAATGTTGCCAGTTAAAAAAACTCAAGTATTTTATTGAATTTCTGACATTGATTTATTTTATTATTATTAAATATTATATAAACAATGTCGCAAGTTCAATGAAATATAATTGCTGTACGTGTAACCTTATCATTGAACTAATTGTGACGGTATTTCCCTTTTCGCTGTCTCTGGTTACCACCAGGCTTTGGTAAGTGTCTAAATTCTAAATTAGTAGTTTTCGACGCGAAGCAACGCAATTTTACTACTAATATTCTATTAAATTGTGAATTGAAGTGTCAAAATTACCTACAATAAGTCAAAGAATATGGATCTTATTTTGTGTAGTCACAAGGTACATTTTTCATTGACTGATGTTGACACCGAGGAAGATCACTAAAAAGTGACGGGTCTCTATAACATCCAGAACGCAAATTCCCTGTGTTGTATTGCTTCGTCTAATCGCGTAGTATTTTAGGCATTGGTGCTGATTTTGTTGCATCTCATTCTAATAACGTCTAAAAGAAAATAACAGTTATGGGACATAAAACAAAACGCTAGCAAAATTATCTAAAATCGAATTATAAACTAAGCCCGTTTTGTAACTGCATCAAGAATAAATAAATAGAAATTAAAATATCTTAAACTAAGTCTTTTTTAATTACTCTTTTTTTAATCAAAGAAAAACAACGATCGAACTGTGCCTTTCATAAGGCATCAACGACAAAACGTATCTAACGACTTTGACTTTAGATGCATTTTACTGTGTCTTATATTAGGATAGTTTTTAAAACAGTATATAAAAAGAACTAATTAGAAATGATTGAATATTAGATCGATATCAGGCAAGATTAAAAGACTATAGAAATAGTTATAAAATTAATTAACCAAAAATCATTTTCCATCTATTCATCCGCGGATCTCTATTCATTCCCTACGGTTCCCTTTAAAATAGCTAACATCCCATAAAAAGCAAAATCAGCACCACTCATATAGCGTAAAATCATCCTGCATACTAAAAGCGATGTGTCATTTCACGCATTTAGTCTACCATCCCTTTGCTGAGGACTTGCGCTGATATGACCATTGTCCACTTCCATACATGTTGTATGTCTAGTGTCCATCTATTTACCTTTAGCCAATAATTTTACTGCTGGTTTAAGCTGCCTGTCTACAGAATCGGGGCGAGGCTGTGGAGTAGAGAAACGGATAATTATTAACCAATAGGATTGCATAAAATTTCCACTTCGCTCCAGTGGACAGACCATTGGTTAATGAACTTCCATTTCTCTGCTTTGCTGCCTCGCTCAGTCGACAAGCAGTCTTATACTGTAAAATTACTTGGTGAGGGGCGAGGTTTACACATATCTACGTTATTTTTTGCACTAGTATAAAATTATGTTAAATAAAACTTTATTTGTCTTTTGGCAAACTATATAATTTTCTGATAATATTAAAGTCACTGAGTAGTTCTAGAAATCAGTAGTATTTTTGTTATACGAACTGATAATTAGGATTTAAAAATAAAATATTTTTTTTTACTTATATTTAAAAAAAATTAATTATCAAAAACAGTTTTTTGAGCTTATATTAGAATTTGTGATTATAATATTTGTTTTAATTACAATTTCCGTTTTTAATTTCAGGCCCCTGAAGGCGAAAACCAGCCAAGTACAGAAGTGGACTTATTTATTTCTACGGAAAAAATAATGGTGTTAAACACCGAATTGAAAGAAATCATGATGGACCATGCGTTAAGGACGATCTCTTATATCGCGGACATCGGAGACTTAGTGGTATTGATGGCGAGAAGACGATTTGTGCCCCACGAAAATGATTCGGATCAACCTAAACTGAATAGGACGCCGAAAATGATCTGTCATGTGTTTGAGAGTGAAGAGGTGAGATACATTTATTTGTATTTAAATAAAATAAATAAAAAATTAAAAAAAACCCCTGACACAACTTTAATTTGAAATTTATTATAGTCAAACCCTTTCATTTGATACTCATATTGAGGGAGTTGTGAAAAATTAGTGATCTGCCATTTTGTGGCGGCGGCCATCTTGGACCGATTTTCATCAAACATAGCTAAGAACAATACCGACTAATTCGCCTTTAAAAAAATCAAATTCAAAATCGGTTGATTCTGTCACAAACACACACACAGACAAGTAACACTTACACCCCGTCGTTTTTGCGTCGGGGGTTAAAAAATATTGAAATCAAACATGATAGAATATTCAGGGATGTTAAAAACATAGAATCTTTTAAAGAATCTTTACATAACTTCTTAGTTTGACGTTGTGAAGAACATATTCTATTTTAATGCTTTTAAATAAAATGCAGCAAAATATGTAAAAGTAAAAACACAAAATAAATTACTTTTAAGTTTACATTACCTAAATGACCTAAGTTCCGCATTATCTAACCTTAATCTCTAGTAATATTTTTATTAAAACGTGTGTTGACGTCACAAGAATTTATAACTTTTTCGGCATCGATATATTTTACGAATGACTAAAAACTCAAACAAGATTCCTTAACAAGAATGGTGTATCTTCAGGCCCAATTCATAGCGCAGTCTATAGGTCAAGCATTCCAAGTCGCGTACATGGAGTTTCTAAAGGCTAACGGTATCGAGGACCACAGCTTCGTCAAAGAAATGGATTACCAGGAGGTGCTAAACAGTCAAGAGATATTCGGAGACGAACTACAGATGTTTGCTAAGAAAGAGTTACAAAAAGAGGTAATTAGAGTAATTTATTTTAATATCTATGTCATTGTAGAAACTTGTCGCATTTAAATATAGTTACGAATAATTGAGAAAGTAGGTGGGTTTCAATTTATCAATTGGCCGTATGATCTCCGGTCTGAAATATGGAAGCACATTATTTTGGAACGACCAGCCGGATTTCAATTATTCTTTTTGCGTTTGATAGCTCAGTTTTTGAGGAAGGTTATATATAGGCTTTGTAACATAACGCTATTGGTGACGGGAGCAGAGCTACGATGTAATAAATATGATAACCAAAGATGTAACTCTCCGCGAGTGAAACCGTGCTGCGGGAAGCTAGTCTCTTATAATATCATAAGGTAGTAGATTCTTGTTGAATTTAGCATAAATGGGCTTAATCGACGTGGA
Source organism: Parascotia fuliginaria (assembly GCA_963082885.1). Taxonomy (NCBI): domain Eukaryota; kingdom Metazoa; phylum Arthropoda; class Insecta; order Lepidoptera; family Erebidae; genus Parascotia; species Parascotia fuliginaria. Next base: position 20,182,088 of record OY720172.1, read on the forward strand.
AAAAACCCTTTACACGACTTATGCCCAAGAAGAATAACGTTCAAAAATACAAATGTCCGAAGACCCACTACCCTCTCATAGAATAATCCGCATTAAGTATTAGTTTTCATACTAATACGTTTCGCTCGTTTGTTACCGAAGATCTAAAAGTAATAAAAATGAAGGGTATGGGAATACTTTGGATTGCCATTTTAATAGTTTAGAATAGCTTTCGATTCATAAATGTTATTATTTTTTTAAAGGTGGTGGTACCAAAAACGAAAGGTGAAATTTTAGGTGTAGTGGTCGTGGAATCAGGGTGGGGCTCCATGTTACCAACAGTTGTTATAGCAAACTTAGCCCCCGCGGGGGCGGCCGCGAGATGCGGGCAATTAAATATAGGTACGTACCTTTATATTTATGTAATATTATTACTTTTTTGTAATATTTAGATTGCTGTACTCCTTATTCTCTGAGTTAAATAGATGAAATCTGTATTTTGGTAATTCGATCGATCGATTCACTGACTAATGGGTTGTGACGTGATAGCTAACAAAATATGGATTTAGGAGTATTCCCATCTCTCCCTCTGGGTTGCCCCCCTAAGGGTGACAGATAAAAAAAAGGTCGACTTGTCCATCTGTTATAGCCACATTCCTGAAGATATATTTATTTTCGCGATTGCATCTTTAGTAAACGAGCGAATAATTGATTTTTCGCTTTCAGGTATACAGATTTTATACTAATATTTTCGAAAAGACTTAAAATATGGTTAAAGATTGATATAAATAAGAATTCTTTAATGCTAATTCAGCGCGTTATACTTTGAAAAATTAAAACGTTTTACTTCATTAATTGTGTCTCCTTTAGTTTAATTATTATATTTATTCTAGGTGATCAAATAATCGCAATAAACGGCGTATCTTTAGTGGGTCTGCCTTTATCAACATGTCAGACGTATATAAAGAACTCTAAACAACAGACCGTAGTCAAGTTAACGGTTGTGCCGTGTGCGCCCGTCGTTGAAGTGAAGATCAAAAGACCGGACACCAAGTATCAACTGGGTTTCAGCGTGCAGAATGGAGTGGTATGACTTCTTTGTATATATTTTAATATGTGAAAAACTTTATACCTCTTTTTACGAAAATTGCGCGAACGGAGGAGTATGAAATTTCGCACACTTATAGTTTATATAGAGGAGTGCAGAATGCTAATTTTCATAAAAAATCAAAAAAATATGGTCGTATTTTGACCAGTAGTACTAATTAATTATGCCAATTAAGTATACACAATGTAAGTGATAACACAATGTAGAGTACAAGTCGTGTAATGTTTTATTTGACTACCTTTGTGGCGCAGTGGCCACACGGGATAAAACTTTGCATGATTCATAGATATTTGTTTCGAGTCTGGGCTAAACTTTGTGTCCGTTAATTGTATGTTTGTCCCCCACGATACAGAAGTACGGTACACAGTCATGTAGTAAAAAAAACTGGACACTATGACTAATCCTGATAAAAAATAGGTAAAATAATAGAAGCGGCTGTGGCTTTGAAATGCGAACTCGCGAATATCAACCGTATGCCGTCGCACTAAGTGTCTATGCATACTATGCTCAAGATACGCGACCGACATTCCGCGTCTGATTTTACGTTCCGAGGTATTCGGCTGATATGACAGACCATAAGCGCGGCAATTAAGCTACAGAAATTCGGTTATGCAACGCCTTTTTGCCTCCCGCTGCCCTCCGTCCCCCGTGCATCGCCGGCAACCGAACCGAACTTCGGTCGCGTATGTGTTGCTTTGGAAAACGTTCCCGCCAAACTTAAGCCCAACCGAAGTTCGGTTGTACGCCAAAATGTGACGAAATTTATACGTGATTATAGGGCTAACAAGTGAAAAAGAGTCAAGTGGTTTAATTCTATTATATTAGCGGTTTCTGTTTGCATGTGCATTTTAAAGCCAATTAATCGGCATTCAAAAAAATAATCGGTCAGTGTTGACGCACGGCACGCAAGTGTAATTGGTGGTCCACCAATAGCGTAGTCGATAAAACGCGGCCCCACGTCGCGCACAAAAAGATCCAAAAATGAGTTCTGCACATTGAAGGTCATTGTTCATGTTCGCCGGCTACTACACTGCACTATTGTTATCCCTGCTGGGACCTACGTAGGTAGTACTTCGAGAACATTCTAGCGCGTGATGGGCGTAACATATACACTATCGACCAAATCCATTTTCGGACAATGTAAACAAACAGTTTTTTCAATATTTTTCTATCAAAAATTCCATAAACGATGACACATGGGTTTATACACATTCTGTTCACTATATACTTCATTTTGCAACTATTTCTACTAATGATTAATAATCAAATCTAGTTTATTTAATAAAATTACGAATTACTTTTTGCAGTCGAATTAAGACGTCAAAATGATTGACAGTTTTATTTTTTCTGTACTCTATATTGTCTTTGAAAACCAATGTTGTAATTTATCAGAAGAAATAAGTTTAACCAATACATCATAGGTACATAATATTTTGTCATTTGCCCTCGCAAGTCTGAGTTCATTTGTTTTATTGTAATATAGTATAATAAAATCGTAACATACATACAAATTCCATATAATCAATATTTCACAATTTTTTATCAGGCGGGAAAATATTCAAAAGTATCCCAGTATTCCATTTCAGTCCGTAGTCAAATAGTTGTAATTAGAGGTCAATGCTTAATTTAAATTACACTTATTTAAACATTAGGTAATTGGAGTAATAAAAATAACAAATCAAATAGAATTAATCGATTACGCAAATAGAGTATTAGTAAACGTAATATTATTTAAAAATGTTAGAAAAAAAGAATGAGAAATTATTATTTAATTATGTATGATGAATTGATGACATTAATTTTATTTTTATCATCCTTTTCTCCATCACTAGTAAATTCATGAAACCATAGACAATGGCAATATGGAGGATTGTTTACATTGTCCGAAATTAGATTTGGAATGGACTGTAATTATTGTTGCACAGATCTGCAGCTTACTCCGCGGCGGTATCGCGGAGCGCGGCGGCGTGCGCGTGGGGCACCGCATCATAGAGATCAACTCGCAGAGCGTCGTGGCAGTGCCGCACGAGCGCATCGTCAACCTGCTCGCTACGTCTGTTGGAGAGGTAACCACTCACTTCACTGCTCTGCTTACATGTTATTATCATTGTTTCAGCCAAAAGAAGTCTACTGCGACATAGGCTACCCTAAGTATCGCCTTCTTGACCGATCGTGACCCTCATTCATTGATTGCCATGTTATAATCTATTATGTCACAATATGTCACTGTTTGTTATCCCAAATAAAAATAAGACTCTCTTATGACCTATGATTATCATCGTACCGCGTATGTTAAAGGGGCTCAACGCTCTGCTGGCGTCAAGTCATGGGCTGGATCTGTTTGCTGATGAATGGAAGTAGATCTTGTCTGAATGTATGAGGTATTGTGAGACGTCAGAGTAAAAGTTGTTATTTTATATATTTTAAGTTTTTACTGTGTAATCAGTGTAATTGACTATAATTTTGTCCTTCCGATTATAAATAAATAAATAAATAAATCAATGAAAGCCAAAGCCTAATTGGTTAATCATTACACCACGATGGCAATCCACACACGCTAAGAAGAAGTATAGAATAAGCAAATTTTTTTATAAACGTATCATTTTTGTTCTCCTTTTTCTTTTTTTAGTTCCAAATGTTGCAGAAAATATCTGCAGTATACTTCATAACTCTTTAATAATAATATAACTCTTTGAAATTTGCAGATTCTAATGAAAACGATGCCGACATCGATGTTCAGGTTGCTGACGGGCCAGGAGAACCCCGTGTTCATCTAATCGTGCGCGCACCCGCGCTACAAGTGCCTGCTTACATATAGCACTCACCGCCATTACGCCCGCCCTCGGTCCTTTCACACCATACATAAAATGGCATAAAAATCAAAATATAGCACTTAAATCAAACATTATCAAACTAAAAGAACGTTTACGGTATCATTATGTCATAAAAATACATTTTACGTATTGCCATCTCTTTCGTGCGTTACTTAAATAATACGTGAGAAAAGATTAGAAAAATATTCGTGGCGCTATAAAACCGTATAAAAATGTCTCCAAAAAATTATTGCTGTCCCTCTCACACTATACGTGCAGACAGTACGTGTGAAAGGAATGGCAATACATTATGGCGAAATTGTTTATAGTGAATCTCTAGTTCTTGTGCAAGTATTTGGTAAACATGTTTGTGTTTATAGGTGATTGTTGTTCGTATGTTATTGCTGTCTATTAAATACACAGATAGAATAAAGACGGTATATATGTCATGAAGCAATTTTTATTATAAAATAACGAAGAAGTCATGACGTATCTTTGGATATCACCTGTCAATATGATGTATAAACGGAAAATTATCGAAGACCGCCATATTGCCGTCAAGTAGCTAATGGCTATTGACATACACGCCAAACAGCGTCTTTTAGTTTTGTCCGTTCTCTCCGAATTGTAATTCGTTTCTTATAAAAATGTATCATGAAATAATATTTCAATTTTTTTTGTGAAGATTATATTTTAGTTTATTTTTTCGAAAATTTATTATAATTTTTTAAGGCAATTTAAAATCTAATATAGTTGGTATATGGTTAAAAATACTAACCTCAAATCGATTTATTTTCTTTCAATGTTAGTCAGAATGTAAAATAAGTATAGGGGTGAAAAGGACCGAACTCAAGCTTAGCTGATAAAATACTCAAAGAACGGATGTGACGAGTTCCAATGCTTATAATGCTTACGTGGCTAAAATAATATAGAATATAAGTTGTATCTCTCTTTGTCTATGTTGTTTACACTACGACACTGTCATGATGTAAACAACAAAGAAATTGTTTCTCATGACAATGTATACATATTCCATTTAATAATATATATATTTATAATTAATATATTTATATAAATGAATATCAAAACACACTCATATCTGCTTAGATATTTATTGTAATTGTTCATTCTGATACATTTTACGTTTTGCTACGAACAAATTTACATCCATGTCAAATTGTTCTTTTGTTTTTGTATAAATGTTTTGTTGTTTTCAAGATGTTTTTTTGTTTGTATACTTGTATCATTATGTTTAGATACTGAGGATATGTTCTACTATATACTAAGGGTTAGAGTTCACTTATATTTTTATTCTTTCATTGAACTAAACTACATAAAACTTAGTGCAATGTGTCCTACGATTTGGCATACAGCTACTTTTTAACATATTCATTTTAGAATAAATATTACGAATGTGCATTAAACCGACATCTATAAACCGAGGTAATGCTCTATCTGTGTGAATGTAAAGTGTTAGCTACAAGATGGACCTCTAGTACACCACTAGTAAAGACATACTGGCACTTACAAATATAATAAGGTGTCTAAGATTATAAAGGGATTATATCACAAAGGTTTTCAAACGATCGAAGTGCTTCGTTGTATTAGGGGACGACCTTTACGGTAAGTTATATGCGTATGGTTCGTTGACTTTTGAGTTAATCATTAGTATAGGTAAATAAAATATTATAAAGATACACATTGAAGCGTAAAATCGTAATGAGTCAAACATTTCTTTGTCAGTGTATTTAGTATAATTAATCCTTATATCAATACGTTTAGAATTCATATTTTATTGGCCGTAAGAGTGAAAAATTATAATAACCATCTTTGTTTGTTTGACATTGCCAATGTAATATGAATGTTAAGTGTATTAAAATAAGGTTCATAATAGTTTCTTCTATACACTATCAATTAATGATAAAACGACTAATCTTATAGTACATTGTGGTTCATATCCTATCAATATCGCAATCATGCCATTCCATTATCATTATTCTTTGTATATTTTAATAATTATTTACTAGAGAACGCGCACCATAGTTCAAATCATTATTCAGTTGTAAAGCTTAGATAAAATTGGGTCAACAAATGAATGAATGAAGTTCGAGACCAAGGTACCTATCATAGCTCGAGCTCGAACCGAAAGTGATCAAATTGATAAAAAAAAGAATTGACTAGACGATATAGTATAAAAAGCATTATTTCATGTAGCATCTCAAAAGATATATCATATTTTGTAAATTTTATAGTGTTGCTATAGCTATATGTAACCCACGTATGTTTGTCCTGTGTTCTTATCTAGGCTTAGCGCTCTGAGAACGAGTAATATTTATTTATGTATAAATATATATTTGTCAGTTCTAATTGTAAACACTTTAGATTATAACACTCGAATAAAACCGCTTCTGACGTCATTTAAACCTACCCCTAATGTTTCTATCGAATTTTCATTTTATAAATTTTGTTTTAATTTGCTATGGCCAGTGTTTTGTATGGAGTTCAGTGGGAGAGTTGGGTGATATTTGGTCAGCAAAGCTGGTATATTTAACAAATTAGCCTATACCATCGTGTCAGCCTCAATAATAATAAAATTGTCCATCGGTCTTTGAGAGATTTTAACACTGCATTGAAGACATTGAAATGAACTAATCACAGTGCGTTAAATATTGAAATTTTGATGTTTATGATTGGTCTATATTATTGCCTACCAAGTTTATGAACTTGACATTTTATATTTATCGTGATTTTGGCTAATTTGTTAGACTTTATGGGTCAGTTTAATTTCAACTGCCATAGACTTATCTGGCGTTGTTACCAGCCGAATATAGACCCTAAATTTGTTGAAAATGCTTTGCTGATCCAAGTACGAACTGAATATGAAAATCGACGATTCGAACTCCCAATCTAATCTATAAACCTAAGCTCAAAATATACCCGAATATTGTGATTATTTTATATCCTCCCTTCGGCACTGGCCGCTCCCTATACTAAACGTAATTAAACATAAGTATACAGTCTGATGTAATTTTGTATTGCTAGCTGTTGTGAATAAGATTTATTTACATTGAGAAACACAGATAATAAATAGCCTTTTATTGTGAAGCTGATATAATGGTAGGTACACTGTAACATGTGAAATAACTATTGTTGTTCTCATTTCTAAGAGTATTATTCTAGTCTGCATTAAATTAAGAACAAACTGAACAAATTTATGTGTATCGTTTTATTCTACTACCCTCAAAAGACCACTTTTTTTGCCTATCCTAGTCTCATATTATTTGAGGTCAATGAAAATGTTTTTCATTTACATTCTCTTTTATCAGCCGTCATCTAAATATTCACTCACTTTTCTTTCGTTTCCTTACTCCCTCTCCATCAGTTGCTCCTCCCCTCAATTTGACCGGTTCTGAAGGCCTAGTGAGAGTTGACGTTCGGTACTTCAATTGGCCTGCTCCAAACACCAATCATAGAGTCAAACGCGTTAAACGTTTCGATCGCGTTAACGTAAAAACAACTCGCATTCGGCACCCGATAGCCGGTCATAAATCGATGCATTAAATTCTGAAGGTCTGATGACAGTTGCACCGTTAAATTGATTTAAGTACTGATTAGATACCTTTGTAACCTCAACCCATCAACCAAACTCGATGAATGAGATTAATTACCTACATTGATCTATAGATAAAATATATTATCGTATAATATCCGGTTTATATATAGCCACCGATGATTCTACAAGAAATACCACAAAATGATAGCAAATTTTCTAAACGTACCTTGATAGGTTAACCTACAGTTTATTGTAAAAAAACCTTTGTACCTGGTCTTATTTTATTTATTTATAGATCTCACAGTAAGTACAATGGGGGGCGTTAGAGCTAATTCTTTTTCAAATAGTGCGATTTAAATGACTGATGAGTTGATGAGTCAGCAATTTTTGCCGATCACGATTATTAAATTTTAATGGAAATAAGGTTGCAATAATAAAAATATAAAACATCATCAGGATGATATAAAATTTTTGATAAGTAACTTGATTAAACCGGAAATGAACTGATACCTATTAACTAAATAATAATAGTAAGCGTTATCACATAACATACATACATAGCATCACGCCTTTTATCACCGAAGGGATAAAATAAAAAAATAGGTCTGGTTTTCGAGTCACATTAATTAAACACATGCCATTTACCGCGCGGGCGAACCGCAGGGCGCAGCTAGTAAAATAAATAATAGTACTAGCTGCGCCCCACTGCCTCGCCCGCACGTAAAATATAGTACGTAGTTGTATCCCTCGGGAACCAGATCGATTTTCAGGATAAAAAGTAACCTATGTCCATCTACGGCACCGAATGTATCTACATAGGTACCAATTTTCATCGAAATCGGTTTAGCCGTTTAAACGCTGGGTGGTTACAAACACACACACACTTGCTTGTAAAGCTCAAAAAGTAAGCGGGCGACCGAGTTACCTTTTCTACCTTAAGGTCTCTTATTTTTTTTATATTATAAATTTATAACCTACCAAAGTGACTCCACCCCACCTGATGGTAAGCAGTCGGTGGAATCCAAAAGTGGCGGCCACTATTCCAAAAGTCATCGTCTTAAACTGCTGGTATGGTGGCCTCCACTATGGCGGCTGGGAATGGGGTTAGGGGAAGGAAATGAGGGAGGTGAGAAAAAAGGAACGGGGGAGATATTGGGCCTCCGGAGCTCTCACTCACCGAACGAAACGCAGTAGTACCTACGGATACTACTACTCTTAAGTCGATCTTCTATGAGAGGGTAGTACTTCCCCGGACGATCCGGCCCCATTCATGCTGAAATCAGCGTGGATCAGTATAAATCTTGTGTGACATTTGGTTTTTTTCCATCTTCGACAGCAAACAAGCGTAGGCACGGACGTTATGATGATGAGATAATGTAGCGTAGGATGGTGCAATGGGCGTCTTTCGGTTTGATGGTAATGAAGTCGTAACCGAAACAATAGGTTACTAAGAAAACACAACCAAGTTGTACGACCATGTAGGGAGAAGGGAATGAGGAGGGAAAAGGAAGAGTAATTGGTTTCACGCTCTCACTCACCGATTGAAATACTAATGCGTTTCGCTGACAGGGGTGCCGAGTGGGAGTTGTTTTTACGTTAACTCGATAAACGTGTCGACAGCGTTAACGTAAAACAAACTCGCACTAGGCACTCTTGAAGTCATTGCGAGCGGCGTCGCTGTTAACGTTTTTTTGAGATTTATACCTGTTTATACGTGGAAACTAGCTTAACAGCGGCCAAGTCAGAACGTGCATTTGTGAACCATGAAAACATTCACGTCTTCTTCTTCTTCTCCTTTTTTTTGGCAACAGAGCCGACGATTGTGTCAGCTATTTCTGCCAGCGTCAAGTGTAGAATAATATTCTTGTTGATGATATTAATGATATATTACAATGATAAAATAGAAAAATGTGGATGAAATTAAATGACAACTATCTTCCGTGAAAACAAAAGATGGACCCCCATTTACGTCTTATTACGCAATGTATAACACACAATAGACAACTTCAAGTCGGAATTGAGACCATTTAGTAATTTGTCGACGATTATGTAGAAGGCCATTACAATTTTTTTATGGCCTTTTCGAGACAAAGTATTGAATACTTTACGGCTATAACTGCGCTACAGCGTTCAAATTTCTTATCTTTTGATGTTGGTGACGCTGTCGCCATCTCCTTATTTATTAGCGTAGATATTGTTGAGAGTCTGCGATTCAATAAGCCTGAAAGCATTGAAGTAGCCTTATGATCCAAACTTGCAACTTCAATCAAGTTAAGAATTATCTGCATCATATCATTTCAGCCGAAATACGATAGACAGCATAGCCTCCCCATATCGTTGGGGTATCCCCATCGAGCGGTAGGGAGCCGATCGTTGATCGATTGTTCTCCAAGTATCAGCAGGGTGACGATCTACTTTTTAAATTGTCTTCAGTAAAATTTTATCTGCTATTATCATATATTATCGCAAATCTGTACTATTATATTAAGCGAACGAGTTTGTTTGAACGCGCTAATCTCTGGAACTACCAGTCCGATTTGAATACTTAACTCTTTTTGAGTATGATAGCCCTGTTCTCGAGGAAGGTTATAGACTAAGTAACATCGCGCTACTGGCGACGGAAACAGAGCAGTAAGCAAAGACGCGGGTAAAACCGCGCCGCGGAAAGCTAGTTCTTTAATAATTTCAAACAATAAACAAACAATCTTTTATCAAAGTTGCATAATTTTATTAAGATCTATTTTGAACTGGTAAGTACCTAAATAACGGTCGACCATTATTTTAAAAACATTTCACACCTATGGCTATGGCATGCAGCCAATAAAACTTTTGCTTGGAACAAAATCGTAAAAACACGTCATCGTCAGTGAGTGTTGTTAAGGGCTCTGCAGACTCAATGTCATACGAAGGCTGTTGTCGGTGGGCCAGAAAGTCATCGGTTGATGTGAGCGCAAGTCACCGAATTATTCCCAATAGTCCCCTCTAGCCCTGTCCTCCGGTGTGACAGCTGGGAATTTTCTTCCCAGTTGTCACCGGGGTGACAATTTGTGCCGACTGTTCCCTTTGAAAACTGACTAGAGGGGACAAATAGGAAGTCTGTTTCTCAGTTGTCACCGGAGGGGGTGACATTTGCTACGATTCCTTCGTTTCCAGAAAAAGAAAATGTATTACCCTTAGTGATTATCTGTGATTATACGATTAATATTAATTAAATTTAATAATCTGTGTTTGTACCTATTAAAGGAAACATAATGTTGATTTTTTTTTTATTTGATTCTATATTACTTTTTTGACATTTTTATTTACTTACTTAATAGTTAATATTTTTCTAATGTAAGCGTGTTGACATTGTGTTAATTTTTTGATTTGGTTCTATGTAGCATAAGAAATAAAATAGCTGAAATCTATGGTAATTTCATTTTTTTTCCTGGGAAGGAAGGAATCGTAGCAAATGTCACCCCTCCCGGTGACAACTGAGAAACAGACTTCCCATTTGACCCCTCTAGTCAGTTTTCAAAGGGAACAGTCGGCACAAATTGTCACCCTGGTGACAACTGGGAAGACAATTCCCAGCTGTCACCCCGGAGGACAGGCCTAGAGGGAACTATTGGGAATAATTCAAGTCACCGACACCAACGGCGCGGGCGCAGGATGGTGTTACAGTTTGTGAGATAGTTATCTATCTACCTAATTACCCGTCAATCCTAAATCTTGCTGCGCTTGAGTAGTTATATATATTTATATATATATATATAAATTAAAGAACAAGTCCTGCGTCTAAAATAAAAAAACTGAAAAACAACATTTGCCTAACAATGTGTTTTTGCACAACAACTAGATTGCATGAATCTGCTAAAAGCTGTCACATGTTATTAAAGCAAGCATTAAGAAAGATGACATTGCACATCTGTAATCATTTTGTAGGATGGTAAAGAGCCGTCAAGTTAAGAGTATAAAATATATTGCAATCTCTCATCTAAAATATAGAATTACCAATCTCTTCCCTTGGATGTTTTAGAAGGCAGCTAAGAACATATCAGCTAATACTGCAGTCAGTCAGGTTTTAAGATCTGAATTTAGACAAGAGCAATCTCTAGTGACGTTAGCATATGGATAAATAAAATTATCTGTGGACCGTTAATCAGTAAACACAATGAGAATAGATGCCAATGAGATACTATGCCAAAACATGGATCGTAACAAAAAGATTTTAAGTTGTCAGCCACTTAGCACAATAAAGAATCTATTGTTTGGTAGACACTAGTTAAGTGTCATTGGCATACTGTTAAGAAAACTCCTAACCAAAAGATAAAGTTCTAAAAAGTCTATTCATAGAAATTTTATTGTAAAGACAAAACCAACTAAGCAAGGTCCTCCATAAGAACATTTTAAATATCAAACATTAGTCCAATAAATAAAACTCATAAATAATATTTTAAGATTTAAATCTCTGGTTTTAAGTTAGAAGATAGATGTGACTATTAGTTTGTGTTGCATCAATAAAAAGTAATTCAAAACTGTAACACTAATTTTATAAAACATTTAATTTAATAACATATCAGTAGACCCAAATAAGAGGAGGTTTTGGAGGTAAATAGTATTAGCATAGGTATTATTATTAAAGTAGCTCAAATCCTCTTGAATTAAGATGTGTTTGAGGGGACCTTGAGCCCCCAAAAAACACATCTTTAACAACTAACACTAGTGCAACATAATATTATCAAATGACATAAATAAACAGTAATGTTGCAACTAAATAGCCACAAATAGCCACAACTTATCAATGAGAATCAAGTCAAACAGATCCTTCAATTCAACAATACACAACTTTAGATCAAGATAAGAGATAAGAATGTTTTCAAACAATAATAAACAAAGAATTGATTAGTTATAAATAGAAAGTTGGGTTTTTGTGTTGAAATTTTAGAAACAAGTTTTTAAATAATTAAATTTTTTAATTGTTTATTTTTCCTTGTAAGCATGTTTGATCCAATATGCATGTATTGGTTTCTGGATCTGATACAGATCACATATTATTTTATCATCTATTTAAATGCCCAGTGAAATAGTAGAAAATAAAGTTTTAAGACATCATAATTTATATTATTATTATAGTTTGAAATTCAAAAGTAGCCATTACTTTTTGTCTATAAGCTAATCTGTTGCAAGAGTGATCTACTCTTGATTTCCTTTAGAAATATTAAAATGGATAACACCTATTTACTAATATTGTGTAGCAACTAATAATCAGCTGATCATGCCCAATATGGTAGCTGTCAAATTCACCTGACCTAGAGAATACATTAGATCATTTAAAGTAAAATAACAAGTGCTGTGTGAATATGTTGCTCTTAAATATTTAGTGTTCTAAACAAGGAAATCACTATGGTTAGAGCTACACATAGCCTACAGGAAAAGTTACTAATTATCAATTAACACAATGTTTTCGAAAAATAAAGTTAAAGTAAGATTATATCAAAATAAAATATTGGTTTAGCTTTTGTATATTATGTATTTTGAAGTTTTCTCACAAAGCCAAATAAAATTTACATAAATACAATTTAATGATAATTTTTATACAAGATGTAAATAGTACACAAAAGATCATAGAGAAATCATGTTGATGTTGCTTAATAAGTGAAACTATAACACCTATTATGGATCAACTCGGCTATTTCAAAATAATTAAATAAAACTTTCTGTATCACTAATAATCTGTAAACTGACATTTTATGAAGCATAACATTTTGCACTCAAAAGATGGTGTTCCATAACTCTTACAAAGGTAGCTATTCAACTTTGTGACTGTAAACACTATCCATTGTATAAAATTAACCAAATTTGTAACCATGAAATATATACATTTAAGTCTCCAGATATTTGTTTTATGATAGTAAAAAAATATGCATACCTAATATTGTAACCAAGCTACATGTGAACGGGTAAACAATGACCTGTGGGAGGTCGGGCCGCTCCGAGACAATAAGGGCGAGGCTACAAGAAATGCGGGAGATTGATGACCTGGCGGCGAGCACAGGGCTACCGCTCACCTACAATAAAAGTGTGTCCACAATTGTCTCTTCACAAGTTACTCGCTCTAGGGTGTATAACATAACTTGCACTCTTAAAATCATGATATTTGTTAGTTAGTTCCGACCTCGTGTCCCGCGCGTCGGGGAGGCACTGGTGTGAGAGTGCGCTGGGCACGGGCGCTCAGTTGTCCATGGCATATCTCCGCGTCCACTCCTTCGCGTTTCGGATTGCCTCGCTTTCGTTCACCTTCCACAGCTCAGCCACGTCGTTCGCCAGCGGGTCGTCAGGGTTCGGCGCTGACAGTAGCGCCTGGATCGACAGCAGCACAGTGCGGATCTGCAGCGCGGGACTCCACTTGTCCTTCAATATGTCCAAGCATATACGACCGAGCCGATCTATGTTCGGATGGTATATTTTCGTTATAAACCTAACCTTAGGCGCTGACATGGGATAGTCCTCTGGCAGAAATAATTCTAATTTAAATAGTCCTCCTTCGAACGGCGAGTCTTCTGGGCCAGTGACGATTACATGAAAATAACGTGCATTCGTGTCGCTTGGTACTGCGCTGATTCCCGGCACCGGCTCTTGCATCAGTCGCTGTGTCTCTTTGATTATTCTACGTGGTAAGGCTGCCATTTTAAATATGCGGTCTAGCGCAATTTGTCAAATGAAAGCAGGTAATCATATAATTGTACAAAATATCTAATTGTCTTTTCACTCTATGTGTTTACGACGATTACTCAGGCACGTCTTCTGAATTAACGAACTACAACTGCATTTTCGCCATGATATTTAATGCTAAAAACGCGACTACAAAAGCGAAGGTACTTCAATTTTTAATCCATAGACAATTCAGACTTTGACACCATAGAGAACACGTGCAATATAGATATGGATGCGTTTTAGTTGTCATTGTGAAATTACGGTAAATACCGGTTTTTGGTCAGACGTTATTAAATGTAATTAACACATTTTTGTATATATTAAGTATTTTTGTAAATTACTTAACTGTTTAAAATTAACATCGCCAGATTAAATCAAACGACATCAGTAGCGACATCTAGTGAATAATAAGTTAAACAAAATCATAATTTCAAGTAGTAATCAGTGCACGCGATTGTCACTAGATGTCAATAGTAAGCACAATTTATAGAAATTTCATTCAAGTACATTATGTAAAATTTAAATACTTGTAAATGATGAAGCTGCAGTCAACTTTGTCTCATTTAAATCTGAATGTGTACAAAAAGCTGCAGTCAACTTCATCTTATTGTCTTAACATAGAGATAATCCTCAACGGTTAGCAAACAGGGACACTGAGGATGAGCGCCTGAAATTTTGTAAAGCAGAACATGACAAACGTGTACCAATAAGTACCTACAGCTTCTATTACTTGTTTTCCCGCCACCGCCGACGCCGTTCGATTATTTTCTCTGGAACATTGTTTCTATAACTTCTCTTTTTTTGGGAACAATATTTATTAAGTAGGTTTTTTTTTTCACCTAAGTAGGTAAGTACCTACGTTTTCTTGACTGTGGAAAAAATTCCATAAGTACCAACTAACGCAGCACATATTGCTTGCACCTAATTTGATTTTAACAGCAAACTCCGCGGGCGAGCGCGATTTGAGAAGAATCGTAGATCCGACACAATGGCAACACCTAGAGAATCAGATTTACCTCAGACCATTTCGTAAGTTAGCAATAGGTACTTACCTACCTAACCTACAACATAGGTACCTACCAAAAGGACACAACTTAAGTATCTATGCTTAATATCAATATCGTTAGTAAATTAATCAGCATAGACCTCTTTCAATTTACGATTTAACGCTTGGCCCTCTGCTTTCTGTATTCAGTTTAGTATATGAAGATACCTACTTTGGGTACGATATTTTCCATTTATACCTACAAGTAATATTAAATTCTCATGCCTCCGTGTCCCGTAACAACGAAAGATAAAGAGACTGATATCTTTCAATCCTTTGTGTGCGGAACATGGAAAATTTTAGCAGAAAATCTACTTTTATATATTTCTAGCATTGTGACAGGCGCCAGCTGTATGAGCGAAATTTTTTTTTATATTATTTTCTATACATACACAGGAGTTTATTCTATTAATATCATTAGGTATTGTTATCCCGGCATTATACGTAGGTAGGTATTATAATTTGTGCTGTCTCGGTATTTCAGCAGACGTTGTGGGTACGGACGTTTGACGCAAATGTCTCGTCCTGGATTCGATCCCCTGGTGAGATAATCGAGTTGAGTTTTTTGTATGTTTGTGCCCCGTAAAATAATGGCAACATAGCTGGTAAAACATTGACGTTACGCCTATATCTACCCCTTAGACAGAAAAAGGCGTGCTACTATGTTATTGTATAGTTTTGTAACGTTATTGATTTCATTCACTTGTTTTATCTTAAATTACAATAACTTAATTTGTTCTTAATTTAATTCTTAATTTAACAAAAGACCCTATTATTGATCCTTCCCAACCTTTTCGTTAACCAAAGTGAGTTTTATGAACGAAATGAGCAATCTCGGTCCTTTTATGAATACGGTTTCATAAGCACATCGATGTCTCCTTTTTTACTTTGTTTTTATGAAACTGTCGGAAGATAGTCGGAATTTCTCCGCTAACTTTTTCTAAAGCACTTAGCAGATTGTGATCTTTTGGAATGTTCCCTACCTTTTTGCTTCTCCCTCCTCCATTTGATTCTAAAACTTACCTCCGACAAAAGTTTCCCTGCAGAATGAGCCACCGACAGAATGTTTCGATTATGAGTTGGTCAACGACAGAACCTTCCAACAACGAACGATTCACCAACAAAACGATTTAGTCATGAGCGAATCGATGACAGAACCTTTCCATTCGGCAACAGCTTTATGTATGTCTATATCTATGACTAGCCATTAACTTTTTTGTCACCTCAAAGTTTTTTTGAGAGCGTCGCTCGGCAGCCCTTACCCCCTCGGTTCTGTTCCTTTTCCCCTTTCCTTCCTCATCCTCCTCTCTTCTGCAATACCTTAAAAACAAAATTTCATTGTAGTAAATAAAGATATTTTTAATTTTTTTAACATAGTAGTACTATCTATACAACCTATCTATTCACTAACACTTTATAAATCACTTAATATGCCGAGGTAATTATGAAACACTGTCAGCAACACTACCGCATATTATGAAGGGTTAATAGCCAATCCTTATACAATAGTGATTGACGTGGTTTGATGAACTGAACCTGTTTACCTGGTTATTAGCCTGTGTTGCCTATAGCTTGTTGTGGACATGTTTCATTATTGGAAGGTTATTAACGTTATAGGTGTAGGACGTTAGTTACTGCAATAATAACCTACCTATTATGTACCGACATTATATGTTAAGGTATATTGACTGCGTCAGTCAGTCGTTTAGTAATCTGTGTGCGGACTGCCACGCAGAGGTCTTAGGATTTATACCCGGCTCGTGTAAAGTAATTTTAGTTGTTTTTGATATACTCAGCTAGGGATTCATCAAAAGCTTGACGATTAACTACTTGGTGATCCATGACTAGATACACATAACACATTGTTATTGGGGTGTCCATTAATAGGTCTGTCGTAAATGTAGAAAAAACACAGGAACTTCAATTTTCAATAATATATTGTATTGATCACAATTATTAATAAAATTGCAAAAATATGCTCTTAAAGTGTCATTCCTCATTACTGGTGCCTTTCCTTTAGACTTAAGTAGTATAGATTTTTTCATATATAATGTTTTCTTAACCGTATATATTATTATCCAAGATACACATTGAGTAGGTATATCCGCGCATTAGTAGTAGAACATTATATTAGTAACTTGTACATTCACGGTGCGTCCTAAATTTTCAAGTTAGTCCTTGTACCTAACATTAGATAGGTAAGTACGTAAAGTATAGACGCTTCTGTGTTCGTGAATAATATAATAATCAGAGGCCCTAGACAAGTGTCAAAGATTTCTATTCTATTCATAAAATAAATAAGAAAATGTATGAGATTGACATAAGCGCTGCGGGTTCATTTTTTTTTTCACGGAAGATGGATGTCATTTAATTTCATCCACGATTTTTAAATATTTTATATTATACCATTAATATCATCAACAAGAATATTATTCTACACTTGACGCTGGCAGAAATAGCTGACACAGAGCGTCGGCTCTGTTGCCAAAAGAAAGGAGAAGAAGAAGAAGACATAAACGTTGGCGTTAGCTTATGTCAATCCAATACATTTTTTAATCTATTCTATGAATAGAATAGAAATCTTTGCCACTTGTCTAGGGCCTCGGAATAGGTAGAGCTATTTTTGGTATTTGTGGTATAATGTATAACATGGACATGTCCTACTTCAATGAATTTAAAAATGAATTAATCAATTTAAAAATATTACGTTAGAAAGATCGTTCCCACTATTGTTCTCTTTTGTTTCCACAAGCTGTGTTTTACATTCTACAAGAACAGCAACAACGCACGTATGAGCATTGGACTTTCCAACTTCGGACATCCGATGTCGTTGATGTAAGTTTGGCAACGTCACGTGTGCAATGGTTTACGTAAATCAATTCCCGGGAAATAATCCCGGGATTGTACTCTAAATATGTTTGCGGTCAATGAACCAAAATAGCTCTACCTATTCCGATCTCTGGTGATTATACACCCAATCCTGTTTCATGGTTACAATGGGTATAATCATTCGACAGTCCTCTGTGCAGAGCATGCATAGAGCACGATGAAACCGTCGCCCACGTAGTCCTGGAATGCGAGGGAGTGATGACACATCGGGCACAAATCCTCGGCAACCCGAGGTCTCTCCGCGAAGCCTGCGAAGATCCCAGGAAGCTTCTGCGCTTCTGGGCGGAGTTGGGTTGGATGAAGTAATCCAGCCAAACCGGACGCAACAAAAGACCAAGAGGTCTAAATGCGGACAACGAGCCCACCAACAAGTAACAAGTAAGTAAGTAAGGGTATAATCATGACGTCACGAACTCACTAAGGTCATACTTACTTACTTATTAATTTGGTACAATATTTTCAAATTATTTATTACCTATCATTCTACAGATGTCAAGGACCGCAGATTACTATCTACTGTACCTGCAAATGCATACTGCCATACTAATCCATACTTCCATACAAAATATAAGTGCGAAAGTAACTCTCTCTGTCTGTCTGCTTGTCTGTAACGCTTTCACGTCTAAACCACTAAACCGATTTTGATGAAATTTGATATAAATATAGATTAGACCTCGGGGAACCACATAGGCTATCTTGTAAATAGATTAAGCATATCTACTCAATTAACAAATCAGCGTTGGCATTGGCATTGATAAAAAAAAAAATTATACAACTTTTAGTATAAGACAAAAGATTAGTTAGTGATTTTTATAAGAAGACTATCTGCGCGTTATCACAGAATAAATAAGCAATATGAATTATTAAAAAAAAAGTCCACCTGCCTAAAACAAAGTGAAAAGAAAGAAACCCATTATTTTTCTCGTGCTGACGCTACATTAAAATATTATACATCAGTCACTCCCACAATGAATACGAATCTAATGACACATATCCATAAAACTATTTATGCTGTAGAGCGTAAATTATTGTGTAACGGTCAAAAACATGTATATATATATATAAACATTATGTACTACAATCCATACTAATCCATACTAATATTATAAATGCGAAGCGTGCAAAAGAAATAGTCATACATACCCACATACCTACTTACATATACATACATACGCTCGAAAAACATTACCCTTCTTGACTTCGGAAGTCGGGCAAGTATCTTAGATACCTACTTTAGCCTCTAGCTAGTAGGTAGGTACTTTCCCGGTCGATTAGCCTACAGACTCTTTCGTGCTAAAACCAGTTACAATTTATTATCTGTCATAGTCCGCATACAATGCCCTTAAAAAAAAGTTCGACGAAACAAAATGGATACCTATATTAATAAAACAAAGCAAAGAAGTACCTATATTTTATGTCTACGCAGTGCGACGTACGTTCAGTGTTATAAAATATACGCGTATTCGATATTTTACGAACACAAGGCGTGCTTTTATGTTATTTTTTCTTCAGGTATTGGAATGAATATTTCATAGTCGTAGAATAGTAACGGATCTGACATTTATTAAACTTTACATGGCAGCCATTTGAAAATTATAAGTTACTATATGCGCCTAACAAAACCGTCAGTTTACCGACTGATTTATTTGAAATCCGAAATACATGTAATTTTTTTTAATGTAGTATAAACATTTATATATTTTTGTATCCAAATACGGTAAAAAGTGAATTTCGTATTTTTTTCAAAACCGTTATTATTCTACGATCATGACAATTTATGCATCAATAGAGTCAATTTTGTGACGTTTGTTAAAAAGGTATACCTACCTACGATACTATCACTCCAAAGCACAGGGTTATCCTAGTTTGGATTCCTCTAACAACCATTTATTGCTCATTTATTTTTACTGTCAATAAAATCAATAAAATAATTTAATTTTATGTGAATTAAATGTTCTTAATTTTGTATTTCTGGGAGAGAAGTAGGTAAACTATTACTTATTTTATTATTAATACAACGTTTAGAATGTCTTTAGAGTTTGCGTAGTCTTGAAATTCGCCAATCGTCAGCGTCGCCGTCGCCCCAAAGTCACGTAGTAGATGACCCTTAAGCCTCTGTGATGCGTACGTATAAATATCAAATTAAAAACAACAATCAAACAAGCTTACAATGTGTATGTGTGTTTGAAATAATAATATATTTTAAAAAGAACTTATTTTAATCTATACTGACTGATTGACTGGCCTGTTGGTCTAGTGGTTAGTGACCCTGACTGCTAAGCCGGAGGTCGTGGGTTCGATTCCCACTCAGGACAAACCTTTGTGTGATGAGCATGATTGTTTGTTCTGTGTCTGGGTGTAATTTATCTATAATATGTATGTATTTACAAAAAAAAAAAGTATTTAAGTAGTATATCAGTTGTTTAGTGTACCCATAACACAAGCAAATATAATTGCTTAATTTGGGGCTAAATGGCGCTGTGTGCATGTGGTAGAATATTATTATTATATTATTATTATAACTTTGCTACTGGACTTCTGACAGCAACTGTACATAATGGAGGTACCTACTATTACCTAAGTTATTAAGTATACCTATATAGTGTATTATCTTAGCCGAATATTATTTTAGCCGAAATACGTCAGCTACGTAAGTCGAAATGGCCCTGTGGATAAGGCACCCGATTCGTAAACACGAGGTAGTGGGTTCGAATCTGGGCAAGTACCAATGTGATTTTTCAAATCATATGTACTTTCTAAGTTTATCTTGAACATTTCCTGCCTTACTTAAAAGTCCTACCTGGACTTAAAAGTCTGAAATTGCCAATCCGCCTTGAGTAAGCGTGGTGATTAATGCTCATTTCTTCTTTATAAGAAGAGGCCTTTGCCCTGCAGTGGGGTAGTAAACAGGCTAGTGTTATTATTAATATTTATACGTCAGCAGCTGAACGTAAGAGTCCCTCAAGCATCTCCACGTTGTTGACGGGTCGTGAGCCCCTCTCATCCATTGGTACCGGTAAGAGATTGCCGGTTCAGCTTTGAAGATTGATTGCAATTACTTTGGTATCATTATAATTTAATAACATTTATTTATTCTAAACTACATAAAGTGATTTCGAATAAATACCTATGTACGTAGGTACTACGTATACCTATACCGTTAACTGACTACTTTTTTCGGTTCGTCTCCATGAGTTCAAGACCGAGACTACACCCGCAGCAAGCCCTGTGTCACGGAGGACTCACAAAGTACACCCAGACTCGGAACAAATATTTATAGATCACACAAATGTTTGTCTCGTGTGGGGAGCGAACCTACAACCTCGTACACAGCACTCGCTTGCCCCACTGCACCACGGAGGTTCTTACTCGTAGGTAGAATATTGATTAAGCCTAACATCTACGCTGGATTCAGATGAATGGACCGGATCTACGTAAGAGTAATTGTATCCGTACTATTGCATTTCGTTCGATGAGTGAAGGTGCCGGAGTCCTAATATCCCTCCTTTCCTTTTTCTTCACCTCCCTCAACCCTTTCACGGTAGGCAGCGGCTTTGCAGACTCCCTGGACCATGAGCGACAGTTACCACTTACCATCGCGTGGGCTGTTTGCTCGTTTGCCACTGCCAGCAATAAAAAAAAACATGTAAGTAAATAATCAAGTTAGCAATTCATACGCAATTTATATAACCTAACCTATGAATAAAGTATGAGCAAAAGATTATAAGATTTAAAAAATAAATTATTCATAAGAAAATACTTATCACAAGTATTAATATATTTTTTATTCAAATTAATTTAAAACTTTGAATGTCGAACTGTAACCGTCAAGTGGAAGTTATAAATTTGAAGTCTGAGATAACATTGGCAAAATAGACCAAGTAAAAATATTATTATATTACTAGCTTGCCGCGGTGCGATTTAACTCGCGCTAAGTTACATCTTTGGTTCCTGCTCCGCTCCCGTCGCTCGTAGCGTGATGTTACATAGCCTTCCTCTAGAACTGGGCTCTCAAACGCAAGAAAAAAAAATTCAAAATCTAAAACTTAAACAACGTAATCTTTTTCTTTGATAATATCTTATTATTATTTTTGTCAATTTCTACAGCTTGGCATTACATAACATTGGCTAATTAAACGGACATTAGGAACACATTTAAAAATAAAAACACATTACAAAATTCTTTATTCAAATCAAACTTAAACTCTGATATGGAACGTGGAAAGAAAGTCGGGTGCTCTGACGACGACGTGTTCGAAGTCCATGAATGAGAGCCGGCCATCGCCGTCAACGTCAGCCTCGTCGAGCACACTGGCGACAATCTCTTCCCTCTCTTGAGGATGCAGTTCGCCTTTTGTGAGCAATCTAGTAGCTTCTAGAAGATCGTCACGTCCAATGAACATGTCGTCGTCTAAGTCGTATATGCGGAATGCGTACCTGTTGGATTTTAAGATATTTTTAGTTTAGGCGATTAATGGCGTTTATACAACTTCGGGGACAAATAAGCATTATGGTTCAGCTGATGTTGTTCTCTGAGCATCGCAAAAAGAAATGCTAAGGAAATACAACTAAGCAGTCTGACTATGTAGGAAGAAGGGGATAAGGGAGGGAAAGCGGACTGAGAGGTATAATATGGTCAACGGCGCATTTAGTCACTGGATGAAACACATTAGTATGAAGAGTAATATATTCTATGAGAAGAAGTACTTCTCAAGTCGACATTTTCTTACATAAGGTCGCGTTGTAGGCATTAGTATAACGTCTTTTCTTGAATGCCAATACCAAAATTTCGACTCTATCTTCGGTTCAAAGGACTAATGTTAGGGACGAGTGTTCCCGAAGCGTCGAATGATTTAAAAAGCCTAGTATTAGTGCAAAATATTGACATGATAAATGTGTGTGTGTACAATCTTAAGGGCTACGAAGCAAATTCCCATACTTAATAAAACCAAGTAAGTAAAGGTCAGCCAATAAATAAAAACTAAACTTCGTTACGAATTACGTCTACGTTAAGAAGTTTATCCCTGGATTGGGTGAAAAGAATTATTGGGTTTTGGGACGGTTTACTTTGGTACATGTTATATGAGAATAAAGCCTTTTAAAGCTTTTGCCAATAAAAATTCAAGTATTTTTTTGAAACTTGACGTAGGAAAGTAACTATTTTATTATAATAAGATTTTCATACACATAGGTGAGTTTAATACATGAGAAATCTCTACCAGCCTGGCATTGGATGATACAAAGGCTTAACGAAGTCGCAAGCAGCTAGCTTATATCAATAAAATTAAGCTATATAAAGACAACAGCCTTGTGATAAATAAACACTACGTGATACATAAATTCTTTACGAAATAAAATAAATGTAAAAGTTTATTGTACCGAACGAAATTGTTTGGTTTGTAATGTTTATGAGTCTTTTTTAGGTACTCTCAATACAAAAAGGTTAGGACTAAGGATTGGCAAAACCTTGCTATAGACGAAGGACCTATTACGTAGTTAAACCTAGGTAAAAGGTATGAGCATTAAATTCGACAGAATTAATCTGACGTCATGCCAAAAAAAAACCATAGAAAATTGATTTGAAGCGATTGAGCGAAACAGATTGAAAATGCCGTCTAGTGTTTTATAGACACTAAATGAAGTAGTAAACATGCATATCGGCCGCCTCATTAAAGTGCTACTATGCGCCAATGAAACAAAAAGTTTCCTCTACGGCCTGTATAACTTTTAGGGCTATATAACCAGCAGCTATAGGTATAATCAATAGTTGGAGGCAAAAATGATTTTATTTATATTTTTTTATAAGCCAAGATGTTTAGTGCTGCACATAGGCCTTCCCCAGTTGCGGACAACCGAGAGGCGCCCTCATTAGTTGCCCGCAACCTTATCAGGTCTTCATTCCGCCATATGAAGAGTCTGCCCTCGCTGCGTCTTTCGCTTCATGGTCGCCAATTTAAGTTCTTACCAAGCTTTAATATCTCTGGGTGCTGCTTCGCTGAAGACAGACATCATGTCCAGAAAGTCTTCAAATGTGAGGTTTCCGGAGCCATCGTGGGAGAATACTTGACATATTCGTCTCTTGAATGGATTCTCCTAGAACAATATAACATAACAATAAAGTTAAAAAAAGAAAAAGAGAAAAAAATACGTTGTGTTTATTAGCTTATTTTTTGGTCTATATCCCGTTTTATCTGTGTACAGAGAACCAGACTTATGACACTAAATCCTACCTCATCAAATTTGTATTACTGGTTTGATACATTTTTAATGAGAATTCCAATCAATCATGCTGTCGTTCACAAATTGCCTAACAAAGTAAATATTTTAATAATTCATACTTATTTATGTCGTTATGGGTTATAAAATATAAAAACATTAACTTCCAAAAAAGACTTTAAAAAATAAAAATGTTGAAAATCAAAAAATATATTCTAAAGAAATTTTGTGATCCATTTAAAAAGTTTTGCGTTAAAACTTTTTTATTGGATAAAACTTTTTTGAAAATAATTTTGAAAACAGTTCGAAATTCGAATAAGTCATCTCATTAGTTGTATGACATCACAATGATGGCTCTATCGTAAGAATTATTGATTGAAGAGTGTGTAACTTTTTGCTTTAGCTTTGAATTTGTATTCCAAAGGGAAGTTCAACATGAATAATTTTACAAAGAAAAAGGCTTTGATAAAAGTCTTTTTATTTCAAACCTTTTTACGTTTAAAAATATACCATAATGCTGTACATTATTAATAAATAGTGGCTATTGACTCTTCGATGGCCTGAACATTGCATTGCAACTGTATTATTTTGCTCAGCACCCACCGTGAGCAATATGTATGATGTCTTCATACTTTAAAATATATTTATTTATTAGCTTACTTTTAATTCAGGTAATTTTTCTATTTCCTCCACAGGTACAGCTATAGTATGCGCTTGATTTTCGGTCATGCGTTTGGGCACCAAATCGGGGTTTACATCTCGAAAACGTTTGAATACCCTGGAAGTGGAATAAAATATTATGGTTAGTAAAATGTTTAAGTAACTCGCAAGTCTGTGCTTGGTAGCCAAATTCAAGATGACAGCTTCCACTTATGTTAGTCTCGTAAATTACAATATTGTGCCTTTGCTGATTTGGTTCCGAAGTAATTCAAAGTTTATCTAAACTTCGTATTTAGTGTTGCGACCTATTAAAATTTTTAAAAGTGAGATGATAATAATAATAATATATTAATATAATATAATATTTCAACAACTACACACAACGCCATCTAGACCCAAAGTAAGCATATTATATGCTTGTGTTATGGGTTCTAGAATGCGGATATACATACTTAAATACTTTTTTTTTGTAAATACATACATATTATACACTAGCTGTTGCCCGCGACTTCGTTCGCGTGAAAATTCAGATGGGTGCCTCTATGAGAATATTGCGTGCCTGATTTATTTTATAGTATATTAAATTGGCATAACTTTTTTATTTATGAACCGATTGACATGAAACAAACACTAAATCTTAAGTGAAGCTTACCACAATGTATTAGTGAAAACCATATCTAAATCGGATAAGCCGTTTCTGAGATTAGCGTGAACAAACGCACAGACAAACAGACAAACAGACAAACAGACAAACAGACAATCAGACTAACAGACTAACAGACAAACAGACAAACAGACAAAAATTGTAACAATCATTGTTTTGGGTTCTATTTGCGTTGATAAAGGCCCCAATAATTTTATTCTTATATATCTTCCATGTACAGACAGCAATCGGTTACATTTTTATTATATGTATAGATAGAAACACCCAGACCAATGCAAACAGACATGTTCATGCACACAAATATTTGCACTGAGCGGGTATCAAACCCGTGACCTCCGCGTGGCAGTCCATACACAGTACCACCGCGTCACAGAGGTCGTCAAATAATACATAAGTATATGAATAAAATTGACGGGTGGAGATACTATTTAACGTCACGTAACTTTTTTTGAATACATTTCAAATACGGCAAATGCGTCCTGAGAAATTCACTATTTACAGTCTGAACTACAAACGAACAAAGTGGATGACAAAAAAAGTAACGATAGTGAAAACAAATAGTTCCACGACAATTACGACAGACATTCTGCACGAGCAATCTGATAACATGGCTATCTTTATTTGGGTCTAAAGGAATTCGCCGATCTTATGATAATCGTATGTTTTTGATGAAGTTGTGTCTCTAAACTTAAGAATAATGTAACTAATGCTTCTCTTTCACCTGGTATCAGGTACATGACTAAACACGTTTTTGAGGTTTCAAAGTAAATACGGCACGAAAACTCTCTTTAAAACAAAACACGTGTAGACTTTGTGGTGATGTTACACCGAAACTCGACGCGAACTAAGACGACTTTTGATCTGATGTACAAAAGATACTCGAACTTAAAACTTTTTATATTAAGGTTAATTTTTACTTGTAAGTTAGGCAAATATGTAGGTAAATATACCTATAGCTAAGGTGTAGGTAATAGAAATTACAGTCTCATATTGTGCCGCGCGTTGCTTAATTAAGAGCCTTGCGAGTTTGTTCGATTATGTACGATTCGTAAACGCAAGCCTATTTTGTTAGTACAATATGAATTAGTAAATTTTACAGTCTATATAATATTAGCGGCTTGCCTCTGCCTCTCTTAGTTCCGTTATATCTTCCATCTGTAGCTACTCAGCTGACATCAGCTATAGTACTAAGTATTACATATCTGTGCCCAATTTTAGCTTCATATTTTAGTGTTCTTTTTTTAAATGTTCTTGCTTAGTCAGTCAGTAACTAAATGACCTACATACATACATACATACATACATAACTTCTCGCCTATCTCCCGTTGATGGGGTAAGTAAGAAGTAAGAATAACATTTGCTGCGATCCAAATATACCTTTTGCCTTTCACTGATATATAAATATATTCTTCTTCTACTTACTTTTGAGGCGTATTACTGGTATTACCACAGTCGAAATTTAACTTATACTTCCTACATATTTTGTAAAGCCAAAAACATTTTGGAGTTCAATTTTAATTAATAAACTTTGTACACGTAAGGATGGTTTATGAATGTTTTTAATATTGTTCAATTGTAACCTGGAACTCTTTATTAGTGCAGTGTTTTTCTTTTAGTTTTGAAACTGAATTAGTTCGTAGCTTCATACGACTTAGCTTAGCTACATTATCGATTAACACTGACTCTAGAAGAACGCATTAATTTACTAAAATATAGGTAGCCTAATTGTTTTTGTTATAATAGTATCGAAGTAGCAAACTATACCTCAGATTTTAAATAAGTTTTTACCACGTAATTTTACCCACAATATCTAAATACGGCAATTAGAAATTCCCATGGTAACAGTATTTCTAATATAATACGGGGTCAATGACTGAAGTGGTGCTTAGGTAAAGCACAAAGAAACTCAAGATTCCTCTTAGGAGATATTCCGCGCAATTTGTAAGTAACAATACGGATAAAGAATCACCTTAATTTGTCTAAACACAAAACGTCAAATGTAGAATAAAGCTTTGTCAGTACATATATATTTAAGGTTTCATTTACTTCACAAATTTAAAAACCTTCGTGGTTGAAACAAAAGAAATATTGTGAATCACGACGTTCTTAATAAGACAAACAAAATTGTATTAATACACTGTCGTTTAAAACATTATTAGTTCATCAATGTAATTACAATTCCATCATCTTCATCTGCCTTCAGCAGTCTACTGCTGGATATAAGTAACTCCTAAAGCGCGCCATTTTTCCCAGTTTTTGACTAACTGCAACCAGTTTTTGCCAGCTATTGTTCGTCCGAAAGCTTATTTGGCTTTTTAAACACCTACGTGACATAGCTGATAAAGAACTTATTATATATATTTACATGAGCCTTGTTCAATCTATATTATTATATTGTCTACTAATATGGGGCGGTACATACAAGACAACATTTATAAACATCGAACGGGTGCAAAGACTAATTTTGAAAGTAATGTTGCGTAGGAAGAGATTGTTCAGCACAAATTTACTGTACAAAAAAGCTAATGTTTTGACAGTTAGACAATTATATTTATTACAGTGTATTCTTAATGTACATAAAAGTTATTCTTTTGACCGAACATTACTAAGTAAACGCAAAGTTAACAAAGTAGTTCGAGTTAAAGCTATCAAAACAGCATTTGCCCAAAGACAATTTTCGCCGCAATCGGCATTAATATACAATAAAATAAATAACATTTTAAATATTTCTTCCCTAACTTACATAGCATGTAAAAAGAAAGTAACAAATTGGTTAAAATTACAAAATTACGAAACCATAGAAAAACTATTAGATAACAACTAAATACTATTAAATATATTAGCAAAAAACTACATTTAATAAAAATAAATAAATAAATAAATAGATAATAGAAAAGGAAAAGATAATTGGTTATTGATATTACAGCAGAACACTACTATTTACACAAGTTCATTGTAGGTAAATTATATCTGTGCGACTTTAATTTATTTTTTGTTATGTTTGCAAAATTACAGTATGTAAATTGTTATGATATAAGTTTATATCTACTTAGTATTTAAAGCATGTACTTTTGTTATTAATTAAGATACATTTTATAACTACAGTCATAGTGATGTACAGAAAAGAGAGGAGTCTTTTCTAATACAGGTTTTTTCAAACTTAAAAGAAAAGATCCACACATTCAAAAAAAAACATTCTTTTATTAAATAAAGAAATTTTTGTTTTTTTTTTGGTCCGTCGCTCCAAAATTAAATAATAATTTAATTAAAATTACACTGCCAAAATAATCGACATACCTACGTCGTCGGCTCGATTGCCATATTAAAAGAAGAAAATAGTTACTTATTCACAAAGAAGTGACAAGCGCTAGGAAATACAAAAAACTGCAATGAAAAAATCAGCGGTCCAAAAAAAATAATTCAAGTCAAATACATTTGTATTACGTATTGTGATAAGAAATTAGTAATTATAATTTTTTCTGTATGATAAAGGCCTTCGCCTTGTCGCAGGAATATAATGGGCAAGGACAAGGTCAATATTTTGAAACAAATCAATATTTGTTATCTGTTTAACGATAATATTTTCTTACAGCTATCACCTGTCACACGACGCGGTTTATTTATTTGAACATCGAATTCAAGGTGTAATGTTGGCGCGAGAATCGACTTGACTTGTATTCGACCTATTTCGACATTGCCGCCATTTTTAATGAAAAGTAGGTATAGTAGAACTAAATATACGGGAATTGACGCGATCGTGCATTAGGTATTTACATACCTTATTTTGCTTGACGTTTCGACCAGGTTACACCGGCCGTGGTCACAAGCAGACTGATGTGGCGATGTCACGGCTCGCCACATCAGTCTAGATAGTCTAGATTCTAGATCTATCCTCACATTTTTGTCTTTCCACGTACTATCACAAAACACACTGACAGTGTCCTTATTCTGTATGCCGTCCGTATTACGAGCGTTAACCGACTGCGTAAAGCGAGGTTGTGTAATTTGAATCACTGGATTCCGTATATTTAGTTCTACTATATCATGCAACGCGAAAGTTTAAAAGTAAATAAATTAGGTATATAAATTTATTTGTCAATGTTGTGCACTTAATGTCGATATATTTTTTATGAACGTTATTTTATTGCACTACGTTGCGTTGCGTTATTACGTTGTATTATACTACCAATATCTACTGAAACGGGAATTAATTCTTTGAAGTTTTCAACTACAATTTATTGAAATGCCTAAAATATGAAAATCAGCTACTTAGTACTCTAGCTGATTTTCAGCCCAGCAGCGGGTTATTCAACCTAGAATACAGAATTTAATACACGATAGACAACTGAGTGTCCTGTAAAATTATTATGTATTGTAAAGCTCGGCGATTACGTTAAAACGCCTCAAATGTATTGCTGGAAGGAGACCTTTATCCAGCTGTCATCCAGTTCATGCCTTTCAGTTTACAAATGCCATAACTTAAGGTCAACAAACTGAAAGAAATTGTCTTTAAAAAAAGAGACCCTTTCTAGATAGTGCTACAAGCTCCAAGATTGTTTAATATATTTTTTTATCAAATCTCCCGTAAGATTGTCATGTATTTAATTACATTTTTAAAGCTTATCGCGGTGACTAACGGCTGCCAAAAGCTACTTAGTCATTTTACGTTAATTCATTATTGTTTGTTTACAACTAAGAAGTGTTTTTTTTTTTTAATAAAACTTGGGATACAAGCTAAAGCTTATTTTAATTTCATTTACACTTAAATTAACTACTTAACTAATCGTTTAATTTTAAACTTGAGCATCGTGTCTATGCATAAATTTATTTTGTTTCTTAATTTGTTTTATACTTACTGCCGCTTGAAATAATGACACCAATTTAAAGAGTTTTTAATGTTGGTCTGTCATTATTCCCTTACAAAGTAAAGGTTTCTTCCCATACAGAGAAGCCTGCTTACCTGCATTTCAACGATTCTTTAAAAGTTTTTTTTTATAGCTAACGATATTTGAAGTCAGGTGTTCTTTCCCAAGAGTTACTTGCTACAGTGGCTATCAGCACTGTAATTACAAATCAATACTTATTAAACTAATTAAAACAATTTATTGCTATTTGTCTTGCAACCTTCGAGCTATTTATGTAGACCACATATCAGATTTTAATGAGCTCAAATGCGTATTACTTAAACTTGGGTCTGTTTTAATTAACATCATCTTGGGTCCCTTTCAAATTAAATTGAAGCTGGTTTGAAACTAACATAACTAGACTGAATATTGTGTTTGGGGTATTCCTCGAAGCGTATCAAAAGTATACCTCGAAACGTAGCAACAAACGGTGCGCTAACAAAAAATATTACTACCTACTACGGTGCGTTTCAAGAAATACTTTTGATGCTTTCCAAAGTTGGTGCTTTACGAGGAATACCCTATCTGTTTTACATAAAGTAATGTTATCAAGCCGCCACCGATATTCAACGATTAGATTATAATAACGTTGCTATATTTTGCCCAAAGCACGTTTTTTTTATGTAGAAAAAAAAAGCGTCGTCTCGATTACCGACTAGAAAACTTAACGGACCCGAACCTCATTCGATATGAAACTTTGCGTAAACAATACAATATTAGGCAATTTTGTATTGACCGTAGTTGACGGTGACCTTTGAAGAAATATTGCGGTATGCTAATAGGCTCTCTAAGTAATTTCGGTGTTGAGCGACTAAGGAGTTTCGGAAAATTATTATGGCAGTTACGCCTACGTCTGGTATATTAACTGAAAATAGATTTTGGCTGTATGCATAGTGAGTTATACCTTATACAAATAACTTACTATAGTATTGTTTTCTTATAGCGTGGTGTGCGGTCCAAAATGGGTCCACGCTGGTTTCAGCATAAATGGGCCTGTTCGACCGGGGAGGTATGTACTCTCTCATAGAAGATCGGCGTAAGAGTAGTATCCGTAGTAATGCGTTTGATGAGTTGGAGTGCCGGAGGCCCAATTGCCCCGCTTTTCTTTAGCCTCACCTCCCTCAATCCTTTTATCTACCTCACTCCCTTCACGGTAGGCAGCGGCTTCGCAGAGTCCAAGTTTGACTCTGAGTCGTCCATGAGCGACAGTTACCACTTGCCATCACGTGGGCTGTCTGCTCGTCTGTCACTGTCAGCAATAAAAAAAAATTGTCGTCTAGAAATACCGAGAAACGTTACACGTACTTTAAGTAAATCACTTTACTACGGTTACCAACTCGTCCTTCAAATATGGTGGTGAAAAAAAAACTATCCTTGGAGCCTATTCCCTTGTCCTTATGAGTCTTCAGGGTTAACGACAACGTAATTGGCTAATAGGAGTGAACTGTCGTGTTTAGTTATTTATTTATTTATTTATTAGGATTACCAACAAGATATGATAAAAGTATTATTTTATTGAAAACTTTAGTGAATAATATTTTTATGTCCAGAGATTTTACTAACATACAATTGATGGACACAAAGTATGTATATCCAAACTTGTTCTAAAAGTTTAAACTTTGTTAGAACTTTCACAAAATAAATGTGACTTGCACGGGAATTGACATAAAATCGATATTTTAAATTTGGCAGATAATAAATTGAGAATAAGAGATAGCCTACAAAGTGATGTTAGCTTGTTTGAAGAAGGACTTCTATATACCTGTCTATGCTATTATATAAAGCGGACGAGTTTGTTTGTTTGTTTGAACGCGCTTATCTCTGGAACCACTAGTCAGATTTAAATAATTCTTTTTGCGTATGATAGCCCAGTTCTCGAAGAAGGTAATGTGGTATGTAACATCACGCTACTGGCGACGGAAGCAGAGTAGTAAGCAAAGATGCGGCATATACCGCGCCGCGGACAGCTCGCCTTATTTACGTCGTAGCGTAGACATTTCTTTCTTTATTTCTTCTGAAATACTCCCAAAGAGTCAACCTTATTGTATTTTAAAACACAGTCACTGTTTTCTTTTGTTTGTTTCGACGCTATCTTCTTCTAAACCATACATCGAATGTTGATGCGGAAGCAAATTATTAGTAAAGAATATAATTACTTATACAAATCCGACTGGTTGTTCCAGAGACTAACGCGTTCAAACAAACAAACAAACTCTTCAGATTTGTACAATAGTAGGTATATGTAGATTGTACACCCATAATAAGCCGAAATGATTAATAAATTCTTTACACGTTATGTACCTATAGAAAAATGAATCGCGCAAAGGTCAGCCTGAATTACATTTGTTTTTAATGAAAATTAAAGTTACTAGAGGTCAGTGACCATTTCTATTTATCCGATTTCTATTAGGTAATGTCTTGGGTTATTGACTGAGAACGTCGCAATGGCTTAAAAAAGTCGTCACTTTAATTATAAAATACTTTTTAAATATCAATAGCATTCATAATTTTTGTATCATTCTATGAGCTATTCTTTTATTTTGTTAATAGTCAGTAATGTGGTGCAATGGTTTAAAGAACTTATGAATCACGTGAGTTATAAACTACTTTGACAAAGGGAAGAATTACTCACGCCTGTCTATTTAATTTTCCACGAATTTTGAGTTTAAGTAGTTGATGAGCTATCAACTACTCGTAGTCGTATTATGGGAATATTTTATATTCAGAAAGCCCTGTTGTCTGTGACCTGGTATCAGGTATACATAGGTATCTTAAGGAAACCCTGAAACTAGACTAGAACAGTGGAAATAAAAACTAGTCATCTTTTAAATCGCCAATACTTTCCTCAAAAAATCACCCAAAAAGACTTTGGGGACTGAGATAACAAATATATACCTACCTACTTATCAAATCTATACTATTATATAAAGCGGAAGAGTTAGTTTGTTTGAACGCACTAATCTTTGAAACTACTAGGTGGTATTTTAAAAATCTTTTTGCGTATGATACACCAGTTCTCGAAGAATGTTATAGGCTACGTAACATCACGTTACTGGTGACGGGAGCAGAGCAGTAAGCAAATACGCGTGTGAAACCACTCCGCGGCAAAATTAGAAATTAAAAACTAAACTTCTTCTACAAAACTAAATAAGAGTATTTTCTAAATGTTTTCCTATTTATTTTGCTAAATATAGTACAGCAGACCTATCAGCTAATTGTTCGCATCCCTGACCTATTTGTCTCCATACGAAACAACAGCCATGATATATTATCACCGTAATTAATGACTAACACCGACCACGTCGCCATTCCTCTTGGTCATTTTGTTTTGCGGAATTATGTTTTGTTTTCCCTTCGATGTATATTTTATTCACTTTCCACTTACGATCTTTTATTTAAGATTCTTTTAAATCTCGAATCAGGATCGTTTGGCATAATGTGACTATGTATGTCAATACATAGCGATTCTGAGCCGGACGATAAAATCGGGTTTTAAAAAATTCTTAGATTTAAATAAAAAGCGGCTATAAGTTAGACCAGATATTATAGTAACCAAAGAGGTAAACTAACGCGGGTAAAACCGCGCTGCGGAAGCTAGTATTGAATACTTTTGAAAACTACATTACTTATTTCAAATTTATTTGAATATTGAATTTTGTTCCACCCGCACGTGGTAAAGTTCTAACATAATTTAAACTTTTGATGCAAGTCTGGGTGTCTTACGAGTCACTGTACATTTACACTATACATTTTGAGGTCTGGCTACTGAATTGAACAGACAGGGAGGATATTTTCACAGTTAAAAAAATTTGGTTGGCTTTGTCGACTGCTACGAGTAGGTATATCCACAAACTGTCGGCCTTATATAACAAAAGTAGTATAGTAAAATTATCTAAAGGAATAATTTAGCTATTTTGTTTATTCTATTTATTTATATCTTCTGGTATTACTAAATTAACTTATACTAATAACCACTACGTATACTGTCTATACAAAAGGCAGAAATAGCCCTGAGCAATAAGTCCGCCTATTGTCTATCTAAGTTACAAACAAAGAGTTTGCTATTCTATTAAAAACTTGATGAAATTATTATTACGATAATACTACTATACCTAGTACTATAGACTCGTAGTCGACTTGCTGACGATTCGGACAAAAATATTCGGACAATGTGTTCGAATTGACACTTTTAGATTTAAATATTTTTACATTGACAGTTCGGACAGCATCAAGTTATTGAACCTATTTGGTACAGTCAGATAAAAAAGTGTTAAAATATAAATAGTGGAGTAAACCCGTCACCAAAACTATTTTCCAAAACTGTTTTCGGTTGGTTTTAGGACAGCATCTTTCAGTAATATCATAAATTGCTTTGTGGACGTATACCACTGTATGTTATCAAATTAAACTACATTACATATATGGTGGAGAAAAAAAAACAAGAAATATGTAAAACTTTTATTTAGTACAAAAATCAACGTCTTATTAATATTGTTCTACATTAACCTACAGTGTAATCACTTTAAAATGATTCAAAGTATTTTTCACTATACATTTTAGGTTTATAAAATATTCAAAATACCTATTCAATCAATGAACTTAAAACTATAAAATAAATTCTAATCCTAGATTTTTACTAACGTTAACGAAAGAAATACGCATAAGCACACATACACACATGAATACGCTCGAAAAACATTACCCTTCTTCTGACGCAGTCGGCTAAAAAAAAAAAGTAGTAACTATAAGCTAGGCAAAACGAAATTTTACAATTAATGTATCGTTGGAAGTATTTGTCTGGCTGTACTATACAGCTTTTCTTAATTGGTGTCTGAATTGTCAATGGAAAAATATTTAAATCAAAAAGTGTCAATTCGGACACATTGTCCGAATATTTTGTGTCCGAATCGTCAGCAAGTCTCTTATTCTGCCAAATTGAACAATTTGTATTAAAAACGTATTTATGCGATTTTTTAAGAAATAGTATTTATATCTAATTAATTAATACTAGTATATCTAGTATCTATACTATTATAAAAGCGTAAGAGTTTGTTTGTTTATTTGAACACGCTAATCTCTGAACCACCAGTCAGATTTTTTTTTTGCGTATGATAGCCCAGTTATTGAGGAAGGTTATTATAGGCTATGTAACATCAAGCTACCGGCGAAGGGAGCAGAGCAGTAAGCAAAGATGCGGGTGAAAACGCGCCGCGGAAAGCTAGTCTACTATTTACTATTAAGGTAAGTTTACATCGTGACATACACGCACGTTCACATACAAGCCTAATCTTAAAAACATCTCTCTCATATAACATCAATTATTGCAATCATTGAAATTGCAATCTTTCATGTTTCTAAAAGTGTGAAGAAAAGTATCTAAGTAAATTAATTTTACTCTTAATTTTAATGACAATATACTTTTAAGGACATATTTATGTTAACTATTGTATGAATGATATTTTTTATGATTATTACGAATGACATGCTTTATCAAATAATTTTTTGACATTAATTTATTGATACATTTTTTTTACATAATTTATAAATGATTTTTTTTTGTATTAATTTTAAATGACATGATGCCCGAGCCATATTTGAACAGTTAAGTACACATTTTGTATTGTTTTGTTAAAATTGTATACTTAGTATTGTTAAAATTTTTTACATTGTGATTTGTGAAATAGAGGTACATTGTGAACTCCTGTGGTAAATTAAGTTCATCTTACTTTATACTTATACCAAAAATTAACAGTTTATATAATATCTACATAGAAACATTTATCACAGTTCACATGTTGCCTTTACCTTTTGTAGCAATATGCAAATTGAGGCAGCCTGTAAAGCGCACATTTTACTTTTTAATTTTTCTTTACAACATGGAAAAATGTAAGGAATTATGTATCTATAGAGTTAAGTGTATTGCCTGCGTCACTTTGCATGCTACTTGAAACTGTAACTTACAAAAATTGTAATAACCTGGCGATTAAAAAGAGTGGCCTGAGTTTCTTGCCAGTTCTTCTCATGGCTCTACTTCGTCAGCGAACTGGCTGTAGGTTAATTTGCTGACATTTTGTAAACTTTGACGTTCATAAGTGTTAATTTAATTAACTTAAATGAATAAACATATATTTCATTTCATTTCATTTCATTTCATTTCATATCCAACAAGGACTTCTCATATGGGCAGCAAAACCGCGCAAAAACGGTAGCGGCTAGACCTACTTATTAGCTAATTAATTAGGTCTACGATTGAGGTCGTCACGTGGCCGAAGTAGCAGTTTACTGCTCGTGCGTCATCGTAATCGGATTACGTATTTATACTACAAATGGTAGCTTGTCTTTTGCTTTATTATTAAACTAGTTTTCCGCGGCGCAGTTTCACCTGCGTCTTTACTTACTGTTCTGCTCCGGTCGCCAGTACCATGATGTTTCTTAGCCTATAGCCTTCCTCGAGAACTGAGCTATCATACGTAAAAAGAACTTTACAAATCCGACTGGTAGTTCCAAAGTAAAGCGCGTTCAAACAAACAAAAAACAAACTATTCCTTTTTATATAATAGTTTATTAAGTGTAGATTAATAAAAAAGTTATTGTTTGATTACGAATTCAAATGAAAACGTATCTATTGTTAGTCACCCTCATAACGTGGAGCGACAAACTTAGTGGCGAATTGGCGATCATCATACAGCTGTTTTGAGCGAAATCTATTCTTTCATTCTTACTTATACTTCTTCTTCTTTATTTTAGAGATGACATAATTATGTTTAACTGACGTGTATCATTATAGTGGTCGGTGAAGTGCTTAGGTATAGCGTATTCGTAGTTAAATCATTAAATTCTTTTATTATAACAACTGCAAATATTTTTATTTGATAGTTTTAATAAGTACGGTTACTGTTTACGGTAGTAGATCCACACTGATTTCAGTATGAATGGGTCGGATGAACCAGGGAAGTACTACTCTCTCATAGATGATCGACGTAAGAGTAGTAATATCCGTACTATTGCGTTTTGTTCGGTGAGTTAGAGCGCCGGAGGCCCAATTTTCTCCCTTTCCTTTTTCTTCGTTTCCCTCAATCTTTTCACCTACCCCACTCCCTTTACGATAGGCAGCGGCTTCGCAGAGTCCCTGAGTTGTCCATGAGTGACAGTTACCACTTACCATCACGTAGGCTGTTTGCTCTTCTGCCACTGTCGGCAATAAAAAAAGTACTACATCAATGAAAAATTTTAAAAAAATTAGGTTAGTTTTTCGTTGAATTTTTGATTATTAGATCAAGGGTTAGAGAATTATTATAAGGTGTCATACCTCTTTACCCGACGTTTCGGTCGAATTACACCGACCATGGTCACGGGCTGACTGATGTAGCCAGGCGTCGTCTTCGCCTTGAAGCTCGGGATTCGGCAACTACCCTCACTTTGTCTGTTGTTACACTGTTTTGTAAAAAGTCAGTACTACGACACACAACACTCACGACGTCTTCACCTTGGCCTACTTTGTCATAACTGCGACGCTCACACCTGCTGATTACTGGATTCCAAGATGGAGATAAGCGGTATCCGTCTTCTCGGTTGAAATTTCGGTACTTTTTAATTTCAACCGCTTCTCGAGCTATTCTGGAGTAGTAATGCCGATCAGTGGAAAGCACTTGCGGCTTATGTAGCTCAATCCAGTGGTTGGTTCCTGACTCTAACAGGTGTTCAGCAATCGCAGACTTATTTGTTTGACGGTTCTTGACAGCTGTGATATGTTCTTTGACCCTTTCCGCTATTGTGCGCTTGGTTTGTCCAATGTAGGAACTTCCACAGCTGCAATCCACCTTGTAAACACCAGGCTTTTGTAGAGGGATGACATCTTTCGGAGTACGCAGGTGATGAGATATTTTGGAGTGCGGACTGTATACAGTCTTTATGGAGTATTTCTGTAGTACTGTTCCAACTTTGTCCGTCACTCCTTTTATATAGGGCATAAAAGCTGGTGCTCGGCTTACTTCTGCCATTTTTTCCCTCTTCTTTGGACGTCGCATGCATGGCCGGTATCCATTCCGCTTTAGTACCTCCTGAACATGTGTAAGCTCACTGTTCAAGTGTTCAGGGTCACATAGATCATATGCTCGATTGGTCAGTGAGGTTACGACTGACTGTAATTGTCGCGGATGGTGGTGCGAATCGGCGTGAAGGTACCTGTCTGTGTGTGTCG
Organism: Parascotia fuliginaria; assembly: GCA_963082885.1. NCBI lineage: Eukaryota > Metazoa > Arthropoda > Insecta > Lepidoptera > Erebidae > Parascotia > Parascotia fuliginaria. The sequence continues at coordinate 20,220,815 of OY720172.1, forward strand.
GTTTCCTGTAGACCGTGTGTGCTAAGCACCCATTTTCTCGAACCATTACTTTCACATCGAGAAAGGCTAACGATCTGTCCGTCTCCGTTTCATATGTAAACCGAATATTCGGATGTATGGAGTTCAGGTATTCAGCCAGTTGTTCCACTGCTTGTCTACCCCCCTTCATAATACAGAAGACGTCATCGACGTACCTCTTCCATAACTTTACGTGAAACGCTTTAAGGTCTATACCTTCTTCAAAATGCTCCATCCAGATATTAGCCATCACCGGTGCGACTGGGCTGCCCATGGCTACTCCGTCGATCTGGAGGTAATATTGTCCACGGTAAAGGAAGTAATTGCCGTCTAGACAATTTCTCAGCAGAACAACGTACTCCTTGGACAGACCGTTTTCCCTCAACTTCTTCTCGATTACGTCAAGACAATCGTGTATAGGAACATTTGTGAATAGTGACTCCACATCAAAACTCACCATCACTTCATCTGGTTCCATTTTCACAGTCCTGAGGATGTCCACGAAATGGCGAGAGTCCTTTACGAACGACAAGGTCTTACCAACTATTGGTTGCAGTACCGAGCTTACGTGTTTCGCTAAGTCGTAAGTAGGTGAAGCGATTTGACTTACAATTGGGCGTAAGGGCACGTTTTTCTTATGTACTTTTGGTAAGCCATATATTTTCGGTGGTTGAACGGTCGTAGGTCTGTGTAGACGTTCAAACTCGTCATCCATAAATAGGTCTTTATGGTCTTTGATAAGTGCTCGTATACGTTTTGTGACTCGGGCCGTTGGATTATAAGACACCGGCTTATAAACCGACGTATCACATAACAAACTCCGCATTTTATTGTCATAGTCGCAGTCATTCATCACTACGGTGGCGTTTCCCTTATCGGCCTGGCTACATCAGTCAGCCCGTGACCATGGTCGGTGTAATTCGACCGAAACGTCGGGTAAAGAGGTATGACACCTTATAATAATTCTCTAACACGAGTAGACCCGTTTTATAAATATAGTTATGTGTAAAAATCGTGTGAGTTTAAAATATTTAGATCAAGGGTATTTGTTAGTGTTTTTAAAAGTTAAAAATATAAAAGTTGTTAATAGAAGTACAAGTATCATTTTCACGAATCTATTCTCAGTAAGTTCACGAGACAGGCAGGCGACTATAAAAGTAGGTTTACATTCATTTTTACTGTCTTATGTTAATCAACTGAAAAATATCTGATATAAATTGCGTGTACTTCGTAATATGAAAAAAAGTTAATGTTCATTTTATAGTGCAGTCTAATAAATTAAAATTTTATCGATATTTTTTATATCTGCGACATTTATTGACATCGTAGCTTACCTAAGTATTTCTTTCCTTGTAAAAAATGTACAGTCCTGTTTAAAAAAAAAGCAATTTTATTATTTAAAAATAAATTTTGACTTCAAATCTGAAAAAAAATATTTTATAAAAATTTCGAATGAAAATAATTTTTATTTTTAATGTTTTGTATCGAAATAGGATTTTTAAATGTAAATAGTGTATCTAGATTCTGTTCTAAGCTGGGTAACTTTTTCTATGTGCTTGTAAATTAAAATTTGAGAAAGGAAGTGGTAAGTACTTTAATATAAAGCTGGCTGAACATAAATTTTATGAAAAACAAAATAAACCTGTTTACATAATTATATTATAAACAAGATAAGAAAGCCTTATTTTTTTTAATAATAGTTGAAAACAAACAAACTCGCGACTAACTTTTGGAATGAAAACAGTTGCACAATGACATCTAAATTTTTACGTACCACAAACAAATAGGATTACCTGATAATCTTCCAGTTGTTGCTCCGTGAAGGTCACAACTTTGTTACCCATCGCGGTGAATTTCCACGCGCGGGAAAATAAAAAATCGTAATATATCGGTAGAAAAGCCGGCAAAGGCTGCCTGTTGCCGCGACAGCGACAAAACACTGGCTAGAAGCGACAATTCGGATTAGGGCGTGACGTTACAGAGTAATATCGCAGACAGAGCGCTTGTTTCAAGGACAGGGACATAATAAGGGTGAAATAAGGCTTTAAGTTAATTGAGACTAATGTTGCAGTACAGTTGATATGCTGTGGAAAACACTGTTGAATATTTGTTAAATGTATAATAGATTTATTTGGAAAATGTATAGGTATAGTCATATATATTTCATCGTGAAAAATTGAGAAATATTTTCTAAAAAGACTTGATAAATTAGAAAACAAGCCAAATTGATGTTCCATTTTGCTTTCAGATATTTATATTTCTCCGTAAAAGAATAAAGTACCTAAATGTGGAAATATTTTCTAAATAGACTTGAAAATGATAATGAGAATATATTTATTCATATAGGTTAATTAAATTAACACTTATGAACGTCAAAGTTTACAAAATTTCAGCAAATTACAGCCAGTTCGCTGACGAAGTAGAGCCATGAGTAGAACTGGGAAGAAACTCAGGCCGCTTTTTTTAATCGCAAGGTTATTACAATTTTTGTAGGTTACAATTTCAAGTAGCATGGAAAGTGACACAGGCAACAACACTTGATAACTAATTAGAAGGACAAGCCAAATTGATGTTTCATTTTGTTTTGCTAATAGCGCGAAGGAGCAAGCTTATATCAAGAAAAGTGGTGAGATTTTATTTTCAAAGCACCATAAGTATTGTGGCTCCGCTGCTTTGGATTGCCACTACGGCATCACAGATTTCTTTTATTGCAACTTTTTGATGTTTATAATATTTTATTCTTGTCATCCGCAACCTTCCCTGTCTTGATTTTACTGACTTGTTAAACCGTATTTTATCTATTTTCATTTGTATTGATTACTAGAATATTACAAAATATCTTGTCAAACAAACCAAAAGTAATAATAACTGTACGATTATTATAGCTTTATACCAGTATTAATTTTATACGAAATACGTAACCAGTGTTTTCTGTTCGCGTATTACTCTGTACTAAAGTTAGGCGAGCCGCCAATTAGCCGCCGCACCCCGGCCTCGACTACGATTGCTTTGTTTTATTTTTGTATGTATAAATTATTGCAAAATGCCTTTAGTTTTATCAGAGAAATTCGCAATGTAGCCAGCTATAGATCTCAAGAGTACTAATTAATGTCTCTTTGCTTAAATGAGAGACCTACTTTACCGTAGAGCAAATTTTGGGTGAGGCCAAGAGGGTCTTTATCACATTTATTAAAAAAAAAAAACGAATTATTTGTTCTGTCACTGGACCGCAATATATATTAAGGTTCTATTAGCCTTCTAACAATGTTCATAATAAGACAATTTAGAATTAAGCTAAAAGGAATCTAAATACTTTTACATAAAGCTTTAATTCCATTGCATTATTTAATAATACAATTTTTGCGCGGTCCAACAAAATAAATTTCTCTTCACAAAATGTCATAAAGTTGCTCACTTTTTAATTTAAAAATAGAATTCGCTGAAGTACAAGTGCCTACTAGGGGTACTTGCTTTTATTATGAGTAATTTATTCCGCGCAAGATTATTAACTTAGGGGTAGATTTTAAAGTCAAATTCGTTTATTTGTTTATAATTTTTATTTATTTAGTTCATTAAAACAGCCTGCTAATATTCCCACTGCAGGGAAAGGTCTCTTATCATCATACAGAGACGGCATGAGCATTGATCGCCACACTTGTTCAATACGGATTGGCGATTTCAGACTCTTTATTTTTCACAAGTTCAGGTTTCCTCACAATGTTTTTTTTTATCGTTAGCTAGTAATATAAATGAAAAAACTCAGGACTACGTGTTAACGAAGCGAAAAAATGTCTGTACATCTACATAAGTAGGTATACGTATTAAAAATTAAAAAAAAAACAAGAATACAAATAATATACTTAATATACATTTAGTGCCAAAGCCACTGGGCCCTCACGAATATTTAGTTCATAGCTTGGTTATTTGGAATCATCTCTTTGTGTAATGTGCAAATTCATTTTATGATCAATTATTATTCCAGAAGCAAATTTAATATTGCATAGGTCGGTACTACAGCAAGATTCTAAGCTCTCACGATTATTAGTAGTGTGCAAATTGAACTAGTGATTTCGCAAACCCCTCTCTTTGAGGTAACGTCTTGCAGTGGACAGTCTTCAGAGTGTTCCATTCATTAGACTAATTAAAATCAATTCATTTATTTCGAATATATTTTTACAAGTTTTATTTTTTTAAACTACGATACAATAAAACTTAAACTACACATTATAAATACAATACTAATTGCATGTTATCTAAAGTATAAGTTACCATTTAAAAGGTCAGTAAAATTAGCTTTGAATACAAAATGTGCTTTGTCAGCAATTCTAGTGAATTGAGCTATTTTCATTGGTTGGCAAAAATGACTTTACTGAACTAATCAGCGATCGAGAGGAACGCTTTAAAATTGATGCCGTAGGAAATTATACCATATTTGTTCTTAATTAATAATTACTTAATTAATTATACTATATCTGCCGCGGTATTAGACAGCGGCAGTTAAATATCTTTGCGTCAAATAAGACATTCATAGTTTAATGCTAGAAATAGCGGTATTAATAATAGTAGCAAATCGTGGATTTATTAAATTTAGTGAAGCAGTGCAGAAAATTAATGTTGATTTGCTAACTAATTTTACTTCCGAGTCCAAACCTAATCAAATATTATTGTTAGGCTAACGAATTGTATAATTGTGCTGACCGCGTAATAATTTTGCTGACCACATAACAAAACTGCCGTCCAAATATTAATTTTGTGTGTAAACATAAATATTTTCAAGATAACCAAATACTTACATAATTATATTAAAATCTAAACTACTACAGCAATTAAAACAAGAATGCTCCTAGTATTATCTAATACCACTAATACTATATATGTCTTACGAAATTTCTTTCTTATGTAAATTAGAAGAAGCATACTTTGTTTTTCAGGTAGGATAATATAAATTTTTCCGCTGGCATTTACCAATTACTGTTAAATTGATTTCTTTTGGGTACTCTTTGTCTTTATATTAAGTCTATATTTATGTTACTATGTATGCTGATGACTGTTTCTACCAAAATATAATCAAATAAAAATAAATACTTGTTCGGGATTAGTGAAGAAATGGGATGAGACGTCATAGGATGATTAAGGTACCCTAATCTAGGTAGGTAGGTTCTCCCCCACGGGGTTCTCGCCTTTTCTCAAATTGTTCTCGAAATTTCTTTCTTATGTAAATTAGAAGAAGCATACTTTGTTTTTCAGGTAGGATAATATAAATTTTTCCGCTGGCATTTACCAATTACTGTTAAATTGATTTCTTTTGGGTACTCTTTGTCTTTATATTAAGTCTATATTTATGTTACTATGTATGCTGATGACTGTTTCTACCAAAATAAAATCAAATAAAAATAAATACTTGTTCGGGATTAGTGAAGAAATGGGATGAGACGTCATAGGATGATTAAGGTACCCTAATCTAGGTAGGTAGGTTCTCCCCCCCAACGGGGTTCTCGCCTTGTCGCGGCGGGGGGGCTTAGTAGCCGTGGTTACCAAGGACCACGGTGAACCAAGAGGAACCCCAAGGAGGCGCCGCTCCTCTGGGCTTTGCCAGTAAGCCCACGATGGAGCGGCTCTGGTGGGTTGCGGTGCTGTTTGGGCGGCACCGCAACTGGGTCGGGCTGCAGTGTTGCTTCGGCGACACTGCGGCTGAGGAGTGGCGGGGCCGCGGCGGGAGAGGAGTGCCGGTATAACGGTGCGCCGCTCTCCCTACCTTCCGCGGCCTCGGCGGGGCCGCAACCGCCAGATTGCGGACGTGGTGGGGCCGCAGGGGAAGAGGAGTGTCGGTATTGCGATGCGCCGTTCTCCCTATCCTCTGCGGCCGAGTTGGCCTGCGGGCGGCGATCGGGCAGTCGCCGCCCGAACAGCACGGGCCCGAGACGGCAGTGCGCGTGTTCCGCACGCGCCTCTCGAAGGAGGGGGGGCTAGGCCCCTAAATCGGACGGGGCCCGCTCGCGGTGAGCGGGCCATGGCCCGTCGGGGTCGCGGATGAATGCGCAAGCGACTCCCGTGACCCCGACACTCTGGCCGTCTGGAGGAACACCGTGGGTTTTAGTCGGTATGCTGGCCGCGCTTTGAGTGCGGTCGGAGAGTCCGACATAACCCCCGCCTTGCCCGGGCGGGTGCGTATGCGTAATGCATTTCCCACGTATAAAAAAAAAAAAAAAAAAAAAAAAAAAAAAAAAAAAAAAAAAAAAAAAAAAAAAACGGTAGGTTCTCCCCCACGGGGTTTTCGCCTTATCGCGGCGGGGGGGCTTAGTAGCCGTGGTTACCAAGGACCACGGTGAACCAAGAGGAACCCCAAGGAGGCGCCGCTCCTCTGGGCTTTGCCGGTAAGCCCACGATGGAGCGGCTCTGGTAGGTGGAGTGTCGGTATTGCGGTGCGCCGTTCTCCCTATCCTCTGCGGCCGAGTTGGCCTGCGGGCTGCGATCGGGCAGTCGCCGCCCGAACAGCACGGGCCCGAGACGGCAGTGCGCGTGTTCCGCACGCGCCTCTCGAAGGAGGGGGGGGGGCTAGGCCCCTAAATCGGCCGGGGCCCGCTCGCGGTGAGCGGGCCATGGCCCGTCGGGGTCGCGGATGAATGCGCAAGCGACTCCCGTGACCCAGACACTCTGGCCGTCTGAAGGAACACCGTGGGTTTTAGTCGGTATGCTGGCCGCGCTTTGAGTGCGGTCGTAGAGTCCGAGGTACCCGCCTTGCCCGGGCGGGTGCGTATGCGTAATGCATTTCCTACGTAAACAAAAACTAAAGTAACTCTAGACATGATAAAAATATTAAATAAATTTGACGGAAAGTAAATATGGTTTTACCTGTTCCTTTCCCCGCTTACTTCTTCTCTAAACCATGCAACAAATTTTGATAGAGTTTTCACATTCAGAGTACTTACCTTATGATAATTATTATCTTATGGATTATACGTGATAATTAAATAAGAAAAAACCTCGAGTATTAATAATTTGTTATCATGTATTAAAAAGTATAAAAGTACCGCGTACGAGGCAGCGGAGCATCGCTAATTTATTAAAAGATATTACTATTAGGTATTATTATTATATCAAATATGAGTCGCTTAAACCCTCGTTGTTTTGGAAGGTTCAATTGGAAGTGAAACTGAAAGGGATGCGTGATATTACCTACTAAGATGTTTATCAGGATGACTCGCGGAATTTAGTTATGCTATGTCAGATAATGTACAAAGAAAAACTAAAAAAAGTTTATTATTTTTTTGTGTAAAAACATATTTATCATGGTAACACTGCTGTTTTTGTTTTAGTTCGATGTTTGCTTGCGTCACTTTGCATATTACAAAATAGCTGCTTGCAGCGCGTTTTCACCCGCGTTAAGTTACATCATTAGTTACTGCTCTGCCCCCGTCACCAGTGGCTTGATTTTACATAGCCTATAACCTTCCTCAAGAACTGAGCTATTAAAAGCAAAAAGAATTATTCAAATCTGACTGGTAGTTTTAGAGATAAGCGCGGTAAAACAAACAAACTCTTCCGCTTTATATAATAGTATAGATCAATGAGTCTAAGGCCCGTAATTATAAACGCATCTCAGGTATTGAGTTGAGTACGCGCTCTTGAATCATACCCCTGTCTCCATCTAACTAGGGGCCTGAGACCATAGTTAGAAAGAGACGGTATTAAGTATGCGTACTCAACACCTGAGCTTCGTTTATAAATACGACCCTAAGTTTGATTCCTATGAGGGACTAAATTGCGTGATCTTATGTCTATTAATTGTATGTTTTATAGTCCACACAGAGTTTGTACCTTAATACAAGAGACTTTATGATATAAAATAAATAAATACACGTTTTTAAGCACTTTTTGTATTATATATAGTTATGCCCATCCACCACATTCGATGTAACATTCCAACTCTGATGGAAAGTTGTTCGTTGTAGGGGGTGTCGACACTGGGTGACAGTTCTTCGACCACCTGATCTCGAAGCAGCTTTTGGTGTGCCAGTTGTATACGTATCTGAAAGTTAATTAGGTATTTAATTTATGTAATTTAAATTATATTTTAAGGTGTACACAAATATCGTGGAAAACTAATGAGCGCTACTTTTTAGGTGGAGAATGAGTATATGCTGCTATCATTATCTATGGATTTGGATTGATCTAAGCATCGCAAAACATCGTTATTAAATTGCCATGCGAAAAAAAAGGGTGTTGAGTCTCTGGTGTTTTTATTTGCCGGACGAAACAGAGAAAGCAAATTTGACGCCAATCTGAGGGCCTATTATGCCTATTACTTAAATGGTAATAGAAAAGAATAGATTAAAAACGTATGGGATAGATATAAGCTAACGACAATGTTGACGTTAGCTTTTGTCAATCCCATACATTTTTTTATCTATTCTATTTTATTAGCGTTTATGCCACTTTATTGGCCCTCTGAATACATACAAAGGTGTGTTTGCAGCTTGCAACAGCGTCAATGCACAATTTGCTATTACGGAAAGATGACCTTTCAAAGTCAATTGCGTTCCTAGAATGTAAGTATCTAAACTGTAAAAGATAATATTGGTACGTGCCATGTATTTAATCTACATCTTTGTGTATAAAACGCAGAAATACGAATACTATTTACTTCGATATTCCAGAGGGCAGATACTTCACCGGTGGAAGTCACTCATTCATTCTGCATACAGTAATGACTTACTATAATATTAACTAGCGGCTTGCCTCGGTTTCGTAGGGTGGTTTTTTTTTTAATATTTTGGAATTGTCATTTTTTTGTCAATTTTTTTTCAGGCAATTTTTAAATTTTCTCTCCGTTAGAACCATCCTCGTACTTCAAGGAATATTATAAAAAAAGAGTTAGCGAAATCGGTTCATCTGCTTTCGGGATTTGCGCTTAGCAACACATTCAGCGATTAATTTTATATTATATAGATTACCTGACTTGGTGTGGCCATCTGAATCTGACAGCGTATTCTATTAGGCAGTGCTTTTCTTGCGGCGTTTCTTGACATAATCTAAAGTCCACTGTATTAAAAAAGAACAATATGTTATAATTAAATAATTAAAATATCTATTCGTTTCCCTTTTAAAATGCAGGTTTATGTCTTATACTTATATAATGTAAAGGATTTTACGTCAGGACCGAAGCTCGAAGTTTTATCGAGACAAAGTCGTAGTCGTGGGCGGACATCTACTTACTTAATATGTATTGTATTTGGCAGCATTTACTCTTTAAGTATATTAAATAAAAGCAAATATTTTAGTCATTTTTGTAATAAATTGTTGGGGCATTTTGTAATTATGAGAAGTTAAGAGTAGTTTCATAAACCGAATGCTTTTGTTATTTGAATAGAGCGTATGTAACTGCATCGTAACTACCTCTAATTTAGTCCAGCAAGGATCCGCTACCGTATAATTGATTGAAAATAATTTAAATCCAGAATCCACACGAATAATATAGGTACACAATAATATGTTAGCCCTAGTTTATGTATAAATTAATACTTATATCGTGTACTTGATAATTGGCGTAAATACTGTTTAAATTGTAACTTTTGTAAATACTCGATTTGCCAGCTGTGAAGAAAAGTATACTTTATCTGTGCTGTTTTACTTCGGTACACTCATAACGTTTTTGTACCTGACTGTGCATATTTTCGCGTAAATTAACTGCAAAAATATTCAATTATACCAAATAATCTATGATAAAAAGTAGGTAGATTCGGAAGTAGCTCGCACCCAATTCCCAAGCGCCAGTTGACGAATAAGACTCCAGATCAATACTCTAGTGATGCAATAAAACTACTAAATACATAACTACAGTACTTACGAGCATGACTGTGACACACAAACGATAACACGGCGATAAAACACAACATAACCTTCATTGTCTTCATATAAAGGTTATCGGTATTAATATAATTTATATTGTTTATAATAAATAATTTGTTACGTGCGCCTCTATTTACATACAAGAGAATAGCGAATAAAATTATATACAAATTCATATTAGTTGCGAACATACTGCGGGGCATTTGTGGTACAATTTGGAAGATGAAGCGATTACTTTTTTTTTATTTTTTTTTTATTGCCTACAGTGGCAGACGAGCCAACAGCCCACCTGATGGTAAGTGGTAACTGTCGCTCATAGACTTCTGCAATGCCAGGGGCTCTGCGAAGCCGCTGCCTACCGTGATATTATTCTCTTTATTATTACTTTTGTGTATACATATTATAATTTAGTATTCGTAGTCTTAGGTTCTAACAAACACAAAGTAGTAATGCCATAACTATTAAATATTTTTTCCTTTTTAATAATGTTCATAAACGACAAAATAAGAAAGTCAAAACACGGAGTTCGCTAAGTCGTCGTAGCTTTCCGTTGCGCCGGTTTCACCCACGTCTTTGCTTACTGCTCTGCTCCCGTTGGCAGTAGCGTTATGTTACATAACCTTCCTTGATATTTGAACTATCATACACAAAAAGAATTATTCAAGTCCGACTGGCGGTTCCAGAGATTAACGCGTTTAAACAAACAAACAAACAAATAAACTTTTCCGCTTTATAAGTATAGATTCTGTCGAGAACCTACATCTTTGGTTTGGATTGCACTGTCAAAAGTTTTAGAATAGATATCGGATAGGTAAATTTTTCTGGGATTTAAGTAGTTGGGAAAAAGGCAGCCGATGTCATAAGTATAAATCACTAAGGTGATTATAATAGAAGTGAAGAATTTATATCATTACGTGTTTAGCCTTAGTGTACCTATGCAGTTTAGAGATATGTCCCTAAATAGTAAGTAGGCAAAGATAGAGTTATCACTTGTCTGTTCTAGATTTTGAGTTTTCACTGTCTACTAGTATGTATAAAGAATAATTTATCTCCTAAAAGCCAGGTATTTCAAAGATTTATTATCATGTCGTAAAACAGCGCAAAGCCGAGGCGAATCGCTACTCAAAAATATACCGCAAGTATTTTTTAACTTGTACCAATCTCTCTTTTCATAACGTATTGTTCAAATACAGGCTGTTGAACATTCACGTCATAATATAACATAATTTGTTCAATATATACATACTGCACCTGCCAATAATATTGCTATTTAAACCAATAATATAATTGATAGACGTTAACATTCTAATATAAATTACCATACAGTTGACCATTGTACTGCTCGATACCAGCTGAGAGATCCACACATATTTAATTTAAAGAGAAGTGTATCTTATCATCAAAATTGTTTGTTCGACTGGCCTGTTGGTCTAGTGGTTAGTGACCCTGACTGCTAAGCCGGAGGTCGTGGGTTCGATTCCCACCCAGGACAAATCTTTGTGTGATGAGCATGATTGTTTGTTCTGTGTCTGGGTGTAATTTATCTATGATATGTATGTATTTACAAAAAAAAAGTATATAAGTAGTATACCAGTTGTTTAGTACCCATAACACAAGCAAATATAATTGCTTAATTTGGGGCTAAATGGCGCTGTGTGCATGTGGTAGAATATTATTATTATTATTATTATTATTGTGTTGTGTTTCTATTAGTGATTAGTGATTTCCAGTGATCCAGTTTACATTGTGGTGCTTCTAATTCTGCCACTAATTATAAAGACTCGGTCTTATGAGTCTTGAATTGATAACAGTCTTCTGTAATCAGGTTTTACGAAATATATCTAGGGCACTTATGTTGCTAACTTCCATTGATCCATAAGCTACAACTCATATCATACAAATATATCTGCTGTAGCACAAATCACTACATAGTATAAAACAAAGTCACTTCTCGGTGTCTGTCCCTATGTATATTTAGATCTTTAAAACTACGCAACGGATTTTGATGCGGTTTTTTTAATAGATAGAGTGATTCAAGAGGAAGGTTTATATGTATAATACGTGCAAAATATAGTAGAGAAACACTGGTAATTTTCGAGGTTTCTAATGTAATGCAGGGACATAGCGGTTGCGGCAGTACCAGCCGGGGGCCTCCGGCCTTTAAAGAAAACGTCATGTTTGTATTGACTAATGACAAAAAAGCTGTAAACGTTGTTTAAAACGACATTCTGTAGTATATTTAGTAACAGAATAATACCTGTGCGAAGCCGGGGCGCGTCACTAATATATACTAAATAAATCAAAATTGTTGACGATTTGCCACACCCACCGGTGACAGCTTGGAAGTTTAGTTCTCAGAGTAAGTACTTGGAGCGCTGTTCATTCTGATTCGAAGATCGAATTTGGTTCTCTAGCACAAACATGACTGAGTATTACCACTGAGTTATAGAAGCAGCCTTTAACGTAAGTACCTATTAATATTTTTTCATTCTAATATTTCGGTCTTAGAAAAAATGCCATGCTAACTGATCTGGAAATCGAATTCGAAACTCCACAGCACTACAATATTAGGTATTATGACTGATTTTGCACATAAAATAATAAAACAGGTCATATTTCATTGAACATTTTCTGTATCCCCTTCAACATAGCTTGTCTGCTCACTTTAATGATATTAAATTAATTGAACACCTTTCCAGATAGGTATAGTAAGCTTTTGTAATCAACGCTCAGAGCATTCAAGTTTCTAACAACGGTTTAAAAACTAAGTTTGTAACGTACAAACGATGACTCAATACGGATTTAATTAATAATATTTTGATATAGAATAGTGCCACTTAAAAACACATTTTAAAGAGTTCGTCTGAGGAAATAATCCGATTTTGAATTACGGGAAACGTTTTTTGTCCTGTCATGTACATAATTCACTCACTCACTCTCTCCTCTCTTGTAGTTTCAACTTCTTTTCTAGAATGACTTTTCACTAGAAATCAAGATGTCCAATATCGTTTTAAAAATGTCAAAATGGCCCAGTGGATATGGCACCCGCTTCGTAAACTCGTGGGAGTGGGTCCGAATGTGATTTTTTAAATCATATTATGTACTTTCTAAGTTTATCTTGGACATTTCTGACTGACGATGAAAGAAACATCGTGAGGAAACCTCGACTTAAAAGTCTGAAATTGCCGATCCGCCTTCAGCAAGCGTGGTGCTTAATGCTCATGCCTTCTCTTAAGAGAAGAGGCTTTTGCCGTGCAGTGGGACAGTTAACAGGCTAGTATTTATCGTTTGGCGTTGAGCTTCTTCAATGTATCTTTTTCGAGAAATCATTATATTTTTTTATTTATGTTGTACCTATAGATTTTCGTGTGTTGTGTGGTCTCTATGGTATTCGTTATCGTTTTTAAACTGTGTTTTAATTGGTAACATTTAATTAATATCACACTGTTACATCACTTCTCAAGACCGCCTGCCTGTGTGCATTATTTTAATCCCATTAATATTATCAATGAATATGTGTGTATAGCGCCTAAACGGCTGAAGCGATTTCGCAAAAAATCTCTGTAGATAGCTTCGGTGCCGGAAACGGACATAGGCTACTTTTTATCCCGAAAATCGCTCTGGTTCCCGAGTTTTTCTAATTTCCGCGCGGGCGAAGCCGCAGGGCGTATCTAGTAAATAAACAAAATAGGCACATAATTTAATGCATATATGACTACCTTTAACTCTGTATTTTTCATCATCATTAAATAGAGCCCCGTAAATGAAATCAACTCGTAACAACCGAGCCGTCGTCGTTGCAGTTCAATTATAAGTTTAATCCTATGAAAACAGTTTAATTAGATAAGTAATTACTTGTTGCAACCGTTGTTCAGAATTACTGCTTTGTTTCTAACTAGTTTATAGTTATACAAGATTATTGGTATTTTATTTACGATTTAAAAATATGAGTAACAACAATGTACTAAGGTTTGTTATAAGTAATACTACAATACCAAGTTTTACCAGCTATGTTTGATCCTATGATACAGAAGGAGGAGTTTTATTATTACGGACATTGTAAATAAATTTCATCACGTCCCGCTGTCCCCGTGACGGGGTCACGGCGTACGGGGACAACGGGAATAAACCGTACAATGTTTACCGAAAACAATTTCAGATATTGAAAATATTTACTAAGGAAATAATTTTTTATTCGCCTCTCAAAAATATAGAATATTTTTGAGAGGCGAATGTAATAAAAATTTATTTCTTTAGTAAATAGTTTTAATTCAAAGGTTTTACTTTTATTAATTAAACAACTGTATGGATCGAATGACTATTGGTAATCGTAAGAATAATAACGCACTGCCAGTCCAAAAAAGGCAACAAAGCAATTTTTTAACCTAATTGGAATTTTAATACTAATTGGAATGAAATAAAAATTGTTTTCGCTGGCTTTACGCATAATTTCGTCTTTATTTTACGGATCATACTTTATTAATACATAAACATCAAACACAATATATAATCAAAATATGTGAGCGCGGTAAACACATTATGCGAAGATCATTTCTCGGAAATCAGACCACTGTTATCTTATTCTCCGAATTCTATATTACCTACGCATTGCATACGACAGATTTAATAATTTATCTCAAAAAATACTACATGAATGACAAAAACATATGCTCCGCCGCGACAGTGCAACACTGCCGTGACCAGGATTCGAACCTGGGTTACTACGGCCACAACGTAGGGTCCTAACCACTAGACGATCACGGCTGTCGGAGCTACTGTTGACGTTGCCAAAAATAGTATGTACTTTAGATGTTTCTCTCTATCAAACTTTCACAATATTTACGGTTTGGTGAGCGATTGTAAAATTGTTTAATACCTACGACAAATTACGTAAGATAACGGCAGTCAAGTAATTGGTACAGTACGACTGATATAAAAATATAAAAATTGATCATAGACGTATTACCAATGTTAAAAAAAAAATATATTACTTGACGCATATAAGTAACGAACAGTAAGACTAACGAACAGGTTCTCGTTTAGGAGAAACCTTATGTTTTGTCTTCTGATCAGGCGATTTTAGACTTAAGTACATCCATATTTTTTGATACAATAAAAGTAATTCTTTAAATTGTCACTATCAAGATTCTATTTCTTACTGTATTCGCTTTGAATAATAAAAACATTTACTAACTAACACAGTATGATTTAGAGAGTCGAGGGTGTTGGGATAAGTTGACACAAACTACAATATTTATAATTTAGTAAAAATACAGTTACTTTTTGAATGTTAATCAGCGGCGATCGATTAGGCAACTGAATACATTTAAAATTGTTAATAAAGTAAAGTATATTAAGTAGTTCGCACCTAAATTACTATATGTACATTACCCGTACAACTAAAGTAAAAAACAACTCGGTATTTGCTTTACTTTAGTGATGGTGGACAGGACACACAACTTGCAGAATGAAATAGCTGTGAGGGAATAATATTAGATGAAAGAAAAGAGAGCGATTAGAAAACGATGTCAAACTCAATTATTCAGCGTTCAAGCTCGCTACATTGCATTAACATTTTGTATTGTGAAAAGACATAATTGATACCTATTAAACTGTCGAAACGATAATTTTAAATTGATTACCTGTTTGTATACTATAAGATAAACCCTTACTCAAAGATACTTAAATATTTTATTAATCGATTGATTGATTAATTTAACGAAATAAGAATACTTAAAGCGCCGGAGGTCCAATTTTCCCCCTTTCCTCTTTCCTCACCTCCCTCATTCCCTTCCCCTGTCCCCATTCCCAGCCGCCATAGTGGAGGCCACCATACCGGCAGTTTAAGACGATGGCTTTTGGTATATTGGCCGCCACTTCTGGATTCCACTGACTGCTTACCATCAGGCGGGGTGGAGTCACTGGTAGGTAATAATATAAAAAAAAAAAAATATTAGACTAGCTTCCGTCGCCAGTAGCGTGCTGCGTGATGTTACATAGCCTATAAGCTTCCTCCCTTAAGTGGACTATCATACGAATAAAGAATGATTCAAATCCGACTGGTAGTTACAGAGATTAGCGCGTTCAAACAAACAAAGAAACTCTTCTACTTTATATAATAGTATAGAGATATATTAATTTAAAACGATAAGATATCTATATAATTGCTATTATTTTATGTTGAAATTTGTGTGCATTTCATTTGTCCAAAATAATTTTAAAATACTGAATTAGTATACTGATTCACTCATTTTTAAGTCAATTTTAAGTCAAATCAAATTCTGATGAACTTTTATAAACAAATTTTGTCACACACGGCTAGTAGTTAAGGTACTAGAACGCAAGAACTATCTTTCAGTAAAACTTCAATTCCATCACAGTTCAAAGTGCTTTCAGTATTATATGTTTACTTTGATACAGGTAAAAGCACTTAATTTTCCAGCAAGTCACCCTAATCACTCAGGTTAATCCGCTCAAGCTTCAAAACGTGTCTACCTGTCCACTTCACAAATACGTTGATGCGTCTCGATATTATCAGCCTATGTTAGTCTGAAAGATTATTTCTATACATTTTAAGTATTTTTTTTATTTTTCTTTCTATAACAAATTGTAGTTTAGTTACAAAATTGTAAATATATACATAATAAATTGTAAATTCTTGGATCAATCGATGAGTCATAGAAATAATACTTAAAATAAAAAAAATATAAAAATGCTCAATTTCCTCACTAGTGGAAATGGAACATCTCAGTACTTTACGGTGCCGAAAAAGACTAAAGAACCTTAGGGCCTTAAGGCCGCTATTAGACTATCATAGAAATATAATCATAGATGTGTGAGTCATTTTTATATGAAGAACATATGACGGTATAATAACTACATGTGATTCATTAGTTAGGGGATCTTGGCAGCTAGCGTACAAGTAGGATCATATTCAACACACTAGCACAGACTGTATGTAAATAGACGGTGCTAGTGTGTTCATTTGAAAGGAAGGGAAAGGATTCCATAGCAACGGAAAACACGGCTTGATGGTATATGACGTTTCTATGATCAATAAGTGTAATAAGTAAAAATGTAAAACGTCATCATATAACTATGATCATAAAATTTGACAGATATGAAATCATATTTATATGATTTAAATATGTTAATGTAATACCGGCCTAAGACAGTTTTTTGTAGAGTTAACATTACACTGCAGCTGATATTACACATTAGTTACTTAATACAATGTTTTATGATTAAGTAACTAATGTGCTTTAATATTATATTATATTAAAGCTAATATTATAGAGAGAGAGAGAGATTTTTGTATGTTTTTTTTATCACATTCACACTGCGCCACCTAGCCCCAAATTAAGCAATTATATTTGCTTATGTTATGGGTACTAAACAACTGACAAACTACATTTTATAGATAAATTACACCCAGACATAATGCTCATCACACAAAGGTTTGTCCTGGGTGGGAATCGAACCCACGACCTCCGGCTTAGCAGTCAGGGTTACTAACCACTCGACCAACAGGCCAGTCAAATGTTGGTTTGTATGTTGCGATTTAACCCAAGACTTACCTACGCAATCGATTTAAAAATTCTTTCACATTTGGAAAGCTACAAATAAGACGGATAACATAGGCTGTATATTATTATGGTTAACATATTTTTCATTCATTTGCAAAATTTCAATATTTTAAGCGTGTTCATAAATCTTAATGTAATACGACACTATTGCAATGATATTTTCCGTGAGTGTTTGTTGTAAGACCAAATGAAAATTTTAATACCGAACCTTTCTATATATCGTCATACAATAAAGCGTTTTTCTACACTTCTTCAAAAAATTAATCACTCATGGTTTCATGTTTTCAAAAATTCATCTCGTATTTCATATTATTCCATCTTACCTTTTTATTACAATAGCTTTACATACCGTCGGGATACAAATACATGAGCCCACTTTGATTTGTTACATACTTATATTTACTTGACAAAGGACATGACCTTAGGGAGTACTTTATAAGCGCGATTCAGGTGGAACGTGGGATTAGCAGATAAGCCGACACTTGAAGTCGGTGGTTACTAAGAAAACTCGAAAGTTAAATATTTTTTTAATAAGACCGTAGTAAGTAATGTATCGTTGTCTTTTGAATGGTTAAATGAAATATTTACTGTATTATTTCATGGGTAAATATCACAGGTAACATCGTAAAATATAATTTTGTTTATGAAAATGAACAGCGCCTCCGATATTTACGAGTAATCAGAGAAATAAATTCTATCAATCTTCAAATTAAAAGTAAACAGTGCCTCTAGTGTTTTCGCTGAGAACTAAATTATATCTTAATCCTTGTTTGTAACCGACTTCAAAAAAAGGAAGAGGTTTCTCATACGTTGTCATTCTAAGATACACAAAAGTTCATCACTACCGTTGCAAGTGAGAACTAAATGCGTTTCCATAGTAACAGATCTTCATGCCGTTTTTGTTCTAACTGGGGCATGACGAGTTCCTGTATCGAGATCACTTTCGAGAATGATAGAGAAGCAATCGAATACGCCAAGTTGACACATTGTTTGGTGCCGAATGTTCTTATTAAGGTTAATGTAAAGTATGGCAAACAATGACCTGGATATTTTGGACCAAGTTTTAGTATTATTGGGTCAAAGGTGTGCTCATGTTTATTTCACGGAGTGTATTGAAGTAAAATGTTACTAGGCGCTTCAATTTTCTCTGTAGGAACTAAAATTGGGTGATTTTGATAATCTGTATTCTTCGTATGCTTTGAAAGTATTTTTGGGACCATAATATTGCTTAAATTTAGGTTCGAAATGATCTTTGAAATGTCCGTGTGGTGTATAAGGTATAGGTAAAGGCAATTGCAACTATACTTATTTATTTTTGCTTCTATTTCTAATGGAAACCTATTTTTAACAGTATACGGCTTACGGCTGAGATGATAGAGGCATTTTTCATTTTATCAAATTAGTTTTACTTCATTATCATCTTATCAGTCGAAAAACGTCCACTGCTGGACATAGGCCTCCCCCAATTTTCACTACCTTGGCCGGTTGTGAGCCGCCCTCATTCATCGGTTGCCTGCCACCCTTATAAGGTCGTCGGTCCACCTTGTGACGGGTCTGGCCACTCTGCGTCTCCCGGTTTGTGATCGCCTCTCTAGAATCTTTCTGCGAGCTATGTGTCCTGCCCATTGCCACTTCAGAGAAAAAGTTTTACTTACCATACTTTATTTACCTAAATGTGCCCTAAAGATCAACTTCATATACTTTCTCATTAGTGTCTAATATAAACTTGTAAAGCACATAAGACGCAGACTTATGATAAAGTCACTCGCCCGGCCTCGAACCCACAACTTCGTGATTAGGAGTTCATTCACCCCTTACATTCCTATCAGTAAACTAGTTCAATAAATCTAAATGTAGTTAATTCGCTGTGATAAATTTAATGAAAACAATAATTCGTTCTTTGACATTCGGTTAAGTGCACTCGCCTAATTGGTTTGGTAACGCAATCATTTTGTGCGAATGTTAATTAATCAAATTGTTGGAGTGTTCTCAGTAAACACACATATTATTATGGCGCACTTTTTGGCAGATACCAGTGTTGTACTTACGAGTATATCGATTGAAAGACTGTTCGACGACGATTGTTCTTTGTAGGCCAAATAAGTTCGAATCACAATCATAACCTTTAGTTTTACGCATTATCTAGAGCTTTAGTGTCACAACTCACTCAAAGTTTCCGACTGAAAGTATGTATGTACCGTAATGTCCATTATTGTTGCAGCTAACTCTTCTCATCAAAAGCCTTACAGGAAAGTTTGTAGCCTCGTGTCGTATCAGCCCATAATGTTCTCACTGCAAACTGCAGACTTATTTTTATAAAGATAACTCCTGAACAACACTTTCACGCCTGATCATTACTCATTGCATGTAGGTAACCTAACGAATATTTTTTTATAAAACTAGTAATTTAAAAAAAAAATGTTTTTATAATCATTTATACTTGCCCGATATCGAACTTTCAACTTCACGCCTATAGTCATTACAGCTTGTGTTAAATTAGACCGATAGAGACAGAAAATGAGAATGATAAATCTAAAAATTATTTCTTTAATACATTTCTGATTTTATTTTTTTCATTCAATAAACACTTTACCTAACCGTAAAGTCACAGAATGGAACAACCTACCAGAGAGTATGATAATGGCACCCACTCTGAGGTGTTTCAAGAACATAGACTTGACAAAATCTCCAAGTCTATAGAAACACACGCATCAGCTTATTCAGCTGCAAGTGTGGTTACCAATATAATAATAATACTAGCCCTTTGATATCCCTTCAATATAATAGTGCAATAAATAATGTTCTATCTATCTATGTATTGGGTTTTATCCATGTTTAGGTTCGATCTTTCTAAAATTGAACAGTTTGATTACTCTTTGAAAAATTTACTGCGTGATATCGGTATTTTGTCAAAGCAATGTTATTTAACAATTTATTGGAAAATTGAATTTCAATTGTAATAAACAAAAGTATAATAATACTCCTTTCAATTTATTTTGCGTGTATATATTTCTGTTGATGATAAAACAACAGTTGAAATAACGGTAATATTTTATTTGTAACGATATTTTTGAATTGACAATACATTCTAAATACAATTCCACTATTTACTCTTTCAGACTTCGTCATGTCGTCATGTTTCACGGTAAAAAAGTATCGTTATTCTGTGTAACAGTACACGGTTGAACGTTTACTGAAACAAAAACACGGTAAATTCCGAATCAGTTTTTGTACAATTTATTTAGTGTAACGAGCAGCGTATTGCTTTGTTAAAACTATGAATAGAGAGAATTCTAATTAATGACGACGAGTAAAAAGTATTGTTTTTACTTTGAATAGTTGCTACTTTAATTCGTTTGGAGAGAATAAACATTATTTGTATTTAATTTGTTTTAGAGCGGTATTACATTATCATATAAATATGATTTCATATCTGTCAAATTCTATGATATTGATCATAGTTAGACGACCCTCACACTATGATCATAGATAATCACATATAGTTATTATACCGTCATATTATGTTCTTCATTTAAAAATGACTTACACATCTTTGATCATATTTCTATGATAGTCTAATACCGGCCTTAGAGAGAATGAAAGTAGTTGACAATTTGAATAATGTTTTTCTTAATATTTTAATCGAAAATTTGTGCTAAGAAAAAAATTATTCTGCCGAAGCTCGCAGTTCCACCATAAAATTATTATATAACTGAGATAAGCCATTATTATATACCTCTTAAATATTACTATTTGATTTTTTCAATTATTGTTTTGTTCAGTGTACAGCGAGCTCCTGCCAGAGCTTAAGTTTTTTGCCATGGTTGGACTTTAGTCATCGAATTGGCGGCAGACAAATTAGCTGACATTTTACATTTCTAGACGTTTGTAAGTGTCACTAAGATAAAAAGAAAATTAAAATCTTATTCTAAATTTGATTTGACTGTTTGTCAAGGATCTTATTGTGGTCTAGTATCTATTGCTAGCCAAAACAATATTATAGGTTTTACGGCTTTTCAGTTCTAAAGTTGTGTCCACGAGATGCAACGAAGGTGAAACTGCGCAAGGTAAATATTATGACTGTCCATCAATCACTCTAGAGGAAAAATAAAATAAACACGGGATAATAATGTTATTCTCACAATAGTTGATTACGATATTAATTTTTATTTCTACCATCATTACAAAATAAATTATAATTAAAACCAAACTGTATCATATTCTAACCTGCATTAAACGAAGCTCTATTAAAATTTACACAATAACAAATTAGGGTAAACACCTATTGTAATATGACCTCCATCTCTAAACGTTTCATTATGTATCAAGTGTCTTTCTATTATGGTAGCTTTGTAGGTACAAATGGTACCCGAAATTCCCCGCAGTCACCCTAATGAGAATATATACTGTTGTTGTGACTCGTAAATGAGGACTGAATTGTTTAAGATTAATTAAATTTTCTTCAATTTCCACGTATATTCTTTACGAAGAGTTTTGCCTATGGTACGAGATATATTTCTGTCAGTAAAAGGGAAGTACCAGTCTATATTCTTCTACTGCAGAACAAGGGCCTCTTTTATCCAGAGAAGGTATGAGCATTGATCGCCACGCCTGCTATACGGAGGATTGATAAATACAATACAACATAAAGAAATATGAAACTGAATCAATTTCCTAGTTTTTTTTTCACTTTTCTTTCCACCGCTATACCACAGTAATGTTTGTAACTGAGATAGCATTAATGTCACATAAGTAGGTATTTGTCAGATTTTAAATGTTCGACAGCGTGTATAAAAGGCGAGTGCCTTAATCCGTTGCCTGCGTAGTAGATTGTGTGCTATTATTATTAGTTTAAAGAGTAGTTAAGTACTGAAACTTCTGAATTGCAGTTTTCAGACTTAGGTACTTACTGTTTAGGTTGAGATTTATAACATAACTATCTTTCCGCGGCGCGGTTTCACCCGCGTCTTTGCTTACTGCTCTGCTCCTGTTAGCGTGTTGTTACATAGCCCATAACCTTCCTCGAGAACAGGGCTATCATACGCAAAAATATTTTTTCAAATCCGACTGGTAGTTCCATAGATTAGTGCGTTCAAGCAAACAAACAAACTCTTTCGCTTTATACAATAGTATACTCGTAGATATATAATATCACGACAATTACATACAACGTCATCTAGACCCAAAGCAAGCATATATTATAGCTTAAATTATGGATTCTAGAATGCAATTCATAACATTTGTCTATGTATAGGTAAACTATAAATCTCTCAACCAAATCAACAAACAGTTACTATTTCAGATTGCTATAAGTCCGATCATCGAACTAAATAATCGGACTACTGATACCACGCTGCCAGAACAGTAAGCAACTTCGAGGTTATAATACTAGTCGATTAGTCTCATAAAAACTTTATATGTATTTACTCGCACGTGCACAAACACCTATCTGTTTTATTGACAAATAAATGTTTTTATCAATATTTCTAAACGAACTATCATAAAGAAAAGCATGCTTCAAATATAAACATAAAAGAAGAAAATGGTATAAAATTATACTAGTTTACTTTACCAAGTGGCTCACTTTATTCTTCGATAGTCCATTTATCTTCCGACGACGTGGAGACATCGAATTGATACGAATCTTGAAAGATACATAAAATATATTTCGTATAGATATTTGTAAAGGATTTGCCTTATTTCATAGTTTTGTGTTTGCTTGTAGTGTTTTATTGACTGGATTATTTTTCCATCTGATATAGAAAGTAGTAGAAAAATAACGTTTGTAAACATTTTCTAACAACAGCGTACAGTATAACCGTGGACGGTTAAAATTGGGTGTTATTTTTTAATTTGTCGAGAGTAGTCATGACACCATTCATTCAGCGCAAACGGCGCGGCGTACAATAACATAATCATCGTCGTGTACAACCTACCTACAAGTAAAAACACATTTTTGGTTTTATCTGTGGTCTAAATTTTTTTATTTACCTACTTACACCTATTATGTATCTTTTCTTACGTGTCGGCTGCATAAAAACGTACGAGCTTAATACAAAGGTTTTTTAAAGGTAAAAAACAAAGTATAGGAACGTAAAATAGCACCTTTTGTTCTCCGAAAGGTCGCAAAGGAAGTCGCTACTTAAGTTGAAGTAAGTGCTTCAAACCTTGTATCAAGCAGGTCATATTATAGCGCTCGGTTAACACTCTTAGTTTATTTTTAGTGAGATTCTTAGAGTAATAATATATTGTGTTCGAGAAATACATGAAATAACATATGCTTATAACCTCGACGAGGTAGGTAGAGGCGTGTAATAAGTTTCGCCTGATATATGTATTGCATTCCACGTAACAGAAGTCGGGCTTTACCATTTACCGGACAAAATTTTAAGCTCTTAAAGCTGAGAATTTTTTTACAGAACATTTCAGACTCAGATATTGAACCAGAAAGCTCTTGCGTGGTAGTCCGTACACGTATCACCGATACACATAAAAACTTACGAGGTTCCTATAAAGTTTTCTTCATCGTCATGATGATACATACCAGCCCGTTGTTATCCAACTGCAAAGAAAAGACATTTTCTCTTAAAGTTTTCTTACTTAACTATATAAAAATATGACTTAAATACCTTTATACTCTAATAAACTATATCATTTACCACCATTTACCCATCTCTACGATCTTTGACGTCGTGATTATATTTTAAAATTACGTTTCATGCCGTTAACTTTGTCCTTGGGGGCTACTTGGTGCCTTAATTGCTTTCAATGGCAGACTTCGAGCGACAAACTTTATACAGCAACGTACAACAGTAACTACCTTCAGAACTTTGATTTGATGATTATATTAAGACTAAAATGGGTATAATACCAGTTTATAGCACGACTGGTTTTATATCTTTTATCCACAATGGTTTTAGATCCACGCTGGTTTCAGCATGAATGGGTCGGATCGACCGGGGAAGTACTATCCTCTCATAGAAGATCGACGTAAGAGTAGTAGTATCCGTACTATTGCATTTCGTTCGGTGAGTGTGAGCGCTGGAGGCCCAATTTCCCCATTTCGTCTTTCCTCACCTCCCTCATTCCCTTCCCCTAACCCCATTCCCAGCCGCCATAGTGGAGGCCACCATACCAGTAGTTTAAAATGATGGCTTATGGTATGGTGGCCACCACTTCTGGATTCCATTGACTGACTGCTTACCATCAGGCGGGGTGGAGTCACTTTGGCAGGCTAATATAAAATAAAACGACGTTATTTACTTAAAGATGATCCCAACTCTCGCTTTTTTGTTTATGTATTACGATAAAGACCGACTAATGTTACTTTTTTATACTTACCAAGTTATGTCATTGGTTACTGCACTGCTTTTGTGCCTGTAGGGTGAAGTTACAAATATGTATAATTTATAATCTTTCTCAAGAATTAAACGATTAAATGCAAAATCTATTTTAAAATCCGACTAGTAATTAGCGCGATTATACAAAAAATCTCTTTAGCTTCAGATTACCCAACACTTTTTTGCGAGTATTTGTTTAAATGATAGGAAAATAAGAAAACGCAAACACAAAGTTTAAGTGAAACAATACCAACAATATTCAATCAGTTTTAACAGACATTCCTTTTTTCTTTCTTCTTTAATTAAGGCAACTGACAAAAGTGTCAGCTATTTTTGTCACCGTCAAAAGTAAGATAATTTTTTTGTTGATGAATTTTTAATGTTTTAGACAATGATAAAATAAAAAATTGCGAATGAAATCAAAAGACAAGCATCTTTCGTAAAAACATTAATTACTTATTAACTTTTGTTTCCTAGATGTTAAAAGAGTAATTTTATTGTGAGTTGATGACAGTTAGTTAAAAAAAAAAACATTAAATTTTCAGGAACTGACCCGACCATCTAGCGATGAAACATTGATAAAATTATTTGTTCTTGACAAACTGGACAGATAATTGTACTTCAAATATAGGTTAATTGAAATATCCAATGAATGCCTTTGCAATATACTTAGTAAACTCATGATTATATATTTCTTGTATTAACGCGCTAAAAGATATTTATGCCAAATTTTTATATCCGCCGTCTATTCTATTGCCTATCTTTTTAATTTTTTAACCACTTCATTTCAGATCGTTTATATTAACAACAAGCATAAAGGCACGTAGTAAACGTAAGTTCAAGATAAACAGAATCAGAGATCTCTTAAATAACTATACAAAATTGTAACGAAAATTCAAAATCCTTTATGGTTCTCGTGAATCGTAATCGTGACTAGCATTTTCAGTTCCAGAACAATGTACTGTATTCCTTATACCACCAAAATATAGATATTTTAATATTATATAATGTTTTGTGTCTACTAAATATCATGAAACTGCCAATATGTATGCAGGCAGGTACAAACAAACAGTATACAGGAAATGGATATGGATATAATTTATAAAATGAAATATACTTAACTATAAAACTAAAAATATTAGCTACATAAATCAATTTAAGAACTTTCACGGAACATAAAGAGCGTATCTGTTTCAAGGCTAAATCACTGCCATTTCTTCGAAGGATATGACACGTCAACATTCATTTTACGTCGACAATAAAACGACTATAAGTGTTTCATACACTTTATTGCTTCACGGATATTATTCTCCATAAAATCTCAAACAATCACGTTTATAACGACGAAACGAAAGGCCCCTCGACAAGCGAGGGACCAGTAGACTATACCAGGCACTGAGAAACAGGAATCACAGATCGACAGAGCTTAGAAGATAGACGGACATCAATAGAGGAAGCTTGAAGGGGGCGGGCGGGGAGACGGGGCAGGGCGCGCGAGGCGAGGATGAAAGGCTCCTAAAGCCGCCTCGTTCGTTGAAGATGGCCGCTCCTCCCGAACACGCAGCTGAGGCAGGCGCCACGCAGCACACGCTGATGTCAGCGCGTGACGATTCAACACCCAGTAAGCGACTGCGTTCAGCGCTGAGTGAGCGTACCCTAACAATAGCGCAAAATGACCTATCAATAGCGGCACTTGCAGGCCAAACGCGCTGGATATTACTAAAGCGGCGTGAGGACACCAGCATACAGCGAATATCGCTGCGATTCCCATAAGCACGTTGCCGAGGTGTCGACGGGAACGCAAAGTTGATGTCTGGGGTTGAGGGCCAAGGAGGCTAGGTTGTAGTTTCTTCTTGGATCTGACGTCACCGACATCGACAGCATCGCGGCGTTCGCGAGGACCCACTCCGGCTACGATGATCACGTGAGTAGGTCTTCTCATGAGTGGCACGGGGAGCGGTAACTCGCCGTGAGCCGCGCGCGCTGTGAGTGACAAAGCGGTGAGTTTCACTCGTACCGACCAGTGACATCTTGCTACTGCTACCACTGGGAAGCAGAAGGCGACTACTGCATGAGCCGCCGCTAGTGGCGGACAAGAGATGCAAGTTGTTGTGAATATCGCGGCACCTGAGGAAAATAAAAAATTCTTTTATACTGAGGGACCGATAAACAAAAAAAATCGTAAAGCTGTTTAGTTATTCATGAAATTTAAATAACGGTTACAAAGAAACTCTTATTATATTTATGGCGCCTAGATATGGTTCAAAAGCCAAAATAAATTGCTGTATTCGGAATCCCAAACGTAAAATAAACCTCCTCCTTTTTTGTAGTCGGTTAAAAACGAAGTAGATGTCCAGCAAGTCTTTCAATAAATAAGTTAACTGTATTCTTTAAAAGGCTCTTTCAAAATGTTATTGGTAAAAGTCTCTGTAGCTAGTAGCTTAAAAGCCGATTGCAAATTCAATTTCTCAGTACCCATTTGCTAAACACGACTAGATTATAATACAAAACATATTTATCTCACATACATAATCATACTCACTTCACAATGCACAACACTGGATGTTCTAATAAAGGTCTATACATAATACCATTATCATCTTATCAGCCAAAAGACGTCCACTACTGGACATAGGTCTCCTCCAATTTTCGCAATCGTGGCCGGTTGTTCGTTACAGATAATATACTCCTTATAAATGTACTAGCTTTCCAAGGCGCGGTTTCAACCGCGTCTTTGCTTACTGATCTGCTCCCGTCACCAGTAGCGTGATGTTACATAGCCCATAACCTTCTTCAAGAACTAGGCTATCATACACAAAAATATATTTTCAAATCCGACTAGTAGTTCCAGAGATTAGCGCATTCAAACAAACAAACAAACTCTTCATATAATAGAATAGATTTCTACCGCCGCAGTTTTCAAATCCGATATTTTTAAAACAAAAATAGAAGCGAGCTAAAAGTGTTTGAACTTATAAAATGCTACGAATTGTAAAGCTTTTACAGTGGTTCACTGTGCTTATTCTAGTATCGTTAATTCTACAATAACAACTTTTTACATTACAATAGTGCACAAAGCGTATCTTGATGTAAAGATTTGACAGACAAAGCCACTGTGGTGTCATAACGTTTTGAGCCGCTTTATTCAGAACAGTGTCATGTCAAAAAGGCGTTGGCAGTTTTGCGAAGCATTGTTGCTACACGACGTCTTTATACGTCCAAAGTGTGAAAAGGAATTGTATATGAAGCTACTGTAAAATGAAATTGAAATACATATTGTATTATGATGTGGGCGATTAGGTGGGTTGTGAGTATTTCAGAGATATGTATCTTTGTTATTTTGTCATTATTTTCCACGTCTTTTCTCAATTTGTATGTGAGTTTTGGATCCCCAAACGCTACGCCTAAAACATTGATAATGCATGAATAGAACAATAGGCAGTCTTATTTGTTCGATTTTTAACATTCACAAAGTGATAAGTTTATGATTTTTGTGATAGATACCTATTTTCCAATAATAAAATTATACAATTAATATCGGCTATCTGCACTCATTAGTGACTATTGTTGAATCACGATAATGTTACAAAAAAATACTCTCATTATCTATCATACTATTAATTAAAAACTAACTAATATACCAATGTAACATTCTTTTAGACGAAAATTAGTTCTAGACGCTTAAATACGTCGCCACATGACCATATATTTTGTCAGCATGTCTGATGAAAACGCTACAAGGCGTCTTTCAATGCGTCTTTGTCTCGTACTTACTGAGTAACAGTGCCATGATCCACACAGCGACCACAGCTAACAATGGGCGATCGCACAGCGACGTACCTCCCCGTCGCACCGCGCCGCAGCGGTCCGCAGCAATCGCTACTAAAGACAGCGTACTCGCTGCCACTGGGAATGACTGCAAACAGATGGACTAGTTTATTAGTTATTAAGATTGAGTTATTCCAGTTTGATCTCTTGTATCTGATCCCCTAGGAGATCTGTTTGTTTTTATTATATTTTCTTTTCCATTCTGATCCCCCGTGTAGTGTTGAAGAGATCAAAGTTATGGGACGTATTTTACTTCTTTTTATAATTTTTAATATTTATAACTGCATGATTGCATAAGCATTATTTTAGGAATCTATTGTCTACATCTCAGTTTAATTCAGGTTTAGATTCAGATTTTCGTTGAAAGAAACGCTACATTATTATATTCAGTTATTGTAAGCTTACACAAGTATTAAAAAAGTTCGATCTTAAGGTTTTATTTTCTCCTGTCGCATCACTAAATTTACGCAAAACTCTGACTTACCTCTATATAATAAGTGACATGACAAGGAAGCTCGTCTATCCTGGCTGCGCGGGTAGCTGCTAATGGCGCGCTCGCTGCACACACTAGAAAGTCAGCGGCACACGCGCTCAACATTTGTGGAGTGCGTAGACGTGATGCGCCGCCCGACGCCAAGGCGGCCATTAAGCTCACATTACCTGATGATACAAAAAGATCTAAATAAAAGCCTATCTATAGCTAAAACTTAGGCTCCGTTCCATTAAAAAGAGTGGGCAAGAGTAGTCTGAATTTTTTATCAGGAAAGAATGATTTTGAATTTTATTTTGACTACTGTTGCAGCTACATTAACTTTTATTATTCTTAGTTGTTAAATATCTTGATACTTCGCATCTAATAGAAATTTAAGCATATGTAAGCTCTGAAACAAACTATCTGCTGGGTGTTAAAGAGCTATGATATGTCCTTCTTCAAACGAGGTTTATTAATTATACTTGCAGTTTAAAGTATTGATTACAGGGTAGGCAGAGCTACCCTGAGCCTGTTGTAATACAAAAGCTTATCAGAGACAGTTACTACTTTCCATCAAGTAGGCTCACAACTTATCGCATACTACTGAAACTAATAAAAAAGTTGGCTACAAAGTTTCAACAAAAAAAGTTGACTTGGCTTTAGTTTTTGCCAGAACCTGTTGCTTGTTGTTCTATACATAAAAGAAATTAGATGTTACTAAGGTCAAAGAGACTTATCCTTACCAGTTGTTTTGGCTGAAATGTGAGATAAGTTACAATTTCTCATACTCATTCCCTTCCCCTAACCCCATTCCCAGCCACCATACCAGCCGTTTAAGACGATGGCTTTTGGTATAGTGGCGACCATTTCTAGATTTCACTGACTGCTTACCATCAGGCGGGGATGAGTCACACTGGTAAGCTAATATAAAAAAAAAGTAACTAGGAATATAGCTCTTATTCTCAGTATATAGTATATATTCTATGGCTCTTACCAATGATGCCAATGACAGAGACAACAACATAGAGGGCGACGAGTGTAGCAAGCGCGTGCGCATGTCCGACGCCCTCCCCCGCGTCCCCCGCGTCACTGTCGTTACTGTACATCACGCCACATCTTCTGACACTGCAACAAACATAGAAAACAGTCAATAAATGTGTGGTAAGTACAGAAAAAAGATAGGTTTATTAGGTTGTAAAAACAAAATGATTTCTCTTACGTATATTAATATTAATAATATTATAAAAATAACAGATTTGATTTTGTATGTTTGTTTGTTTGCAACGATATAACAAAAAATCTGCGGTACCGATTTGTAAAATCTTTCACCTTTAAAAATCATTAAATTGAGCGGGTACAATTTTAAAAGCATTTTCAGAATCTCAATATTTTAAACGCCTTCGGAAATCTGAATGATGCATACAACATTATTGCTATGATATTTGCCGTAAGAGTTTATTGTGAGATCGAATCAAACTTTTAATACCGAAGCGAAGTGAAGCCTCTAGTATGAAATAAACGCGGTGGAGGCCTCAGGTTCAGCAGAAGAAATATTTCGGCTAAAACTTAAGCATGAAACTTAAGCTCAATCTACGAAAGGCACCTTTAAATATATAGATAGTAAGTGGATACCTATATAATATGTCGCAGTTTTTTAATTTCTGTGTCTTCGTTTTTTTTACCGCCTACGCTGAAAAAACGCTAGTGTGAAGACGCCTTAAGCGTGTGAAATAAAATGAAATGAAAATATGTTTATTCATATAGGTTAAATAAATTAACACTTATGAACGTCAAAGTTTACAAAATGTCAGCAAATTAACCTTCAACCAGTTCGCTGACGAAGTGGAGCCATGAGAAGAACTGGCGAGAAACTCAGGCCACTCTTTTTAATCGCCAGGTTATTAAAATTTTTGTAAGTTACAGTTTTAAGTAGCATGCAAAGTGACGCAGGCAATACACTTAAATCTATAGATAATTAATTATTTAAAGCTTTCTATATTTTAAAGAAAAAATAAAAAGTAAAATGTGTGCTTTACAGGCTGCTTCAATTTGCATATTGCTACAAAAGGCAAAGGCAACATGTGAACTGTGATAAATGTTTCTATGTAGATATTATATAAACTGTTAATATTTGCTATAAGTATAAAGTAAGACTGAACTTAATTTACCACAGGAGTTCACAATGTACCTCTATTTCACAAATCCCAATGTAACGGGTGGCGCAAAAGTAAAGACCCTATTTGGTTCAGCTATAACATTTTTTCTAAATTAGAAAACTAGATTTAGATTTTTTTAAATGTATATTTGTGCCATTAAATTTCGTACCATTAGGATTTAAAGATGATGTCTTTTAAATGGTGACCTCCAGAGTTGATACACATTTGAGCCCTATTTATGACATTTTGCATAACTTGCCGTAACACTTCCTGCGATATGTTCGTTATTTCTTGACGAATGTTTTCTTTTAGAGCTGCGAGAGTCTGTGGCTTGTTCACATACACCCGAGATTTCAAAAAACCCCAAAGAAAGAAGTCTGGACTGGTCAGATCAGGTGATCTTGCAGGCCAAGGCAAATCGCCAAAACGAGAGATAACTCGGCCTGGAAAAGCGTCCCTCACTAAGTCCATAGTGTCGCGCGCTGTGTGTGCCGTAGCGCCGTCTTGTTGAAACCAGATGTGCTCCAGCCCCAATTCGTCCAAACTGGGTATCAAAAACTCACGTAACATGGTTCTGTAGCGTTCTCCAGTGACAGTAATCGCATTGCCTCCAGCGTCTTCGAAAAAATAGGGTCCGATCACTCTGTCAACACAGATGCCACACCATACAGTAACTTTTAGTGGGTGTAGAGGTGTTTCTTGAATAATGCGCGGATTATCAGTGCCCCAGAACCGAGTATTCTGCTTATTGACATGCCCTGAGAGATGGAAATGCGCTTCGTCACTCATAACCAATTTTGAAGGAAAATCATCCTCTTCAAGGTTGAGGTTTATGACGCGCTGGCAGTAATCTAGACGAGCTCGGTGGTCAGCAGGCAGCAGCTGATGAGTCATTTGAGTTTTATACGGGAACATCTTTAAGTCTTTCACCAAAATACGCTGCAGGGTCCGTCTGGAAATGCCCAATTGCGTGGCACGTCGCCTCGTTGATGTTTCTGGACACTCTTCCACATCTTCGCGCACAGCATCGATATTTTCAGCTGAACGGCCTGTTCTTGGTCTCCCAGACTTAGGTCTATCCAATGTTGAGCCAGTTGCTTCAAGGCGTGTGGCAAAGCGTCGAATTGTGCGACCAATCGGTGCCGGACGGTGGGGAAATCGTCGACGAAATTCACGTTGTGTTCTTATCACTGATGAATTATTCCGTAAGAACATTGACACAATTATTCCACGTTCTTGGGGAGTAAAACGGTCCATGTTTATTTTCAGTGTATTTTACATTTGTTCTCTACACAATTTTCAACAACAGAATGACAGAAAATGTCATATATAAAAAAAAAAAGTATTTTCTTTAGTGCCAGTACTTTTGCGCCACCCAGTATAATTGTAATAATACTAATAATTACAATAATTTCAGAGATTTCTAATTAATAATGGCATACATATTAGTACACTTGTGCGTCACTAGTATATTATAACTTAAGTCTGATAGACAATAAATTATTTTTATTATAATGGTTATTATTAAAAATCGGCTTATTAGCAGATTTTTAATAATTTTCTTTTATTAAAGAAAATGAAATTCAATAAACGGGATTTATCTCTTAATTTAAGGAAAGCGGAACCATTCTCGAGGTAGTTCTATTCAATAAAAATAATCATTGAATTGGTTCACAATAGATGAGGGTACGCGTAACATACGCACGATGAATTGAACACAATCAACCTGAAAATATGGCAGATTTCTGTATGGTGACAGGGTTTTTATTACATGAGGATAAAGAAAAAAAGGTTTATTTTATTAGTTGGTTGTATAACAGTGGACATTCTTCAAGGCTAATAGAGGGAGACGGGTAGAGTGGTAAGGGATAAAAGAGGTTGGTAAGGAAGACATGCCCTGCTTCAAACGCGGACGTGGACTACGCACCTTTAGTTTTAACTGTGCGATTATTTGTACAGTCGAACTGTACAGATAAATCGTTAGGTATGTAGAACGAACAGCTGAACTGTACAGCAGTTAAAACTGAAGGTGTGTAGCCTTAGCTTTAGCATTGGAAGTAGCATTGTGGAGTAGGTACCTACTTACCTGGTATTGCAGATTGTACAGTCCATGGGCGACAAATACTAGTTACCATCAGGTAGGCTGTAAAAGGGAGAACATAGAAAGAAACGTATAGGGCAAGGTAGAAGAACAAAGTGATAATAGTTACTTGCAGTTTTTATATCTTTATTATTAAATACAACTAAAATAAACTACCAAATTGTACTCAAAACAAGAAAAACAAAATTATACCTTTATTACAGCAATTTTCGTTGAACGTCAACAAAATTAATAAAGTTACGGATACGAACTGAAATGCAACTTGATATTTGAAGCGTCTAGCTCAGTTATGTACTCATTCTCAACACTTTTATTACATACCACTCGTGTTAAGAAAGTTACTAGTTGATTAAATAGTGTAAACTAAAGTTCTGCCTAGTGTCTCTGCTCTGCTAACTTCATAACAACGGCAACGGTGATACGGTTTACACTATCATATTAATAAAATTTATTCCGTAAGGTTTATAGTTGAATACATGCATTTCTATATTAGAAATAAATCAATAATTTGTAATCATATCGTAAAAACATACGTTTGAAGCGTCGCCAGTCTTTAATGAAACAATTACGTCATAAGAAACTTCACTAGATTTTCTAGAAAATTACAAAAGAAATTAATGCGAGTGCTGCGTTGGCTAAGAAACTCAATATCGCCGTCTAGACAATTGTATGCGATTCTAATAACGCCCAAGTGATGTTTTACGTTGGCTTTTACTGCTTTTAACGTCGTAATCGTAGCAATTTTGTCGATTCTGAATTTGTATCGATGTGAATCGTAACGATTTAATAAAAGTTGTGTGGCTTGCGTTTTTTTACAGATGTAGTTAAAGCTCTATAAAGTCACTGTCCAAGTCTCTAGAAGGATTGATTAATGATGCATAGGAATGATTTTCAATAATTCTGATTGATTCGCCGCCTATTCAGTCATAATAGTAATACAAAAGACTGTTATGGGCTTTACCGTAATCTTCTCCAATAGTGGTAATTGAAATTGATCTAAATAGAACAATATAATATGTCAATGTTAGTTCATTTTGTTTAGTCTGATTAATATAAAAACACCTCTTAACTTCATAGTACCTACCTACTAAAGTCGAGGGGTGGTTTTATAAAAAAATACTAATGTTCGAGATATAAATATCTATCGTATCTATGGTATATACAATCCATAAACTTCACAATATCAAAGTTATGTAATTAAATAACAGCGACCGACAGTTGATTGATAATTCACTCGTAATATTCGTATTCAACCTCCATTTTGAACTATAAAGTTCATTTATCATCCTCAAATTTGAGAAATTTGATAAATGATAAGAAATTTTAAACTTATCCAATTTAGGACTTAAATTGCGAAACATATATCTTTACTTATGTCGTTTTTTGTCTGAGACTCTCTCGGGATTAATTTCGTCTACGAAGGTTCAATATTTGCTTCATATTAATATTTCTGGTCAATATTGCGACCACAAATATACGTCACGATATGCTTACCGTCCTATTAGACCCTCTTCTGGATGTAAGTGTCCTCAAGTTATAATGAAACAGCTGAGCTCAAGATACTCCTAAATATACGAA
This sequence comes from Parascotia fuliginaria, assembly GCA_963082885.1. Classification (NCBI taxonomy): domain Eukaryota; kingdom Metazoa; phylum Arthropoda; class Insecta; order Lepidoptera; family Erebidae; genus Parascotia; species Parascotia fuliginaria. The sequence goes on from OY720172.1 coordinate 20,255,743, forward strand.
TATACTTAATTTATTAGAGGACGATATGATTTTATTATACTTCGATTTCACTCGTATGGAATATTAATGCAAAATATATTGTCGTTATTTTATTTAAAGATAGTACAAAGTATTTTCCTTATATTCGAACTGTTAAAAATTAAGGAATACACGATTATTGTAATTAATCTTAATGCTCTTTTGATTTACATCACATAATAAGCTTGAGGTCATTAGCTTCAACACATAGGCCTTTTCCAAAGCTATATAGTCACCACGCATATCAGGCAGGTTGATGACCTCAGTGTACTTTGATTACTTACAAAATGTTGATAATTTGATCAACTTTTATATGAATAAAACAAAATGAAACGTTAAAAGTTGCCACAATTTTCAAAAGATACACTCCGCCATGACAGTGTTGGCTTTTATCACTGCGAACTTTTATCATTCGAACCTGGGTTACTACGACCACAACGTAGGGTCCCAAGTAATAGACGATTTAAGATACAATAGTGCAGAATTAAAATTCGCGTGAAGTTATAATTTGGCACTGTAATTCGATTCATGATTTTGTCGGTTAATATAAACTGGAGCACTTTCGTCATTTGTGGAGTACGGCATAATTGCTGTAGTAATTACATTAGCAAATAATTACGTACAAAGTTGTATGGAGAGTATGAAGTAAATTAATATTGTTCAGAGTTGTGTTTCCTGCATCTTATCAAAGTGAGGCAATTAAGGAAGAATTCATCGTTTAAATTTGCCTGACGTTGACTTTAATTAATTAGTTGATTACTAAATTTTGCGTTGCGGTTTTAAGCTCTCAACAAGGCGAATGAGAATCTAAATTACGTAGGTTTTTTTAAGTAGAAAAAAGTCTATTCATTTAATTCACGAGGGCACGGGTTTTCATTTTTTAAAAAGGCCGATATTCAGGCCTTCTTTTGTTATGTGTCATCTAAAAACGGGGTGATGGATTATCAGTAATCATATCATATCGTTTTCAATTCTTTCTGCCTTACTTCTTACGAATATTCAATCAGATGTGAAAAATTCAACCGAAATTAATCATTTAAATTCTAGTCATTGTGAATTGACAAATTTTTATAGTTGATCCCGTGATGTCATAACTTCATATCTCAATAGATCTGTCTTCACACAGCTACCATATTGCTTCTTAAAGAAACCTTTATTTATCAAGTGTAAGATTGATAGGCAAAAGGGACACGGCTATCTATTTGCATATAACATCGATCACTGGTTATTATGCGGGCCATTTCCAAAGAGATCGCATTAATCTGATCTGGAAACTTAATTCGTTTGCTTATCTATAAAAATTATCTTAATGTATCAGGTAAGTAATTCAGAATTTAAGGAACTCTGCGCTAATTTGTCTACAGTAAAGGCAATGTGATTTTACCCGACAAAGAGATCGAATAACTCGCCTCCGTGTAGGACAGTTTTGGTTTCAAACTAAAATAAGTAGTCGTTGGGTCAAAGGTTCACCTCTAGAGCTACAGGGCTTTAACACGAAGTAAACAAATCTTAACTTTTTTATTTGCTTCGAGATTAATTTTGGTGAAATATAAAACCAATTTCGAATAACGAAACGTGTTCGCAAGATTTTGGCTAAAATGTGGAACTTTTAATTACTAAATAAATGAATTGTTTAACTAATATTATATATTATTGTACAGCTAATTAAATAAAGATTGATTAGTATTTTTGCCCGACTGCCGAAGTCAAGTAGGATTATGTTTTTCGAGCGTAAATGGCTTAACGGTTTTTAAACATGAGGTGTCATTAGATTCGTGTTAATTGTGGGACTGACATAGGGTTTATAATTTTGCAATGTAGCGTCAACACAACAAAAATAGATTTCTTTATTTTTAGTTTGTTTTAGCCAGGCGGGCTCTTTGCTTTTTATTTAAGAACTAGCAGCGCCACGGCTTCACCCACGTGTAAAATATGTTTTGTAGTAGGTATCCCTCGGGAACCAGACCGGGAATAAAAAGTAGCATATGTCTCTCTCCGACACCGAATCTATCTATATTCCAATTTTCATCGAAATCGGTGCAGCCGTTTAGGCGCTCAGTGGTAACAAACACACACACACACACACACACACACACACACACACACACACACACACACACACACACACACACACATTTATAATATTAATAGGATATATTTTGCTTGTATGCTTTCTATACAAATGATATTTGCCTTTTTAACACTCTCTTCACAATTTAATAAGTCTATTAGAAACGCCTGAATTATTTTTGCAACATGTAAATCTCTGTTACAAGTACGTGTAGTCTGCTATAAATTTAAAAGTTTATACATAAACTTATTTTTTTAACTGCAGTTAGCATATTTACTGGCTATTAACATAATAATTGTACTCATATAGCATGATTTTCGTTAACTACACCGATATACTTGTTTGCAAGAATAGTCAGTATAAAAAAATGTTTTGATAAACAATAAATATATAAAATATAAATAATAATAATAAATATAAATAAAAACAATAAATGTCCGTAATTAGTCGCCGGGCGATGAATTACAGTCCAATTTACATCAAGCTGAACAATTTCCTTGTGAATATTAAAAATAAAATAAACTAAACAACAGTTCTGCTATTATAAAAATATGTAACTCTATGACACCAGTTAAGGGAAAACTTTTCCTAACATTTATGATATAGATGCGTTTTTTGCTTGTCAGTGTTTTACATTTGCGACGTTTTGTTTTAGTAGGGTAGAGCAACAAGAGTTAAATTTACCGCCCTCATAAATATTACGATGTGTATCAATTTGGTAATCAGTAATATTAAATTTAAAAGCTTAATTAATGTTTCACGGCTTAAAATTACGATCGAAATTAAAATATAGTGATGTAACAATTTATAACGGTAGATAATATATTATAAAGTAAGTTATTATGGATATGATTAAAATCTATCTAGTAAGGCCGTGTGTCCTGTGTGCAATATAGAACAACAGTTAACATAAAACGTACATTTAGTGATTTGTCAATAGGTATTGCTCTAAAAAAGTAACCCGTTAAAGTCTTATCAAACATGTTTTAAATTACTTATGTATACGTATTTCGGTGTTTCATTTGCTAAGTGCCGAATCCATTACCGACCATTAACTAATCTCGGTACAAAATTTCCCAAACATGTACCATTTGGAAGCTAATGTAAATTACAATTTATTCTTTAATAATTTTCAAATTTCACTTTATTATTATATTACTAGCTGCGCCCCACGGTTTCGCCCGCGCGTAAAATATGTTTTGTTGTATCCCTCGAGAACCAGACCGATTTTCGGGGTAAAAGTAACCTATGTCCATCTCCGGCACCGCATCTATCTACATACATTTTTTTATTTAATCTTAGTAATTATACTAATTGGTTAATTTTTAATATTTACTTTGTATGGTTCTTTGGTTGCGTTGAGTGTTTAAATTGTAACTTAAAAAAAACTGTAATTATCTGGCGATTGAAAAGAGTGGCGTGAGTTTCTTGTCAGTTTTTCTCACAGCTCTACCTCGTCAGCGAACTGGCTGTAGGTCAATTTGCTGACTTTATGTAATGCTGACTTTTCATAATCATCATACTTTATGATCAAAATGAAATTAATGCTTCGAATGCACTTATATACTATAAGTATATGAGAAATTTTCGAATCTGACTGGTAGTTCCAGAGATTAGCGCTTCAAACAAACAAACAAACAAACGCTTTATATAATAATATAGATTTAGTTATATTTATTATACACATGATGTCTTATACTATAAAAGGTAATGTTTCGGAACCACCGCTCCATGGTAAAGAAAAATTAGGTTTCACATAACTTGTGTGAATACCACAGCAAATAAACGCTTTGAGGGCTGGCATTCTTTAATATTATGCTCCAAAGATTTTTACAAATAGGGTGACTTGTTTATTAAATGTGCCTTATCTATGGATTCTCACATTGTAAAGCAAATTAGTTTGACACTAGTTGATACTGAAAAACAATAGTGCTGTCTTATTCCAACTGTACTCAAAGTTGACGTGTTGTCATAAACAACTCATTTGATTGCCCAATGATGATTCGACAGATAAGTTGGTTGATTGGTTATTACTTTGTATGGTTTTTTGGTTGCGTTGAGTGTTAAATTTGTAAATCATACAAAAAAAAAAATATCTGGCAACTGAAAAGAGTGATCTTAGTTTCTTGCCAGTTCTTCTCACGGCTCTAGTTCGTCACAGATAACTGACTGTAGGTTAATTGACTGACTTCTTGTAAGTTTGACGTTCATAAACATCATATTATTCAAATGAAATAAATGCTTTGAGTTTAAGTTTGATTATTATAATACAATTTGTAACAGACCCTGTCAGAAAGTTTTCTTCGTTTCATAGAAATATCAATTTTGTGGCAGTAATTACATGTTAGCTTTATAATATAGTATTAAGTGGTGAAACAATTGACTTTATTTTCTTTTCTGCGAATGTTTACCTGTTAATTTTATTTTTCTGAAGCTTACTGAAGAGTAAACCATTAAAACCCGTTTGCGTTCTAGTGTACAGTTACTGTTAATGACTGCTATAGTAATAGGGTTACGTAGTACCTACGTGTACTTTAGTAGTGTTGACGTAATAGATTTTATATTTGTTCGCCTATCAGAGTTGGTAAAAATAAATAAATAACAGCATTGACTTCTCTTTTCATTATGATTACTAAAGAGTAATGATCAAAAGAAAAAAATATACCTTACACGTAATACATTGAAAAGATTTGGTAAAAAAATTGGTACAAGCAAAAAATAAGTCTGTAACAGACAGTTCCAAAAATGGAAAGGATAATCTTTAATCTGCACTTTGAAGCGAGCAAACAGTTCCATTTTGTGACATCATCCTGTGAATCAAAATCCTGCGGTGACATCAACCGCTATTAACAGGGTTGTTACACATTAGGTACAGCTGGATAGCTAAATAAGGAACCGATTATGTAATTATCTATAATATAATTACAACCGACGAATAAAAAAACCGACTTCAAACAATACCTACATGTTCAATCCTTAACTAAAAAGTAGAAAATAATATTTTAATTACTTGTTGCAAAGAACATCAAAGGAGAATCAACGCAATCCTTGATACCTTTAATACTTTACTATTTATAGTTTTTAATCAGTTATTTTGGAGTCGGTGCCAGCCAAGAAGGATCATAATGACCTTCATAAAAATAACCTACTTGATTAATCTATTAATATATGAATGGAAAACATAGATTTAATACAAGAAATCGAACGGAATCTGATAAGTGCGCGTCAAATTTGTATTTTATTTGTATTATATTTGTATTGTTTGAAGTCGGTTTTTATTTTTTTTTCATAAAATAATTTTATTTTTAAACTTTTAGTGGGAATTAATTATGTATAAATATATTCAATATGGGGATCAAACATACAAAAAAAAAACATACGACCCGAATTGACAACCTCCTCCTTTTTGAAGTCGGTTAAAAAGAAAAAAGCTTTACTATTATATTACTCCATATAGTGCTGCCGTTACTGACGTTGATCGGTACTTCTATACAATCAAACTTTCTTCAATCAGGTTGCTTCAATTCTATGTCATTTAAATAAATAATTTAAAAATGATGATTTCTCTTGTCTAAGATCCAGAGTCCAGGGGCCCTACTACCACCTCAAGCACTATTATTTTAATATTACTTTGTGTTTTGTCTTTATCTTTTGTACCCTTAAAAACAAGGATAGGGACAAAGTAAGGTTATTATTAGATTGCTATAAAAAGTTGTGGTAAGACCAATTTATAAAATAACCACAGATGTAATATAACAACCAATCTCTAGAAATCGCGCTAGAATAATTGCGTGGTTCACTATTTAAATGGAAAAGAACCATTAAAACATCTATAAACTGGTGTGTGCACTTTATAAAAAGCAATTTCCAGTTCACAATTTCTAACAAAAGCCTGGCGTTTAAATTGATAGCTTAAGGCAGTAAAACAGTTATCCTATAACGGTACAACCCTAGCCGTAACTCTATTTGCTGCAAAAATTCTATTACGCTATGAAAAGGTATTGTGACTAAAGAATTACTGTGTTTTCCTTCGATAATATTTTAAAAACGACATTTTGTGCAAAATATTGTGCATTCTGTACGAAAATGTGAGTAAATAAGGAAATGCTTTTAATAATGAAAGTAACTTAGGTTATTTTGTAGAGCAATTTTCTAAGAGTATTTCCATTTATGTATTAGTTATAATAAAATCGGCAAGCGAGCTCTTCACAGGGTGCGGACAGACGACGGCAGCTTGCAACTTATGGATGACCAATCAAAGTGACGATGTTTGAATAGGCATAATATTATAGTGAAGTGGACGACTTACGACTGTAATGCTAATAGAGATTCTTGATGGTAGTAAATATCTGGAAGAGATATTTTAGAAAAAATATGACAATCCATATTTCTTAACTAGACTTATATTAGGTAAGAACTGAAAAAACGTATGATCAAGGTGTTGATTACTGTTTGCTGTTTATACAAAGGAATCCAAAAAATTGTTAGAAGTTTAATTGTATTCTTTTTTGTTTGTAAATCCATACCTAATAGTATGAATGTGAAAGTAGCTTTGTCTGTATGTCTGTTACGCTTTCACGCTTAGAGCACTGGCTGACCACTGGCAGACTAACTGATTTTGATGAAATTTGATATAGAGATAGAATAGACCTTGGGAAACAACATAACATATCATTTATCGCGAAAAAAATGGCTAAAAGGGGTTGAAAAAGGGGATGAAAGTTTGTATAAAAAACGCGATAACCGACATTCACGCGGGTGGAGCTGCGGGCAACATCTAGTAATACTATATGTTGTGGCTAAGACCGGTATTACATTATCATATTTAAATCATACAAATATGATTTCATATCTGTCAAATTCTATGATCATAGTTATATGATGACGTTCTAAATTTTTACATGATACACGTATTGATCATATAAATGTCATATACCATCAGGACGTGTTTTCCGTTGCTATGGATGCTACGTTTATGCTAGTTTCACAGTAGGATCATATCAACACACTAGCACATTCTATTTACATACAGACTGTGCTAGTGTGTTGAGTATGATCCTATTTGTACGCTAGCTGTCAAAAAGGACCCCTTAACTATGATCATAGACAATATGAATCACATGTCGTTATTACACTGTCATATTATTATGTTCTTCATTTAAAAATGACTCACACATCTATGATCATATTTCTATGATAGTGTAATAGCGGCCTAACAAGGAAGCCCCAACTATAAGTCAAAAGAAGAAAAAAGATAATTTTCTTTCGGAAAACAAAACATTGTTGACCCGCTTTTTATGATCTACCACCAACAAAGTTTTATTTAAAAAGTTTATGATAATATACAAATCGAAAGATCACATAAAATAAGGTGATAAGATGGTGTACTTTTATCAGGATATAGCTGTGGACTTGCAGCTGTCAATGATACCACCAAAACACTGTTGACGTCCCTAAAATATTATATTACAGTATCATTAAGCACAATGGAATGAAATCGGTATAAGTTAGAAATTTGGTATTTATTCAATGAGAAATGTTCCCAAATTAGTTGCGAACTTGCAATCGAAAACTTTTGATTGATCTCCGTTTAACGATTCAGTGAAAGTTGAAACGATTTTCAATATTCATTTCACAAAATATTAATATATTGACGACAAGAAATAATTATTGATGATTTTTAAAAGTTTTACTATTGATGGACACTGGCATATAGGTTGAATATTACAACTTAAGTATACAGATAAGAAAAGGATGTACGGGTCCGTACACCCGGTATAGTAAACTAAAGGTATATATATCAGTAAAACTCAAAGTAAATTTAACTGACTATATTGATAGATAGATAGATACAAGATGATACGCGACAATTGATCACTGAACGCGGAATGATGTAATGATAGGTGAGACGCGGTACGTCAGTTGATGATTGAACGTGAACGCGAACTGATTTTAATACAATTAATTAAACTAATAAAAGGAGTAAACAGCTTACACAGCACAACGTGTAAGTTGAGCAATGTGAGAGCTACGTATACTTCACGTGGCTCGTACATATACACGTCATATTGTTTGTACTTTATTGATACAACGGAGAGCCTAGACAAATGGCATAGATTTCTATTCTAATAGACTAAAAAATGTATGAGATTGACATAAGCTAACGACAATGTTGTCGTTAGCTTATGTCAATCCCACTTGTCTAGAGTCTCAGTATAAACAACAATACATTAAATTTCTCTTTCTCTTTATATAGGACAACTGCCGCACTAAGCACCAAGTCCTGTGTCGTAGAGGTATCTACTTTACAGACATACAATTAGAGGTCTCAAACTACACACAGATGTGGAACAAATATGTATTTCTGTATTTAATTAAAGGTAATTTATTTTCTTTTACTATTACATTTGTTTCTTCAAAATTTATGTTCTCTTATTTTTACTTTTTAAATATTTTCATCAGTATAAATAGTTAGCTAGCTGATAACCCTCGAGACCAAATAATGTGTTGTTTTTGTTGGGTTCCATGTTAGCGGCAGCTTCATGTTTTATACACTACCGGTACGAGGTTGCGTCACATTCAAAACTTTTATACATTTATTTAACTCTTATGAATTTAAAATTAAAAGGAGTTAATATAATTTGTTAATAAAATGTAGACGAGACCTTTTAACAATTCACGACATATTCGTCAAAACTTAACACTAATCATCATTATTTTTAAATCTTATGAAATGATTTGTAAAAGAAAAATTGGACAAAACAAGATCATGAATGGAAAAAACACATGAATAAAATAGAAATAGAAATATTAGTTGCATTCAATATACATCACAGTATTCTCTAAGGTAAAATTGTTGAGTACGATAAATCTTTCTTAAACATAACGTCAGAATATATTCGTTTCAATTCGGAGGCTCAGATTCTTAGGATTGTTTTATCGGTCAATTGGGTCAGGTTAGATCGTAGATGGAATTCAAATGAGATCGTTTGTAACGCTTTACTACAAGAACAAACCTGCTGGTATTTTTAATATAATTCGGCTCATCGATAACCCTCTAAATTTCCACATCAGTGGTTAGCAAAATTCGTCTAACGATACATTAGAACAATGTTATTTTCTTATTTATTCTTTTTTACATATTGAGCCTTCTATCTTTCTATGTCGTGTGCTTATTCATGCTTTTTAACCGACTTCAAAAAGAGGAGGTTATCAATTCGGGTCGTATGTTTTTATTTGGCACTGACTCCAAAATAACTGATAAATATAAATATAAATTATAAATAATAAAGTATTATAAAGGTATCAATGATTGCGTTAATTCCCCTATAATATACTTTGCTATAAAGTAATTAAACATTATTTCTACGTTTTAGTTTTAGGATTGAACATGTAGGTACCTATTGTTTTCAATCGGTTTTCGTTTTTTTTTTCTAAAAATATTTTTATTGCTTTACATTTAACTCTCTCTAATTTTCCTTCTATCATATTTTTATAAATAAATCATGTTGTGTTAGAACACATAACTTTGTCTTGCCTATTCTCTATAAATTATAAATGCTGTCTTCTCTCAGTTTTAATACAACATTAAAAATAGATTTACCTAATATACTATGGTTTTCATAGTTTAATTAATCTGATCCAATTTTAGGTTGCATACCTTAATATGAATATCCTAGACCTATATCTAGATCAAACGATCGTACCGCCCGTAAAGTTCTAAATTCATTGCTTCATAAATATTTATTGAGATTATCTGAACTCTAACACAATCTCGTTCTAGGATATCTCGGTGCAGCTGATTTAGTGTAGGTACGTGCATAATATAACATAGCATTTATCTGGTATGATCTGGTAATGATCACAGGATTAAAAAATGATAATTTCACATCAATATCGAATTCTTTTGTTTAATTTAGTCTAGTGTGCAGTTAAAGTACTGTTATGACGTAAACGACAGTTTGTTTAAAGTCGTATAACACCCACGTTTTTTACGTTGGTTTCATATAACAAGCCTCTTTTACTAGACACGATGCCCGATTTCAGGGTAACATTGTCGTGTGTACTTTTTAAATGAAAAAGCAATATATCTTTACGCGATCCGAATCAAACACAAGATGCCTTGTAGGGGCAGTCCATACACAATAACACGTAAGCAATGAGACAGATGTAATAAACTAACAAGCTAAGTTTTATAATTAATAAAATGATAACAAAAATTTTGCTAATCAATTAAAAGTTTTTCGAAGTCTTTGAAACTGTGATAAAACTAATAAACATTGTTAACCCTTAACTTCCTGCCACCTATATTGGTTACATATCTACCTGCCCGCGGTCACGGTGACTCCTACCTAAAAACCGATGTTTTTTTATATAATGCGGGTTGATACAGTAAAAATAAATAAATAAAACTCGTGTTTAGGAATCAAATTATATTATTAAAATAAAACAAAAACTATAACATAATATTTTCTTCTTTGAAATGACATTAATTTAAAGGAAGATATATTTTAATCAATTTAAACAATCATCTACAGATAATGAGAACAATTCAAATAGGATCTAAAAATTTCGGCAACCTGCTCTTTATTCCTAAAATCTAAAAATGTGTAATTTAAATAAACTTATAAAAAAATAACAATAATAACTTTTTCATAAAAATTGCTAGGGGTAAAAGTTCACAATTTTTCGTGACAATATTAGCACATTTTTTTGGTATACTATGCAGATAGGTTTCTTACACTAAAAGCATAGGTGAAATGTTTTACGTTTTTTTCTTTTGGTTGGATCACAGAATGAAAATATTTGCGTTTTTCCAGTTTGTCCGCACCTGAACTGCTTGGTATTTCATCCTCAATTCTCAAAATGCGGCGTATAGAACATTTTATATCCCGAGGAGTGTGGCGATAACTTTCTCACCGTCGCATGTACGGTGTTGTTAATTCTTCGGCTAGCCGTTTCATAAGCTTGAATCTAGACGAGACATCCATGCAATCATCAGACTCACAGTCTTCCATAGGCACAGAATCTTCCGTACTAATAGAGTTCACATCGCTGCAATCTTCGTCGATGGTCTTCTCCACATCCGACATCTCTTCCTCCAACTATATTGCGATATTTTCGTCGTTTTGATTCATATTTACACCAAAACAATGAAATGAAACATAATACAAAATAATAACGTAACCACCTACGCGCGGTCACCATGACCGCTAACGACTTTTTTTTACTTACACAAGCAAAACGCGCGCACGTGGAGCCTCGCCGAGGGCTTGCGCGACAGTAATCAAAGCATAGCAAAGGTACATCGACGCACGCCAACAATCGATGTCGGATAACGGAAAAATTCAAACTCAAAAACTCGCTGGAGTCACGGTGACCGCGGGCAGGTACTTAAGGGTTAAGAAAACACACAGACAAGTAAACTTTCCATTATTTAAGTATTAGTTATTACCACCCTAACTGAAAAATGTTCCCTACTTTCAATATTAACGTACTAATTAAAGGTCTATCTACACACATCAGGGCCGTGCCCGGGACGTGATTCGGATGTAACTTAACGCGGGTGAAACCGCGCCGCGGAAGGCTAGTAATTTATAAAGATATTATGCTATTTGGTCTAAATATGCACCAAATTTTAGTTTAAAGCAGACGAAGTCGCGGACAGAAGGTAGTTGAATATAACTTCGAAGCAAGCACCAACAGAAAGATAAAATTGAAGAGTCGGAGCATTTCAATCAGGATTATTGTCGGATACGATCTCATAAAATAATATGTTTCTTTTATGTTGTTTTTATATATACATTTATACATATCGTCACATCGTTTTCTCGAAAGGGGTTCGCAGTTAGTTTCGCTGGCTGTACCATTTCCATGCTATAGGGAACCCCTATAGGGATATCATATTCTGCTTATCATAAATTATCGTTAGCCGTCTTAAGTGGGTATGTTCCCTTTATGTCGAGTCACTTTACGTCAAACTCAAACTCAAAGCATTTATTTCATTTTAATCATAAAGTATGATGCTTATGAAAAGTCAACATTACATGAATTCAGCTAATTAACCTACAGCCAGTTCACTGACGAGGTAGAGCTGTGAGAAGAACTGGCAAGAAACTCACGCCACTCTTTTCAATCGCCAGATAATTACAGTTTTTTGTATGAGTTAACAATTTTAACACATCAACGCAGCCAAAGAACCATACAAAGTAATTATTACAAATCAACCAATTAATTTAATTACCATGAAAAAAAAAAACGAAAATAGAAAATAGTCGAGTCGAGTCGTCGAGTCTTTGTGTCGAGTTTGATATACAATAGAGTCTGTGGTTCTATAACAATAGATTTTAAGACTCGACGTACAGGGACTCGAAATAAAGAAAACATATCCTGCAGACCTACAGATTGAAAGATTAGGGCAGATTCTTACGTTTCTATCAAGTGATCAAGTTTACGGTAGTAGATCCTCGCTGGTTTCAGCATGAATGGGCTGGATCGTATCGCTGGAAGTACTACCCTCTCATAGAAGATCGACGTAAGAGTAGTAGTATCCGTACTACTCCGTTTCGTTCGGTGAGTGAGAGCGCCGGAGGCCCAACTTCCCCCCTTTCCCCTTTCGTTACCTCTCTCATTTCCTTCCCGTAACCCCATTCCCAGCCGCCACAGTGGAGGCCACCATACCAGCAGTTTAAGACTATGACTTTTGATATGGTGGCCACCACTTCTGGATTCCACTGATTGCTTACCATCAGGTAGGGTGGATTCAATTTGGTAGGCTAACATAAAAAAAAAGTGATATTTTATTTATTCATTGAAGGTCTATATTTAGCTCTGGACGTCTCATGGCTGATATAGTAATGATGATTATGATGAACTATCCTTAAATAATAGGGTGGTTTCTTATGGAATTAACAACATAATTTATATTTTTTATTTTACCACTTTTCGTCTAAACCGGAGAACAGATCTAAGACTTAAGATGTAGTCATACGCACATCTGTCAATAAGCCGCCAATTTTTAAAGGAAAATAATTTGAAAACAGTTTAAGTAAAAAAATGTTTTGTGAAAAATATAAATTCATTCTCATGTATTACCTCTCAATCGTTGACATTCGCATTGACACAGACACGTTATTTCTAGACGAGTTCACATAACGGTAAAATGGGAAAGCTTTTATTCATGCATTTTTATTATATCTCAGCGAAGTTTCCGAACTGAATATGGAAAGAAGATTATAAAGTTTTATATGATATCCGGCGAAGGTCACATAATAGTGACTTTGGGTTGCTATATTATTCATATTTTTATTATTCCACTGCAAGGGAAAGCTCTATTCTCTATATATTACAAGCCGTAGTTTTATCATGAATGTTTCACGGCTAACATCTTTTTACCTAAGCAACGGGTATCTATACGGTTTTAACTATCGCATATAGCATTTATAATTCACATTAAAAAGTCAAGAATGTCTATGTTTTGTAATCATATCTTAAAAACATATTAATAGCTATGTGCGAAAGGAGCGGGTCACTAGTTTGAAATAAAGTATATGATGGTAAATAAATGATCTTCATTTAGTTACCAGCTTTCTGGTTATTGCTCTGCTTCTGTCGTCTATAGCACGATGTTACATAGTATATAACCTTCGTCAAGAACTGGGCTATCATACACAAAAAGAATCATTTAAATTCGACTGGTAGTTCCAGAGATTAGTGCGTTTAAACAAACAAACAAACTCTTCCGCTTTTTATAATAGATAGATAGATAATATGTTTATCATAGCACTATCGCTAATTGCCGAAATCATGCAGCGGTGAGACTTCAAGTGAATGCAAGTTTAACTAAATACACAAACAAAGTTCCTACACCAAGTCTAATAATGGAGATCCAAAGTTAGACGTTTATTAAGTGACGTATCATCTCTTGTAGTTTTTGAAATTTAACACTTCGACGGAGTATGCTACTAATGTTTAGAACTAGTGTCAAAATACAGAGTAATTAAAACTTTACTGCTAGTAACTTATCCTCGGAGTTTTAATGATCTGAAAGCATCAGTTTCAACTTATTCAACGTCAGTATATCTTAGACTTTGATAATTATTGTTAAAATACGTCAACGCCCGTATAATGGAAGCTCGATACTTTTGGGCGTTGCACTGTATTTTACAAAAATGAAATATATTGTACTTAAAGTACGGGTACTACCGTGTTTGAATATACTCGTTTCGTAAAAAATACGTAGCTTTATGAATCACACTTAATTTGGTTCTGTGTGAGATTTAAACTCGCAGCCCCTTGCATAGCAGTCGCACGTGTTGCTTTTGTGCCGCCGCCGAGAGAGCCAGTAAAATACGAAAAATACATACTTTCAAACGTATTCCAAGACTCTGAAGAGTATAATTAAACAATTTCTTTATACAAAGTGTTCTAAGGTCGCTTGAGTTCAAAGTACGTCACGTTCTTATGCCAATTCAATGTTGAATTTTCAAAAAGAATAAAAATTTAATAAATCCTATTTTAACGTGTAAGTATATAAAATTAAATTATTGTAAATAGATTCTAATTACGTTGAAAGGCCTTAAATAGTATTTATTAAAGATGAAGGAAGGCGTGGGTATTATTTACTATGAATGTTTTCCCAAATAATTACTTATACATTATTTAATCTAATTATGTAAACAGAAATATAATATTTTTTGCATGCTAAATCTCCTGTTCAACTTTAAAATTCATTAAAATGGTTATTGAATACATAAATAATATAAGCTAAATTAGAATAAATGAAAACATCTGAGTGCAAATAATGATATAGTAAATTACTTTATAGTTTTATGAGGGCCATTATAAAAAAGACATAAACCACAACATAAAACCTCTTTACACGAACTAAAGCAATAATTAATTACGTCATAAGATAAAGACACAGTTAAAAAAAAACACGATGTAACAAAATAATTAAAAAAAACTTTCGTTAGTTCATGCAACGCAGATTTTCATTGTGTTATTTTCAACATGATCTGACGACCCTATTGCTTACTAGTGAAGTTTATACATCCTAGCTTACGTATTTTTCAGCCTTCGGTTGACCAAATGTAAGTGATCAAACTATTACATATGGAGACGGTTGGACATTCAAATTAAACCAAAACAAGCAGCCATATCCTGTGATAAAACTGTCACCAATATGATACATAAATACCCTTCAAATGTATTAATTGTACCGTCGTGATGGCCTAGTGATTATTAAGGCCACGTTTAGCTAAATATAAGTATATTTGGATTTGAAATCAGGAAAGTGCTAATGTCCTTTTTTTGAAAGTCTATATTTACTTTGACGAAAATATGCCAAACAATTGCCAAACAAGCGCGGTAACTAATGTTCATATTTTCTTTGTGTAAGCAGAGGTTTGTCCTGCACTATATGTAAATATATTGGCCGAGCGGTGCCTGACTCTTAGTGGGTTGCAACTGCATTTTTCGTGGGAACTGTGCATGCTCAATGTTCATTAAAAACAAGGTTGGACAACGAATAAGGGACTACTCACACTCATTCAGCTCTATTCAGCTTATGCCCATAGAAAACAACGATTTTGTATGGAGACGCGTACGCATGCGGGAAGCTGAACGGACGTGTATGCGTCTCTATACAAAATCGTTGTTTTTTATGTGCATAAGCTGAATAGAGCTGAATAAGTGTGAGTAGTCCCTAAGCAACCCACAGACGCTTCGTTTAAAAGACTAACTTAAGAAAAAAATCTTCATATTTTCTATGAATTTTTATAAAAAGAATTCTACCCAGATGGGTGCAAGTGAGTCCACTCACACTAAGCTGCCGGCTCCCATGTAGTCGAGACTAGAACTAGGTTACTGCTAGACATATTATGACTGCAATAATGACGATAATTAACTAAAAACTGTCCTGTAGAGAATTAGAATTTCACAGTTGTACCGTTCATTTATATACTGTGACATGGATCAGGGTTGTCTAGTAACATGATTCACATCATCGCGGTTTAATTAATGTTGGTTTTACTTTGACGATGTTAATACATTAAGGCTCTGTTGTAACGTATGCGGTGTGTATTATGGAATTACAAAGGAGTTAACGCATACCTTTGTAACGCTTGTTATACGGGAAAATGTAATACAACCTACAACTGTTTATATTGTAGGAATTTTTGGATTAATATTAAGCTATGATCCGGGATTAGAGATTGAACCTGGTAAGGAACTAAACCAGATATCGAAAATTTACAAATAATATATTATTAGGTATATAACTGACTAGCGACCCGCCCCGGCTTGGCACAGATATTATGCTGATACTAAATTTTAATATACTACAAAATGTCTTTTTAAACAACGTTCACAGCTTTTTTGTCATTAGACAATACAAACATGTTTTCTTTAGAGGCCGGCGGCTGCCAGCCGGTAGGTATATACCGCCGCAACCGCTATGTCCCTGCATTACATTAGAAATCTCTAAAATTACCAGTGTTTCTCTTTTATATTTTGCACGTATTATACATATAAACCTTCCTCTTGAATCACTTTATATATTAAAAAAAACCGCATCAAAATCCGTTGCGTAGTTTTAAAGATCTAAGCATACATAGAGACAGACAGCGAGAAGCGACTTTGTTTTATACTATGTAATGATTTGACAGAGCGGTAGAAATCTATTTAGAACTAGCTGCGCCCTACGAATTCTCCGCGCGAAAAATGGTTTAATTAATGTAACTCGGTAACCAGACTAGCACCGAATCTATGTACATACCAATTTTCATAGAAATCGGTTGAGCACACACACACACACACACACTGTCTTTGCTTACTGCTCTGCCCCCATCGCCAGTAGCGTGATGAATTGATGATACATAGCTTGTGTTGCTAGCATCCTTCCTCGAGAACTGTGCTAATACGCAAAAAGAAAATCAGACTGGTAGTTCCAGAGATTAGCGCGTTTAAGCAAACAAACATATAATAGTATAGATAATTATATCAAAATAATAATAATATTTCACCACATTTACACAGCGCCATCTAGCCCCAAATTAAGCAATTATATTTGCTTGTGTTATGGGTACTTCTTCTTCTT
This sequence comes from Parascotia fuliginaria, assembly GCA_963082885.1. Taxonomy (NCBI): domain Eukaryota; kingdom Metazoa; phylum Arthropoda; class Insecta; order Lepidoptera; family Erebidae; genus Parascotia; species Parascotia fuliginaria. The sequence continues at coordinate 20,272,929 of OY720172.1, forward strand.
AATGTGCCTCTTCATTATTGAAGGTTGGCCGTCAGCTCTTTGAATTTGTCTCTGTCCAGTGCGAGATGGAACAGTCTTTCAACGGTGGTAATTCCAGTCCACTCCCGGAAGTTTCGCAGCCAAGATTTCTTTCTTCGCCCAGCTCGTCTTTTGCCCTCAACCTTGCCCATCATAATAAGCTGGAGTAGTTTATACCTATCGTGCCTTAGTACTAAACAACTAATATAGGTACTACATAAATAATTTTTTTTTTTGTAAATACATACATATTATAGATAAATTACACCCAGACACAGAACAAAAATCATGTTCATCACACAAAGATTTGTCCCGGGTGGGAATCGAATCAACGGCCTCCGGTTTAGCAGTCAGGGTCACTAACCACTAGGCCAACAGGCCAGTAAAATATTACCCATTGCTATAAATATTATAATAAATCAAGGAAGATTACCATAGTGCTATGAGTTAGAACGACCATCGATCTGCGACTATAATGGCAAACTTGGCAATAACACTGCTTTAACATACGTATACAATAGGTTGTATAATGTATATTAAAAACCTTACTAAGTACTAACTAACATACTAACATACTAAGTAGTATAACTAATGTTAAGAGCAAAGATAATACCTACCTAAAAAGAGAGAAAAGCAATGATGAAGTCTTGTTCTAGTTTTGATAATCGTAGTGTATAAGCCCCCAGAGACCTTGATAAGGTTTTTATTATTTTGCCCAAATATTTGATGCTATAGTTCCCTGTATAAGTAATATAAAATTCAGTCATTTATTTTAGTAAATAAATGACTTAATTAATTAAAGATGAACAAACATCGCACATCTGCAAAGCGATTCAATATCTAATCATTGTATTGTCGATAGTAGAATGTTCATATAGGTATTCCAATATAATTTACGTGAACAGGAAAGCGCAGCGTGGGCACACACCCACCTCTCCCTCACAAGGTGGACCGACGACCTTATAAGGGTGGGAGCAACTGATGGATGAAGCTGGCTTACACTGGCCAAGGTGGCGAAAATTGGGGGAGACCTATGTCCAACAGTGCAAGTCTTTGGGCTGATATGATGATGAAAGCTGTTATTGAGTGAGATATTTATTAGCTTCTTTTAAACTTGCATTAAAAGCAAAAACAATATTATTAAAAACAAAAAGCTTGCCTGCCTTAAACAAAATGAAAAGAAAGAAACCCATTTTTTTTCTCGTGCTGACGGTACACTGAAATATTATGTACCCTACTATGCCACATCCACAATTAATATGAATCTAATGATACCTCATACGTTAAAATCCATTAAGACATTTAGGCTGTAGAGCGTGCCAAAGAAATAGACACACATACTCACATACCATACATTCACTCGAAAAACATTACCCTCCTTGACTGCGACAGTCAGGCAAAAAGTAGGAGGTTCATATAACCATGTCATGTGTGGCTGTGTCAATGCTCAACAGAAAAAATGATGATGAGTAAGGAAAAGGAATAGTACAAGTCCTAAGTGTCTCACTGACCGAACAAAACGCATTAAATAGAAAAACTAATACTTCTCGCCGATATTCTGTGAGAGCAAAAGCCGCCGAAATACTTTCCCGGCTAATACACGATGGCATGATGAAACCAGTACGGATCTACTACCGAAAAATGTCTTTAAGTCACACGTTGATATACACTTGCAATACGGTTCAAAATCTATCAGATTCCACTGGATGTAATCTCATAGTTTAATCAACGACACATCTAGGATTAGCACACCTCGGCTGCAGCGTCAATTGACATATTAATTAATACCTTCATTAAAGTTAGGATTGGGACTAATACCTCTACATAAATCGACAAAGTATTGCAAGTGTGGACTTATTTTTCTAAAAGCATTTTAAGTGGAGAGTTTTTAGTTTTGGGAAAATTTGTTAGAATTTATTTTGAGTATATTTTTATGGAGTGAAAAAAATTTCTAAAATTGTTCATAGCACAATAGTAGTTTTAAGATATATCCCAATCATTGTTTCTAGTAAGTCTTTTATCCACCTTCAAAATACAATAACTATGTTATTTCTTTTTTTTTTGCCCAATATCTGTATGATATATTTTAGGACCTGAAATTGTGTCCGATATATGGAAATAGGTTCTCTTCTTCATGTAACTTAGTTACCAATGTTAACCCTTGGAGAAATCGATGTGACTATGTTTATTATATTACGTTACCCTCACGAGGTAAACAATATCTCTGTTTGTTTATTTCGCTTGACATAAAATCGCCTGAAGGCAGCATGCAAACATTAACCTTACTTCTGAATACAGGTTGAAAAAGTTTCATAGAATATATCCGATATTATTTTACCTCACTGAGAATCAAACTTAGTAACTAAGAGATCGCAGAGGGATGGCGAAGTAAGTGTACATTAAAGAAAAATGAGTGGACTGAATTGAATCTTCCTGTTCTTTTTGACATACAAGCAAGAAAAGAAAATGGCCTGTGTGTTCAGATGACGGCTGATATTAAACATATAAAAACATATTAAAACATTTTTTTTATTGCCAGACAAGCAAACAGCCCACATTATGGTAAGTGGTAACTGTCGCTCATGGACGACTCAGAGTCACTAGCATTGCTCCTGCAATGCCAGGGACTCTGCGAAGCTGCTGCCTACTGTGAAGGGAGTGAGGTAGGTGAAAGGATTGAGGGAGGTGAGACAAAAAGGAAAAGGGGGAAATTGGGCCTCCAGCACTCAAAGAATGAAAGAGAAAAAATGTAATTTGGGATAAGGCAGAAGAACAATTCTATTGAAGTATATCGTAACAATTCTATTTATAAACTAATACATTCCAATACAATAAACGTCTATCAAATAACCAATCTTTATCCAAACAAAAGCCTATTCTTTGTTTTAAGTAATGGTCCGTTTCAATTCAATAGAGTACATTTCAATTTGGACCTATCTTTTATAGAGATAGAGTGTCATTTTATTTGACAGCAGTCCGAGAGCACCTTTTAACTTTGAAGGTAGACAGAAGGTCATAAAATTAATTACTAATAATAAATTTCAAATTATCATAGCATTGTGAGGCTGTTGGAAAAAGACAGAGACATTACTTAACTACGCACTTAATATTGATAATTATTCATTATCGAATATAATGATGAGATTTATAAGTTGGTATTCATGATATAAAAAAGTCTGAAATCACCAATCCGCATTGAGCGAGCGTGGCGATTAATGCTCATGTCTTCTTAATGAGAAGCGGCCTTTCCCTGCAGTGGGATAGTAACGGGATAATATGATCACGATGATTCATAATATAGATAAACAGTGTTACTATATCATAAAAATTAATCATTAAATTGTCACTTTTTTTTGCTACTACAATTTCTGAAGTAAGAAGTCGAACTAACGGACACTAGTTGTTAGTAATATATTTAAATGAATATTCAAAACAAATATTTAAAGATAGTGCAATAACAAATATAAATCACTGCTAAGAGGTGTGGGAGACAAAAAATAAAAGCAAATCGACGAGACACACGTAGTTCCTGTACGTTAATATTTCATGAGACAGTACATATTTCAGCTGTCGATTCGACTCATTTTCGTTCAAACCTGTAAGAATCTACTACCGTAAGTACCAGTGAATTGCCAAAATTCCTTGGAAATTTTACAAAGAACAAAGAAAATTTCACGTAAATAAAGTTACAAAAGGAGGCTTTAAACCTGTCCCTGTATGGCGCTTATGAATTAATTAAGTACCTATGTATTAATATTAAGTTATGTGATTCTGGTTAAGAAATTTTTTATATTCTTAAAAAAGTAAAAAGTATAAATATTTTTTTTACATCAAAGTATAACGGGAAAAGAAATACATTATATTTTTTATTATATTTGACTAATGGTGTGCTTCATATATTGTTCTTGACCTAATGATATAGTTGAATTTGACTTACAAAAGTATTCATCATATCAGCCAAATGACGTCCACTGCTGGACATAGGCCTCCCCCAATTTTCGCCACCGTGACCGGTCGTTCGCCGCCCTCATCCATCGGTTGCCCGCCATCCTTATAAGGTCGTCGGTCAACTTTGTGAGGGATCTGCTAACGCTGCGTCTTCCGTTTCGTGGTCGCCACTCCAGAACCTATCTGCCCTAACAGCTAGCCTACCCATTGCCACTTCAGAGAAGCAACTCTGCGGGCCGTCACAAAAGTATTTGGAAAAATTACGGTAAAAGATTTTTGCTGGTGTCAGCATATATGAGCGCGATCAACTGGAGAATTACAAAGCACTTACAGCTTATTGACTTAAAGCATTAGTTTATCTATTGCGTTTTTAATTAGTTGCTGAGTACCGAAAGCCCAATCACTTCACAATCCTTATCCTTTTCCTTCCTAACCTTATTTTTCCTTTATGTACCGAATTATAAGGACATACCTAATTGTAACGAATTAATATTTATTCTTTGGACCACTACAATAGTACCTACTAGTATACAAACGTACAATAAATAAAAAAAAATATAAAATTTACAATCTTATAAAACAATATAATATTAATTACATGTAAAACAAAAACATTACTCTCCTGTTGATCTCTGCCGTAGCCCTATAAATACCTAGTACTATTAAGTAGCAGTAAGTAGTAAGTATTAGAAAAATAGGTACCTATTTTTCTAATACTTATCAATGCTGCTGATATCGCCGGCGGGCCTTTGGCATATATTCGTATAATTAATTCTGTAACATAATACGAAAGTAATTACGTAAACACATATTAAAAAACGACGTAACGCAAATAATATAAATATCATGTTATTAATATTATTAATACATGAGATGGCCATTGAAAAATGTACCATCTGATATCTATAACTATACTTCTATAGGTACTATTATATAAAGCGAAAGACTTTGTTTGTTTGTTTGAACTATATAATCTCTGGAACTACCAGTTGGATTTGAAAAATTCTTTTTGCGTAATATAGCCCAATTCTTGAGCAAAGTTATAGGCTAACTCATGCTCCTGGCAACGGGAGCAGAGCAGTAACCAAATATACGGGTTAAACAGCGCCTCAGGAAGCTATAACATATTAAAAATGAAGTTGACGTTTGCAAAAGCGACTCTCCGTAGTTTTAACATAATGTGTAATTACACAGCCAAGCTTCTAAGAAAAAAAACACAGCGAAGCTTCTAAGAAAAATACTGTATTGGCAGTCTTCAGAAGATATTCTTTTTCTAATCCTATAGTAGCAAAGAGCTATTTTGTCTGCGTTTTGCCATTCCAGAGGTCCTAGACAAGTGGCATAGATTTCTATTCGATTCAAAGAATAGATTAAAAAATGTATGGGATTGACTTAAGCTAACGCCACAAGTTATATCAGTCACTTTAGATCTGCAAGGAAATACGCTATATTGTATTCTGAGTGTCTTTGAGCCTTCCATTTACCATTATTGTTTTTAATTCAGTATCTTTGCTACCTTTTACTAAGAATTGAGCTAGATAGATGATATTTAAGTATCTCATTAACGCCCTCATGCCGGCATTATCATACAAAATGATATTCGTCATTTATCTCTAGTATGAATATTTAAGTAAGACAAAACAGAGCGGTATTTAGGGCGTCAGTTTTGTTCTAATCTCAAGTTTGTAATCATTTATTTATTGTGTAATAAAGTTTTGCTTACAAATATTGTATATCTGCTCGTTAAATAATTAATTATATAGTGAATACTATTTAATTGGATGTATTTTAATGTCAAACTAAATAAAATAAGTTGTTTTGCATTTTATTTGTTTTATAATATTATAAAATACTTTGCAAAATATACATATTATTATTATGTATATGTTTATAATAATTTACAATGTTTTTTACTATTTATTATTTTTTAATTACTTTATGGAATAGAGGTATATTTGTAGGTACCTACTACTGCTATTAAAATAAAGAAAAGTTAAGACAGATCAATTAATTTGCTTAAAAATACCAGAATACTTCATTAAATAATTAAAAACTTAATTGGTTTATTACGTTTATTTTACCTGAACTATTAACTATAACTTATAATAAAGTTTGATTTAATTTGATTAAATACAAATGTCATATGAAATTTAAGTAAGTACCTAATTTATACCTCGTATACTCTCTTATTACAATAATGCTTGCAGTTTTAATAGTCTACTACTTTACATTAATCTGGTAAGTTGTAAAGTTGTACACAAGTTTATCAGGATAAAAAATAAAAGTCAAATGACTGAACATTTATTCAGGCAAAAGAAATAGGCAAACATAATAAGATTGATATAAAAATAAAGGAAAACATTATCTTCAAAGCGTAGCAAGTACAGATACTTACTTTCGTGTTTATAATAGAAATTTTACTATGAGAATTCTTGTCTTGTTTAATTCTTCTCTTCTCTTTGTGTATTTATTTCATTTTCTTGTCTTATACACAAAGTAAAATGTTATGATTTAACTCGTTCAAAATGTATAAATATTATTATTAAAGCTCTTTTCAGTTTGTCATCTACGATATCGACATTTACTAATAAAATTATAAGTTACCTAATTAATTTTGTTACAATCGTTCACTGTCCATTTAAATAAGTTGCTTGACAATATAATAATAATAATAATAACATTCTACCACATTCACACAGCGCCATTTAGCCCCAAATTAGGCAATTATATTTGCTTGTGTTACGGGTACTAAACAACTGATATACTACTTACATACATTTTTTTTTTGTAAATACATACATATTATAGATAAATTACACCCAGACACAGAACAAACAATCATGCTTATCACACAAAGGTTTGTCCTGGGTGGGAATCGAACCCACGACCTCCGGCTTAGCAGTCAGGGTCACTAACCACTAGACCAACAGGCCATATGTACTATACCTATCAATTAGATTGTAAGAAGTAATTGGTGGATAATAAAAAGTTTTTATTCCAAAATTCTAGTATATTTTGTTTAATATAGGTATAAATATTATTCAAAATGTGTTATGTTAATTCCTGCCCTGTATTCGATCAAGGAAGAAGAGACGTACTTGGTATATTGCCAGCCACATCACACGACGACGTTTATCTTAATGAGGTCTGTGACGTTGTGGATAGGATGGGGCGGAATTAGGATTATTATTATGTCTTAATTACACCTACAAGTTTTCCTTAAACGAAAAGATGAATCATCATATTATGAAGGAAAAATTGTGTGCTCATTTGTAAGAGCTAAAAATATGTTATGAATATATATTAGGTAGGTAGGCTTGTTCGTAGCTACTACAATATCGTTTCTTAATGAATCTGTAGATTTTCGATATTAATATTTGAAGAACGCAATCGCTATACTGACGTTGACACATTCGCACGCCAGATTAATTTTTTGCCGCTTTTTGGTTTAACTACATAGTTTGATACGATTACTGATGCCTTCTGTATATAAAATGTTAAAATGGCATTCGAATTAAAGCTTATCTGTCAGCGCGGCGCGGGTAGAAGCTTACGGTTTTATGTCACCACAATGCATTTGGGGTATATGTTCTCATGAACTATAGAAAATTTAATTTATTTGTATAAATATGTATCTAATGTGCAAATAAATAATAAATATGTCTAAAGGGGTAGCTTGTATAGTAACACTCTAGCAAGCTCAGGAAGCAATGCGAGTATTTAAGGCGTGCGTTATTCTCGATTGCCACATGAATTTCCTAGATTATACGTCTCAGAATTCAAAATCTGGTAGAGTTAGTAAATAAAATACATAATTTTTTTTACCTACCAAAGTGACTCCACCTCACTGATCACTCGTGATAAGCAGTCAGTAGAATCCAGAAATGGAATCAAGATTTATCGAGATTTAAAAACTAGTACTCATTACCAGCGCATATTTTGTAACATGGTTTGCGGGCATATTTGTTTTCATCACGTCACTATGTTGCCATAGTAACGATGCTACTAATTTGCCCTAATAGTAACTAAGAGAGTGCTCTCAAATACCAAATCTTACTGATTTTAAAAGAGTATGTACAGACTACAATAAGTAACACAGTATTTACCGACACACATAATGTGTTTAAATGAGGTCGAAATCTAGCTAAGATATAAAAACGTTTTCTCGTTTAATTTATTACTGCTCATACAAATTTACTAATCTTAAATTCAGACGCGTAATTGACGATGCTAGTTCCAAAACTGTTCTGTGAATCACATCAGTTTGTATAGTTAAAGTTGCTTCACTTTAAGGGCAGTGTGAAATATTGTTATTAAACTTTATGTAAATAACTTTAGTTTGGTATAACTCGTGTCGGTTTAGACTTCGCTTTATATACAGAGTAAAATAAACAGATAGTACGGTCAAACAAATTAATTTGTAGCCTGCTGTAAAACCTTTTCGTGATATATTTTGTTTTGTTGTTGTGCCTCAAACGAAAACAAAACCATTACTTTGTTGTCTATCTGTCTGCCTGTCTTTGATTTTGCTCAAAATTCTGTGAATGCGAGTCAGGAAAAATTAATTAAGGTAGATTACGGATAACCACTTAACGCATATTAAACATCAAATACGAAAGCCTAAGGTTTCTTAAAGATTAAAATAATTAATGTTAAAGGTCAACACAAAAATAATTATAGACTTTGTTATTTATTTTTTATGTTTACAAGTAAGCAGTTAATAAAAAAAAGTTATAGTTCATTTCCAGTTGATTTAAAAAAATAAAGTTTTATAAATGTTGTACTTATAAATTGTAAAAAAAGTGCTATAAACTAGATATATCGAAATGAAGAAAAATATTAAGCCTTTTTATTTATTATGGACTTGAATGGAAAGTCTAATTCACTTTTATTTATTTGTTAAAGCTTTATTCAAACTCGATGACGTTATTAAAAAACTTGTAAGGCACACAAGTTTAAGCGAAGGACTTTACCGCAGTCGTTCATTGTAAGAGTTAATACAAAACAAATCGTAACTTCTCAACAGTTACATAGCTAAGACAATTTACCGCTGTAATGAAACAACTTAAAGTTTTAAGGAAAAACAATCGTATTGATAGTTAATACGATTGAGTTTTGTTTAAACCTTTAAGTTGGATACTTCTTTTTTACATTGTACGAATTAAAGACGCTATCCCTCTAGTATTGTTAGTACAGTGTCATAGATAATTTTTTGTTTTCATTTTACAGTGACATGCAAATAACACTTTCATGACATTTGACATTTTTATTTCGTAAATTTCGGATTTGGAACCTACACTCTACAGATAATCAATATTATTACACCACAGACACACCAAACAATTGATTCTCCTACTTGTTGGCACCTTCTTAGAATAAAACTGTTTCTCTTTTCTAGTTGTATGTTATCTTATAGCTATTGTCACTCTGTAACTTGTTTGTATTTATTGTTATTGTTTTTATTTGTTTATTTTAATAGTTTATTTTGATATATGTGACGTCACCCTTTTGGGTGCCATCAGAATATCAACGCTGCGGACCTCTCAGGAGGTGCACAGCATAAAGTTGAGATGGCACCATTTCAGGCTGGCACACTAAAATACCTACATTAAGCTTATTTTTATGTCAATTTGTAAACCTTGTGCCTGTCTTGAATAAATGTTTTTTCTTTCTTTCTTTCTTTTTCATTATCAATTCAAACAAAAGTTGTCCATTACTGGACATAGCCCACCATCAACCTCACATTTCGGAGGTTATGGCTGTATACAAATAAAAAAACTAAGTACTATACAAAAAATATTAACTTTTTTTTATTTCACCGGCTATATTTATATTTAATTACACAATGTTGTAGTCAAGAAAATAAAAGTCGATTTGTGAGCGGGACTAAATAAACTAACCAAAGCTAAAACCGGCAAATTATCCTTATTTATAAGGGTACAATGTGCCACACTAAGGTCTAGTTAAGCCATAGCGTTAATAATACTACTAATTTCGCAAATACAATCTATTATTTACCTAGCACAGATAGGGTAATACTATGATAGTACCTATAGAAGACATTTGACTTTTACTACCTTAGAGGCTTTTCTAATATTTTTAAATAATTATATTAAAAAAAAGGGGTTATAAGCCCAGCAATAAACGACTTCAAATAGGAACTATCTGTGTTATCTGTAGTACTGTACGCACGAGATCATTTCAAAGACCAATAATAAAGTTTGTAAACAAGAACCTTGCATAAAAATTAAATACTTACTATTAAATATATTTCTACTTTTAATATAACAAGTCAAGTTACCAACACAACCGTAATTATAAATTTAGATAGACATAATAAAAAAAATATAGATTAAAACACGCCATAATTTAACATAATGGGAAGGTGAATATTGAACTAAAAACCGATGGAGAAAACCATAACTTGTTGCGTGGCTAATATTGGTCATACATGTGGTACAATCATAAACAACAGTACAAACACTAACTCGAGGTGAAGGTACACTTAGAGACAAAAGTGGGTCGGTGCCATTCATACTGGTAAATCAGCTGTACATGTAGCTGTATGAATTTGCGCCTCGGGATATAGGTCATACTGATGTTTGGAGATTGAGTTTCTTTGTTACAAGTCAGGGAACTTGTTGAAATATTATAAACAAGTAACAAACAGAGAAACTATTATTAACTTTAGATAGATAAAATAAGAACCTGATGGATAAAGACGAATCACGATCGGTCAACCCGACGCTGTCCAGCAGTGGAAGACTTCTGGCTGATATGATAATTAGTCAGTTTATGACCACGGCCAGTGTAACCTGGCCGAAACGTCAAGCAAATAAGGCATGTAAATACCTAATGCATGATGGTTTAAATTCCCGTAAATATTATACAGTATACTATGCAAAGCGAAAGTTTAAAAGTAAATATGATAATGTTATAAATCAAAATTTGCGGATGAATAACGGCACGAAGAAAATTAACGAGTTGACAGGTCTACTATAGAGTCATAGATAAAAGACTGCCAACATCAAGACAATTATTAATCACTAGAAAGCAAAATACACGCATTTATAAACAGACTAGCTTTGCGTGGTTAGCGTGGTTTTACCCGAGTCTTTGGTTACTGATATGTCTCCGTCACCAGTAGCGTTATGTTACATAGTCTATACCTAACCTTTTCAAGAACTGGGCTAACAGACGCAAAAAGAATATTTAAATTTGACTGGTAGTTTCAAAGATTAGCGCGTTCAAACAAATAAACAAACAAACAAACACTCTCTTTCGCTATATATAATAGTATAAATAACATTATATCGCTGGCTCGTCTGCTCCTAATCAAAAACAAAATAACCACACTATCCTATTAGGTTTAACACGGCTACATTTGTTTTAAGTCTTCTCTGACTTTATACCACAAATCGTGTAGTTTACTGATGATATTGCTAAACTGAAGCATTTCATAAGGACCAAAGTATTCTGTTATTATTTCACTTGAATTTTCAATTTTATGCATAGTATTATAAGGTCTGGAATTGCTCGTGTCAACGTCAAATGTTTCTTTATCGTACAGTTTAGTCCAAATTGTGTTCATAAAAGTTCGCACGTTTTTACAACCGAAAGAGAAATGTCCGACAATTTCGAATTTTGTTGAGGATTGTTGTAAAATAATAGTATTTCTCCAAGATAAACTGTCACAGCGTGATTTGTACTTTATAGACAGGAAATACGGTTAAGATTAGGTTGGTTTTGGTTTTTAAATCACGTCTACGACTTGGCAAATAGCGGCCATTTTTCACAATACAAGGTATAATAGGGTGGACCAAATTGGCTTAGAAAGTGATTTACAACTTAGCAAATGAAGAGAAGAACGAAATATTAGCAATAAATGTATCTTATTTCCGAGGGATAAGGTTTATTTTGTTTACAGAGTTGGCGATATGTGAATCGATTATCAAGGTAATTTACCAACTTTTTTATGTAAGGAAACATTTTTTGCAAAGCTAGTCTTATTTTAAATTATTTAGTAACTCTATTATAGAGTTAAAGTACGCTTTTGGTATTATTGACTCTGATTATCGTTAGTACATTTGAATAAAATACAACCATTTCTTCCTAGGTTTGTTTTATTTTATTAGTAACATTTGCCAGTACCAAGTATTTGTATGGAGGTGTGAGGTGTGAAACTGACAAGGTAAAATTAAGAAGAGAGAATTAGTTCTCAAGATAAGTATTAGAAGCACTGTTTATGTTTGTATACAAATATTTTTTCTATAAGGCACCGATGAAAAATACGCATATCAAATCTTATTAGAGCTAAGTACATAATTTGAAAACATCTCGTCTACACATCGCGACATTTTTGATGAAAATTCAGTAGATATGCCCCTCTCGTTGCTGATACTACTTCATAACAATTTTATTACTGTCAACAATACTTATTACGTGTATACTTTACGTCGACACGTAATACGAAGTTTTTCGTCGTGTTAATAAGAATACATGTTCAAAACGTCAGATCAAGTACACAGTGTACTTTATTAAAGTATGAGTACGTTCAGCGTGACGTCATAACACTGAATTATATACAAAGGGCCTATTTTACCTTTAGCTGTTGAAGTGTCTGATATACATCTAACAGATAAAACATCTTTGAATTAAATCCATCTTATATTTTTAAAGACTTTATATTTTGTCAATTAAGGTTATCAGGCACTTGTGGAACTGATTTTTGATTACTATCTGTCAGCTAAGTTTGGAATAGGTTATCACGCACTTTATCAACAAGTGGTAAAATTGTTTCTGATTTTATATCCTTTATAATTCCACTGCAGAAATGGCCTCTTCTGAAGAAGGCATGAGTATTGATCGCCACACTTGTTCAATGCGTATTAGCGATTTTAGGCCTCTATATTTATATGTTCTGGTTTTCTAACGATGTTTTCCTTTACCTTAAGTCTAAAATATTAAGATAAAATTAAAAAGAATATAGTAAAAATTTTAAAGTCTCATTGGTGCGAAGCGGGTGCTTTAACCACAAAGCCTTTACTTTGATTTTATAAAAGAAACTTAAAAGAAATTGATACGAAATATGTTCTCCTCTAAATAATAATCTTTAAAATAGACTTGTTTACAGATTCATTGTGAGCAAGGTGTATGACCCTATAAAAACCAAATGTTTCAAAACTTTATAATGCAGTTTAAAATATAAATTTAAAACATCTGGCAACCTTGTGATACGAACTTTTTTTCGAGTCTTGTGTATGTTATATTTTTAACTTTTACATTAATATAAATCAAATGAATAGTGGAATAAAGAGTTGTGAAATGAGATATTATTTAGGTGTCAAAAAGATTTAATTTTCACCTACTTACATGTCCGCTGGAGTACTAATTATATTTTTTTTTTGATAAAATAACCTGTAGCCACGTTATTCTTGCAACGGCCATTTTGCAAGTACTGTATGCGGCAGGAAAGTAGTAACTCAAAATTAACTGTGTGTATGTATTATCGTTACGCGTTTCGGCAGCTCCGTTGGAAAGCGCGCGTACGAAGATGTATGCGGTAGTACTTGCGCGTTGAACGAACGGCGCTGCTCAAGCGCTTGACTTTGAAACGCAAGTACTACCTCATACATCTTCGAACGCGCGCGCTCTGCTGAAACGCGTAACGATAAAACCAGCCTAAGACTAATTTATAAAAAATAACATATTTAACTTATTCACTAATAGGTTAAATGAACAGTGGGACCGAAACACAATTTTACTCATTATGCTTTTGAAATCTGTTCGTTTATAATTATTAGACTCTACTATCTACTAGGTACCTACTACATGCAAATAGTGAAAAAATTTCGACGACAATGTACACTTTCATTTTTAAAATAGGACTTTTTTATTTTTAAAAAGCTTAACAAAATTTGACAATGAGAAGTTTACTCAGCGATCTATAAGTGCATCAGACAATATCAATTTCAGATAGTCTGAGCGAAGTAGTGTCCTACAGTATATGTAGTTACATACTGACGATCGTTCCGTCAAATCACTTCAATTTCAATTTATTGAACAGTGAACTCTTTTCAATTTGTTTTTTAACTCGCTGTTTGAGTTTATAAAGTCCTCGATACTTTATAACTTATAACCATAATATATATTTGCTGGCATCTGATCATGACGGCCCATATCCCACTGCAGGAAAAGGCCGCTTCTTATACTGAGGAGGTATGAGCATTAATTGCCACGCTTGTTCAAGGCGGATTCTTGATTTCAGACTTCCTCAGAAGTCTAGGTTTCCTCACAATGTTTTCTTTCATCGTCAGTCAGTAATGTTGAGATAAACTTAGAAAGTACATATGATTTAAAAAATCACATTGGTATTTGCTCGGATTCGAATCCCCGACCTTGTGTTTACGAAGCCTTCACCACTGGGCCATTACGACTAGCTAGCATCTATTATGACGTTATTATTCTTTGCGAGTAGAATATGAATGACACTGGTATAAGAGGGTGGTGATTTTTACAAGCTAAGAAAAGTCAATAATACCTGACTGAAGTGGAGCTGGAGTGGGGAAAAAGTTCGTTGATAACAATAATTCAAATTATTTATTGAATGGCAACAGGGACAAATTTGTTAGTAACAATGTTCTTATATCTAATGTTAGTATAAACAGTAACAAATTACACTTAATGAGTTCAGATACAGATAATGAAGAGAAAGAAATAATTTATTTAGTGACAAAAACAACAAGACATCTATAAGGTTTTTAAAATAATTACTACATGGTCGCTCTAAGCGGACACTGATCCTATTAACAGTTTCAGGTGCAATCGAATGTGAGCATTTAAAAGTATTCGATCTATCATTGCTGTAAAAAAGAGACGATAATTAGGCTCGGCGCAAACGGGCCACTGATCACCGCCACCGACAGCGACTAAACACGCTTTTTCATAATTTTGTATAGGCACACATGAAGCCGGTGGAAGCCACTCGCTACAGCCGCAAAATGTTTGAAAAAGCGTGTTTATTCGCTGTCGTTGGCCACCGGTGGCGGTGGTCGGTGGCCTGTTTGCGCCGACCCTTTTATACTGTAATATAACCCACATCAATAAATTTGCCGAACATTAATAATTATTAAGCATCAAAATGATGAAAAATTATATGAGACAAGGAGTTCTATTTATAAAAATATAATTACTGTACCCCTAGGCTATTTTTCACGATAACACCGTTGGAATTTAACAAGGGATGTTTGGTATCCGACCCAAATTTTAGAGATTTTCGTCTAAACCATGCAGACGCAACAGGTTTTCGACCTAAATAAGCAAAGAGCTTTCATCCCTTGCTTTGAGGTTTGAAGGGATTTGCTTCTTTATCTTAAAGATTTGAGGTTTTCCTATAAGTGTAATTTTTATCTAGTTTTATATTATTTATAAGTTTCACGTGAGATTCTGCTCGTATTGTATTCCAATAAAAAGTGATATAATGACACTTTTTGTTAATATTTTAAACGTCGTGTCGTTTTATTTAAAGCGATATACGGCAGGTCCTCTACGGATAGAAAGCATGTCTAATGTACCTTTTTCCTTAATCCTTCATCACACTAAGCGATACACACAAACTGAAACAGTCTGGACAAATCTTACCTGGCTGCCATACGAGAAACACTAAACACTTTTCAATAATACCTACAAGATTAAAAATCTAAGCTTACTGTATCAGTTACGTATCAACCTGCGACTAAGCCTAAACTTTATATTTCATGGTTTTTATTTACGATGTAAACGAGATTTTGAATATTAATAACATAACGCCTCTATGTGAAATAATGCTTTGGTTTTCGTATGCGTAAATGAAATGAAAGGGGTTCATTCTCAAGCGTTAATTTAGGTTAATATTTCGGGTAACGAAGTTTTAACCCGGATTATATTGTGCTGAAATATAAAGTACTAACTGCTTATAGATTTACTCGGTTTGCGTTAAGAAGTCTTTTTATCATGAAATGGATTAATTGCTATCGGTTTACATACGACAAATATAACATTGCCATTTTCCCTAGAGAAAGGTGATAGAATGCTGGAATGTTTAACTTTGTAACACGAGAACGGTAGTTATCGTCATTAAATTTATACAATACTAGCCGCGCCCCACGGCTTCGCTCACGCGTAAAATATGCTTTGTTGTATCCCTCGGGAACCAGACCGATTTTTGGGATAAAAAAGAGCCTATGTCCGTCTCCGGCACCGAATCTATCTACATACCAATTTTCATCTAAATCGATTTAGTGATATAGGCGCTAAGAGTTTCTTATTATATTAATAGGATTAGTTTTAGCATTTAGCTTGTGCCAGTTTCTTGTTTCTACGATTTTAATGCGTATTATCGCCTTATTATTTAAGCAAAAGAGCCGTATTAGATGCCAGTTACGGTTGCATACCACGAGCTATTATTAATAATTGGAGATCATATAAGTTATTATTCCTAGAGGTTTTAACTTTACGGAACAGAAAACAAATGAATTAAAAGCACTATGCATACCAAGTAGTGTTTAAGTACCTATTACAATGACACGTTTTTAGTAGTATTTTTAATTTCTATAAAATTCTTGTGAAGTAGTTTTAGAGATAAAGTCTAAACAAAACCCTATTCTAAAAGCCCAGAATGTATAATAATATGTATTTTTGTTAAGCTTTAGTTAAACTACGAGCTTTCCGTGGCGCGGTTTCACCCGCGTCTTTGCTTACTGCTCTGCTCCCGTCACCAGTAGCGTAATGGTACATTGCCTAAAACTTCCTCGAGAACTTGGCTATCATACGCAAAAATAATTTTTCAAATCCGACTAGTAGTTTCAAAGATTAGCGTGTTCAAACAAAGAAACAAACTTATCCGCTTCATATAATAGTTTAGAAGTATAGATTTATGTGTAAGATGAATTTGTTTTTTAGACAAAACTCTGACCCAAAAATATTCGTGCCAACTGTGATAGTGTTGGTGATAAGTAGGTAGTCAGTATTTAATGTGGTGCTTGTTACTTACTGCAGAACAAAAATCATAATAATTAAAATAAATGTATGTCAGAGCACTTTGACTTTTGGAATCTCGCCAGAATTTACTAGCAGAATCACATCGCTGTTTTATTATTATTTATTATGTTTTCAAAATCTGCAACAATACTACAATATCAAGTATTACTAATACGAATATTTTTTGTATGTGATAAAGCTACAAAATATTCAGAAAATTAAATAAAAATATTGAATAAGATACGCTCCGCCGCGACAGTGTATCACTGCCGTGACCAGGATTCGAACCTGGGTTACTACGGCCACAACGTAGGGTCCTAACCACTAGACGATCACGGCTGTCGGAGCTGGTGACTGTTGTAGCGAAATACAACATTACATTGCACTTAACTAGAGCACTTTCACTTACAATTAGTTGCGGTGGCGCAAGCGATGATTATATACTTGTTTACTGCAACAGTATTACGATTAACAGTTACTTAAATGCAAAAGAAGGGCAAGCAATGGTGCTTGTAAATTTTTGGATGGGTAACCGGCCATATAATGACAGTACACACAATAATATAGCACTATGATTCTTAATTGCGCGACTGCCGCAGACAAGGAGGGAATTTAATGCTTGTTTTATTATGTGTTTGATGTAAATTTTATTTAGGTAATGCTGAGCTTATAGGGCTTGTGAGATTTTGTTGCGTATGCGCATGCAAAGAAATTCACTGCACTCGACCTATTTTGAATAAAATAACAAAAGTTATACTCCACCGCGACAGTGTTATCATTATCAATGCCGTGACCAGGATTCGAACCTGGGTTACTACGGCCACAACGTAGGGTCCTAACCACTAGACGATCACGGCTATTGGAGCTGGTATTTAATTTGTCTAAATTATCGATCACGTACCATGAACAATTAAAATTATAACTACACTGGCAACAAAATTGCATAACCGAAGCCCGATCAACCGTGAAAGTGGTCCCGTTTGAGCGCATTTCGTTTTAACTGGTCTAAAATTTAGCATCGTTATCACGAGCTCCGGTAGCCGTGATCGTCTAGTGGTTAGGACCCTACGTTGTGGCCGTAGTAACCCAGGTTCGAATCCTGGTCACGGCAGTGATACACTGTCGCGCGGAGCGAATCTTTTTGTTATAAATTCAAAATTTATTCCATTAAGATTTTTTTTTGTATAACATTGTGAAAGTGACATACAGAAGTGATTGGTTTACTAGTTGCTTTAATAATAATCTTCAGCTGAAAGAAGTTCACTGCTGGACATAGGCCTTCCCCAAATTTCGCAACCTTAACCAGTCTTAAGTCACCCTGATTCATCGGTTGCTCGCCATTTTTATTAGGTCGTAGGTCCACCTTGTGATGGGTCTGCTACCTCTGCTTGCCTGCAAGTATAATTTATAAGAAAGAAAGAAAGAAAAAAATATTGTCAACAATACAGTTGCGCAATAGAATGACAATAATATGAATACCAGTACTTTATCCCGCTGCAGAGTAAACGCCTCTTTTTATTCAAAGATTACATGATCTCTGTATCCGCATTAATTAACACGCTCACGGCGAGCTATGATATCTTTCAATTTTATTTCAATATTTGATTTTGTTAAATTCTGACTGTGACTTAATTCAAGAGTGAAGAACAAATTGGTGCGTTCGTTAAACAAGCAACCTCTTTGATTTTGTGTAATTTATACGAATACATGTATAATTTTATTAAATATACACAATGTGTAATTAATATATTCAAATAATTATACCTACAGCGATTTGATACTGAAGGATATTTTATGTCCGATGTTTATAGTATCAATAAAAATAAATAGGTTAATTAGAAAAGTTTTAAAACATTGACAATAACCCATTGCATTATTTTCTTTCTTTATTTTACATAATACGTATATTAAAATTTTCTTTATGAGCAACTAAGCTAACATAATATCGGCTTTTATATCCAATATATTATTATATTATCGTGTTAGGCCGCTATTAGACTATCACGTACGGTACGGTACGGTATTACGGTAGTAGATCCACGCTGATTTCAGCATGAATGGGCCGGATCGTCCGGGGAAGTACTACCCTCTCATAGAAGATCGACTTAAGAGTAGTAGTATCCGTACTACTGCGTTTCGTTCGGTGAGTGAGAGCACCGGAGGTCCAATTTCCCCCCTTTCCTCTTTCCTCACCTCCCTCATTCCCTTCCCCTAACACCATTCCCAGCCGCCATAGAGGCCACCATACCAGCAGTTTAAGACGATGGTTTTTGGTATAGTGGCCGCCACTTCTGGATTCCACTGACTGCTTACCACCAGGCGGGGTGGAATCACTTTGGTAGGCTATAATATAAAAAAAAAACAAAAATCAAAGAAATATGATCATAGATGTGTACGTCATTTTTAAATGGTCGATCAACAGATGAGGGGATATGACGGTATAATAACTACATGTGGTTATCTATGATCATAGTTTGAGAGTCGTAGAACTATGATCATAGAATTTGACAGATATGAAATCATATTTATAGGATAATGTAATACCGCTCTTACATGTAAACGAATATTGACGTTGATGTTTTTTACCCCAAAAATATACTTACATTAGAATTCAAATGTCATCTTACGTATAAACAAAAGATGGAAGTCATCTATCTAATTCAGTATCTGTCGAACAACATCTGTCACTTACTCTGAGAGCGTTGAAAAGACGTATCTTCACGTTATACAGAATTACGAATAGATGGATAAGTATTACCGTAATGTGTACAGATGATACGCATATTCGTATTTATATTATTCTTATATGTATAAACATAAGTACATTATATTTTACGGTTTATTAATAGGTAGAGCATTGTTTTGCCACACAATTCTTCTTAAAGTGCCTCTTCAAATTATAAAAGTAGGCCATTGCCATACTCCTATCTACTGCTGGATATTAGCTTTTCTCAAAAGTTTCCCAAAATCAAGCTTAGCAAGTAGAATAAGGAACATACTAATGTTGCCTGTTACCTTATAATTCTTTAACCGTCTCTTGCGAAGTAGTATTTAGCCAAACAAGGTCAGATATGCGGCAAATGATACTGTCGAGCTAAAATCGAGTGCATTCATAGCCTAAGGCAATACTATCGCTGGGCATGTATTTTACCGACTTTGTTAGTCCACGATTTATAACAAAATGTTTACGACTGACCAAACCTTTATTTAAAGACAGGACACAATATACGCCTCTACTCTCATAGCTGGTATTTTTTGACAAAACATTCCATATCGTTTTAGTTTTTTTTGTATTAGCTTACCTAAGTGACTCCACCCCGCCTGGTAGTAAGCAGTCAGTGAAATCCAGAAGTGGTGGCCACCATAGCAAAAGTCATCGTCTTAAACTGCCGGTATGGTGGCCTCCACTACGGGGCTGAGAATAGGGTAGGGAAAGGAATGGGGGAGGTGAAGAAAGAGGAAAGGGGAGAAATTGGGCCTCCGGTGCTTTCACTCACCGAACAAAACGCAGTAGTACGGATACTACTACTCTTATGTCGATCTTCTATGAGAGGGTAGTACTTACTTCCCCGGTTGACCCGTCCCATTCATTTGAAACCAGCGTGGATGTCCTACCTAAAAAATTATTGACGAATGAAAGTTTATTTTTAGTGTACAATTTACTTATGTGACAACCGATTAACTAGCCGGATTTTATTGGACCAAATTACTTATATAAAAAACCTTTATATAAAATAACTTTCGTATGTTAGTTCATTCAATTTGTAATCTAAAGCGATAATTTATAATCTCGGGATTCTCTCTTGTATACTATTGTTAGTAGTGTGCGTATATTAATTTCTCTCAAGGATTGTGTTTTTATGCAAAATACAGCAAAGCAAAATTGCTATTGTCTAGAAGTATTGTCCGTAGACTAGAAAATAGAGGCATTTATTCAATGCCTCTATTATTATGAGAACTACATTTTCTTATTATTGTCACGCAGCCGCGCATTAACTATTACTTAGTACTATTTTATTTATACTGTGGTGATACTACTAAATACTTTTTCACCACTATTTAGCCTCCATTTGTAGATACTTTGTCACTCGGACTGTTCAATTTATCTCAATTTGAACGTCGTCGAGTCGGTTGTAAATAAATCTATCTGTATGGAACCCAATCAAAGTTCAACTCAAATTCAGCCGTAAACCGTTGCATTAATTCACGTCAAAGTTTTAACTACAATTAATCATACAGATGTTTGTGCAGAAAACGAATAAAAAACGACTGAAAAAGTCTATCTGATCGGTTTCGAGGTAAACAATAGATATTTGTTCGGTGCCGTTTTTTGGTAGTAGGTATTTTTATTTTAAGTATTGAGCGATATGACGTAGGTCTCGATTTAATTGATTTTGTATGTGTATACAAGTACATAATCCTCTCCCTAAAGTAGGAGTTTTCTTTCCTATAAAATAAACCTCTTCCAAAAAGAAAAATTTGGAAGTTAGTGTTGATTACTCGTAAAAATCTTACATCATAAACATCATAAGTTATAAGAGAATAAATACCTAAAGTTTTGAGATTTATAAGTGCAAGTTTCCTTACAATGTTTGTTGTTTCTCGGCGTTAGATAATGCCCAAACATGGTGGCCAAATGAACCTGCACCTAATGACCGTTCAACACCGGAATGGCAGAGGCCGCCGCCACGGCCTTCAGCCATTC
Organism: Parascotia fuliginaria; assembly: GCA_963082885.1. Taxonomy (NCBI): domain Eukaryota; kingdom Metazoa; phylum Arthropoda; class Insecta; order Lepidoptera; family Erebidae; genus Parascotia; species Parascotia fuliginaria. Next base: position 20,294,617 of record OY720172.1, read on the forward strand.
CGGTGTGGGACCGTTCCGGTAGCGGACGTCCGCACTACCTTCTTGAGCTCCATAAGCGGTGAAAATTATTTCACAGTGAAAGTGCTCTCCCATTTCAGTGTGGAACGGCTCGAACGAGTCAAGTAAACTTAGATATTACTAAATGAAACATCTTGTAGGTGGCCGTTTTCTAACCTTTTATGACTTACCTATATTTAATTTCATTAAATAATGTTATCTGAAACCAAACAATTTCATTTCATTTTGAATTTAAAATTATGAAACGCAAAAGTTTGACATAAAAGCTAAATGTTGCCAACTTTTTAATTATCCACAACTTCTGACGTAGGTTGTTAGCAAAAAGTATTTGATACGCAAAAGGTTTCACATTTTGAAATACGAGTATCTTACGAGAGATTATGCAAAAGTGCCAGTTGGGTTCTTTGTTAAAATTTGTAAAATGTAATACTATTTGTTCCGATTTCAATAAAAAATTTCAAAAAAATACTATCTTTTTTTTTATACCTATTTTTGCCTATCAAAGTGACTCCACCCTGCCTGATGGTAAGCAGTCAGTGGAATTTAGAAGTGGTGGCCACCATACCATCTTCTCAAACTGCTGGTATGATGGCCTTCACTATGGCGGCTGGGAATAGGGTTAGGGGAAGGAATGAGGGAGGTAAGGAAAGAGTAAAGGGGGGAAATTGGGCCTCCGGCGCTCTCACTCACCGAGCGAAACGCAGTAGTACGAATACTACTACTTTTACGTCGATCTTCTATGAAAGGGTACTTCCCCGGACGATCCGGCCCATTCATGCTGAAACCAGCGTGGGCAGCCTCCTGATAGTAAGTGGTAACCTTAATCTATAGACATGGCTGTATTTTCTAATCATTGCAGAAATTATGTTCAGAAAACACAACCAAGCCCTTGCCGTAGAGAAGGGTATGAAGAAGGAAAAGGAAAAGGAGAAGGATCGAGGGGGTAAATGGGCTTGCTTTTTTACAACTTCAAGTGACCATTTGAATTAATTTCACTTTGGGCTTCTGAGAAAAAAGGGTTTCATCGATCGACAGACAAACAACAAAATGATACTATAAGGATTCCGTATTTACTTACTATCTATAATATAAAAATGAATCGCTGATTGTGTTGCTAAGCGCAAATCTCGAGAGCAGCTGAACCGATTTCGCTAATTCCTTTTTTTTTTAATATTCTTGAAGTACGAGGATGGTTCTTACGGAGAAACATTTTAATAATTGTCTGAAAAAAAAACAGTTTTCTATATTCCTATGCAAAAGTATTTTTATTTATCCCAAAATGTTTAAAAAAATGTCCACCCGTGCGAAGCTGGGTCGGGCCGCTAGTAATGTAATAAAAATATACATTACCATTAAAAATTTCAAGTTTTTTAGTTGCCAGACTTTGCTTTCGTATAATTGTAAGATAAACTTATATAACCGCAATACATATCGATCGTCTTAGTTACACAACTTTGCCCTAGTCAAACATGTTTACTTTCAGACCCTTGCTAAGAGGCCGCTAAGTTTGCGGACCTCCTGCAAATAAGTGTCCCTAACAATCGATACTGTGAAGAATGCCGTATTGTAAGGCTCTATTGAAGGACGGTAATTAATCTCTGTAATAATGACTGGTGAAAAGAGGACCTTTGGCGAGATTAGGCATTTCTTCTTTTACTTGTTGAGTCGACAAGTGCCAATATTGGCCCACAGTAGACATTGAGTAATATTGGTCAATATTCTGCTACGTTTTAGGTGTAATTTATTACGCAACTAAAGTGACAAACGAGCATCAAGCAGTGTTTGCTTGATGAACAGGCAACAGCTACTATCAGTCTATGAACGCATGCAATCAAAGGTACGGCAGTTTCTCATACTACTTTGTAAAAGTACATCGCAGTTTTTATTTTTTTTTTATTTTTATATTATAGACTACCAAAGTGACTCCACCCCGCCTGATGGTAAGCAGTCAGTGGAATCCAGAAGTGGCGGCCACTATACCAAAAGCCATTGTCTTAAACTGCTGGTATGGTGGCCTCCACTATGGCGGCTGGGAATGGGGTTAGGGGAAGGGAATGAGGGAGGTGAGGAAAAGGAAAGGAGGGAAATTGGGCCACCGACGCTCTCGATAGCCCAGTTCTTGAGGAAGGTTACAGGCTATGTAACATCACGGTACTCGTGACAGGAACAGAACAGTAACCGAAGATGCGCTGCTGAAAGCTAGTTATTGATATACATCGAGACAAGGCCAGGCAGCGTTCTGAACAGGATTCCCTATTAAAGAGTTTCAGAAAATAAACTTGCAAAGTGTATAAATAATTCACATTGCACAGGTTTGAATCGTCAACTGTTTGCATAAGGCAGAATGTCGTAACCACTACACCATCAAAGTTTTAATCAACAGTTCTAGCTAGCCGTTATATTATTAGCATAGTTGACAAAGGTTCGGTAAATGGAAACGGACACCCGATACAAGCCAGTAAACAAGTGAATGAATAATTAATTAACAAGAACAAATTTGAATAAATTAAGAGAGATGACAGTGATATTTTGCCTCATTTTTTACCCTCAACTAAAGTAGATCAGTATAAGGAATAGTAAGTACAAAAGATGACCTTATTATCGAAGAGTAACTGCGATTAGAATACCAAATGCTGCGTAATGTTACAGTGAGTTAGCAGTTTTCATTCTTCTTAAGGAAAACTTTAGTGCCATAAGCTAATTAAAAATACATAGGCGAATGAATTTAATATCTGTACAATGAATTGGTGACAAAGTGAAATATTAAAATTTTGGAAAATGAAAAGCGCCTCTGGTATTTACTCTGAAAACTAAATTTAAACTATCAACGGAGTGAGACACTCAATCTGCTCATAAAAAGCAGCAGCGACCACTACTTTATGCGTTAGTTGTGTTTTTAAGACGTAATCAAGTTATATTTTATTTCTAATATACAAAAATTACAAATTATTTAACAACCTAACACCTTCAATACTCTCGGGTCAAATACGTCCTAACACGCGCTTGATAGGGTATGTACGACCCCTGAACATTGCTCGCCGATCCGGAAAACGAAGGGTAAGACAACGTTAGCCGGATCAAATGTCTTCATCTATATGCAAGGTATTGAGTTAGGGTTGGGTAATTGATTGTGCTGGGTCAGTTTACGTTAATGATAAATAACCTAGCTTTGAGGTGTAGACGATTTTAGGGTTTGGCAGTTTGGATAGCTGAATGGTTAAATTATTTGACGGTAATAGAGATGTGTTTTTAAATGACGATTAGGAACAAGCTGACCGTAGGTAGCATTTTCCACCCATCATAAACTTCAGAATTATCAGCTACTTTATTTTTAAGTCTTTGAGCGCCACGTCGGTCACCGGTGACCGCTAACATTAAATTTTCTATTGTGTCTGGTTGCATGGCGTTCAAATAACAAAGAACAAAGAGAAAAGATTACTTTTCCTAATACCAGAGTCTAAAACGTTTAACGATTTTATCTGAAACGAAGATCTAGTTGCATTTTTGAAGTTATAATACTTTTGGCGCGATTCGGAAAAATGATGAGAGTGAATTTTTACGATGCACGCACACACCGACAGAAAAAAACAACACCCTGAAGTTAGTTGCGAACCTTTTACACCCTGAAGTTAGTTGCAAACCTTTGTGTGTCGTATCAGTACAAATAATCAGTGTGAATAAATAAAAAATATATTGGTTTATATCAATTCAATTATATTTATGACGGTGATAGATATTTTTTATTGATCATTTATCAGTAAAAATATTTATTTTGAATGTTAGTGGTAAAAGTGGTTTTAATATACCGTTTTAAGTGCATTTATAGATTTGAGGTTAACTGTTATGTATATAAGCGTTGTGTTATTATTTGGTATTTTTGGATTGTTACGCTAAAGAAGTATAACTTCTTACGTGCGTACATGAGTACACACACTTTTTTTTGTTAATAAAAGATCTTGGACCATTAGACGGATTCGCTTCAAATTACTGTAAAAAAGACTGATGGATACTTTTTGTACTTCTGTGTCGGAAAACAAATTGGTCACTAAGTAGTCGCTTGCTATTCCACGCGTATCTAGACAAATACAGTTTCGAAAGAATTACGTGACAAAACTCGAAATACTGTAGCCCTACTAAGTACATGTTTACTATTGAAATTAAAATTTCTCTTCCTGGTGCATCGTGTTGTTAGTAAGCTCAAATTAATCATGGTCTTCAAAAGTATAACATTGCTGAAGAAAGAATTGTTTAAAGCTCTAACCAATTTTAAACCGCCATCATTCTATCTGTTTTCACCCATCTTTGCCGAGTCGCCTTTTTCTCCAATAGTAGGTACACATAATATAATACATCATCAGCACACGACTTTACTAAACAACGTTAGTACGCCCAAAGTAAGCATATAGCTTGTGTTACGCGTTCTGGAATGCGGATAAACGTACTCATACACGTTATTTTTGTAAATACATACATATTGTAAGTACACTAGCTTTCGGCGGCGCAGTTTCACCCGAATCTTTGCTTAAAGCTCTGCTGCTGTCGCCAGTAGCATGATGTTACATAGCCTTCCTCGAGAACTGGGCTATATCAAAAAGAATTATTCAAATCGGACTGGTAGTTCTAGAGATTAGCGCGTTCAAACAAACAAACAAACGCCGCTATATAATAGTATAGATAGAAACACCCAGACCAATACAAATAGTCATTTTCATGCACACAAACATTTGTACTGCTCGGGAATCGAATCCGCGATCTCTGCGAGACAGCCCGTACACAGTACGACCGAACCACAGAGGTCGTCAAAATGTATGTTTATATTTACTTTACAAGCTAAGACTAAATAAAAATTGAAGATCGCTACAATATTAGTCTCGAGAATATACACAACTCAACGCTTGGATTAAAAATTCTGCCAAGCCACCGTCTAAGCCGATTGACCATGCGGGTCTTATCAGAATCTTCGAGATAACTAAAGCCTTTTATGTCTATAGCACATAACGAGATAGCTCCTTTTACAATGTTTTTTGGTTTATAACGCACCGTGTAATGTTGGGGCCTGAAACGCACGATATAGAGAATATAGTTAATATGGTGTGTATATATATGGGCAAAACGAAACGTGGATCTAATAGAAAGAAGAACTTCGTGAAAAAAGAGGCTAAGCGTACGCTTAATACACACCTACTTCATAGCAAATGTATTTAAAAAAAAACAACTTCATAGTGCGGGAACTGTCTTTTTAAAAAGAAAGAAATAAAGTAACCAGTAATCATAATTACTATATTTTTTAGGACCATGATATAACATATTGTTAAGTTTTCAGACTACCTCTAAAAAAGGCTTCTATCTTACCCTAGTATTAAACACTTTTGCATAAAACTTATGAAAGTTCTCGACTTTGTTACCTTTTGTTCGCGTTGATGCACAATTTTATAACAATGGCGTAGAACAATGAAGAAATAGTGGTCATCTACTGTGGCTCCGGACAAATTAAACGTTAAGAATTTACTCGGTCTATATTGTATAAGTTATTCTACCTTATGTACAGCTTGTAGAAAGAAAATTTAATCTCGAGAACGCTTTGAGACTATAAACAAAAAGAACAATTTTAATAAAAAGAAAAAAATAGAACTGAATTTGTTACGTTTCTTCTTACGACGTTTAGCATTCTATAGTCAAGGTACATTTCGATAAAGTAGTTAGATCTGTAGCGGTTAAAGCCCAACCTATACTTTTTCTAATAATAAAATAGATAAAATATAAATCTTTCAAATAATATCACTATTTTCTTAATGTTTGTAACAATCAATTTAATTTTTGCATAAAAATACAATATAAAATGTCAATAGTGTTTTTTAAAAAGAACGTAATATTTCTCAAACATGGCAACTGTTTTTTAAATTGCCCTAAAGTTTTAAGAAAAAATTCACGACAAATTGACTGTTCTTTAAAAAGTAAAGAACTTTTTAAATAGGTATGTAGATTTTGGCACGGACCGCCAGCCTTGTAATAAAGTAGGTGTACAATATTTTATAATACATAAATACCTCAATTTTCTTTTAAAAAAATTTTCTTACTCGCCCGTAAAATATAGAACATGTTCAAATATTATTAGCGAATTTTTAAAGCGTTTTCAAAGGACCTTTAAAGCTTCTTCTTCGTGACACTCTTGTCGGAGTGGATGTGGTTGTCATTTGGTAATATTTCACGCCACTTATTGATTTAAAGTGTGCTACTTTTCATACTGTATACCTAGCTTAGACACAAATAGTAACTATTTTTTTTTGCTGATTAATTACAAATGATAGCACTATTCGAAGCAGCTATATTGTCTATCAAGGAATGGGAATATCAAGAATTGGACAGCAGTGATATTTTCGTATTAAATGTAACTAACCTTTTTGTGTGGTGACAATACTTCACCTTTTAAAGAGAGACCATATTCAAGCAGTGATTGTTTTCAGGCAGATCGTTGCATCGTTATTTAAATATGGATAATGTAATGATAGACTTCAAGATAGAAAAAAAAGTACTTTCTCTTAGCAGACATGACTTTCGAATGGTTCTATCCAGTTGGGGAAATGCCTAAGAATGACAGGAGTTATACTTGAGTTATACAAAGGAATACGCAATACGCATCTATGTTTTCAACATTATATTCGTAAACTAATTAGCGCATAATTTAGCACACCGGAATTTGAACGTAAACATAACAGTAATGCAGTGCGAGACCTTGAGTACGGAATATGTTACATTGTTTATATTGAAAACAATATAAACAATATTGTGAATATATACCTTACATAGTGGTAACGCTACGCAGCATTAATTCACTCACCGAGAGCGCTGGCAGGCCAATTACCTCCTGTCTTTTCCTTTTTCCTTCCTCGTCCCCTTCTCACACGGACGGCAACAGCTATATTGGTTTCTAAGCATTATTTCTGCAATGCTTAGAAAACACAGCCATGTCCTTAGGTTACCACGTACCATCAGGTAAGCCTTTTGCTTGTTTGCCATCAATCTTGAATAAAAAAACATACTTGGTTTTTTTTTGTTTGAAAGGTGAATTAGCCTGAAGTTTTAGTAGCTATGTTTGATGAAAATTGGTTAAAGATGGCCGGCGCCAGAAAATGGTGGATTTTATATTTTTCACAACTCCCTATGGGTATCAAATGAAAGGGCTTGACTAGTAGAATAATGTACACTATTACGGGCATTTTTTAAATTTTCATTTTATATGTTGTATTTATTATTCGTGTCTTCAAACCTAAGTAAATATTAAGCCGAACTGCTAACTAAAACTGTTAAAACTATGTTTTGGAAAAGCACATCTAATGCAGGGCACTATAAAGACTTTTTTTCTATAACATATCTAAAGCACATGGGGCGCTTAGGGCAGTCCTTTTTATTTTTGTACGCGTTTGTGCTCTTCGTCTGATAATAACAATGCTGTTATATGTCTCTCGTTGGACAGCTAGTAGCTTATATGTTTTGATAGCAATTTAGAGCACGTGTCGTGTCTATCATAAATTTTATTTATAAAAGTTCTATAGATGGAAAAGTTGCAGCAGACTGTAAGGTAAATAAATAACCGTATGCCCGACGTTTTTTTTCTATTTTTAATCATAGTTATTTAATCCATATTGTGCCACTGCTGGGCGCAGATATCCGCTTTATTTTCCAATCCTTGTCATATTTATCCATCGTTACTTAGGCCTGCCTAAATATTTTTACTTCTTTTTGTATTTCCCAGCCCATTGTAATCCCACTCCAGGGAAAGTTCTTTTCTAGTATAAAGACAAGAATATTGATCGCCACTAATGCACAAACGCGAATTAGCAATTTCAAACATCAGTTGGAGGTCGACCCTGGATTGTAGCATATGATAATAATATAATAATCTTAATGCTATTTCTTTTTAATAGTTTTATATGAGATTGTCAAAATAAAATGTTTTCTTTCTTTTCTATCGTTTATAACGCAAAAATACAGTCGTTCACCTCAAACTGAAAGACATTAAAATAAATTTACGACGAAGCAATCTGCATAGATTTGTCTCTGAATAAAAGAGTCTTTTGTTTTTCTTATTGCTCAACTTGATAAAACCGCACAAATAAAATAGATGAAAGTTAAATGCCCGAATGGAGTATTTTTAAAAAATACTACTTGAACGTGAATGGTTCTGAAAACTTTGTAGAACCTTGTCGCGATTAGGAACTATAATAAAGTCTACAGCTTCACCGCAGAGTGGTAAAAATGATCATTAAATCTTATAAATTCGTATAAAGAAGGTACAAGTAGTATAGTTACGTTAGTTAAAATAAAAATAATAAAACTTTATTTCCAAAAGTAAGTACATAACATAGTTTTAACATTGACCCCAAACTAGGCAAGCCTGTATCTTGGGTGCCAATAAAGTGGATTTACCTATAGATTTGTAACAAGATTAACATTGTTTAAATATTTAGCTGTTGAAATCATACAATGCAAAATAAAATAAAAAATACAAGGAAAAAAAAAAAAAAAAAAAGTGTGTGTGTGTGTGTGTGTGTGTATGTGTGTATGCGTGCGTGCGTGCGTGCGTGCGTGCGTGCGTGTGTGTGTGTGTGTGTGTGTGTGTGTGTGTGTGTGTGTGCGTGCGTGCGTGAGTGTGTTGTCAGAGTGGTGCGTGCACAAACTTATTTCACAACATTAATCATCTTTTCTGCCTCATCATATGATAATTTTAATAGCCAGGACCTTAATCTATTTTTTATCTCTTTACGAGAGCAACTCCCAATGCTACAGTGATTTATTACCATATTATAGATGTGAGGATGCAAATAGTGTGGGAGCCTTTGCGCATACGATGATTTAACTGCGGGTGTAGGAACTCTGAATTTTCGTTTGGCTAGTAAGTTGCTTAGATCAGACCTTTTCGAAGTTATTATGTGCATCTTAACAGTTACGGTTAAAATGTACAGTTTCCTTACGCTCATTATGGGGATTTCTGAGTAAAGACGTTCTGTAGGGAAACGATAAGGTTTTTGCAGTAATGTTTTAAGGACTGCACGTTGTGCTCTTTCGATATTTATCATGTGAGTTTTTGCCGCACCTCCCCAAACACTTATGCAATATTGTATGAGCGACTGGCAGAGTGCTATATATACTACTTTTCTAACATCAGCAGGTGCGCAGTCTCGTATCAGTTTCATAATATATATTTGCTTGCGAACACGTTTCACTAGATCCCCAATGTGAGATCTGAATGATAGGTGCTGATCGATTATCACTCCTAGGTATCTCAATTCATCCACTCTATCAAGCCTATCACATGAACAAATAATTTCGGTATTAAATGTGTTTTGGCATACGCCTTTGTGAATCTTCAAACTCAATGACGGTATTTGGGTTGCAAGTGTTTTTCTGAAGACAATATATTTGGTCTTATTAACGTTTAGTGTCAGCAAATTCATGTCAAGCCAGTCTGCAATCCTTCTCATTCCTGCTTCAGCTGTATGGTAGACGTTTTCCCAATTTTTCCCATGACACAACAATACAGTATCATCTGCATAACAAATCAGGTCAGCATTCCGAATTGCAATTTTTAGTATATCATTTATGTAAATAGTGAAAAGTGTTGGCCCAAGTATACTGCCCTGCGGCACTCCAAAACTGATTTCCTTTTCACCACTTACAACGTTTTCCACTCTGATGCATTGGCGTCTATTATTTAGATATGTACAGATCCAGTTGAGCGATGTACCTCTTATTCCTGTTTTTTCTAGTTTCCTAAGTAGGATAGGAATTGAGATAGTGTCGAAAGCCTTGGTAAGGTCTAAGAAAATTCCAAGGCAATATCCTCCACCATCGACATGCTTAGATGTTATGTTGGTAAGCAGTTCAACCGCATCTGTAGTAGACTTTCCTTTTCTGAAACCAAATTGTCTTTCAGACAGTAAAAAGTTGCTCTCCAAGTAGTTAACTAATCGAGTGTTCACTAGTTTCTCCAGTATTTTAGAAAAGATGCTAAGCAGCGATATTGGTCTGTAATTTTCCGGAGAGTTCTTTTGTCCGGCTTTGTGGATAGGAGATACCAATGCTATTTTCCAATAATCAGGGAACACTCCTGTTGAAATACTTAGGTTACATATATAAGTGAGTGGATCCAATATAGTATGCCTTATCGCTTTTATTAGAGACGGTTTAAACCCATCGAAGCCAGGTGCGCTATCGTTTTTAAGGCTTTTTATAATAGAGTCCACTTCATAAATGTTAGTAGGCACCATAAACAGTGAGTCAACAGGAGATGTGCTTATGTCAACATTGGTAGCAAGAGCTTCTTCGGAAGTTGAAAGCCGCTTTAGTATCTGCTCAGACAAGGTTCTGCCTACTGTTGTGAAATAGTGGTTACAGTAACTAAGCGACTCCTGGGCGTTTTCTTTCACATTCAATAAGTCAGCGGAGTCATTTCTTGCCTGTCGTATCTCACATATATCTTTTATCGTGCTCCATAAATTCTTCGGATTATTCCTGTTATCTTCTAAGGATTTACTATCGTAGTTTTCCTTTGCTTTACGTAGAATATCTATAAAGAAGTTCCTGTACCTAGTAAATGACAGTTTTAGAGTGTTATTGTCCGGATCAAGTTTTACCTGACGATGTAGACTGTCTCTATGACGCATACATCTCATCAATCCAGGTGTTATCCACGGCTTTAAATTTAGTTAGTTAGTTAATTTAATTTAGTTAGTGATTAAGACAACCTTTTAGTTTGAAACATGATGAACATCAGAATGTCAGCGCTGCTTGCATATTATAGCTTCTCTCTTTTTCATGGTACGCATAGTAATTTACATATTTTATTTATTTTTGTGTATTTTTGTTTTTAATATTTGTAATTTGTGCCAAATAAATAAAATATTTCTTTATTTCTTTCTATCATATTTGAGTACATAATTGTAACTTTGTCTTGACTCGGTTGAAAAATGTCAAACTCATCGAAATTCTTCTGCGATATAAGAATTGATGTTCACCACGTTTCACTGCCGCTATTTGTCACCGAATAAGATTGATTATACGAATACGTGGCGGTTATTTTCTATGTTATCGCAATTCGGTTTCATACTACTTTTAAGTTGGCTTCAATCGTTTTTATCTTAAATAATGTTAGTTATCGTAATCCATATTAATATTCTAAATGTTAAAGAAAACTTGTTCGCTTATCACTAGATAAATTAAATACTTGATGGCTGCAAAGAATGTATTTTACTTTTGACATTGGTGTTCTTACTGACTAACACCGATAGGTCAAGGGTATTATGATGACACTTTTCTGATAAACATTGAAGAGTCAACAAAAACAAAACACACCGAGACCTTGTATGTACATGAAAACTCGGGAATTACCTGTCTTCTTCCGACGAGGTTTAAATAGAGCATTAATTTCACGGTAGGTAGCTTTGTTTAGTCCCTGGCATTGCAAAAGTCCATTTAATTAGTTTTATTTATTTTTTTATTTAAAATACATTTATTTAGTATGAAATTCTAGCTATCTACATCAGTTATGGTTGAAGCTATAACTTAATCTTTCACAACGTCAGCTACTTACGAGATTTTGTCACAAGAATTTCACGTAAAAATGTTTAAGAGCTCTTTACACTGTGATAGCTGAGAATATCAGAAATTAACGCGCGATTACTCGACATAATCTACGTCACGTACCTTTAAGCTGCAGATATTATGTTTTTATACAGCGGTAATTTATCTTAAAGATGACAAGAAAAAACATCAAAACTTTTTTTGCAAAAAGTATGAGTTTGTTAAAAAATTTGTCACGTCATTTAGATTTTTTCTAGTTTTTCTTCTAATTTTCTTTCTACTTTTTAACCGACTTTAAAAAGGTTACACGTGTTACAATATCTTCGCCGTAAACCGATTTTAATGATTCCTTTTTTATTGAATAAGCCTAAACCTCGAGGATTTCCTACAGGTACCCATTTCAATTGGAAATTAGAGGTTGAATCCCGTTTATTGAATTACATTCACCGACCCCATCCCATTAACCGATTTTATTTAGAAAATCGACATTAAAATTTGTCTTGTAGGTATGCATAAACTTAATTTCTAAATTAGTAATCCATTAGAAGGTTTTGTGTCTTATCTTGCAAAATTGAATATAATATTAAAAAAGAAAAGATGAACAATGTTGTAGTAATGTATAATAGAAGAGAATAGAATAGAACTATGTAGTGTGTTATAAGCACTGCTTTTATCAAAGCTTTTTACACTCAGTGACCACATGACTAGACAAAAAGTATTTCAAAGGGTTTTTTTACTCAATATAACTGTGGCACTTCTTTGTTTGTCGCAGAAACATATATTTAAAAACTTACTGTGCTTAGTAAATAAAAATAAATAATAATAGAATCTCATTGTTAACTGAAAGTTTAAGTAGAAGTGTTTAACACCTACGTTTTGCCTACTATATTTGGGTCTCAAGACAGCAGCGATTGTTGCCCTGTTACTATTTATTAGACATCAGATGTCGTGCTATTACTGAGAATTTTTCGTCAAAAATATGCAATTTCAATGTACATGGAGACCCTGAGACTTCTATATCCAAGTCCGTACAGAATACCACTTATCTACCAATGCATAGTAAAAATCATTAAACTAAATAAAAGGTAATTTGATTATTATTTGCAAACATAATTGTACACTAAGCTACAAATAAATCTCTTTGTTGTAAGAGGCGACACATAGTGGACTATTTATCAAATTAACTCGTAAACGTCTGTTGGGAAAATGAACAAGCTCATGTAAGGTCAGTAAAGGGAAACTTTGAGATTAGAGAGTTAGTGGCGTGATAATAATTTTTGTTCATGAAAGTTCGCGTTGTGTGAAAGCTTTATAAATGGGTAATATTTTAAAGGATATTAAAGCATAATAATAGTTAAAAATAGAGCTTAAATATATATCGCTATCACAGCGCTATCATCGCGCTCGTCAACGAAATGGTAAGCACAATAATGTGATATTTACTCAAGTAACACTGCTGCTTGATACCAGGTATTTTATCTTAGTCGCCTTTTAGGACACCCATGGGAAGACCTGGGCTTATTCCACTTTGTTTTATTAGCCTACCAAAGTGACTCCATCCCGCCTGATGGTAAGCAGTCAGTGTAATCTAGAAGTGGTCACCATACCAGCTTCTTAAACTGTTGGTATGGTGGCCCCCACTATGGCAGCTGAGAATGGGGTTAGGGGAAGGGAATGAGGGAGGTGTGGAAAGAGGAAAGGGGGAAATTGGGCCTCCGGCGCTCTCACTCACCGAGCGAAACGCAGTAGTACGGATATTACTACTCTTACGTCGATCTTCTATGAGAGGGTAGTACTTCTCCGGACGATCCGGCCCATTCATGCAGAAACCAGTGTGGACCTACTACCGTGTTCCATGTACTAGACGGGTAACAACATGGTCAATATTAAGTAAAATATGTCAAAATTGAGCATAGTCAGTTTACGAGAATGGCACTTGCGCCCTATTAAATTGACGGTGATGGACCCGAGATATAAGCTATGAAATTTTGGTGAGCATGACAATACGGGATTAAAAACAAAACTTTCGACACAATTTGATGAAAAGACGTATGGATGGTGTTCATATGAGCATCCTAAAGTCCAAAGATAAACAACAAGACTAATCAAACTGTTGGAACAACATGACGATTAGACAGTTACTACTATAGTCTTTATGCGGTCGTGATAAAAGCGATTATGGCGTGGCGACAACGTTATTACATACGTGTACTGAAGTTTAATGTCTATTTATATTAGGTACAGTCAGAAATAAACAGTTAGTTTCAGATGTTCATGTTTAATATTTTAATTTTTTTATGTTATTAGATCTCGATTGCTTGTAAAATATTTTATGTTGTAAAGTATAGGGATAGTAATAATGCATGAGAATACATATAAATTTTAAATTTCTAACGTCATTGTTTTCACACGTGTACTGTTTACATACGTCAATCTTGCTGTTAATCGTTATGACGTTTATGTTTACTTGAATTGACGTGACATAACACCACATAAATTCTATTCTATGCTAGAAACAAAATGTTATTGTATCGGCATTTTTAGAAAACAAAATTACAATCGAATTTTGCTTTTTTAATTCACAATCTTTTTTTGTTTTTTTTGGGGTCTTATCAGTTTTTTAGATTTATTTACGCCCTAAAACCTCCAGTTCATAACACTTAACTTCTGACTTGTCTACTGTTTCTGCAGACAAATACGAAAATTGCACTTTCACTTCAATATTACTTACGTACAATGTCGTTTGCTGTCTGTACACTCGATTGTGTGAAGTAATGTTCCAGTTGCATAATCAGTGGCAGTTCGAACCAAAGCGTGCTTCCCATTTAGTCTCCGAGGAGCTATAAACGTCCGGGGGTGTCCAAGGCTATCCTTTGAGGGAAATAGATAGTAAATATGTGAAACTCAATCGTAACCTCGTTTAGGTTGTTTATCAAAGTTTATGGAATTTGAATATGAGACTTTGGTTTGTAAAATGGAAATGGGAAAGTATTTGTTTGATGAAGTTTATATTTTCTTTTATTTGTGTAAATGTCTGCGAAAATGGGTTTAACTTACCTTATGGTAAACAGTCAGTGGACTCATGGTAGTAGCGCTGACAAGGCGTGGTTGCTCTTACTATGGCGGGATTTTGGGAGTTATTTTTCACGCCTTTTTTTAAAAAACTCGGTACAAAATCAAAAGAAAGCAACAGCAATGTGATTAAGCATCTTATTGGATTGCTATAATTTTATTGGCATCATATCGACAATTTTGCAAGATCGTATTTGAAACGGTGTCCACCAATTTTGGACCACGCTGACTACTACTATCAGGCATCGTAAACTCACATAAATTTTATTCAACGTCTTTGAATTTATAAAATGCATTGATTACGTCACAAAATCAACAAGTAATCAGCACTCTAAATGTTTACATTGAAACGAAAAAAAATCCACTAAAGTAAGTTATACAAGAATATATTTGGTTTACAGAGCATGTTTGTTTTATCTAGGAGTGTTGGTTTTTACTCCGCAAAAAATACAGAGGCTCTACATATCCCATATTGGAATATGTTTGTCAGGCATGTCCTTGTATAAAAGTATTTGTGGAAGACTCGAACCGTATTTGATAATGTCAATCATAACACTATCTTTTGTTTTTTTTTTTGTTTTTCTCATAGTAATATCTATTTAAACTTCTTATATAGGAATGAACGAAAATATAGTAAGAAATTGAGTGCCGCCTCTCGTAGGGTAAGCCATCCTAATGTAGACTCCAGAAAACTTGAACATTTAAAACAAAAATAACAATATGTCCCCAGACTGGCTCTGTGGTTTATTGGGAGTGTCACGTATAGAACTCGGGTTCGATTTATGGGTAAAGTGATATTGGGTTTTTGAACAAATTCTCAATATTGATTCTGTGTCTAAAATAATAAACTTTATTACCTGGCCTACCCTTTATCGCTGCCCTTTGAAGAAAAAGACATGATGGCTATAGTTATGTTATGATTTATTAGTAGTGTATTTTTAACTTTTTTTTTCCGTAAATTTCAACAGAATTGCGATACAATTTCAGTAAATAACTTAATTATGAATCTCATAAAGCTCATTTTATTGATTTAGCTTCTAGTTATAATTGAACTATAACATATTTTAGTTTTAGATAAAATATAACACAAAACATACTTTTAACTCACCTAGTTTATGGTTAACTGTATATTTATGTACTTTAAAGTTCTATTTACGATCGTGAATTATAGAGCTCACTGAAAATTCGTTTTGAAACTTTTAATTTCCATGCTAATGTGTTTTGTTCGTTATTCTACAAAGTATATATAAAATAGCCATGTCCATAGTTTATGGTTAACACTCGCCATTTCAACTACATCGCATGTTTATTATTCACCAAAGATACTCGTGTATAAAAATCAGTAAAAGTGTACAATAATATGTGTGCAAGAATGAATAGCGCTCCTAGTAGATAGTCTGAGAACTATATTTTGCCATAAAAATTACGCTGTCACTTGTAAAAGTTTAATAGAAATTTCTTTGTCATAAACTCGTAATCAAAACAGAGGGCCTAGACAAGTGACTAAGTATCTTTAAAGCCTCAGTGTACATTTATTATGCTGATTACAACTATGCTTGCGATTTTTTTGGCCTAAATCAAATTTTGATAACTTCACCCAAAGAAATAAAGACGTTATTACATTTGAAGGGTGAATGTCCCAGACGTAGTCATACTTCGACCTCATTTCGCAGATCCTTCCGCATTGAAGGGTTTGATTGAGCGAACCTATATTTCTTTGCAGGGGTTATGAATAAAATTGTACCAGTGTATTCTTATCCTCGATATTCATTTTTTTGACCTAATTACATTCGGGGTATAAAAGAGTACGGATTCAGGTGTTATTCAAACTCCAAGACGTAATATCATATATCTATCGATCTGAAATCTTTCAATTTTTGATACATAATCTGTGATTGAATAGTAAGAAACCTACTTTAGACATTTCTCATGAGCTATTGCTAGATAATGTTTTTATAGGTACAATAATATGAATCGTATATGTGTGAGTAAATATTATACAATCAAGCAATCGTATATACTTTACTTCAATACAGCAATATGTCTTCAAAATGATGGCGGTCAAACTAAAGCAAGTAAAAGCAAGTAAATTATTTAACACAGAGTTGCAATATTCTCTGGTAAGACTGCCATCAACGCTATCATTAATTGTTGTGTCAAGTGTAGTGTTTTTCGCAAAAGTCTAAGTACTTTTATTATGTCCAACATTGAACGCCTTTGTAACATATAAAATTTGGCCACTTTTTTCTAACACTTAGCAAAATGTAAGAAATTTTCTAGAATAATTCTTAAGTTAGTTTTTTTAAAACAACATAGATGCTTTTTAGCATTGTAGTATACTTATACAGCTCACCTGCTAATTGATTATCCTGTGTTATAAGCATTATAGAAAATTTACTAACCAAAAATAACACAGCACCTAATAGCCGTTGTTTTATTTATACTAACATTATAAAGAGGTAAAGTGTGAAAGGAGCAGAGCACTAACCTAAGATGTAACTTAATGCCGGTGAAACTGCGCTGCGAGAAGCTCGTTGTTTATAAGCGAGCAAATATGGTATTTAAATACCTATTAATGTATTGTTAATACCGACGTATGTATTACTAGACTTCCATCCTTGCTTCGTCATCAAAAGTTTCATTTAGTCTCACAACGCCTACGGAAACTATCATTGCAATAGTATCGTATTGCATCATTCAAATTACTAAAACGCTTAAAATATTGAAGTTCTGAAAATGACTGATAAATTTGTTAAACATAAATGAAATGAAATGAAATGAAATCGGTAAGGTAGATTTCACTTAAATTGTTGCAAACAAACAAACAATCATGCAAACAATCAAATCTTCCTTCTTTATAATATTAGTTTAGATATAATAGACCATGAAGGAAATAAATGAGGGGAAAACAAGTGAAAGAGCCGAGACACACCGACAGAAATACAATAGTATATAATATATATCAAGTTACATCACAACAACTACACACAACGCAATCTAGACCCAAAGTAAGAATATATTATAGCATGTGTTATAAATTATAGAATGCAGATATACATAGTTAAATACTTATTTTTTTGTAAATACATAACTTATAAAACCTACTTACAGAGGATAATACTTCTATAGACTACTCGACATTCTTTCATGTAACCCGCGGGGTCTTAATAAAGTAAAGAAAATATATCAATACGGTTGTAAAAAATAATGCGTCCTGTTTGGTCCCAACATTACTAAGCTCTACCCTTAGCATTTGATTGGCACGTCTTGAGGCTATGTAGGTCACAAACCGAGCTAGATATGAGCTCCACGTGTATGGCAAAAGCTGTTTGCACAAGCATTTAGAACTCGGAATTATTTAATTATATTAATATGCTGTCAGACTGTTTTGTGTAACAGACGTATTTAAAAATAAGTAGTGGTCGCCCAGTGGTCGAATTTCGACCCTAAATTATAAGTTTGAATATTTTTGAGATTCTATTGTCAAAGACTATATTCCTATAATCACAGATTTCGAAAAGGTTACACTGTTATATCGCCTGCTAAATTCACTCTTCATTCTGTATAATATTTGAATTTTTATTACTATTATTATTATTTGACGGCGAATATAATATATAAAGATTCCTTCTTTGTCTCTCACTCCGACCCGATAATGTTCTATGTCGAGACATATTAAAACTACACACACGCATATTAAGTATATACTCTTTCATTTGAGAATATAATAATATTGTTTGTCTTTAATATTGTTCGTCTATAGTGTATAGTGAAACACAACCGTGTTTGTCAAATACATGGTAGTGTGTGTAATGTTTTTTATTGATTTACTGTATTTTATATGCATAATTTAAAAAAAAACAGCATTCTGAACTCCTTCTCTATCTATACATATAATAAAAATGTAACCGATCGCTGTCTGTACATGGAAGATATATGAGAAAAAAAATTATTGGGGCCTTTATCAACGCAAATAGAACCCAAAACAATGATTGTTACAATTTTTGTCTGTTTGTCTGTTAGTCTGTTAGTCTGTTTGTCTGTTTGTCTGTTTGTCTGTGCGTTTGTGCACGCTAATCTCAGAAACGGCTTATCCGATTTAAATATGGTTTTCACTAATATATTGTGGTAAGCTACACTTAACATTTAGTGTTTGTTTCATGTCAATCGGTTCATAAATAAAAAAGTTATGCCAATTTAAAGAATCACATCGAACATTCATTAATTTACTACGAAATCTTATAGAAGCAGATATTTTAACAGGTTGCGGAATAGCTGATAGTGTTTTTATTCCTCGGATTCCTGTCATTCTAAACAATCTTTCATTTAGTTTTAAACGAGTCCAGTTTCCAGTGAGCCTATGTTTTGCGATGACTAATTAATAAAGCCCAAGGTAAGACACTAAAAGTTGTGGGTGTGGATCTAAGTATTAGCTGTTTTTCGGTCAGCTTTATGTGGCTCTATCACATGTTAGCATTCCTAGCAGCCTCTATGCTTTGATCCCTGATGGCTATACGTCTAATCCATACATCCATACATATTATAAAAGGCTTTGTCCTGACTGACTGACTGACTGACTGTCAGACAACGTAAAGCCTAAACCGCTGGTCGTAGCGACTTGAAATTTGGAGGGTGTGTTTGTCTTAATGTCTAGAAGTGTACGGAGAAAGGGTTATTAAAAATTCAACCCAATTCATGAAACGTCTTCATTTTTTAAGTTACAGCTTTAAAATTTTGTTTTAGAATACTTTTATTTAAACAAAAAATACGCTCATATTTTTTTTTAACTGGGGTGGATTTATAGGAGTGAAATAAGGGATGAAATATTGTATGGAAAGATCTTTGCTTTTGAAGTTGGCGAATTGAAATTTGGAGGGAGGGAGAAGGGAGGGGGAGGAAGAGGAAAGGAAGGGAGAAGTGCGGGGGTAGTGAGGGGGAAGTCAGGGGAAAGTCAGGGGAAAATCGACTGCCTGTGTATTTCGGTGGTACTGTGTATGGACTGTGAGGTCGCGGGTTCTATTTCCGCTCAGTGCAAATATTTGTAGCATGAACATGTCTATTTGCATTGGTCTGGGTGTTTCTATGTATAATATGTATCTATTTACAAAAATAAAAGTATTTATGTATGTTTATCCGTATTGCAGAACCCATAATACAAGCATATAATATGCTTACTTTGGGTCTAGATGGCGTTGTGTAAAAATAAAAAAGGAAGAGGGAACTTAGGGGGTGTGAGGAGGCAGTGAAGGGCAAGTGAGGGGCAAGTGAAGGGCAAGTGAAAGGCAAGTGAGGGGCACGTAAGGGAAAGTGAGGGAAGTGAGGGAAAGTGAGGAGTCAGTAGTGGTGGTGAGTGAGTGGGAAGTGAGGGAAAGTAAGGGAGATGGGAGGGAGACGGGAGGGGAAGGAAGGGAAGGGAGGGGAAGGAAGGGGAAGGGAGGAGAAGGGAGGGGAAGGGGAAAGTTATTGTAGTGAAAATTTGCCATTGTGTATTGTATGTTGTTTTACGGGGGATATCTTTAGGTAGGTGAAAGAGGGTTTGTACGAATGGTGATGATGATGAGATTAGAAATAGTAAGCAAAACAGTATTTAAACAATATAAAAATGTCTATTGAAAAACGATATTCATGCGAGCGAAGCCGCGGGCAAAAGCTATACATATATAATAACGAAAGGTCACTCACTCACTCACTCATCTCATCACGAAATCTCAAAAACTACAAGTGCTAGGAGTTTCAAATTTTGGAAATAGGTGCTCTCTAAGACGGGATTTTGCGAAATTCATTACCCTGGAGTATAAAGGGGAACAAAATTTGTATGAAGCTTCTATAGTTTTTGAAAATAGGAGTGCCAAGTTTCGTTAAATATCGCAAAATTTCGTCTGTTTTATAGGTAGCGGGTGAATAGATTTAAATCGGATTCGCCTTAGAGACGGATTATACTGATATTTATTACTAATACAATGTACTATTGCCGTAAGATTAGGTAAGAAATATTCTCATACAGGCACACATCTGAATTTTCACGCGAACGAAGTCGCGGGCAACAGCTATATATAATAAAAATGTAACCGGTCGCTGTCTGTACATGGAAGATATATGAGAAAAATATTATTGGGACCTTTATCAACGCAAATAGAACCCAAAATAATGATTGTTAAAATTTTTGTCTGTTTGTCTGTTTATCTGTTTGTCTGTTTGTCTGTGCGTTTGTTCACGCTAATCTCAAAAACGGCTTATCCGATTTAAATATGGTTTTCGCTGATACATTGTGGTCAGCTTCACTTAACATTAAGTGTTTGTTTCATGTCAATCGTTTTATAAATAAAAAAGTTATGCTAATTTAAATAATCACGTCATAAATGTGGTATGTATTTAGCTTAGCTTAGTTTGTTTTAAGTTAGGTTAACACGTCTTATTTCTTTATTAAAATGTAAATTAAAATGTAAATACTTTATTAGTTAAAATGTAAATACAAGTTAGATTTATATTTTCTGGATTTATTTTATTTTTTATTTTTTGTGATAAAGACATGTTTGTTAACACGTTTCATTACGGAATAGATGGAATTGAAGTGAATTACGAAATAGTAGTAGTCGATTTACGCTGGTTTCAACATGAATGGGTCGGATCGACCAGGGAAGTACTACCCTCTCATAGTTTTCGACGTAAGAGTAATAGTATCCATATTATTGCGTTTTGTTCGGTAAGCGCGAGAGCCGGAGGCCCAACTGATGCAGAGATGACAATCCTCGCAGCATGTGTGGGACCAGCTGAGTATCCGCGGAGTCATTGTGTGGGTGGTGTGGGTCAACCCGCCGGCCAGGGAGACCCGTATAGACGGTGGTGCCGCTGGCCACCCGCGGCATTGTACAGGGGCCCAATTAGACCTAACATAAAAAAAAGAGGCTGCCCCACCAGGTTGCGCATAATCTCGGAGTGGTTCGTCGTGCAGGTTGGTGACCGGATAGTGGGTGACCCGGCGACCATTTTCGAGACGGTACGGGGGCCTTTTGCGAGCAGTCCGTATCATGGAAGCCCGGAGGCCTAAGACCCTTGAGCCTTTACAACTGCGAGGAGACATCGCCTCCTCAACGGCCGTCTTCTATCGCCTTTACCACGGAGAGTCTTCTTAACAGCTCTTTAAATTAATCCTACCCTCTCCTTTTTTATCCAGAACCACACGTGCGGGACTGAAGTGCTACCCTTTCACAGTGCAATCTAAAGGATCTCGAACCAAACGGTTCAGCACTTTATACTTTTGTCGCTCAATTAAAGCCTGGAACTCTTTACCAGTGTTCCCACCTAACTTTCATCCTGGGTCTTTTAAGCGAGGCGTGAAGAAGCATCTCACTAAGCCGCCATAGCGGAGGCCACCATACCAGTAGTTTGGCTTTTGGAATGGTGTCCACTACTTCTGGATTCCACTGACTGCTTACCATCAGCCAGAGTAGAGTCACTTTGGCAGACTAATATAAAAAAAAAACTTATAGCGTTTTTATTCCTCGGATTCCTTTCATTCCAAACAATTTACCGTTTAGTTTTCAACGAGTTCAGTTTCCAGTGAGCCTATGTTTCGCGATGACAATAAATGAGTGTGGATCTAAATATTAACTGTTTTTCGCATGGTCAGCTTTATGTGGATTTGCCACGTGTAAGTAATCCTAGCAGCCTGTATGGCTTTGATCCGCGATGGCTATACGTCTAATATCGTAGATAGAGAAGCATTTACTGTAAAGATTTTTCTTATTCACCTAAACGAAGATGTTTATAATTCAAAACAAACCAAAAGATATATCCAAAAAATGCTGTCCAAAATCACTATTCCACGCGGACGAAGTCGCGGGCACAGCTAGTATAAACTATAAGTGTGCGAAATTGCATACTCCTCCGTCCGCACAATTTTTGTAAAAAGCGGTACAAAGATTTTAATCCACGTACTATTTAAGTGATTAGCTGTTATTATACTTACAACTAAACTATTTTTATATTTTTTACAAGTTAATGATCTAGTGTTACCAAAATAATTGTTTTTGATTAAGAAATTAGTATGAAAATTTGAAACGAAGTCTAATTTTGGCTCTCAGAACATTTTATAACTAATTATAGGCATGGTGCATAATAGACTAACTTAATTCTATATAAATATGTAAAGGTATGCAATGCAAAAAGTTTATGAGTTAAAAAAAACGTTCTTCAACATATTAGTATATATTAGATAAGAGTTACAAGGTTAATATAAATTTTTCTTATCATATTTACATTATTACGTTTTAGGACAAAAGTTTAAATCAGACCACCCTTTAGGGAGTACACATAAGAATGGGCATATTACCAATACCCATTAGTCTTTTATTCTGATATACAAATAATTTCCTCTTATTGCGTGTCGTCCCCATTTTTAAAGTTAAGGGAATCACTAACGGTAATTAAAGCCTCCAATCTTTTCTTGTCAAGGAACATTCTTTATTCATCTGTATCCATCGGTTTTGGACATTTTCTTGATTAAAAATAGTCGACTAAAGAAAAAGGTGTATTTATTACAAACATAATATCATCGCATTGTGTCTGCATTTTATATTCTTATTATTATGTCTGTTTTTTATTAAGATCTCTTTTAGTTTTCTTTATTCTTTATACTTATTATTTGGTCATAAATGTACTAGGTATTTTAAACTTGATCCTTGTTCATCAGATTAGGAATCATTACTAAGGACTGAATCATCGCTGGCTTCAAAGACTTTATCTAGACAAAGCCTTGTTCACAGCTATTGGTAAAGATTTGATCACGTTTTGAAAATATTGAAATCGGAATGGATTAACTCTGTAGCTTAGCTCCAAATCACCATTTACAAAATAATAAACAGAATACCTATACATAAAGCATAGGCTTAGACGAAAAGCTTTTTTAACCGACTCCAAAATAACTAATTAAAAACTATAAATAATAAAGTATTATAGGTATCAAGGATTGCGTTGAGTCCCCTTTAATGTTCTTTGCTATGAAGTAATTAAAATATTATTTTCTACTTTTTAGTTAAGGATTGAACATGTAGGTGTTGTTTGAAGTCGGTTTTCATTTTTTTTCTAAAAATTATTTTATTGGTTTTTAGGTTATGAGTTTTGTCAATCACTGGTTTAATATATTTCTATCTTTGATTGTATAGCGTAGAGATAGATGCCCGATCAGTGAAAATATTTGTGTGTTTAAACATATTTTCTTTGGTCTGGATGTTTCTCTGTATAATATGTAGGTATTCACAATTAGCAGCATTTAAGTATGTTTATCCGTATTCACATTCACATAAATAACAATCAATAACATAATATTATGTTTACTTTGGGACTAGATAGGCTGTGTAGTTGTTTATTTTATTATTTCAATTTAATTTTTTATTTATTATTATTATATCTTTGTGTCCTATCCAAACAACTAAAAACTGTTCGCAAAAACATAACAAAATAGCACGACACCGTACACTACTTATTACAACCGTTAAAAATGAGTACGTAGTTCTTGTCTTAACTCCGAAGCTATTGAATGGCAAAGAGAAAAGTGCAAACACCGTAGTCCACAAAGCGTCGACCTTTTCCCTCGATTAGCAGTTTTGTTCTTTTGTTTCAGTTTCCGATTAAATGCGGAGATGACCGAAGTAAGCCGATTTTACTTCGGGCATTATGCAAACTTTTCTATGCGACTCAAATCAAATCATTTAATCAAACTAAGATGACAAACAAGCATACGGCCTGATGGTAAACAGCTATTAGCTTATGGAAGTTTGCAATATCAGAAATATTTATTTATTTTATTTATTAACCGAACACGTTTAATGCGATACAGCGGAGCCGAATTGCATCTTTCATGGCCAGAGTTGAACGTGTAAAACAGTATTATTAAAAGTCTGCATGATGGTTTATGTGCGTCCAGCACATACAGTCGTCGGCTCAATATAGCAGATTAACAGATACATAGATTTTGTTATTATTAAAAAAATATATTATTTATTTCAGAAATAAATAAAAAAAAATGTTTACGGTAGTAGATCCACGCTGGTTTCAGCATGAGTGGGCCGGATCGTCCGGGGAAGTACTACCCTCTCATAGAAGATAGACGTAAAAGTAGTAGTATCCGTACTACTGCGTTTCGCTCGGTGAGTGAGAGCGCTGGAGGCCCAACTTCCCCCTTTCCCCTTTCCTTACCTCCTCCCTCATTCCCTTCCCCTAACCCCATTCCCAGCCGCCAAAGTGGAGGCCACCATACCAGCAGTTTAAGACTATGGCGGGGTGGAGTCACTTTGGTGGGCTAATAAATAAAAAAAAAAAATATTAAAGTTCTTGTAATACTAACAAATATATGAATCTGAGTCAGATACACACACACACACACACACACACACACACACACACAGAGAGAGAGAGAGAGAGAGAGAGAGAGAGAGGGGGGGGGGAGACGTTAAACTTATAACACGTCATTTTTGCGGCGGGGTTAAAAATTGTTTCATAACTAAGTAATCCTATACTCTTTACTTCCCAAGTACTTCTCAGTCCTGAGGCAATCTCATCCGTCTTGCCACGTTTAACAGACAAACAAAAAACAGACCTTTATAAACACATGGTGTACTTCATATCAGCGATAATTGACTTCTAAGATGTACGAAATTAAGAACACTTTTGTCACACTCAGAACTCGTGAACCACGACAGCTTGTTACATTAAACAAACACAAGACGTTTTTACAAACAATTTCTCACATCGGTGTACTTATTATACTTCGCGTCAAAAAAAAAGCGTAACTACATCATAACAATAATATTATATTATTAATAATATTACATAATTTTATATTATATGTTCTTATATTTTTAGTTATGTGTCACAAGTTCAAAATTTAAATTTAAAATGAATATAAGTAATAATTTTATTCTGAGTTACTTTTGTTGCCAGATTATCTACGAACACTATTTTGTATCTGTAATTTCTTTTTTGTTTGTAATCTTTAAACGAAAAAGTTCACATTACAAGCACCTTTCAATTGTTTCAATTCAATTGTTTTTTTATGACACAGTCATTTAACATTCGTTTATACTTATCTGATACGCATTTTGAATTGAAGAAGTTAAAGATAAAATTGATGCGTTTAAAGAAAATTTAAAGCGGGAAATCATCCTGTCATCTTTTGCCGATTAAGATGTGGTTTCGATTAGACTTGGACAGTTATTAAATAGCGCCAGTTTCTTGAGAGCTGATTAGCGGACATAATAAAAGCTGCGAATAAAATAAAGTTTTGGGAAAAGTAATGTTATAGAGTTTTTCTATTGATGTTACATTTTCTTCAAACAAAGTTTGTAGTAGCGACTTACATGAGATTTAACAGTTGGTTAGTTAATTTTTCGTTGATCAGCCTTTCAGAAACTGGGGGTTAATCTCTAGTATTGCAGACGGTCACAAGTGGCGGTTCGTCATCATATAATTTGCCTAGGATTCAGACAACACAGGTATTTTCCTACCAATCACCTCGGGTGGGTATACTTGTTTGTCACGAACAAAAAATACATAAAACTCTGTTGACGTATTCCCACCATCATAATCATATCGGCCTGTTATTATCCTACTACAGGGAAAGGCCTCTTCTCGTACTGAGGAGGTATGAGCATTGATCGCCACGCTTGCTCAAGGCGGATTGGCGGTTTGGGACATTTTTCAGACAAGTCCAGGTTTACGATGTTTTTCTATAGGTACCGAAAAATCAGTAATTTCCAAAAAAAATTTAGATACTTATCAGTTTGAAAATCACATTGGTATTAGCCTGGTTTCGAACCCGCGACCTCGTGTTTACAAAGCGGGTGCCTAAACCACTAGGCCATCACGACTTGTATTTCCACAATTCACAATTATTTCTTATACAAATCTCAACCCATAAACTAGTTAAAGCAATAGATTTATTGTTAAGTACATAGTAAAGTATCCAGCCAAAAGTAAATCTCATTTTGGAAAGTTTACGCCATTTAATTTATTTGGCAAACAAGGCTATATATTTTTCTAATCCACATATAAACGTAAGATAAAAATAAGGCTTGATTTTATCGACAGCAAGTAAGTATTTAGTATTTTTATCATGAATGGGTGAGTCTTCACAAAGACTTCATTACGGCTGACCCTCAGACACTAATCAACTTAATGGAGAGCTTTCTTATATTCTCGACACGTTGCCGACCTTTATTAGTTTATTTTTACATACCTATTATGGACCTTAATGCTAAAGATTTGCGCCGATAATGTTTTAAATTTAATTTTGTTTTACGATTAAACGTCTATTTATTATCAAGTCATTGAACAATTTTTTCTTGAAAGGTATAGCAGTTTTATCTAATAGCCACGATTATTTTCTTTATTTTCTTAGGTGTTTTTTTTTTCTTTTTATGACAGCAATATCAATTTGCCGAAATTTAAAATGGATGTCAGTGATCTTAATAGTATTCGCGTGCTTGCTTGTAATTGTCACACTTACTGATTTTATGCCGTAATAAAGAAAACAATGTGCATCTCTGGTTCTTAAGGTTAGCGGCAGCACCAAAAGTATTTAGGTAAGCAGTCTATTCTGCTTGTTACCGGTGTGGCGTACAGAGACAGCAGCGGAGCCCTAAAAAGGCATCGGCGCGTGCGCACAGCACGCGAACCAAGTCAATAATGATAGCGGGACTTTTTCTTTTTTTTTTTTTTTTTGTGTGGTGTGGGTTGTTAGCCTCTGATGGCTTTCACAACCTTACGCGGACTGTCGGTGAGCAGAAGGCTCTCAACCGTTGATAGCGGAACGCGGCGACCACTTCTTAAATAGTGGCACTTATTTTATACTGCACACACACATTCACACTCATACTGCACACATTCACTGTAACCTGTGACTGCGCTACAGTGATGCCACGCGCGGACAGACGCGGAGTTATCTTATGATTGGATATTCGTATCAAGCAGACAACTGCAGCATATTAATGATTTTAGTTTGAGATTTTAATATTGTATAACGCTCCTGATTGGTCAACAACCAAAATGCGCTCATGTAAATACCATACCTGTGTCAGACTACATTTGTATATATAAACCGTGCCATTTTTGTAAATAAACATTGTACAGTCATCTCTCGAGTATTATTCAACACTACCTATTAAGTCTACGGTACGGAGGTGGAAACACTGGGCCGGTCTAATAAGTAGCTCTACAGCAGTACCAAGTAAATCAGCTGATACAGTTCATAGGGAAAGCACCTCGGCCGTTGACCCTCTTTATCACTAGTACCTAGTAAATCAGATGATACAGTATATTAGGGACAGTACCCACAGCTGTTAACCCAACAGCTGTCTTCATACCTACCTAGCATACATACCCCTAAACCGGCAAGACAATATTGGGTACACATATTTCTGTTCATTTTGTAGCTAAAATAACTTTTACGCAAGGTAAAAGGGTAAAAAGTTTGTTGTATGAAATGTATCGAGACTTTTCCATTATTATTATTTTGGACTTACTTTTTAGAGATTTTTCAAGAGATTTAGAGTACAACAATTTGGCTGCAGTACAACGTTATTAAGGCTTCAGAAAAACAAAGCATCGAAAACTCTTTGGAAGCATTATACTGACAGTAAAGTAGAATTTTGTGACACCACTAATACAACATTTTCCTATCTACTACGGTTAGCAACACTTAAGAAGCTCCCGGTGTTTTAACAAAAACCTACTTTTTATTGTTGTATTCTAGTTAATCTTTTAAAAGAGATTGAATGAAATGAGGTTACTTTTTAATTATTTTCAAGACAGCTTTGTTAATAAGAAAGTTGTTAAGATTGTAAAATAAATCCAATCCATTTATATTCAGCGTTCTGACGAAGAAGTAATGGTAAATAGTAGAAGTAAGTGTTTCTTTCAACGTTGTCGGTATGTGTAAGCTATTGCATTTAGATACCCTAAAATATAAGTTTTATAAATATTTTTCTGCTAAAACTAAGTACTATGCACCTATTTTATTGTCTCTGCTTCGCTCAAAGGCTAACTGGTACCTATATAATGCCTCAGGCATTAAGTCCGCCTTTACATGTATATATGTAAAAATTTAAATAAATTATAAATAAATGGTTAGCTTCGAAAAGTTCTTTATAGGTGTCGGTACTCTAGCATTTTTTTTCCTAATTCCAGAATACACAATTTCTGAGATGACGCGATCCTAAAATTAACTACTATATAGGTTGCGTGGCCACGAGTGCATATTAGGTAAAATACAAATTTTAGAATCGTTTTATCTGAGTAATCTGAGGAAGAAAATGTACGGGCTATTTAGTAGAATCCTCTAGCGAAAAGGGATACAAGACCCTGTTTTTTTAATTGAACTTGTACCCCTTTTTACGAGAGGTATGTAATATAGATTTGAAATATTTTTTATCATAAAATAACCAATTATTTAAAAAAATAAAATAGAAAACATTTTGATGTTGAATATTTTTTTAACATTTATGCTACATTTTGCGCTAACTTGACCGAATTAATGTCATTGTGTACGCAGTACCTGTTTAGTTCAAGACGTTTTAGATTCTTTAGAGTGACATATCAGATATACATGCATAATGTAGTGGATTATTGGAATCTAACTTCAAATGTCTTCATAACCACACAAGCGTATTTTAATAAGTTAACACTTATTTTTTTATAAAATATTTTTTTTAAACATTTCAACAACTACATCCAACGCTATATAGATCCAAAGTAAGCATATAATATAGCTTTTGTTATGGGTTATAGAATGCTGATATACATACTTAAATACTTTTGTTTTCTATACATACATAATACATAGAAACACCCAGACCAATTCAAATAGACACGTTCATGCACACAATATTTGCAATAAGCGGGTATCGAACCCGCGACCCACGTGGTAATCCGTACACAGTACCACCGAACCACAAAAGCAGTCAATTGCAGGTAAAATGTACTCGAAAAAATAAGTCACAGAATTCACGGACCAATTTTTTTTCACGTTTATTTGCAAGCAAGTTTGGAAATTGGAATGCGTAAATGCGTATTTTGCCTAAATTTTTCATGCTCTAAAAACTCCTTGTGGTTCAAATCTTTGAATAATGTAAGACTTCTTAATTTAAGAATCCAGTAACCCATAAACATACACCGTGAACATCACATCAACATCATATCAGCAGAAGGACGTCCAACACTGAACATAGACTTTATTCCCAATTTAAAAAATAAACATAATTGTAATGTACCTTTAATATAATATATTTAATTAGGCATTGTTAGACACTTATTATTCTCTGTGTCACGGAGACTTTACAGACATACAATAACAGATACAAATAAATCAAGACTCGGCACAAGTATTTATGAATGTTATTAAGTTTGTTTTATAAGAAATAGGTCACATAAAGTCGCAGGTGTGAGTGTTAGGACCTAGGGTATACATCAAATATGAATGTAGCGTTTAAAACTATAATTTTTCTAAACAGATAAATGTGAAAAAGCTAGAAAAATAGAATTATATTTTATATTTATTTATTAGTAAATAAATACACTCCATATCGCTATCCAATCTTCATTTAAATAATAGAATTATTGAATTGTCAATTCAACAAGCATTTCTAGACTGTAATGCATTTCAATAACACGATCTCCTGCAGTTGAAAACTTAATAATAAAATGTCTATCCATGATATAAAGGGGCTTATAGAATTGAGTATTCACTTGTACTATATTTTAGTGAATGTTACATTACAAAAATCAAATTAAAGTATTTTAGCGAGCAGTTTTATACAGTAAATTTGTTTCGAGCTTTTTACCGGGTCAATTACAAGTTTTTTGACGAGCATACTCCATCGTTTGATAAAATGATCGTGAAAATGTTCGTTATTCAGTTCGGCCATTGAAGAACGGCAAATGCTTGCGCACCGCATAACATCGCATAACAAAAATCCTCCTACGTCACTTTAGTACATTTTATACAAAGTATCGCTTACTATATACGGGCCGCACCGGACCCATTGCAACGCACTGTCACTATGACTACTATTAGCTTTGAAGTAATTTTGCTATACGATGCGCTGCGGCTAAAGTATGGGCAGGCCTTTACAAGTGAATATTCAAGTCTATCAGCACCATTACAGGAACTCCCTTTATAAAACATTTTTCCCTCTATATTATTTGAAGTAGAAGTGTATATCAAATCTTATGAGGAAAACCAGCTAAGAGATCACGGTAAGATAGTATAAGCTCTTTGCTATAAGGAAAATCATGCGGTAAATATGAACGTATACTGAGATAACACTAGCCGTCAAAACGGCATATTGTGGTTACGATCCGTAGTGTCCATGGATTTTCAAACATATGTACGTTTTTAACTATTACCTACCAGTATTTTATATACAACTTTGGTAGCAAACAAGCGTACGGCCTGATTGGTAAGTAGTAACCTTAACTTATAGAGATAGCTGTGTTTTTTAAGCATTGCAGAGACATTGCTTAAAAAACACAACCCAGCCATTGTCGACCATAGAGAAGGGGAGTGAGGACTACGTCCGACATTCAGTTCACATCACATCATCCACTGTAAAATATAATAGGCGTCTCTTAAAGTGAGGTGTTTGCCATAATCCCTACTCTTGATAAGTTGGTTGTACTTCTTTCTATAATTAACTAACGACACCATCCGGGTTCGCGTGCTAGACGTCTAGTATTTATACATGTATAATATACTAGACGTCTACCTTTGCTTCGCTTCGGTATCAAAAGTTTCATTCGGTCCCATAACGTCTACATATTATTGCTATACTACAAATTTACTTTTATTGTCTTCTGTATTGTAAATTTACAAATATTGAAATTCTGAAAATTGCTAAAAAACAATAAAATATAGCCTATGTAACCCGCTCTATTTATTTATTTCTAAAGGTGAAATAATTTTCTCTTTATAATATAGTTTAAATAAACAACGACGGCCACTGAAAACCGTATTAAAAACGCAACGTTGTTTAGAAACAGTAACTTTATACTAATTAGAGATAGTTAAGTTTTACCTACTGTCAACAATATGTATTACGTAACTGATAAACGCATCAACGAGCTTAATTAATGTCTGCCTCTACTTATATAATGCGTAAATTAATCTTAAACCGACAGCCCACGCTTCGCGCTCTGATAACGACAATCAATTATTCTAGTTGTGATATTACACATATTTCATGTATTGAAATTGGATTCATAACAAACAAAAGGAGGTAAAAGGTTTTTAACAGGGTCGGCAATGCGCTAGTAATACTCTTGGCGTTGCAAGCGTTGATAGGCCACGGTAATTGCTTACCATCAGGTGGGCCGTATACTTGTTTGTCACCTTAGTCGTATGTAAAAAGATCAGAAACTCTATATTCATAAATACTCAACAGTCAGTTTTTTTTTCATAGCCTATTAACCAAAGTGACTCCGCTCTGTCTGTAAAGCTTCGTTTACACCTAATCTGTCATCGGCCGAAGTCTGCTCGAGCGAAGACGGCCGAACTCCGACGATTGAATCAAACACATATACTCTTTGAGAGCGCGTACACAAACACAGCCGTCATCGTTAATGTATTTTAGGCGTCAAGAGCTACTTTTCAAATGTTATCGTCTCAATATGCATGGTGGTGTCCATCGAGTCCACCCTTGCGACGCACGTAATTTAGAGTCAAACTTAAGTATTTGTATAGGTAAAAATATAATAAAGAATACTACTAAAATGGAGTGAAATGTGTATATTAAACAGACACACATCGTTTAAGCAATTAATCTTAAGGTGTTATTTGGTTTACAGAGTTCTAGCACACATAGTATATCACGTGAAATGGAGGGGAAAATCTTAACGATCACATGTAAGAGGCACTTTAAACTCTCCGGTATATCAAGCTGTTGGTATTTTGATCTGTTTAGAAACCAACGAGTCACACTCTATACCAAGGTTGCGACCTAAGAAAATTTAAAACTTGAACAAAATATAACTACATATTATGTCATACGTTATCATAAGGTCGAAGTTGTTCCCCTCTGACTATATCACTTCGATAAATATGATAAATATTCAATGCGACCTAGCAGTGATAAACACTATACCAAAAGTCATCGTGAAAAAACATGGTGGCTCCATTATGGCAACTTTTTTGAAAGTGTCGGTCACGGATACATTCTATTTCTACTATATACATGGCCAAAGATAAAACAGGAACACTTTTCTAGCGATAAAGATCTCTTTTTTGCAAGAATAGCCCTCCAGGCGTACGATCAACAGATTTACAAACCGCCCGCCTTGCACTCAAACTTTACTCCAACTTCAATGTAGGATTGTGTATTCCACGCCGGTTTCAGAATTAACCCGTTGTTAAAAAAGCGCCCTGAAATTGACCTAACTTATTTTATAATGGCGGATTTCTATCAGTTTTTATAAACAATTAATGCGTCAAACAAGAAATTAAACGTGATACTAACTTGTTAACGTAGCTTGTGTTCTTTAAATGCGGTTTCACCCGCGTCAATGCTTACTGTTGTATTACCGTCGTCAGTAGCGTGATGTTACATAGCCTATAACCTTTCTCAAGATCTGGGCTATCAAACGCAAAAGTAATTATTGACATCCGACAAGTCGTTCCAGAGATTATCGCGTTCAAACTTACAAACAAACAAACTTATAAAATAAAATTGAAAACCTTTTTTAAAGGTGTTTTATGTACGACAGGCTAAAACTATAGCATCATCATGTCCATGCAAAGGTTGCTTGGTACAAATCACTCTTAGTGATAAGGCCGCATTGTACATTAATACTGCATATTGTAATACTTTTTTGTTAATTTGGTGTACAATAAAGTACCTATATTATAAATAAATAAAGGTCACTAGTATTATCTGACTCCCACTAATTTTCGTATTCAACCCACATTGCTGATACGAACGCGTAACTACTAGTTCTCGAATACACCTCGATTATCATGTCGATACTAACTCACTGAGACGTTATCTATCGCTTCAAATTGGTTCATGTTTGGAAACCCCAATAAGATTTCCCTTCAATATGAAATTGCTTTCGTCAGTGTTCGATATTATTAAGATTTCCAGGTTGTGCTCATAACATTAGGGGTAAAATTGGATGCAGCGCCTTAAGACATATTTAGGCTTGATTTTACAAGATTTTCTTTAATAATGGTTTAAATTATGTCAATGTTTTCACGTGGCATATCGAATACTGAACGGTGTGCTTCCTTGTACGTTATAAAACAGAAACGTACCTTGTTTTATGACATGGCATTTCTAAAAATGACCCTTAAAGTTAAAGTTAAAGTCGCTTAATTCATTAATTAGTAGATTCATTATAATAACAAACATAAAGTATCTTGCAAAAAAAACACTCACTGCAAAAAACTCACACATTAGATACTTGCTTGAAGAATATAATACTAATCGTCATTTCTAACAAATTAAACCCGTTTGCTCTCTAGAAGTTGTTCGTTAAGACTGAAAGGTTAATAACTTGCTACATGTACCAACAGTAACTGTAAAATGATATTGTGGTTCTATGAGTTGTGTTCGTAGCACGCTCGACACGTGCTACTTAATAATATCCTGCTACGAAATATAGTCGTAGCCTGTAGCGTATCGGCTTCATAGCTTAGAGCTACGTGCTACGTCTGTTCGGCTTGTATTCAAATGCACGAAAGATTGCGGTAAATGCTTCGAATGCAAATTCTAAATGCGGTAACGTCACCAACGTGACATGTCAACTGTGTTACTTTGGTTTATATACGAAATGTTAATAAATTATTACAAATAAAAACAAAACTTGAATGCACTTTGTGTTCGTTTATTGTATATTATTTTTTTATATAAGATAAATTAAGACAAATGAACAAAGAAACAAAATTGTGTAGTAAATCCATCAATTGATCGGATCCGGTGAACTATCAACTCTCTCACAGAATATCGATGACAAGTAATAGTATTCGTACTATTGTGTTTTGGTTAGTGAGTGGAAGCGCCGGAAACTCAATTACCTCCTCAGTTCCCTTACCTTCTCGTCCCTCCCCACGACCGGAAACAAGGTGGTTGTATTGTCTTTGCATTGTTTTAGTAATGCTTAGAAAAAAATAATACTGATAGATTGATAGATTCATCAGGTGAGCCGGCAGTTTTCTTGTCACCAAAATTGTATAAAAATAATATATATTCGTATAGGTAAGGCTGTGCGTTCACGAGGTGTGACTGTGTAGTAAACTTTGCAAATTTATGTATATTTTAGGCATTATTGAAGAGCCACACTCTAAAACAAAATCTTGAATTGAAATCATTAATCCGCTTTGAGTATTTAAACATTTTTTTTAATAAAGGCCTCTTCTTACAGTTTTACTACATACTTTCATTTCTTCATACAGTTGCATAAGCTGCAGTGAGAAAATAACAGCCTTACTTTTATTATAAAGTCGTGACACTACTAATACAAAAGTCTACTTACTTTATTTTACAACAACGACTTTGTTATCGGTAAAAGTTTTAAATTGGCAGCTGTTTATATTGCCAGTAACAAAATAGACAGGAACAAAGAGGACAGTTTGTTATCGCCACAGATACCTTCCTGTAGCATTGAAACCGTGCCAAATAGATTGCAACCCACTTTGTAAAATATATAAATCCTTGCTTTCTAAGATATCTTGAAGGTAATCAGTTCTTTAAATGAAAATACTGTCTGTTACAAGCGAATTCGGGGCTTCAAAAGGAAGTATACGACAATTATAATAAGTTGTGTTGAGACTAGTTTCAATTAGCTACGCATTGCCAGTATTCCTTATAATTTAACAAACAATAGCATCTACGAAAGCAACTTAAGCAGGTATTTAATTAAATGTTTTTCTTTTTGTAAGTGAATATTAAAATATTTAGAAATGTAACATTTACCCGAATTCAAAAATGTTCATTTTAAATAGACTGTTAGCTAGAATAATTGTCTTCTATTTCTATAGTAAAACCTTCATAAAATTCAAAAAAACACGGTGAACAAACTATTCAAAGTATATGAATCAATCTTGTTATACAAACTTTGTCGAGAGGCTTCAGAGGTCTTCACAAGAAGGTTCTCAAATGTTACGTTGAGACAAACAAGAATTTTCACACATGCGCCCTCCAACTTGAGATATAAACTAGTGTGCTCGGGTTAATTAAGATTGATGGTATCTCGAGCTTAGGCACAAAAATAATAATAATAAATAATACATACGTTTGTAAGAAAATCACCTGGCACTTTTTCTAGAAGAGCACCACAAGGTCTGAATTATATTCCATCTTGTTCACAGTTTAGATGGCAAAATGTGGCTATTTCCTTTTGCGACTTTATATATGCCGATTATGACAGATTTATAGAGGGAGATGAAGGAGGCTAGTTAGGTTATTAATCAAGAGACATTTTTTTATATTAGCGTACCAAAGTGACTTCACTGTGCCTGATAAGCAGTTAGTGGGATCAAAAGTCATTGTTTCAAACTGCTGGCATTTGTTTGTCTGTGTCTAAATAATCCTATTTCATAAAAAACTTTTTTCCTTGTTTGAGCATTTCTATAAATATTATTGACAGATATCAATTAAGTAATCCTATTTATCGTCAAGATAGTATGAAAACTGAATAAGTGGGTAGCGTTTACACAATAGGTAGCAGGTACAACGCTGTAATGCTTACGTCAGTTGCCCTGAAGATTTGAAAATGAAATAGACAGTTGCGTCCACGCACTTTTATAATCAATTGTATAAGTAAGAATAGTTAAAGTCTTTGAGTAGGTGGTAATCATGTTGTTATAAGAACCCTTGAGGCACAGAATAAACTCCAAAAATTACAATTACTATTTTAAATTCTCATATCTTCATTTTTATTTAATACTTGATCTTTTGGTGTAAGTATCGCAAGATAGCATTAAAGAATTAACGCGAACGAAAATTACAGGCAGTCAAAATATCCTTGTAGTTTTGTTAATTATTAATCTTTTTGAAGCGAGTTTAGTATAGATTTTTATGAAAAAAAAAATACCTTCGGCGTTCTTAATTCAAGAGTTCCAAGCAAAATTAAAAACTATCATCATTTCATTACAGTTTGTTATTATTCCCACTGCAAGAAACTCATAGCTTAAATTATTTCAAATATATTCGAGTTCTTTTTGCTATTACACACAACGCCATCTAGACCCAAAGTAAGCATATTATATGCTTGTGTTATGGGTTCTAGAATGCAGATATACCATACTTATATACTTTTTTTTTTGTAAATACATACATATTATACATAGAAACACCCATATCTATTATCTCCGTATTTTTTTTAAAAACCATACTATTTTTATAAACTTAAATATGTATAAAAATAATAATAATTACGTAACTTTTTTCGTATAAATAGTGTAAATTCCTACAAATCCTTTATTAAAATTCATAAAGAAACAAAAAGCGAGCGTATGTTTACCACACAATGAAACTAATTTCACATTCATACTTTTGTCTAAACCACAAATGGCTGTATAAAACATATTTAAAACCCACAGTAGAACTATTTTACTTTTGTACGCCCAATAAAACTATGTGGAGGTTTTCATAGCAGAAACTGTTATTCGTTTTGTAACCTACATATAGATATGAAAGCTTGCAAATGACGCGATAAGTGGAGCAAGGTTGAAGCTACTAGTCCTCTCAATTCTTCCGTCTAGTTGCTCGTAACCGGTTATTCGATTAGAACTATTCATTTCTTAAGAACTACTTTAAAATCTAATAAACATTTTTATATAAATGTAAGTACAAATTTAAGAAAACAATTGGGACTTCGAATCTGGAAATGTGCCCGGTATATACCAACAGGCTCTGTTACATGGGACCTAATCAACCAAACTCAATGAACTGGACTAGGTGATTATACTATGGGTCTAACTTATGGGTTCGCAAATTTCTAACCACCCATAACAATTATCATAAACATTATATCGAATGGTTAAACTTAATAAATGAACTACTGTCGCAGATGTTCGTATGACAAGTGAGAGGGCTTAACATGCTCTCC
The DNA here is from genome assembly GCA_963082885.1 of Parascotia fuliginaria. NCBI lineage: Eukaryota > Metazoa > Arthropoda > Insecta > Lepidoptera > Erebidae > Parascotia > Parascotia fuliginaria. Next base: position 20,332,384 of record OY720172.1, read on the forward strand.
GAAGGACACAGAGAACAGTCGTTCATCCAAGACTAACCTCTCTTAATTACTAAATAGATTTAGGTACATATATGAAGTTAGGTATAATTGGGAGTATGTGTGTCAACATGTTTTTTTGTATAATTATAAATATACTTACTATACTTTAAAAATATTACTTAAATTGTATTTACTTTTAAACTTTCGCGTTGCATGATATAAATTTATAAACATACGGGAATTAACGCGACCATGCATCATTTGTGATAGTACGTGGAAAGACAAAAATGTGAGGGTAAATCTAGTATGCTTGTGACCACGGCCGGTGTAACCTGATCAAAACGTCAAGCAAAATAAGATATGTAAATACCTAATGCATGATCGCGTTAATTCCCGTATGTTTATAAATTTATTACTTAAATTGTGTATTTTTGACTGGCCTGTTGGTCTAGTGGTTAGTGACCCTGACTGCTAAGCCGGAGGTTGTGGGTTCGATTCCCACCCAGGACAAACCTTTGTGTGATGAGCATGATTGTTTGTTCTGTGTCTGGGTGTAATTTATCTATAATATGTATGTATTTACAAAAAAAAAAAATGTATATAAGTAGTATATCAGTTGTTTAGTACCCATAACACAAGCAAATATAATTGCTTAATTTGGGGCTAGATGGCGCTGTGTGAATGTGGTAGAATATTATTATTATTATTATTATTATTGTAAGTGGTAGGTATTTATTTAGAGAGGTTGAATATTATATCTGTAATTTATTTTGCTACGAATTGTTAATTAAATTTACTTTAATGTCAACATTACGAACTGACTTTTGTTGATTTAACTTAAAACGACTTGACGTTAACGAACCGTAGAACGGACAAGTTGTTTTCTTGCGAACGAAATAAAGCTGTTAGAATTGTAAATCTTATCATTTCTAAGACTCCCGCTGACTTATTATCAACCTTCGTATAGGCCCCTATCGGATGCAAAAACGCTACAAAATTAAAAACTTTGTCTAAAATGAAGGCTTGGTGAGTTTCCAATAGGATCTGTCAAAAGTTTTTTGAATCTAAATTGAGTGTTTCCAAGTCAAATACGACGCGAAAACTTTACAAACGGTTCATAATAAAGCAACTTTTAATAGCGTGTACTTCTGACATAAAGAATAAATCTTCATTAAGGGCAAAAAAAAGAAACAAAAAAATACACCTAATAAATAAAAAATAAAAATAAATAATTAAAAAGATAATAAAATACATAATAGAAAGAAAGATACTTTTATTTGGTGCAAAGTAATACTATAATAATATTGTATACACACGTGAATAAATTAGTGTAGAATCACACAGGCTCTAACTGCTGCTTAATAATCAAAATTACTTTAACTGCGTTATTTTAGTTAGTCATGAGTTTTGCAAAATCGCCCCTAAATTGAAACACCTTAGAGGCATGTTTAACGTCACTTGCTTCGAGTGCACTTACAGCATTTTTCTTTTAACAGGAGGTTTGTACATATAATACACTTAAATTGTTAAACGAAGACCTTGTCGCTATGCACTGTTATGCGAAATCGGTTTTCAGTCAGTATTGTAGACAATACAGAAATGTTAATCAATCAATGGTTGTTTTAAACCGCTAACGTGTGTTTGATTGACTATTGTGTCTGTTCATCAGGCAGTTCATTCAGTCAAGCGTTTATTGTGTTGGAGAATGAAGTATGTGACAAATTTTGTTTGTTTACATTAAAATCTGTGCTTAATTATGGCTGACCATGGCGCTAGTCGTGTCGTTTGTAGCTTTGAATATAAGACCACGTCATCTCTGCCTGTTGGTGTGGTGAGATTGCTATGGGAACACCTTCCTACTGCTGCCAGTTCATCTTTGGAATAGACACATGTCTTGCAGGTACATCTGAAGGTAAACATTATATTAAATTTCTCTTTATCACGGGTAAATCTCTTCTATATTAAAATAGAATACCCGTTCCTTTGGAAGGCTTACACAGGGACATAAATCCAACGTGTAAAGGCCCTTTAAGAATTTTAATGTAAATTGGGATGAGACAAATGCCATAGACATATCACATCCATTAGCAGTATAGCTGAGACATAACTACGGTCAATGTAGAGCTATTACAATTATGAAAATCCAAAATTTTGGCTATGGAGTTGGGTGTTCGGTGGACTGGTATGATAATACTGTGGAGAAAAACGTCGTCTGTCCGTCGCCTTTCTATGACGGGAGATATTTTTTTGAAAAACTGGGCAGACTTATTATATTTACTAGCTTTCCGCGGCACGGTTTCACCCGCGTCTTTGCTTAGTGCTCTGCTCCCATCGCCAGTAGCGTGATGCTACATAGCCTGTAACCTTCCTCGAGAACCGGGTTATCATATGTAAGAAAGATTTTCCAAATCCGACTGGTAGTTCCAGAGATTAGCGCGTTCAAACAAACAAACAAATTATTTATATATTTATTATTAATATTCACATATTGAAGTAAATTAGTCGTTGGTTTTGTTATGTGTGGTATACAATAAAGAATATTCTATTGTTTTCTATTCAAGTTTAAGTTGACAATACAAATGTTTTTCTAGAATATGAATACTCCCATAAAACTTATACCTAATATAATTAGAACTAGACAGCAATTTTTTTTTAAGTTTGTCTTTATAAATGAAACCTGCTAATTGCCCCCTATCTTTATACCACGTCACTTTATAACTCTAACCTTACACTTTTAAGCTCATTAAAAAAGTAATGAAAGCTTCAATTAATTTAGCAAATAAAATGTTTACAAAATCGTTTTATCAATTCAGTGCTTCCAAATCTCATATGTGTGATTTCTCATTTCAAAGCGAATTGAACATCATGCGGTACTTATAATCCCTGGCTGTTGTAATCGTGATTAATTTATTGAGTATGTGAAAGTAAATAAAAAAAGGGCTCGCCCAAACATTGTATTTTGACTAAGATGAATCGAATAAATAAGGGAGATCTAGGACAGTTGTGACAATTTTTAATGTAAGGGATGTATCTCGCTCAGGAGATGTTCTGTAGTTATGACATATGTAAATTATTGTAGCACCATGCCTTCTCTTTCTAAAACAATCATCAAAATTAATCACAGCGTTATGGTTTCTGAGAAAATCATCAAAATAGAAGGCTATTCCCTTTGTCACAACTCTCCTATCACCGAGATAAGTTGTGACAGGTACAAATGTAAGTTGTGACAGCTTTGTATTTAATCTGTTTGTATAATAAAAATATCATTAAATGTATTATTAATATAAATAAAACAAATTGTTTAATGCAAAAAGTAATCAAATTATCTTTTCGTATATTAATTACCAACAAAAATAACTTAAAACATTCTCCTAACAAGTTTTATATAAAATATTATATCTTATATGTAATTATGGCATCGCTTTGAGATCAATCACATTATTATCAGTCGGAAATCTTATTCTAATCTGATAGGCAATTATGGCAAACGTATTGCAGCTTGCCTCCAGTACAATCGTCGTGTGACCAACCTTTACATTCTAGCCATTGCACCCACTCCTCTCTCGCCCTGCTGCTTGAATAGGCCTCAAGGCAAACCAAGCAAAAACATTCATTTTCTGTTTCTTCTTCATCATTGTCTGTTCTCTTCTTATAATTAGTCTTTTTGTTTTTTTAGGTATCTTCTTATCGTCACATAAGACACGTTTTTTTGCATTTCTTAACTTTCTATTAGCTTCTATAGCAGCTATTTCGTCTTTAGTAGGGGTGTCAGTAAGTACTGCAGATTTGACATTGCGTCTGTTCGGTTGGTTGCTTTTTCTTGGTGGAGCTTTTGGCAACGGCCTTACTGATTCTGGCGAGAACACATTAGATACAGTAGCGAGAGGGGGTTACTGTGGGTTGTAAGCGTAGAAGCAACAGGCTCATTAGATTTAGTGTTCTGGACTAGGCTCAGGGCTGAAAAAGTTGATGCAACCGGTTCATTGGGATTATTGTTCACAATTGAGGAATTGCATGACGGTATCGATTGTTCTATAGATGCACCAGGAGAAATGGCTCTTGCTTCAATGTTATCAACTGTCCCGGCGGTATTGAGATTTGGAGATATTGTTCTTTCTGGTGCACAATCCACAACTTCTGAAACGGTTTGCTCTAGTTCTGGGTTGGGACGATGAGTGACTTGACTTGGCATGCAATCGGCTTCTCCAAATATGTTCGTGTTAACCGGCCATGTTCCAGTTGCAGCAAAACCAGCACTGATATTCCTTGCAGTGATAGCTACATCAAATGCAGATTTCGTTATAGATGGGATATCATAGATTGTCATGACTCTGCCGGCATTGGTTCGCATCCAATTATGACAAGCCGTATTAATTGCCTTTTTAGGGGTCCAAAAATGGCACGATCCAATGGCTGTAGCTTGTGCGTACAGTGTGGGGGAAATGTGAGCAAAACTATGCCGTTGTCTCTGCAGAATTCAATGTTTTTTAGAGCTGTATGCGACGCATGATTATCCAAGAGCAACAGAGCTCTTTGCTCCTTTGATGGTCTCACATGGTTTTTAAAATACTCAAGGAAGAAATGAAAATCAGAGCATCCCCTACTGGGCTTGCTTGATACGCCTCTTTCTTCTTAATATATCTTGACAAAGGCATGTAGTTTAGATTGTAAGAAGATGCTGCATCTCTTAGACTTTTACCTCTTAAAGTAACCTCTTCAAAGGCTAGGTCGTATATTTCGACACTAGCAGTGCCTTTATCGGTCTTCCGTATATACTTATTAGGTATTCTGAAAAAAAAGCATGCATTCAGCATGCAACATATCACACCACAAGCCCACATTTTTTAAATTAAAAATGATTTTTTAGTTCTAGCATTTATTGCGAATTGTACTTAAAAGTTTTGACCTTGATTTACTAATGCACAAACACACATGCAGACATTGCAAATTAATAAAAAATTGTTAAAATAACCCAAAAGAAAAAATTAAGTGGCATAGGAGAGTTGTGACAAGCTGTCACAACTCTCATATGTTGTCAAAAATACGACTTGGTCGGAATAATAATTCGTATTTTTAAAATACGTTGCAAACACGAAAGATTTATGCAACGTTTTGAGGCTTGAATAACCACCCAACTTAAGAAAAAATAGCATAACAACGTACATGTAACAGTACAAGATATAAATTGTATCAAACTTTTGAAGAAAAACTTACTTTTTTAATTTTTTGCACATCGACGTCGTAACTACAAAACCGCTCCTTGTGCGCCGCCGGCGAGTACTGAATGACGTAGCGCGTCTCTAAAGCGACAAATCCGCGTTGTTGCCAGCTCGCTAACTATTATAGGTACGGAGAAATCGTACCTGTCACAACTCACATCTGTCACAACTCTCCTAGGTCTCCCCAATATACATAGCTAAGGTATAAAGAACGATATTAAATCGTATAAAATATTATCTATAGGTACTATTGTATAGTGGAAGAGATTGTCTGTTTGTTTGCACGCGCTAATCTCTGGAACTACCAGTCGGATTTCAAAAATTCTTATTGCGTATAAAAGCCCAGAGGCCCTAGACAGTGTCAAACATTTCTATTCTATTCATAGAATAGATAAAAAAATGTAAGACATTGACATAAGCGTTGGCGTTAGCTTATGTCAATCCAATACATTTTTTGCCACTTGTTCTCAGGGCCTCAGTTCTTGCGAAAGGTTAGGCTATGTAACATCACGCTGTTGACGACGGGAGCAGAGCAGTAAGCAAAGATGCAAATAAAACCGCGCCGCGTAAAGCTATCTAGCTAGCTAAAGTATCAAATAATACTTAAGTTATTTATAGATATAACCGTTTCAAATTTAGACAGTAAGCTTTATCTTTTGTGTGTAGTAAGCGACGAGTAAACGGATTTTGAGATTTACCCTACCTAAAAGTATTTGATTCATTTTAACGGACATTCTATCTTTTATTTATTAAAGTATAAGTTTAGATCTAAATCGTGGAGTAAGCTGAGATGATTATGATCTATATAATATGCAATTTTAAGCCCTATATCGGTCAATATAATAGTCAAACTTATAAATTTGTGCAAAATTAAAAGCATATTTATGATATTGGAGAATATCTCTAACTTTTATTAATGGAGTATAAAATAAATATTGCAATGAACACGGTTAAAACAAAATATGATTTTACATTTGTTAAAAAATCGAATTAAGCGACCATTAACTTTATAATAAAACTAGAATTATTACCAATAAGTGCGCCATTACACTCTAGAAACTCTATTTGTTATATTTATTTATTTATATTTAAGGATCTCCACCAAAGGATGTACACAATTCTAACTTAAGAGTAACTAGGACACAAAAATACTTCAATGTACTCCTTCAATTAGAGAAATAATAATTATTTAAATCTATATCGCTGTATTTGTTTATAGTTTGTATTGTCTAAAAACTATTAAACAAAACAACTATTTGACAGTTCTTAAATAATAACTGTAATGAAACAGTTGTCATGATCCCTATTAAATATATAATGCGATTGTTGAAGGAAAGAGAGTCTCTCGAAATAATTGCCCATCAGTGTCCTAACAATTACGTGAAATATCTCACGCCTAAGTACAAAGCTTTTGTCTACTTATTATATTTTGAGAGTATTTAAATTTTCATTGTGTATATCTTTGCATTGTGAACGTTTATGCTACGGTAATGGACCAGTAGGCTTCGTGATTCTGTACCAGTTTATACCTTTTTAAGATAGTTTTAGCTAATGCCTCGGTATTTTATAAACGCTCGCTGTCAACGGCGTTATGTGATATGCCGAAGGCAGTTTGGGTTAAGTTAGGATAGAACTGTAACCCCCTGCTATAAACGAATTATATTTGTTGTCAAACTAGTTTAAACATCCCAAATTAGGTATACACATTGCTGGTAACATATCTGACGTTTTGTAATATACCGAAGCAAAAACATTATAAAAAAAAAAACATTATACATTTTCTGTGATAAACAAAAATAATTCCAGCAAAAAAATAACAAAACTGAAAAATAGAATAAACAGAATACTTAATTGTGATATGACTTAAGCATTTGACTGTGTGACCTATTGCATCATTTAAACAAACGAGGTATCTAAGATTTATTAAATACACACCTGTTGAATCGTAAACAATGAACTGCTATAGCAATACAATTATGATTTTAATAATAATGTAACTACATTCTTAACAAAAGAGCTCATAGTACCGTAAGGTGTTCCCCAGGACAACGTTCTGGGACCCTTATTATTCTTAATTTATAAATGACCTTTTTAAAACAATAAAGTGCTATATAAGTGTTATTACAACATCTCGTTATACAGTCAGGTTTATAATATGATACTGACGCTCATAGTTATACATTCATTGGTTTCATAACTAATTGTTGGTTACGAATTACATAATGATACTAATAATTTGTGTATTTTTATCTGTGCCAAATAAATGTATACTCTTTCTTTCTTTCTTTCTTTCAAACCGAAAATATGCTTATGGTAGTGGACATCTGGTGGTTTCAGCATAAATAGGCCGGATCGACCGACGAGGTACTAACTTCATAAAATCGACGTAAAATATTAGTTGCCATGCGAAATAGTTTCGCTCGGTGAATGAGAGCACCACTGGCAGCCCAACTACATATTGGCCCTCTTCCTTCTGCATTCTCAGCGCCTTCTCACTATATGGTCTTGCAATGGCTTGGTTTTGTTTTCTAAGTATTATTTCTGCAATGCTTAGAAAATATGGCCATGTCCATGTCCATAGGTTATGGTTACCACTTACCATCAAGTTAGTCGTATGCTTGTTTGCCACTAAAGTTTATTTAGAGCGGAACAATTTGTTTGTTTGTTTGTAACTACCAGTCGAATTCGAATAATTCTACTTGCGTATGGTAGCCCAGTTTTCGAGGAAGGCTATATAACATCACGGTACGGGCAATGAGAGTAGAGCAGTAAGCAAAGACGCGGGTGAAACCGTGCCGTGAAAAGCTAGACAATAATTTAAAAAAATGTTTCCATTGTTCTCTTTCATGAAGTAGTTTGAGAACTATTTTTGGAGTACTTTAAGAATAATATAATCTGTTAAAACTCAGGTTATGCACTGAATAAATGGTCAACATTTGAGTAAAAAATACTGTAGTTTTAAACTGCAATTTTTTCTGTTCTAGCTAAACAATCAAGTTGAAAATTCTATTGAATTGATTAAAATCGGATTAATATTAACACGGGGTACTCACTGCGCTTAGCTCTGTTATATCTGAGTAAGCAATCCGTAGCAACCTCTGAGTTACTAGATAATGTTATTATTATTTAAGTAAAATAGATTAATCTAGATGAATGAATGTTGAAGAGACAAAAGAGGTATGTTTGGAGCAAATGGTGTTCTATAGTATCTGCTTATCCCATTAATGGGAGACAGGCGTGAAGCTATGTATGTATATCTAAGTAAAAGAAACAATAATAACCTCTATTTATATTTTAAAAGAAGGAATTGTAAATAATAATTTCTGTGACAATACTAAATAGTTTAGTAAGATCATTATACTAGGTGTTAAATATCAGTATTGTATTCTAGACATTAAACAATAGAATAAAAATAATATAAATATTCCGAGAATGCTATTGAGTACTATAATAACAATTAGGTTTATTGTTGATCTCATACATACATACATAGCTTCCCCGAAGAGGTAGGCAGAGGTGTTCATCTTCTCGTTTCGCCATGTTATTTTTGGGTACAATGTTACAAGAGGCGAGCCTGTTGCTATTTATCGGGCACAAGGCCAGACTCCGGGCTAATACTGTGAAATTTTTCACCAGAAAAACTTAATGTCACTTTACCCGACACGGATCGCCAACCCAAGATCTCTACGTGATAATCTGCAATTAGTACCACCGAACCACAGAGGTACTCTTTAATTTTATAAATAGCTTATAATATATTCCTAATGGCATGAATCGTTGGCGCTCATTCTAAGCCACTAGATATGTAGATACGTCGAATATGCAAATAATCCAATGCTTGTATGAGCACATTGGAATTTAAAAATACAAAACATTTGATACGTTTCGTAACATTTGAAAAATATTTTGTCACATATTCAATTGGATTGTGGGTTTTTAAATAAATTAATTTGTGCGAGATTTCTGATAACATTGCGTTGCTATGCTATAGCCTAGCAACGCAATGTTATGTGTGTGTTATCAGAAATCCCTATGATTGATTTATAAATCGATAGAATCCCAATGATTGATTTATAAATCGTATTCTATAGAATACGATTTATAAATCAATCATTGGGATTCTATCTTATCAAACGATGGTAATGATGATAATATTTTTTAGCAATTACACACTTAGAGACTTCTTATTGATTTATGGTGTAGGGAAACATACCCGACATCTTATGTCAATATGAAGTCTAAAGTAAAGTGCCATAGCTATTTACTGGTCAACTGGTTGCCACGGGCTGACTGCATATAATAATTTCTAACACGAGTAGACCCGTTAAACAATTAAGTTATGTGTACAAATCCTGTGAATTTAAAATATTTAACTTAAAAAGCCTATTTGATAGTATTCAGATGGCAAATAAGCCCACCAAACATGAAGTGGTTATTGTAGCCTGTTGTCATTACTGTGTTCTGTAGACAATGATAAAAATACAACCAAGCTATTCCCAACCGTGAAAGAGAATGGAACGAAAAAAATGGTTCAGCACTTCATACTTTTGTCGCTCAATTAAATTCTAGAACTCTTTACCAGCGCATGTTCTCCCATCCTATGAACCTGGTGTTTTATGCGTGGAAAAGCATCTCACTAAGCCGCCATAATAGAGGCCACCATACCAGTAATTTGGCTTTTGGAATGGTGTCCATCACTTCAGGATTCAACTGACTGCTTACCATCAGGCAAAGTGGAGTCACTTTGGTAGGGTAGTATAAAAAATAGAATAAGTAATAAGGCTCTTTAAGCTCTCATTTATCGAAGAAAAAGCAATAGTATAGGTACACACTATTACTTTACTTCATCTGTACTATATAATAAAATTGGAGTGTCTGTTTGTAATATTGAAATAACCGTTTTTTACTACATGTATATGAATATATATACGGTACATACACCAAAATAACAATTTTTACAATTTTTGTCTGTCTGTCTGTCTGTTTGTTCCGGCTAATCTCTGAAATGGCTGGACCGATTTTGACAGGACTTTTATTGGCAGGTAGCTGATGTAGTAAGGAGTAACTTAGGCTACGTTTATTTTAGAAAAATTCTTTTATTTTAGAATAATAAAGTAATGTTGATTGACTGTTAGGCGGAACGAAGTTCGCCGGGTCAGCTAGTATTCAATGAAAGAGTATAAAATAAGTAATTACTGATTTTAACATGAATGTTCCAGGGTGCGACCGCAGAAGTATCTACCTTTAGGATTGATCCAGTCCATTTATTTTTAATCAATCAATAATTCATTACCTGATTAATGTAATTCAATAAAAATGATCTGAGTTTCTAGTTAATTTTTATGGCACTACATTGTTTTGTGAACTGTGGGTAAACTGACTGATGTTTTATTTTTCTTATCATCGCCATCTTTGGTCATCTTGACATTTTATGCGTCATTTAAATGATCGAACTTGGATCGAACTTAATAAAAAAGAATTTGAATTGCCTTTGATCTTTGATATTTTATTATGTGTACATCACGACATATAGTTTAATAACTTACTTTTTGTTATGTGTTCATTCACATGACACATATTTTTACAAACTTACATAAGTAATCTTTACACTTAAAAGTAATAACAAATGGTCAAAGTTCCAACAGTTGTATAAAATATATTCGTATCAAATATAAAAGCATGACTCGCAGAAACAATTTTCATGTTAAACTTTTACTTGCCACTGCATAGTGGTTAATTTAATCTAAAATCGATGCATTTAATCTCAGAGCATATTTCTCGATTAGATAACATAACTCGACTACTACAACATATAATACATAATACCACTAAATTCATTATAACATTGACTTACCAATCCAAACAAATTCTACATCGGATTTTCTCTGCCGTTTCAATCCGCTTTTCCGCTCCAAAGCCCACTCTTCCATTACACTAAACTAATTTATACAAATAATTGAAAAATAAATCACTTTACATTTCTTAAATCGACTAAATTTTCTTAATCTATTAATTCAATCGCACATTTCGTAAAAAAGTTTTTAGTTTAAATTCGTAAAGGAATAAGCATAGCACTAATAAATTTGACGAGTTAAAAAAGAATTTGAAATTAGAAGTTGTTTTTTTCCTCGTTTAGTTTTGTTATGGTATTTTCACGAGGTATTGTTATGATAGGTAGGAGCACGAGCTCAGAAGCGTGCTTTCAGCGCGGGTGTCGCGCGAACACTGAAGCCAGTTAAAACTGCTGAAAGCTCGCCTTTGTTAGTATTGAAACACATATCAATATTTCTTACGGTCGCACGTTGAGAATTTGTTTTCAAACAGATTTTTCTATAAGGTGAATTTAGCTCGTGTTTTTCATAAAAGTAAACGAGATACATTATTTGTGCTATTGATCGCTGTCGCTATATCATTGGTGCGAGTTTAACTTGTTGCTTATAATATATTCTGATACTGTATACATATACAGTAATGTATATTTGAATGTGACAAAATTAATAAGGTCATGTTAATAGAAATTTATGTACTGCTAATGGCTACAGATAATGTTAGTTTAGCTAAGGTTATTTATACAAACGTTTGGGTGAATTCATTTCGACGGAACATTTGATTTGGGGCGTACATAATATGTAACTCCGTAAAACTTTTGTGCTAAATGGGATCTAAAGGAGAGCTTTTATCGTACTAGAATATAATAATGATGGTCGCTAATAACTATGTATCCATATCATCATCTTTTATACTGTGGCTACTGCATTTAGCGTAGGCGCAATATACGCAGTGATACGGTGCCATACAACATGTAGTCATCTGTTTATACTTTAAGTATATCTATGATAGCTGACCTATTCTAAATCGTTTGTAAAGTTTCTGATTCGTATTTGATGCCAATACCAATGCCCATTGCGAATCTGACAGATTTGGAAACATACAAAATCCTATCGAAAGCTCTGTCTTTTTTTAAATACTGTCACAAATTTTAGGTTTAAAGTTGCTGTGATTTTCTCGGATTTAGGAGTAGTAAAATTTTCTCTCAAGGAAAGCGCCTTTTCTGATGTTTAAGAATAAAGTAGCCGCTGTACGCAAGCTTCATTTAGCATGTTTTTAGATTTTCGCGATTTTCGCACAATTTTGTAACAAAAGGTCTATAGCAAAAAACAGAATGTTTTAAAAATGTTACCTCACTTTCATCTACTAACGCTTGCAATGTCCATTTTAACAAAAACCATGCATTTACTTTGATCCAAAAAAAGTTTTCAAAGTAGAGGCTCCAAACGATTTTCTTTAATGATGTAAGCCTTTGAAACGTTCGACCATGTTTGAATCAAACAAACCGACACAATTTAGAAAGAAAATAATAATGTAGCTGCGTCACATTCGAGGGGTGGAGAGCAAGAGACAGACCAAATAATATATAAAAGAATTGCGTAAAGGATAGCAAAAAGGAACAAGGAGCGTGTTCAGAAAATATTCACATGTACATAAGTAACATGGGATCAAGACAGACAGAAGAAAGGTTTTTCATTAAGAAAATATTATGTATAGTTACGATTATTATACGTTTTTATCCAACAGTGGAAAGCAGTTTTTAGATTGAAACGTAAATATATAGGGTACTAGCTTCTCGCGGCGCGGTTTCACCCGCGTCTTTGATTACTGCTCTGCTCTCGTCACCTGTAGCGTAATGTTACATAGCCTATATCCTCCTTCAAGAACTGGGCTATCATACGCAAAAATAATTATTCAAATTCGACTGGTAGTTCCAAAGATTAGCGCGTTCAAACAAACAAACAAACTTTATATAATAGTACTAGCTGCAGCCCACGGCTTAATATATCCCTCGGAAACCAAAACGATTTTTGCGATAAAAAGTAGCCTATGTCCGTTTCCGGCACCGAATCTATGTAAATACCAATTTTCATCAAAATTGGTTTAGCTGTTTTGGCGCTGAGTGGTAACATACACACACATACACACACACAAACTTTTGCATTTATAATATTAATAGGATAATAGTATGTTATTAAATAATAATATATTATGTCTATATACCATGCGTATCAGAATGACTGTAAAGTTGGCTGACAGTATCTTAGACGCAACCCCGCTCCGCTTTGCGTAATTTATTTTTACGTAATTTAAAATATAATAAAACATAGTAGGTAGGTACATATTTTTATCTTAATATTCACGTTTTCTTTGATTATTCTAAAGAGGGTTTACAGTGAGCCTTTCTTGTGATCGCTCTCAAAGAAAAATCCAAAAAGAAATTATTTAAATATCATTCGAACGGAACAAACTGAGATGTTGATTGTTTCTGTAGTCTCGCAAAAAAAAAAATATTTTTTACTAACCCTTTTTTTATTTAGTTACCTAAATATATACTTGTGTCGTCGTGAGTGTATTTAATAAATTTTGTTGCCACATTTAATTTGATTAGACTTTTACAACTAAATTTAAAACGTAATTATACTTAGCAAACTATAAAAATAGACATTAACTAAGCAGTTTAACATTAACGCAACTTTCCCAAAATCATTTTATTTTTGAAAGCACTAATTATAATTCAAGTGGAGATCACGAACTTGAAAGAACAGTACTGGGGCGTACCACCACCTCCAGTATTATTTTAATGTTACTTTGTGTTTTATCTTCTTCTTTTGTACCATTAAAAACAAGGATAGAGACAAAGTAAGGTTATATATTACTGAGGTTGTCGTAGAGCCCCAGGGCAATACAGACAGTTTGATAAAGATAGCCAGAAGACGCTGAATATAGGTTACAATCGGCCTGTTTGGTAGTTGATGAGGAGGCCAATCTTCAACATAGACGTCTAACTTAGCTATAATGATACCATTCGATTGATCGTTGATTTGATTGCGACATGACTGTTAATTGACCTGTTAACGGTGACCTCAATAAGTGTAAACACACTAATACAACTAATATAAGTACCTATTTACTCGATTAGATGATTGGAGAGCATTAATGTTAGATTAGATCAACTAATCTTGTTAATTGATTACACTAAGATTATAATCTGCAATAGTTAGTTAACTTACTCAATTCTAAAATTAAGTTTCTTCCTGACATACTAAGTTGATTTTGTGACTTCAGTGATAGAGAATATGGCATATTTTTAATTAGTTTTATTGTATTTTTCTGCTTTAGGTGGAAATTAAAAATCATTGGCAACATTTTTGTGAATTTTCAAAAAATATTTATGCTATTGTTATGAATTACTATGATCGAAAATTCTGAAGACAGTATTTTGTTTTCAAAGTATACTTAGTCCTGTTTTTACAGCCTCGTCAAATTATGGACATGTTTGAGAATACCATAAATATAAGTTTATATAATTGGCAACTCATGTCAACTAACTAGTGATGTTTCACCAAAGCACTTAGCTTTAGCCTATAACGTACATATGTGAGACTTTATAGTTAAACACTATATTTATAAAGATAGGTGCCAAGTTTATTTTGAACATTATTGATAGAGGAAAATACTGTGAGGGAACTGAAACAAATAAAGTCCGAACCACAATGGGCGAAATGCTGACGTTAAGAACAATGATAAGATAAATAAAATACCAATATTAATTTAAAGTTCCCACTATGTTTATTCAAACTCAACCTAAAACTAAAGGGCACAACATTCATAATGCATTGTCTTTCATAATCGTACATAATGCCTACGTATAATGTTATACAGGCACATAAGTTGTATAATGACGTTGACCTGTAATACAACGTTTTCAATAAGGTTAAGGGCCAATAAACGTCCACTTTGTATCCTATGTTGATGTCTTGAGAGAACGCTATACCTAGCTTCATATAAGAAGCTTTTGAAATTAACTTTAGGTTATTATGCTACTATATTAGACCAAGAATATGATTGCAAAATGAGTTGGACAGAGTATATAGAAAATGGTCGATATTGACTATGGACCGAACCGTATTGGAGGTCATTCGGGAAGGTCTTTGGCTAACAATAAAAAGGTATAGGCTAGCAGTAACAGTAAGAATAAGAATATTAATTTTGCTAAAAACATGGCTACACGGGATGTTAGTTATAGTTGATAAAGTACAGCATATCTTACCGTATAAAAATTACTCAAAGCAGCTACAATGTTGGCTACTTTAAAGGATACACATTTAAGTAATTAATGTAACCTACTACATTTATAGAATGTAGATAACATAATTATGATTATGATGTCACATTATACAATTTGGATACTACTTATCCACCGGCAAAGTTTGTATGCCTCGTATGCCAATTTAAAAAACGGATTATCACATTCCGATGGATTGAATCCCCAACAGAAGCTAAAACAGTTACTTTTAAGGCAGTTAAATATTAAAATCCTCTACGTAGCGACGACATAAAAAGCCCAGTGGTTAAGGTACTCGCCTCATACACACGAGGTCGTAAGTATAGCAAAAACACATGCGTTTAAGATTTGTATATTTTAATTGAGGGTATTTTATGTTTTTATTGCCTACAGTGGCAGACAAGATATAACAACTGTCGCTCATAGACTTGCCAGGAGTTGCCCTGCAATGACAGGGGCGCCGCGAAGCCGCTGCCTACCGTAATATAATTGCTCTTTGACCTCGTTTGAGAAAGACATGTTAAAGTGCTCGGGAAACACCGCAGCTGGCAGTTGGTTCCAGAGCCTGCATATACGTAAGAAAATTGAACGCTGGAAACGAACCGTGCTAGACGAGATCGGATCATATTATTTTATTTTAGTTCGAGATCCTTTAGATACTACTGTGAAAGGGTGGAACTTACATATACAAAACAATGAATACTTTAACACTTTTACACAATACAACTGACACATGCGTGTGGCCAGTATTATAAAAATAATACTAAAACTTACTATTAGCCGCTACTCCTACAAAACGGCCCTAAAGATATTTTACGACAATACGAGTATAAAGAATCCTTTATGGTATTATTTCACGATCGTCTTATTTATGATAGTAATAACTAACACGTCCTAAGACTTTAACAATTTGTACTAGCAAAAGATAAGTTTGGTTATCTCGAGAGATAATAGCGTGATTGTATAGAGATAGCCAGTTTTTGCTCGCGAGTTTGTCAGCGTTAAATTAGAATTTGGCCAATTAGCTTAATATCTTTATAAATTAAAGCCTATAATATAATAATTATCTGTTATCCGCGACTTTGTTCGCGTCAAAATTCATATGCGTGCCTGTATGAGAATATTGCCTGCCTGATCTTACAGCGGTCGTACACTGTATCAGGAATAATTAGAATGTCTTTAGGGCGAATTCCATTTAAATCCGTTCACCCGCTACCACTAAAACAGACGAAATTTTATACCAACTTGCAACCCTTATTTTCCTACTTAATAAAGGTAGTTTCTGAATATAAAATACTGTGCCTAACTAATTTTAGTAAATAGTACAATTATGTAAGTTTGGAGTCGATAGCTTTAAAAACAAAAGATTTTCCACACAAACTTACACCCTATATTTTACCCTTTTGTAAGGGTTGTTAAAAAACTTCTACTTCTTTAAATAATAAGTAATTTCTAGTAATTTGGAAATCCTACTATTAAAATTATAGAAGTTTCATACAACTTTGCCAACCCTCTTAATCCCCTTAATGGATGAGTTCCGCAAAATCTCATCTTAGTGAGCAACTATGTCCTAAAAAAACCCAAGAAATTTGAGGCTCCTAGCACTTGTAGTTTCTGAGATTTCGTGATAAGTAAAGAAAGAAAGAAAGAAAGAAAAAGTGTTTTTTTTCAGGTATTACAAACTTGTTACATTAAGATTTATACTTCTGCCAAACTGCACAGCAGTGAGTGAGTGAGTGAGTAACTTTTCGCTTTTATATATAAAATATAGATATTATCATAACAACTACACACAATGCCATCTAGACCCAAAGTAAGCAATAGCTTGTGATATGGGTTCTAGAATACTATAAGCTTTAATAGAATACTGAGAATACTACACTGAGAAGTTTTAATAGAATCTATTTAGTTTTTGCGTGAAAGAGAAACAAACATACACCCATCTATATAAACCTTCGCGTTTATGATATTAATAAGATTTATTTCGTTTTATTCGTAGCGAATACAAATTATAATAGAAATTCTCTGGAGTGTAGGAATTGCGTGTTGTACATAAGTTTGTGGCTTCGATTATCATGAGACTAAAAGTTTGTTTAATCCATATCTATTTGTTTAGCTTTTGGATTTTGTTTCCATTATACAATAGGGAGCTTGTTTAATAATTCAAGATTTGTCTTTTTTTTTTAATTACATGCTTTTTCTTTTTTTAGATTATAAATTTATATAGTAAGTACTTAGGTACATATAACAAAATTGTCTGACATATTACTCAAGATATGTGTGCCTTATTTTTGATCATTTTCTCTTCCAATTGATTACTAAATGGAATAGAAAATTTGGTACGCCGCGAGTTATTTACTCTCAATAATAAGGGCAGCTTCAGCCAGCCTATAATAATAATAATAATACCAGCCTGTTTACTGTCCCACTGCAGGGCAAAGGCCTCTTCTCATAGAGAAGGTGCGCAATAATCACCACGCTTGCTCATGGCGGATTGGCAATTTCAGACTTTTAAGTCCAGGTTCCCTCACGATGTTTTCCTTCACCGTCAGTCAGAAATGTCCAAGATAAACTTAGAAAGTACATATGATTAGAAAAATGACATTCGTACTTGCCCGGGTTCGAACCCACTACCTCGTGTTTACGAATCGGGTGCCTTATCCACAGAGCCATTTCGCCTGTTAGCCGGCCTATGAGGAACACTAAAATAAATTTTGTAAACTTGTTTCACTACGAGTAGGTATATTTAACGGCAATAATATATTTACATTTATAATGTCCGGACGGTTTTCAAAACACTAGAAGACATTCGATACGGTAAAGGCACCCGCCATTCTTCTTTCAGAATTATATAGTTTACTTGTGAAGTAATAATTTTCTTAAAGGATAATTTAAATGCTGTCTTCGTATTATTGATAGGTTTACCATAGACACGTTGAAGCTCACGGCTTAATCTCTAAGATAACGCTCGGTTAAACGGCACGTATAGCTCACTTATACGTTGAATATCTAGATGAGACGAGCCTTATCTTACTAGCAAAGCACACACAACTTCATGCTACGCTATTGAATGTATTATAGTAATCAATAATATTACATAAAGTACACATAAGGCAAATACCTACCATGATATGTAGCTGCAAGAAAAACTGCCTCCGTGGCGCAGTGGGAGCGCAAGCGACTGCTGTGCACGAGGTTGTGGGTTCGATCCCCACACGGAACAAAACTTTGTGTGATCTTATGAATCACACAAAGTTTAGTTCCAAGTCTGGGTGTACTTTGTGTCCGCTAATTGTATGTTTGTAAAGTCTCCCGCGACACAGGGCTTGTTCCCTAGTGCGAGAGTTGTCTTATAAAAATAAAGTTAAAATGAATGTATGTTGACATATTTTACGTTGTTTTCAATATACAAACATAAATCCAATATTCTGTAAAATCCCGATTTTTCGTTCGGCGCTGAAGCGCAATCAATAATAGACATATTGACATATTATAAAAGCGATTCAGCGCTGAACGATCTATCGTATAAAATCGGGTTTTCAATTAAAGAAGCCACTGCTAATGACTACGACTACAGAGTATACAGCTTGGGGTCGATCCTTGCACAAAACAAAACCTTTATGACTGCGCATGTGATTCCATTTCCGCCAATTTTGACACCAGAATATTTAAATGCGGCGTAAAAAGTCGTATTAGTGGAGCACAATGTTTTTTGGGCTGGTGCACACACTCTTGGATTTTATTCACATGGGCAGCTTACCATCAAGCATTTTGGTAGGGTAATACAAATTAAAAATAGCCAAAAACAATGCACGCCGCTTTTATTTAAAGCTTAAACATTCATTCGAAAACACACTGGCAAACATTTACCTCTTTTTTATAACCTCCTCAGTTCTACTTAAAATTTATTAATCAAACTGAAAATCACAATTAAATAAAGTAAGTTCTTTAAAAAAACTTTAACTTTTTTTCATTCTCTGGAGTTCAGTTTCAAAGAGATTAATGAAATGGGTACAATTAAAAATTAAATAAAAATACTTTTTCTTCTCAATCTTTTTAATTATGCAATAGAGGTTCTCGTGATAGCTTCCAATGTTAAAATGTTTTGTTTTCTTCTTTTAATAATAGACTGTACCTATAAGTAACACGTTCGTGTTTTATGTCTGCGTATTTCAGTTTTTGTATTTTATATCATACATACATAGATGAGCTTAGCAAACTGTCGACGCGGTTATTAAAATATTTGTTTTTTTTTACTTCAGTGATAATTTTAAAACGTTTTTTAATTAGTAATTAGTCTATAAAGATTATTTATGTTACAAGGAAATTTATTATCATAGCAAGAAAACCTGGATTGCTACAAAAATACAGCACATCCCAAAGGATATAGATTTATCAATACTTGAAATTAAGGTGCTTAAGCTCTGATGCTATGATTGAGAAACTTTACTAATTTATACGAAATCCTTCATGCTACAGTCAAAACCGCATTCGTCCTGTTTTTCTACGAAATTAATAGTAGATACATTATCAAGGCAAGCAGTAAAGAGATATGTCTCAGCATAATAATTTGAAACATAGTGTTACTTTATAATTATAACACATGCTTGATATATTACCTTAAATAGATACACAAGTTATCATGTGATGGAGGTTGCTACAATTCTATAGGCGTAGCTGTCTGTTTTCTGCGCAGAAATAATAAAGATAAGAAAATACATACATAATGTTTGTGGAAGAAGAGTATGAAGTAGGAAATGGAGGGTAATTCAGCGGCATTTTCTACCGAAGGAAATGCAAAAGTACGAATCTTCTTCTTAATCGGATACTCATGTCAGAGTGGTCGTGGTTGATATGTGGATTGTTGCACGGCGCGCGATGTCTCTCCAATTGTGGCGGCTCGTTGCATTGCGAGCATATTGTGTGGCTTTGGTAATGAAATCTATCAAGCGATTTAGTGACCGAACACTAGCTCGCCTGCCTTCTACATGACCCTGTACAACGAGCTTTTCAACCGAGTCTTCATTTCTTGAGATGAAGACTTGGATTTCTTGAGATGAAGATCATTTCCAAAGAAAAGTTTCAATTTCAGTATTCGCAGCTGCACGATTGACGAGTCTTTCTTGAATGTGAAGTTCTTTGAGAATGGATTCATTGCAATTAATTAGCCCAGGAGGTAGTAACTGCAGCTGCTAACAATCTACTATTCTTTGAATAAATTAAAGTATTTCAAGTTGGTATTAAAATATATACGTAGTCTTTTTACTTTACTCAAATAAAACAATTGTGATTATGAGAGTCTTGCCAAGCGTGGGTGTATTTTGACCCAATTTGTTAATATTTCAACTCTTAGCGATACAAGGGTTATTCCCTCAGGCGAGAATGTGAACTTTTTATATAAATTAAAAGAATTGGTTGTTCTTACAGGGTACATAGATCGCCCACGCGCTCAGTAATAAAAACAGTGAGAAATGCTATTAGTGGTCATCCAGCGTTTTTTTAAAGATTGAATAAAGACTTTGAGGTTCTTTAACAAATGTATTCATTTATTAACGTGAGTGTTTATAATAATGCTATTTAGAGAGATAAAGATATTCTAATTTTGCGTCATTGCATGTGTTCAGATGGTGGTCTACCAATTCAGCAGTTTTGGAAGGCCAATATAAAAAACCAGGCATAATCTGAACCTTCATCATCATTATCACCAGTATCAACTGAAAGGCGTTTTTTTTTTTTTTTTATATATATTAGCCCAGCAAAGTGGCTCCACCCCGCCTGATGGTAAGCAGTCAGTGGAATCCAGAAGTGGTGGCCACCATACCAAAAGCTATCGTCTTAAACTGCTGCTATGGTGGCCTCCACTATGGCGGCTGGGAATGGGGTTAGAGGAAGGGAATGAGGGAGATTCAAAACTGTTTATTGATACTCGCCCTAGTGTTGATAATATCAATAGCTCTGATCAGACGTAGTCATAAGAATATTATTTACTTATTTATGTATATCTTATGGTGTCGCAACATTTGAATACCGTTTGAATGATCGATGAGAATTTTCTTGCGCTTAGATTACGTAGCTATTTACAGACGAAGTTTTGTATGATTATGTTCTAGAAGAAGCTATTTTATTTTCGTTATTATTTCTACCTACTTATAAAATGTTACTAACTATTACTTTAGAACCGATAATAGACACACATGGATCTCTTTATCCTCATTCCAGCTAAAAGACGTTCTTTGCTGGTAGGCTTTTGCAAACATCTTTACTTTCACGGGTCTGAACTGCGTGTTACCGCCACTACCGGTAGTCAGGACTTTGTACTCATGTGGGACTTCATATTTTAAAAGATAAATGTTTATTTTTCTATTTTCAAGGTATTTTTGTTTGTTTTTATTTTTCTTCTTTTTGTCTTACGCTCTGTGGTCGTAGTGTAGTATATATTTGTTTATTTTTGTTGTAATTTAAAAAATGTATCACTTTGGGCGCCATACCGATCATTGTTGACCCCAACGAATAGAATTTTATTTGTCTGCTTACATATACCAATCAAAGAGATAAGTGTGTTAAAAAGTTGCAAAAATAAATAAATAACGAGATATATTAAAAAACAAACTTTATCGTAGGCGTATCGTACTTCACATCTGAGCATCCCTTCGAGTAAAAAATCTAACTCTCCACTATCGAAAGTTTCGACCCATCGTCTCAAAAGTTTACTATATTGTGCGAAATTCCTAATCTATTACGTGTAAGGTACGTGTCTTAGAATTGGGAATCGTACGTGCTATAAATTTTAAACAAGTTTGTACCTCACGTACAGTAAATATAAGACTTTATGTACGTATTCGGAATGAAATTACTGTTGAAAGCAGACGCATTTTACTCGTAAAGTTTTCTTTTATATTTTTTTACGAATGATCACACGAATCTAATACTACATTTCAGATTTCGACAATGAGGCCAAGGTTTGTTATGAGGATCTTGTATCATCTAGGGTGAATTTTCGGACTTTTAAGCGTTTCTGCCATACATATTACTGGAATCAGATATAGCTCACATAGGTTCCTTTATATTACTTGTCCGTGGTGCTCTCTTTAAATAGGTCCTAATCCTATACAGATTAAATTTGTCGCCCGTTTTGTAATGAAGGAAAGTGAATATTTTTAGTAACAACTCCTGCTTTTTACTTCTGATCAAATTGGACGGTTCGAAGACAGTAGGTTTAGCAGTCCCCGGGACTCCCGAGTGTCAAAGCTCGGGGTTTCGTATTGGTTATCACTGTTAATCCTTGCTTACAGAAGCCAGAGTAACAGGCATGTGGGTGGGATTATCCCGAAAAATAGGGCCAAGGTTTTTTGTTTAAATCACAAAGTAAACAAGATTTATACATCTAAGTATTTTTAACATCATCTCGCTTAAGTTAAAGGACGCAGGTTCTCAACTAGTAGTAAGTCCTGTTCCTGTAGGATAGTTTATTTGACTTAATTCAGTTTTACAGAGTTTTTGTAACTTCTTCAAATTTAGTTTTTTTAATATTAAGCTTATTATTAGAATTAATTGGTCTATATTTTTAGTAAGCATTCCTTGGATAAGACATAGATAAACGCATTCCTTACAAAAATAGATAACTTTAATTTAAACAAAAATTTAAATGTTGATGAAAGACTAGATTTGCATAGAAAAGTTATAAAAACACACAACCTCTGCAGCTTCCTTGAGCTAAAAAGGTCTCACCATTCGTCCCATAAGAACGCCGTTCAGAAAACATGTACTATGAAAATTTACATAAACTTCAGTACATACCCTTATGTAAATAAAAACTATAAATAATGAGGTCATATTATGTCGTTTGTAAGATATGTAGATAAGGGTCCTTTGTTTTAGGCAGAAAAGGGGTTTCTAAGAACCTTGAGAAAATTGATTGCAGATAACGTTATCTTTCAACCTATCCTTTTTAGAGCTACATCCCGTTTGTATAACATCTCGTTTCGAAACCCTTATGAAATAAATATATATATATTCGCCGTTTGTAAACTTTCAACTTTTCTTTCCATGGTACAATTTGGATTACGAAACGAGATGTTGTCCAAACGCGATGTAGCCCTTTTAAGGTACCCCTACCTTACGACTCGTTGGTGGGCTATTATCACAAGGTTCAGATTCAATATCAAACAATTTATTAACATGTTACCGATTTAGTAGCTCTACTATGAGATAACGTGCGTTTGACAGGGTAACAGCGTAACATTTTTCTATGGAAAAAGAATAGCGCCACTGGTGTTTACTGTGAGAACAAAATTTCTTTCTTTCAATTTTTTTAATGTATTGTCAGTTGTCTCAAATATTTATTTAAAGCCAGTTACAGTCTCAATTATATCTTAAAAAAAACTTACTCCATACTTTTTAAGAACGTTTACTTTTATGTGTTTATTCAATCAATTCGTTCACCAAATCCAGAATCTACCGTTCACGTGCACACCAATATTATAATACAGACACTCGTTTCGATAAGTACTGCCACTTTGCTAAAATTGACACAGCATTCTCGTCTTATACCTATTGGAAGACATGTCAGAATTGCTTGTATGTTTTCAGTTAGAGGTTTGGGTGTAGTGTAAGGTTCCGATCTCCAATTTTCACGGATAATTGAAAGTCTTCCAGGTTGTTTAACGTAAAGGTAGTTGAGAAAACATTGTTGTGTGTAGTTCCAAGGTGGATACAGGATAAAAATGCCAATAAAATCTTTTAAGGTTTTTGTATAATAATATTTTATCTGTTGAATGAAAAACAATTAAAGATTATTATTGTGTTAGGAACTTACATTTTGTTTTTTTTCATTTTATATTAGCTTACCAAAGTGAATACACTCTCCCTGATGGTAAGCAGTCCGTGAAATCCAAAACTGGTGGTGAATGGACACCATACTAGTAGTTTGGCTTTTGGAATAGTTCCAAACTACTAGTATGGTGGTCTCCATTATAGCGGCTTAGTGAGATGTTTTTTACGCTCCGCTTAAAACACCCAGGATCAGAGTTTAAGGATATGCATGCATAAATACAAATGACATTATAGTTCCAGGGTTAAAGGGTGTAATGCTATAGAATTAAAGGCACAAAACTGGACGCGAAATGGCTTTAATTACTGTAAAAAAATATATATTTAGAAAGTTTCAAGAACGTGTAGTTTGGTAACAAAAATACCTTTACTTGTAGTTCGCTACTATTCAATTATACTTGAATAAATAAGTTTCTCAAAAAATTACATTGATAGTGTAGTATCCAGGACTTAGGAGAGTGCGCAATGACACAACAGCTTCTTGTTACAGCATTTATTCCGGACTGAGGAGCGATTCAAAGCTTTGACATAGAACACAAGTACAGATCATATAATAATATAGTTGTACCATAGATTCATAATATTACCTACATTACATCCCTTCCCACTTAGTTAACATAACAGCAACCCCAATACTAAACAGATTTGGTACTACATTAACAATTTAGACAATATTAATTATATCTTATAGTCTTTGCTAATCTACATTTCCGAATGGGACGTGGCTGGGGCGGTACAGGAGAAGCTGGTGGCGTAGAAAATGTCTCCATTGGTTCTGGCTGCTCCACTATAGACAGAGGCTCAAACGCGAGGTTGTCACTTGCACACTGTACCACTGACTGCTTCCGCGAAGGGACAGTTGGCAATAATACACCTTGTGTATTACTAGTGGGCGTCTGCTTACTACTTGTGGGGATTAAAAGCCAACTCCTTGACTGACGCTTTGGCTGATCGACATGCCTATCAATCTCGTTTACAAGCAAACTCCTTGGCCGACGCTTTAATTGATCAACATGCCTATGTATCTCGTTACCCTTAGTATCCAAAATTGTATAATCATTAGCTCCTATTGACTTAGATACCGACCCTGGTTGCCAATTTTCCGCCTTTAAATACTGCCGATACCATACTTTGTCCCCCACTTTAACTTCCCTATCTACCCCACTTTTAGACCTAATCTGTTTCTGTTGCGCCACGCGAACCTTGGTGTCACGGTCAGGTTTCAACGAATCTAACCTAGTCCTTAAATGTCTACCCATTAACAACATAGCCGGGCTATGTTGTTACGATAGTGTAATAAATAATTATTTAACGACATTTCAACATTCTGGCTTTCTGATAAAGCCTTTTTAATGACTTTTTTTAATGTTTTGACTGCATTCTCTGCCGCTCCGTTAGATGCAGGGTGGTAGGGAGCCGTGAAAGTGTGTTCCACCCCATCTTCTCTTAAAAATTCCGCAAATTCCGCACTAGTAAATGGTGGGCCATTATCGGTGACTATCTGCCTAGGCACTCCGAATCTACACCAAAGCTCTCTAAGCCTAGAAATAGTACTACGTGCTGCGGTACTAGGTACTAAAATATTTCTAACCATTTAGACATCGCATCTACTACGACCAAGTACATCTTTCCTTCAATAGGGCCCATAAAATCGGCGTGCAGTCGAGCCCAAGGACGGTTGGGCCATGGCCAGGAACGCGGCGCGGCGCGGGGCGGTGCGTCTGCGTGCGCGGCGCAGGTACTGCACGCGCGGCACTCGCGTTCTACTGCCTCGTCGATGCCAGCCCACCACACGTAACTGCGAGCTATCGCCTTCGATTTAATAATGCCCATATGGGGCTCATGTATTAATTTTAAAACTCTTTCACGACAAATTTCCGGAATGACAACCCTATGCCCCCACATTATACAACCTAATTCCTCGTATAGCTCCGACTTCCTGTTAAAATAAGGTAGCATTCCCTTTATCTCACAATCCTGCGGCCAACCGTCGCGAATATAGGCAAGTACTCGACTTAAAATCGGATCTTGTAACGTTTGTCTCTTTATTAGTTTATAATCTAAGAGTAACGCATCCTGAGCGAAATGTAAATACGTTTGTTCCGGGATTGTGTCCCTACTGCGATCGGAAGTGTTAATTGGCAAACGAGATAACCCATCTGCGCAATTCTCATTAGTTTTAATATACTCTATCTCGTAGTCATACGCTGACAGAATTACTGCCCAACGTTGCATCCTACTCGCGGTCATAGTTGGTATGCCTGTATTTGGACCTAGAATAGACACCAACGCACGGTTTATGATCGGTACGCAAAATAAACTTACGGCCATATAAATAATGATGAAATTTTTTAATACAGAATATGATCGCTAATGCTTCGCGGTGAATCTGTAAATAATTATTCTCCGCGGCCGTGAGCGTACGTGACGCATACGCTATAGGCCGCTCGCCGCACGAGTCGCGCTGCGCCAGCACGCCTCCGACACCCCGAGCGCTTGCGTCACAAGTGACGATGATAGGTTTCCTTGGGTCATAGTGAGCCAACACCTCACTACTAACTAACGCTTTTTTAACTCCCTCGAAATCTCGTCCACATTCGCTACACCATTTCAAAGGTACTCCCTTCCGCAACAACCTATGCAAGGGAACTAATATTGAACTAAGGTTTTTAACAAACCTGGCAAAGAAATTGACCATACCTAAAAATGATCGCAACTCAGTTACATTTACCAGAGGATCGATATCTAAAATTGCTTTTATTTTAGATCTATCCGCTTTTATACCTTCTTTTGAAACAATGTATCCCAAGTACTTAACATTATCTGCTAAAAATACACACTTATTTTTTTTAAGTTTTAGTCCGTTGTCCGCTAACCGTTTAAATACTTCCTCGAAAGCCTGCATGTGTTCAGATTTAGTTTTTCCTCCAATTATGATATCATCCAAAAAGCTTTGAACATTTGGAATACCTTTTAACAGATTCGTCATAATCCTTTGGAATATGCCCACACTCGATGACAACCCGTAAACTAACCTATTATACCGAAATAACCCTCGGTGAATGTTTATAACAGTGAATTGTTTCGAAGAATCTAATTCTATTTGATTGTACGCGTTAGACAAATCAATCTTACTCAAGAACTGAGCGTCATTCAAACCCACTAACACGTCATTAATTCTAGGAAGAGGGTAACGATCAACCAAAAGCGCAGGGTTTAGAGTAGACTTGTAATCCGCACAAATACGTAACGTGCCGTCTGGCTTGTTTACCGGCACAAGTGGTGATGCCCAGTCCGAGCAGTCAACGGGCTCTATGATGCCCGCGCTCAACATCGCGTCGAGCTCCGCGTCGACGCGCTCACGTAGCACATAGGGAAGCGGGCGCGCGCGGTGAAATATCGGTGTGGCGCCCTCACGCACTTGCAACGTCGCCTTGCCTCCCGTGTACCGTCCCAGACCATCGCTAAATAGTATTTTATACCTGTCGAGTAATTTACATATTTCTTTATCAATGTGTATAATATTATTTTCTATAAAATTACATCGGAATTTGGGTATATCTATTTGCAACTCGGTTAACCATTGTCTTCCAATCAAAGAAGTAGTACCATCCTCAATAAAAAATAATTCTAAATCTTTCTCCACATTATCAAACTTCACTGCTGGTCGTATGACACCTATCGGCTTAATTATTGACCCATCATAAAATCTTAAAACAGTTTTATCCCTACTTATAGGTAAATGTTTGAAATGCTGATCATAAACAAGTTTACTTATGCACGAAATTGCCGTGCCAGTGTCTATCTCCATTTTTAACACAGTTTTATCTACTAATATAGGTAAACTCACCGCCTTATAACTGTTTAATGATAAAAGATTCAACTGTTCTGTTTCGTCCTCTTGTCCACTCGTGTCGTGTTCGTCAAAGTTACCGAAATGCACATCTCGTCGCTGAGATGTTTTGCCGCCTCGTTCCTGGCACATTCGTCGCAGATGGCCTACACGCTGGCATTTGCTGCACACAAAGTTCCGATATCGGCAAATGCCGAAATGGTGATTTGCTGCTCCGCAAGCAGTACATTTACTCGTCCCTGCTGACGATGATTCACACAGCGCCGTCAACTGTTGACCAATAGCCTGCCTCAAGCGGCCTCTATCGGCTGTTGTATCGACCTTCCACCCGCGCCCGTCCTCCCGCCGCGCGCTGGCGGTTATGACGTGTACCGCACTACTTGCCTCTGATGCTCCATTCGTTAATTCTACTAATGCTGAGTCCCTTTCCGCTGCCTCCAAAGAGCATGCCAACTTAATAGCCTCCGTGAAACTAATTGAATCGTTCTCCGCAAATAACCGTTGTCTAATAATGTCACTCCTAAGACCACATTTAAATTGATCGCGTAAATTTTCATTTAGATGCCTATTGAACTTGCAATAACGAGATAGCTTTTTCAACTCAGCCACATAAGCCGCGATGTCTTCCGTTAAACTTTGTCGCTTTTGACGAAACCGGTATCTTTCTGCTAAAGAAGATGGCGCCGGTTGTAAGTGTTGACGCATTAGCTCGCCGGCTTTTTCGAATGACAATTCTGATGGTTTCAGCAGGCT
Organism: Parascotia fuliginaria; assembly: GCA_963082885.1. Classification (NCBI taxonomy): domain Eukaryota; kingdom Metazoa; phylum Arthropoda; class Insecta; order Lepidoptera; family Erebidae; genus Parascotia; species Parascotia fuliginaria. The sequence goes on from OY720172.1 coordinate 20,361,134, forward strand.
AGCTAGATTAACAAGCAACTCATATGCTTCATCTCCCATGCTCGCAATCAAAGTAGGCAATTTCATGTCTTCACCGACATCATTTACCTTGAAAAACATTTCAAGCCTATCAACGTATGATGACCACAAGCCTGATCGCATATCAAATTCCCGTAACTTTCCGATAGATATTTTATTAGAGAATATCGCTACCTTTTAAAATCCTCGTCGCCAATGTAGTATCCAGGACTTAGGAGAGTACGCAATGACACAACAGCTTCTTGTTACAGCATTTATTCCGGACTAAGGAGCGATTCAAAGCTTTGACATAGAACACAAGTACAGATCATATAATAATATAGTTGTACCATAGATTCATAATATTACCTACATTACAGATAGCAGCCCGGTATGGTAAGGTTGGTGAATTCTATACGGTATATTCTGTACGGTAGTAGATCCTAGCTGGTTTCAGCAGGAATGGGCCGGATCGACCGTAATAAAGTAGTAAGTACTACCCTCTCATAGAAGATCGACGTAAGAATATTAGTTTTCATACTAATGTGTTTCGCTCGGTGAATGTGAGTGCCGGCAATCCAAATACCTCCTCGGTCCTCTTCTGTTTCCCTTTTTCTTCCTCATCCCCTTCTCCGTGGTCGGCAACGACTTAGTTGTTGTGTTTTCTAAGCATTATAACTTCTGCAATGCTTGGAAAACACAGCCATGTCTATAGGTTACGGTTGCCACTTACCATCAGGTGGACCGTATGCTTGTTTACCCACCAAAGTTGTATGAAAAAAAATCTAAGTAGGTATAATAAGGAAACATTGTTAATCCCAACTAATTAATTAATACTTTATTGTACACATAATAGACATATAAACAATGACAGAAAATAGAGCAAGTACAAAGGCGAGCTTAACTCATGAATGAGTTTTTCCAGCAAACCTCAGAGTGGTAGAGGAAATAGTGATTGTGTAAGAGTAAATGAAGTGTACAACTGAATAATAATATTATTAAGTATCTTAATGTATACTTATAATCTAAACTTATACTAAATATTTACATACATAATATAAAAAGAAAAATATATACATAAATAATAAATATATACACATTCCTATACATAATATATAATAATATATATATAATACACATAAATTATTTATTGATCAAAGATAGATAGTGTTCTTTTGTTCTTCTCCTGAAGACATCCATAGTAGGACTGTCACGTACACCATGAGGAAGAGACTTCCATAGTCTTACCGCTTGTACGGTAAAAGAATTGCTGTAGCTGTTCTTTGTCGTAATACGGTTACTACGTAAACAAGTTTTTAGTCGTCGCTTGCGCCACTGGAACTAATTGTAAGTGAAAGTACTCTAGTTAAGTGCAATGTGATGTTGTATTTCGCAGTAACAGTCACGAGCTCCGACAGCCGTGATCGTCTAGTGGTTAGGACCCTACGTTGTGGCCGTAGTAACCCAGGTTCGAATCCTGGTCACGGCAGTGATAACACTGTCGCGGCGGAGCGAATCTTTTTGTTGTATTTTCTAGAAAATTTGGTTAAATCTGATATCATTAGTTACTATTTCTTAAAGAATCTCTTAAAGTATTATACAAAAAAAGATTACCTACCTGCGATTTCTTTAAGAACGACATGACACCAGCAATTAAATTCCTTGAAATTAACTTTACTAAAAATATTTATCTTACAACTTCTATCTATCTATCAGTGTAACGACGCCCACTACTGGACTTAAATCTCTCCTAGAGAGAGGACTTTTTAATAGTCACCATGCGTTGTCGGCGTATTAGTCACTACAGTAAGGAGATATTCAGAAAGAAGGTTCTGCTGATGCCCATTACCTTGTATTGTCTTAGTCGACTCTAATGATAAGAGTTAGCGTTGTTACATTGTAGACTTATTAGACACTAGCTTTCCAAGGAGCGGTTTCATCTGCATCTTTACTTATTGCTCTGTTCCCGTCGCCAGTAGCGTGATGTTATATAGCCTAGAACGTTCCTCGAGAATTGAGCTATCATAAGCAAAAAGATTTTTTTCCAGAGAATAGCGCGTTCAAACAAACAAACTCTTCCGATTTGTTTAATAGATATATATTATAGATAGACAACACTCATAGAATATCGACGTTAAATATTAGTTTTCATGCTTATGTGTTTCGCTCGCTGTGTGAGAACGCTGGCAGTCAAGTACCCCCTCAGTCCTCTTCCTTTTCCCTTTTCATTCCTTATCCCTTTCTCCCATTATATCTGCAATGCTTGGCAAATACAGCCAGCTCTGTAGGTTACGGTTACAACTTACTATCAGGTGGGCCGTATGCTTGTTTACCACCAAAGTCGTAGAAAAAACATAAGAACATCTAACAATAACCGTTTTACATAAATATAACCCAACAGTCACAAATTGGATCAATAAATAAGAAAGAAACAATTGAAGACAGATCCCATTAAACTTGTCAATTCCTTAGATCTCACTTTAGATAAAGAATTTGATGTAGTAATTGGCTCAAGAGTACAAATACTTGAATGAATTATCTCGCTTCAAACGTCCCGTGTAATGTAAGAATTATTTGATATTGAAACAATTGTAGTTGTTAAATGTTTCTATTTGAATACTGAGACACAAGTCATCATTAATTTTCTTATAAAAGAAAATTAATCATGACTTGTGTCTCAATCACATTTTTATTTCACTATTTTTTGTAGTTGCTTTTGCAAAATTTTTTATTTATTGAAGCTATGTACACATACAGTATGTATGAAGGCGAACTTATTGCCAAGGTCATTTTCTACTAGTCAACCTAAAGCTAATGCAGAGTTGCAAAATAGTAGGTATATATTTCAAGTTTTAATTATATTTTTTTAAATAATTTATCTTAAAATAACACCTGAATTAATTAATTTAATTTTTATAGCTATCAAAGGGGCATCGAGCAGGAGTTATTTGTTTTCATAAAAATTCTGAATTCAAACAAAAGTATTGTAACATCGTTAGTATGGTTATTGCCTGCAGTTTTATGCAGTTGTGAAGTTAATTTAATTACCTAATATAAAAAAAACATAGAAAGACAAATAACTATATTTGTGAAACGAGTCTACTCGTGTTAGAAAATTATTATAAGGTGCCATACCGATGTATATAGGTGGTAGTTAAACTGTACAAATCGTTTGAGTTTAAAAATATTTAATAGAAAGACAAGTTTAATTCATGTGCTGTAAAAATACTAAATTACAAAAATACAAATACTTTACAATGCGATTCCACCAATAAGAAGAACTCACGTTGACTTGGTTAAACTAATAGTTAGTGTGTTGTTGGTGGGTAGAAGCTTTGAGTGTTTTAGTTCCTTTTCAAATTATTATATTCTTAGCAATTGCTAAGAATATAATTATATAAGCAATTGCTTAGTCATTTAGTATAACTACTACACAAGCAGAAAACAACGTGCTTCATAAATTTCGGCATATCACTTATTGCATATTCAGTTTATTGCATATTCTTCCGTAAAATGATAATTAGTCATCATCATCAGCTAAATGACGTCCTACTGCTGGACATGCCTCACCCAATTTTCGCCACTGTGGCCGATCGTAAGTTGCCCACATCCATTGGTTGAGGTCAAATTCTATTTAATAAATACCTGTACCTGAGCGTAACTACTATTATGGCACACAAACTAACTGTGATGAATATGAGAAATGCCATCCCTTAGGAAGAGAGCTATGTTAAACAGCGAACGTATTTATTGGTAGTGTTCCTCGTTTCATATACGACTGCACTGTGACTAATTCTTATGATCAAAAAATCTGTCCGGTACAGATCAATCAATCGTTATCGTCGTAATTATCATAGTTTTAATTAAAAGATAAAGTTCGCAAAAGTCACTTACTTACTTCGTGGCGAAACAACTTTTAGTTTAATTTCTTAATAAAAAGAAAAGAGAGAAAGAGAAAGAGAAAAAGATTTATTTTTTGTTCACCACAGAAACACACTTAAATTATTACAAAGAAAAAAACAAAAAAACAAAACTAAAAAAGAAAATAAAGTAAAAAATAAATATGCTCACTGGCAACACCACATCTCCCAGTATGTGTATGTTTACGAAACAAAAGAAAAGGTCAGTTTGTCAGCGAGCATATTTTAATTTAAATTTTAAATGAGAAAATAAAAATAAAAATAAAAAAAATAATTTAAATAAAGTTTGTAATGTGTGAGTGTGTGTCCCATTAGTGCCAAAAATCTGGACATCGCTCAGTTACGTTGCGATTTTTATGATAAACCGCAACACTGATATTCTGCGATATCCGATTAGTGACGCCGGCGCCATAGTTGTGTCTGTTTTTACTAAAATAATAAATGAAATTTCATGTAAAATAAATAATATTATGTAGAATAAACGTGTAAATAGGATATTATAAACATAAATACTAAGTAGTGTAAAGTGTGTGGAGTAAATTGTGGACATTTGTGTCTAATTTTAAAGCAAGCGTCTGTTTGTACATGATACGTATATACATATAGGTAGCAACTATTGTTTGCTTGCGACCTATGCCAGCATTTCTAAAAATTGTGAACAAACAAATGCGCAGTGACATCGACAAAGTGAAATTCTTTTCTTCTGAGAAGAAGGGCAGTTCGTAGTGATTGTTATTATATGACAAATTAGGTGAAAAATGTTAGGTTGTAGTTAAGCAGTCTCACTCAATGCAGTTGTGAATCTAAATGTGGACAGATTCGTGTGCATCAGACACACTTTAAGCAACACATTTGCCAAACAAATTCACAAAAATATGAGTAGAAACCAGATCACAGAGCTTGTCAACAGTGAAGGTAAGCAGTCAACAGTCATCTTATTTGAACATAAATAAACAACTTTGTTTGAGTAATATAACATTAATGAATAGTATTTTAAGAATATAAAATGCAATTGGAATTATAATTGACATAAATTAGAATAATTAATGATTCACATACATTAGAATAAATATTAGATAGGTAAAGGTAATAAAAAATAAACCTGTTATGTTACAGGACCAGAAGATGTATGGATGAGAAGCAAGACAGGACTTATGCCTGCAGCCCTGGAATCCCTCCATCCAATGCCCAACAGCCACACCCAAAAAAGTATTATAAACCTACTTTTATTTATTGTTATAACTATTATAAGTCATACATGTTATTTCCTATAATCTTAAGTGTAGTTTTGTATAATAATTTTAATTTTCTGTATAAAAGTTCTTACCGATACGTACGTGTGGCACTGTCAGTGTAAGTTGGTAAATAAATAAATAAATTTCTACCACAAACTTTGATAAGTTCAACATATAATATGCCTTCGGTTAAGCGTGGTCAGAATAAAAGGGTCCATGAAAATAAGTGAACCATTTATTTCTATGACTTCCATTTAGAACCCATAAAACATACAGAAAATGAGCAACTCTAACCGCAGTCTTTTGATGTTGCCATTGTAAACAACCCATAAAAGTTAGTTCGCGACCCCTGACCCAAATTCAAGTTTCAACAATGAGAGTAGCTGGCACTTTGTCAAAGAAATATGCGATCTAACGAGCTTTCTATCTAGCAAATGCTTTGTCAATTCTATTGTGAATTCAGAAATTGTATTCAATTCTTTTTTGGCAATTTTTAAAAGTATAATGTTAAAAACTTTATAATTGGAACTCATAAAGTTGGACGACAAGAATGACTTTAAATGAAGTTTAAACAGCTTACTAATCATCAAATGGTTAGCTAGCTCGTCCGTTGTCAAACCACATTAAACTTTTCATTTTAGTTGTACACTGTTATAAAAAAAGAGAAAGCTTGTTCCACGTTTACGTTAAGAACAACCACGTTATGTAGATTAAAAGATAAATAAAATTGAAATAACAACCATTTTCCGAAAATGTTGTCTCTCCAGTGACAATTTAAAATATTTGCTACATTAGTTTCAAATTAAACACCAGAGGGCTTAGACGACATGTGGCATAAATGTTAATAGAATAGCGTAAATTAAAAAGTATATGGGATAGTAGAACGACAATATTGTCGTTAGCTTATGTCACACATTTTAATTTATTCTATTCTATTAACATTTATACCACTTGTCTAGGCCCTCAGGGGCGAGCAAATAATATTTTATACTTGTAAGATATAAAATAGACAATGATAATGTGCACAACTTTGTACACTTCAGATTAAACAAAGAGTTTGAATTAGTTTTTCGTAGGTTTTTCGTACCCACTGTACGGACTGACCACGATCTGTGTCAGCCCGTAACCACGGTCGAAGTAATTCGATTGAAACGTCGGCTAAAAGGAACGAAACCCTGAAATAATAACACAATTCACTTCATTTCATTCAATTCACTGCTTCTGTGGCTAACTGATATTGAATACGGACTGTTAAGCAGAGTTTTCAGGTTTGACCCCATGGTGTGGTAAAGTGATATTAGATATTCTGTCGAACAAACAACAAGCAGAGAAAAGGTGCGTGTATTTCTGCTTACACTTTGAGGGGTTAAGAGGAGGAATGGTATGTTTGTATCATTCAGATTCAGAACCGTTGTGTAATTACGTGTGTTGACGACAGACCTACTGATTACTGGAGCAACTATCGACTATCTATTACGCTGGCCATTATCTAATCAATACGTACCGCACTGCTCATTTCCCTGTCCGTCCACCCAGTTATTGGTGGTCATAAAGCTTGATCGTAAAACTGCATTAACTGCTTCGTACCTACATACCAATATTACCAATGACTTATGAATAGTACAAGTACTGGAAGAGGCATAAAAGGGCAAAATACTAGTATTCAGACATGCTATGCTGTTGCTCAGTTTAATTGCCATGAGATTATTAAGGGACAGGGTCCTTAGACAAGTGGAATAGATTTCTATTTCATTCATAGAATAGATCAAAAAATGTATCCCATAATTTTTTTTATGAATAGGATTTTTTTTTTAATTTATGCATCTTGTATAAGGCATCAGAATAGACTAAATCTATATCACTTACACTTCTATTTAAGAGGTTGACCGTCGGAACTTAGTACTATAACAGCGACGTCTGTCCTAACTTAACACTTTAATTGTTTCTTTCTTACTTTCTGTAAGGCCCACTCCCAATATGGCCGTACCTATACCATTACATTACGGACAGGGCAAAGCGGGAATTGTAAGTAAAATAAGCAAAATCGTGAACCAAAATTCTTTTGGCACATTTTTATCAAATATATATACATATATCTTCGTTGTCACATTTATAGGGTCTCTTCCAGTAACAGTAGTTCAATAATAGGCGTGTTTTATATGAGCACATTAATGGTCACATGGTTCGCCTGATGGACTACGTTTATTTTAATGCCTACTAGGCTTTTGACGTGGCTTAAAGTACTTTACTGATCTTAATAGAAGATGTTGGTTTTAATTATAGTTGTATAAGATCTGTTAGTTCAGCCAAATCCCATTTAGAAATTATCTTTAGGGTAAATGATCATTGATTGTCATACTTGCTCTAGGCGAATTGATAATTTCACATTTTTATTTTTAAACCAGGTTTCATTTAGTTTTCATAATTCATTCATTACATACGACATTTCAAAAGTTACATTTATTTACCTGGTTTTTAACCTAGATGCCATAACGTTAGTTAGCTTAGTAATTAAATTAATAATTAAATCTCCTTTTTCATTTAGATCATATAAATGATAGGTAGGTACATACATTTTCATTAACCGGTACTGTCCCACTGCTAAGCAAAGGTATCTTCCATAGTCTTCCACAACTCTGACTTGATGATAATCTCGTCCAGTTCCCCTCGGAGGCATCTAGGTCATCCCGCCAGGGTTTTTGGGCTTGTCACGGCGGCGACGTCCGTCTTTTGGCACCCACTCGTTTTTTTATCGGGATGAATTGTGTCCAGCCCATACCCATTTTAATATTGATAAATTGAGCTGTTAGTTAGGCACGTGGTATATGAGCTTTATACCTAGTATGCTGCGCTCTATATTCCTTTGGCAAATGAGAGCTTAGATTTTTGAGCTCCGTACGTAAAGGACTGGCAGAATACATTAGACCGAGTCGACGAGCTGACTCTAAGGTTACGCAGAGCATTCGTGTTGCTCCCCCGGCCAAGCCCATGCCTGAAAAGGCAACGACCCGGGCTGACGAGGATGGTTTTGTGACGGTGCAGAAGAGGAAGCGCCGCCAGCGAACCACCAAGAACTGTTGCGGTTCAGCACCGGCGGATGCTAACATGAAGCTGCGTGCCGCCGCACCGAACACCCCGGTGTACATCTCTCGCCTACACTACACCACAAAGGCAGAGGACATCGAGGAGTACGTGTGCCAAAAGATGAAGTACAGGCCGATAGTGCAGCCGTTGGAGTCACGTCGCAACGTCAATTTCAAGGCGTTTGTGGTGCGAGTACCAACGTGTTATTTGCACCTCGTCATGGAGGAAACCTTTTGGCCGCAAGGTGTCGTGTTCCGTCGCTTCCGCGGACAAGTGCCACACGAACGCACAGTGACTAGTGCATGTGAAGTGTAGTTTTTAAGTTTATATTATGTATTATGTATGTTAGTCTGTAAGGTATTTATCTATGGGTTTATGCGACCTGAAATAAATGATTTATTATTATTATTATTATTATTATTATTATTATGTCAATGAGTTTGCGCTTAAGTTACTTAAGAAGGTCAGGCTTCATTACTTACATACATCATGATAATCAAAATAAAATGTCAGTAAACTTGACTAGGGAAAATACTCTGACACGGGAAGATCATGCAAGAAAGTGAAATGGCTACGATTTCGTGTGCGAGTTACAATGTTCACATTATCATGGAAATGGACAACTAAAACATTATAATTACGTATATCAGGTTAAAGAAGGTTTGTTTCTCAGCCCCTTCTCCTCGTGGTTGGTGATTTGTTTGTATTTTTTTTTTTTTTTTATATTATAGCCTACCAAAGTGACTCCACCCCGCCTGATGGTAAGCAGTCAGTGGAATCCAGAAGTGGCGGCCACTATACCAAAAGCCATCGTCTTAAACTGCTGGTATAGTGGCCTCCACTATGGCGGCTGGGAATAGGGTTAGGGGAAGGGAATGAGGGAGGTGAGGAAAGAGGAAAGGGGGGAAATTGGGCCTCCGGCGCTCTCACTCACCGAACGAAACGCAGTAGTACGGATACTACTACTCTTAAGTCGATCTTCTATGAGAGGGTAGTACTTCCCCGGACGATCCGGCCCATTCATGCTGAAATCAGCGTGGATCTACTACCGTATCATTCATTTAACATTCCTTTAGCTAGACTTAAAGGTCTTAAGCATGTTTCTAACTCTTACCATCAAGAATACTACAATAGCCGCTGCCCATTTGCCATGAAAACATAAAAACTTATTAAGAGAAGTATCAAGTATGTATGAATCAGTTTCTTCTGTAGCTGTATCTTGGATTAACATTTTGCGTATTTTTTTATAGTGAATGATGGATTAAGTAAAATTAAACAGCGCCACTAGTATTTACTTTAAAAATTTAATTTTGCCATGTCACCGTACCAAAAGAACTTGTCTGTTGAAACATTTAATTACTCACGTTTATTAACACAATGTAGACACTAAACATAGTGTCTACATTGTGTTAATAAACGTATTTATCACAGGGAAAGCATGCGATTTAACATGACACCATGTAAACTTCTAACATGGAGAAAAATCAGTATGTTTTAAAACGTCTTAAAAAAACAGATAATGCAATAAATAATAAATAATATTAATAATTATTTAAAAATAATTATTTTTAATCACAATATACAATTATTATAATTAATATTATAATTGTATATTGTGTGTGTGCGTGCGTGCGTGCGTACGTGCGTGCGTGCGTGCGTGCGTATAGCGCTCAATGGCTCAACTGATTTCAATGAGACGGACAAAGGCTACTTTTTATCCTGAAAATGGCTCTGGTTCCCGAGTTATACCAATTTCCGCGCGAGCGAAACCGCAGGGTGCTGCTAGTATAAAATAAGGCGACAATTTTAAATAAATTGTAATAAAAACACTCAATGTCATCTAGAGGTACAATGAACAAGATTGAATAACAAGATTGTCGCAAGCAATCAATAAGTGAAAGTGCCCCCAATACATTAACGTTGAACGAAAGCAAACGAGAATTTTGCAGTTTTCTCCACAGCTCCGGTAGCCGTGATCGTCTAGTGGTTAGGACCCTACGTTGTGGCCGTAGTAACCCAGGTTCGAATCCTGGTCACGGCAGTGATAACACTGTCGCGGTGGAGCAAAACTTTTAGATTTTGATAAATAATTGTTAGCAATAATTGATGCTATAATATTACTTTCTAGTACTTTCTATACCCAGAGTCTTCTAGAAGTAGAAGAGTCAGAGAGCAGCAATTAATTATATAAATGCGAAAGTTTGTGTGTGTGTATGTGTGTGTGTTTGTTGCCACTCAGCGCCTAAACTTTGAACCGATTTCGAAAAAAAACGGTATGCAGATAGATTCGGTGCCAGAGACAGACATAGGCTAATTTTTATCTCGAAAATCGGTTTGGTTCTCGAGGCTGACAAAAATCTCATGATTTTCGAATAACGTAAATATCTAATCCTGCAATGGACTAGCACAAAGTTTGAGAATTTTATTCTAAATTTGCTGTTACCCGCAATTCCGCCCGCGTGAATGTCGGTTATATCGCATTGTTCGTACAAACTTTTATTCCCTATTTAAACCCTTTCAAACCATTGTTTCAAACAATAGATCTATTTCTGTACCAAATTTTATCAAAATCGGTTTAGTGGTTTAGGCGTGAAGGCGTAACAGATAGGCAGACAGAGTTACTTTCACATTTATAATATTAGTACAGAGTATGGATTATCCACGCTTGCTATCTTGCTGTGCTCATTTGGCGAGTATACTGATCAAAACCCTCTGTATTTACGATTCATCTACAGCCTACCTTCAAGAGCTACTGAATCTAAATGTTATATCAGCAATAAGTAGGTAACGAATAACCTACCTCAACAATTGAATTGTCAATACCTGCGCGTGCGCAAACCGAAACAAATAGTGCAGTGAAAGGCGATATTTTATCAAAAGTAGTGTTGTATTTTGCTTTACCAGTCACCAGCTCCGATAGCCGTGATCGTCTAGTGGTTAGGACCCTACGTTGTGGCCGTAGTAACCCAGGTTCGAATCCTGGTCACGGCAGTGATACACTGTTGCGGCGGAGTGATTTTTTTTGTGTTTAGAATTTCACACAAACTAATGTAGCACCTAATCTTTATACATATTTATTTTTTAAATTTTATTTATTTTTAATTATCATATAATTAGCACTATGACATTAACCTTCTTCTAAAGTTCTCATTTACGATAACATACCTTAAAAGGATTCGTAGCTGCTCTATATAGCTACGGCTACGCAGGACTATTCTACGAAGCTACGAGGCGCTACGAAATGGGATTTACTTATATTAAACTGTAGAAAAATTTATCTTTCGTAGCCTAAGGAGCTAGGTAGACAAGGGGCATACATTTTTATTCTATTATATATAAAGAATTATTATTATTTTAGACAGTGCAGGGAGTGCATTATTATATTACGACGGATCTGAATTGTTTTATTTTTTGTAAGGTTTCGAATATTTTACTCGATTGTGAATAACAGACCAAATGTCATTTTAGTCGCAAACGAGACATTCGGAAACTACCCTCACTTTATAATAAGGTTGATTTTGTTCTAAAATGTCAGTATTTCTTGTCAGACTGCCTCTGTGGTTCGGTGGTACTGTTTACGGATTATTACGCAGAGGTCTCGGGTTTTATACCCGGGTCGGGTAAACTAGTATTGGGTTTTTCTGTCGAGAAATTCTCAGTATTAGCCCGGAATCTTCAGTTGTGCTCAATATACGGCAAATTTATTTATTCACATAGGTTAATTAAATTAACACTTATGAACGTCAAAGTTTACAAAATGTCAGCAAATTAACCTACAGCCAGTTCGCTGACGAAGTAGAGCCATGAGAAGAACTGGCAAGAAACTCAGGCCACTCTTTTTAATCGCCAGGTTATTACAATTTTTGTAAGTTACAATTTCAAGTAGCATGCAAAGTGACACAGGCAATACACTTAACTCTATAGGTAATAATTACAGCTTTCTATGTAGTAAAGAAAAAATAAAAAGCAAAATGTGTGCTTTACAGGCTGCCTCAATTTGCATATTGCTACAAAAGGTAAAGGCAACATGTGAACTGTGGTAAATGTTTCTATGTAGGTATTATATAAACTGTTAATTTTTGGTAAAAGTATAAAGTAAGATGAACTTAATTTACCACAGGAGTTCACATTGTACCTCTATTTCACAAATCACAATGTATAATTTTAACAATACTAAGTATACAATTTTAACAAAACAATACAAAATGTGTACTTAACTGTTCAATTATGACTCGGGCATCATGTAATATATATTTAAAAAAAAAAAAACATTTTATATATTATTTATTATGTCAAAATGTATCAATAAATTAATGTCAAAAAAATTATTTCATTAAAGCATGTCATTCTTACTAATCATAAAAAATGTCATTCATAGAATAATTATGATACATATGTCATTAAAAATGTTATGTATTTATCGTCGACTAGCCTTTTGCAGAGCGGTTTCATCCACGTTAACTTACATCTTTAGTTACTGCTCCTCTCCCGTCGCCAATAGCGTGAACTTACATAGCCTTTAATCTTCCTCAAGAACTGGGCTATCAAACATGAAAAGAATTATTTAAATCTGACTGGAAGTTAAGTTCCGGAGATTAACGCGTTCAAACAAACAAACCTTTCCGCTATAAATAATAGTATAGATTAAAGCAATTATCCTACTTTTGAAAAAATATTTTTATAATAACTTTTATGATTGGCGTCTGCTATACAAAGTATTTAGCTGTAATACACCTTAGTACGAGTATACATTGCTTCATTACTTTACGCCGCCTTTACGGTAAGCTACAAGTAGGTTGTCCATAACCTACCTCAACAACTGTAGTATTGCGCTTGCGCACACCGAAACGAATTATTCAGTGAAAGGCGACATTTTATTAAAAGTGCTGTCGAATTTTAGTATAACAGTCACCAGCTCCGGTAGCCGTGATCGTCTAGTGGTTAGGACCCTACGTTGTGGCCGTAGTAACCCAGGTTCGAATCCTGGTCACGGCAGTGATACACTGTCGCGGCGGAGTAAACATTTTGATTTTTTTCTACGTGGAATTCATTCTTTAATCTTAATAGGTCTATTCGCAAGTGGTCAATAAATAAGTAACAGAATTAAACCGAAGACAAGACTTTAAATAAACCCCAAGTTGCCTCTTTATAATCAGAATTAAATTATATATTTTTTATTTAACACTTTTCGGGACAGTAAACGTATATGGCCGAGATAACAATAAAACATCTATTGTGTGTCTACAGTAGTGTCCACGAAAGAGTTAAATAACAATACCTGCAATAGGGGTCAAGTACTGTGTCACGGGGTACTTTACAATCATATATTATAGTGATCGGACACAAATAACGTACAGTAGGCATTTGTTTTTACGGGTCACATAAAGTGTACCTCATGTATAACCTTTGCACAGTGACGCACCTTACATAACTTTCAAATACCCTAGTTTGGAAAACAGTTTTTAATACGTTTAAAGACTAATTATTGTAATCACTATAATCATATAATATTTACTTCAATAAATTTTAAGATATAATGTAAACCATTTTATACCTTTATTTAACTGTTAGCTCAGCCTGTGATACAGGACTATCCTAGTACAGGCAAGTATTATGTAATTATTTTAGCCATTATATAGACTATTATTTAAAATACTTGTTGATATTGCATCTTAGAATTGAATAAAAAAATTAGATTTGATTTGATTTATGTATCTACCATCTCCTATGTAGGTAACATTATCAATTGGTGACAATATTTTTTTTTTTTGACTACAACCTCTTAAATATAGTGTATTTAAACTGACAGTGATTTTTTAAAAGTTAGCTTTTAGTCAAACCGATAACACTTCACCTAACTTTCGTAACCGTATTTTTGGCAAAAACGATATCGATCGATCATTTTACCTATAAAGCAGTCTGCTTAGATTTCTGAGCACTCTTAAAGATTGCTACAGATATTAGTATTATCACCGGCACGGTCACCATACCGTTTTTTCCATAATTATGTTTAAGTCTCGAGTGTTTAGGTCACCCATCTCAAATTTTACCGCTGTTTTCACGCTTTACCTTATAAATATATTTATCTACGAGGCTATTATTCTGTTAAGAAATATAAGTTTGTTTAGAAAAAACTTTAAATAACCAATTCTTTAAGCATTTTTTGCGTAAATCAAGTATCTAGACCGTAACGAAACGTGAAAGTACTCTGATTTAAGTTAAATATAAAGTTGAATTTTGAGTAAATAATCACTAGCTCCTACAGCCGTGATCGTCTAGTGGTTAGGACCCTACGTTGTGGCCGTAGTAACCCAGGTTCGAATCCTGGTCACGGCAGTGATAACACTGTCGCGGAGGAGCGTAGCTTTTTTATTTTTTCTGAAAAATACAAAAAAGAGGTTTAATCAAATCAAAAAAATCAAAACTTTCATTCGGTCATTCGGCCTCACAACAAACGCCTACATGAAATATGTCTGCAATATTATCACATTGAATTACACAGATTTACAAAGGCGCTTAAAATATTAAAATTTTGAAAATGTCAACATAATGTAACGTTATCCGTCCTACTTGTAGCTTTCTAAAGATGAAAGACTTTTTTAAATCGGTTAAGTAGATCTTGAGTTAACTAAATCGAAACAAACAAACATATAAAAAATCAAATCTTTTCTTTTTATAATATTGTTTTAGACTAGACTATTAAAGCATTGTTATCAAAAGAACAAGTTGAGTTCAGAAAATTTGTAAGCGAGCCGAATGTATAGCGTATTTCTCACTACAGTGTAAATTGTTTGCACTGTCACTAGTTAGCAATAAACGAAATAGTGATGTAAAATGCATAGCGCCTTTAATATTTAGATTGAGTACTATAATAGTAATATTCTCATGATGTATTATTTTACACTGTCCTCGCCATGTACCATGGTAAGAAAAACACACGTGAATTAAGAGCGTTTACGCGTCATAAGTAGCACATACATGTTACAGCTTTCACGTAATTCTAGCATTTAAACAGAACATATTTTTAAAATATAGCTCCGATTATATAATACAAATTGAAAACCACGAATATGACACTAAATTGCGTCGATGCCACTAATGACCCATAAACCCTCATATACGTTCTCTGGCTCTAAAGGAATTTACTGAGTTTTACGGTATATATTAATATACACTGACGGACTCATAAACTGCATCAAAGTAATAGACGACTTTGAAATAAATATTTTAACCAAGTATGCAAACTTTCTATGCAGATTAAAATTGTAACCTCTAGATTGGTTCGTGAACTTTATAAAATTATTTTTAGAAAAAAAATGAAAACCGACTTCAAACAACACCTACATGTTCAATCCATAACTAAAAAGTCGAAAATAATATTTTAATTACTTCATAGCAAAGAACATTAAAGGGGACTACACGCAATCCTTGATACCTATAATACTTTACTATTTATAGTTTTTAATCAGTTATTTTGGAGTCGGTGCCAGCCAAGAAGGATCTTTAATTCTGCCTTTGCAACAAACTTTTGAAATGCACGGGGCGGTATTGGCACGCGTGGGGGATATGCCTGAGTGCATTACCGAAACGTGGTCATACTCGTGAAGGCCGACGTCATTGATAGTTGTGTTCAGATATACATAAAAAATTTGAGGCGCACTTATCTGATTTCATTCGATTTCTTGTATTAAATCTATATTTTTCATTCATGTATTAATAGATTAATCAAGAAGGTTTTTTTGCTAGTAGGTAGGTTATTTTTATGAAGGTCATGATGATCCTTCTTGGCTGGCACCGACTCCAAAATAACTGATTAAAAACTATAAATAGTAAAGTATTATAGGTATCAAGGATTGCGTGTAGTCCCCTTTAATGTTCTTTGCTATGAAGTAATTAAAATATTATTTTCGACTTTTTAGTTATGGATTGAACATGTAGGTGTTGTTTGAAGTCGGTTTTCATTTTTTTTCTAAAAATAATTTTATTTTTAAACTTTTAGTGGGAATTAATTGTGTATAAATATATTCAATATGGGTAGACCTAGTAAACGTGCTGCGCAAATGAGACAGCGCCGCGCCGTTTGAAAGAAAGTAGAGACGAGAGGTAAGATTGTAAATAGATATATAAGGTCCTTGTCAACACTTTCTCGATCGCTAAAACCTGAATCCCAGAAACCACAAATCAAAACAAAAAAGTGATGATCTACCAACAATAAAGAATCATCAAAAATCATAATTTAACTGACCGAGCAATCGCTTAACAGATATACAAAAAATAAACAGTGGTGCTGTAAAGGCAGGTTCAAGGCCGCCCGTTGCTGTTGTAATACTCACGACCATAAGACCTCCAACTTGGCTTAACGACTACCTAATTATAGTGATAACCATAGTCTACTGCTTCTAAAGAATGAGGATGCTGCAAATGAAATGACACAAATGGTCACTCATCCAGGGCCACTTCGTTTCTAACAAAAAATGGAAAAATCACTTCGCACTTGTAGCATGGACATGTCAATGTCAGAAAATTCGTCGCAAAAGACATCGACGTGTTGCTTTACACATCTTCACTTCTGCATACGTTTTGTTACATAATATAAAATTGAAGCCAAACCACTACACCATTCTTTATAAAAAAAACATGGGACTCCATTTCAGAGTATACCCTTTCAAATAAAAGAAGAATTTTCAAAATTGGTTTATAAATGACCGAGTTCTGTTGTAACAAACATACAACCACTGAACCATGTCTTATATTAAAAAAATGGGACCAATTTCAGAGTATACCCTCTCATATAAAAAAAAAATTTTTCAAATCGGTTCATAAATGACCGAGATATGAGGTAACAAACATACAAAAAAAAAAAAAACATACGACCCGAATTGATAACCTCCTCCTTTTTGAAGTCGGTTAAAAACAGCGTAGGGTCATATCCTTAAGTTTAACTTTGTGTACCGGAAAGGATCTTAAGACTTTTTTGAAGAAAAACAGAAATTTAAGGAAAATTGGTTTACTAAAAAAAATGGTTTTGACAATAGACACAAACTTTATGCAAGGGTTTATTCATGTTTTAATAAGGTGTATTACCTCCACGTGCCCTTATTACGGATTCTAATCGGTTCCGCATAGATTTTATTAGGGTTATTAAAAGATCTTGCGGAATATTGTCCCTTTCTTCTGAAAGTGCTGTTCTTAGTGCTGCCACTGTCGTGGGCACAGGATTTCTCGCATATACAGCTCTTTTTAATTGTCCCAAACATGCTCAATGGGATTAAGATCCGGGCTGCGTGCTGACCAATTCATTGTACGTATCCCAACCTCTTCGCAATATTGTCGAACTTGTGCAGCAGCGTGCGGCTGAGCATTATCCTGCATTAAAGTAAAATTTTCGCCTATGAATCCCATGTAAGGCACCACGTGATCTTCTAAGATTTCTGTTATGTAGCGATGTGCAGTCAAACCCCCTCTATTACCGTTTTGACGGACCATGTCTATGAACACAAGTTCTGTTCGCCCGTTCATCGATATGCCACCCCAGACCATACACGAACCGCCTCCTAAAGGAACACGCTTCTCAATGCAACTTTGAGCATATCGCTCCCCACGTCGACGATAGACTCTTCTGCGACCATCTGCACGATATAAACATGTCCTACACTCGTCTGTGAACAATACGGAGGCCCATTGCTCTTCTGTCCAATTTAGGTGATCACGCGCAAATCTTAAGCGAGCTTGTCTGTGAGCTACAGACAACTTTGGACCATTTGCTGGTCTAAAAGCGGTGATATCCGCTTCCTTTAACCTTCTTCTTATTGTTCGTGCACTCACATTTACTCCACGCACTTCATTAAGCTCTGTTTTGATGTTAACTGACGTGAGGAAATGATTTCGCAGGGAAGTTGTAACAATAAATCGGTCATCACGACCGGTGGTTGCTCGAGTCCTGCCTGTACCACGTCTCCTTCTGTAAAAACCTGTCTCCACAAACTTTCTGTATATTCTAGAAACCGTAGACTGGTTTAAATTTAAATTTCTACCAATCGTTCGTTGATCCAAGCCCTCCCGCACCAGTGCTACAATTTGAGCCGCTTGTTCGGACGAAGTATCCATATTATGGTTCAAAAACTCTCGATGAGTTAAAAAACTAACCCAACAATTCTGCTGGTAACAATAATTCAATTGACAAAAGAATAAAAAATCAATGCGAATCAATTTAATACTTTGCTTTAAATAACACGCAAATCTGATACTACGAGTAAATTTTCTTTTCCCGGCTATATTCATTTGTTTTACAACAGTTCCATTTTTAAATTTTGCTTTTTTTAAGATTAAGAGCCAGTCTCTCCATATTTAGGTATATAATTTAATCTAAAAAGTTTGAATACTTATTAAAAAAAAACATTTCAAAGTAATCCTGAACTTTGATGCATTTATGAGTCCGTCAGTTTATTTTATTATATTTTTTCTACCACATTAACACAGCGCCATCCAGCACCAAATTAAACAATTATATTTGCTTGTGTTATGGGAACTAAAGAACTGATAAACTACTTATATACAGTTTTTTTTTTGTAAATACATACATATTATAGATAAATTACACCCAGACATAGAACAAACAATCATGCTCATCACACAAAGGTTTGTCCTGCGTAGGAATCGACCTCCAGCTTAGTAGTCAGGGTCACTAACCACTAGACCAACAGGCCAGTCAATATGTAGTCTTATTTTTATTATTAATTGTACAGTGTGATTTTGTTAGTACCTAATAAAAAAAAAGTAATTACAATAAAAAATCAATATAGAATTCCAGTTGTTCCAAATTTCAGTTCATCAATCTTGTATTACATTGAAAAAAATATTTACCTGATACGCTATGATAAATAAAATACTATTTATAACATCTTAAATATACAACATATTAAACACTACCAACATGAATCTTTAATAAGCTATTCACGTTACTAAATGTAAGCGTACATCCTACTAATATTATAAATACGAATGTTTGTATGTGTGTGTGTCTGTTTGTTACCATTCAGCGTCTAAACGGCTGATTCAGTGCCGGAGACGGACATAGGCAATTTTTTATTTCTACTTATTCTGGTTTCCGAGGGGTACATAGATATTTTAAGCGCGGGCAAAGCCGTGGGGCCCAGTTAGTATTTAAATATAGTGAGACCACATTAATTTAATAACTAAACACAATCTCTCACTGATTTGACAGGTAAGTAGGCGTTATAGGCCGTAATAGGGTCACCCGGGCTAAGCAAGGGCGGGGCTGTAGTTTGACATAAATACAAGTTATTATTAGTTTTCATCACAACTACCTTAACCTCATATAAAATGCACAAAATACAAAAACAGATTAACAAAACTCCATATTTTCCACGTACAACGTAAGGGCGTTAAAATTTTAAAAGCTTTTCATTTTGCTTGCCTTGGTTCAACGGCTTAACGAGAATAGAAAATGTACGGTAAATATATCAGTCGTTTTGTTCATGTCTGAGGTCTGCTTGATATCAGCAGATTCTTTGATTAATTAATATAATAATACATTAATAATAACAAACCTCTTTTTGTGCACTTACGACTGCGGAATGTAGCGTAGATAAAGTTAATTTGAAAGAAAGGAAAACTTAAGCCTGACTTTAGTTTAGTGTAGTATTTTATTTTGACTTAATTTTGAACCTTTTATATTAAAAAATAGTACAAATAAACGCACAGACGCTTTTACATTTTAATGGTAATAACATAAAAAAAAATTAGTAACTACTAGTAATTTTGTAACTCTTAAAAATATTCTAGCTATTTCGAATGTCCTTAAAACAATATAAGCGACTTCCTAACGAGCTCTTTCAAGGGAAGGGCTTCTGGATATTTCCCCTACTGCAAGTGGCATCTTGTCTAGTGACAAGCGTTGTTATTCTGAACTTATGTATATTTGGAAGGAAAGTGGCATTAAATATATATAAAGCCTTTAGACAGAATATGTTCTGTCTAAAGGTCTCTTTATAGGTAGATAGATTCTGTGCCGGAGACGGACATAGGCTTAGACTTTTATACTGAAAATCGGACTGGTTCCCGAGGGATACAACAAAACATATTTCATCCGCGGGTAAAGCCGTGGGGTGCAGTTAGTTATACATAAAAGCTTTACAAAAAGATTCTTTAAACAGTACCTAGTGAAAATCGTACAAATTCCTTGCATAAAAGTTCTGTCTAAAAAAAGTAAGCGAAGTAACATACAGAATAAAACAACGAATTTGCTTAATACTATTTTAAGAACCTATACCACCTTCAAAGCCTTAGATATTTTCCGCTCAACAGCATTCTTAAATTAATCCGTTGAACTAATACAACTTACAACAAACTTAAATGAGGTATCTTACGGATTTGCTTCCGAACAATAATTAATGTCACACCCACGATGTCTTGATAAAGGTCTTAAACTTACCAACGTTTATCAGTTTAAGTACTTTACGATAATAGGGTACGTGTTCACGGTTAGTCTCTTTCTGATATTATATTAAAGAAAAGGACAGAGCAACTTATAAGATTATAGAGGCTAACAAGCATGGGATTTAATCCTTCTATTGTGGATTTTAGCACATTTTTAACCCAGGTATGGTAGTTCTTCAAACGTAGTGAATTTTTGCGATTATGCATTATTTGATATTACTATTATTATTTCCTTTATTTATATTTTTTCATATTTATTACATTTTCAAATATATACTTATAAAAACCAAAAATACACATTTAAAAATAAAAAAAATAGATTACCACCAGCAACGAGACAAAGTCCAAGCTACCGGCGGTTAGGGCTCCAGAGAGAGGAACCTCCTAACAATACATGCCGTGTCGAGCAGCACTGCCTTCTGGATCTGGCCCTTGACCCATCCACCTAATGCGAGCCTCTTTATTATTATCATTATTATTTTATTATTGACAACCTCTCTGGTTCGGTGGTACGTTGTATGGACTGCCAAGCAGAGGTCGCGGTTTGCATTGGTCTGGGTGTTTCTATGTATAATATGTATGTATTTACAAAAAAAAGTACACAAGTTTGTTCATCCGCATTCTAGAACCCATATCACAATCTATTAATATATGCTTACTTTGGGTCTAGATAGCGTTGTGTGGTTGTTGTGGTAATATTTATTTATTTTTATTTTTAATTATTTATCTTGTAAATTTAAACCTGTCACTTTTCTGCCATTATATAGGTATTAATAAATAAAATATCAGATAACATAATTAAAAAACTTTACTTTTAAAAATGTTCACGGCCTTATCCAATAAATTATTTTGAATGCTCTTAAGACGAAGCGACTTCCTAACGAGCTCTCTTGAGGAGAGGGCTCTCGATTTTTCTCCTACTGTGAGATGCATCTTGACTATTGATAAGGGTGACATAAAATAAAGAAAATATATGAGAATCTATCTTCATATATACTTAAATATATTTTTGTAAAATTCGTGTAGTCCTGATCTAAATAATATGAAAACTCACCATTTGCTTACCATGCGTGTCAGCTGTATTTACCTACTTCATAAATATGACCTCACTAAATCGCCCAATCGTCGTGAATGTTGCAAACATTTTCCTTTGAGAAAGATCTACGTTCTGTAGTGCACGTCTTCAAAACGATAATGATGTGAAAGGAACTTGAATCCAAAGAGTTTGGTGTGATTTTAATATACAACTTTCACACTAGAAAGCAAGCCCTATGTTACAGAGTACCTTACAACATGCAATTAACTGACACAATTACACCCATTTTAGACAAGTATTTGTGGATAATAAGTCCACTCCACCCACACCAGTAAAGCCAATAAAGTTTTTGCTCTTAGGTAGCGTACGTCTTCATAAAATTATACTGAGAAGAGCTAAGAGCGTCTTTTCGTAGCACTAATTTAGACTTTATATGCAAGTTGATTCGCAACGAAATTTAAGTTAGTTCTGCTCTCGGAAAATATAAATATTTTTTTCCACATTCACACAGCGCACTTTAGCCCCAAATTTAGCAATTATTCTTGCTTGTTTTATGGGTACTAAACAACTGATATACTACTTATTTATATTATTTTTTTTGTAAATACATACATATTATAGATAAATTACACGCAGACACAGTACAAACAATCATACTCATCACACAAAAATTTGTCCTGGATGGGAATTGAACTCACGACCTGCGGCTTAGCAGTCAGGGTCACTAACCACTAGACCAACAGGCCAGTCAATATTAGTAACTAGATTTCCGCAGCGCGGTTTCACCCGCGTCTATGGTTACTCCTCTGTTCCCATCGCCAGTAGCGTGATGTTAGATAGCCTATAACCTTCTTTAAGTACTGGGCTATCATACGCAAAATTAATATTTCAAAACTGACTGGTAGTTCCAGAGATTAGCGCGTACAAACAAACAAACACTTTCACTTTGTAATAGTATAGATAACACTAGTTTCTGACAGTAATTTGCGAATATCATTTCCTTTTCTTGGTAGTAAAAAAGTAAAAATATAATAATAATAAAACTTAATAATCTTAACAATTTTAAGCTATTATCTTGGTCTTTTTAGGATCCTATAATATGTTTTAGTAGAGAAAACCAGGCAATTAAAGACTTGCAGATGTAAAACCATTATTACTGAAACATTTTATAACCACATTTCATACATTAAGGTATTATTGAATGCTATGAAAATGCATGTTCTATAACAAGGCGTACAACCTTCTACGAAAAATATTTGTGGGTAAATGTTTTGGGAAATCTGTTAACTTATTACTTAAATAAATAGTAGGTACGTAAATTTATTATCTGAAAAAGCATAATATATTTTTTTATAGTTCTTGCCTGTTTGTAGATAAAATATTATAGGTATACACCTTACGAGAAAGTAAAATGTAAGTATAATAATATATTTTTATAACATGAGACGTGCCTACCTATTATATTTTATAGAAACGCCTACTTGCCTAACGCTCTAAAAATAACCATGCTAAATGTTCTACAAACAAGCAAGAAAATTGTATCAAAATATAACGGTAATTTGCGAAAATTTCTTAATCTAACGATTTGTTGGCCGCCTCTAAATTACTTCATTACGAGATACAGTCTTTAGTAAGTTTGTAAGAGGTCACATGATATAAAGACGTCCACGCACACATCCGAGAATCTTTTTAAGGTAGTAGATCCACGCTGTTTTCAGCATGAATGGTCGGATCGTCCGGGGAAGTACTGTACCCTCTCATAGAAGATCGACGTAAGAGTAGTAGTACTGTGTTTCGTTCGGTGAGTGAGAGCGCCGGAGGCCTAATTTCCCTCCTTTACTCTTTCCTCATCTGCCTCATTCCCTTCCCCTAACCCCGTTCCCAGCCGCCATAGTGGAGGCCACCATACCAGCAGTTTAAGACGATAGCTTTTGGTATGGTGGCCACCACTTCTGGATTCCACTGACTGCTTACCATCAGGCGGGGTGGAGTCACTTTGGTAGGCTAATCTCCAATTTGATCGGTTACTCGTCACCTACATTACATACATTACATAGTGACCTGCTCATACATCATAATATTATCATAGGTATTACATACATATTAACGTATCAAATACTTTGCCTTATGGTAAATATTTGAATTCATGAGTGCTGATCGCTACCCTACCCTTTGAATAATTATTTTTGCGCGTGATAGCCTAGTTCTTGAGGAAGGTTAAAGGCTATGTAACATCACGCTACTGACGATGGGAGCAGGGCAGTAAGCAAAGACGCGGGTGAAACCGCGCCGCGAAAAGCTAGTTCTATTGTATAAAGCGGAAGAGTCTGTTTGTTTGTTTGTTTGAACGAGCTAATCTCTGGAACTACCAGTTAAATTTGAATAATTTTTGAGGAAGGTTATAAAGGCTTTATATCAAAACGGTACTAGCAACGGGCAGAGCAGTAAACAGAGATGTAACTTAACGCGTGTAAAACCGCGCCGCGGAAGGCTTTTATATGGCTTTTTATCGTACAATATTATCACGTAACACTTTGACACTTAATACGAGGCAAGCTTTTTAACGTATCTTTGTTGGAGTTGTTGTGGTTATGTGTCCCTAGCAGATACGTTTGGCGTTGACTCCGACCACCACTGTTAGTTGTGCCGAGGGCGAGAACAAACCTGCTTAAGAAAGCTTCTCTAACGCGCGCACTTCGCACTCTCAATCTCATACACAATAAATCAGACCTATTCAGTTGTACTTTGAGTGAATTTAACAGAGTAGCACTAGCGGTAATTTGTTATTGTAATAATAATAATAATATTCTAAACATCTAGATTCTAGATAAATTACACCCAGACACGGAACGGACAATCGTGCTCATCACGCAAAGATTTGTCCTGGGTGGGAGTCGAGCCCACGACCCCCGGCTTAGCAGTCAGGGTCACTAACCACTAGGCCAACAGGCCAGTCAAATATAATTGTTATTGTAATAATAGGCATTAAGTAAACAAATTTTTTAATGTTATATACTTGACATGTAAAATATTTTCTTATTGGCTGTACTGTCGAATTAGGTGTTTAACCTGTAATGATAGTAAAAGTTTGATAAATAAATAAATAAAATAAATAAATATTATTTCGTCAGTAGAATATTTAAGTATTCTGTTTGCTTCATTGGTTACTACAAAGTATATAGACTAAACAAGCCCAGTATAACACGTACACACTCGTATATGTACCTACCTACCTGTATCGATTTGGCCATTAGAATTCAAATCGTGCACACAAAGGTTAACAAGTTGATTGCTAATCGCAATTTCGCCTGTTAGCCGCTTGCTATCGAATTAACATAGCTTGATAGTAGTAGCACAAAGCTATCGTAAGTATATGTACTAATAGCTTTCCGCAGCGCGGTTTCACCTGCGTTTTTGCTTACTGCGCTGCTCCCGTCGCCAGTAGAGTGATGTTACATAGCCTGTAACCTTCCTCGAGAACTGTGCTATAATACGCAAAAAGAATTTTTCAAATCCGACTGGTAGTTCAAGAGATTATCGCGTTCAAACAAACAAACGAACTATGCCGCTTTTTATAATATGCACTTTAAGTCCATTCACATGAGGTGAAATGGAAATAGTTTAGCGATCATATAATGTCATTCATTTATGCAATCCTAATTAGAACGGCAGCAGGTCAACAATTATATTAATTAAGAAGTTTTAAACAAAAATAATCCTTATTAACTAGTTTAAAACTTTTTGTTTTATAAGTGCGAGTTTTATTTGCGCAGCGATACTTACTTGCATATGGCTTGTGTGTGGTATGTTCACCATGGTAATCGAGCCTCCAAGATATTTTCGTTTCTTTTTCGGTAAGGAAGTCTGCCTCATACCTTGACGATAATAAAAAGAGAATATATAATGGAGTGTGTGAGTAATGTGTTGCATATACAATAATATAAAAATTGATTACATTAAAATATTAAAAGTATAAACTAACGACTCGCTACCACAGCAGTGGCATTCGTATCAATACAAACGGGAGCCGATCCGATACTCAATGTACCAGATTGCCATGTGTTTCACCGCAGACGCGTATAATATACATTTACAATTGTATATCCACTTATTGTGGTTATCTGCCCCTGGTACAGCTGCTAATTGATATGTAAATTAAGGTTCGCATATATAAATGTTACTATTTTAATGTAAAAGCATTGTTCTAGTGTCAAAAATATGAAAAAATATATTTTGTAAATAATAATGCTTAGGTCTATGTCAATGGCTTTGGTATTTATTACAAGATGTAAAACGTATGTAAAACCTCAAAATAAATATTTTACTATAAAAAAGTGGAAACTTATTTGCAATGTGATCGCTCTAACCGCAAGAAGCCTTTGGCTATAATAAGTACTACCCGGCCAAGAATAAAAAGAATACAATTTAAAGTATTCGAATAGTCGTACCACGTTAATACTATCTATACAGTAATCCATCTTCGTACAAACGGACGACGCGCGAGCCATGCCTACGCGCCTCGAACTCAGCATGCGCTCGGCATGCAGACAGTCGCGACTGTGCTGCAGTGACAAACGGACGGTGTGTTGTATTTTTAACAATAAGCGCGCGATTTTTTTACTAAAAATAAGTTCAAGTACATATTTAACATGAAGAGATATATTTTGTGCTGTTATTGGTTGCATGAATTCGTCAATAACGCATCCAGAGATAACTTTTTTTAGATTACCTGGAAACTCTGGAAGGTAAGTAAGACTATAAAATATTTTTACTTACTAGTAGGTAGGTACATAATGTGCGTCTTTTTAATGGATAAGTATTTCCTTTTATCTCCGAAAAAAAAAGATGTCTGGATTAATAAATAAAGTGAATAGAGTAAAGGAAAGTGATTGACACGAGTGAAATAGGTAGTTATAGGCGGTTCATGAATTATGATACGGTAGGTACGCTTGTGTTAAAACCTCGGAGCATGTTTTTTTTTTGTTTGTTTGTATATTTCAAGATAAAGACGTGGTATTTTATTATTAATAATAGTTGTTTATTGTACTGTGTGTATGCATAATACAAGAAAAAATAAATTTCCAATCAAAAAACAACACGTATTTTTATTGAACACTTCCTATTAAATTCACAAAGTATTTTATTTGTTTATATAAAAAAAGTATATTTACAATCACAAAACTAAATGGAAACACAAAGTAGGCAAATGTAATTAAAGTGCTGGAGGCGAGCAGCCCTATCACATGTTTACGAACCGCGCGGCTGTAGGCATTTATTTATAAAATAAGGCTGAGTCACAATACTGTATAGATAGTATTGTCGTGGTCGTACTTACAGCATTTCAGCTTTGACCTGACCTAAACTACCCTCAAATATTGTTAGTTCATCTGCAGAGAACTTGTTTGCTGACTCGTTGTTTACAGTTTAAATGCTTCTGCCGCAACAAACATCAATGAGGGTGTTTAGGATTTTTTTTTCCACCAGTGGATCTTGTCTTTAATTTTGACAGCGCTATCAAAACAAATATTTTTCAGTGTTAATTTCGGAAATTTTAAAGTTTAATTTAGAAAATGGATATATCATGTGCTTATGGACAAAAGAAAATGACTGAGAGGGTTTTCTAAAATGGCGCCAACGAGGTGGCAGCACCGATGCTCTGAGGAACTGTTTGACTTGGTGTCATCGTCTCCTTTCTATCATCGCACCACTCGACATCGCAGCAAAGTTCATCCATACTACCTGGACACGATCTCGTCTAGCACGGTTCGTTTTCAGCGTTCATTTCTCCCACGTACGTGCAGGCTCTGGAACGAACTACCAGCTGCGGTGTTTCCTTAGCGCTATGACATGTCCTTCTTCAAACGAGGTTTAAAGAGAGCATTAATATTACGGTAGGCAGCGGCTTCGCAGAGCCCCTGTTATTGCAGAAGTCTATGAGCGACAGTTACCACTTACCATCAGGTGGGCTGTTGGCTCGTCTGCCTTTGTAGGCAATAAAAAAAAAATGCGTCAGGTCTAGCTGTCAAGCGCTGTCAAAAAGTTGACCTCTGATTTGCCCAATGTGAAAGTGAAAGTGGCGCCAACTGGTGGTGAAAATTGTCCTAAACACCCTCATTGTACAAGCTATTCAGTTTATGTATAGTGTACTCTGTGGAGGCAATTCTGCGATTTATGTCAGTCACTTTGGTTCTCTTCCAAATTAAGTAATATAATCCTTAATTTCTAAACAACATTGAAACTTAAACTAAACTTTGTTTTCTAGTTGCTAAACTTTTAATAGCTAGATCGTGTACTGTAGACTATTTACACTAATTATGGACTCACTGAACCGTTACCTATAATTATAAGTTGCGCATTTCCAAGCGTTCATTCATTATATCACGTCAAAAGGGATCGTGATTAAAATAATTTTAAATTTAAATATATATTGACTTTTACAAAAAGTACATTATTTACTAACTGTATTAGTCACAAAATAATTAAATTAATTTAAAGAAACATTTTTGACAATACGTTAAAGTTTCTACCCATTTTGGTTTGTTCCAATATTAATAATAACTCGCGTTAGGTGGCTGGATCCTGGGCCTGATGCAGAAGGCTGTGCTCATTGATACGGCTCGCATTGTGAGGCGGTTCCATCTCGGGAGCCCTAACCACCAGTAGCTTGGCCCCTGTACGCGATATCGGTGGGTCACCATATTTTTATATTTTTAAATGTATATTTCTATATTTTTATATATATTATATTTAAAAATGTTATTTTGTGTGTATATAATTAAATAAAGAGAATAATAATATCTCAACAACTACACACAACGCCATCTAGACCCAAAGTAGGCATATATTAATATATGCCTAGCTTGTGTTTAAGTTCTAGAATCTTTTTTGTAAATACATATTATTATAATATATTATACATAAAAACACTCAGAACAAAAATTGTCCTTCTTTACTTTGCTTACTCAATCTCTCTATAGATAATTTGTGTTCTATAACTCAAAAGTTTTGTATTTAATTGATAAAGTTTTAGAATAATTTAGGTTCAGCAATTTAGGTTAGGTTAGGTTTGGTTCTGCAAGGGAAACCCCAAAAAAAGTAAAATATTTTAATAAAGCCTATTTTAATCGAGACTAATAAATTCTTCACCAGCTACAGGGAGACATTATAAATATTCAAGTATATAAAGACTGCAATAAAATATTGCACTTTAATTCTAAATTCACACTCAAAGTGCTCTAGCCTTATATGTATCTAAGTATATTTAAAAGCTTTTAGTACATGATGGATGTTTCAATGTTCAATTTGTTGCATTTTAGATTCATTATTTTTATTTTAGTGCGGTTTCAAGTTAATGTCTTGTAAATTTAGGGTTCAAAGACTGTGTTTAATTAGTCCAATTGCTTGCCTCCCACTTTTCTTTGCTCTTATTTAAACAAATAATTCGTTGGAAATATTTATGGCCAGTCATAAACAACAGATGTTTAAATGCGCTGAGAATTTTTCATTTCGTAAATAGAATGCATTCTATGATATGTCTTTATTAATACGATCCCTTATTTTATAATAATTCAAAACTTGAAATAAAATACTCTGCCATAGGTTTTATTAGTACTTTTGTTAATATTTAACTAGAGGTTCGTTTCGTAAATTTCATATCACAAAAACCATTATGCAGACGCACGAATTACGCACTCACATGCGTATTTGACACCTATTAAGTAATTCTTTTAAAAAAAAAATATAATTCCGCAATCTAGCTGGATGCAATCAAAAGTAAATTATATTTGCCAAGTGATTTAAAATTATATTTTTTTTACTTGTTCTGTGAATAATAACGTGTTCCATTTTATCTTGAAATCAACTACATTTAAATAATACTCTAAGAATTGGCAGTAAAATTTGAGGAGTTGTTAATAGATTCGTTTACGCTACCATGTTTTTCAAAAAGCTGTGCATAATTAAACTGTACAGAAGCCTCTCAAAAAGCGAGCTTGTGCGCAAACTTTACAAGTATTTTAATTGCTTGTCTTTACAGTATTCAGTTAATTTACTGACGCCAAGTATATTCTTGTTTATTTAAATATTGAATTGCAATATTAGTTATAAAATTGTGAAGAAAAATTTAAATGTTTTTTGGAAAATGACCTTTTTATGTTCAGAGGCCTGATGTTACATAATATATGTTAACTGTCACTTATGCATCTTTGCAATGTCAGGATCTCAGCAAAGACGCTGCCTGTCGATAAGTTACTAATTTATTTAAATCTCCAAAACCCATAAAACTATATTACATACTGACAAGTGGCATAAAACTAAAATTTCCACATGTAAAAAAAATTAAAAGCTTTAAAAATGCATACTTGAAATCAATACATTTATATTTCTCATAAAGAAAATATATCGGAATATATTGCCTAGTCAAGTTCGAGCTTGAAACCTACATTTGTTACAATACCGCGCTCCCCAGCGCCCTCTATAGAACTACAGTTAATACACAAAATTGTCGTAAATATATTTTTATGCTGGAAACTTCGTTGTTAACACTGTTCACAGGTGCACCAGTATCCTTAGATTTCCCTTGGTATTAAAAAATAAATGTTTTCTGTAATTTTTAGCACTCGCAATACTTTTACCGTAATTAGTTTAATAAAGTTACGGCACAAGCTTTGTTTGACTCATAGATTTCTACTGTTTTAGAGAATTTAGAAAGTTATTTAATAGTTTTGCTGACTACTTGTCAGATAACGAGAATAAATAGAATTGGTAATCTCTTTTATCTATTATTTTTATCTTGCCCAGAAGGAATGGAGTGTGAAACTATTTTATCAGATCTAGTAATATGACTATAATTTAAAAAATGTCATTAAAATCCATCATTCGGGCTGGGGTTTGAACATAGGACGTCAACTAAGGCACTAGTTAACAAATATCATATCATTACCTTTTCAGTGCGTGAAACATAATATATATATAAGGTTTTTAATAAGTACTATGTAATTACATAGTACTTATTAAAAACCTTTTAAAATCAGACACTTCAAATACTTCCATCTTAAGTTGATAAGATTAGAGTTTAATGGTAGTACATCTACGCTGG
The DNA here is from genome assembly GCA_963082885.1 of Parascotia fuliginaria. NCBI lineage: Eukaryota > Metazoa > Arthropoda > Insecta > Lepidoptera > Erebidae > Parascotia > Parascotia fuliginaria. The sequence goes on from OY720172.1 coordinate 20,391,962, forward strand.
TTTCAGCATGAATGAGCCAGATCAACCGGGGCAGTACTACCCTCATATTGAAGATCGACGTAAGAATATTAGTTTTCATCCTAATGTGTTTCGCTCGGTGAGTGAGAGCGCCGCCAGCCCAAATACCCTCTCGGTCCCGGCCCCCTGATCCTTTTCCCTGTTCCTTCCTCATGCCCTTCTTCGTGGTCGGCAACGATTTGGTTGTGTTTTCTAAACATTATTACTATCGTAATGCTTGGAAACCACAGTCATCTCTATAGGTTTCGGCTGCCACTTACCATCAGGTTGGCCGGCCGTATGCTTGTTTGACACCAAAGTCGTTTAAAAAAAAGTTGAAATTTGCGTAGTTTAAGTTAAAATCTTACGACTGTTTTCTACTGAGCGTGTAATTTATGGATGCAAATAGTAAAATTTTATATAATATTACCTGCAGCGAGCACTTTTCTAATTAGGTAAGTTTAACAAAACGTTAATCCTAATGAGAAAATACTGTTGTTGGTAATTTATTTGAAAACAGAATGTATCTAGACTATTGTAGCCATAAAAGGCTATATTATTACGACATTCCGTTTTGTAGTATTGTGAACAGAGACAAAATGGACCAGGAAATTTTGTTGAATATTTATAATACAAATTACTGTGGGTATCGTTATTGAACTATGGTGTATGAAAATTATTGACGTCATCACCATAACCATACCCGCTCGTATTTTAAAATAACTTTTATACTTATATCCATAAGATTAAAGCACTACAATAATCACCTCATAAAACTACCATAGGGCTACAATGCCAGAAGTTAGTCAAGATAGCAGATATAATGTAAATCTCCCATAATCTCAACTGACAGGTTTCAGAATGGAGTAATTTTGGTAGAAAATAATAAGTATTAATAAATAAGTCTAATTTAAATGATAATATTGTCACACTACAGAAGCACGACACAGGAAGTGCTGAACGCATTTAATGCCGAGTAATGTTCAGTATCGTTAGCAGCTTGCAAGATAATCAACATTTTATTACTAAAGATAATTAATGATCGACATTCATTTCTAAATTATAAATTCAACTTTATTATACTGAGAAATTAATGTAAAACATTTGATATCAATATATTACAAAATTATGTAGTTATTAACAAAAATACTGTTTGTTAAAAAATTTTTTTTATTCATCTCCTTTGGCTATACTATTCATAAAATAAAATCATACATCTTTAGAATACGTCATTTTATTGACCAGTCATAACAATAATTATAAAATAACTTAAAACTATCCTGATTGAAATACATAGTTTAGAAAATGGCCAAATACTCAAACGGTAGCTAACTTTTATTTAGATGTAAGTAAATGTATAAACCTTAAAAGTAACAGAGATAACATGAACCAATACTAAAAATGTCTCTAAATTTGTTTAGCTCTTAAGTCTCACTTACTAAAGAGATTAAATAGATAGAGGTAAATAGATTTCACAAAAATGTAATACCTACTTAACAATGATAACAGCATATACTCAACTAACGAAATATTAAGCAAAAAAAAAACATTAATAAGTTGATTGTAGTCTTTTACTTTCAGAAGTCTAAAAGGTCTATATCAAATTACACTGTATATCATCTAGCACAACCTAACGTTTCACAAAAGTAATTATGTAAATAAATATCAGATAAAATACTAATTTACTAATGGTTTCGGCGTCAGACATTAATCTTACTATTAAACTAAGGCAATCACGATCTAAATATAAATTGCACTTAAACTAACTGACTAATAAGTCTTTGTAAATGTTATTTTGGGAATTTAATTGTTATGTTTATAACACAACATAGTATCACGCCTTTTTATCACGTATGAGGTAGGCAGAAAAGATACGAGGAATATTCTGTGTCACCATTTATCTGATACAATCCGAGACTGCGCTATTAGATACTGAACATTTTCCCAAATATATTTTTTTATAATTTTCATAGTTTTTCAACAACTACACACAACGCCATCTAGACCCAAAGTAAGCATATTATATGCTTGTGTTATGGGTTCTAGAATGCGGATATACATACCTACTTAAATTGTTTTTTTTTTGTAAAAATATACATAATATACATAGAAACACCCAGACCAATACAAATAGACATGTTCATGCACACAAATATTTGCACTGAGCAGGAATTGAACCCGCGACCTCTACGTGGCAGTCCATACACAGTACCACCGAACAACATAGGCAGTCAAATAGAATCTACACATCACATTACGCGGTCCTGGGGTCTAACATTTATTAAAGATCATTACATCATATCAGCCAATAGACGTCCACTGTTGGAAGTAGGCCTCCCAAATTTCGCCACCTTAGATCTAAAGATCTATAACCCCCAGTTTCTGAAAGGCTGATCAACGAAAAATTAACTAATCACCTGTTAATACTCATGCAAAGTACCTGAAAGCATGCAAAAAGCATGGATAATTAGCTCAATTAGATCTAATTAGTTATTAACTACATCAAATTTAACTAATTATGAATGCTTTTAGCAACCCAACTGGTACTTCACATGAGATTTAACAGATGATTAGTTAATTTTTCGTTGATCAGCCTTTCAGAAACTGGGGGTAAGTCGGCTAACATGAAAATTAAACCAGATAAATGAAACTTATTTATATTACTTACGTTTAACTTTAACAAAAACACAATTCGAAACCGGATAAAATACTCTATTGCTCATTTTTCAAAATTATACGTTAAATAATTATTTTAGCTTTCTTTTCTTTTACCGATGCCCTTTTAATAAACGTAACCCACCTTATTACTTTATAATAAAGGAGTTATGTAAATCAACCTCCTCGAATCCCTTCAGGGTATTTTACCTCGTTCGCCTTTAAAAGCAATGTCGAAATGTAAGAAAACATTTTGCTTAGGACGGTTACAAACGGGAGACGATAATGTTAGCAATAGAAATCTGTGGCTTATTATTTGACATGATAGACAACATTAAACAGCTTTCAGCTGTTCCTTGAAAGGGTAGGCAGAGTTATGTTATTGTTAGGCAATGTTGAATCATGTAACAGTGGACCTATTGTCATTTGCCGAGCTAAGCAGAAAAACGCAATATCACTTTATCTGGAATCAAACCCGAAATCTCTGCGTAGCAGTCCATAGACTTATCTTATTTTATATATTTTTTTTATTTATTTATTTAATAAGTATAATATATATTATGTGTAATAATATAGAGATACACAGTAGCACTAAATCATCGAGGCAATAGCACAATTATTATATAAACGACGAAATTCAAAACAAAACCGCAAGCTTTTAAAATTTGTTACATGTTGCATGCCACTTGTGGCGCTAGCCAGGTTGTTCGTTTGTAGTCGACCTAAAGCAAAAGTTTCAAACATTTGCTTAATTGTCGCACAGGGCAACTACGATAACAACGGGCTTACCCGAGTTTGATTTATTTTATGCTAATATTATAAAAATAAATGGTTTAGAGATTTCATTTTGATTTAACAAATAAACTCTATTTGATCACTACCATCTTGATTATCATGAAAAGCTACATGATTACACAGATATATGTATTGTTTATTAAGATAAAAAATAGCATGTTATTTTTTCAAAGAGATTTCTCGTCTAGCTCAAACTAATCGTCTATGACTGTGAAACTCCTTAAATATGTTAAAAAGCGCTCCTAGTGTTTATTATAAGAACTAAATCTAACGTCACAAAAAAGATGGCAGTGTTACAGATAGACACGACCAATTCCAAGTAAAAAAATATTTTGTTCTAAATTAGATAATAAACTATCTATAAATTTTACTACAATACTCAAGTGGTTTGTAAAAAGATGGCAGATTTTGAACATAAAGACTTATATTAGGCTAAAACCTATATAATAAAATTAAATAATATTCCACACTAAGAGTGATAAAACTATAGTTCTAACAAGTGGGTAAATAAATGTATTAAAAATTTAAATTAAGTACATATATTACCTCGTAGCCGTTAATTAAAAGAAACATTCTATGAAGGAAACTTAATTTCAAACATAACTTGGAATAAAGTTCTCTAAAACTTTCACGTGAGAATCCCTTAGAGATCTTAGAACCAAAGTTTGTTGTTCAAAGTATTTTCATTACATCTAATAATCAAATAAAAGGATTAAAAACAAATAAGACGTTGCCCAGTTTCTGCGAAATAGTTTGGCCACGAGGAAAAGCCGGATTTTTCATGCTTTAACCATTCTAATATTATAAATGCGAAAGTAACTCTGTCTTTTACGCTTTCATGCCTAAACCACTAAGAGATACTTGGGAAACAATATAGTACCTAACATCTTTTATCGCAAAAAAATGGCTTGAAGGGGTTGAAATAGGGATGAAAGTTTGTGTTAACAATGCGGTAATCGACATTCACGCGGAGCTGCGTACAAAAGGAAGTTTTCAAAAAAAATCATGTTTATTATTTTTTATAGTATAATGAATAAGAAGCTATTTCTGAACAAACTTATATATTAATGCTATGCTTGCTATTCTATTCACATAGGATATTTATTATTAGCATATATAACTGACTAGCATAAAGAAAAATCTTATGCACATACAATTCAAATAGAAATAGAGGTTTCGCACTATGTCCGCTTCGAATCCGATCTGAACACGTGAAAATAGCAATTTATAAAAAACGAATGAGATTCACGGATGACGGAAAGAATGAATGTAGTAACTACCATTGAAATAGTTCTACGTCTACTCCGGACCGTATTTTCTCAGGGTATGATCGAATTCAGATCAGGTGTAGTGAGAAACCGCTCTCATCAAGGAATAGACAGACACCGAGGTAAAATAATAATAATAATATCTCGACAACTACACACAACGCCATAAAGACCTAAAGTAAGCATATATTATAGCTTGTGTTATGAGTTCTAGAATGCGGATATACATACTTAAATACGTTTATTTTTTGTACATAATATATACAGAGTGTATACGACGGTTTGACATTAAATGAAAAGGCAGGTGTTACTAGCCCATATAATGATTTCTAATTAATCACAAAAGTAATTTGACGAAAAACAAAAATTTGAAATTTTCTAACGAAATAAATAATATTTTAATAGTAACGAAGTAATACACCATTTTATTATGACAAGTTCACTGAACTGTAATGAACGGCAACGTTTATCCTTCGACGTGGACTATGACTTAAGTCAGTGACCGTTTGACGTACTTACATAGTGTTAATTTAGAATTAAAGAAATTAAAAAATTTGTCCTGTGTCTAAACTATTGAAGATATTTAGTAGATTTTTTTTGTCTCGCTTTATAATGTCACATACTATACGTAATTGCATTTAATGTCATACCGTCGTATACACTCTGTATACATATTATAGATGGAAACACCCAGACCAATGCAAATAGACATGTTCATGCACACAAATATTTGAACTGAGCGGGAATCGAAGCCACGACTATATTTATAGATATTAAGTAGAAGTACATGTAGAATACATTTAATCCGTTCTAGCACTAAAGAACAAATCTTAAATTAAAGAAAACTTAAAAACTATTAACGTACACAAAGTACAGATAGAATTTTTAAACAAGTAATTTTTTGGGTGCGTATCAACACCATGACACTCAGCATAATTTTGCTAATGAGAGGATCACTTGTCCACAGTAGAAGACGCTGATAACTGTAACACAATTTATATTAGCGCAGTCGTCAACGACAACCTTTTATAACATGCAACGTTACAACTGTTTGGTTTAATTATAATATTAACCCCCAGTTTCTGAAAAGCTGATCAACGAAAAATTAACTAATCACCTGTTAAATCTTATGTGAAGTACCTAAAAGCATAGATAATTACTTAGTTTAATTAGTTACCAATTAGATCAAATTAAACTATTTATTCATGCTTTTAGCAACCCAATTGGTTTTCACATGAGATTTAACAGGTGATTAGTTATTTTTTCTTTGATCAACCTTTCAAAAACTGATATGACTAATATTATAAATTATAGTAACGTAGTGATAAGGACCACTTTATTCAAAGATATATATGCTAGCCACACTATTGAATTAGATTTAGGTCTGTAATGATAGTGTTAAGGATTATAAATAAATAAATAAATAAATAAATAAATAAATAAATATTACAGTTATACATTGTTTACAATACAACATAGGCTACAAATAATACACGCAATAATACATGATTTTGTAAGCATTTTCACGACTATGTATTACACATATTTATAACACATACATGTGGCGAATATCACATTGGTAACAAAGTTTGTTCGAAAACACATATGTATTCAATAACGACATTTCTGCGCTTTTCGCATGTTCATTTAATCAATACACAGTGTGATATTTATTTATTTAATAACCAACTTACGCTCACAGATAAATACTACACATATAAGTTACTAACTGTTGCCCGCAACTCCACCGGCGTGAATGTCGGTTATAATTATCTGTGTTTACATTGACGATTTTCCATACAAATTTTCGTCCCCTATTTTAACCCTTTTAAGTCATTTTTCGCGATAGAAAATATTTAATTTTCCCCGAGGTCCAATCTATACCAAAATTCATCAAAATCGGTTCAGCGATATAGGTGTAAAAGCGTAACAGACAGGCAAACAGACAGACAGAGTTACTTCCGCATTTTTAATATTAGTATGGCAGTATGGATAGGTCATATTCAACAAGATTTTACATAAAAATAAAGATAGAATACAAAAGACAAACAAAACAAAAGATAAAACTTAAATAGAAAATTTAAAAAAGAGACTATTTCCTTAAAACACTAGGAGCAATATTCTATCCGGGACTACTTACTAAGCTTTACTCATTTACGTAATATGTATGCATATCCTAATAAATATAACTAATATTCTTTAACTATATTTTACCTAAAGATGAAATTTACTCTTGTAGCTTCCTTTTCCTCTCGTCTTATTTGAAAGATGTACTGATGACGTAGATGGTACTTAACTCCGGTAACCTAGCTTTATGATGTCAACAATACTCATACAGCTAGATAACCAAAGATAATTAACCAATCTACTTTTTTCTTTCTTCTATAATTATTCTGAATCGATGTGTTATGTGAAGAAATTCTTCTTTCGTCTCTTCAAGTCTCCGATCGCCTAAAAGGCTGCTATCTCTATCCGCAATCACCTGAAATCATTTGAAGAAAATATATTAGCGACATTTTATCAAAATATTTATAATACACCCTAAATAAACTACAAAAAATTTCTAGCAGAATAAATTAGAATTACAAAATTACATGTTGCGTAAAATTTAGCGTTCTATATTCAAAAGGAAAAATCATAACAGAACACTGAAAATTTAGTATTCTCTTTTAACGTTGGCTGTACAACTGAATGCCTTGTTTACGTCAGCGACAGAAAAAAAGCACCAACAGAATACAAAATCAAGCAGTGTTTCATTTTAAGGGAACTCGTAAGATATTTTTTCTAAAAGACTCGCCCAAACTTCAATTTGCAGAAAAAAACATCGGTCCAAAGCTTTGAAGAAATTTGTTTTGAAAATTCTTGCGAACACAATCCCAAAATTAAAATGGAAGGCGACATTTGATGTCATAATTAGACTTAGTTTTTTCAGGACAGTGACATCGTTTATTATTTAACATGGTTGTCTTAATTAAAAATAATCTTAGGTTAAGTTGAAACACATTAACTATGAAGTTCCACTTCAAATATGGTAACTATTCGGCTTTCAATATATGTGTAGATAAGTATGTATAAAATAACTTAGGTCTTGATAAGATCATTACGAAATATTTAACACATACTCAATTAGTCATTAGTTCTCATAGTTTTACTGTCAAACTAAGAAATATCACAAATCAATTCTAAAATTCTAAATTTAAAATCAAATTAAGAACTATGTAATAAAATAATTTGAGGCACAGGTATTCGGCAAGTTATTCCAATAAATAGTCTCCTTTTGTAATCGTTATAAGCACTTCCTATAACAGCCATCGTAATTTAGCTAAAACCTCAGATTCTACATCCTTGATCCAGTCTTATTAACAAGGCTCTAATTTATTTGTATATACTCCCATCTGGCGTCGATAATGACGTTTTCTTGGAAAGCATTATTAAAAGTATTCTAGCTAATATTTAATATTTTTAGTTTGTTGGTTCGACAGATGTAACATTGTTTTAGCAAATACGCTTTAACACATACACGATGTTTATTAAAAAAAAAATTGTTGAGTCTAAAAATTGAGATGACTTGAGACATTCTTCGAAACTAAACCTACTAATAAACAAAATATTTCAAAAATATCGACAAAGGTTAACCTAGCAATGAGCACAAAATGACTTGTGTAAAGAATGACAATGCTACTTCGCGGAATTGTTTAGATAGGTTAATATACTATGAGGAATTCTCACAAACTCATGTTGAGCTCCCCCGTCCCCTTCCGTCTATGTATTGTAAGCACAAATAGAGGGTGATGATGGTTTCAGAAAGGTCAATATAAGATGGTCATTACACCATGGCAGTAAGGAAACTGTGGCCTAGAAGCTCTTGGTCGTCATTGGTAAATTTTCCTTCCTTTGAATAACATTACGACATGATTGTTGCAAGTTGTTAATGACTGAAGTCTAAAGGAGTCAATTTTTCTGTTCATAATTTTAATAATTTATGATTTATAATATGTATTTTTTACAATAAATTTACACTTTTTATCTATAATAAAATAGTGAAGATAAAGTAGTATAACTATCTTGTTTTTAATGCTGGCAACTTTTTTTAATAAATGTTAAACAAACGATTTTCGGTTGAATAATCTGAACAACTGCACACTTGTGCCTATTCACACATCACAAGGCGTCGTCTTCCATAATAGGCATGGCCAAACCACGTGATTAAATGACATAATGGCGACGAAAAAGGTAAAAGTCTTTGATCACGATGTCACGCTGGGGAAGCCTCGAAGGTCAGCCGAGCCAACGGCCAGTGACGGCCTTGTTAGTGTTTGATGTCTTGTTCCAACCTATTCTCAATTTTTATTATCGGTTTCTGGAAAACCGTTAGACAAATTAAGCGGGTATTAGCAAAATAGTGAAATAATTGTTAAGTAAATGTTAATATTTTTTTGTATACAAATACGCAGCTTGAACTCTAAATAAATACTATACTGTTTGACAGAATACATATATATTTTTCTAAGATAAAGGTTTTTTTACTACAGATACCACAATTACTCACGCCTGCAATGTCGAACAATCGTGTCTAATATTAGTATCTAATGTGCGCAATTGTATCTAAAATTAGTATCCCAACAAGAAACGGAACAAAACATAAAAGCACCTCAGTTCAGAGTTTTCTGGTCTAGTAACAAAGTATTTTTCCATTTCTTTATTATATAGAATGTGCATTCAATGACTTAGCAAACTAAAGACGCTACACATTAATAAACACTTCAATACTAATTCTTTATTTAGATACTCAGAACAATATTACAATTTCAATGAGTTCGTTTCATTTTTTTTTCTCTTTATATTTTTTTAATTCACATCGAAACACAATTTGTAATAAATCAATTCTAAAAAAGAATAATTCAAAATTAGAACTCTAACTGGCTATCGTCCTTCGGTGCGTGAATTGTATTAAATAAAGAAATACACGATTTGAATTCGATAGCGACTGCCAGTGACAGACAATTATTTGTATTCATATGTTGTCTCTTATATAAGGTGTTTTTGTCGTTCCTCTTCAGAATTGTCTCGTGGAACGTGACGTGAACCAACTTAGGACTTTTGACTCATATTCATACGTGTATAGGCTGAATTTTGTTCTAATTGGACAGTTTGAGAAATATCTCATGCATTTGAAATGTATGCAGCTATGTTCCTATTACTTGTTTTTAGAATTCTCATTGACGTACGTTTTTATCTATAGTGTTAACAAAAGGTAGTAACTAAACTGTATTAACAGATATTCACGTGAACATAAAGATAAGAGAGTTAAATTTGTCAATAATATTAACGAATTATTTTTAATCTGATTAATTGCTTACACATTACACATATTTATAATTAATTATTTTATTAATAAATTATAATATACCTACCACATTTAACCACGAATTAGCAATTAACTTCTTAATTAAGACCTAACCTTTCCCATATGACCAATGACGCAGAAACGGATCTTAGCAAAGGTCTGTGTCATCATAATTTATGTACAAATTAGCATAAACGCAATGACTCTTTCATTTACCTACTAGATTCTAATGAAAATGTCTTATTCATGGCAGTAAAGATGTCTAAATTTATTACAGAAAAAACCTATTCTTTAATGAAATTCGTTTTGTGTATGCAAGAAAGCAGTGACATCCTCTTTAATTTCAAAAAGTCATTGCTTAAATATGATGATTTACTTGAAAATCGTCTATGAAATTTCATCTTACGTGACTTTCATTATTGAGTTCTAAAACGGATGTTTAAACTATCATCTGTTATTTATAACCGATTCTTATCGATTATTTGCTATGTAATAAAGATATTATACTGGATTCTTTTGGTTAAGCTTTTCAATATTCTATCTATTCATTGATTTTTTGGCAAGCGCATAAGAGATCTAATGGTTGTCAATTATCTAAGATACATTTTATATATTAAGCACTCCAGACGCAATATTTAGGCGTTAGGCGGACTTGTGCTAGTACTTTTTTGTTACAAACAACATATAGTACCACCATTTGTAAAAACAAATGACCTACAACAGAATGCTTACTTTAGGGAAAACTCGGCATCCATCAAGATAGACTGGCGGTCACGAAGTGTCGGCGACAAGGACGGACTGTACGCGCGTGACTGGTGAACGAAATCGTCTTGTTATACGCCCACGACTATGAGCCTGATACACTACCCGATAAGACATAAACTAAATACGGAATGCATAGGAAAAATTGGTAATTTATATCCTAATATAAAACACTAAATTCTTGTACCTATTGACCAGACCACCGACCTGGAATCGATAGTTACTTCACAGCTTTTAATTAACGGACACATAGTACACTCAAAGACTCGAATAGGAATTAAACCCAGAATACTTTACATACAAGGCACCCTTATCACCAAGGCTCGTTTAAAACGAGCTGCAAAATAACAAAATATTTTGCTGACCTTGTGTCATTATTAAGCAATCACTCTTTTCACTTTGATACACAATTTTAAACTTCTATTTCATTATGTTATTAGTAGTTTTATATTTCAAGCCAGAGCCTATATTTGTTCTTCCATACCAAAAACTTAACACCAAAATGACTACCCAAGAAACCTCAATTCTCACGAAAAAAAAACCAATTGCAAAAAAGCTGGCGTGTAAAGCATGGCGATTCGAAGCGTGCATCTGTGTAATATAAATTGTATGCAGTCAACCAGACCTGGTCTGAGGCCCTTTTAAAGGCATAAGTAATTGCAGTAGAAACTTCTGTAATGGCTTATTCAATCGACGGCAAAGGACCGGTTGTCACAGACATACCTTATATAGACACGGTATAACCGCCAAAAGTAAACGAAAAACGCTGTGAATTTAAGTTGCCGATTAATAATTTACATTTTAGTGAAATTCTAACACCATTGCGCAGATTTAAAGCAGTTATTTAAGTTCTATTGCTACCTGTAAGTTTAGCTAATAAAAGCGATGCTTGTCACTCATAGCCGTAGTGTCGTTATGGTTTCGAAACTGTGCCAGAAATCGATGTAACCCTTTTCAATCGTATATATTTTTTAAGTTTATTTTGGAAATTAATGATTAGATGAAACATTTACTACAGCAAACCTAGACTTAAACAAAATATGATGGAAACGCGAGCTCCAATCGTAAGAGAACGATTAAAAGTACTTAAAAAAAGTAAAAGAGTATCCTTTTCTTTTAGTTTTACTTACAATCAAATCCATCCAACAAGCTATAATATAATCTATACTATTATATAAAGCGGAATAATTTGTTTGTTTGTTTGTTTGAACGCGCTAATCTCTGGAACTACCAATCGGAATTGTAAAAAAATATTATTTTGTGTATGACAGATAGCCCAGGTCTCAAGGAACATTATAGACTATGTAACATCACGCTACTAGCGACGGAAGCAGAGCAGTAAGCAAAGATGTGGGTGAAACCGTGCCGCGGCAAGCTAGTTTTTCAATATAAATCTAATAAAGATTACAGTACAATTCAAAATATTCTAAAGATGAAATTAACTGATTTTAAAATTCGAATATTCGTCTTTGATATGGTCATTAAGGTTTGATATAGATCTGATCACCGAACTGACAAGATGGACACTGAGTAATTTTATCGGTAAACAAGACAGTGACGATACGGAGTTGCTGTATCCCACAATTGCATTAAACATTTACGTAGCGTAGGTAATAGTTTCGTGACTAAGTGATTCACAAACAAGGCACAGCTTGAATCACGGAGGATAAACATATTTTTAAGTATACTTGCGTAATTACTAGCACTAAACTTGCGTTTAATTCTTTTGTAAATTAAAATTTTCGAATATTATATTGATAGTGAAGTTTAAATTAATTACTATTGACAGCACTGAACCTGGCTTTTAAAATAATGATTTTAGTTCTCACTAGGAGCGCTATTCATTTTTCATACAAATCTTTGTAGCAATGTATTAAATATCGTATCGTAATCGTGTCGTGTAATATACCCCTAAACTAGTAAACGTTATTGAATCAATTGTATTTCACGTTATATTGGAGTGTAAGAACTTATATTTTATTTAAGCCGACCGTATCTTTGTCTCATTCGACATGGTTCTAACTTTATTTGTTACAATTGAGTTTTGTGATAGACACTTGTAATATAGTGTGAACTCTTTTTATAGATAGATTAAATAATCTAAGTATTAGGAATGATAAAAACTATATTATTATACATTATTTTGTACTTTTTACAAGTTTAGTAATATTACTTTCTAAGTTTATCTTGGACATTTCTGACTGACGGTGAAGGAAAACATCGTGAGGCATCCTGGACTCAACAGTCTGAAATTGCCAATCCGCCTTGAGCAAGCGTGGTGATTAATGCTCATGCCTTCTATATGAGCAGAAGTCTTTGCCCTGCACTGGGACAATAAACAGGCTGGTGTTATTTACTAAAATGACAGACAATGTTAAGGTTAACACTTACGAAAGCCTTGTAAGCCATGAAAAACTCGTCAAACGACTTCTTTCCATTGAATCTTCCTTCTGGCTTTATATGATAAAGCTGGCGATACACACATATCTATGACATAGCACACTATTCTGTCCAATCAACAAAGCTATGCAAATATATCTTTTGTATATGTGTACATTTCACTGAATCATATGACTAAATCATCACTTGCATACAATTGTAAACCTTAACACGTAAATATTTTAAATTTCGAAAACGCACCCACGGACATTTCGTATTCTTGATTGTAAAATTCGTAGTAAACATGCTCGGGTGAATTTATAATAGAGTGATTCCATTATAATAGAAAACGGCAGTTTGCATTGATTATATTAGAATGCGGTTACACTGTCAGCGGGTGTTACTGCTTGTTGGAATTTTTAACGGATTTGGAATACGTTTGAATGTGACGCGAATGGTAGCAAATTACGCATGAAACATTCTAAATTTGAAAATATTCTTAAATCGCGGCATGTTTTTGAACAAAAATAACACAAAGGTATCTAAATTCAAAACTATGTAAAATATTTTACGATCACACAGAATTTTATCTATTGTGGAAATCGAAGCCTGACAAACTTTACGAAACTGACCACTAAAGCAGTCGCAGATCAAAATGCTATTAAAGCGAAAGGAGTTTGTATTTATCATTAAATGAAAATTTAATTTCAAAAAGTAATTGACATTACAAAGGATATATTTTAATACCTGCGATGCAACACAATGAGAGGGGTACAGACAGATAACAACGAAATTTATTACTTACGATTCATAAAGAGAATCTTGTCGTTCATACACTTGTTCAAAAGATCTTGTACATTTATGTCTAGTCACGGTTTTATTATTGTGTATTCGTACTGTTGTCATAGTTTGTAATAAGTAATAACACAATAAATAATGATGAATTAATACGTATTATTTCATCATTCATATTGTTATTTAGTTTTGAATATATGGATCCACCCTATCAGTTTCAGTGGGTGTAAGAGGCCATTTAGGGTACCAGGTGACAGCCAGCAGTATTACCTGCGTACTAAATACATTATTATCTTACTACGACCATGAATTCTGCCTGTCTATCATGGTAACTGTGGCATACTCTTTATATAGGACCTAAGTATTGCAGTTGATGTATTGACGAATGACGAATTACATACCGGTGAAACGCTATAGATATGTTCCTATCTATTTAACCAAAGTAACGAATAAATACGACTTGCTATATACAGAAATATACTATAACATCTTACCTATTATTTTACATTTAAAAATAACTAAGTACAATTTTTAATGATAAAATATCAAGTCAGTAACAAAAGTCAACATTTCAACAATCAATGCGAGTTGTAGGTTGTAACGAAAAGCTAAATAAGTGCCTCGGGCCGCAATAATAACTGTCACTGGAGATAAAGACATGGTATTTCCGTCTTATAATAACCGAGTCCCGAGGCTATCCAACCTTTCATCGTAAACCTCACTCAGTAAAACATCTTAAGGCTATCGTAAACGATAAAAATATGAATCCTCTTTGCTCGTTGTGATTTTTTAATAAAGCTCTTCATTTATTTCGTATTCTTTATTCAATTTTGACGTTTTTCTTTAGAGGTGACTGACACATGGGCAGCACATGTTTTAATAAAATTGAAAATATGTAATTAGTTTACATTATTCTCTTTACGTAACAAATTAAATTCGATATTATACATAAGTTCTAAATTTTACATAAAAATGTATTTTTATATATAAATGTTATGTATATGTATATGCTATGTTAATGGCAACCCCAAAATTTAAATATTTCTTCTTTAGCATCTAGCCATAAAACAGTATAGTATAATAAAAAATAACACTGTGTACTGTAAAATGTTGGCACTAAAATCGCTAATCGCTTAAACTCGTACCAACTACAGATTCTACTTAGTCATTCAATGCTGTTCGCTATTTGAATGTACGTAAGACAATACCTATTTCAGCTGCGTTTTTAAAAGAAACTATTTAGTGCATTAACTGCATATCAGCATAAAAGTTATGCTTAGTAACACAGGATATGCAACAATTTAGTGCATTATCAAATACGACTCTCAAACATGATGATTACAGCACAGCCAACACCGATCACTATGTTCAGCAGAAGTTTGTGGTCAGATATTGGATTTTTTTCAACGCTTTCAATCAACCAACCAATCGTGAACGATTCTATTGATTTCAAACTATAAAGGAATTTTGCATTTTTGATTTTATATTATTTTGAATGGAAGACCTTTCACATAAGTGGCGCCAACTGGTAGCAAAAATTTTTCTAAGCTTTCAACTTCACTTCTGATACTTCGTGGTGTTTTGAGTCTCAGTACAGATTAATGAAGCAGGATAATATATTAATTAAACAATGTGCAAGCTACGAGAAATCAGGCTCAGTATCAGCTTTCATATTGTTTCGCTGTGTTTTCTAAAATCTCTTACCTATCCAATGATTAATAATTAATCACGACAAGAGCTTATAATTTTAGACCTATTAATATTAGTAGTTAATATAGCCATATGTCATCTCAATAAATATATAATATTTTGCAAAAAAGTTTGCACACTCATGCCACATTCATTCATTCACATTATCATTCATTCATTGTAGCACACTAATACATTGAACGCGGCATTGGTACTCATAATTACCAATAATTACAAATTCAGAGTTATGATAATAATTCTCTTTGATGTTTCACTTCATGATCGCCGAGCCTAACTAATGAACAACCAAGGTTACTTTGTGACTGACTTTGAAAAAGTTTTTTACTCTTAGGAAGTAATGCTGCCTAAAGAAATGCATAATTCATGTATTTATTCAACCATATCGCTATATTTCAAAGCTTATTCATTCATTTCAGACTTCTATCTAGATTAGGGTCAGTTCCCAGTATACGCGACGAACAAAATGTTGTATGTAGTCATTTGTGGGTTCCTTCATAACCATCAGCATTGAAATATCGTGATGTTTAGATCGGTAAAGTTGTCTTTCACTTTATGAGAAGCATAAAGCACATTATAAGCATTCGCGTGTTTTTTTTTGTTTTTATTGCCTATGGCGAGCCAACTGACCATCTAATGGTTAGAGGCAATTACCTTTCACAGTAAATCATGATATAAGACAAACGGAGAGATTACATGTCTATGGGTAAAAAATTCCGCGTCTATTAATTGTCTAAACGTTTTTCATACACTAAAAAATTTTGAGTAAATCCGTCTTTTGACGTGTAAGTTGTTAAACTCATAGTCATGACTTTGGTTTACTAGTGCATAAAATGGAGTCACCAAGGTGTTGAGTAAACCTGCAGACTCCAAAACCAGTATTACTGAGGATCTATTTTATCTGGTGAACTTAGGTACATATAAAACGCATTTACATATCTCCAAACAAAACACGCGTTACAAAAATATTAAATAATATTACACCTTAGTACAAATAAAAGAAAATGCAATTCTACAAATCGATAACTATAAATGTAATTAAAAAAGGAAGCTATTCCAATTACGTTTTTAAACAAGCAGTACTATACCTTCATTCACGACAATATAACAATAAAATCGTACCCATATTTCCAGGTACTATACTAAAACAGACCGACATTCAGGTATAGAGTAGTAAGAACAGGTGAACACCGAATAAGGCTGTGAACAACGCCAGATGTGAAGTTTTTTGTCTCGAATATCTCGTGACTTGTATAAACTGTGTGGAAAAACACCAGACTATTATCGAGCTGAATTTTAGACTGATTGAGGATGTATACAGGCGTCTGTATGTAAGAAAAACTGAGAACTTTCTAGACCCTTCGTGGACATTACGATGTTCACATATTATTTAGCTCGATTTATTACGGTTGTACATTATATAAATCAGTTAGAAATCAACCTTTATTAGATAGGTCCTGTTAGAGACAACAACAGACAAGAATACTACTAATAAAGCAGAGAAGAACAAACAAGCTCAACATATTTCAGAAACAACCAAACTATTAAAATGCAACTACGATTTTATAAATAAGTGAAATACTTAAATTCGTAAATCAAACACACCTTGCACAGAGACAGCACATACAAATCTTTGCAGATACCATATCCACAATAAATCCATTAAAAGAAGTCCTTTAGTACAACCTTAAATCTCGGATACAGATTAAAAAAACCTACCTTCATAAGACAGCTGGGTTCAGATAATAACACTACGTCAAAAGCACTAAAAAAACCGTGTACACCACACAAACGGCTGCGTAAGACTGACCATCTTATTGCAACTACCCCGCCCCCCCCGCGGTTGTACGCCAGACAGGCGACAAAGGGGAAGTTAAACAATATGAAGAGCTCTCATCGCGACAGTTGACCGATCGTGTACCTGCTCAAAAGGAAAGATAAAAGGTACCTGCGATCCGGTCTGGGCTCCGAATTAATTGGTCGAAACCGACTTTTGGGATTTGTTACGATTTGTTGGTTTTATATTCGTAACCTGATCATTATTTTCGGTTATTTACTTAAGTTAATGAGCTGTTGTGTAGTGTCGCTTGAAGGATCAACTTGAGGTGAAGGACTTATGGAACAAAGTACCAATGAAATAATAATTTTATGGAAAGAAAGAGGTTAGATATCAAATAATTTAATTTAAAAAACAACACCAACTTATTTTAATAAAAGGAATGGACAAAGAAGCTATAAAAATTCTTCGTAGCTGCGGAAATTGGTAAAAAGTTTTGATTTCCTCAAACCTTTTTTGTTGGACTTCTTTTTAAAGTATCGGATCTTTCGAAGGTTCTGTTTTTATTGGTAACGTATTACTTGAAAGAGATCAGTTAATAAAATAAATTTCATCGCTTTTTAACCAAAATAACGTATTTTAGACCGATTTACATTGTTTATGTCATCAATTACATTTGAACTGCTATTCTTTTAGCTCAAAAATAACCTATAATATATAGAGATAACCTCCTCCTTTATGAAGTCGGTTAAAAAGAATAAACATTTTCAAAATAAGCTGGCAGTTTTATTATTTCTAAAATGAAAGTACACAAATACAGTTTCAAATTTGGAATCACGGTTTAGCTCATTTTGGTAAACAATTAACGTTCCCACGTTGTGCGCAATCGATCTTCCTACACGATTTCGATACAATCGATTCCTTACTTGGAACGTCACGCATCATAGATTCAAGTAAACGGAGAAATTTGCAATTACTTAAAATATGACTGCACCGTTGGTCTAGTGGTCTGCGACGCCGGGTGTCGTGGGTTCGATTCCCGCGGAAGGCAAATATTTGTGTGATGAACATTTGTATTTGTCTTTAGTCTGGGTGTTTCCTATGTATTATACGTATGTATTTACAAAAAAAAAGTATGTGTATATGTATTATAATTCAGTTATCTAGTACCCATAACACAAGCTCTGCTTAGCTTGGGACTAGACGACAGTGTGTGATAGTGTCCACATATTATTATTATATAAAATTATTATATATTGAACCAATTTAAATAAGACACTAATTTATTAGTAAGTACTTTGTTTACTTCTCATAAGAAAACTCAGCATAAGAATCTAACAATGTTTTAACTAAGTATAGTCCATTTCTTTATTTAAGAGAGTTAGTCAAATTGTTGTCAAGTTAGTCAAAATAAATAAATAAACTGATCAGTTTGGAAACCAAAGCTTAATAACGTTATAATTATAAGTATTATAGTGTTGTAATGGTAGTATTAGAATATCCAGAGGCCCTAGACAAGTGACAAAGATTTCTATTCTATTCATAGAATAGATTAAAAAATGTATCGGATTGACATAAGCTAACGCCAACGCTTATGTCAATCTCATACATTTTTTTATCTATTCTATGAATAGAATAGAAAAGTTTGACACTTGTCTAGGGCCTCAGAGTTCTTTAAGGAAAAAGGGAACTTTCGTCTTCTAGGCCATGGATTTTATTACGATGACCTTCTCTAAGCGATTCCTCTAATATTATTAACGTCTATTATAGCCTACATCGCTCAATAACACAATAATTGCATACTATCCGCTGATCTATAGTATTTTTGCTATTATTAATAATTTTTAGTATAAAAAAACAATATCTCCAAAGCAGTAAATATCAATAATTTAAATGGCACTATAAAAACTATATTACTCAATATCTTAAAAAAATACCACCTACAACCAATCAAAAAGGTCAATTACTCTAAAAAAAAGACCTACTTAATATACAAAAGAGATTTGAAGGTCATAGACATTCATATCTATGTATAAAGTGCCAATTTACATATATGATTATATATTCCATCTAATTTGAAACGTTTGTGAAACAAGGGTATTTTTAAGGCCATAAATAATTTTAAATAACTTCATCTTTAGGCCAAAGCGGTTAAATTCTTAGGGTTTGAAGAACTTACATGCTTTTACGATCATTTTAAAAAGTCTTACAAGTAATAATAATGATTAAGAGTCTTATTAATGATTAAAATCTAAGATGTATCAGCGCCGAGTGTCATAAGCTCTGTATTTGTAAATATTCTTCACTAACTTAAAGTTAGTTACAGCGATTGAAGTGTGTAACGAATTCTATCAAAAGCTAGCTAGTTAATGACAGTTACGCTAGACACAGAAGTGTTAACATGCGCTTAATTAAGTTTATTCAGCATAATAGATGTTTTGCTTCATTCACTATTGCCTACATATATTCTTATAAATACCGTGCAAATTTAATACAAAATGGCTTCTAATAGCCAGAAAGTAACTTTTTATAAACCTGTAGACAATTTAGTACCAAATCGTAATTTTGTAGCCATAAAACAGGTAGATACTTACGATTTTACTGCAAAGAATTTAAAATTTAATTGCCCTCTATTGTTTAAGATTTTACTCAAAGCAGTCAAAAATAACAAAGCAGGTAGTTTTCTTGGAATGGGCAGCGCCTTTGTCACTTCAAGTGTGGCTTTTCTGTGAAGTACTTGAGATGAATAAAGGTAAGCCAATCGTCTCCCTATAATTTCAACGTCTTTGTTAGTAGCTCTAAACGTGGTATTTTTATAAGTATTTGCGATTTTTACAATGTATTTTAGGTTTTATTTGAGGTTTTTTCCGAATAAGAGCTTAACACTTTTCACAGATATGGCCGTGATGACAATAAAACATCTATTGTGTCTACAGAATGTTGACAGCATCACAACTCAATGTTTTTTCGAATGATAATAAATCTCTTTAAAGACTAATGTTATAAGGTCTACAGAAAACACTAACGCTGATAACATGGAGTTACATGGAGTTTAGTATTCATAATGGTTTTGTTTAACCCAATATAAGGCCTCCTGATAGAAATTGTATACAGCTACGAAGCTAACAAAACGTAGCATCACTTACTAGTACACAACCATAACGTCTAAACAAATTGGGTTATTCCCAAAGTACTCCATTTTTTGTTCTGAAGAAATAAGAACCTCATACATTTATTCCCAAGTTACTCCACGGAATTATTTGTATTTAAAAATGCCTGTTTTGTGCCCATTCTGCTCTTGCAAAAAGTAGATTGAGAACTCTTTTTAAACTACTTTGAGTTTAATCCAAATTTCTTAAATATCACTAATACTTGGTTCAAATTTCTCAAAACCGTTACTCCATTCTTTACAAGATATTCCTTAATGGTTAAATACGTATGTATCACTTCAGGATCCTAGCAATAACAGGTCTACCTGACATAGCCAATCATTTAACAGTAATAAAATCATCATGCAGGTTGTAAGCTGGAATGTTGTACAATGTGTATAGCACCACGTCCGCAAGGCATCGTGACTGCAATCCTGATATCACTAAACATATTCCTGCTAGCAACACTGCAGGATCAATTTGGAAAAAAATTTGGAACTCGCTTAATTTTATGCGAGCAAATTTTGATTCCTAAAATATATTTCGTAGATACGAGATATTGCCTAATTTTTCAAATGACGTAAATTTTAAACTGTATTAATTCATAGATATCGCGATATTGCTTTATTTTTCAAATGTAGGAACTCTTCAAATACTTGTAATACTCCATGGTTTAATTTAAATGACTTATTAAGAATTCATATATAGTTCATGTGTTTTTATTTTTTATTTGATATAGGTGAACCTATTTCATAAAAGCAGTTATGTAAAAACTCACACTAGACAACAGCCCTAAATTGCGAGGGATTTTCAAATATACAATTAACGGATCCTTAGGCTTGGAGTAATAAATATTGATGGAGTCTTATTTTAATAACAACCGGTGGCGAAATTGGAAAAGGCTTATGTCCAACAGTGGACGTCTTTCAGCTGATTATGATGATGATGTAGACGAACTTTAAAAGCTACATTTTGAAATTGAAACAAAACCTAAAATCTACAAAATATTACGATTTATAAATAAGTAACGTAGTAAAGTAGAATAACTTTACACAACAGCTCAAAGAACTCCTAACCAACCCAGCCGATTACAGACAATCATATCTATGATCTTGAAAAAAACACCCACGAAAATGTTGAATGTTCTAATTTAATTTGGCTAGGAACTGTGCACGGTCCGTCGAGCCTTCTTTTTCACACGAGAAGTAGAGAAGTTCACGGCCATTGCCTATGTTAATATACGAGCACAGTTTAAAGTAAAACAGCTGGTTCACTTCATCGTGTCGCAACGACTTCACGATATATCAAAACTTGATGCACTTGCATATTTCATAAATTTTCTTCTCGTCGTTTAATGAACTGTTCTATAAGCCTGGTTCTTATATTACGAGATTGAAAATTCGATATCGGGTATTAATGTAACTTTTTAAAGTTAATTAATGTTATTTATTTATTGTTCTAAGTATACAATAACAAAATAAAGTACCAAAAGTGCTAAGGATCGAAAAACAAGACGAAAAGCACAATTCTTAAGATAAAGGATTAAGAAAAACTTAAGGTTTTATAGACCAACTGATTTAAGCTATCATTATTATATAAATCACAACATAACTCAAACGTAACGTGTCGCAACGACTTCACGATACATCAAAATTTCGATGCACTTGCATATATCATTATTTTTTTCCATACAAACTTATGTATCGTAGCACAATTTAAAGCCAGTGTGTTATTTCAATGTTCACTATTTTAACAATCAGTTCTACTACATATTTATAAAACGTAGTTAAACTTTTAATATTTTGAAGCAGTTTATACAGTATTTTGGCTGTCCTACTGTTGCATACACACATGATTTAACCATAGCATAAGCCGCTTACTTTACCCCCACTGATTTAGTTCACGTTTATGCTAGTGAATTACGAGCCATTGACATCTTTCAAATTTAAAAAAGATAGTTGTCAAGATATGTGTCTTGACGACAATTTTATATAATGCTATATCAATATTAAATTCCAACCACGTGTATTTTGTAAATGCCAGCTGTTTTGCATTAAACTGTAGTACAAGTGACTAACAGCATTACAGACCGAAATACTGTTATGTCTCGAACACTTAACACGAAACAATGGTGGAAATATAATATTTAATGTTCAAGTTTAGAAGTAATTATTGTGTTTAGGTACATGCGAGAGATTTTTCAGTTATACCTATTCACTTTAACAGTTAACGCTATTTATTATCTTACGACAAAGGAAAATAATATAGTATAAGTTTTTTAGATATTTTGAAAATGTTGTTATAATATGTAGTTTAATGAACTGTTCATAAAGCCTGCTTCTTATAATAAGAGTTTGTAAATTCGATATCGGGTAATATTGTAACTTTTTAAAGTTAATTAATGTAATTTATGTATGTACTTCCAAATATACAATAACAAAATAAAGAACGCAAAGCTTAGCAAACGGTCGAAAAACTAGAAGAAAAGCACAATTCTTGAGATAAAAAATTAAAAGCTGAAGATTTTATAGACCAACCGATTTAAGCTATTATTATTGTTTAAATCAAAGCGATCTAACATGCGAAATACGACTAGCAATCGTCCTTAAGCGCCCACATTCGTCTATTGTTCATATAACGGTTTTAATGTCTAGTTATAACCATCCCACTAAGCCGCCAAAGTGGACGTCACCATACCATTAGTCTGGCTTTTGGAATGATATCCACCACCTCTGGATTCCATTGACTGCGTACCATTAGGCAGAGTGGAGACACATTGGTAGGGAAATAGAAAAAAAGGTAATTTAAATTTCACCTATCTATCTAAAACTACACAAAAAATAATACAGTAACGCTACTAACCAAAAATAACGGTACGAAAAAAACGTGCACACCCACTCACCCTCCCACACATATTTAAAATCACAATTCGGCATTCGGTACAAACTTCAAGAGGCTACATTCGGCATTAACAAATGAATTACGAAGTCTGTACATACGAAGAGATACGGTTGCAAAACTACGTTAACGACTGTTCGAGACGTATACTTGCAGGTATATTGTGAAAATGATAGCAGTGATTATTCCAATATGTTACGAGAACAATTCCTAGCTATTTTTTTATTACATGATTCGTTCACTATATACCTAAAACACAATTTTGCATTGTGAATTTGAAAGACATTTAAATTTAGTACTAATAAAAATCGCTCGTCTCGATCGTCACTGAGCCACAAAACTATAATCACAAGACACATACAATAACATCTCAGGGATATAATCCTGAATTAGCCTGAAGACCGACATAGGCTTTCTCTTAAAGAAGGAGATAATAATAAAGTGACATTTAATAAACACGTAACACTGTATTTTTGTTGTCTCTAACGACCTAATGACATATCATACTGTCATCCTACATTTTCACTACAATTTTATTGACTTACTCATGACAAATTTTATTTATTGCACACTGAAAGACTCATAGGAAAGAAGATACAAATAGAATTTATGTAAGATGCCGGGTTCTTAGAGCTGAGCTCTTTAACAGCAACCCTTAGAGTAAAAGAGTAAGTACCTAGTATTAGCCAGGTATAATAAAGTGTACAATAAGAAAAAAATAACAGAACAACTTGACAAAAGAATATATATTATTCTTTATTTAAATTCTAACCTACGTCCTTATTAACAGTACTAAAACAGGCTGCCAAAATATCAAAATCTAACTTAAAAGTGCGTCTTCATTCATCAAATAAATGGTTGAAATTTTTCCGAGCGCATTCTCCGACAACGAATTCACACGGTTGCGACTTGTGAGTGATACATACGTTCACGGTCACTGACTATGTAAATAAGTATTTGAATTCACTCAGGAGCGAACGACCGCTTCAAGAATATTATTAACGTACGAACAATGAGTGTAACGGAAGAGGTTTTCTTTGAAAAAGTTTTGTTAGATTGATGAGAGGCTAATTAATGTAAATCGATTTTTGACCGTGTTAATTGATGCTAACATTGGTAGGAAGATTGGCTATGAACAGTTATATTACAGGTAAATAAAACATCTTTGATTTGTCGATGGTTTAATACATCTATCAGTTTAAATCAATAGAAAAATCGAGCAACCTATAAAATTTAATATAACTCAGTCAATCTATGCTATGTACCAGTATAATAAATAATATTTATTAAATTATTTTTATAGAAAAGGCGTTACATTAATTTCTAAGTTATTGCCACCACTAAATGTTTCTTGAAAGTGTCAAGCTGCTCGCTAAGAAACAATTACTTGAAAGTAGACTTTCCATGTAGACCCCTCGTTATATCGCATGTTTTTAACACTTAGAAATCTTTCAGTAATTTTAAATAAAGTAAAAGCACTATTGTGCTGTAGAAAATCCTAATTGTTATTTAAAAATAGGAGATCGACATTATACTCATAGTTAACTAGAAAACTAAATCCAAAATAGTCCAAAAATATAAATTGAAAATATTTTAGACTACTATTTAATATCATAAGAAATTTAAAGTTATTGTACACGAGTTTGTATAGTCCAAAAGATAACATTAAGTTTTCCTAACCTATTCTGTCTAAATACTGGCCAATGGCCTTCCTGTGCTCCTTCCAAAACTTCCGATTTACCGCAATTTAGTCCCTCAACATATAAAAATAATGTAAATACCCATCAGTCTTACACAAGATCAAAAACCAGTCAATTACAACAATTAGTTGCAGTCTGTCCCCGTTATATCAAGTACATAAGTGGAAACTTGCCTTAATAAACTGTGTCCGTTGCCCAACGCAATATTTATAAGTGCAGTATGTCGACATACTTGCACAGAATCCCATCAGTTTCACATTACCTACGGTTAATGTATTATGTACGATTTCGAAAATCCATTTTGCATAAGCTTAATGCGTGTTTGATATAATGATTTAAAAACAAAATATTCGTAGCTTTCTAAAGGTAAAAGAATTTTTTAAATCGGTTAAGAAATAGTTATTTTTTACTTGATTTTGAGTTAAATCGCAACAAACAATCAAAAAAAGAATATAATTTCTCTTTAATATTATAAAGAGAAATTATATTCTTTTTTTGTTTGTTCAGATTTAGATTAGAGACAGAGCTAAAACCATATGAGCCTCTTATTACTATGTATCAATTTAATACTTAGGGGTAAACAGGAGATCTTAGCAAATATTAACAGTTTATATAATAAAACATTTACCACAGTTTACATATTGCCTTTACCTTTTTGTAGCAATATGCAAATTGAGGCAGCCTTTAAAGCACACATTTTACTTTTTATTTATTTCTTCTTCACATCATAGAAACTTGTAATTACCTATAGAGTTAAATGTATTGCCTGCATCATTTTGCATGCTACTTGAAATTGTAACTTGCAAAGAAATGTAATAACCTGGCGATTAAAAAGAGTGGCCTGAGTTTCTTGCCAGTTCTTCTCATGGCCCTAACCTATGTCAGCAAACTGGCTGTGGGTTATTTGGCTGATATTTTGTAATTTTAACGTTCATAAGTGTTAATTCAATTCACCTAAATGAATAAATGTCTTTAACTTTGACATCTATGGTGGCACAAAAGGGGGACTAGCACAAAAAGCGCTTTAATAAAATCAAACAAGTGATTGCACACGTATTGAAGCATAAAACAAGATATTGCGTACACCGGTAACTTAACTTACTTAACCATTAACTATTTCTTAACTTTGTTGAATAATTTACGAGTAGGCTAAGTTGGCTAAATTGTAAATAAGTACTGTGTATTCGAAACATACGTTAGAGTGAAGTTAATTTACTTTAAATGTTATTTCAACTTAGTAATAATATATAACAAATTAATAATATTAATTTGCTGCACCTACTTCAAATGTCTCTTCACCACCTTGGGTTGACTGGTAGAGAATGCTTTTAGCATTAAGTCCGCCGTTGTACTTTCGTGCATGAAGTTCAATAAATAAATATTTCTTGTTCTATGAATTATTTAGTCTAATATTATAAAGAAAGAGATTTCATTTTTTGCATGTTTGTTTGTTTGCAACGATTTAACTAAAAAACTATGTTAACGATTTGAAAAATTCTATCACCTTTAGAAATCAATAAATTCAGCGGGTAACACAGGCTATATTTTATTATGTTTAACATTTTATTTTTAGTAATTATCAGAATTTTAATATTCTAAGCGCCTTAAAACGTAAATGATGCAATACGAGACTATTGCTATGATATTCCGTAGGAGTTAATTAAAATAAATAAAAATAGGTGTATATTTAGTTTCTTTACATTTGTACTAGTAAGAAAGAGACAAAACCTATTTTAATTATAGAGGCTTATAAGATTTTTATGAATAAAGGGGTTAGCCTAAGGCACAACCTATTGGCGAATCAGGATTATAGTAAACCTTTTATTAATTCCTAATGCCTCCTTTTACGTGTCTGTTTAAGTTATAAATATTTTTTTTATGTTTTTAATGTTCGACAATACTTAGTATAATTTCTTTTAACAAATCTTACTCATAATTTTCTTACACTCGAAGTCTTTATGATCAATATCCCTGCCTTTTCTTAGCAATTCATAGAATACGAATAATTATATCACAATGTTCACAAAGTAAAAATGTTCATATATTAAACTTGGTATTTATTATCTGATTTAAATACAAGTTGTCAAAAGCCGGTATATTATAGAAAAAAATAGTAATATTGGTACCGCCCATACATAAGACATCGACGCGTTCGGCGCCATTTTAATTGATTATTCAAATCCGTCGCTTGATTTCACATTATGTTAATTATAATTTAAGATTATTGACATATAATTATAAATTACATTATTTTAGCCGTAGGTTATATAATCGCGTAATTGGCGACATTTATAAAAAACGGATAGTTGTAAAATATTGGCATATTTTTTTACATATTACATGAATTTTTCAATTCGTATATTTTCGTATACTATCTATCCACATAAATATATATAAAATCGTTGCGTGTCCGTGTCGTGATCGTTGAGAAGTCGCGGCGAGTTCGCATCGGTCAAGGCCTGTGGTGGGCGGCGCAGACAACGAACCCGGATGTGAATGTCTCACAAAGACACACAAAAAACCCACACATGTTTTATACTTCAAGTATTTTAGGTAATAGTGATTTGCCTAAAATGTTAAGTAAATCCTATTGACAGCCACATACCTTACTATTTTCCATCTACCCCCTTTTAATTTTGTATTCTAATCCCATATTCGATTTTCAAATTTAAATATCGAATAAAATTCGATTAAAACTTTGACCGTTTAAGTCTACGAACTTCTAAATTCAAATTGGGAAAAAAGAAAGATTTTTTATGACACGTTGCTTATTAAGAAAAACGTTCAGATGGAGGGTAGACTAAACATTTAAAACTTGAATTTAAAGTTAGAGAAGCGCAAAATAGTTTGAAAAGTAGGAAATATCAATACAGTATCTGGTTCATCTCAACGTGTTGCATAAATTTATAATTAGCTCGTTAAACTATGCAGGAAATTACACCAAGTAATTGCAAAAGAGACGGTAGTTAGATTATAAAGATTAAAGCCGGCCAACAAGGAATTAGTGTTCAACAATCTAGTTAAGGCAAACCGGTCACGAATTCTGGTCTAAACGACTTCACGAAACTAGCTTAGAGGAAAAAAAATAATATATAGAACTCACCTAGGTTATAGCCGATACTGATCCGGGGCTCATGGAGTGCTCAAATAAACCCCAACCCCGCACGATCGTTCAAACTTGGCGATTACTATACCCCTAGTACGAGTTTACTAACGAAAACGTCCCCCTATACCCACTGCTAATTTTCTAAGTTGCCGCTAGTTAAATATACAAGAATATCGAAGTAAAACTATTGAAATTCGTACTAGGGGTACTGAAAACTGTGGCCTTACCTACGGGCACTTGGATGAAACGCGATCGCGCTGTGTCGCCAAGTAGAAGCGATCGTGCGGTATGCGCGTGCGTGCGGAGGGCCGCGACTGGCCGCGCGCCAGCACAGCCACCGCGGCCGCCCCGCGCCCCTCGTCCCGCGCCCGCGCAGCCCACCTGACGTCATCCAACGATGACCCCACGACGTAGGGCACAAGCGACAGCGGACTCAAACCCTAGTCATAATTATATCTTTATGACAAACTAATATATGCTTCCTTTTGGTCTAGTCTAGTTTTCGAACTTAATTAAAAAAAATATATAATTGTTAATTAATAAAGCACTCAAATTATGCATTAGTTAATTATTCGAATCTCTAAATTCTACTACAGATAAAAATAAAATGTATTCACTGACAAAACGTCGTCGTCTTTCCCTTACACAATACACAACTACTTAGTTATATTGACATTATTCATACGCACGAACGTTTTTTTTGAACACATTATAGTTATTACACGCCAGCTGAATCGGTATCTACGATTTCGATTAAAGATTCACGATTCCAGAACTACTTGGTATTCCTAGGTCAATTGTATGTCTGTGCAGGTAACCTAAAATAATCACTATAATATACTGATAAAAAACCAGATAGGACATTTTGCTCCACTTTAGACACGAGTGACCGACGAAAAACATTCAAAATACTAAGATTATTGTGCTAGTTATAAAAATAATATATTTTATGATGATTTTTAAACGCGTTGTTAAGCAACAAAATTGCTATTTGTCATAAGCGTCAGCGATTCGCTGTTCTATGTACACTATGTGAAAGGTCTAAACCCATCGCCAACGTTTCTAACATGTAACCACAAGTTATTCACGCCGACAGACGCCGTCTTCTTGACGAACTCTCCCGAATCATATGTTCGAATTTGAATTTAGAATCGGACACGACGTGTCTAACCGCGACTAGACACGGCTCGTTCACTTTTGCCGCGTTTTTGCGTGAAACAAATATGGCCGAAATATCGTAATGGCGTCGGCACAATGGCGGCTTTCTTCGAACTCGAGACCGGTTTTTGAACGTGGTTATTTCGCGAACTCGCTCCGAACACAATTTCATGCACTAATTTTATCCAAATTACGTCCTACCTCTTCAGGCGGTCCCACGGCACTGAAAGAACCGGTTTTCTAAACCACCAGAGTTATGAGTACCATTGCAACAAGTTCATGTTAGTTGGCACCTCGCCTCAAGGTTAGCAACTGAATTTTACGTCGAGTTTACTATTTCTCTACGCTGTGAAATTACTTGAATATTTTTCATTCACTCAGACGTGCGGGTATACATTAAGATATAAAAATATTCATCTGTTTATAATGGAACCCGTTTGTCTTTAAATAGTGATGGTATCTAGGAACGTTTTGCGGTTGTCGCCATGAAAATTCAGGTATAATTACCGACTGGCGCCTACGCTTTAAGAACGGGAAAGGAGTATGAACGTGGAGTATAATATAACTAATTTCCGTCCACCTGAAGTTTCTCTGCAATAAACTATTGCGAAGTCTGCAAGTTTACTGCCAGGGGGTCAAATATAACTGGTTGTAGTTTCGTTAATCGTGTATACAATAGGTGTAAGTTTAAATGAATACAAATAACTTTAATTAATAAAGTAATGAGTTTGAAAGCTTAGTGCTATTCCAAGGAAATTTGATTAGTTCTGCCTAGTAACGTTTCTGTGGGTGGGCTGCCAAGTATTGCCGTCTACAAAGCAACGGTTGGCAACGTACACGGTGTTTTCGTAGAAGTATTGTTGCAACGGAACTTAAAAATGCACTAACATTTTGCAATCTGTTCGACAATTACAATAGGTACAGTTTTCTTAGAGGTACTTGAGTCTAGTATAGTTATTGTTTAATTTTAAATTTTAATCACCTTTTGGGTCTGGAGTAGTTAATTTCTTATAAAATGACTACTTTTTAGTGTTCCATATCCAAAGGGTGAAACGGGACCTAGTATTAAGGCTCCGCTATTATTATCTTTCGGGCTATATCTCATGAACCGTGTTAGACAGTTTAAATTTTCATAGATGATGTATTTCTGGTGCCGCTATAACAACAAATACTTAAAATATAATAAAATAATTATTAAAGAGGCTCCCATACAACAAACGTGATATTTTCTTCGTTTTTGTTCGATATTGATAACGGCAACAGGTGGACGCTTAAAATATTCACAGAATATTTAGTAATATATTCGCTTTAAAAATAAATAATTGAATCAAAATAAAAAAATATTTTAAGCGAGGCTCCCATACAACAGACATGATTTTATTGCCGTTTTTGTAGATAATGGTACGGAACCCTTCGTGCGCAAGTCCGACTCGCACTTGGCCGGTTTTTATGTAAGACGTACTTTGATTTTTTTCTTGATACACGGCGATTATTTACAGCCGCCATTGTGGAGGCCACCAAACCAGCAGTTTGAGACGATGGTATGGTGGCCACCACTTCTGGATTCCACTGACTGCCTACCATCAGGCGGGGTGGAGTCACTATAGTAGGCTAATATAAAATAAAATAAAAAAAGGTACGTAACTGATGCCGATAAGCATTATTGACTATTGAACGTATTATGTATGACCAGTGTGTTGGACCATAATATATCTAGCTGAAATTAATTACATACTACTTTTAAATTATACACAATAAAGTGACTTTACTGTTTGTAGTTGCATGTAGTCATTCTTTATTAGTTCATCTAAAATAACTTCTTCATTCATTAATTCATTACCTAATTAATATGATTATTATGCATTGTTATTTTTTATCTGGCAATTATTTAATGTTTTTACACACAGTCATCAACAAACAAAATAGAAAAGTCAACATTTAAAATAGAAAAGTACTTCATTATTAAGTTCGCACACGTAATTAACCGTAAGTATTGGTAATTGATGTAAATTCCTTCGTCGAGTGGTATTCGAGGCACTTTGTAGCTAGGCTGACAGTTTAGATGCAATCGAATGGTAGCTATAGATAAGATTCTCCTAGAACTGGATAAGATCCTTCTAGTTTATACTACTTGTTTGATACATACATACATACATAGTTTCACGCCTTTTATCTCCGAAAGGGTAGGCAGAAGTGTTTAACCACGTTTCGCCATTTTCATTTTGGGTCCCATGTAACAGCGGCGCAGTTAGAGCGCAAGCGACTGTTGTGCACGTGGTTGTGGGTTCAATCCCCACACGGGACAAATCTTTGCGTGATCCATAAATGTTTGAATCTGGGTATACTTTGCGTCCGTTAACTGTATGTTAATAAAGTCCCACACAGAACAGTTCCTTTGCGAGGGAATTTTTGTTTTTTTTATTGTTATTTGTTGGGTAAATGGCAACAGACACGTCCTCTGACGTGACTTGTGACGCGACGACATGAGACCAAACATAGCTGGCGTAACGTAAGTATTATACTACTTCTTTCTGCCCACACCTTCCGGGTCAAAAGTGTGATGATATGTTATGGTATAAAAACATTTATGTAAGTTATATCAAGAGGAAAGCCACATTATACACAAGACTACAATCAACACATAATTTTATTGATTCTCAAATATATTATACTAGCTTACCGCGGCGCGAACTCACGCGCGTTTTTGCTTACTGCTCTGCTCCCGTTGCCAGTAGCGTGATGTTACATTCCTCGAGAACTGGGCAATCAAACGCAAAAATAATTATTTAAATCTGACTGGTGGTTCTAGAGATTAGAGCGTTCAAACAATCTCTTCTGCTTTATAGTACTACTAGCATTCCGCGGCGCGGTTTCACTCGCGTCTTTGCTTACTGCTCTCTGCTTTCGTCACCAGTAGCGTGATGGATGTTACATAGCCTATAACCTTCCTCGAGAACTGGGCTATTATACACAATTTTTTTTTTTAATCCGAGTGGTAGTGCCAGAGATTAGCGCGTTCACACAAACTAACTAACTCTTCAACTTATATAATAGTATAAATAAATAGATACAAAACTTGAATTTGGGCAAATATATTATTAATTTGTAGCAACATCAAAAATATTTTTCTCGAACTTGATTGAGCTGATCGTTACATACATGCATACCTAAGGCTTTATAATCGCCAGACGTTTCTACGGTGAAGCGGCCACGATTCCTATGATTCGCTACACTGTCTGCCGACCTCATGGATAAAATGATTACACCAAGGTAACAGGCATAATTTTATACATATTCAAAGATTTATCTATATACACATACGCAAACACACACACTAACCAACTCATTGACCTTACACACATTAAAACGCAATAAGCAATTGTTATAAACCTAGAATCCCATTGTCCAGAGTCAGGAGAGACTGGTAATCTGTCATACAGGTCTCCTAGTACAGACACCAGTCTCTCACATAGATTTAGCTGTATGTTTTTATTACCAACCATTTGTAATATTATAAGCATTACCTATGTATAATTTCTGTGTGAGAGAACAAAAAATAAACGTTATTATTATTACTATGATTCGTGTTTACGCTGACTTTACTACTAACTATCAGAACAATTCTAGTGATGTTGGCAGAGAAGCTAGTATTACTTCATGATAATAAGAATCTGCTCATGGATTTTGACTATGCTAAGGTCTCCACTAAACCAGTCCCTACCGTGGAATTAGAACATTTTATTTTCACCATATTTTTTTACATTATTTATAAATAAACAACTCACTACTGGCTATGTTACTACAAGTTACGTCTTGTACTCAGTTCCCGCACAGAGACTGCGTGGCTCGTTGTGCGTCTGACTTGGTTAGATTACTGCCTACCCAGCATTGCCAAAAGCGCTAGTTTTAGCAGTATCCTGGGGTCTTTAAAGCTTTGCGGACTGGGATTAGGCGGCTTTACGCGCATTGTATTACTCACTGGAATTCCAGGACCACGTGAGTGACATGGTTTCATCGTGCTTTGTACATAAACCTACGTGTAAGTGTTTACTAAGCGGGTAGAAAATACAACTTTGTCTAAAACCAATTGACTGTCTCTGAGGTTCGGTGGTACTGTGTACGGACTGCCAGGCAGATATCGCGGGTTCGATTCGCGCTCAGTGCAAATATTTGTGTGCATGCACATGTATACTTGCATTAGGCTGGGTGTTTTTAAGTACAATAATTTATATGTATTTACAAAAAAAACTACGTATATCCGCATTGTAGAACCAATAACACAAGCTATAATATATGCTTACTTTGGGTCTTAATAGCGTTGTGTGCAGTTTTTGTACTAATAATACTAATACATAATAATAATAATAATAATCCTAAAACAACATAATCAAACTATAATACAAATAAACGGATCCCTAAGGGGATCAGATACAGGGGATCGGACTGAAATAACTTTCATCAACGACTATAAAACATATCGTTAGTACTTACAAGACGAACATGATTCTTTAGATAAGTGTTACATTAAAGTCCCGTAAAGATATAAATACTATAATAATTTCGTTATGGGTGGACATTATATACTTTCTTGGAATATTGACATTGAGCAGTGGTCTTCGGGCTTATAGATGTATAAAAAGATTTCTACTTATCTTACTTTGTACGTACATTTAAAGTAGTAATAAAGAATGTGTGATGGTCGTGCAGAGAAATACCTTTTAGTCGTAAAAATAGTCGGGAAAATACATCAATTGTTTACATTCGGGTCCGGAATCTGGCAATAAAATTTATAATTACACTAGCCTAGGTTTCACCCACGTTTTTACTTACTGCTCTGTTCCCGTAGCCATTAGCGTGATGTATGTTACATAGCCTATAACCTTCCTTAAGAAATGGGCTACCATACGCAAAAAGAAATTTTCAAATCCGACTCGTAATTAAAGGGATTACTGTATTCAAACAAACAAACAAACAAATATTTTCGCTAGTATAGATAAAATCTAATATAGATGGTGAAACGTAGGTATGACAGCATAGCGTTATGCTGTTTATGGTACCAAATAATTATAAGCTGTTAGATAAAGATTATATTATTTGTACTAAAATTATTAAGATACTGTGAGCTACGACCTCTTATGGGTGGCGAGTAACCGATGGATGAGGGCGGCTCACGCCCGACCACAGTGACGAAAATTGGAGACGCCTATGCCCAGTAGGATCTTTCGATAAATTGAACAACTAATACCTTTTCGAACGCACATAAAAATATATTCTACGATGCGCTAAACACGATTTACTGAACTACACAAGTACCTATAAGGCATGTTTGGTTTTTTTTTTAAATACGTCTTGCGCAGTAGAGACTCCACAAACATATTAAAATAAATATTAAATACATATTATTATTATATTATATTATAGTACAGCCAGATTTGTAGAAGCTACAGAATCAAAAGGGTTTTGATGGGAGCAGACATATGCAATAGGCTCATAGCCAATTGTTTCTGAACAGACTATTCAACTTTAATGTTAGCTGGAAAGAGCGGTTCCTATTTACTATCAAAAACAGTCCAAAATTTTTTAGAACAGTATCAATTTTAAACCAGACATTCAAAAAAAGAACTACCGGGCCAGTAAACAAGACTTGTGCCGCAGTGGACACTTTAACGCACACAAAGTACACCCAAACTCGAAACAATTAAAATTCACTCAACTTTCGATATTCGAACTCCCTGACTTGAACAAATTTCAGACACTAGGTTGACCCTAACCATTTAATTAAAAGACGATGAATTATACTATAACATACCTACATTTTATTCTACGTAAACAAAGTCCCATTACTCCCCTACATTCTAAACTGTTATTTAACACGTTATAAGTCGTAAACAGTATTCATTTGCGTTGGTAATTCAAAATCTATGTATGCTGATAGCGATCTGACTTACTGGGTGGTCTTTCTAGCTTACTTTAATTATAACTCTCGTTTCTTTTATACAAGTCAAGATAGAATGAAAAATAGCTTTATATTGATGCAGATCCTTAGACTAAGAAAGTAATAACCCTCATAGAAAATCGACGCTGAAGATTCGTACTTTTGCATTTAGTTCGGTGAATGTTAAGATAGGATTCCTTGTTCTATTTACTTATTTTTTTCATCCAAACTGTCGGCTATGGCTTGGTTGTATTTTCTTAGCAATGATTACATACATACATAACCTCATGCCTGTCGACCATTAATAGGGTAAACAGAGACTATAGAACGCCATTTGCTCTGATCCAAACATACATCCTTCGTCTGTTCAATATTCATTAGCATTGATTCTGGAATAATAATATAGCTTAGCTATGTCCGTAAGCTGCGCCTAACCAGTAACCATTAAGTAAGCTGTTTAACTTGAATTCAGTTTTAAGTTCAGCTTCCAGCGGCTTACGGCTGTAATATTGACTATTCATATATGTTTCAAGAGTTTTAAATACTTTAGAAAATAATGTCAAATCATCGGAAATATGCAGAATTATATTATCATACATTTAATATTCAATCCAGTATTACCTTGTCGTGCAATGTGACCAGGAGGTGCATTTACCAGTTTAACTAAAATACGTAGTCAAATTACCATACTAGATGAAACTAAATAATTGAAATCCTCTCTTTTCTTTCTTTAATCTTAGTAATTATATTAATTTGTTAATTTGTAATAATTTACTTTGTATGGTTCTTTGGTTGCGTTGAATGTTTAAATTGTAACTCATACAAATAACTGTAATTATCTGGCGATTGAAAAGAGTGGCGTGAGTTTCTTGCCAGTTCTTCTTACAGCTCTACCTCATCAGCGAACTGGCTGTAGGTCAATTGGCTGACTTCATGTAATGTTGACTTTTCATAAGTATCATACTTTATGATCAAAATAAAATAAATTCTTTGACTTTGACTTATTAGATTATTATATTTTCGGAAACATGTTTCAGTTTCTACTCGCGTCAAAAGAAACAAGTGGCTTTTTTATTGAGCATAATTTAAACTTATATCTGTATGTTTTTTAAAAATAAAAGAAGTAAGCTCCTGTGGCGACCAACGTGGGCGTAGGCTGTATCACACTGGCAATTGTGCTATTTAGCAAGTACGTAACTTTTTATATGACATTTTATAGATAATAAAAACATTTATTTTATTTGAAAGTATGTTCAATTGAAGATAGATTATAAACTATTAAGTTGATTTATAGGATATATGTAAAGATAAATATATAATCTCAGACACTTACTTAATAGTAGGTAAATTAATTAATTTATCAATATCATCAATTTGAGTAGAAGGACTGCTGGACATCGGTGACTACTGCGCAACCCGATCTATTGTTCATAACAGAGCCGTCTGTGTAGTAACTTTTACCCTTTTAAATATTTATTTATATAATTTTGTTTATAGTTTGAGATTAATTGGATAGGAGAAGTTTTCCATGGGCTAAAAGTAAGTAACTTCTAGTCGTGCTGACGATTTGCTGCGATAGCAGTCTTATCACAGGGCGTTGTCAACAGTCCTATGTAGAATAATTTCCCTGCTTGTATATGATAGTTTGGCGTCATCATTCGCATGATTGATTGCGTTACTGACGTTAAAACCATCACTTGCTTGTTGACCCTTTAGCGGTTTATGAATTATTTAAAAAATAAACAAAAACGATTTTATTTACATACTAATATTGTTTCAGCGGCAAACTTCATAACTCATAATATAATCAGCTATGTCTATACAAACAGAACTGAGTTGTATGAACCTACTACTGGTCAATTAACACACACGTGTATGTAAAAGTCATAGATATTTATAGCTCATTCGTAACACGAGGAAAATTCTCTATATACAAGTTTTCGCGATAGGTATAATATGGACAATATCCGTTTGAGAAAATGTATGAACTCATACGTATGTTTACTAGTATGAATAATCACATCATGAAGACTTATTTATTGCAGAATACATGTCTCTCCTATAACTAAAAAATTAAATTGAAAATATATTTACCTATATGAAGGTTAATTAAATTAACACTTATGAATGTTAAAATTTACAAAATGTCAGCCAATTAACCTACAGCCAGTTTGCTGACGAAGATGGCTCTAGCCATGAGAAGAACTGGCAAGAAACTCAAGCCACTATTTTTAATCGCTAGGTTATTAACAATTTTTGTAAGTTACAATTTCAAGTAGCATGCAAAGTGACACAGGCAATTCAGTTAACTCTATAAGTAATTAATTACAGCTTTCTATGTTGTAAAGAAAAAATAAATAGTAAAATGTGTCAATTTGCATATTGCTACAAAAAGGTAAAGGCAACATGTGAACTGTGGTAAATGTTTCTATATAAATCTTCTATATCTATATCTTCTTATAGATCATTTGGCTTAGCTACCACGCTTGGTATGTAAGTTGGTGCCCTGGAAGGTCACCAACCACCAAGATGTTTTCATCGTAGGTAACGCTGTTCCCCTTTGAAGAGACACCCATGGGAGCGGTGGACCAAACCTGTTGATACCGAGCACAATTCAGCAGCAGTTGAGAATGTCTACACAGAAAACCTCAATTTTTCCGTCCACACAAGTCTAGACAAGTGGCATAAATGCTAATGGAATAAAATAGATTAAAAATATATGGGATTGATTAACGACAATGTTGGCGTTAGCTTATGTCAATCTCGTACATTTTTTTATCTGTTCTATTCCATGCAGTTACCCTACTTTTCTAGGCCATCTTGAAATCAAGCCCGAGATCTCATCGTGGCAATTAGTACACAGTATTTACCACTGGTCTACGGAAGCAGTACATATCATATATATCCAGCTTTTTAATAAAATAATAAAGAATATCCTCGACATTACCATTAGACATTACACAATCTTATCTTAGTAGAAGAAAAATACCTACCGCTTAATTAACTGTTACACGTATCCGGCTCGTTAAAAACCTTAGATTCTATCCTCAGGATGTAATAAAAAGCATATCCAATACTACTAAAATGTAGTTTTAAATTTCTTTAAACAGTATTAACCTTAGAGTCGTGATTGATTGATATAAGGATTTTGCAATGCAAGCTTGTTGTTCATGTCACCGATTGTTCATATTATGTCATCAGAAAATTGAACACTACAGCTAAGGAACACACGAAAAAGGAACACCAAAGACATCTTAACACTCTCAAAGACAAAAGAAATACCATAAAAATAGCATTTAGCAATTTTAAACTTTATGTAAATTACAATAAATATTGTAATACATTATCATATTTTATACCTTTATTTGAACGCAAACAATTAAGCATCTCGGTTTCATCAAAACTTAAATCAAAATATACTTCACACGAACATGTTCGTTACTAGACAGTTCGTTGACCTCGCATAGAAGTTAAATACAACCTGTTTATAA
This sequence comes from Parascotia fuliginaria, assembly GCA_963082885.1. NCBI lineage: Eukaryota > Metazoa > Arthropoda > Insecta > Lepidoptera > Erebidae > Parascotia > Parascotia fuliginaria. The sequence continues at coordinate 20,430,881 of OY720172.1, forward strand.
GAGTGGACTTGTAAATCAATCGTAGAGATTCTGTTGCTTGTCAAATGGCGGCCATGATGGATGGATGTGGACTATAAAAAAGGTATTAGAAGACATTGAGCACGTTGTTTCTTTAATATTCATATTTATCGTTCATTGGTGTTATACTTTAGTTTTTATATTGAAACTAGCTTACAACAGCGAAGTTTCACCAGCATTAAGTTACATTTTTGGTTACTGCTGTGCTGCCGGTGCCAGTATCGTGATACTCGTATCGTTACATAGCCTATAACCTTCCTCAAGAACTGGGCTATCAAACGCAACAAGATTTGTTTAAATATGACAGGTAGTTTCTAAGATCAGCGCATTCAAACATACGAACTCTGCTGCTTTATTCAATAGTATTATATTAAAACTTTCTATTTAGTTCCTACTTTTTAGACCATGTTAGCTAAAAGTTTTTAAATCTATATCAACTATCAGTAATGCCATAAAAACTTAACCACAAGTCCACACTGGCGGAGGTTTAAGTTTGTTGGAGCCCTATATCATCATAACCGCGATTTATGATCGCAGTATAGGCGATAATTATACCAAGTAATGCGTAATCGTAATTAGTACAACTTTTTAATATAATAATATATCAGCTTCAATACTGCTAAATAGATATCAATAGATACAAATACACATAGATCCCGCTGTTATGGGGGAAGGCAAGGATAGATAAAAGTGTGTTATACTCAAGTATAGCCTGTTAAGCCCCATGTTATAGAGGACAAGCCTTCTATTATATACCGGTCAGAATTCCATATTTTTTTAGTTTATTTTAGGTCCTATTTAACAGGGGGCGAGCCTGTTGCCATTTATGCCGACTCTGGTCTGATACTGTATCGAATGAAAAACTTAATATCACTTTACCCCAACCAGAGATCGAACCCGAGACCTCTCTGTGGTAACCCGTACCGTACACAGTACCACCGAACAACAGTTGCAGACTGATAAATTTTCACAAATATTTAACCATAGACAGAAACAGAATATATTGTATCACAGTATCATTTATTTATATCTACCCCTTCTAGAATGCAGATAAACATTTTTATACACATTCTAGAATCCATATAATTAGCTACAGCATTTGCTTACTTTGAGCCTAGATAATATTGGGTAGCTGTCATGTTATTATTATTATTTTATTTTTCACACAACCACAAATAATATTACTTTAGTTCACATTTTAAAATGTTTGTAACGATCAAGACGTATATATCTAAAACATCACATATAAAAACATATACATTGCATTGATTTAAGCCCCAGCCAAAACAGGTTAATGTTGCTGTAGAGATACGAATGTCGACGCCCAACGGTTGCCAAGCGCCCAGATAATACGTTGAAACACCAAACGCATAAACCGGTCTTGCCTTTAATAAAAATCGTAAGTATTTTTACTATAATACTAGATATAAAAACAAAATAGTTGTCAGGAATTTTCCATTTAGAATATTGTTTTGTTATATAAATCTCCAATCTCAAAATAGTACCTATACCTATACAAGCTGTTTTCTTCTGTTTTTTCGCTAATTTCTACAACGTGCTACGGATTTTGATACGGGTTTCGCTGCCATTTAGAGAATTTCTTGCTAAAGATTTATTATAATAGATTAATTATATACATTTTGCACACATATGCAAAGACGCGGTGAGTAGCTAGTAAATTTATTTTGTACTTTTTTCGTAAAATTTGACATTATAAAAGTGCATATTGCATATGCAATATGCACTATATAATAATTAAAACTTTGTGTAACCCACAAATATTTTGGCTAAATTTTTATGTTTAATCAAAGCAAGTTCTATTTCCTGTAGTTTTAAAGAATAGCTGAATAATTTAGTAAGTGATTTTGGTTTTTGGTTGGATCATTTTCAGTAATTGCGGATGAGTCGCGATTTCCAATACGCTTTAGTATATCGTGGTTTATCCACTAAATACAAATGAGTCGAGTTCATTAGAAGTCAATAGTCAATATGCTTTCCGATTCGAAGACCCAATACAGTAAATGTAATATCGTGATTAAGGAACTGTCATTATAATAGTTAGATGTAAATATACCGATTCTGATTACCAGGTTTTATAATGGTGTTCTATTTCGAATATAACGGGTAACAATTATTATTTTCAATAATGAATAACTTACGATTTATAAAGAAATTAAGTTCTAATATATGAATTGCATTTACAAACAAAATAAGTTTAATATACTGTACTACATTTTATGAGTGTTCTCGTTTATATTCAGGCTCTCTCTACCAGTCGGCAGAATTAATACCTAAGGCATAGTATACCAATAGATTTTATAGAGACTTAATGAAACAGGGTTATTAAAACATTATTTAAGTAGGTAACAGGTAATAATAATTGAATAAAATTAATTAAATATAATCGGTATTACACACTACAAAATTTATAGACCGTGGTGATGTTTAGTCTAACGCCGTCATTACAACGCAGAGTCTGTGATAGTCAAATAGAACGTGAGAAACGCAGTACAACTATACTTGACGTTTAATTGATAATAATGGTCAATTAAAACTATTTTTTAATTAAACTAGCTTCCCGCAGCGTGGTTTTACACGCGTTTTTGGTTACTACTTTGCTCCCGTCGCCAGTAGCGTGATGTTACATAGCCTAAAACCTTCCTCAAGAACTGGACTATCATACGCAACAAGAATTTTTTAAAGCCGACTGCTAGTTTCAGAGATTAGCGCGTTTAAACAAACAAACTCTTCCGCTTTATAAAATAGATTAGATTTGATTATCATCGTCATTATAACCTAACGGCATCCACTGTCCTCCAGTTCGTGGTTGCGACTCCAGAACTTTCTATCTCGACGGTCATCGGTCTTGAAAGCTACGAGTGTTGCCCATTGCCACTTTAATAAAAGCTTACAAGTGTTTTTAGCAGCGCGTGAAATACTTTACAAAGCTGCTATAGTGGATCAACATGGCAGCAGTTTACAACTGGCTTTTAGTATGATGTCTCCCATGATGGCAGGATGATATTAAAAGAGTAGCAGATGTCCCGTGGAGAAAGAAGACCCATCATCGCACTCTGTGGCAAGCTTTAGGGGAGGCCTATGCTGGAAAGCAATACAATCTTCGCAAAACTGGTGACAAAAAATATTATTTTTTTGTTTATAAAACATTTTCTTGTAAGATTGTTAAATAAAGTCTATTATATCTAGTAGATTAGAATCATTTTAGTACACTAATCTGAAAATATAAAACCGACTTATATCTTCTAAATGAAGAATTATGAAAACTGGTAACACAAATCTTTAGCAGGATACTGATGTCAATATCTCGCTTTAGAATAAGTCAATATAATATTTGATAAATACACCGATAGTAATATTTATTGATCATAATTACAGGTTGTAGCTTAGAATATAAACGGATGGTGTACCATCCCGTGTCATGGCCGATCATTTTAAAAAAAATTATCACACTCGTAAAAATAGATCTACATTTTTTTTATTTTAAAAAGACTCTTTCTACAATATGTGTCCAGAGGCTTTTACAAACATAGTTATAATTAATAAACAAAAAGTACATCTAGACTCCATTCAATCGGTAATCGGTAAAAACAAAAAATGTTGGTCCTGTTTAAAAATTTAATCCATAAGTGTTTATTATATGTAGATAACAATATTAATTATGATTATGATGATATATAACTATGTTATGATATGATTTTTTATGATAATTATGATTCAGAATATATTTTGGCAATTATTTTCTTATCAATAGATAGTAGATACTTTTACGTTTCTCCTTCTCGGTACAGCAAGAGATCAACTCGATATCAATATAAGTCGTATCCATACCGAATCCAACAATAACATTTACAGTTATTGGATACTTTCTAAACACAATGGTGCCCCGCAACTGCCTCCCGACCGCCCCGGGTCGTAGTCGTGACGTATCCGTCATGATCCCGCACCGCGGCAAACTCACGGGTTACGTGACACATGGCTCATCTATCCGATTTTATTCGCACGAACTTTGCTTATTTGTTCTATACTTTCTAATATACTCGTAGTGCAGGCTGTACAGATAGGATATGGTGGTTTAGTTTTATGCCTATATCATTCAATTGACGCAGCCAGTGGATTCTCATTGTGAATAATGCAGATTTCGTGCTTATAACAGTTTTTAGCAATGTAATTCTATAATTTTCAAAAAAGAATTTAGGAGATATGCTGCTTTTTCTAAAAAAATTAGCAGCTGTACCGATTTTTATTGCAATTTTAATAACGCTTAATAGTACTAAGCAATCGCAACTAAATCGTTTCCTATGAAGAAAAATAACTTTTTGAGGGAGATGAAGAAGGATAATAGCTGAGGGTCTAGTTTCTTTTCACACACATTATTAATACAGTTTATTTATTTATTTATTTATTTAATACAGTTAGGCTCTCTCAGTCACCGAATAAAGTAAAAAAGTATGGTTACTCAATGAGTATATAAATATAACAGTAAATATTACCGTATGTGCTTTCCAACAAGAATAGGGTGCATGATGCCAAGAAACCTCACAGTTTATAAACACATTAAAGAACGAACTAGAAATTAAAGTCACTGTTTTAATCGCCATGATATAGTAATAAATAAAGTTTGGGGTATTTTCCAGGGCTTTGGTTGCAAAGACATAATGCGTCAAAAATCCTTTTATGAAGTTTATTTAATAAATCTGTCGTCTCTTCTAAATCTGATATACAACTAAGCAATTTTATTTAATCGAATAGCCACCTTTAACCCACAAATCTATTACCGCTTGGCCTTTACGAATAAAAGCAACCGTCATATTTTTCGTTGAAGATCAGTGGTTAACTCTTGTAAAGTTCAGCTCGCCTTGTAGGTACCTCGAGAACTGACTTCATAATCCACTATGACAGGTATTGTTAGCACGAACTAGCAATACAACGTGACAAAATAGAGATGTCTAAATGCTTTCTTATTTATGGGTTCGTGAGAAGTTAAATATCAACAAAAATAAAAAAAATGATGCCGAAGAATTGAAAACCTCCTCCTTTTTGAACTCGGTTAAAAATAGATTTCATCTATACTATTAAATAAAGCGGAAGAGTTTTTTGTTTTTTGTTTGTTTGAACACGCTAATCTCAGGAACAACCAGTTGGATTTGAAAAATTCTTTTTGCGTATGATAGCTCAGTTTTTGAGGAAGCTTATAGGTTATGTAACATTACGCTACTGGCAACGGGAGCAGAGCAGTAAGCAAAGACGCAGGTGAAACTCCGCCGCGGAAAGCTAGTATTTAATATCGCTCAAAATAGTATTTACATCTTATTTGTAACATATCATTTCCAGTTCTGATCCAAAAATAAACCAAAATAATTAAAAAATTTAAGGTCGAGTACCTAAATTAAAAAGAATGCAAGCTGTGAAATATCCGCAATATAAAGCTATCACTATCTTAACCAGTCTTAAAATAAAAAAGCAAACAAAAATACCAAATTCGAATCTAAAAAAAAAAAACATACGACCCGAATTGATAACCTCCTCCTTTTTGAAGTCGGTTAAAAAAGAGGCCTTAAACGTAGTCACTATTATTTTCAGTTTCAAAGCGAATGTCGAATTAAAATAAAAAAAAAATTTAAACATTCTCAACATAAACAAACAATTTCAGCTCTAAAAAAAAAACAAATTTAAATTTAAAAGAAGAAAGGGAGCTTGCAAATGTCCTCAACGTAAGATAGTATTAGAGTGTACAATTTGCAATAGAAGAACCGTTGCTTGTAATGTTTGATCGGTCGGGGTCCAATCTTGGTACAATTCCCCAGCCTTGTTGTGTACACTGTTGCTTCTGGCCAGTTTTATCCATTACACATATGAACGTTCGATATTTATTTTATAGTATTGGTAGGTAACTAGGAAACAGACCAAGACTGACTAGTTTTAGATATTAAAGTCTCATAATATTATTTTCATAATCCAAAAAAATAATAAAGCACAATTTTATTCGTATGGCAATAAAGCGATTGCTGTGCTGAGTTTATTTGTTTAATTTCTTCATAAAATATTGACTTCGTTGTCTATAGTTTATAATGTTTCTACGGATCATTATGCCAGTTAATACTGTTTTAAGATTAAAATCGCTTACAGCTTAACAACGAAGGTACTTAGTTAAGTGGTTCTAAACTGCTGTTTTATGAAGTCATAATATCGAAACAGGGCTATAAGTGCCCTCGATGGCTATTTGTACATTGAAGAAAGCCTTGTTAACTATAAACAAAATAGTTAATTTAGATTAAAAAGCATTTCAACATTTTACTGTTTGTATTTTATAAGGTATTTATTGCTAAGGGTCTTTATCTTATTTTAAGGCTGGAACTATTCGCACAAAAACGCTTTGACCCTTTAGGATCTTTTAGTCATAAACCAATGATAATATTAATACATAAGCAGAGCTTACAAGTGGCATAAACGCTAGTAGACTAAAATAGAATAATCAATGTATGGGATTGACATAAGCTAACGCTACCATTGTCGTTAGCTTATGTCAATCCCATACATTTTTAAGGTAGGTATTCTATTCTATTAGCATTTATGCCACTTATCTAGGCCCTCAGGAGACGCACTATGGTAAGTGATAATTGCTGCCGTTGCATCTCAGAGGCGCCAAAAGACTAGTTAACCGTATCTCTAGGAACACCACACAAGAGAAGTAAACTCTGTACTAACAGTCTAACTTCTACTACAAACAGATACAAAGCACTATTTAGTAGTGCTGCTAATAATGTGCGGACACATGGATTAACTAATAAATATTGGTCAAATATAATAGTTTTAAAATTGTCATATAGGTACTTCATTTAAAACATTCAAGATGCTCTGAAATAGGCGAAACGACTATGAAAGTGTCATATCTATATTATTATATAAAGCGGCAGAATTTGTTTGTTTGTTTGAACGCGCTAATCTCTGGCACTACCAGTTGGATTTAAATAATTATTACGTTTGTTAGCCCAGTTCATGATGAAGGTTATATATCATCACGCTACTGGCAACAAGAGCGGAGCATTAACCAAAGATATAACTTTAGTACATAAAATTTAAACTATTAAATTATCGCGTGTTACTTTGTACAAATTTGTATTGTGCTTGCCTTCAAAGTCTAAAATTCAATACACGATGCGAAGTGCAAATCTTCTCTGCGGTTTTTTAGATCTCTGAATATTATTCAATTTCAGCGAGTAATCTTCTACAAGAAAACTCAAACTCGTGAGTTTGAGTTGAAGCGAGTAATCTTCTACAAGAAAACTCAAACTCGTGAGTTTGAAGAGCAAAGCTATTTTCTTCGGCTCTTCTTTAGCTGTTGAAACTCAATTTAGGGTCAAACGCTTTGACACGAGTATACTACCAATATACACCTTCTTGTTACAATATTAACTATTTCTATTTGAAAATAATTTTTATTCGAACGTCAGATTTCAGAATTTATAAATTTTAGGGTTGAAATCGGACCAATATGGATGGAAATCTTGCCAAAAACATTTACCCAGCCGTGGAACCATAAAAGTAAAAAATATAACAAACTAGCTGCAGCCAGCGGCTTCAGGCGTGCGTATAAAAGTATGTGTTTAATTAATGTAACTCGGAAACTACACATAAAAGGTATCTTTTGTCTGTCTCCGGCACCAAATCTATTACATACCAATTTTCATTGAAATCGGTTCAGCCGTTTAGATCCTAAGTGGTAAAAAACACACACATTATACACACACCCAAATTTTTGCAATCATAATATTAGTAGGAAAACTCAATATGTTCTTTATAAAAACTCATATTTTAAAATCTTCATATCAAACGCATTTATTTCTAGAAATTTATTGAAAAATAAAATTTGACAAACGCTGCAATAGTTTATCGAAATCGTGCCACAGCATCAATTTCTAAGACACCAGCTAATAAGATGACGTTGCAAGCGTACTCGAAACGTCAGATAAGCAAACAGTGTACTGACAGCTTGTCAATACTGTCAATACATTGAGAAACTTTGACAACCTGTTACCATAGTTACTGTTATGTTTGGCTTGATTAACTTAGGGTTACGGTAATTGAATCTGGCTTTGTTGATAAATATTAATTTTAATATTTGGTAACTATCTTTCCGCGGCGTGGTTTCACCCACGTTTTTGCTTACTGCTCTGCTCCCGTCGCCAGTAGCGTGATGTTACATAGCCTATAACCTTCCTCGGGAACTTGGCTATCATACGCAAAAAGAATTTTTCAAATCCGACTGGTATTTGCAGAGATTAGCGCGTTCAAACAAACAAACTCTTCCGATTTATATATAAGTATAGATTTTGCGTATGGTTTTCTGTCTAGAATAAAAATAAATCAATTTTACCCATAAATTATATCCGTGATGATTTTCCAATGTACTACTATATTCGTAACACGTAAAGCGCAATTTAATAAAACCGTTACTGACGACTTATTTACTTTACTTACTACATATTATGGCGCGGCAGTGTCTTATAATTCAAGTCACGTCGTTTGTATGTTTATTTACCAAAAATGCTACACTTATTTACTTTATTTAGAGCCACAATACTGTCAACCGTTTTTGGAGGTGTTTTATATTGTAGTTATTGACTGATAGCTGATTATCAAAATCCAAAAGCTTATTTTAATCCATTGCTGCACTTATCTCTCTCTTTTAAGGCCGAACAGCACTGTCATCCATCCCTTGCGTCTACAAACTACATGGTTCCAAAGCCCAAATATTATAATACCCGATACCAAATATCAATTTATTTTCGTCAATATTCATCATGCTTGTGTCGCAGGCTTAATAAACATCCTATATTTCATCTCTATATTATTCTTTAAGACAGTCTCTTCTGTTATGAATACAAGCCCTTATCAATTTACCTCTCGCATTTAGTCTATCTAAGTAACCTTTAGGTCATTGGTCTAGCCAGTAGCAGAATATGTTCGAACAGGATATGGTAATAGTCTATTAAAAAAGTTTTTATTTAACAAATGATCCAGTACAATTTCCTGTGGCACAAGTAAGCACCAGAATACGTCGGTTCTCATCTCGTATTGGCGAGTAACGACGCACCCAATTTAAATACCAACAAAAAGTGCTCAAATCACCTCGGATTTAGTTCGAGAACAACTCGTGTAGGCGGATTTCTTGTAGACGTGTGGTTTAAGTTGCAAAATACAGTGATTTAAACTTTTATATTGTGAATAACTACATAGTTATATTAAAAGAAATATCTTATCTCTGCTAAGACTGTAATGACTAAGCAGTTTACATGATCCGCTTAGGGTTAATGCTAATGGTAGGCCTATGTACAGCAATAGTTCTGTCGATGATTTTGCTGATGTGTACTAATCAGTGAGGCTATAACCCAACCCACTTTAAAGAAATGATAATAATTATCTATTGTGTTTGTTTTTGGTTGAACAAAAACTACCTGACATTTTGTTTTTCTTAAAACCTAGGTAAGTATTTTTATCATAACATCTTTTATCACTTTAAGTTTTTTCGCATTGTTGTTATATTTTCGTATAGCCTACCGTTATTGACAGGTTTTTACCTTCTTTTATAACATATAATTCAGGCTATTCTTATCACCCCTTGAGATCTCTTAGACTTTATTCGTTATAAGCCAAGTTTTCAAAATAAATTTGGTAAGCAAATATGACTTTTTAAATGTTGGTCTAGTATTTTGATATAGTAGTAGTATTAGTATGTTAAATACTATTAGGCTCAGCATTTATCTTCGTTTACAGGTGGTCTGATAAGTACTCTTTTATCAATGGGTTGTTAATACTATTTGTAACGTTTTCTACTAAGCACTTCTTTTCGATTTCTATCTATAACTATTACTCCAAAAACTCATTATTCTCTACTCGCTCCCGCTACCTCTTATACCTATCATACCTTCACGTGGGAGGTTGTAACGCTACATGTGAACGGCAACGCATCTGCATCGAGTTCATCGACCCCGTCGTATCACAACGATTGTGAGAAGGTCATGAGTTTCGGCAAGTGCGAATAACATTCGTTTTAAATTTGAATTTCGATGCAGCGTTCGTTGAAACTGGTTTTAAAGATGGCCGTTTATAAACGGTCATATCTATAGTAATACGAGATCTATCTCAGTATATACATAAATGTTTTATTGTATGAATTTTTTGTTAAGAGATTGGCAGATTAAGATTTTGCTAATGCCACGAAGATGCAGTATAGGCAGATCCTTAACGAGGCGGATCTACGACCTTACGTAGATGGCGGGCAAGCAATGGATGAGGGATGACGATCCATCAAAGTGGCAATGTTTAGGGGAGTTATGTGAGCAGTGGAAGTTTATTGGTAGATATTATGATAATAATAAATTTAAAAGTTATAGACGTTCATGACACCGAAAAAACAAAAATCTAGATAAAATGTAGTTCTGGGATAGCGCGTTGTATAAAAAAACTTCAATTAGGTACCTACATTCTAGTTAAATGAGTCACTTTGATGGGTGTGTGGGTGACATTGTTCCGTTAGATTTCAAAATCTATGTATGTACCACACTTACTTTAAAACATGTTATTTTAATTGGCTCTTAAAGTAATAGATCAATAATTCGTCTAAATGTAAGGCGATATTATAAAACATGTACCACAAAGTTCTGTATTACATGTTCAACTTACGAGTAAGTGGGAAACAAGTTTATGTGCCACCTCCTGATGAGTGGTAGTCGTTGGTTTGTGAACGAGGTGGGTGTGTGTCCAAATATTCAGAGTTTAGCTGTATTTAATCTTGTAAATGCTCTAACCTTGTTAAACTTGAGGATACCTTATAATCTTCGGTGAATAATAAACTTAAAAACATGTAAGCTTATAATAACTACCTATAGTCAGATGCGTGGTATACTTAACTACGTGGCATAAAAGAAACTAACTAACTTATCATGTAAATCGATCTCACCGTCGCTATATAAATGATAGCCATATACTATAATCAGGAATATAAAACATGACCATAGTGGAGTCTACACTTCGACCTCAAGGCTTCAGAGCGTCCTATTTATCATCTACCCACGTTGATGCTTAATCCGACAAACAAGGTACAAGGTTTACAGATCTAAATATTAGTTTGCTTTTGGGTAATGGTTAGAGGTTATAATGGAAATCATCTTTTCATTTATCATGGAACATAGAAATTATTTATATGTATATATATATTTATAGTACGGGTGCTCTGGATGGCGCAGTTGAAATGTATGTGTATGTGTGTACTGTAGAAGAGGGTTCAAAACATTGTGTGTGAGGAAATATGATAATAATGATGGATGATGACACACGTGATAGTTATTTGACTTGTACGAAAATTAACAGCACCTTTAGTGTTTACTCTAAATACTATTTATTTACAAAAATCTGTTCAAGAGTTTGTCGGTTAAATTTGAAGCAAGCGAAAGACAAAGTATTTAATTAAAAATAAGTAAGTAATCAAATAAAAATGTTACGTGATACTTTGTTGTATATTTCTCTTTGCAAACAATGTAAGCAACAATTTTTATTAATCGTTATTTCAAGGAGTTACTTGTTATCAAAACAGGAATATTGCAATAGTTGCCAAATACATGAGTCACTACATAATACCTTTCATTACTCATCGGTAAGTTAAAGTTATAGTAGATGGCTCTATGCCAATATTAAAACATAAATTACATTCATTACATTAGCATTAGGACGTTCGCTACTGTCCAAGCATAGACGAGAGTTTGATAAAGTCAACGCTCTTGACGAAGATGGAACTTGTGTTCGCAATAGGATGATATTTACAGGTTACACTGGTATTTCAAGGTATTTTAGCAGTCGCCTGAGAGTTTTTTTTATAGCTACAGCAACGGAAGGAGAGTTGCCAATAATAATAACAATAATAATAATATTCTACCACATTCACACAGCGCCATCTAGCCCCAAATTAAGCAATTATATTTGCTTGTGTTATGGGTACTAAACAACTGATATACTACATATATACTTTTTTTTTGTAAATACATACATATTATAGATAAATTACACCCAGACACAGAACAAACAATCATGCTCATCACACAAAGATTTGTCCTGGGTGTGAATCGAACCCACAATCTTCGGCTTAGCAGTCAGGGTCACTAATCACTAGACCAACAGGCCAGTCAGATAATGTAACCTAGCTAGTGTACCTAGTACTTTTGAACTCGTATGAGCTACGGTTTCAAATTATCACGATTCACCATATCTCCTATCACCAAAACGAGTATAGGTGTCCATAGAATTGCTTTACCACCTTTAGAGTATATGTCGTTTGCATATCACAAAGCAATAATGTCTATTTTTGCTTGCAAGTGACCTCAGTACAATGACAGTTGTCACTGTATTAATGAGTCTTATTGAATTTAAAGTTTAATGGAATTTTTCGTTTAAATTAGTAAAGCATATGGATCGACTATATATTATGAAATAAATCATTGTATAGCAAAAAAGTTTACCACATATTACAATTAAAGAAACAAAATACTGTGTGCCAACAGACGAAGTGGATTCATTTTGGTACGCAAATATAAAAGGACACCCAGATCCCCTAGATCAGAGCATCGCATAAATTTAATCGCATGTGAATATTAAATCCATAACGTATTGGTGCTAAACGTCAGAATCTGTAGCTCTGCCAGTTTATAGTATGTACTTTATTTTACGCAGTCACTGTACGCTAGATGCTATCGCATCATCGTAATAATTAAGAAAAAGAAACAGCGCACATACAATACAATTCTCATCTCATAAATAGCAGATACAACTGAAAATAAATTAAATACAACGATTACTCAGTTGAGGCGGTAATGCCAGCTTCACGTACCACCTGATCCACGTAGTACAACAATGTTGCGATACACCAGAAAGCACTAGTAACTAATCACTTGTGTCGGCAGCAGAAGAGGTAGTCGTAAATTCGTCTTAAATCAATTTTATACTAAGCTGCAGCTACCATTTTGTCTAAGGTTATCTTCGTAGATTACTAAGTTGGTAATAATTTTAATACCAATTAAGTGTTTGATTAAGCATACCAATACTCCGAAGATACAGGAATTTACCTTAAATGTCATTTAAATTACCAATCCCTAGGCTATTTAATAATTATATCACCACAACTACACACAACGCCATCTAGACCCAAAATAAGCATATATTACAGCTTGTGTTATAGGGTTAAGAATGCGGATATACATGTAATTCTTTTTTTGTAAACATATTATACATAGAAACACCTAGACCAATGCAAATAGTGTCATATTTGTACTTTCATATGTCCAGATTGACTAGATTCTTTAAATACAATAACATTATTGCTAATTGCATCATATGATGTAGTCGTCTGAAGGATACGTAGCTAAAGATGAATTTGTGCGATCCATGAAAACATCGAAAAGAGATTATATGATTATAAAAAATAATATCACAACAACTACACTCAACGTCATCTAGACCCAAAGTAAGCAATTATTATATAGCCTTGTGTTACGGGTTCTAGATAAGAATATACATACATAAATACTTTTTTTTTAAATACATACATATTATACACAGAAACACCCAGACCAATGCAAATAGACATGTTCATACACACAAATATTGGCACTGAGCGGAAACCGAACACACAACCTTACACATTACTACCGAACCACAGAGGTCGTCAACAATTCTGATTATATATTACATATTCTAGACAAAGAAGTCTGAAATACAATTTCTAAAATACTTAAAATATTTGTAGTAAACATATATCTACAGCTAATTTAAAATAATATACTCATTTATAAAACCATTTAAGTAACAAAACAGGTAATGTGGACTACTTTAAAGGAAGCAATTTTTTTCTGCCAAACTTGTCAGACGTGGGTTGCAAATATATTGAGCTTCGAACCAAAACCAGATCACTTCCTTAAGCATCAGTAGAGTCATTAATACTATCACACCATATAAGGATCATTTTATTGTTAACGTAGAATTTCGAACTGCTTCGATGACTAGTAATTATAAAAAAAAGAAAAGTTGTATTTTATATTTATGAGAACTAAAATGTAACAACAACTGGTTGTCCTAAATAAATAAATCGTGCTTTTGACTTTCTTTTAGGTCAGTTCAATATCAGACTGTGTACGGACTGCCAAGCAGAGATCGCGGGTTTGATTCCCGCTCAGTGCAAATATTTGTGTGCATGAACATGTATATTTGCATTGGGCTGGATGTTTGCATATAAATAATTATGTATGTATTAAAAAAAGTAATTATATATGTATATCCGCATTCTAGAACCCAAGCTATAACATATGCTTCCTTTGGGTCTAGATGGCGTTGTGTGTAGATGTTGTTATATGTTACTACCATTTCGAAAATGCTGCTATTTTTTTACGTTCTGAAGGAACGTCCTGTCTACCATATCAGGGTAGCGAGTCTGAACATAATGGTCTTGTTTTTCCGAACGAGCTTGTACACATAATTGGTGGTACGGAAAAGAAAAAACAATTTAAGAAACTGAAAAAGGCACTACACCAATCCCTTTTGTAATAAAATAACTTTATCCAAAAACATTGCGTTGTGTGAATATATGTTAACAATGCGATAAAAGCGAATAAAATGGCAAACTTTTGTAAATATATAAAAGCGGTTACAATATGTGTTGTAATGGGCGAAGCATGTCTCGAGTCGGTTAATGGCGGCACACGTGACAAGCCGCGGTGCCGATGCAACTCATTATGCGGCTCTCGGGAACGTGGGGACGTGGATAAACCTTGTACAGACTGGTTGCGATAGTATAATATCTACCTACGGTTTCTGGGTTTGAAAATTTGAGTTACAAATAGCTGTTCCGATTCTTGATATACCTACTTATTCCGTGTTGAACAAAATGTTGCGTCAGTGTTGCCATTGTACTGTCTACCGATACCACAAAGAGACTCGATCGGAGTCGGGATCCAGAGGCCCTAGACAAGTGGCATAGATTTCTATTAAATCGATAATAGATAGAGAAAAGATAAAAAAATATATGACATTGAAATTGACATAAGGTAACGACAATGTTGGCGTTAGCATAAGTCAATTGTATACATTTTATTCTATTCAATAAATAGAATAGAAATCTATGACATTTTTATCGAGTAATTCTCAGTATCAGCCTAAAGTCTGGCATTGTTATGACAATAGGCTCAACGTTAAATTAAAAGTTGCTGGCGAAAGGTAAATAATATAAACCTCTGTTTACCGCTGTTATTAAGGCATTATGATGAAATTGTGTTATTTAAATTAATCATTTAAATAACTAAGTAATATAGTAATCCAGTCTGTAAAAATCTTTGGCACACATGCAAATTCAGCATCGAAACGAATGGCTTATCTGTTGGGCGAGGCTGCGATCTCTAGAAATTTCTTTAGTGCGTGCACATTATACACTAACAACATCGTTATTGAAATGTTATACTGGCAATGTATTCTTAATTAGAGAAATTAGACAAACTACTTGATTTTATACGGGAAGTAATAAGTGTTGTCGCAAAAAGAAAAATTCAACGATCACATTGGAGGCATAAAAATAATTTATCGCGGGACGGACAACAGTGTTCTGTGGTACGATTATCACTATTGCGATTGCCAATCCACCGCTCATCGGGTCTATTATATAAAAACTCCGTTGATACTGTAGCCTAATGATATAACCAATGCTTAGAAAACTAATCCAAAGTGTAGTCAACTTTAAAGGAGAATCGTATGAGAAACTAGCTGTGCCCTGCAACTTCGCCCGCGCGGCTTTGGTATGTGTTTAATTAATATAACTAGCCAACCAGACCGATTTTAGGAATAAAAAGTATCCTATGTCCGTCTCCGGCACCGGATCTATGTATACCACCATACCAATTTTAATTGAAATCGGTTCAGCTGTTTAGACGCTGAGTGGTAACAAACACACATACGCAAACATTCACATTTATAATATTAGTAGGATTAGAATAAAAACGAGCCTGTTGATATGGATTGGAACTCCGGGCGGCGTGGCACTACGAAAAAGATGATGATGCCAATCTTAATTCTGAATAAGTAATAGTAATACCAGTAATAATAATAATAATGGATCGCTCCATCATCACAGACAGGACCATTATAGCGAACAAGCCTGATATTGTGGTGGTGGATCGTTCCAAATGCCTTGCAATTATAGTCCGGTACGGTAATATTACCGTCCCTCATGACGAGAATCTCATGAAAGCTGAGAAAGATAAACAGATAAAATATCTCGATTTAGCCCATGAGATTGTCGACATGTGGGATGTAGATTTAACTGTCATTGTAACTATAGTTATTAGCGTAAATGGCTTAATAGCAAAGAGCCTCGACCAACACCTAAAGAGGCTCGCATTAGGTGAATGGGTCAAGAGCCAGATCCAGAAGGCAGTGCTGCTCGACACGGCACGCATTGTGAGGAGGTTTCTATCTCTGGAGCCCTAACCGCAGGTAGCTTGGTCCCTGTACCCGTTGCCGGTGGATCTACAATTTTTATATTTTTAAATGTATGTTTTTTATATACTTATATTTAAAAATGTAATTTTTGAGAAATTATTTAAATAAAGGAGAATAATAATAATATCACAACAACTACACGCATCGCCATCTAGACCCAAAGTAAGCATATATTTTTTTGTAAATACATACATATTATACATAGAAACATCCAGACCAATGCAAATAGACATATTCATGCACTGCAATATTTGCACTGAGGGGGAATCGAACTCGCGACCTCTGAGTGGCAGTCCATACACAGTACCACGGAACCACAGAGGTCGTCAAAAAATAATAATAATTTGCCAGTAATAATATTATTGGTAAAGCACATTACGTAGCCGTCTCTCCAGACATAGCCATTAATCGCTAAATCTAAGAAAGCTTCAAAATTAGAGAACTACACGTTTTTATACATCCAAGTTTCCCCACAATACAGCTCTTTGATTTTAAGATAACTCATTATTAGCATAAGATTTAAGTGCAAAGTCAGTTACTAACAAGTTAAGAGTTAAGTAAAGGCAGATAACAGTAGGATAGAAACTCAGATCGTGACGTCACGACTTCGATCCTTGGCGTGTGAGCAGCTACACAGTTATCTATCTATACTATCATATAGCGAAATAGTTTGTTTGTTTGTACGCGCTAATCTTTGGATCTCGTCAAATTTGAATATTTTTTGCGTATGATAGCCCAGTTCTTCAGGAAAGTTATAAGCTAAGTAAAATCACTTTATTGGCTACAGAAGCGGATAATGTAACTTGACGTGGATGAAACCGCGCCTCGGAAGGCTAGTAATAATATAAAGCGATAGACTTGGTTTGTTGGAACGCACTAATCTCTAGAACTACCAGTCCGATTTTAATAATTCTTTTTGAGTTTGATAACCCAATTTTGTTCACATTCCATTACTTTTTCGGACGGCACCTCATACGCTTTTTAAGCTCGCATCATTGACAAAACCCTACCTGTAAAGGTTGTCCTTGCTGTGGCTAAAGTCTAAGTATTTTTTTTTTAAATCAACCATTACAACTCATGTGCATACGGAAGAATGCAGGAATAACACGACAACAAACTCGTCTTGTCTTATTATTTTAACTAACACAAATATAATTTTTACCATCGTCGCTTGAAATTAATATATTATGTGTCAAAAAACATCAGCTACGAGTTTACGGTGTGATAGTAAATCTAACGTACAAACGCTAATTGAGTGTGTTAAGCAAACAGAGCTAATTTTGGCTTATCACAAATAATGAATGTTTAATAAAATTAAATATAAACACCAAAAATCTAAGCCTCTTTAAATAATATCTAGATCATAGTAATCACTTAAACAATGCTATAGAAAAGATGCACCAATGCAAAAATAGGCTGTAATATAATTTTCGAAATGTTGTTCACCATTTCCGGATGCTTTGTTAAATGGCAAAGCGGACTCATTTTGCCAAGATTAAAAAGTGTTACGAACTCCAAAAGAAAAGCGAACAAGAAGCAACAGAGGAAATACAAATATTTTGCTCTTGTGTCCATGTGACAGTCCAGTATGTCCAGTAGTGTATAATAAAAAGGGGAACTTTGTATGCCTTTTCCGAACGAGCTACAGTACCATACTGACGTGAATTGCAAATTTGAAAAATAATTCGAGATTTTCTTACAAATCTCTGTTTTTTTTAGCTTTATTGAGCATCATAGAACGTACATCTATCTTTCTATAAAAAGCATGCTGGTGTTAGAGGATACACAACCCCATATATTCATACAGGTTAAACCCATAACCTTAAATATAAGATGCAATCTGTTCAATCATATCTAATGCAAGTAGTCCACCCAAAGCACCTGTTCGAAGAGCACCTGCGCGTTGAGCACCTGGCCTTGTCCAGGTTGAGCACCTATCAATATATTTTTGGCAAGTGACTCTTCCTCCAAAAATATAGGTGCTCTTCAAGCGGGTGCTCTGGGTGGACTACGTCATCTATAAGGCTATAAATGTCGAATGAAAAACTCACTCTAACTTTAAATCAAATTAATTTCTATAATCCTGTTAAAACATTTTCTATAGTACAACACAATCTAAACGTGTTATGTATACTCCACAGTTGAAATGACGTGTATATTTTGACTGTGTTCTCAAATTTCGGGAACAAGACCGTAACAAATCGCATTTCGTGCTGATTTCTACAACAAAAGAGGTCAAATGCCGATAAGTAAAAGAATTATCGTGCTTGTAGTCGGGGAACACTTTCGGTCACAAGAAAGAATTATTGTTCGTTTGTATGGTTGTCAACGAGTGACGTCATCTATCTTGTTATGTTTTGTTTATATTGTGTGGTCAGCTGACTTAATGCCTTGTTTTACAATAGTTCTATGTCATGGGAACATTTTATCAGGCACAGCGGAATTTTCTATGAGAAGTCGTTGGCATCGTTAGGGCAATCGGAACTTACACGAGTTTTTGACATAGTTCGTTAAAACTTTGGTTTCTTTGTATATTTGGCCTTCGATGTCCGTGACCGTTTACTGCAATACATCTAAGCTAGACAAGGTGACGTCATAAGTTTAACAGTTCAGGAATTTGTTTATAAATGAGTTCTTTTAACTAGTTTCGGATGCCTAGAAAAAGTCTATTTTTGTCGTCCTTTGTATACAGCTTAAAATAAAGCCTACAATATTGAACTTTTTAATTATATATTCTGTTTGTTCAATTTATGTTTTAAATTAACAGAGTTTCTTGCTGTTTCTTTTAACGTATCTCACTGTATCAATTAATTAGATGTCGGTAAATTGTCTTATCTTAATTGTGGAACGTCCGATTTCAAAATTCTACCATTAATTGGAAGCCTCACAGATTCTTGTACCGCGCTCCTAGGCTATCTAGCTACGTTATCTAGAAACAAAGTAAGCAAATGTTATATAGCTTGTTATATAGATTATAGAATGCGGATAAACGAGATCTTACTCATACTTTTTTTTTAAATACTTACATATTATAGAAACACCCAATGAAACTAATGATGAAAATAATGATGTTCATTCACACAAATATTTTCACTGAGCGGGACGCCAACCCTCTAGACTTAGCAGTCAATCGCTCTACCGCTACACAAAGGTCATCAATGCCTCGTGTGTTCACGTCTGGGTTATAAACATTTTTGTCTAATCTCGAAGGCCATTCCACTAAATTTGGGACTAGAAACTGGTTCGTAACCTCTGTCTGTTGTGCCAAGAATTTACAATGCGTATAAATTAAGTAATTCAAGTAGGTACATTGACGTCACGGTTACCTACTTGATTATATTAGGTTTTTTTATAATTTAGAGCCCTGACACTTATAACACAATTTATAAGCTTACAATCGATGACATCACATATATCTACCATGTAACCAAAAATTGCTATGATTCTTTTAATTTATTTAAAATAATATTTTTCTACGACTGCCTCAGTGGCGTAGTGTGAGTGCGTTCGACTGCTGTGCACTGGTTCGATTTCCTATCACAAGTAAAAACCTATACCTAATCCACAAATATTTTTCTGAGTCTGGGTCTTGTTTGTCTCTCTGCCCGTGAATTCTATTTTGTAGAGTACCCCACAATATAGGGCTTATTCTCTAGTACTACAATTGTAAATAAAATGTTTTATTATCACAGCTTTCTTATACCTAATGGATGAACGGTTCACGCCGCTACTAACACCTACAATATCGAGTTCTCCTATTGAAGTCTAATCTACGACTGTATACCACGACATTAAATTTTATACGGCATTTCGTCGAGCGCGACTACGTGTTAGTTCAGATCACTTCGACTCTCTAGTCTTATGCTCCCTTTCGGTTTAGTCGTATGTCTTTACTCTTTACGAAATAAACACATAAATAGAGAAGCAGGCTACCATACCAGCATTATTACATGATCATAATTGAGAGAGTATTTACTACTTCTGGACCTCATTGACCACTACCATCTACAAAGTTGGGACATTTTGGTAAGCTAATGTAAAACTTTAATTGTAACTCATAAAGTCTATCATTTGTTAACTTTGACTTTCTTTACAAAAATCCATAGCCAAAATCAACAACAAAAAAGCTTCCTTAAAGTACTTGAGTAGTACACACATTAATTACCCAAACAAGCTAAATCTAAGTGATATTTATTTTTTGTTCAAGCACATTTCATTAAATTAGTACCTTTCCATCGAAATCTTAATTATTCTTACGTAAGTGCGACTTGTGAGTACAAACGCTACAACAAAACGTAAAACTATCTGCAAAATTTCATGCAATAATAAGTCATAAAGTTACATTCGTAAGGTCGGGAGTACCTTGAATATTTTAAGGTTATTGGAGAAGGTCGGTTCACTTCGTCACGGGAGTCGGGTATGGCGTAACAAACTTGATACGCTTGATGCTTTGGGTGGTGAGCAGAAAGATTTGGAGGAACTTTTTAGGGTTCCAGTTGAGTGATATAAAAAATATTGGGAACGAAGACGAAGAAGGTTGAATTTCTATGTTATCGCCTAAAAGAGTAATAGTGGAATTTATTTATAGCATCATTGAATATCTTCTTTTCTGTTAGACAACACTTGCTTAAGGAGCAAGCCTTGTGTTTTCTGATCCTTTATATTTACTAATGAATGCAAAGAACCTGCCTCAAATTCACTAAGTTTAATCTTTGAAACCAGGTAAATAGGTTCCAAAGAGACTTCAGAAAATCATAAC
Organism: Parascotia fuliginaria; assembly: GCA_963082885.1. Classification (NCBI taxonomy): domain Eukaryota; kingdom Metazoa; phylum Arthropoda; class Insecta; order Lepidoptera; family Erebidae; genus Parascotia; species Parascotia fuliginaria. The sequence goes on from OY720172.1 coordinate 20,452,212, forward strand.
ATCTACCTTAACTCCTAATTTATTAATATTATACCTGCGATGACATAATGAAATGAAATGAAATATATGTTTATTCATATAGGTTAATTAAATGAACACTTATGAAGTCAAAGTTTACAAAATGTCAGCATATTAACCTACAGTGACCAACCTATAATGACATACCTACGATGACCTACGATTCTGAATTACATAATTATACTAGCTTCCTGCCGCGCGGTTTCTTTTGCGTTAAGTTACATCTTTGGGTACTGCTCCGCTACCGCTTTCCAATAGCGTGATGTACATAACCTATAACCTTCTTCGAGAACTGGGCTATCATACACAAAAAATTTTTTAGATCCCGACTGGTAGTTCCAGAGATTAGCGCGTATTGAAAATTCTTTTTGCGTATGATAGCCCAACTGTTGATGAAGGTTATAGGCTATGTAACATCACGCTACTGGCGACGGGAGCTGAACAGTAAGCACAGACGCGAGAGGAACCGTGCCGCGGAAAGTTTGTTATTATTATATTAAACAATGCGTACAGAAATTTGAGTACAAATTGCTATTGAACTCGTGGGATACACTACATACACGTCTGCGTATTAGGTGTAGCGTACAACATATACAATATAGTAAGTTACTATTTTATTTGTCGAGACCGTTGCATCAAACAGTACGGAATTATATGCCTAGAGGACGCAGTGTGTGCAATGCTGTGCGAAGGGTTCTATGACAACATGTAAAATTTTCTGTGGTCCATAAAAATTTTTTTTAAGTCTCAAAAATTATTTTCTTAAGACAACTCTTGCAGCACAGGGCCAGCACTGTGTATGTGTAACTATTATTGCTTTTATTATTATTGTTAAATATTATAGTAAATCATTATTCTCATTACGGCCTATTAAAACCAATAATAAGTAACAGTAGGTGTTACTTATTATTGGTTTTAATAGGCCATAATGGGAATAATGATTTCTACTATCTACTTCGGAGCTTAGACTTTATGAGCAAATTTGTATACTTCGAATTTCGAAAATTGTTCTTGTATCTCAAACCCTACATTTAATGCATTTAATAAGAAGCAGTAAATAAATCCTCTTTCCCTTTTCGCAGTATACAATTAAATTTATTGCTGTTTAACTTTTACTACAGTTAATACTACATTTGGGAAATTACTTTTTAAATATATCTTAGTTATAATAACAGTAATTAAGGTATTAGGTTAGGTGCTTATAGCTTGTTGCGCTCATTGATCGGTGAACGATCAGTGGTTTAGGCAACAAAGAGTGTGGCTGGCCCATGGATGGGTGACCGCATAGTGGTATTCGATTTGAGCGTCTCCGTACGTCAGAGGGCACGTTAAAAGTCGGTCCCGGTTTTTACCATGTTGATAACGGTCAAGTCGGATGTCTCTATAATAATTTGCGGGCGACCTAAACAAAACCTGACACTAAGTTGATCACTAACCACTTTATAAGAAGAAGAAGATTAAGATATGATAATTAAAGATTATATTATTACTTTTTCTTTTCAAACTTCTTAGTAGTGCTAAGTAAGTTTAAACAACTGAAAAATATTTCATTGCATTTCTGTTGTTCATTGCAGCTATTAAACATTCTTACATCTTACAATAATACGAGTAATCTAAAGTACATCAATAAATTAAACCATGATTCCATAGTTCCTAAACTAAGTGATGTTCTTCTCTTTTCTAAATTGTGCGACAGTGCACTAGAGTAAATAAAAAAAATACAATACCTCTTATGAGTCTATGCCTTTATCCCACAGTAGGGTGTTCACACACCGTTTACTATAACACACACACCGCGCGTGTGTGTAACAACGTGTTCGGAACTCAACTGTATCAGTACATGGTAATTTTATATCAAATTACACGTTTCTTAACTAATTACTTAATTTTCATCATCATTTTAAGACGTTCTATGCTAAACACAGGCTTCTGTCTAGTCTATGAGGTTTATGTCATAAATGCCACACTTGTCTTAGCAGGCAAATTAGCAACTAATTTAGCATTGTTTTGACTGCCTCTGTGGTTCGGTGGTACTGTCTAAAGACTGCAACGCAGAGGTCGCGGGTTTGATTTCCGCTCAGTGCAAAAATTGTGTACATGAATATGTCTATTTGCATTGGTCTGGGTGTTTATATTTATAATATATATGTATTTACAAAAAAAGTATTTACGTATGTATATCAGCATTTAAGAACCCATAACAGAAGCTATAAAATATGCTTACTTTAGGTCTAGATGGCGTTGTAATGTAGTTGTTGTGATATTATTGTTAGCAGTCTTTTAGCAGTACATTGTTTCCCACCTTGTGTTAGATGATACTGCCGCATTGCACGTCAATGTATAACCATCATTATTGCGGTGACTGATTGTGCTTGTAAAGTTTGTTATATACTTCAATAGTGGGCGCTGGAGTCGTCACTTTCCTACGAATAATCACCGAAGGTAATATCTATCAATAAACATTTTAATCGTCAGCATTTCTTATCTTACCAATGGCCGTATGGTATTCAGTGAACAATATGGAATTACTTCATTCATATCTTTCTATAGGCGTCGTAAATAATGACTAAAAGACCAAGTAACGGGCAAAGGCATTTGCGTATTATATATCATTTTACTGCTGTCATTAATTCACCTGCCAATCATAGTGACAACAACAAACTTCTTCCTAGAGAGGGCTATGTATAAAAGAGCTCCCTGACCGCGAGCATTCACCTGTAATTCAACGTTACATTACATCAGTGAGGGATACGAAGTAAGCATTACAGTGCACAAAGTGTAATTATACAATTCGAGCATTACATTGCTGAGCGAGGCGAACCAGCAATGTGTAATATTTTGAATTTGGAATGGTAGATTACAAGCAAATGCTCGGCAGTGAAGGAGTTAGTATTGTAATGAAATGCTCAAAATCGAACCTGTAACGTTACATTACAAATGAATGTTCGCAGTGAGGTAACACCTTAATGTTGATATTATCAAAGCAAATCTTCCAGTCAACATAAAACATAAAAATCTTGATATAAATCCTATTCCACGTCAGCTATAAATAAGTTGGCATTCAACGCTTTCACAAAATAAGCAATGGTTCTAGTTCTGCATACAATAGCCATCCTCGCCTAGTGCGTAGGCGCCTTGCGCTGACTCACTAGGATACTTTAGTGCCAGTGTACACAAATTATGCGTACTATTTTCTAGGAAAATTCCAGCATTCATTATTTACAATACTACCTACTGTTAATATAGTAAGTAATTATATAATAAAAGTTGGATGCCACTGAACACTGTAGTACTAAAAGTATTTATTTTAACTCCCGCACTAGGGAACAAGCCCTGTATCGCGGGGGACTTTACAAACATTCATTTAACGGACAAAAAGTACACCCAGACTCGGAACAAATAGTTATTGATCACACAAAGTTTTGTCCCGTGTGGTGATCAAACTGCACTACGAAGGCATTCAATTGCTTTCAAACACATAAATAATACTAGACGTCACCCGTGTGACCCAGGACTAACACTCGGGCCGCAGCTTCACTATTTAAGTAGACCCTTTCTAATTGACGTGAATCTAGAAAGCTGCCTATATTAATTTCTAGACTAGACTATGTTCATTTTCTATTTTAACTTCGTGGAACTTAAATTATAAGAAGAAGCTAATAATGTTATAAGTTTATTTGTTTAATAGCTAGAGGGATACTACATGTCTCGAAAGTGGTGTTTTCTTTCGTCGAGTCGAAGTCGATATTACATTATAGCATTATATCATATTATCAGTTATCATTATCACATATTATTATGTAAATAGATAATTTAATAATATAATGTTTTGATTTAACGAATGATAAAGAAGATTGGTGACCTATGTACAAAGATAAAATTATTATTAATTAAATAATAATATTTTTTATTAATATAGTTACTATTTTAAAATATCTTCGATAAAAGAAAATGTATGTTACGCAAATGCATTCCACGCTTCTAGTTACAAGAGTAGCCCAACATTTCTCCGGAATCACTTTAATAAGCTAGAAAAGCAAGTACAATATTACAATTACTGCTACATAAAGTGTAAGGTTTAATTATGTATGTGTCATATAAACATCAGAACAAACGAAGAAACTAATAAACATTGTGCTTAAATTTTATTAGAACAGGGACGCTGGGATTTTGTATTGTGAAAAGTATTGATTTAACTTTTACTCGAAAGGGTGTATGAAGCTGTTGAGATTGCACGATAATTGAAGCAGAGAAAATATTTGTAATGCTATGTTTACGGTATATATTTTATCTTCAGACATATTTAAAAATAATTAATTAATAATTAGAAAAATTCTTCTTTTAAAATATTTGGAAAATAAATAAAGAATTGAAAAAAAAGTCTTCTTCTGAGATATTCGAAAAACGAATGCCAAAGAACCATTATTTTGTATTTTCTATAGAATCAGTAGGTTAGCGCATGTCGGCTATTTTGTTAATAAAAATTATATAAAATAAATTAGCAAATGTAAATTAATCTTTTGGTTAATTGCATTTTAATGTTAATATAATGATAAAAATAGTAAAAATGTAAAAACAAGCAATTTGCTTTATTTGACTACAGATTACGTTGATTTACACCTTTAAGCTTTTGTAATCTCATTTCCTCTCATTTTCTTGATACATTATATTTATGGGAACATGCTTAACGGTATTTTTATACAGATATATTTCAATCTTTTATAATAAAGTTGCTATGTGCGTATACAGGACACCACCTAAATTACCATTAATGCAAATTATTAGAATGTATTGTTAAAAATTGACGAATTCCTTGCCTTCTAAATCTTTATAAATCTTGTATAATAAAGCTTCTATAGCATATAAGTGATACAATATACAATGTATACCTATATTTATATATCAAACCAGCCTGGATCCGGTTTGTCATTGTCTGGTACCGACTTGATCGTAGGCGGAGTGCTTAGCTGATGCGTAGACCCGTTTCAATCGTGTTCTGCTTCGAGCACTACCTATAAATTTGTAAGAGGGAAATATATTGCTTTTATTTGATGGTTAGTTACCGTAAGCTCTGATATAATTGTATCGTCTAAAAATTGCAGAAATTTATTTTCATATGATCTCTTATAATCTCATGTGTTTTCTTCAAATTTTCATTACGAATCTTTTAAGCGGAGCATGAAAAATCTGCATAAAAAGCCGCCATAATGCACGTCATCATGGTATTAGTTTGGAACTATAGTTTTTTGGGATTTTGTCCACAGCTTCTATACTATCTACGTATATAGTTATCACACCAGTTTGAACCCGTTTATTAAATCAACAACGTCACTAGTAATAATAATAATAATATTTATTCAGTAAAATTTTTACAAAATGTTTATAGGTCAAAAAAGTATTTTATATGAAAACAAAATTTTATAAAACCAGAAATATATTTTTGCTAGCAATTTTGGCAAAAACGCATTCTGACACTTACTTACTAAATACAACCCTATTTTCAACATTAGTAACTAAAAAAGAATATTGGCAACATTGAATGTGACCCAGCTCGTCTAAGCAGAGCGCGTAGGTCGAGCCACTCTTGCGCACATATACCAATTTATTGTACTTAATCTCTACCTAGATCATTTTTATACATAACTAATTTTATAGAACCTGTATTACATTTTGATAAATGCTGGCTTTATTATGGGCAATCATTATACCATCTTTTTATTATGCCACAGCAGGGAAGGTCTCTTCTCATATAGAGAAGTCAAGAGTATTGATTGCCACGCTTGTATTTTATTGTATTTTTATTGCCTACAGTAGCCGACGAGCCAACAGCCCAACTAATGGTAAGTACTAACTGTCGTTTAAGGACTTCTGCAATGTTAGAGACCGTGCGAAGCCATTGCGTACTTATGTAAGTACATACGGGTATATACGCCATACAGCGAGATTTGTATGTTGTCTTACAATTTTAAAAGAAACACTTTGCGACAGCGGTCAAGAAGCCGTCAAATCAAGTACACTTTACTTTGAATGAAGCCACTGTTACCAGTACCTTCAAAGTCAAGAGTCTCTTACAAGTTTTTCATGTATATTACTCAGATACGGCGAAGTAAAAACATTAAGACGCATACTTGTACACGTAGTGACTTGCAGTCGATTCACAAGATGGACTAACGACATAATAAAGGAGACATCTCAAACCTCTTTTAAGTGAAATGTTGATGATGAGGTTGATGAAAAACATTTTGAGGAAAATTGTAATATAATAAAAATATGGAAAGAGAGAAAGAAGAAAGAAAGAAAATACATTTATTTAGCACAGACAAAAGACACACATTCACAGAGAATCAAATGGAAAAAGACATGGCAGAGAAGAAAAGCGATCTTAAGAGTCAACGTGCACAGGCCTTTTAAAAATATCTTTAAAGATAAGATTATTAATTAGTATAATTAAGTTAAAAACTTTGCTGAGATGACTGACCCAAAGATTCTAAGAAACTTTTCGCCAGATAGTGAATCAGACAGTGTACCTACATCTTTTGTTTTTTCTAACATTGTAACCCGATATACCTATTATAAAATTAAACAATTGCTCAATGTAGGTATCGTAAACGAATAAAATATTTTTTACACATTCATTATAATCTATTGTTGAACTATGGTTTCAATGAGGTAATCGATCGTATCTTTTATTCGTACTACCAATTGCAAGGAAACATTGGAAGTGACATCATATTAAAACTCTTTAACTTGAGTTGAGATGAGGCATCATCTTTAGAAATACAGAAAAACGGACAGCTATAAACATACCTCAATAACTAAATTACCGACAGACCAAATCGAGATTGCAGGGAACCACTGGATCCAACTTCTCTAGAATTCATTCCTATGAAAGTCTTTGAGATGCTTATGTTTAACAGCAGACATCTTCACGTTGATGACAATAAAGCTTTTACTATTCAGCATACGAGCAAACATACCGTCTGATCTTGAATGGTAACTATCGCTAAATCTCGAGAGCATGTCGTGGTTTCTAGTTTTACCTTTTATTTTCTATGAGAACTAAATGCAGTGTGTTCATGTAAGATGAAACCGTCGTCCAAATGATCCTAGAATGCGAGAGAGTATTATTCCACACTCAAATTCTTGCAGTCCTGATTTCTTTCAGTAAATCTTATGAAGTTCCCAGTGAACTTTTGCATTCCAAGATGTAGCAGTATGCAATAATCCGGCTAAAATCCGAACACATCATGGTATCCAAACACATTCCAGTTAAAAGTTTGTTATTTAATAATAAATCATAAGTAAATAAAAGATAATTTTAATATTATGTGTCATGCTATCTATTAGCTCGAGACAGATGAATGGTATCACAATGAAAATATAATCAGTCTGGGATCTGAAATGGTTTTCCGTGCACGCCTCTAACTGGAGAGGACAACACGTGGGCATTACGCCTACGACTGCCATGACCTCTTTGAAGAAAAGGCGTAGGTATAGCTTGGTTGATGACTCATGATCTTCAAGATTTTATTATATAACTCAAGTAAGAAAAAATATTATTAAGTTCTTTTTAGAGAAAACGCTTAAGGCAAAACCCGACGTGCCATTTACTCGTGTAGGTCTGATATGTTTTTTTTTATATTACCATAACATAATGATACTAAACACCAAGAAGAGGTAAACTCCATACTAAATGTTCATCATGTCAAACTGATGGCATAGCGACCCATACTATGGTGACTTTATCAGATAAAATATTTAAATCTATGATCTAAAATCTATGAACATCTTTCAAATTGTAAATATGTATAATTATTAGATGTTGTTAACATGTACACAATATAAAAATCAGTAGGTACTCCAACAACATCGGGTACAGGAGACACGTTACAATACTTCAAAGACTTCTCACAATACATGCCGTGTCAAGGAGCTGTGGCTTCCGGATAAAACCCTTGACCCAGCCACCTAACAAGAGTCTCTTAAGTCGTGATTGGCTCTTAAGTCATTCACTATGGCTACTATTTATTAGTTGGTATTATTATTGTCTCATCTCATGTGTGCTTATCTAATTCATGATAACACCTGAGAGTTTAGACAGGATGCAAGAGCGATACGCAGAGAGTCTTAGAAAGAATTTTTCAGGGGCCCTAACACAACCTCATATAGCAATCTGATTTTGTCTTATCCTTGTTTTCAATGGTACAAAAGAAAAATACAAAATACAAAGTAACATTAAAATAATAGTGAGAGGTGGTGGTAGTCCCCAAGGTCTCAGAAAATACGTGGAGCTCTGACGATCGCTCACTGCTGCTCCGGGTAACGCAGGCCCGAGTTGAAAAATCTGCAGTTGCTTTCGGCAATTACTTCAATTACTAGATCACACGTGCAATCGGCGTTTGTTGAAAGGTAAATATATCATCATTTGGCAATTTGACGGTAGTAGATCCACGCTGGTTTCAGCATGAATGGGCCGGATCGTCCGGGGTAGTACTACCCTCTCATAGAAGATCGACTTAAGAGTAGTAGTATCCTTACTACTGCGTTTCGATCGGTGAGTGAGAGTGCCGGAGGCCCAATTTCCTCACTTTCCTCTTTCCTCACCTCCCTCATTCCCTTCCTCTAACCCCATTCCCAGCCACCATAGTGGAGGCCACCATACCAGCAGTTTAAGACGATAGCTTTTGGTATGGTGGCCACCACTTCTGGATTCCACTGACTGCTTACCATCAAGCGGGGTGGAGTCACTTTGGTAGGCTAATAAATATAAAAAAAAAACAAAAAATTTCATATTCCATTAAGTAAATCCAGTCAGATCGACGAAGAATGAAGTATTTTATCTTGCTAAAGCATCTTAAAGTTAACAATTTTCTACTAAAACTTATAACTTACTTCATAAAGCAATACATTTTGTATACTAATATTCAATACAGATATATAGTAGCATACATAGACATATACGTACATAACTACTCGTAAATACCAAATAACAGACTATAAACCAAGAAAAAGTAATAGGTACTTTTTTCATTCGTTCAGAAATATGAAATGCTATGTATATGAAAAAAATAATAGGTTCTTTTGTTTTTCATTCTTTAAAAATTGTATATAAAAAATTAATTGTGATAATCAAAATGTTTGTATGTATATAACAAGTTTTGAAAATAAATTGTTTTGTAGAGAAATATTTTATAATGTGTTTCGATCGATGTGATAAGACGATTATTGCGAAAGTTCATTGACACCAAGATGGCGTCATGTTAGTGAGTCAAATCAAATGACCGTTGTTGTAATATAGTATTGTATATTATATACTGTACATCTCAAGTTTTTATATGTTCTGTAAAGTCTGTAATTGAATTAAAGAATTTATATAATAAAGAAGTCTGTAGAACTGCAGATATGAGAGTGTATGTGCTGTTACCCAGTTGCTAGTAACTTTTTTATACGATCATCATCTCAGCGCAATACTGTTTGACATAGGCCTTCTTTAATTACCGCCTGTTTCACCTTATGCACTTTTGCCTGCTATATTTATTAGGTTGTCATGCTAACTTATGAATATCCAACCGATTACTAAATGTCACAAAGTTTATGCTTTAGCAGACAGTTAAAATTAATATATTACAGAATGATGCCTAGACAGTATCTGCATAGCGGCAGTCTAAGAAATAGATGGTATGATAAGTTAGAAACTATTTTGAATATCCCTATTAAAAATCAATTCTTACATTTCCTGTGTTATTTTTCCTCCACATCCCATTTTTTGACATACCTTTAAATGCTATTCATAAGATTGCCTTGCGTAATTTCACGCGTTTAAACTTATCTTCTAGCACTGGTTGCAACACTAGTTCTCCCTGCAGCGATGTCGTAACCCAGTGGACAATACGTATCTCGATTATGATCTCAATGCATTCCTTTTATGTACGCTATAATATCTAGCTTCAGTTTATTGTCAGCCGCTATTACTGAACGACATAAAACTGAATTATTTATGTTAGTAACCGATATTATATCCTCAGGCGTTGTTAAACAGATAAAGTTTGAAACAAGATTAGATTACAGAAATACAGGAACTCGGTTTGCAACTGTATTTAATACCTTTTTATTATAGATATCAAGTCAGAATAGTTTCCTACTGGGAAAACAGAGTGTGTTTTACCTATTATTATTTCTCACAATCCATTTTTACTAAATGTCTGTATACTAGTAAAGTTAGCATTGAATATTGGTAAGTAAAATGAGTCATACTAAATAACTATATATTTAAGCAATCTTCTTAATTACAAAATGCAATTTTAGTAATCTTTAATCAGATTTTTTGACTCTACGCAACCTTAAAGTCAATAAAATCTAGGAGTAAAAATAAATAGTGTTGAAATATCACTAATTTATAAATAAAACTAAAACTAAAAAACACTTAGTTACAAGTAATATATGTACTTTAATTCTAACGAAATAAGTAGTGTTATGTAAAATGTATAATAATTATTTAAATTAGCACTTTTATTAATATCGTACTAGCGAGTTTAGGAATACCTAAATAAAATTTACATTTCCTGCTACATTATTGTAGTAGACGTAAGAAACTTTCTGTCTAAATAAAAAATAAAAAAAAATTAATTAGGTTCATTTGGTCTAACAGCTATTCACTGAATATCATTAATTTAGTAAATAACAGTTACGGCATCTTTTAGGGTACAACATTTCAACTCTGATGTTCAAATCTTAACAATTTAAACTGATGGGATTCAGTAGTTCATAACAGTTTTGACATACGTCAAAACTTAGTTTCTTTTTTATATTAGCCTACCAGAGTGATTCCAACCCGCCTGATGGTAAGCAGTCAGTGGAATCAAGAAGTGGTGGGCACTATACCAAAAGCCATCATTTTAAGCTGCTGGTATGGTGGCCTCCACTATGGCGGCTGGGAATGGGGTTAAGGGAAGTGGATCAGGGCGGCGAGGAAAGAGGAAAGGGGTGAAATTGGACCTTCAGCACTCTCACTCACCGACCGAAACGCAGTAGTACGGATACTAACTACTCTTACGTCGATCTTCTATGAGAGGGTAGCATTTTCCCGAACGATCCGGCCCATTCATGCTGAAACCAGCGTGGATCTACTACCGTAAAAGTTCCAATATTGTCTACTATTTCATCGTCGTCATCCTCATCATATCAGCCAAAAGACGTCCACTGCTAGACATAGGCCTCCCCCAATTAACACCACCGTGGCCGGTCGTTTGCCACCCTCATCCATCGGTTGCCCGCCATCCTTATAAGGTCGTCGGTCCACCTTGTAAGGGATCTGCCCACGCTGCGTCTTCCGGTTTGTTGTCGCAACTCTAGAACCTTTCTGTCTCATCCGCCGTCAGTTCCGCGAGCTATGGTCCGCTATTTATCGTGGCGCTAATCACTGTGATCAAACTAGTTAATGAAATGTTGTTAGTTATACATTTTTGATAGTTAGTAATTTTATATCTTTTGACAATTAACATCGTTTTAACTTGTGTTTTAATACCGCTGTATTTTAACTTTAATGACTACTAAATTAAGAAGTATTAAAATACCTTTATAGAAATAACTACTGCTGGCGCTATGTCGTACTACAAGCGTGTCTTATTCTTAGTCAATTCCAGTTATTAACGTTCGTTTTTTAAAAAACGACGGATATTATAAGTAAGTTAGACGTGTCTTTGTGTATATATGTGCCTGTCTGTGGCATCGTAGCTTTCGAACAGATGAACCATGTTTGAAAGGTGAATGAGTCGAAAGTATACTTTTAAGTCAATTTGTCTCCAGCTTTTCAAGAAGGACTTGTACTTTTGAAGTTTTCATATAATTGCTCATCTGCTACCAAAACAAAAGAATAGTTCGTTAGTTATTATAAAAAGTTAAAATGGCCAGTCCGCACCGTAGTACCGTAGCTGTCATAATGAGTAGAGATTTAGTTATTGGCAAGTTTAATATTCAGTCCATTAGTTAGTTACAGTAGATATCGGCGTTTGTTATTATACAACAGTAAATATTTTATTATTCTCTCACTCTCAAGCAATAAGTGGTTCTGCAAGATATCTTACAGTAAAACATATTTGTTAAATTTTCTACTCATACTTTATGGAACTGCCGAGGATACTAAACAGTTAAGTACACAATAACTTTAAAAAAACAATGGGCCCTATTAAACGTGCATAACTATATGTACATGTTGTGCTTATTATCTATACATATATGAAGCGGAAGAGTTTGTATGTTTGTTTAAACACGCTAATCTCTGAAACTAAGTACCAGTCGGATCTTAAAAAAATCTTTTTGCGTATGATAAACCAGTTCTCGAGGAAGGTTAAAGGCTATGTAATAACAAGAAACTAAATACCTATAACGAACTAATTTATTCTTTGAGTAACGCTTATAAAAAGAAATAGATTTAATTGCCCTTTCACAAATAATAATCTTTAATTAAAAGCCGATCGGTAGAGATCTGCATGGATTAACCAATTAATGAGCAGTTTTAAAGTGTTTTTGAATATATTGAAATAAAACATGTAGATAATAATTATGGCTGCCGCATTTCTCATTCCTTCTGTATTTTATAGACTTTTAAACAACAATCTAACAGTACAATTTATATTATACCAATAGATTGTGTCCACTGCTGTGTTTGAATATTTTACTATAAAACATCAGAAATTTAGAGTAGACTAGCGACCCACCCTAGTTTCAAGCAATGGTAGGTACTAATATTGCTTTTTGAAACAAACTTTCTTTTTAATTCTCTGTTTTCGTTTATTATACTAACTCCTAGTTTCTGTGAGGCTGATTAACGAAAAAATTAACTAATCACCTGTTAAATCACATGTGAAGTACCAATTGGGTTGCTAAAAGCATGAATAATTAGTTTAATTTAATCTAGGTAGTTACTAATTACATCTAATTAAACTAAACTAAATACACAATTTAAACTGATGGGATTCAGTAGTTCATAACAGTTTTGACATACGTCAAAACTTAGTTTCTTTTTTATATTAGCCTACCAGAGTGATTCCAACCCGCCTGATGGTAAGCAGTCAGTGGAATCAAGAAGTGGTGGGCACTATACCAAAAGCCATCATTTTAAGCTGCTGGTATGGTGGCCTCCACTATGGCGGCTGGGAATGGGGTTAAGGGAAGTGGATCAGGGCGGCGAGGAAAGAGGAAAGGGGTGAAATTGGGCCTTCAGCACTCTCACTCACCGACCGAAACGCAGTAGTACGGATACTAACTACTCTTACGTCGATCTTCTATGAGAGGGTAGCATTTTCCCGAACGATCCGGCCCATTCATGCTGAAACCAGCGTGGATCTACTACCGTAAAAGTTCCAATATTGTCTACTATTTCATCGTCGTCATCCTCATCATATCAGCCAAAAGACGTCCACTGCTAGACATAGGCCTCCCCCAATTAACACCACCGTGGCCGGTCGTTTGCCACCCTCATCCATCGGTTGCCCGCCATCCTTATAAGGTCGTCGGTCCACCTTGTAAGGGATCTGCCCACGCTGCGTCTTCCGGTTTGTTGTCGCAACTCTAGAACCTTTCTGTCTCATCCGCCGTCAGTTCCGCGAGCTATGGTCCGCTATTTATCGTGGCGCTAATCACTGTGATCAAACTAGTTAATGAAATGTTGTTAGTTATACATTTTTGATAGTTAGTAATTTTATATCTTTTGACAATTAACATCGTTTTAACTTGTGTTTTAATACCGCTGTATTTTAACTTTAATGACTACTAAATTAAGAAGTATTAAAATACCTTTATAGAAATAACTACTGCTGGCGCTATGTCGTACTACAAGCGTGTCTTATTCTTAGTCAATTCCAGTTATTAACGTTCGTTTTTTAAAAAACGACGGATATTATAAGTAAGTTAGACGTGTCTTTGTGTATATATGTGCCTGTCTGTGGCATCGTAGCTTTCGAACAGATGAACCATGTTTGAAAGGTGAATGAGTCGAAAGTATACTTTTAAGTCAATTTGTCTCCAGCTTTTCAAGAAGGACTTGTACTTTTGAAGTTTTCATATAATTGCTCATCTGCTACCAAAACAAAAGAATAGTTCGTTAGTTATTATAAAAAGTTAAAATGGCCAGTCCGCACCGTAGTACCGTAGCTGTCATAATGAGTAGAGATTTAGTTATTGGCAAGTTTAATATTCAGTCCATTAGTTAGTTACAGTAGATATCGGCGTTTGTTATTATACAACAGTAAATATTTTATTATTCTCTCACTCTCAAGCAATAAGTGGTTCTGCAAGATATCTTACAGTAAAACATATTTGTTAAATTTTCTACTCATACTTTATGGAACTGCCGAGGATACTAAACAGTTAAGTACACAATAACTTTAAAAAAACAATGGGCCCTATTAAACGTGCATAACTATATGTACATGTTGTGCTTATTATCTATACATATATGAAGCGGAAGAGTTTGTATGTTTGTTTAAACACGCTAATCTCTGAAACTAAGTACCAGTCGGATCTTAAAAAAATCTTTTTGCGTATGATAAACCAGTTCTCGAGGAAGGTTAAAGGCTATGTAATAACAAGAAACTAAATACCTATAACGAACTAATTTATTCTTTGAGTAACGCTTATAAAAAGAAATAGATTTAATTGCCCTTTCACAAATAATAATCTTTAATTAAAAGCCGATCGGTAGAGATCTTCATGGATTAACCAATTAATGAGCAGTTTTAAAGTGTTTTTGAATATATTGAAATAAAACATGTAGATAATAATTATGGCTGCCGCATTTCTCATTCCTTCTGTATTTTATAGACTTTTAAACAACAATCTAACAGTACAATTTATATTATACCAATAGATTGTGTCCACTGCTGTGTTTGAATATTTTACTATAAAACATCAGAAATTTAGAGTAGACTAGCGACCCACCCTAGTTTCAAGCAATGGTAGGTACTAATATTGCTTTTTGAAACAAACTTTCTTTTTAATTCTCTGTTTTCGTTTATTATACTAACTCCTAGTTTCTGTGAGGCTGATTAACGAAAAAATTAACTAATCACCTGTTAAATCACATGTGAAGTACCAATTGGGTTGCTAAAAGCATGAATAATTAGTTTAATTTAATCTAGGTAGTTACTAATTACATCTAATTAAACTAAATATTCATGCTTTTAGCAACCCAATTGCATCCTTATTACACATATGTATAAACCTTCTTCAAGTAAAGCTCTGAATAGGTTTATGAATTAATCTTTAAAAAGTTGCTTTTATCCCCAAAGGGTTAAGCAGATATGTTTAACCACCTACGTTTCGCCATTTTTATTTTGGATTGCTTGTAACAGGGGGCGACACAATTCCAGACTCCGGGCTAATACTGAGCTTCTTGACAGAAAAATTCAATATCATTCTACCCGACCCGGGGATCGAACCCGAGACCTCTGCGTGGCAATTCTTACACAGTACCACCGAGCCACAGAGGAAGTCCATTAGAAATTTCAATGAATATTGTCTTCTCTACAAATAAAATTTTATTTTCATTTCTCATACTCGGAAAGTAGTGTTGTTTTAATTTGATTATTGGGTTGAAGATGCTTTCCTTTCATAGGGAGGGAAAAACTCATACAAATTCATCCCGACCCTCGGGCCGGAATGAACTTTAAAAATAGAACTGCTGTCAGCTGTGAAGAGTTTTATGTAAAAAAAAACTTATTTAAAAAATGTCATGCATGACTTTCTAAACAGCCAGTGTGAATTTAGCGCAAACTTCTTTGAGCGAAATAAGCCGCGAGTGCCGCGACAATTACGCGGCGAGCGGCGAGTTCCCTATTTAAAATTTAAAAGTCAACACAAATTGGCGGGATACTAAAATCTGTTATGTATGTATCTGTGACGGACTTTTGTGCTAAGATTTGAATTGAATATTAAAAATGAGTTCAAGCGAAATATTGATACCAGATTCCATTACAGACGAGGCAAATTGTGTCATAGAAAATCTTTTTAATTTCACGAATTGTCCTAATTTGAATATTAATTTTAAATAGGTACTACTAATATATTATTATCAATAAATAGTTTACATACATAAACAACTACCTAGTTTTATTTTCCTCATATTCTAAATGAAAAGTAGAGTGTTTGCCACGGGTAAAAGAATCAATTCCTACTAGGACTATAGCCGCCTAACTATCTCGGGAATTGATTCTTTTCAACCCTAGGCTAACAATCTACTATTAACGACTTACAACCTCAGTTCTCTAGCCAATCATTCTTGAGTCTAGACAAGCATTTTATTATCTATAAAAATAAAACGCTAAACCATCAATCAATGGTTTAAGACTCTAACAAAGTCATAAATTCAGAGATCATTAATCCAATCTTGCTATCTAGTAATTTAATCAGCACCACCTAATGTGCGTTTGTCTCGCCGCAAAATGTTTTTTGTTCGAAAAATTTACAGTGCCTCTGGTATTTATGCCGCGAACTACATTAGCAACTGATAAACTTTTTTTACTTACAGAATATACTGTTCATAATTACAAACAGAATTTAAAGAAATAAACTGTTTCATCAATCCCAATCAAGCTGAAGTTAATGATAAATACGCAATACAAAAATACGGTTATTTTTTTTTGGCATTTGGCATTTCGAGATGTGGTCATTTTAAGAAGTAGTCATTTCAAGAAGTGAACGTTCTCTTGGAACGTTCACTTCTGTGGACATTTCAAGAAAATGGAAATTTAAAGAAGTGGACAATTCAAGAAGTTGTCATTTCTCATTGTAGTCATAAACCGCCGAAAAGAAAAATTCCACCATCCACTCTTTGAATTGTATGTTTTTTTTTTGTTGTTATATTAAAAACCGTATATTTTATCCACGTCAGTCTGCGTCTTATTAAATTGAAAATAGAAAAAATAAATTATCATACACAAAAATAAAACAAACAATGTTGTATATTTTTGTAATTAATTTAGTCCAGAACAAACTTTTGAAATAAATACCCAGAATTTCGAGATATTTATCACTAGCAACATTTAATTGATCAACATGTCAAAATATGGCGTTGGTTTGTGACAGTTATGGGCTGTCAAATGGCGTTTATCTTGTTGATAACAGGTTACATTAAATATGTACATGATTTATGCACTTTACAAGGTATGGTGTATAACTTAATCATATTATGGCTGCCGTCTCATTTCATGTCCATCCAGGTTTAGAACAGGTTCAAATTGGTTGAAAGCTTTAGGACAGATTATAAATAAAATTGTGTTTCATTAAAAAAACATAGAATTGTAGGTATACACATAAATCTCGTACAACAAAATTTTAATACACTTTGAAATATACCTACAATAGGCATGATGAAAGACTAAAAATAAAATATAAAACTGCTCAAATAACATACAATTATTGAAATATGCGAGCGTAATAAAACTAGATTTATTGCAAATAAGTACACCATATCATTCTAAAAACTATGACGCCATAATTTTGTATTGTATATAACATATAAATTGAATGTTAATATACCCCTGACATAATGTACATTATTCTACTAGTCAAGCCCTTTCATTTGATACCCATAATATAAAAGTTGTGAAATATATGAAATCCGCCATTTTGTGGCGGCGGCCATCTTGGACCGATATAATAAATAAATGGTAAGCATATAATAATAATCAACAATCGAAATAATAAAATATTACAATGAGAAAGAATTAGAATACAATAAAATTTGAAACAGAAATAAGATGATAAATAATAATATAAAATTCACTTAGACAATGCAATTTTTAAGATAAGAACACGCCCGACTAATTTACCTTTCAAACAAAATCAAATTCGGTTTATTCGTTCGGGAGCTACGGTGCCATAGACACACACAGACTAGTCAAACTTATAAAACCCCGTCGTTTTTGCGTCGGGGGTTAAAAGTATAAAACTAGAAACAAATAGAGCATTTTGACAGTTCATAATAGAATACAATTGATACAGTTGCAGCACTTACACTTACAGCTAAAGCTATTTTTCTCCATACAACCTTCGGATGGACACTAATGAGTATTGTAAAATGTAATATAAGTAATCAATAATCATAGAAGGTTTTAATATACCTACATAATATTACCTTAATCAAATATTTTATAAAAGCATTTTAGGTGCCGCGTGATTTTATTATAAGGAATTACACCCCATCTCTGTTCATGTCGTAAAAGACTACTGAAGGAATATGTAATTACGGAAAACTTTCTCAGTTATGTGATTCTATTTAAAAACATTTTACTTAGCTGTTCAAGAGAGCTAGACGTGCAACATAATAAACTTTTATTAAATAACTAGCGACCTGCCCCTGCTTCACTTCACACATGGTTTTTTTATTGCCGACAGTCGCAGACGATAGAACAGCCCACGTGATGATAAATGGTAACTGTCGCTAATGAAAGACTCTTAAATCTCTATCATTGCTACTGCAATGCCAGGGACTCTACTTATATTTTTGCAATATGATTACAAATTGTTCAAATTGTCGACTTTCCTCAAGTATAATATGCATGTATTACATACTACCATCCCGCGGTACGGTTTCCCCTGTGTCTTTGCTTACTGCTCTGCTCCTGTCGCCATTAGCTTGATGTTACATAACCTATAACCTCCCTCAAGAAATGGGCTACCATACGCAAAAATAATTATTTAAATCCGACTAGTACTTCCAAAGATTAGTGCGTTCTAACAAACAAACAAACTTTGCCGCTTTATTTAATATAAAACTGCCAAAAGAAACGTTCTAAACTATAGTTAAAACTGTATCAAAATCTGCGGCGTGGTTTAGAAGAAAATAGCGAAGAAACAGACAGAACAAAACTGTGACATTGCTTTGTAGTAATAGACATTGCAAACTCTGCTTACGAGCAACTATAATAAGTACTTTCTACTGACCTATTCTAAAATTACGATTTATTAAAAACTAAAAATATTCTGGAAATTGGTATGTGTGTTTATTTATTACTAGCTGACCCGACGAACTTCGTTCCGCCTAACAGTCGATCAACATTACTTTATTTATCTATAATAAAATAATTTATCTAAAATAAACGTAGGCTAAGTTACTCTTTATTACATCAGATACCTGTCCCGTTCCGTCAAAATCGGTCCAAACATTTCAGAGATTAGCCGGAGCAAACAGACAGTCAGACAAAAAATGTAAAAAATGTTATTTTGGTGTATGGTACCGTATATATATTCATATACATGTAGTAAAAAACGGGTATTTCAATATTACAAACAGACACTCCAATTTTATTATATGTATAGATAACTCAGGATCCAGGCCGATTTTCGGAATATTAAGTATTTTATGTCCCCGACACTGAATCTATGATATGTAATTTGACACGCAAACTTTCGCATTTATAATAATAGTAGGATTACATGACTTAAAAACAACAAAATATCATTAGATTTATGTGAGCTGTTTTACATGATGTCTGTTAAATAATTGTTTGTTTCTAAAGTTACCATGATCCATGCAGTTTGACTATTAAGGCACAATATAATATGGTGTTGCTCCATGAGGAGTATTTTCCATAAGATGTGGGCAAATGCCTTTCAAAGTGGACAGATGACCTGTTATGGGTGGTGGTTGGCGAGCAACCGATGAATCAGGGCGGCCCACGACCGTCCAAAGTGACGACACTTGCGGGAGGCCTATGTCCAGCATTGAACTTTTTTCGGCCCAATAATATTTCACTACAGAAAAGGCCTTTTTCTCAGAAAGGATATGAGCATTGATCGCCACGATTGCTCAATTCAAATTGTCAGTTTCAGAGATTTTTTTACACGTCCAAGTTTTTCTACGATGTTTTGTTTTACCGTAAATCAGTCTTAATGCAAACTTCGGCAGAGACTTTATAACAGTGATATTATACTCGCTATAGGCGGATAAGATAAATATTATTAAGAAGTCACTACCTTTAGAAATGTTGTTCCATTCACTGATGTCAAAACTCGACTCAAATGACGGAACATTAATGCGGCCGGGTAACTTTGTGACGTCTTCTCAAGTTCCCTTAATTCTTTCTTGATAGGTTATCAAATCCACTTAAATCAATTTATTAACAGCGCCATGTTTCGTGGAAAACGGTAAGCCTCGTTGCAACCACAGTTGAACAGAAACAGCTAGTCAGCTCAGTCGATTTATTTCTAATTTATTTATTACAGATATCACAGCTTTGTTTATATCTAGTAGACAATTGATTTTGTTATCAAAATGTAGGAAGGAGCTTTGTATTTTAACTATTATAACTATAAATAACTACCTCGTTGAGTTTTTTTATTTATGTAACATAAAACTTTATTTTATGTATTGCCACCATATCGGCCGCGTTTACGACAGCCCGTCTTTCGCCGTTTATATTAAACTGCCAATCCGTGTGCGCAATTACAACCACGTCTTTGCTTCCTGCTCTGCTCCCGTCGCCAGTAGCGTGATCTTCTCGAGTACTGGGCTATCATGGATAAAAATAATTTTTCAAATCCGACTGGTAATTCCAGGGTAATCCCTGGAATTACCAGTTTGTTTCTTTGAACGCGCCAATGCGCGTTCAAAGAAACAAACAAACAAACTCTTCCGCTTTATATAATAGTAATAGATTAGTCAGCTACATTTTTTTAAACTGTGGTATAACGGTGCTTTATTGAATCAGCCCAAGAATGTCGTGAACCCTTACTAATGTGAATGAAAAGGTCAATTATGCGTCAGGCATCATTCCAAGAAACACTTAGCCGTTGGGTGCCATTTTCACATAATCACTTTCTTTATTTTAGAGTTCGGACACCATTAAGTTCTTATACAAAGAAGGCGTGAGCATTAATCACCATGCTTGCTCATAATGAATAGGGTATTTCGGACTTGCAACGTGCCGGAAAACGCATTGTGTGCAGACTCTTCACAAGGTAGGCTGACAACCTGAATTCTAGAGGGTAACCTATACAGGGGATGCGGACAACCGACACAGTGCACATATTTAAGACTTGATTTAAGAAACGAAAAAATACGCAGGTGAACCAAAGTAACTGACGTGGTTCGCTGAGTTGCTTCTCTGAAGTGCTAATGAGCAGGACAATAGCTCGCAAAACTGACAGCCTTTGGGACAGAATGGTTCTAGAGTGGCGACCACAAACTGGAAGACGCATCGTGGACAGACCCCTCACAATGTGGATCTACGACCTTATAAGGGTGGCGGACAACCGATGGAGAGGGCGGCAAACGACCGACCATGGTGGTGAAAATTGGGGAAGGCCTATGTCCAGCAGTGGACGTCTTTTGGCTGATATGATAATGATGATGATGAATTTTACTTACCTGCTAGTCACATTTTTTAGGACAGAGACCTGGATGCAAAAATTAATTGCAATGGATGCACAATGCATCTTAGATGCTGCTATCAATCACAGGTTGATTGACGTGTTCAGCTATTGATGTCTTCGGTCTTCGGTTAGAAGAATTCGTTTACCCAAAACGACTATCACAACAACTACATACCTAATTATATCACAACATTTACACACAACGCCATCTATCCAGAACCAAAGTAAGCTTATATTATAGCTTGTGTTATGAGGTCTAGAATGCGGATAAACATACTTATATACTTTTTGTAAATACAATCATATTATACACAGAAACACCCAGACCCATACAAATAAACATGTTTATGCTCACAAATATTTGCACTGAGCGGGAATCGAACCCGCGACCTCTTCGTGGCAGTCGGTACACATATTAGTTCAATGCACCACCGAACCAAAGAGGTCATCAAGAACTTTTTACCTATGTATAGTTATGTCTTTACACTTAACTATACATAAATACATATTTGTATGGTGGCAATGGAGGGTAATATGCCTTTTTCATTGCGTACCTACTTGTAATGTTCTAAGAAAAGTTTACAACAAAATATTAACCACCCTATAATTCACCATGAACACGGAGATGTTAGATATCCAGTATACTTTTTAAACTTAGAGCCTTACCATAGAAATTGTAAAAGCTTAACTGTAGAAATGGCATAAGCATGAAACTCGTACAGACAGAAAATAGAGGTTTAGGCGCATTAGGGCTAATTCTCATTTTGGCAACCTACTCACTAATGGACTACTTCTCATTATGGCCACTTCTCATTTTGGCTACTTCTGATTAGGGCTACTTCTCACTTGGGCTACTTCTCACTTCGGCTACTTCTCATTAGGGCTATTACTCATTAGGGCTACTTCTCAAAATTTGGGAATGGTTATTGAAATAAGTACTGTCTTTATGTATATAAACATGTTTATTCATTCATAAGAGATCAATTACAATTAAAAACATTATTTTAAGAATAAATCAATATTAATTGAACCAATGTAATAGGTAAGTATACAATATTATAAGTATTACTTCTTGTAATTACTTTAGTCTGGCTCGAAATTAACATTTATTTATTTATATTTACATACACAAATCAATATGACGGCGCGTAGTACACGTAGCACCATCTGTTAATTCCTACCCGATTTTCTAGTAAAGGCACAATACACCCATCTTATACGCCCACAATAAATATAAGTTATAGATAATAAAGTATATGCACCAGGAAATCATTGTATTTAATAATTCATTAGTTCTAGATACACGAGAATAATAATTGTCATTATGAATGCATTATTAAAAAATAAAAAGTTACATTCTTGACTAGGATTAAAATGTGGGTACATAAAAGTGGGTAAGGAAATTAAGTTATCGAAAATGTGGGTGCCTTAATTTTATTTTTTGATCGATCGTAAAACGGTGAATTGTCTCAATTATTGTTGTTTATTATTCGAAAAGATGGAAGAACTTGTGTTTGTGAAAAATCAAAGAGGTAACGACGCTCTGTTACACAATGGATATAGATACAATAAAACTAAAAAAGTTAACCAAGATAAAAGTGTTTTGTGGCGTTGTACAAACAAAAGGGAATGCAATGCATCTGTTACTTTGAATGAAACTGAAAACCAAATCATGAGGCAGTCCCAACATACTTGTCAGGCAGATTATGATAAAAATGCTGTATATTTAGAAATTTGTACGCTCAAGGAATTAGTATGTACAAATTTAGAACCCATTAAAGGAATTTTTGAAAATAAATTAGATAATTTGACCTTTGAACCGAGCACATCCAAAACATCAATTCCGGCTTTTCATGAAAAAAAAGATTGTATTGATTTGTGTACGTTATAAATAAATAAATGTTAATTTCAAACCAGACTAAAGTAAATACAAGAAGTAATACTTATAATATTGTATACTTACCTATTACATTGGTTCAATTAATATTGATTTATTCTTAAAATAATGTTTTTAATTGTAATTGATCTCTTATGAATGAATAAACATGTTTATATACATAAAGACAGTACTTATTTCAATAACCATTCCCAAATTTTGAGAAGTAGCCCTAATGAGTAATAGCCCTAATGAGAAGTAGCCCAAGTGAGAAGTAGCCCAAGTGAGAAGTAGCCCTAATCAGAAGTAGCCAAAATGAGAAGTGGCCATAATGAGAAGTAGTCCATTAGCGAGTAGGTTGCCAAAATGAGAATTAGCCCTAATGCGCCTAAACCAAAATAGAAATTTAGACCGTAGTAGATCCACGCTGGTTTCAGCATGAATGCTTCGCAGAGTCCCTGGCATTTCAGGAGCAAAGCTAAGGACTCTGAGTCGTCCATGAGCGTCAATTACCATTACCATCACGTGGGCTGTTTGCTCGTCTGATACTGTCGGCAATAAAAAAAATCATTGTTTTTTTTTAGCCTGACAAAAATTGTATTCTCAATGCCAACTTCCAATTTACCTGATGGTAAGTAAACAGCGTGAACCAGGAGCAGTGAAAACCTTTCCATTTGTTTCCTTCTTTGTTTTTTTTTATATATTAGTCTAGTGACTCCACGCCGCCTGATGGTAAGCAGTCAGTGAAATCGTATCGTGGCCACCATACCATCGTCTTAAACTGCTGGTATGGTGGCCTCCACTATAGCGGCTGGGATGGGGCTAGGGGAAGGGAATGAGGGAGATAAGGTAAGTGGAAAGGGGAGAAATTGGGTCTCCCGCGCTCTCACTCACCGAATGAAATACAGTAGTACGGATACTACTACTCTTACGTCGATCTTCTATGAGAGGGTAGTACTTCCCCCTCGATCCGGCTCATTCATGCTGAAACCAGCGTGGATCTACTACCGTATAATGTCTAGGTCGTGTTAAGCCGGACTATCATCATTTACGTTATGTCAAAGTCAAAAACTTATGTATAACCAGAATAAGGTGTCAACTAATTTGCCTACACTCAATACTCCAAACAAAGGCGAGCCATGAAAAACTAGCAAAAACTGAGGTGACTGATTCTTAATTCATATTGTATGCAAAAACGCGTATGTCAGGGATTGGCAATTTCTATACAATTGTTCTACTGACTTCTAAACAAGTCTACAATGTACTACATGATATGCAGGCTACAGTTAGCCGCTAGTTTTTGCTAGTCGATAACGAGCGGCAGAGATGAATGGCGGCGCTTACAACTGGTTTGATACAGCCTAGTGTATGTGTATAGAATAATAAATAGTTAAGCAAAAACGTTGTAAGTACCAGTGATGTAGTTGTTTAGATAAAGTTAGAGAGAAGTTCAGAAACAATACTCGTTTAAAGACATGGTAATTTGACATTAATATGCTCATGCTACTAATATTATAAATGCCAAAGTTTGTGTGTGTGTGTGTGTTTGTTACCACTCAGTGCTTGTCAGCGCATTGATACTGTACCGGAGACGGACATAGAATATTTTTATTTCTAAAATCGGTCTGGTTCCCGAGGTAAACACATACCATTTTCGATGCGGGCGAATCCGCAGCAAATTTAATATAAAAAACGTATGATTGATTTTTAGTAAGAATTGAAGAGCTACGAGCCCATTCGATCCTAAGATTTGACCCTTTCTTGGTTTGAGTACCCATTCGACCCCTGAGGCCATAGACAAGTGTCAAAGATTTCTATTCTATTCATAGAATAGATAAAAAAATGTATGAGATTGACATAAGCGCTGGCTTTAGCTTATGTCAATCCAATACATTTTTTAATCTATTCTATGAATAGAATAGAAATCTTTGCCACTTGTCTAGGGCTCTGGAATAACAGCAGCACCCATTCGTTCCTTTTCGCGAGTACGTAATAAAGTACAGACGGTATAAAAATCTGTATCAGTATAATGTTATTTAAAATAGGCACTCAGCAATGCAACCAAAAATATATTAACTGGTTGTGATGTATTTGTATATAAAAAGCTCGCTTCAAGTATTATGAACTTATAACGTTTCTTACAATTCGTCCCTCCCTCCCCAATCTCTGTCAAAATTAGCTCAAAATTGACCGAGATGGCATTTATTATTACCTATATTTCATACTATCATATAAAGCCGAAGAGTTTGTTTGTTTGAATGCGCTAATCTCAGGAAATACCAGACGGATTTGAATAATTATTTTTGCTTATGGTAGCCTAGTTTTCGAGGAAGGTTATAGGTTATGTACCATCACACCATTGGCGACGGGAGCAGTAAGCAAAGACGTGGGTTAAACGCGCCGCGGAAGGCTAGTTTATTATAAAGGCTTTCTTAGGAACACATAGAGTGTCGTCGTAATTCAAGAATTGATAGGCTAAGGTGTGTTACACCCACATTACTTCAGCTTTATTAGATTCCATTTATTAGAAGGCGAGTCTATGGCCATATTCTAGGAACAATTTCAAAGGGCATTTTCTTCAATACCATTATTACAGACTGGGTTGGGCGATTCATACTAGGCAATGAGATAAATTTTATAATGACTATTGAACGTATAGGTTTAATTTTTGCTGGACTGCTATACACTGGTCTTCTTTAAATATAGTTTAGTGAAATTACCTTACTGTACCACGATGGTCCAGCAGATTACAATTCTTTTGTAATTTTCTTAAAATAAACCATGTGATTTGCAAATCGTAATTATGTACTTTCTAAGTGTATCTTGGACATTTCTGACTGACGGTGAAAGAAAACATCGTGAGCAAACTTGAACCTAAAGTCTGAAATTGCCAATCCGCCTTAAGCAAGCGAGGTGATTAATGCTCATGCTTTCTCTATATGAGAAGAGGCCTTTGCCCTGCAGTGGGACAGTGAAACAGTCTGGTATTATTAATATACCATATTTTTGTCAACATACATACATACCTTCACGCCTATCTCCCATTAATGGGGTGAGCAGAGACTATAGAACGCCATTTGCTGCGATCCAAACATACCTCCTTTGCCTCTTGAACATTCATTAATGTTTTCATACACACACGTCACGGATGTGTATTTTGTGTAAACCTATATATGTCGCAGGCAAATTGAATAAATTTTGCCGTTTACATACTACCTCGGCATTTTGTAAACGCTCGTTGTCGTCGGCGTTATGTAATATGCCGAAAGCAAGAGTTAGGTTAGGTTATAACTGTGAATCTTCCGCTATAAATAAATTATATTTGTTATCAAACTAGTTTAATTTAAACCTCCCAAATTAGGTAAGTATACACATTGCTGACCAACATTACCGGCGTTATGTAATATGCCGAGACAGATTGTAAACTACCGATTAACAATTTGCCTGCGACATATACATTGATTTCACTTTCACAATTTCTGCAGTACGAGAGTTCAATAGAGAATACCTATAGCGCTAAATAAACGTTGTATCGAAATAAACGATATTTACAAGGAGTATAAAAAAAATAAGAAACACAAAACCTTCATCCAAAACCATGAGAGAGCTTAACCCGCCCGCGGCGAACCGCCTCTATTCTAACCGAAGGTTACACGCGACGTATCTATCTATACGTACCTACATATTATGTATGTATTATAGAGCACGCTTTGTCTAGCGCGTTGTCTGTACAAAAGCCATTAACTTGAGTTTACAACTTTACTTCATGACATCGTTTGTTTCTCCTTTGTGTCCAGTGAACGAAGTGACATGGCGGCCGATAAGGAAACTATAACTAATTACAAAATTACAAAAATAATTAATTGTCTTTTTGCTCGACTACCGAAGTCAAGGAATATAATATAATATATATGTATTTATGTATGTCTATTTCTTTGGCACGCTCTTTAGCCTAAATGGCTTCATAGATTTTAACATAATAATGAGTATTATTAGATTTGTTTTAATTGTGGACGTGACAAGGGGTATATAATATTGCAATGTAGCGTCGCTGTCGACACGAAAAAGAAATAGGTCTTCTTTTTAGTTTGTTTTAGGGTTTTTGGTTGTTTAATAATGTATTTTGCTTGTTAACATTTAATTCTTTGTACTTTATTGAGGGATAAATAATTCTCAGAGTGATATTTACACAAAGAAATAAAATTTTGTTTTTTTAATAAAACTGCATTAAGTATCGTCTGCTTGTAAAAAAGCCGGTTTTCCAATTGACTTTGATTTGACAGTTATCCGCGACGTAAAGCTCACAATACCCAAAGCTAACAGAATTGCGCAGATAATATACAAAAAACCACAGCAAAAAACTTACCGCTCATTACAAAATGTCACTCAATTTTAAGTAACTCTTACATCCCAGTCGCAGTCATTTTGACGTAAAATTTAAACAGAAATACTCGTACTTTTGAATTTAACTTACTTGTATGTAATAATTGTAAATACCTATTTTTGTAATAAATATAATCACTACATAGTATAAAACAAAGTCGCTTCTCGCTGTCTGTCCCTATGTTTGCTTAGATCTTTGAAACTACGCAACGGATTTTGATGCGGTTTTTTTTATAGATAGAGTGATTCAAGAGGAAGGTTTATATGTATAATACGTGCAAAATATAGTAGAGAATCACTAGTAATTTTAGAGATTTCTAATGTAATGCAGGGAGATAGCGTTTGCGTCAGTACTGGCCGAGGGCCGCCGGCCTCTAAAGAAAACAATGACCATGTTTGTATTGTCTAATGACGAAAAAGCTGTGAACGTTGTTTAAAAAGACATTATGTAGTATATTTAGTATCAGCATAATACCCGAAGCCGGGGCGGATAATTATAATTTTACAAATAAATTTAGCTTTAAGTACTGTTTTAATTGTACTTAAAGCTAAACTGTACTTACAGCTTAAATTGCTATGCTATGCCCGATTGGGTAGACTGTTGGAACTAAATTTATATATATACATCAATGTACTACACAGTTATCTATCTCTGTCGTCTAAGTAGCTTCACGCCTTTTTCTTCGTAGGTTTTTCTCCAAAGTATATTATAATATACACGGTTTGTTAGCTATCTTACTTTGTAACATTACAGAGGACTTGCCAATTACTGAGCCCAATTTTATACTCTCATCAAGGAAACCCAATATTATTTTACCCACCAATCAATAAATCGTGGCAATACATACACAGAACAATCTAAATAATAACTTTTTTAAGATTAACTTAAAATTAATGAACTAAACGAAGGGGTATTTGGGCTGCCGGTGCTCTCACCCACCGAGCGAAACACTTAAGCATGAAAACTAATAATCTTACGTAGATCTTCTATGAGAGGATAGTACTGCCATGGTCCATTCATGCTGAAACCAGCGTGGATCTACTACTGTTAACCAGCGTGGATCTACAGCTGTTAAACCATTAAGTTGAACCGTTTTTAAATTTGCCAATTATTCGTGATATAATATGTTATCACTTGAATTCGTTCTAGAGCAACAGAACACCGCGAATGTCTCTGAACAGTTTACGACTATCTCATATTTCAGGTGCTTTATGAAGGCATACGAACACCTCAGGGTATAAACATTATTTATGAGGTTTTAACTAGATGTCATTTTATTGGATTTATTACAGTAAGTAAGGCCTTTTTCAAAAATATATAAGATTATAAGCAACGGTTTAAGACTAAATAAAAAGGCAAAAACAATATAATGAGACTGAGAAACTTACAGACACTCATTTATACCCATTAAATACTTTCCTTAGACAAAAAATTTAAGTGCACGTCCTGGGACCTAAGTCTGCTATCACAATAGTGTCAGAATGGTCGATCATTGATCTCTTATTGGTTGGTTTTGACAAGTTGTGATAGCAGACTTAGGCCCCTGATTTCGTCACGATATTTTTATTTACCTATACGTAATGTTGCGTTTAACTTACAGTATACAGTATAGAGAACTTTAAATAAGTCACATTAGTACGTACGCACAAGTACATAAGTAACAGGTACGAGTTTGCTGAGCTGGACACTCTTAAAGTCAAAGGCATTTACTCATTTGCGTTAATTGAATTAACACTTATACGTTAAATACGTTTAAATTACAAAATTTCAATTGCCAATTAACCTACAATCAGTTCGCTGACGTAGGGTAGCGCCATAAGAAGAACTGGCAAGAAACTCAGGCTACTCTTTTTAATCGCCTGATTATTACAATTTCTTTTAAGTTATAAAATTTCAATTATCATGCAATGTGAAGCAGGCAATACACTTAACACACTAAGACTTATGGTGCGACGTAGTAGGTACCAGCCCTATTTTATTATCAAGTTCTTCTCACTCAATTGTGTGAACTCTGAATGAAACTCAATGTCCTTTATAACAAAATAATGTTCCTTCTTTTTAGATGTTTTCGAACCCTCAATACCGTACAAAGACTACATCATTTAACTTTCTAAAATAATACCACTTCCATGACGTAATACGGAGGTTTTATTAATATTTCGGCTCAATAAAATAAAGGTATAATAAATAAAGGCTGTGACATTCCGAGCATGAGAGAATCGTGACCTTTAAGTATTTGTACAACAGTATCTCCCTGATCTACTTGCGGCTCATTGTGTGCAACTTTCTTTCATTTATTATGTTTTAATGTCATTATTTTTTATGTACAAATTTTGGGGTTTTGGATTTCTGTACTTGCGGCATTTGAAATTGATTCTAGTGAAAAATATACCATATACCGCTAGGTGAAAATATAAAAGTAACTTGTTTTGTTACTGTGTACGCAGAGGGTTCGATCTCCGGGTCGGGTATAGTTATATTGAGTTTCTCTGCTGAGAAATTCTCAGTATTAGCCAGGAGTCTGGAATTGTACCCGATACATGGTAACAGGCTCTCAAAATTAAAATGGCGAAATGTAGGTGATTAAACACTTCTGCTTACCTCATCAGGGATAAAAGATAAAAGGTGTGAAGCTATGTATGTATTTTTCGCTTGTTTCTTTGTCTTACCTATTACTGAATGCAATTATGGTAGTAAATCTTTGCTGGTTTAAAGCATTCAGAGAAAGTACCCTCTCACAGAATATAGGTACGTGTAAAATATTATAATACCCACTATTGCATTTCGTTCGATGAATAAGAAGTCCAATTACATTTCGGACCTCATCCTTTTTTTTAACTTCCCTCATCCCCTTCACCCATCACAATCTGCAAGTACTTGATTGTGTTTCATTCGCATTATTTCAGCTCGTCTGCCACTATAGGTACTAAGAAAAAAAGATCTTCAAAAAAAAGATCCTACTTATGTTTGTTTGCCACCGAAGCGCTCGACACTTAAAAGTATACCTATCACAAAATATTAAAAATAAAAATATTCTAACGGATGTTACTATAAAATAATATACTATAATATAATACCTTACACAAAATACATATTATATCAAAATGCCTCTGACCGTTGTCTATCTGCGATTTGAATTAATATCGAAAAACAGCTTTTATGTCTGCGCGTTGATGTCTTTTGTACGGTTGCATACGGTAATTGTTAAGTTACACTATGAATATGTAATTAGACAATTTAATGTTTATTGTTTGTCAATTTGAAATGATTGTTACTTTATTCAATTGTTACTTAATGTACTGGAAAGTAAGATAGAAGCCAAATACCAGCTCGACCCACTTGACTCCCTCCAACGGCGACCTATTCGAATCGTAGTCATTGAAGCAGCAGCGGAGGGACTTTGGCTCTCAATGCGTGCTCTATTTTATGTTTTACGAAGAGTGCTCTGAGGAACTGTTTAACTTGGTGGCACCGTCTCCTTTCTATCATTGCAGCAAGGTTCATCCATATTACCTGAACACGATCTCGTCTAGCACGGTTCGTTTCCAGAGTTCACTCATCCCACGTTCGTGCAGGCTCTGGAACGAACTGTCAGCTGCGGTGTTTACCGAGCGCTATGACATAACCTCGTTTGACGAAATCAAACGAGGTTTAAATAGAGCATTAATATTACGGTAGACAGCGGCTTCGTTCGTCCATGAGCGACAGTTGCCACTTCTTATGAGATGGGCTGTTGGCTTGCCTGTAGGCATAATAAAACCTATCATAGTCATACTACTTCTATCTCTGTCACTTTTAAATGTCTTTGGCATAAAAGAGACCAAAAAAAATTAGAAATATAAGTTGGACTGGAGAATGGAGGACAGCGTTTGCCCAGCAGTGATACAGGCTAGTGGCACTTCCTGTATAACACGTTTGTATGTACAATATATTTATATCTACACTATTATTTAAAAAGGAAGAGTTTGTTTGTTTGTTTGAACGCGCTAATCTCAGGAACTACCAGTTGGATATTAATATTTTTTTCGCGCATGATAGCCATGTCTCTGAGGAAGGTTATAGGCTATGTAAAATCACGCTACTGGCGACGGGAGCAAAGCAGTGCCACATAGACGCAGGTGAAACCGCGCCGCGGAAAGCTAGTATTGTATAATCCTCCAAACAAACAAAGTACAAACTCTTTCACTTTATATATTAGTATAAATTGTATGATGTTTTAAGAAACATAGATAAACGAATATTGAACTAAAAAATGCTCGTGTTACTTGTAATATTATTTGCAATAAAATCTCGATTTTATAGCGACAAAATTGTGAATTCTGTTCGCTTTCACACTAAGTAAGATTAATGTTTCTACCCCATTTATACACGGCAACTGAAAACCGAAGAAATTCACTCCATAATACATCAAACGAATATCAACTTAAAACCTTTAGGGGTAAAGTAAGAATTCGTTTGACAGAAAGTATATAAAATGTCACAAGTGTAATCCGAATGAATTTAAATTTGAACTGTATGTAATATTAATAAGGCTGACAATCGTATAGTCAGTTTTTTTTATGTAGTGTTTGCTGACTTTACAAGTTTTGGTATTAATATTTATTATGGTTCACTAAACCTATGATCAACGGTTGGATACTAATTGTGATGTATAGTACTGTAATATGATTTGTTACATGTTTTTGTACCAAAAACTTCTTAGTGATAATGCTTTGTCGCCCACAGTAGATGCATCTTTGTATGGCAATTTCGATCTAGTGTTTATTGCAATAAAGTTAAAAATCGTGAGTGTTTATATTATATTTATGTATTAACCCTTCGATAATCAATGATGATTTATCAAATCATACCACAACAATCACACAACGCCATCTAGACCCAAAGTAAGCATATATTATAGCTTGTGTTATTGGTTCTAGAATATGGATATACGTACTTATATACTTTTTTTTGTAAATACATACATATATACATAGAAACACCCAGACCCATGCAAATAGACATGTTTATGCACACAAATATTTGCACTGAGCGGGAATCGAACCCGCGACCTCTGCGTCGCAGTCTATATACGCCACGGAACCACAGAGTAATTTTCCTTTAGAGAATTGATATTAATTTTAGCTTGATAACAACATGGATTTCTGAAAAAATAGAGCCTTTGTGGTAGACAAAACAAAGTGATCTACAAGGACATTGTTTTTATGGTACCTAAAGTATCGTGAGGATATAAGTTTTAAATCACTAAAAACGGAGTGATTGATTATCTAAACATATTTGAACCTTGAAACACTAAACGAATAATATTTTATGTTCGCCCTAATTCTTAGAAACGGTAGAGTCGCTACTCATTCATATACAGTTGAGACATGGTACTATAAAGGCTAGTCTACACAGTGCTACTAAATATACTGCGGCAGTTTGCCATTACATTTGTAAAGCGTCCATTCTTTCCTTGTGATCCCTGAAATTATGATGATAGTGTAGAAAAGACACAAGATTCGCATAATTTGTGTGATTTTCGACGTTAGTAGTTCCACTCTGGTTTCAGCATGAATGGGCAGAATCGACCAGAGAAGTACTATTACCCTTTCATAGAAGATCGTAGGAGTATTACAATTGCGCTTCGTTCAGTGAGTGAGAGTGCCAAAGGCCCAATTTTTCCCCTCTTTACCCCACTCCCTTCACGGTAGGCAGCGGCTCCGCAGAGTCCCTTGTGTTGCAGGAATAATGCTAGGGACTCTGCGTCGTCCATGAGCGACAATTACCACTTACCATCACGGGAGCTGTTTATTCGTCTGCCACTGTCGGCAATAAAAATTATAATGATAGTGTAGACAAGTTACAAGATTCACATACCTTACCTTTACTAATATACAAAGCGGCAGAATTTGTAGCCCAGTTCTCGGGGAAGGTTATGACTATGTAACGTCACGCTACTGGCGGCGGGAGCAGAGCAGTAAGCAAATACGCGGGTAAAACCACGCCGCAGAAAGTAATTTATTCAAAATTAGAATTTTGTGTTCTGTGTTGCAACGTAATATGTAGTATTAAGCAACAACAAACACTCAGCCTCAACATACACATAAGCGACTACTGCCTCAACATTTTTTTTTTTTTTATATTAGCCTACCAAAGTGACTCCACCCCGCCTGATGGTAAGCAGTCAGTGGAATCCAGAAGTGGTGGCCACCATACCAAAAGCCATAGTCTTAAACTGCTGGTATGGTGGCCTACACTATGGCGGCTGGGAAAGGGGGTTAGGGGAAAGGGAGGAAGTTGGGCTTACGGCGCTCTCACTCACCGAGCGAAACGCAGTAGTACGGATACTACTACTCTTACGTCGATCTTCTATGAGAGGGTAGTACTTCCCCGGACGATCCGGCCCATTCATGCTGAAACCAGCGTGGATCTACTACCTACAACATACACATAATAAGCACTAGTGTGACTTATTCTTTATATCTTCACATTTTGTCATAGCACGTGCGTGTCGTGATACACGGAACAGAACACACGTGACATGTTCCGGGCGATTTATGTTCCTCTGCTAACACTTTCATGCAACGCTGGACAAAGTCGCGCCTAATATGGCTGACTTTTCATTGTTATGTGTGTTGCTGATTTTATCAGTTTTAGGATTTTGACGAATGTTAGAACTACGTATATTAATGCCAAATCTTAAACAATTTCTTGAGGACGACCAAACACGGGGTTCGATTCTCACACGGAACAAAATTTTCTAGAAATTTATAACAAGTCTTATTTATGTCGGTTAAATATATGTTTGTAAAGTAACCTACAACACAGAGTTTGTTACCTAGCTCTAGAATAGTCTTTTTAAACACTATTGTGCTGTAACTCACTGCTCATTCTAAAGCATTAAATGCTAACCGTTGTTTTGAGAATAAAAGTAAGTAAGTACAATCTCTGGTACTAAACTTCTTTCCAACAAATTACATCGCATCAATTTCAATAACGTTTTCTTAGAATCGAGACTCGAAACAAATGCCAAATAAAAGAAAACAACTTACGACTTTCATCGTAGTTTATTTTTGCTTCACGTTTCCTAAAGTTCCGAACATTTTTTAGCGTTCGTGTTCTCGAGGGCATTGCGTATGGGCCCTAAAACGACAAACAAAAATACTACGGCTTAAAAAGTCACTTTAAAAGAAAATTATGTGCATGTTTTGTGAATAAATGTGCTTGAAATTATCTATAATGTTTAACTTGGTAAATAGAATACACACATTGGGTTTTTTAGCTCGAAGGGATAAGTAGAGGTATCACAGAGGTACAACACCTAAGTGTTGAGCAAGCCTGCAATTTACCGGTTATAATGCCAGACTCAGGGCTAATACCACTAAACACTTGAGGCAGTCAGTGTCTTTAACATAAATAGTATTTATACAATTTTCTTTGTACAATTGTACATTGTACTTAAGCTTATACAATTATACATTTGATGTAAACACAACAATTAAACAGCACTGTCTAGACCCAAAGAAGTATATATTATAGCTTGTTATAGAGTTTCTAAAATACGGAATATAATCCTACTAATATTATAAATGCGAAAGGTTGTGTATGTGTGTGTGTGTGTGTGTGTGTGTGTGTGTGTGTGTGTTATCATTAAGCGCCTAAACCTAAACGGCTAAACCTATTTTTATGAAAATTGATATGTGGATAGATTCGAAGCCGAAAACGGACAAAGGCTACCCCGAAAATCTGACTGATTCCCGAGGGATACAAAATATACTTTATACGAAGCCATGGGGCGCAGCTAGTTTTACTATAATTACTAGTTATGTAATTCAAAATTTTCGTTAAATCTGTGATATTTGAAGACTACAACTTCATTTGCTAAACAGGTTGCTTGGACAACCGCGTCTGTCTCTCAGTAACAAGCTTCCGTCTTACAAAGTCTTTGTAAAGCCATCCCGGACCTACGGCATAGAGCTTTGGGGATCGGCAAGTAATTCAATACAGAGATTCAGCCGGAATTTTCCAAATATTCTTTAGAGAAAACTGTTTTATAAGAAATAGAATAACACACGAATATAAATATGTCCTTCCTCTTAGTAGAAGCTTTCTAATTTCAGCATAAACGGGTTAGAAATTTTTTGAGAAATACATTCACTGTTAGAAAGGACGACGGACAGACGACGAGATGTTGAGACATTTTCCTGACCAAAATTTATTCCTTACTAGCTTTCCGCGGCGCGGTTTCACTCGCGTCTTTACTTTTTAACTCTGCTCCCATTGCCAGTAGTGTGATGTTACATATTACTTTCCTCGAGAACTGGGCTATCATACACAAAAAGAATTTTCAAATTCGACAGGCAGTTACAGAGATTAGCGCAATTAAACAAATAAACTCTGCTGCTTTATATAATAGTAATAGTTCCGAATTTCTTCCGCAAAATAAAAAGATTAATCAAGCATTAGTTAACTGCTTTTTATGTTATTCTTTCAGCTTTTGGAAGAACTTTTGAGTTTCAAAACTTGTTATATATGAACGTTGGAAGTAAAAAGCCCTGTAAATATAAATAACTTAGTAAGAAGCAAGATATTGTTTAAAGCCCTTGAGCAGAATTTTGGGTTGTGATTCATAATTTTTCCATTAGGATAATGCGTCGTGGGCATTTTTTGGGGTTCGCATCTCTACGGCGTCGTAAGGAACACGACCATACTAACACTTTACACGAGGTTAGGTTATATGGACTTTGGGATTCAATGTTTTCTTACACACTATCCAAAAAATATGCAGTAAGTGAACTTCATTACAGGAATGATGAATCTTTTTCGTTGCCGCAACACGCATCGGCATGTTTATGTTTCTTTAGCGTTGTTCTTGCAACGCTAAGAACACAACCATATCTTAAGGCTACGGTAATTACTTCAAGTCATTACGTTATGTTTGTACGCCACCTAAATACTATAAGTAAAGAAAGAAACTTACAAAGATATTGTGCGTACTTTTAATTCAAATAGAACTTGAATTAACGTGAATACTATTAAATTCACGGTTTCAGGATGAATGGGAGCGACGCCATGGAAATTACACCTGTCATAAAATATGTATAATGTAAAGTATTAGTATCTTAGTTTAACAGACGACTCGTTACCAGTATTAAAATATTAAAAAAGAATCGATTTTACTATTCATTGTGGCAAACATAAACATAAATTACGTCCATAATTATCAAGTACACAATTATTTACCATGTGCATAATGGTACACAATACAGTGCTTTAGAAGTGATTAGTGGATATGGTATAGCCTGAGGGTGGTGCGTTATGACCGTTCTCGGTATTGGAACTTTAAAAACTATGAACTTATGACCGTTCTCGGTATGGGAAGGTTTAATACCCATCAGTAAAAGGAATTGAGTAAATTCTAGAAGACTTTATACACGAGAATAAAGTTGAAGATAATCATAATGAGAAACAAAATTTCGAGAAGGGAATATTAAATAGCCCTCAATTGTAATATGATATTATAGTTTTGTTATATGCAAAAGAAATTTACTCAAAGTTGGTAAAGACTATACATAATAAATTTTATATCTGGACCACTCTAGACCACAAGATAATATGTAAACTGTCACTAATTAAATATACTTTAGCTACTCGAAGCGCTTTGTAATATAATGTTCCAAACAGGTTATCCTACTTAATAGAACCGATCTGATTTTCTATAAATATTCAACAAAATTACGTACATAAAATGTTTTGATTTTTATTATTGGGTTCATTGTTGTCATCAGGTTGAAGTGCTTGTTCATTTAAGCTTTTGCATTTATTTCCAACAATCTGTTAATTTAAAAAACACTTTGTTCTAAATATCGACAAATATGTTACGCTCATGCCTTCTCTATATGAGAAAAGGCTTGTCTTTGCAGTAGTGTAATAGCAAGACTAAAAAGCTATTATTCGTAATTATATTATCAAGTTAGTTGTTTTCAAGTATCACATAGGTATACAAGTATTTTTCTAGATACAAAACTAGCTAAACCAAATATAGCAAGTGCGGACTACATGTCAAAATACATCTATGAAACAAAAACCTAAAACAGAAAGTCTTTCTATTCAAAACTTACAAAAGCTACATCAAATTTTCAAAACATCAACACGTTTTAATGTTTTGTTGACTGTTGAAACCAAAACACGTGTGAGTAAAGCGGCTTTATAAACAAATGAGTATAATCCTATCGGAGGATACTATTAACCTGAGATTAGGTTAAAAGTTTTTAAACAACCAGTAAGCCGATTTTACTCGTCCGTTCGGTATTAACCCATGTATTGTGAACCACGCTTAATTTTGGTTTGGGCGCAACTTAATATTAGTAGGCCACTTTTTTATTGAGTATCAGACGTTCTAGTGACAATATTAAACAGTATTTAAGTGATTTATAGTCATACTCGTAGATATGAATGATAGTTTAATGTTGACGTATTTAGTGGAAGTATCAAATTTATTTAACTGGCTTTTTAAATTAAACCAACTTTCGCCTTTGGCATAGACTGTTAGTGTTATTAAATTAACGATCTCTTAAAACAGAACAAACAAATACATTTTTCATTTTTCATCATAATAACAGCCAAAAGTCTTCCATTGCTGGACGTACACATTCTTTATTCAGATCAATAATAATATTATATAGTAAGACTAGACTTCTAGATGTCTCTTATGTATTACGTACGAGTGTAACGATGTTTTAAAATAAATAAGCGCTTTTCAATTGCTCTTCAAATAAGTATACAAATTATTATGCGAAACAAATATGGATTAAAAAAAGACTACTATAATATTCAGTGTTATATTTACTGTATAATATTCTAATTATCTCTGCATTCTCAAACAAACCACCTAGCAAATAGCATTTTTTATCGCGATCACATAATTAAGTGACCACAAACTGCCATGTCTCCGACCACAAAATAAGAGAACAATAGACCCAACCACAATGTGTTATTGATAGGTCTCGCGGTGAAAGTTGGGACCACAGTGATCTACTAACCTTTATCAGTATGAGCTTCACTTTACTTTCATTAAACACTATCTTTCCACGGCGCGCTTTCTTCCGTGTCTTTGCTTACTTCTCGGCTCCTGTCGCCAGTAGCGTAATGTTACATAGCCTATAACCTTCCTCTAGAACTAGGCTATCATATGAAAAAAAAATGATTGAATTCCGACTTGAAGTTCCAGAGATTAACGCGTTCAAACAAACAAACAAACAAACTCTTTCACTTTATATATAAGTACAGATTTACATACATTTGTCTATCAAATTGTAGACGTGACTAAAATGATTATATTAGCGTTGTGCATGGCGTAACTGCTGTCAAAAAGATGTAGTGTCATTTCATTATTGTGATAATTTTATTGATTTAAAATAATGCATAATTTTCTTTTTTTGATTATTTTACGAGTAGGTATCTAGAGCGATTCATCAAGTCATATAAAAATAAATTCAAAAACAATATCCTTCACGTCAAGGGGAATCAAGAATATGACGTAACTATTTAACACACGAGGAATAACACAGACCTTTTTTACAACAAAAAATAAAAGTCTCAACCGCATGGGTAAATCAAGGCATCAACTAGCCGTAATAACATGGTAGGTAAACAGCTTATAAAATGTCAATTAATTAGTTGGCTTGCAGTTTTCGTGGGCCTACCATTTATGACCTGGATTCAGCTCCCATGAGCGGTCGGTGCGGTCGGAGCGGTCGGTGCGGTTTTATTTTGACTCAATACTTTACTTTTACTACCCGACTGACCTCCGGACGAGTAAACGAGAAAAAAATATTGAAGGGCTCTGTAGAAGTATACTCGACTGACGAACGCGTTTAAGGATGCTGTTTTGTTTTATCTTTTTTGGTTTTTTAATGTTTTATAGATAAAATTGGTCTTTTTTGTTTGTGAATTATTAAAAAGATTTATAATGTAACCAATGGGTACTGCCCCAACTAAACGATTATTTTTTATGTGGACAAAAATTGCCAAAAATCATACTGTAGCTTTGACGGCAGAGTGGACAAAGTTTATCTGATCGTAAGATTTACTAGGTACCTAACTTGCACACAATAATAAAGTTAAAACACGCACGTTTTCATATTAAGACATTAATTCTTATATGCACGAAATCGTGATCCTTACAGCAAATGGTACTTACTTTAGTTACTCTAGTTTTAACAAAAATCTCCTTCTTTCCGAATCTCATTTTTATTTACATCTTTCTCACTTAGTGCAACAGTATACTCTCAGTATGTTTTGTAACAGAGTTTTAAAGAAATTAATACAAAAAGTTGCAAAAGAACCTTCTTTTTTATTTCTAGACAAGGGTAAAGCTAGCAAAAAAAGTAATGGATGAGGGCAGCTCAGGTCTGGTTACACTGAATGACGCTTATGAAAAACTTGAAGATCTGCCGGCGGATTTCTTGAATTTAATAAAGTCGTGATAGAGCAGGAGTTCAGTGCAGTGTCTAAAATTGTGTCTTGGCAATAACTTTACCTATTTCTGAATACACTTATTGTTTGGTACTCATATATTTGTACCTAAAAAGACCTAAAAAATTATCTCAGCGATTACATTCAGGCTGTAGTCGTCAGTCGGGTATGCGCATAGCAACGGTTGGTGCTCGGCGGAGGGAGGCGGCGCGCCTACCTGCGCAGACGCTCCCCAAAACGAACAAGAGCGCGCATTCCTGCCTCGACGCCTGCGCCCGCGCACCCACCCGCGCCCCGCAACACCAGGGGTACCACCCTATATATATGTATCTATATTTTAATCATAATATAAGTATTTATATTAATTTATATCTTTAAATAATAAGGTTTATTTCGTTCGATCATTATATTTTCTCTAGTTAACACAAGTCTAGACTTTACGAGTATACGTAATTAAATTGTAACATCTCTATATTTCTGATAGAAAAATTTAAAAGAACCTAATATTTTACTACTTAGATTTTTCTTTATAATCGAACAACAAGTGGAAACCTTGCAATAATTACTATCATCCTGTCTGAAACTTATCTCCAAAAAACGTTTCTCTGCCGAATGAGCTACTGACATAATGTTTCGATTATTACTTTATGAGTCATTCAAGTCCTCTTTTCTGAACGTATACAGTTCTTTAACCATCTCA
This sequence comes from Parascotia fuliginaria, assembly GCA_963082885.1. Lineage (NCBI taxonomy): Eukaryota > Metazoa > Arthropoda > Insecta > Lepidoptera > Erebidae > Parascotia > Parascotia fuliginaria. Next base: position 20,493,021 of record OY720172.1, read on the forward strand.
ATTTCATCTTCGCTAAATTAACTAATAAAATAAACTTAAAAGGCTTAATCAATACCAATTAATCGAATATATTTAAAAAACGTTGCTCCCATCAACATTCCAATATAATTATCACTTGTTAATTACATAGCAGTAATCGTTTCAGTAATAAATATAAATAAAGTGGCAAAATTAAGTTATATATCATCTGTATTAATATCCATAAATGGCAAAGCAAAGTTGTTGTATTCTTTTGTACGTTTGTCCGCTAACTTCTCCTAAAAAACGAATGTCGATACGGTTTTCACTCTCATTTAGAGCATTTATGTCAGCATGCTGTTGAATTATTCTTTAATTTATCGGGCATCCCGCCATTTCTCTCGTTCTAGAGCCAACTCCTTAACCCCCTTATACGACGTGGCATCAGCACTTTTCTTTATTTGACTTATAATTATAGCTTATCCGTGCTCTTCTCCTACCTCGTCTTCCTTCTATCTTCCCCTCAATGATATTTTTTATAAAGCTGTCATGTCGTATAATGAGGCCAATTATCCATAATCTGTTCATATTGTAGTAGACAAAATCTAGTCTCATCTCAGTTTTTTTTTGTAAAAATATATTAGTACACTCGGACGGATTGCTATCCGTCTATGCTATCTATATTATATATAAAAATAATCGCTGAATGTGTAGCTAAGCGCAAAAAGTACAAGGAATATTATAAAAAAAAGTACAAAATTTATAAAATTGCCTGAAAAAAAAAAACACTTTTCTATATTCCCATACAAAAGTATCTTAAGATATCCCAAAATGTTTAAAAAAAATTCCACCTGTGCGAAGCCGAGGCGGGCCGCTAGTATACAATAAAATAATTTAACACATACAGCTTATCTGCTCTGTTCGTTAACGAAATTAATTTAACTATATGTATACCTAACTATGAAAAATGGTAATTAAGCGGAACTGCTTTGATGTTCGTACTAATCTAATACATAGAGGTTTTAGGTTTGATCAGTAGTTATTCGCCCAGTCTTTACTCGGTCAATAGCAACAGGTAGCCTGTACAACATACTGGCAAAACGTGGGCCTTTTACAACTCTGCCTATCATTTACGAGAAAAAGCTTGTAGCTATGTAGAATGCTAATTAAATCTAATTGTATATCAATTACAGTAATTATATGACTGTAAGTCTGAGACTCCAAAAAAGGAAAAAATATGTTTGTAAACGGATTCTGGTTAATCGTTAATTTTTTAAGGTAAACAAATTAAATACTTAAGATTTTACTAGATGCCAACTTAATTAAATTTGAAGTGTGTATATGGAAATGTCACATGGCTTGTTTAGTCTTGTGGATATAATTTGTGTTTGAGTTTCTTTTGATTTCATGCGGCAGTACAGAACATATACTATTATGTTATCTATGTCTCTGTCTTGTACAGGCCAAATAACATACGAATATTACTCGTAATTATTATATATCTACACTTAATCAAGAAAATTAACTATTGGCGAATTAATTTTGTCTACTTTTCAAAGCTAGGTATACCTTAAGCATTTAAGAATAATACCTACTATACTCCGCAACAATAAAGATGTAGCTTATTATTTCTGTGCACTAGTAAACATTGTCAAAAACAACAAACCAATTCAAATGGTTTATTAAACAGTAAATAAATATACAAAACAATCTTAATCAAAATCCTAAAACTGACCACAACGATAATTCTTTCGTACCAGCCCTACGTAGGTCCTCATCCCCTGCATCCCGACACAATGCGGACCTGTTGCCTTCCCCTTCCCCCCGCACCTCGGTCTACCCCCCGCCGGCCACTGGCACATTGCATCGTATAAATAATTCAAAGCCTCCGCTCGATTAATTCGTGGTCGGTACCGATTCAACTGTCAATTAATGTGGTAACATCGCTTTCCTGTCCAGAACGTCGTACTACAAGGAGCCAGTGTGATAGATAACAAATCAATTAAACAGACAAAGTCTCTTTAAATAAATATTTTTGTTTTTATACATCGCGGTCTAACGAAATTTGTCTGAAAATATCGTGATAAAAGATATTTTAATAGTAATTCTGCAGTTATGAAGAGACTACCCACCTATACACCTTTTTTACAGAACAATCCGATTTATGAGTACAAACCTTCATTGTAGATAAGTCTTGTTCATCGCATCACACGCAATGTTGTTTGTAAGTATTTCTCTTTGTATAGAAATTATACGGGGTGCGATACACTGAAAACGAATTCACGCGCGGTGTAGATGTTCCCTCACCACGCACCCCGCAGCGTAGTACAGGGCAGTGTGTGATCGATTAGCTCCTATTAAAATTTCGTGGTTGATATAATACATACTCGCAAATTGGGACGAATTATAAACGTATCTTAAATCCCTTAACGTTATAAATCATAAGTAAGATAGGGGCTAGAAACAATAAAGATTCTACTGCCCTTCCTCAAGTAAACAAATGTTGGCTCTACTCTTTTTTTTTAATTATCGCAAAGGAGTTTAACACAGTATAGTGTTGAAAACTCAAGACTACTGAGTCGAAAATTATTAGGGTTATCATCAATAAATAAAATGACATTTTTATAACGTATTTTCGTAAATAATCTGTCAAACATAGGCAATTAATATCCTCATCGTAAAACCAGAACATTGGCAAAAATAAACAATAGACAAATAAATTCAGTATTATCATTGAATCTAAGTACAAAGATAAGAATATCTTTTTGCAGAGTAAACGTAAAATGAAGTAATGCAGATAAGAGAAAAAGAATACGTCGTGTAAGTTCGTTAGTGAACTGCGGAGATAGTCTACTAATTGCGAACAAGCCACAAGTAAACCTGTTTGTATTACACCGTAAATTACACCCTATACGTGATAATAAATCTAGGCTCAGATCCAAAGCTTTTAAGTTAAATAGACTAGAAATTGCGACATATTCTAAGTATATCAGCATTACAAATAAACCGAAGTTGAATCGATAAATTATGCATTTTCACTTCACTACGTTTGATATATTTACCGGTTTTTGTGCTATAAATCACGATATGCCAATACAACGCATATATTAATATAGTATTTTCTATGCTACTTTTGTATCTTTTTATTCTTCGCCTTAAATAATAATCTAGTTTTTTTTATTAAAGTAACAAACAGAAATAGCATTATGAAAGACAAAACCTTGAAACTGAGCTCTAAGAAAAAAATGCGGATTCGAAAATTCAAATAATAATGTATTTTCAATGTCAGCACTACTTATCTAAATTTATATTGGTCAGGCACCATTTTTTTAGGTAGTAACTACCCTTATAAGTGAGAAAATAGGAGTCGCAAGTTTGTGTGAACATTTGTCAGTTTTGTGGTTGTGGGTGAATAGATTTAAATGGGATTCGCCTTAAAGACGGATATAATGTACAATTGCCGGACGGAGACGGGCAATATTGAATATTCTCATTCAAGCACGCATCTGAATTTTCACGCGAACGAAGTCGCGGGCAACAGCTAGTTGCTTTATAAGAAGAGTTTATTGCCTTGCCAAAATAATGTGTTTCATCTGGTCGCATGATCATAGCCCTTTTGAAATCTAAGCACAACGATTACTTACAATCGGATAGCATCGGAATTAACGGTGGACAGCTGACTTTTTTTTTTATTTTAGCCTACGGTATATACTACTAAAGTGACTTCACTCTGCCCTACAGTAAACATCCAGTAGAGTTCACCGGTTTGCATGGTAATAAAATTTATATTCGTGTATTAACACACTATACCTAAGTAAAATACAAAGTAATACACAGTAATTTTTACTCTACCATAAAAATTTCCATTCAATTCTTATTTTAGTTCATTCTCATCTAGCCTTATCCTATTTAAATACCGCGAAATAAACCGGTCAGTTCTCAGAATGGATTCTTGAGAACCACGGCTTTGGATGAATGATTCATATGAAATCCATTTAACGTATAATAAGAGCTGTAGGTATTATTTATCGAGCTCTGTGTACATTTATAGTAATTCCGCATTTAGTATTATTAGGAAACGTGTTTAAGCTAATTAGAAACGTTATTTAAAGTTATAGATGCTTCATAAGATTTGTATATTCACTAGCTGTGCCCTGTTGCTTCGCCCGCGGCAAAAATGGTATGTGTTTAACTAATGAATCTCGGAAACCAGAGTGATTTTCGGGATAAAAAGTAGCCTCTGCCCGTCCCCGGCACTGAATCTTTTTACATACCAACTTTCATCGAAATCGGTTTAGTCTTTTAGGTGCTAAGTGGTAAAAAACACAGACACATGCATACACACAAATTTTTACATTTATAATATTAATAGTATTATGCAATGTAATTAACGACTCGATTACAGATTTGAAATTCTCGGCGTTTCTTTTTTTGTGAAATGAAACAAAAGTGAAAATCGTTTCAAAACTCGTTGCGTGTAAAAACAGACAGAAGAAAACCGTAACTTGGCTTTTATACTTTATTTAGTGATAGAGTAGTACAATCGTAACATAACAACCTTGCGATTAAAAACATTGACCTGGGGCTCTACCACAACCTCTTATAGCAATCATAATATAACCATACTTTGTCTCTATCCTTGTTTTTAATGGTACAAAAAAAAAAGACAAAACACAACGTAAAATTAAAATAATACTGCTTTAAGAGATGGAGGTAGTCCTCTTGACCTTGGTAGTACTGTTTAGCTATACCAGAGGACCTAGACAAGTGTCAAAGATTTCTATTCTATTCATTGACTGGCCTGTTGGTCTAGTGGTTAGTGACCCTGACTGCTAAGCCGGAGCAGGATAAACCTTTGTGTGATGAGCATGATTGTTTGTTCTGTGTCTGGGTGTAATTTATCTATAATATGTATGTATTTACAAAAAAAAAATGTATATAAGTAGTATATCAGTTGTTTAGTACCCATAACACAAGCAAATATAATTGCTTAATTATTTACTAGATAGCGCTGTGTGAATGTGGTAGAATATTATTATTATTATTATTATTATTGAATAGATAAAAAAGTATGAAATTGACATAAAGGTTGGCGTTAGCTTATGTCCATCTAATACATTTTTTAATCTATTCTATGAATAGAATAGAAATTTTGGTCACTTGTCTCGGGCCTCAGAGGACCTAGACAAGTGGCATAATCGCTAATAGAATACAATAGAATATATTAAAAATGTATGGGATTGACATAAGCTAACGCCAAGAATCTCGTTAGCATTTATGCCACTTTTCTGGGCTATCTGGTTCGTAAATAGGCTGTAACATAATAAGAATAGATGACATTTGGTTTATATTATTTCGATGAATCACCAATGACTTTGAATTACATAACGACAAGTAAAACTTTAATTAATATAATACTCAATTAATATAATAGTCATAATTTGCGAACATAAAAAACGTGTTTAAACTTTATTATATCTTGCAGAAGATTGTCAGAATTTATATTAAAATACTATGAATAAATCATTAAAGAAAATAAAGTGCAAAGAATATTTAATTGCACAACATGTTCTGACTACACAACACATCATCATCGTGCTACCGTTTTATTTTTATTATTTTTAATTACTTAGTAATTAAAGAAACACTCACTTATACTCACACCAATACGACATTTCAGATTCGTGTATTCCTGTTTTCTGAGTTTGCTATCATGAGATATACGCGATTGTCGATTGATTGACTGGCCTGTTGGTCTAGTGGTTAGTGACCCTGACTGCTAAGCCGGAGGTCGTGGGTTCGATTCCCACCCAGGACAAACCTTTGTGTGATGACTGATGAGCATGATTGTTTGTTCTGTGTCTGGGTGTAATTTATCTATAATATGTATGTATTTACAAAAAAAAAAATGTATATAAGTAGTATATCAGTTGTTTAGTACCCATAACACAAGCAAATATAATTGCTTAATTTGGGGCTAAATGGCGCTGTGTGAATGTGGTAGAATATTATTATTATTATTATTATTGTATTATCAATTTTCTGACAACCTCAATTAATTGACATGACTAAAGTCTTCACTTAAAAAATGTTTGTCGTACAAGTTCTAATGTATTGCTAATAAAACAATATAGAAACTTAATTACACAGTAATAATGCGGTCGGGAGTAAAAAATAAATAGCTTAGAACATCTGCTTATTTTCCCGAGCAAATTACGAATAATAATGAATGAAACAGGTCATGTTATATTTATATCACGCGTGTTATAGGAGGAGACTGTTTATTTAGGAAATTTATCATAACTTAATCAATCAGTCTAAAATATACCCACTAAATGATTTCCTCATATAGAGACGGTATGAGCATTAATCACCACGCCTGCTTATGGCGGATTGCCGATTTGAAATGTATATATTTTTTTCATATTATGTACATTACAAACTTACCTCGAACATTATCGAGTTGCAATAAAAGAAAATCGTAGGAAAACATGGACTTAAAAAAATCTAAAAAGGCGATCAATGATCAATCTTCTCTATATGAGAAGAAGCCTGTGCCTTGTAGTAATTCAAACAGGCTGGTATTATAATATTTTTTATATAAACTTAGAAAATAGTAATTACTACAATACAATTTAATACAATGACGTACTCGTAGAGCTAATATTATAGGATTATTATATAATAATACTGAGGTATAATATAGAATATTTTAATATTCATGAATTGTATAGTAATCAAATCTTTAGTCTTTTGAAGAACAAAACCTAGTGTGTTATTCTTATAAGAAAATTGCATTTCATGCTAAATTATTTTCACATACAGCATGTAGTAGTAAAGGTTTTGTTAGTCATGTAATAATGAATGAATTAATGTTGTTTCAGCTATTAAACGCAGATACAAGTATATATACAAACCAACAGTACTATTAGGTACTACTTTTTCATCAAATTAATTATAGTGAAAAATCACAATTACGTTATAAAATATTTATTTTGTAATATAAAGTGGGCTGCAATATAGAATTTTGTATCTATCTATCGAAATTATATTAGCGATATTAGCTCCATAGCATTTAAATCACTCGCACTTAACTTATAAACATTTTATAAGTGTGTGCCAGAAGAATTATAAACAAAAAGTTTACATCACAGTTTACGACACAACAGATAGGCGACTCTGTTATAGGGATTCGCGATCATTCTTGTTTATTTAATTGCATCTGTAAAATGAAATCGTAGTAAACTATGAGTGGTTTGTTAAGATTTAAAAATATATAGTATATAGAACAAAAGATTCTGAAGCACTATATGACGTAGAAAACACTTAATTTGACATTATCAAAAAACTAAATATGTCAATTTTACTTTTGAGCCATTACACCCCACAACAGGGCTAAGGCCTCATGTACTCGTTTCACCTCAGTTCTAGGCTTTTCAATTAAGGTAGTATAAAAATTTAAACGTGCAAGCTGGATTTGTTTCAGCTATGTAATACTCGTCGTAGGTCGGTATAATTAGTCTTAATTATATACTAGTCCTGTACGGCGGTGTCACACGGGCATTCATGTTAACTTGTACAACGGTACTTAGTCCTGTTACTGTCACAGTTAAAATTACATTTAATAAAAAGGTAGGTCTACGTCTTTCATAAAATGTATTAACTCAAACTCATTCATTTAGATCACATAAGTGACACTTATGAAATAATGAAGTAAAAGGCTGTCAATTTATTAACAACAGTCAACTGGCTGTCAACCTGAGTTATAATTTGAAGTATCGTATACGATAACTGAAGTGTATTGAAATGACTATGTCATTACATAATAAAATGACAAGTTATCGTGTTTTACTAGCAAAATATATAACTAAAATACAAAAAGCACGTCTGCCTAAAACATCCAATTTTTTTTGTACCGACGCTACATTTATATAAATATATTTATATAATATTTTATCAGAGAATTAACTGGATTGCAACCTGTCCGTTGCTTTTCGGGAGATACGGGTACGCGCCCCCGGCACCTTAAGCCTTCATTATCGTACACGTATACATCCGCGATATGAAGTCCCCGTCTTTCCTTCCCTCTCCTGACTATAGTGGTAGGGTCTAACCTAGACCCGCACGGGTTGGTACCACAATTCTACCTATTTCGGCCGTAAAAGCAGCTCAGCTGTGTTTCGTACGAAGGGGGAAACAGCCGTTCCTGTGTTCCTATTTCTCTTCCCAATTGGGTGGCGAAGTTTTGGTGATGCTTGAGACGTGCGGTGGTAAAAGTCTTAGCCTGTTCGTTGAGCGTGACGAGTTGACGCGGGGTCCAGGGAGACCCGATGGGAATGGCTATCCGTTGGCCACCTGCCAGTCAGTAGGGGACCCGAACCCGTGTGTATCCCGCACGGGAAGCTGTCCCGCCAGCTGGCGAAGTCCCGTCTCATAGCCGTCGTGCCGGAATGGGAGACCGGAGTGAATCCCAGCGGTTGTGAGCGGAGGAGCATCGGGGGCCCTTCCGTGCCCCGCGTCAGCTTTTCACTCAACGCCCGGATTGGTCGGGTCCAACACACCGCTCTTTCTTTGGGTATCACCTTGACTTCGCCTCCCAAATTACACCTCACCCCCACTCTCTCTACAAACCATGGCCACAAGAAAAAGAAAGAACAGCGTATTTACGGCGGACACCAAATCCACATTTAAAATGGATTTCTGCAATATCAGGGGTCTTCACAGTAATCTCGACGCCGTCCATCAACACCTTGAGTCGGCGCGGCCTGCCTTGCTCTTTTTAACGGAGACGCAGATATGTACCCCGGACGATATATCGTACCTTAAATACCCCGGCTACGAGCTGGAACATGCTTTCTACCGGAAGGCTGGGGTGTGCGTTTTCGTACGTGGTGATATCTGCTGTTGCCGCCTTCGGGCCCTCGAACGCCGGGACCTATCAATATTATTGCTGCGGGTAGACCATGGGGGTCTTACCCGAATCTACTCGTTCCTTTACAGGTCTCCGGCCAGTGATATGGGAGTCACCCAAATAACCGAGAACGTCCAAGGGGGGATTGACCAAATATTGGAACAGCATCCGTCTGCGGAGGTGGTGGTCCTAGGTGACTTCAACGTTCACCATAAAGAATGGCTGGGGTCCCGGACCACTGACCTCCCGGGCAGAACTGTCTTCAATATGGCCTCGGCCTATGGCCTCTCTCAACTGGTAATGCAGCCCACCCGCATTCCAGACGTAGAGGGTCATGAACCTTCTTTGTTGGATCTTCTGCTGACTACTCACCCAAACGGCTATGGGGTAGTGGTCGATGCTCCACTCGGATCATCTGACCACTGCCTTATCCGTAGTAAAGCCCCTGTTGTGAGACCCGATCGCTTTTCGGCAACCGGGTCTCGCAGAGTCTGGTGATATAGCTCAGCAGATTGGGATGGCTTCGTGAATTTTTTGCGTCCTACCCATGGAAGCGGCTTTGCTTCTCCTCCGGAAATCCCGACACATGTGCGGACTGCATTACCGATACGGTGCTTCAGGGGATGGAATTATTCATTCCAAACGCAAAAATCCCGGTCGGCGGTCGCAGTCGCCCCTGGTTTAACAAAACCTGCAGGCAGGCGACGCACCTTAAGCAGTCCGCATATAGGGCCTGGAACAGTGCTAGGCAACGCCAGGACCGCGGGTCAGGGAAGAGAAGCGTAAGTTCAATGCCGCTTCCAGATTCAACAAGAAGGTTATCTCTGAGGCCAAAGCAGAACACGTTGCCAGAATTGGCGAGAGGCTAGAAAGCTATCCTTCAGGGAGCCGTGCATTCTGGTCTCTCGCCAAGGCTGCCCAAGGCAACTTCTGCTCATCCAATCTCCCACCACTGCGCAAACAAGACGACATACTGGTCCATAGTGCAAAGGAAAAGGCTGACACTTTAGGCCAATTCTTTGCCTCGAACTCGACTCTAGACGACGGGGGAGTCACACCACCCAACATCTCGCGGTGTGAAAGCTCAATGCCGGAAATCCGCATCACTCAACGCGCGATCAGGCGAGAGCTCAGGCTCCTAGATGTCCACAAGTCGAGTGGACCAGATGGCGTCCCCGCAGTGGTTCTGAAGACGTGCGCCCCTGAGTTGACTCCCGTTTTAACGCGCCTTTATCGTCCCTCATATAACGCTAATAGGATTCTATCTTCGTGGAAGGTAGCTAACCACCCGATCCCTGAAAAGGGTGACCGGTCGGACCCGTCAAACTACAGACCGATAGCGATAACATCCTTGCTGTCCAAGGTTCTGGAACGAGTTATCAACTCCCAACTCCTGAGGTACCTTGAGGAGCACCAGCTGATAAGCGACCGCCAGTACGGTTTCCGTCACGGTCGGTCAGCTGGTGATCTTCTCGTGTACCTCACACACCGTTGGGCAGAAGCCTTGGAGGGCAAAGGTGAAGCTCTGGCTGTCAGCCTTGATATTGCCAAGGTGTTTGACAGGGTCTGGCACAAAGCACTTCTATCGAAGCTACCATCCTATGGAATCCCCGAGGGACTCTGCAGATGGATCGCCAGCTTCCTGGATGGTCGGAGCATTAAGGTCGTTGTTGATGGTGCTTGCTCCGATACCATGATGGTTAATGCTGGCGTACCACAAGGCTCAGTGCTCTCCCCAACGCTGTTTATTCTGCATATCAATGACATGTTAACCATTGAGAACATGCATTGCTATGCAGATGACAGCACGGGTGACGCGCGATACACTAGCCAACAGAATGTCCCTCGGAGCTCCGTGCATGAGAGACGGTTACAACTTGTGTCTGAAGTTGAGGGCTCTCTCGGGCGGGCTCTCGAATGGGGTGAGAAGAACTTAATTCATTTCAACCCCACGAAGACACAAGTATGCGCGTTCACTGCGAAGAAGGACCCTTTTGTTATAGCGCCTCAGTTCCAAGGAGTTTCTCTCCGTATCTCCGATGACATTGGGATCCTCGGCGTTCAAATATCCAGCAAGGTCCAATTTGGGAGTCATTTGGAAGACAAAGCCAAACTGGCGAGCAAAAAGCTGGGCGTCCTGAACAGAACCAGACGGTACTTTATGTCATCTCAACGGCTTGTGCTATACAAAGCACAAGTCTGACCGCACGTGGAGTACTGTTCTCACCTGTGGGCAGGAGCCCCCAAATACCAGCTCGACCCACTTGACTCCCTCCAACGGCGAGCTGTTCGAATCGTCGACGATCCCAATCTCACAGACAAATTGGAGTCACTGGAGCAGCGGAGGGACTTTGGCTCTCTATGCGTGCTCTATCGTATGTTTAACGGGGAGTGCTCTGAGGAACTGTTTGACTTGGTGCCATCGTCTCCTTTCTATCATCGCACCACTCGACATCGCAGCAAAGTTCATCCATACTACCTGGACACGATCTCGTCTAGCACGGTTCGTTTTCAGCGTTCATTTCTCCCACGTACGTGCAGGCTCTGGAACGAACTACCAGCTGCGGTGTTTCCCGAGCGCTATGACATGTCCTTCTTCAAACGAGGTTTAAAGAGAGCATTAATATCACGGTAAGCAGCGGCTTCGCAGAGCCCCTGGCATTGCAGAAGTCTATGAGCGACAGTTACCACTTACCAACAGGTGGGCTGTTGGCCCGTCTGCCACTGTAGGCAATAAAAAAATATATATATATACCCTATGTCACCCCCACAATTGATATCAATCTAATGACACCTCATACCTATGTTAAAATCCATTAAGCCATTTATATATATAAGGCTGTAGAGCGTGCCAAAGAAATAGACATATAGGTATATATGCATACATATATACGTTCGACAAACTTGACTTTGGTAATCGGGCAACAAGTTGGTGGACAATTTTTTTTTGTAATAATAAGAATCTAATGACACCTCATACCTATGTTAAATCAATTAAGCCATTTAGGCTGTAGAGCGGGCCAAAGAAATAGACATATAGGTATATATGCATACATAATATATATACGCTCGACAAACTTGACTTTGGTAATCGGGCAACAAGTTGGTGGACAATTTTTTTTTGTAATTACTTTTCGAAATAAAGTAACCTAGCATTGAAGATCAAAAGCTCCTTACCAAACATAAATGAAGAGTTTAAAATATGTATAAAATGTATTAATTATAAATACAAATGTATATCTAAATCATCTCATATACCTACATTTTGTGAGGTCGAAATTTCGACCGCAGGCGATACCTTGAAAACTATACACTTGATAATAAGACTGCCACTTCTTGTTTTTTGCAACACTACTAAATCTAGTAATACTAACTATATCTTTAGACTACAGGAAACGGAGACAGGTTTTAGTATTTAAACGTCGCTTGAAAAATTTATAGACTAGACTATTAGCAATCTACTTCGAGAATGAAACAGTATAATTAGCAATTTTATAAGCAGGAGTGGAGCAAATTTCTCAACTGTCCATATAGTGAAATAAAGCTTTTAGTTTGGCTCCGTTTGACAAATATGTCGAGTTTAATCCCGGAGTCGGGTCAAATGTTATATACTAAGAGAAATTTTTAGTATTTGCCCGGTAACAGTAGGCTCGCACCTAGTTAAATGCCGAGATCTAGCAAAGTGGGTGTTTAACAACTCCGTCTACCTCCACGAGAGAAAAACGCATGATGCTATATTTTTGTGTATTTAGTAAATGTTTGGGGAACATCAATTCAATTATTTTAAATCGCCGACAACAGTCGTTGTTAACAGGTTTTGTAGATTAAATTTTAATTGTTGTTCTAGACATCAATTAATGTTCTGCCATTTGAAGTCAACGATTCCAATGACTTTCTAATCTGTACAATGTTCTAAAGAATTTCTCCAGCAACTTAGTTTCTTAGATGTTTAAAAACGCTATAAAAGACGAGACGTCGGCGATCGTTAGTCTCAGTTTTATATCCATATTGACTCATAAAACTTTGTTCTCGGAATCATTATACCTACAAACGTCTTCCAATACTTTTTTCTTTTATAAATCATATACAAGGTATCTGCGAGTCATCGCTTCAGACAATAGGTACTTGGTATTATGTGCTCGGTTATATACAGTACATAGTGCCCTGGCTAGACGAAGACAATCTTCGTATAATCTCGGGCGTGTTCGTGACCGAACTCGTGCGCATGTGGGGCGTGGTTATTGGTTGTGCGTATGTGTGTGTGTGTGCGCGTGCGCTTGTCCATTGGCCGACATTTATTAGACACAGATTTTCTTTTTATATTTTTCGTTGCAGTTTTATTACCAACAAGAGTCATTGTCAAGACCTGTTGCATAGATTTCTAAGGTGACATGAGTGTTGTACTTTATGTTAAGGTAACTTAAATATTCATATCGCTGTGTCTAGGCGGTTCCAGTACGTATCGAGCTTTAGTAATTTTATTTATATATATTATTATAGGAGTGATTGTTTAAACTCTTTTACAATATCTACATTTCAAAAACTAGAAAATTCTGACGTTCTGTATAATGTTAGTGGGAAGCTGATCATATTTAGATTATTCGAAACTTTAAACCAATCACCATCATGATAGTTTCTGAAGAAAGATTTTCGCTATTTGGCATTTAAGATACATCTAGCCTAGCACCTTCATCAGCAGTTAGACCAGTTTTAAAACTGTCTCACCTTTATTAGGTCATCGGTTTATTTTAAGAAGAAAGTTAAACAATAAAAAAATTGGGATTTAAATTCATAAATAAAACATAAAAACACGTTGCTATGTTTATTTGCACAAAAACAAAATCTCTCAATATATATAATTTATCGTATAACAATGGAAACACACGAATAACTCGTTCGCGTATACCCAAGTACACGGGCAAGCCTAAATGGTTCATCTGAGAAGTCAATGTACCCGCGCAGATTCGGTCTTACGTGTTTTTTGCCTGTTTTTTACAATACATACATCAATAGTGTACTTATTTAATACATTTTCGATAGATATATCTTTGTTCAGATTGAGTTCAGGTCGTAGATCTCTTTATTTCGCTCCAAGAACAGTTTCTCGGTCAAAAGATAAAGGTAAATATTTTTCTTGGAAGGCCACATGGGGCTATAGCTTCAAAATAATAGTTTCTCGTGTCGCAAGATGTCTTTAAATGACTTTCTTCATCGTTCGTTGTTCGTAGCACAGTAAGTTCATATAGCATCTATATCATCATGGGAAAATAAAGTGCAATGAAAACAATGTTTTAGTAATTGTCAACATCTTAGCCGAATGACGTCCACTGCTGGACATAGGCCTCTCTTCGTGTCGTGAGTCGCCCTCATCCATCGGTTGCTCGTTAATTGTCAACCTTAAGTTAATTGTTTTTAGATGGAATTTTGTTAATAGACGTATACTAAGTATGTACACATAATCATCTACGTCTAAATTCTAACGAAATTCGTAGTCCGACGCGACGGTTGCACAACTTGAGGTATTATTACTCCTATGCTGACAACACAATACAACAATAGTTATAATGTAAAACAAATGAGAATATACAGCACGATGACTGATAGTTTTGACTGGGTTTCAAATGGAAACCGTGGTCTGGAAATTGTGAGTACATTTTTCAACAAAATAGGAGATAATCTGATAAATATACCTCATTTGGCAATTGGGTAATCTATGTTCAATGAACAATCTTTGAGATCACTCTCATGAATTAAAGTACCCATTCTTCTATCGCACACCACAGAACTATATAATAAAGGACTTTGTTTTTTATATATATTAGCCTACCAAAGTGACTCCACCCCGCCTGATGGTAAGCAGTCAGTGGAATCCAGAAGTGGTGACCACCATACCAAAAGCTATCGTCTTAAACTGCTGGTATGGTGGCCTCCACTATGGCGGCTGGAAATGGGGTTAGAGGAAGGGAACGAGGGAGGTGAGGAAAGAGGAAAGGGGGGAAATTGGGCCTCCAGCACTCTCACTCACCGAACGAAACGCAGTAGTAAAGATACTACTACTCTTAAGTCGATCTTCTATGAGAGGGTAGTACTTCCTCGGACGATCCGGCCCATTCATGCTGAAACCAGCGTGGATCTACTACCGTGGGGATTTTTAATACGAAAGAGAGATTTGAGCCATTATTTTGACTGTTGTCTATTGGTGTTTTCTATTATTATAATATACCGGCAATAATAAGGTATGTAATACTAAAAAGTATAGTTATATTAGTCTTCAAAATTATCTAAAATCTAAAACTTAAAGTAGTAAGACTTGGGTATCATGATGATGGTCATTTAATTTGTTTAAATACTATGCATCAGCCACTCAGATAATTGCTTACCACAGCAAACAGTTTAGCATGCAAACACGTCTAGTGGTGTCTACGTCAAAGTGCTCTAACTTACCAATTACACCACTTTTGATGCTTTGAGTTAATAGAGGCTTTGATTCTCTATTATAAAATCTCCTCCAATGAAAGGTACTAGCCAGTCAATGCGCTTGATAAATGAATTGATGACCGCTATATTATCTTAGTCGCCATTTACGACACGAGAAAAGATATACTTAATCCGTATTGTAAATCACCGACCGCTACTACTTTTGTATATTTCTAATTCGTTTATGTTATAACTAAGCTGCTATAAACAAAATAAGAACTCGCAAAGTAAAGGAATAAACAACGATCAAAATTCATACATTATGTTCGAACTTCGAACATAGCGTATATAACGTAAGCTTATATGGTGAAACTCGTGTGAGGACAGGATTCGGAATCAGGAAGAATTTTTGTTGCGAAAAAACTGGCACAATGCTTAACTCGACAGACCGGTCTGACCAAATCACCCTCACGAGCGAGTATAACCTTACTTGTTTATATAGAACGCTTGTGGTCTGTATTTTTGAAAAATGTAGAGGATATTTTAGTAGAAGTAGTATACCTAAACTAATTGAAGTAGATTACCACTGAAGACACATGGATTTTATAATACACAAATATTTATTTATTTGTATAACGATTGCTTTTATTCTTTTTACGTAAAATTGTTCACGACACATTGTTCTTTATCGTCTAATGTCCTAATGTCTATTAAAAAACGTTAGCAGAACCTGCATGTACTCGTACGTTTGCACCAAAGCACTCGTTGCGATTATGGTAAACTAGCTGTTGCCCGCAGCTCCGCCCAAATGAATGGCGGTTATATCGCCGTTTACATTGACGATTTTTCATACAAACTTTCATCCACTATTTCAACCCCTTGCAGCCAATTTTTCGCGATAGAAAATAGTCTATGTTGTTCCTCGGGGTCTAATCTATACCATATTTCATCAAAATCGGTTCAGTGGTTTAGGCGTGATAGCGTAACAGACAGACGAGAGTTACTTTCGCATTTATAATATTAATATGGATAGCCTCGTATTCGTATTATTAAAAATCGTTTTCTGGGGTAGGAACCATCTCGGGCGTCCCTAGAACACCCTTGCAAAGTTTAATTACAATGATTTCGACGCGCGGACAATAATACAAACATTGATTTTTATAGGTATATAAGTAACAAGATAAATAAATATTATTTGTAAAAGATTGTTTTTGTTCTGAATAGATGATCTGTGTATATGTGTGCGTATTTGTTACCACTCAGCACCTAAACGGCCGAACTGATTTCGATGAAAATTGGTATGTAGATAGATTCGGTGCCGGAGACGGACATAGGCTTTTTATTCCGAAAATCGGTGTGAATCCCGATGGAGACAAAACAGATTTTAGGCGCGGGTGAAGCCGTGGGCCATAGCTAGTAAATAAATAAACGTGTTTCACCGTCCTAATGATCGATTCAAATAGATCATATCAAAGTAATTTAATCCACACGGAGTACTTATTTTATAGTTGTACACTTATATTTCGAACACAGCACCAGCGAGAGGCGCAAAATTTGAGTTCAATTTTTATTTCGAGGAAAAAGCCGTTTAAAGTACAGAGGTGGTTAGCCACAACAATTAATTTTATTACTATCATATAACTCTCTCAGAAATAAATATAATAGCAGGGCTATAACAAACCGTAATATTTAACGAGAAGGCTCACGAAATAATTGAGGATTATATTAATAAATATAAATATATCCAACCAATGTATTTTACTACCACACATAAGTATGCAGAGTCTCAGGTTCGATTAAAATATGATCTATTTCTTCTTTAATCTTTTATTCTTATTGTCATCATCACCTTAGAACAAATACTTATGTTATGTTTATGTTAGAACAAATAATAATTCACTGTTGGATGTAAGTCTCTTCCAATTATCGCCACTGTCATCAGTTTTGAACTGCCCTCATCATAATTTTAATATATATTTTGCTAAAAACCAACGATTATCACTTGGAGATTCGATGTTGTAATGTTTTAACATATTCTTTGTTTTGCTCATTTTTATAAAATTGTAACCTGAGAAAAAGCAAGGTAGCAAGAACACAAGTATTTTTAAACTTACTGGGGCTGCTTTATAGTGTTGTGAACCAAAACGTGTGCGATCAAATAAACATTTTATTTAATATTTATTTATTATGTTGGTACCTACTACTAATCAACCCGGAGACGTCCACTGCTGTGTATAAGCCCCTCCCAAAGGAAGAAGTTTAACACTACTACACATGGCAGGCGGTTTGGACACTTCAGTAAGATAATGCAGGTAGTGCTATGGTATTCTCTTAGTCCTATGGAACTACGAAAAAGAATGGATTGATTCCATATTCTAGACCAGAGACTAAGCGACCATGAGCAATAAGCATTATAATAATAATATTAACATTTACAATAACATGATTACGTAATCACCATGATAAGTACACTTAAACATCACACAGTGAAATAACCGTATGGCGAAATTATCTTGCAAAGAAAATTCTATCTTAACTTTAAACGGCATAAGGTTAATATCACTAACAGTAATGTAGTATTAGTGTGACTTATAATATTGCATAGCTTATAGCATTGATCAATTTAATCTACAAAGATGATTTTAATAATGGAGTGGTTCGATGTTGAAATTGAACGCAAATTGGCAATTCAATCATTATTTTCCATTTCCTCGTTCAGAACTTTTAACTTAAGACTGGTTTTCACTTTAGCGTAACTTTCATTACTTTTTTAAATTTATTATTGGTGGTTCTAGTGGTGCTCGGAGATCTCATCGGTATAAACCTAAGTATCTTTTGTTCTATGACAAGATTGTGTATAATGAAAACTTTCGTTTTATATTGCAAATGTAGCAACTGTAAGGAACCTACAAAAAGCACACCATTCTTTTTAAAGTGCCTCATAAAAAACACGGTAAGAAAAAGCTTCTTTTTAGAGGTTATGATAAACACTAACATTTTATTAAATAGTTATCTAGCTATAACTAAACGCAAGTTCTCAATATGCTCATTTCCTTTAACTTGCAAAATACTGTTAGCTGATTTCATTAATTAAAAATTATTGAGTACCTTTGATGGGCATCGGCCCTTAACGCTCATAAAGGTCTCTTGCAATCATACAGTAAGTCAATATTCTTACTAAGTACGTTCCTATCTAAGCCCCTTTAAATATAGCTAATAGGATTTAGCTCTAACAGGATTCTTGAAATATTTACAACATTTCTGTATTCAAGTTTTGTAGTAAGAGATTGTAACTGTGTATGTATTTCAATATATTATATTTTTATTTCAGAAATTATATTCATAGACAAATGGCGAAAGCTATTTTATAAAACTCTGTGTTTGTGTACCTATGTTTTGAATAGATATGTTTTAGTTATTAAAAGTAAAAAATTAAATCACCCAAACCAGAAACTATTTTAATATGCTTAACGTTGTGTGGTTAAAAACTGTGTTCCTGTCTAACTATCAGAACCCATTTCCTCAAAAATCACGGGCTTACCTCTACAGGCATCAAGCTAAATAGCATAACTACCAATTATACTGAATATGTAATTGATTTAAAAAATCTGTTTGAAAAGCAAGCTTTTATATAAAAAATTATGATAAAACATTTATGTTCCATAATTCATTTCCAAGTAAATAAAACTTATAAGGATAGTCCTAACTTTATCATTCTAACGAAAGTAAAGAAAAAGTACTAAAATCATTTATTTTAAAACTTCTCGACAACGCCTAGAGGTATCTTTGTCTCAAATATTAATTACATTATCATTTACTTGCTAATTAATTTTCTCGGTGACCTGTATAATATCGCTATGCGAATTTAAATTTTAATCGCTACTTGTTAAAGTCGAAAGTATTATCATGACAATTTTTTCTCAATAAATTTCTATATGACCGATCTTCAATTTGATTTTCTATCCTATGTAAATATTGTTAGGAAGCAACAATTTTCTGTGTTAGGCCAACCCCATGTTGGACAAATATTGGGCCAATACAAATATTGAATGAATTTGCTTGAATGTCCTTTCCTTGTAAGGTTGACTACTTGAAATGTTTGTAGCGATTTCGTGAAGTTTGTTTCATTAATTTTATTTTCCATCGTGTGCTTTCATAAGCTTAGGCTGTGTTGTCTAAACATAACAATTGTAAAGGCGAAGGAAAGAGACGGAGGAGGCAGTTGGGCTTCAGTGCTTCTATTCATCGAACGAAACACAAAAGTACGAATGCTTTATATTAATTTTACGTTGATATGACAGAATACCTACTCCTCTGCTTGATCCAGACCACAGAGTACATCACCAGCAAAAATCACATCCAATGGAAAAGAGGTACTGACAATACGCTTTTTCAGAAACTAGCTTCTTATAGCGCTTTATATAATAGTACGCATCTTTGCTTACAGTACTGCTACCGTCATCAGTAGCGTGATGTTAAATAGCCTATAATGTTCCCTGAGAACTGGATCATACGCAAAAAGATTTTTTCAAATCCGGCTAGTAATTCCTGAGATTAGCGCGTTCAAACAAACAAACAACCTCTTCCACTTTATATAATAGTATAGAAGTATACCTTATGTTTTTTTAATTACTAATTTACAACAAAGTTTAAAATTGCAATTTATAACAAACATGTTAAATGATTAACCTTCAATTATCATCATTAATTTCATAAATAAGTAGTTATACGGAAAGAACAATAACGCCCACAGATCGATCACGGACGCGGCTCAATCAGGCTGTTGACACGACTTTGTACTTAGGCCTCTTTACGCAATCTATTATTCAGTAGGTACATATATCGTTAACGGTACAGCAAACACGCAATTTAAGTGGGCTTAATATATACCGTTTTTTTAAACATACGAATATCAAGTTTTTTTAATTTAACACACAGTTTCTGAAAGGCTTTCATGTAATAGAAAAGGAAATCTCATGTAAAGTAGCAATCGGGTTGCTGAAAGCATGAATAATTAGTTTAATTATCCATGTTTTTAGCATGCTTTTAGGTACTACACATGAAATTTAACAGGTGCTTAGTTAATTTTTCGTTGATCAGTCTTTCAGAAATTGGGTGTGAGTCATCTTTGCCTTTATAAAAAAAAACAAAAACCGACTTCAAAGCTATATGTACAAACTGAAACAAAAACTATAAGCAGAATTATTCAATATAACTCGAACAAACTAATATATTACCTATCTATATTTTTGCTTTGCTTTTGTTAAATATTTCAAAAAGCACTAAACCTATTGCCATCAAATTTATATAGGACTACGTCTGACCTACTTTGCAAAATAATAATCATTTAAATCTACTAATAATTGGCGGAGAAATCGCGTAACAAACATATAAAAAAATACGACCCAAATTAAGAACCTCCTCCTTTTTGAAGCCGGTTAAAATATAAAATATGACTTCGATTACGTCCGAAGAACCAATGATAGGTAAAGCCGAATAAGTTAAAATATGACGTTACTTAGTGAAAATCTCCAACAGTAAAATTAGAATAACAATAACCATTTTACATAAACTGTGCCTCGATCAAATCCTGAACGAAATCACCTTACAAATTATATAAAATTAGAAGATATTTTATATACTTATATCAATTATTTTGACTGAAATTTCATCCAACTTTTGGTTATTTATTCATGAGAAGAGCTGTGGACTTATCGGATATTGAGAATGGTAATAAAATCGATAGGTTCGTATTGAATTATTTGATTATTATCGTCGTAGGGTTCTGTAGACAAAATGTGATGTTAATCTCAAAATAACACGGTAAAAATAAACTTAACAAAGTAGATATAAGAAGAATAATCAACATAGGAAGACAACTTAAAGTCATATATTGCTTTTATACTCATAACTGCAGGAATTTCTTGCCGTGTCAAGGAACCCTACAAAACTGATACAGCAGAATAACACAATGGATGGCTATGATCGTGAATAGTAGGATATTCAATGAGAATCTGATCGACAATGGCCGCGTTTGGCACCGCGACCGGACTTACTAACTACGAGTACAATCTAGAACCCATAGAATGGAAATTTAACGATGTCAGTAACGACCAGAAGGTAGGGTTGCCTCCAATTCATTTAAACCGTTTATTTTCGTTTTTCATATATCTATGTTATGTATTTATGTAAACCAAAAGTGTGTCGTATAGTATCTTTCAGCAGTATTTTCATAATGTTATCCTATTAATATTATAAATTCAAAAGTTTGTGTGTATGTATGTGTGTGTGTGTGTGTGTGTGTGTGTGTGTGTGTGTGTGTGTGTGTGTGTGTTTGTGTTTGTTACTACTCAGCGCCTAAACGGCTACACCGATTTCAATTAAAATTCGGTGCCGGAGACGGACAATGGATACTTTTTCTGGTTCCCGAGTTATAATAATTAAACACATACCATTTTCCGCGCAGGCGAAGCCGCAGGGCGCAGCTAGTAAAGTTATAAAACATCGCTGTTATTGCTAAAGAGCTAGGCTAGGGTATTACACTGATGTTTCGGCAGCTATTTATATTAGCTAAAAGAACTACATCGATAGTTTTACAAATATTTAACTTACTTGCGTTGTAGGCACTTTTTTTTAATACTATTAAGATATATCTGAAAAAATTATATAAATCTACAGATTTATTGGGTTCTTCTATTTCTAGGTAGCTGTAACTGCAGTCCATATCAACTGCGGCGTGGTCTACACTGAGTATACATATACTTGTCACATACTCCAACCGTGTAAAAAATAAGTTTAAGTATATAAAAAATATTGCCATACATAGGTGTAATAATATACTATTACACCTATGTATGGCAATATTTGGAGAAGACCTAAGTCTAGCTTTAGACATATGGCTTTTGGATGATGATTTAATTAATCAACAGACAAAATTTTTAACGTCAACCCTAGCGCATAGTAGTCAGAACTTGGTGTAGTATTGAGAGGCCGAGAGTAGCAGCTACATGTCATTTGGGCTAACAAATTTTTAAACTAAATAAAAAGCAACATAATATTATTCAAACACATTTATTCATGTTACTCGAATTGAAGTAAATGACATTTCACAGAGATAAATACAAATTGCTAGTACATAAGTGCTTATTTTAGTTTTTGATAGAAGTTAGGACTCGGCAACAACATTTAGAATAAAGTCTGTCATCATCATATCAGCCAAAATACGGCTCCTTCCTCCCTCCTCCCGTGATTTAACCATACAATTGCAAAACGAATGACGACGATTAGTGTGCCGAATCTGAGGTACGCAAAGATGTGTTAGTGTACCGAATGTGAGGTAGATATATATCATTTAAGGCCGCTATTAGACTATCATAGAAATATGATCATAGATGTGTAAGTCATTTTTAAATGAAGAACATATGACGGTATAATAACTACCTACATGTGATTATCTATGATCATAGTTTGAGGGTCGTCGAACTAAGATCATAGTATTTGACAGATATGATATCATATTTTTTATTTTATTTTATTTTATTTATAAGATAATGTAATACCGCTCTAGGTAATTCGCCTAATCTGTGATGCATTTAGAAAACTTACTGATATTATACTCTGCGCTACCCTACGCCATATTATGTACGCAGGGCCTTACGTCTCCTCCGTGGTATTTCCTAGTGGTATAAATACTACGCTTAACCTCGCGGACCGTTCGTTTCAATTAGATATCTTGTATTAATTTAGATCAGCGATAAGATTATCTCAGGGTACGAGTCTTAATCAGAGTATTGTTATTTTTTACTTTCCAAATGATACATAATAAAAAGAAGATAATTAATCTGCGCTGTTAAAGAAACGAGACAAATCATTACACTTATTTTCCGTTGCTGGTACCACTTCGTATTGCCTCAACATCTATAAATTTGAGAGTTATGATTTTGATTGGATATTAAACTATTCTAATACTGTTGTATTTTATTTTATTATATACAGTTTTCTTATTAATTTTATTCATACATGCTGATTATGCTAGTTACAACCGAAGCAAATGAAAACAATACGTCTTTTTATACAGTTACCAGCGACCCGCACCGGCTTCGCATCAGTAAATGTGTTTTACGATATTCTGGGCTTTTATAGGTATCTTTCAAAATTTAAGCATTTACTATAATATACGTGTATCAAGTCCTATCGTCAGCAGAGAAACAGAAATAAAACGGCGGCTTTGTAATATACTATTTACAGATAATTCATACTGACAATAGCAATCCAATAATAACGACCTAATTTCCATTTTCAGTCATTCATAATGCATCAAAGAATAGATTCTTTGACTATAAATAAAATTAATTTATCATTTACACATTTATCATCGCGGCGGCTAGACATAATTAATCATTAATACGTAATTTCAATTATATACTTTGTTACTTAACAATAAAAACTAATTTACTTTGATGTATATGCAATGTAATTTATATTCAGTGTTTGTCGGCATGCCAAGATTTTTTGTAAAGGATTTGTTACGAAAAATAATAATGCTTATTTTGTAGAATATAATATTGTTCAGAAATAAAGCACGCCTATTCAAGTATTGGCAGTTTAGCACAGTATTAAAATTTATGAGTAGAAATGGAGTACAGGAGTTATGCAGGGTGCACGATGTCGCAGCGGGAGTGCGTATGACTGTTGGTCTGATGTGCAAGAGATTGTGTCCAATTCTCACACGGGGCAAAACTTTGTGTAATTCATAAACATTTCTTCTGAATCTTGATGATTTGTGGCTCTTTGTTTAAATTTTTTGACTGCGCATACTCTGCTTTTACAAAAGAGTAACGTTAAAACTTAAAAGTTAGTGATGCGATATGAATTAACGAGCAATAGTTTAAGTACAATAATCTATAATGTTACGTGCATACGTACTATAAGTACAACCATTTTTGCTAAAAATGTCATTGCACTTATACTGTATAGTGTAAATGAGCACCAAAAAGTTCTTGAAAACCTTTTACACGAGCCATCAAACATCGTTAATTTAATCAACAGTTATTATTTTCGATTACGCGAACATGCTTTACTAATATGGCTCGACACCGATTATCGATACATTGTAGCTTCTCGATTATACCAATTATTTATCGATGGTGCGTTCAATGTGAGATATTTTCATGCTGTGAACATGAAAAGGCTTGCTGTTTGTTGCCTGTAGCGATTTTAAGTGGTAATCGCTGCTTTTGGACGTTAAAAGCTGGCAAAGTTTCTATTGGTGAGTAGCTCTTAAAACACTGTGTAGCAAATGAACAGATTATCCTTTCCATTAAGGAAACAGCCAATGGTTCAGACCGGGTTAACGACCGGGTGAATCTTATCTCTCATCTACTGAGTATGATAAAGTATAGTGATATTTATTATGCAGGTAAAATGCTAGTATTTAACCACTACGGTGTAAATAACCCACAATGTAAATAAATGAATGACAGATCTTAGTTGCTACACTTTCAAAATTCAAGACAGCAAACTGTTTTGACATAAATTATGTAACATCCATGTACTCAACCCTTACATTTCGTTCGTAATTAATTAAGCACTTACTACTCTTTATATTGTATATATACCATATCAAAGGAATCGTTTGAATATAATTCTGCAGCTTGAATCCAACTATAAACATGTGTTATTAATTGAAACGGCCGTCCTACTAACATAAGTGGTCAGCTCGGCCTTAATCACGTAATTGCGTGTACAATACATATTAAGTCTTATATACTTGTGTTTAGATCTAAACTTACTCTCACGGTTTTGTATGTGGAAAATTGGTTTGTTTGTTTGATAGTGAAACGTGGCAAACTGGAAATTGGTTCAACGCCAGCCTTATTGTAACCATTCGTAAAATCGTATTTGAAAACTCATTATTATATTCCTTCATAATAATAATAATAATAATCTTTATTTTAGCTCAAACATTGTTAACATACAATAATTGAGACAGCTCCATTATGTTACTGAAGCACTTGACTAATGTGTCGGAGCTACCTCGCTACTTCCCGTAAATTAGCACATACAATGTTGAGACGGTTATAAGTGGCATATTGAGTGATAATGATGACAAAGTAAATAAAACAAGTAAAAATAACAGAAAAAGCAAAAAAAAAAAATTAAACTGATCTAAATTTAGCAGCTCTTATAAGGGTGTTTGTGCGTGTGTGTGTGTGTGTGTGTGTGTGTGTGTGGGTGTGGGTGTGTTTGTGCGTGCGTACGTGCGTGCGTGAGTGAGTGGAATTCATTTTACTTCTGATTAAATTCGTTGCCAGTATAATACATTTAACCGTCCCTAAGATTCCCCAGTGTCATAGCTTAGTATTCACACGAGTTCTGTAGTATATTAATCTTGGCTTGGGGAGCCACAGGTAATATATTGCATCATAATCATAACTCATTGGTACGCTGATTTCTGATCGTACAGATTTGAAAACACTTAACAGATACTATTGAAGATTGAAAATCAATCTTTATTTTAAATAGAACTGTCAAACCTTTTTGATTTTATGTATTTTAATAGTAAACTTTACTTTTGAATGCAAAGAAGCCGTTTGAGAATCTGACGGTTATTTAAAAGGCAGCCGATCACTTTTATACAAGAAGCTACCTCCAACACAACATATATCGATACCTTTTAACTCATACACAAATAGAACAACATTGAATAAGCTTTTGATAAATATATCCATTTTGAAATTCCCGGCAGAATATAGTAATTACGAATATATACTTACATATTACATTTTCCTACGGAAATTGGCTTTAGTTCACCAGGGACATATTTCAAAGAAACCGTCACAAGCAAAGCCGGGAAGTAAAGCTAGTGTACGTAGCAATAATTTTACGGATACTTGAACACAGAGTACTAAATGAGATTGTTTGTTTAATACCTTATGTGCTTGTAAAAAAAAATAGGTATTTATAAAATAACATATCGCCTTTTTCTCTGAAGCGGTAGGTAGTAGTATATACCGGAACCGGACACAATTCCTGATTCCGAGTTTATTACAAAAGTATTTTAGATAAATTTATATTAAAATTACTTCTTGACTTTCAATTGACATTCATGTAAAAAAGCCCACAAACAATACAACTACAGCTATAAATAGAATAAACATGGTATAAAATCTCTTAGCTATATTTTCATTCGGTAAAAATAAATATTTACGTACAGCATCAAGATAACCGAACTTAATTAAAACAAGCCGATAATAACAACCCCGCGTTGTTTTAATTCGCTTAAACCCTTTGCCATTATTGAAACAGATAATAATATGTAGACTATTATTAATTTTTATTGTCTGTAATCTTTTATATACGCCTACAAAAACTACACTGTACTTGATAGTAAGCAGCTGGGTCCAGGAATGGGTTTTAAAGCGTACCAAAGTGGCTCCATTCTTCCTGATTCTGTTAGCGGGATCCAGAAGTGGCCACCATTTCAAAAGTTATTGATTTAAACTACTGGCATGTTATCATCCACTATGGCGCCCTAAGAATCAAAATTAGTTCTGAACACGTGCGCTGGTAAAAAAGGCTTTAATTGAGCGACTAAAGTATAATACTGAACCGTTAGATTTGAGACCCTTTAGATTCCACTATCCCAAAAAGTCATCGGTGCACGATACATGTGCACTAAATTTTATCTGGCTGCATACTACATACAAAATTTATACTTACGATTATATTAAAGAAGAACTTTGTCCCGTTAGATAAGTTTCTGGGTTGATATACGCCTGCTAACCATATTTAAAGTGCTGCATTATTTTGTGGGGCATCAGTCTACAAATACTAACCAATATCACTTAATTCCCTTAGAAGTGAGCTGCACCAATCATCGCCAATTTGGATAAACTGAAGTATAATGAGAAGTCTAGGCCTAAAAATCACTGTTAATGCTGGCGCATATTACGGCGAGCCACACCGCATCGCATCGCTTAACAAAAATCCTCATATATCACTTTAGTACATACGCGCTAACCGCACCGGGCCGCATCGCAACGCATTGCTACACTACGACTACTATGGTGCTTTGAAGCAATTTCGCAAACCGGCGTACTGCGGCTGTAGTATCCGCTAGCCTTTACTGTACTAATTAGATGAATCTTTCAACAACCAGGTCACCAACCTGAACTTGCCACGATTTAAAACCCACCTCACTAAATTATAATACTAGTAGAACCTCTTAACATTCTTGATCAATTAAAGGGTTATCAGGTAACCAAAAAGGGACTTCTGTCTCGATATTATTAATTGAATGCATGGGGTTAGGCAGGGTATACGATAAGACCCTTCTCACAAAAAGCTTTCCCTTAACGATACGATTAATTCTAAGATATTGAATAACAAACTGCTTAGATAGATACAGGGTTAAACATTTTGGAATCTTCGTTAAATGTTTAATCCTATTGCTAATAGCTAATGTGTATTAATAATAATAATATGTAGTCACTATCACACACCGTCATCTAGTCCCAAGCTAAGCAGAGCTTGTGTTATGGGTACTAGATAATTGAAATATAATACATAAACATACTTTTTCTTTGTAAATACATACTTAGAATACATAGAAAACACCTAAACTGAAGACAAATACAAATGTTCATCACACAAATATTTGCCTTCCGCGGGAATCGAACCCACGACACCCGGCGTCGCAGTCAGTTACACTAACCACTAGACCAACGGTGCAGTCAGTATTATGCAAATATTTTGTAATTTGATAATAGTGGATATAAATGTGGGGTAAAAAGGAAAATTTTGAATTAAAAATTACTTTTTGCATTAGATTTTTATAGTAAAACATGTGCAGCACCTACGGTAAGAAAAGTGAGTTATTGTATATGTATTATGAAAAACTTTTACTGGGTTATAGTTTCAATCAAACGTGTAAAGTTTTGTACTTTATTCAAGAGTTTAATGTATGAAATATGAAAGTTATATTAGTGTATATGTCCATCTTAGGCATCATACGAGCATACCTTAAACAGATGCATGATACATTACATCCTTTAGCAATTCGTTGACAAAAAAAGAAAAAAATAATCAAACTTAAAGACGCATATTTTCACTGGTTAATAATATTATTGATGCTCCTTTAAAACTCATCTTAAATTCAATAAAAAGAAACAAAATGATAACAAAAAGAGGGAGTTTTACCAAAATGGTCCATACTAACGAACGCTTCTTCCATCTCCATTATCTTAAGGAGAAACGGTTGAAACGGTCCCGATCTTAACATCTCGCGAGTCATCAATTAAGCTTCATGACGGCCGTGGTCCATTTTAACCCATGCCACCTTAAGTGTTATTAAAGAGATAAAATGAACCGTTGGAAATTATGATATAATGGGAATCATTTTTTTGAATTTGTATGCAAAATCAATGGTCTTGCAGCGAAATGAGATACTAAAATTCTGTAGGTGACGCTCAATTTGGGATGTCAAATTATAAAACAATTTTTATCCTTATTTAAATAATTCATGAGACAGAAACCTCTTTAGTTTTAAGTATCTAAAAAAATGTAATAATAACATTAAGGAGTGTGCAAATTTTGTTAGTTTGTATGTATGTGTAAAATAATCTTCGAAACCACTGCACTCAAAGACATTTAACTTTAATACTATATATTTTATCTCTTTACTGGACATATTTAACAAATTACTGTACCTTATTTGAATATGACTTTACAGTTTATACTCTTTACGTTTTTGCGTATGTTGACCACACGCATTGTGGTAAACTTAAAAAAAATAAGTATGTTAGCAAAAACCTGAATCTATTGATTTATAATGACAGTTTCATTGGCACACAAACATTTACAAAAAATATGAGACATAGGTACGTAGGTAGCTAGGTTATATGCAAATGTACTTACGTAGAAATTACTTGACTAGTTAATTTTTTAATTATAGAACTAAGCACTAGACTACAAGACCTCCATTGCGATATTAATGAAACACATACCACGAACCCGCAGGCCGCAGCTAGTACTTAATAAAATAAAACAGCGTTTATCGATGAAGTATTTTCGATGTTTTATTTAAATCGTGCAACATAAAGCACGTCGACATTAACTAAATGGCTCTAATCGGCACCCTCATTTAGAGAGCCGCTCTAATCTGCCGTGAACCAAAGTATCCAATTTGCACCATGATGAAAAACCATATAAACCTTCCGACACCCAGATTTACCGCAACTATTTACCCTCTTACATTTACATCAAAGTAATTATAGTGTTTTCCCGCGACTCTGCTTCTTTTGCTTTAGTATATTATAATCATTACTTATTCTCTAGTATGAAAATGCGGCAATTTTGTGCGGCAGTCACTATTTACTATGTGTTCTGTATTTGTACTTTTAAACCATATAATAACCTTATATTTACAGCTTATTTCGTGACTAAAGTCGAGCCATGAAACACATATAAAACAGCTATAGACTCTACTACGATAGTCGATAATAAAAGAAAATAAAAAAGCTAGCCAGTACGACACCGAAAACAATGAATTGCGGTGAACAAATAATTCGAGGCTAAAAGAGACTGAGTTGAGTTAATGATTTTATATCTCTGAAGAACAATTTTGTTCACTATGATTTATTTCAAGAATAACAAAGAAAGCCAGTTGAGAAAATTATGTGACGTAAATACTTATACATAGTTTTATTAACATTATTCATAAAATTAACGTAACCCATATTTATTATACTCATGGTATCTCTGCATGTAAGCCTTTAACGAAGTTGCAACAAATAACGTGTACTTTTAAATTGCTCCATTTTATTCTATAACACAAACAGACAAACCAACAAGTATTTATAACGCTATGAGTGGCTTATACGTAAAGATATCTCACACCAAACATATGTTGAAATTACGAATGTAATGGCAATAACAATTTAACTGTCATCGGTATCCCAAGTATAAATGACAAGCGCTAAAGTATTGCACCGTAGATTGAGTATATAACTTCACGCCAGTGTCCCATAAATGGGGTAAGCAGAGACTATAGAACTCTACTAGCTAAAGCTATAGATCCCTTGCCTCTTCAATATTCATTAATCTTTTCGTACACACGCGTCGTCGGTTATTATGATCCGTCTACGTATTGCACTCTGTGCTCTCGAACATGTCTTAACTATTTATTATGGCCACAGATAAGATAATACTGGTTGGGCTGAAATCTGAGGCAATATTTACTACTACTCTTACCTCAATGTTTTACGTATTTTTTAATTATTTTCTTATAGCTTATTATTAATTATTTTTGCGTATTTTTTTAATTATTTTATTATTTATTGTCAATTATAGTGGACTAACAAATAGCCCACCTAATGATAATCGCCATTCATACCACCTTTAAAGACTTAAACAAGGTATGATGACATACGACCCCTGCTGCTGCTGTGCTGTGCTCTATCTCTCATCTCGTTATATCCACCTGTGACAAACAAAGAAAAAGCACAAGATTGGATTACAGTATTGATATTACTAACTTAAACAACGTTCTTCATTGTCTCAAACAGTTGAACATCTTCTAACAGATATTGTGTACTTGAACTAAAAGCAATAAGAGCTATTATTGTAAATCACAGTTTAAAATAGAAACATCTTGTAACTAGATGTAGGTAAACAGACGCAAGTGTGAAGATATTACGCACACGAAGAGTGTGTGTGATGTGTTAGCTCTGAAGTGAAAACCTCCACTTGGGCGATATTATGATCAATTGTAAGTAGGTAGGTAATTTTCATATATTAATTATACTCTGGTTTGTCCATTGATACTTAGGGAATTTAATGGACAGGGAACATTGCTATCCTATGTTCTTAACCGTATTATAACATAAATTCAGGGAAGCCTATTCACTAGTTAACTGCTTTGACCTATAAATTGAAATAAGTAAATCATACTATTAAGTGTATGATTTACTTATTTATGTAAGTAGTTAAGTATCTATAGAGTTAAGTGTATTGCCTGCGTCACTTTGCATGCTACTTGAAATTGTAACTTACAAAAATTTTAATAACCTGGCGATTAAAAAGAGTGGCTTGAGTTTCTTGCCAGTTCTTCTTAGGGCTCTACTTCGTCAGCGAACTGGCTGTAAGTTAATTTGCTGACATTTTGTAAACTTTGGCGTTCACAAGTGTTAATTTAATTGACCTATATGAATAAACATATTTCATTTCATTTCATATTTCATTTCATTTCATATTCATAATTCAAAACATTTGTTGATTAAAACATTGTTTCCAATTTTTTTTTCTATTTTGCAGTGGTAGATCATTATTTGTTTTGTCATAATAGGAACAAACACGAAAAGAATAGAACAGCCGAGGTCAGTAACATCTTATCTCATTTCAACCAATACACATTTAAACATAAATTATAGCTTCTGAAACCCTTAAAATATTTATTTAATAACTTAATTGAATATTACGTGAAACGACTCAACAATTAAGTAGCGCTAAATATTAGTAAACACAGTTGAACATGACAAGAATGCAATTGAATGAATTCACAGTTTTAAAGGCAGGTTTACAAAGCATACATTTACCCATATCTTCATTTTCTAAGTTAATGTGTCATGATGGTTAAGGCATCCGCTTCGGAAACATGAGGTCGTGGTGAGTTAAAATCCGTTGAAAATGAAAATGTATTTATTCATATAGCTTAATTAAATTAACACTTATGAACGTTAAATATTACAAAATGTCAGCCAATTAACCTACTCCTACAGCCCGTTCGCTGGCAAGAATCGCAGGCCACTCTGTTTAATCGCCAAGTTATTTCAATTTTTGTAAGTTACAATTTCAAGTAGCATGCAAAGTGACACAGGCAATACACTTTAACTCTATATCTAGTTAATTATAGCTTTTTATGTTGCAAAGAAAAATAAAAAGTAAAATGTGTGCTTTATAGGCTGCCTCAATTTGCCTATTGCTACAAAAAGATAAAGGCAACATGTGAACTGTGATAAATGTTTCCATTTATTATATAAACTGTTTATATTTGCCTTAAGTATATTCTTTTCGCATATGACTTTACAAATACTTTTATATACTTATTGTGTACAATTGAGGGAGACGCAGCGCACTCAGGCTGCTGAAGCAAATATGAACTCTTTAATTTCAAGAGCTTTTATTCTGCAAAGTATGATAGTTACTGTATTTGATTGGTATATAAATAATAATATAATCTGGACAAAAGTATTTTAAATGTTCAACTGTATTTTGTATTTTAGGATGTGCATCGTCACTCATTGAGTCATGGAGCTATGTAGATATTTTAGCGTAAATAAGATATCTAAATTCTAGATCACAAAGTTGTGCTTAGTATTGAATATAAAGACGGCTTACGGTGGCTTACGGTTATAAATATATCGATACGCGCCTGTGGCGTTGTTTAACTGGAATTTAGATACCTGCGTATGTATTTTTTGTTCTCTACAATTACTATTGCAGATCGGCTTACTTTTCTGCCGATTACCAGAGGTTGTAGGTTTGATTTCCACACGGGACCAAACTTTATTCCGAGTCAATTTTTTTTTATTGCCTACAGTGGCAGACGAGCCACCAGCCCTACCCAATGGTAAGTAGAAACTGTAGCTCACGGACTTCTGCAATGCCAGGGGCTCTACGAAGCCTCCTTAAACCTCGTTTGAAGAAGGGCACGTTATAGCGCTCGGGAAACACCGCAACTGGCAGTTGGTTCCAGAGCCTGTCCGTACGTACTTGGACGAAATGAACGCTAGAATCTAACCGTGCTATTGTACGTATGTTTGTAAAATGATAAGTATCCTGTTACTCAGTGTTCTTTCATAAAATGCAACCATTTCAAAATATGATAAGGTTAAAAGAATTAATGTTGATACAGTGACACTTCGTGGCTAGTTAGGCAAATGTTAGACATTTCGTGAACACGATGCGCGATAACAGCGAGTGTATACGGATCCCCTACGGGTCTAGTCACGACTCACACTCAAGACTGAAAGTGTCCTTTTTGAGTGATGAATATAACTAGAACTTTAGAGACAGATTTGTTTTGTAAAAACGATATTTGTATTGTGCATGATGGAAAAAACATTTAACAGAAATATCTCGGATCTTTAAAAAGTTAAAAGTTTTCTTCGATTGGATTGAATTTTTTTGAACTATTTTTACAGCATATTGTAATGATAATTGACTAGATCACGTCTCTTGTTGTCCTTTTAGTTTCCACTCTAGAATAGAATAGAACTACAACATTTTTCCCGTAGCACTCGTAAGAAGTCGATCTCTTCTTTTATATGGACTTAAAAAATGTAGCACTTTATTTTTTAATATTTTATCATAACAAATGAGTCAATTAAAACGACAGACAAAAATAATAAAGTTAGTATGACTTTGTATAAAATTTAAAGAGAATTCGCAGGCCACAAATGTTGCAACTAATAAAAGGACTTGCATTACTAGTCTTTTAAATTTTTAAAATAAGCTATAAAAAATACAAACTTACAACTTTAAATATTTCTATACTTAAGTAATGTGTATATAAATTACCAATAATTATTTTATACTTTGTTGAAGTTTAAAAAGCTTTAAGAAATATTAGTGTCGTTAATTTCAATATCTTTTTCATAGTGTTTCGTTTTAAGTTACTACAGAATTAATATTGATATGCCAAGTGATCTGTTGTATAATATAAATCATAATATATGACAAATACAATCGATTTAATTTTCTTTATAAATATTTTTCTCATATTTATAATATTTGTAGCAATTTTTGATACTATTTTTCTAACTAAAAAAGTACATGTTTCATTAAGCATTGCATTTCAGTTAGTTGTTGGAAATTATAAAACACACATAAACATTTTCTCTTACAAAACTTCACGGGGCAGTATTATTTTTAGCTGCGATTTTCTAAGACGAAGGTATTATCCCAAAAGGCCTGCTCCAATTTAAGCAAGAGATTTAGTATTCTAACACAGTACAAATATATCGAATAGCTAAAGCTTCACGATTTTGTGGCTGAGAGATAAGTAGAGATAGATACATTTTGCTAAATATATTTCATTTCAAGCAATAAATCGTGAACCTTTTGCAATGGTGCAATTCCAGATGCAGGTATGATAAACACCTTTTTTGACACGAAGATTGAAAACAGGACAGTAAAAAAGTTTTAGCTTATCAAACAAAAAATAGCAATATTATTTAACGTATAGCATTAACAGTTCTAAAAGCAACATTAACAATACTCTCAGGTCATAAATTACTTGCAGGCAATTGTTGGGCGGTCATTGAACTGGACGAAATGGGCCGGCCAAAAAACCACCCAGTGGTTACCGCGCCGCGGGCTCTTACGTTGCTTACGTATAAACCGTACACTAACGCTATGGACTTGCTATATTTTCATTACACGGTTTTATTATTACTAATAATTTACATGTGATACAAGTCAAATAAAACTTTAATCTATCCGAAGCTGAGGGCAGAATCTGATGTAAGTACCCTCATCTAAGCTTACTGAAGTGGCTGAACACAGTACATTCACAAAGCTTACAGAACTGATGGGGCAGAAAAACATAGCTATAATATTTCTCTATAAGATCTGTATCTAGAGATCTTGTTAAGTTTCATAAATCGACTTAGCATTACTTACCTTGCTCATCAAAACGAACGTGATTCTTAAATATAAGTATAATCGATAGTTTGACAGAAATACAGTTCGTTATCCCTATATTGTTATAAGTCCACAGTTTACAGTGTATTCTTGCACCTATATAAGCTATACATCTATCAATACCCATGTATAGCCCATGGGGTATCTCAGAAGACCGCATTCCAGCGCCCAGCCTTCGCCGTCGTCCGTCGTAACATGTTGCCATAAACACACATAACGAATATACCTTCTTAAACTACACTGCGACTTAGTGTCAAAGGCATAGGGTATATATTTGTAGGATATTTAGTTTGCTAGTGTTAAGTTGGTGTGTTTTCAGTCGATTGGTGTCGTTTTTTTATCCAACAGCGAAACTACGGAAAGGATTAATTTGAACCAAATAATGTGTTACGTAAAATGTCGGTGTGAGTCTCAGTCTTATGATTGAAGGATCTTTATTATCTTATATTTTTAAAAGACAACGTTTTGTAGTTGCCTATTTTGGCGTCTATTTGGTTCTTTTTGTTCTCTATATAGGACACTTTTGTTTTAACAATTCCAAGTCATAGATACAAGAGAAAGCGGTTTAAGAAAAATTTATTTTTGAACTTTTGTCACTTCAAGTTCCTATAGATAATAGCTCGACATGTTTGCATGAATTTTTACAAGAATACTGTTCACTCACAGTAAGTTCTTTTTAAAATACAACATCTACTAACTTTTGTATGTGTATGTTTTAATATCAAAACAAGTTACAGTCATGGCTAATTCTAAATTCAAACAAAAACACCACATCGAAATTGGTTAAATCATTTAATAGCTAGGATACTACAAATAGTAAACAGAACATTTAAACTTATAACAGGGTTCATTGAACGTCGCTTAAAAAGTATCGCCACGTGATATAAACAGCTTTATCATTTTATATTATTAAGATAATATTATCGAAAACTGTACACATTTTTTGTATTTATTATAAAAGGTCATTAGTTACACATAATAAATAGAAAAATAACTAAAGAATTATTTTAAATTGAAGAAGAGGCGAGGTGAAATAGGAAATTATCTATGTATTGTAGGTTTTGTTACTGTTAGCATCTATTATCCCGATTTTAGGCAAAAGCTTCTCCCAATGTCTTTCAATTATTCTTAATTTTTTCGTAGTCCTTACATTTTGCTTATGGCTCTCATTAGTGGTAGTTTTGGCTTACAGTTCATCAGCCATGCGACAAAGGTAAAACAATACTGCCTTAATATCATCTCGACTTACCTATAGAAGAATAATATACCGATTGAATGTAAAAAGATGAGATGTATTGTTTTTACTAGATATTTTAATGAGATTGTAGTGTACCATTGAGTCTTCACGAATCTTGTTTATTTATAAAATTAAGGCTATTTGAAATACATTACCATACAACAAGATAGGTATTGGTTATACACACATTAATATTTTACGTTATACTGAGATCAGCAGCAATGATCTTCAGCAGATTTGATGTTGCATATGTACCAGATAAAGTATTGGGGTCGGCTCGTGTATATTGCAAATATTACTTTATTTTATATTACTATGAGCCTACAAGCTTATTTATAGTTACTAGCGTTCTCCCAGTATTCGAAATTCGACTGTAATTTTTTTTGAATTTGAACGTTATTTTCAACCTCTATTTTGATACTCAAACAGCCACAGATAGAATTGAAACCTGATCTAGTTAGGCCAAGTGCAATTGAGATAGATTATATTGGCTCAGAAAAAACAGACAGCATTTGGGATACAAAGCCAATTTCAATTGTTTGTCTATACCGAACTATTTTTCTTTTTACATAGTATACATGTGTATATACGAGGTTTTATACATAGCTCTCATTGTTGTAAGCAATATTTTCTTAACATTTTGACAGTGCTCCTGAAGACTCTCCCAGTGTCGCAGTGGGACTTCTGTGCAAATGGTTAGGGGTCCGATTTCCACAAGGGACAAGATTTATTGTGTACTTGACGACTACATAAAATTTTGAAGGTTATTAATATGACCCATAGATTTAACTGTCTGGTTACCATCAGGCAGGAAGGAGTCACTTTGTTTGACTAATATATAAAAAAATATAAATCACTCTAATTTTTTTACAAAATCTTTTTAAGTAATAGTAGTTGATTACTATCCTATCTTCTTCTTACAATTACATACAGCAAAATGATAAGCAACATTTAAAATAAAGCCAAAATATAAAATCAAACATTTACAACAGTGTCTAGTCGTCTTACGGTACACAAATTGTAGTGAGCGTGTAGAACAAATCGGTACGTTATTCGCGGGTCAATGACCAGATAATCTAGCCGTGTCTAGCTTGCCTATTACTATTTCCCTTCTCTAACAGCGCCACAGATACACTATACACTGTAGATTTATGTGTTTAACAAAAACTTGTGCTAATATACAACATCGTTGGTACAATGTTAGGGTGTACGATCACCGCGATAAGGTCCTAGGTTAAATCTCGAGGTTTAAAAAACATTGGTTATATTATTACCTTACAACGATGTAATAATATTATTGATAAAAAGAGCACTTTTATACTGTAATACCTATACCTATATAGTTATAATCATAATGTATAAATACCATTACACAATAACAAAATGTTATATTTTTCTCTCAATGTTATATTCTCCTGTGGTAAATTAAGTTTAATCTTACTTTATGTTTTCATCAAATATGAACAGTTTTTATACTAGAAACATTTACCAAAGTTCACATGTTGCCTTTACCTTTTTGTGGTAATATTGAAAATTGAGGCACACATTTTACTTTTTATTTTTCTTCACAACATAAAAACCTGTAATAACTTACATATAGAGTTAAGTGTATTGCCTGCGCCACTTAGCATGCTACTTGAATTGTAACTTACAAAAATTGCAATAACCTGGCGATTGAAAAGAGTGGCTTCAGTTTCTTGCCAGTTCTTATCATGGTCCTACCCTACGTCAGCGAACTAGCTATAGTTTAATTGGTTGACACTTTGTAGTTTTAACATTCGTAAGTGTTAATTCAATTAGCCCAAATGAATAAATATATTATTTGACTTTGACTTTGGAACAGCAAAAGTACATTTATACATGGTATACACGATATATGACAAAAACGTGATACTACTCATACCAGCTATCTATTAAAAATAATCTGAATGAAGTATATTTCTGTAATTGCGTTTAAACAGCTTAAAATTAAATTAATAAATAGCTTAAAATTAAATTAATAGTTTAAATAGATTAAATTGCTTTAAACATTTTGAACTTAATTAAGTCCCAGCTATAATTATGAATTAGCTTACAACCACAGCAAATGTGTACGACTCCAGCTCTCTATATAAACCACTCTTGTTTTAACAATTTCAAGTAATAAAGCGTATGCGGTAAAAGAAAGATAGTAGTAGATAAGTTTTATAGATTTTAAAACTTTTGTCTACTTCAAGTTCCTATTGAAAAAGGCTCGATATGTTTGCATGATTTTTTACAAGAATACTGTTTACTTACAGTAACTTTTTTTACAAATTACTGCGACTCCAGCTCTCTGTCAAATCTCCAACAGCTATTAAGGGTCAAATAACATCTACTCATTTATTTTTGCACTTTGTATGAAAGAAGGACTAATAAATAAACATTTTTATTTAAAATATAAATGCAAGTATATTCTGTAGAATATTTACCGGTGTATATAATATTATATTACTAAGGTTGATTAACTTATAATATTTTGTCATAATTATTATATTAAAATTATAAACTAAATCGTTAACTATTTACCTATCCACCTACATATGTTAACTGACAAAAGTAAAAATTTTAAAAACTAAAAGTTTTGAACTTTGAACTAAGAAATAAGAAGATGTCATGTTAACACGCATTAAAATGGGAAAAAGAATACAATACGTTCAAGAATTAAAAAAACTCGTGGTACAAATGTAGTATTTTGTAAATTAACTTGTAAAACAAGTATTGTTAAGTTAAAATATACAGTAAGTTAAAAAATATAATGTATGGAGTGTTGATGTGGAGTGAGAATAGAGATTGATTGTGGCTGCGCACGCGCCAAACTCGTTTATGTCTATTGTATGCAACGAACGTTGCGCTAAATAAACTGATCTTATGTTGATTTTGGTGCGTTTTTGTTTATAAATAGTTGACAATCATTATATACAACGACTTTTTCCGACTGTATCAAGGAATGGCATTTTTAATTATAATAAAGTTTTCATGCTGAGAAGAAAAGTCACCTGCATAACCCAATTAGTGACAGCAACAATATTCGTCATTTAGACCGAACTCACACATAATCATCTAAGTATCACACGTACATAAAGATTTTTATATATCATTGATATTCGTATAAGAACTGAAACTAAGAGCTTAACGTGCTGTTAAAGGGGTCTCTCAATATGTTATACAAAATGATCACCCATTTACTGACCTCGACAAGTGCGCTTAATTTTATAAATCTATCAAGCAATTTAAACAAACTGTTGTGAAGGTTTAATTTAATTTAGTTATCATTGTTCAGTTACTTACTTTCTCTTCTTTCCGTTACCATTAGAAAAGCGTTAGTAAAGCCTAATAACAGTGTTTTTTTAATCTATATTAGTACCTACATACTTGTATCTCATATTATCTATAGTTACATATAAAAAAATCTTATAATATTTCGCAATTGTTTATCAACTAAGATAATAGAAGCCCGAGAAATTTGAGTTAATTTTATTTTTTTCTTAAAGAAAGGAAATTAAGCTTTGTAAGTATAAATATGTAGTTAACT
This sequence comes from Parascotia fuliginaria, assembly GCA_963082885.1. Lineage (NCBI taxonomy): Eukaryota > Metazoa > Arthropoda > Insecta > Lepidoptera > Erebidae > Parascotia > Parascotia fuliginaria. The sequence goes on from OY720172.1 coordinate 20,532,801, forward strand.
AGTGAACACATAAACTGCCTACAATTTCGTGCAGTTAGCGCTCGAGTATAGAACAAACAGATGTAAGTGCTCTGCTAACAAGAATGAAGATGTGATTCATTTCCTGGCGATGCTTCTCGCTGTTGACCTATCCAGGACCAACAAGGACTGTTGACTAGTTCAACGCACCGTGTTATTGGTCCATAGTTTTATATTTTTTTAAATTTTATACTGTCACTGATTTTCTTGGAGAAAATATTTATTTTCCGAGAAAATCTTTCTACAAAAATTGTAATAACTTCTATATTTAAAACCACAAGAAAGCAATTAAGTTCCCTTTTCATAGTTCTCACAGCAAAATCGTGAGTAATATCTTTTAAACATTCATACCACATAATAGTAGTAATCAAAACCGCACACTAAAGGGCACGTAATTAAGACAAACGTTGCCTACAATCTAAGCTATTAATATTTAACATTGCTCCTTTAATCGTCTGTTGCGGGAAACACGAGTACACAATATTATGCTATCGTGATGTTACCGCTTTTATGTGTAATAGTTACGTTTTAAATTGTTATTTATTTAGAAGATTTAAATAATGACCCTCACACAAAACAATAAATACGTTTAGCTGAACTCTACAAACCAATTACTGACATCAACTAAAATCACTCTAAGCTGTATTGTTACTCTATTATTAAACTTTAATATGTTTCGTTTCAGCATTAACAAATAATAAAACAAGCATAATAATAAATAAGCAGTATTTAAATCACAGCAAAATAAAGTAAGTAAAATAAAGCATCTCTAAAACCCACGTCCCATGGTGCCAAAGACGTTACAATCTTTATGGTACCATTTACGCGTCTTATTTTATACGTAATCCATTAATTGCCCCGATTGGAACCTCTATCGTGGCCCTTTTTTTTCTAACAAGCACCTGTGCTTAAAAGCGGGGCCCTCGATGATTTGAATGACTAGTTATTTTTGTACAAATATAATTCTTCTTAAATTCAAAGTGAATCTTTGGCGTTTAGTAATAAAGTTTGATTTTGAATGTATATTCCGATGTTTTTACTAAATCCTCTTTAGACGCGGGGTGAGAAGATGCGACCACTGACGGGCCAAAGTCGTGCAGGTAGAAAATCGATTGTTATTAGACGTCAGGTCTGCTCATAATAACATAAATATATTGTAAAGAATTGATTCTATGCATGAGGGTGATCGAACGAACGCAGACACAAAGAATTCCACGTCAAATTAGCTTTATCATTTAACTTTTGATATATTGTGCATCTGCACAATATATTGGGATTGTTAAATCATACGTCTGTAATCCTACGTTCCCTTTGACGGTGAAACAGATCTGCTGACGAGACTACTAAAAATAATCTTGTATTGATCTTGTAAAAAAAGAATGATCACAATAAAATTATACCTACTGTTTACTACGAGTATACTTTTGTATTTGATCTAACACAATAGTTTGACATTGAAGATTTGATACTTTAAATAGGTTTTGAAAGAAGAAAATAAATGTTCCATATGTATGCAAAACTAATTATTGCCTGAATTACTACTGTTTCATAAACAAAGGTCGAATAATTTTAAAAGGGGATTTGTTTTTGTTATAAAAAGTCTTACATTTTACGGACACGCAGATATTGTTAGCGTTGGTATTTTTCTTTATATTTGATTAATTATTAATAATAAATAATCACTAAACTTTAAGTGCCTATACTATAGTTCCTTTTAGCGCTACAATATGATACGTTTTTGATTCCTTTTCCACGAGCATAAATTGCAATTAAGTTATACGTCAGGGCGTCCGTCGCGTCGCTCGGCCGACAGTCTCACCTGCCTCGCTTTATCAAAGCAATTATGAATTAAGAACTCTGGACAAATGAGGATGAAACTGGAAACATAACGGGACTTGACTGACGTGCCATCAAAGAATAAACACGAAGTAGGTTACGCTTGTAAATTGTTTTGTAATATAATTAACTTTATTAGTTTACCGTTTAGCATTTAATTTGATAAAAAATAACTGTGTCACTATAAAAAGACATTCAAAACAAACAAATATTTGTAGATTTTGTTTTTATATTAGCCTACCAAAGGGACTTCACTTTACCTGATGGTAAGCAGCCAGTAGAATCCAGAAGTGGTGGACACCATTCCAAAAGCCAACTACTGGTATGGTGACCTCTACTATGGTGGCTTAGCGAGATGTTTTTTACGCCCCGCTTCAAAGGCATACAAATATTTCCATTTTCAAAACTTGCTATCATCATAACAGATAAAAGGAAATGTTTCTGTCTCGAGTGTATCAGATCACCTACCTTTCTTTCTAAAAAACAGGTCTTGTAGTTGATAGCTGTTATTAATAAACTTATAGCTTTAACTTTTAAAACTGTTTGTACCTATTCGTATCATATTTTGTACAGATTTTCTGTTAGGTAGTGTTTTACTTCACATTGTCAGTAAAGACAAAGAAATTAAACATAAGTATAAAGCTCAGCATGTTGTCCATTCATACTCGTACCTTACGAGTAGTTGAGGCCACCATTTATGCAGTTTGCCACAATAGCTTTTCGGGTAGAGTCCGGTAGGTACTCCTGAACCCGCAGCTTGCAATCAGAGAGAGAGTCAGGATTTTGGTGGCCTAATATAAAAAGAGGTCTCATATTCACAGAACTGCTGGTAGTTTTATTTGAATATAATAATATATAATAATAATCTTTATTCATCATCACAAACATTGTAGTACAAGAAAATTTACAAAATAAATACAGTGCACTAAAACTACAATAACAGTGGTGTGACATGCTGTATTCCTAGCTAGGTTATTCAATAACCTGTGTTAAGAAATATGTAAATGTTTATTGCTATAATCTTTGTGAAGTGTACTTTTTAATATCGAGATCCACCACAAGCGGGCGTACCAAGCACAAGCGGGCGTGGACCAAGCAAAGACGCGTTGCGATACGGCCTACGGTTGAAAAACCATTACTTTTATTATAATAATATGACTTAACCTCTTTTTATTAAACTTTACCTATGACAGAAACTAGCACTAGAGACAGTCTCATTCCATCCTCGTCAATCTCATTGGTGCCAACTTTAATTTTGATGTTTAAACTTGCAAGTTTTTCCGACTGTAGATATTTGATTAGGTAGGTACATATAGTTACTTCTTCCATGTCAGCTAAATCATTTTCAGAAAATAATGTCTAAGGTAGCCATTTAATTCTTTGGTAACTAAGGTTGATATATATTTCATATTAATATATACTTTAAAATACCTACCTGACGCCGAAAAAATACAAAAACTACAGCTGTAAACCAGGTTTATTTTAAGTTTTAAAATATAGCCTTGTTAACTCTACTTTGAAACGTATGAGGCGAGCCGTATCGCGTTCCGATCAGACAGAAGAAAGTACCCTAAGAGATGATAGCGGCTGCGACTGAGGACCGGCCGAACCGGTCGTAGCCCATTGTGGTCACTTTTTGTATATTCACGCTCCCCCGCCCCGCCGCGGCATCCGCGCCTTGCGCCCAGCTTGCCAAAATGTTACAACTGTGTCAATCTTTTCATTTAATTTTTTTTTTATATTAGCTTACCAAAGTGACACCATCCCTACTGGTGGTAAGCAGTCAGTGGAATCCAGAAGTGGTGGCCACCATACGAGAAGTATTTAAACGACTGCAATAATAGGTACTAGGTATGATGTACACTCTGTGGTCCGTATCTAAAAAATGATTAGTAGTAGACGCCTTCAGGCTAATGACTCGATAGCTATCTATAAATATTTTTCTCTGCTTAATATTTTGTTGTAGGTAGTCGGACAAGCCGATTTTTATCAGATAAGTATAAGTATTTTTCCAATGTTCCAGTGCCTGCCTACCTACATTATTATTTACCACATTTCCTGTAGATACATTTTTAACGTTTTTATGACATAAATAGAATAATTTAATTAAGTATAACAAGCTAGTTTAATTAGAATAATCTTCCATTCCAATATTAAAGAAAAGGCAAACTCATTTATCACAAGCTACCCTTATTATGCTTACTCTAGTTCTTTATAGCGTTGTGTTATTGTTGAAATGAAAGGAAATATATTTATTTGCAAGAATGTAGTGCGAGTATTATTTTTTTATTGTATTTTATTGTGCTCTTAAGTATAGCATCAGAAAAAGGCATTCGAAAAAGGCATTAGAAAAATTATCCAAGACAGGACACACGAAAAAGCGTTCTGTGATGACTGATGGATAAGTGATGAGACTATTACCCGCCAAGCGTAAGTAAAGTTCCTTCTAATGTTTTGCTTAGCAGTGAACGCAACACTTTCTCCTTCAGCACTACAAATAAAGCATATTTCGCATTTTTATTTACAGATATCAGAATATATCTGGTAGGATCGTAGTCGTAGGGTCGTATTAAGGATGTTTTGTCTGTCTACCAATATATCCGTAATACGAATCTACGGATAGGGTAGAACTAGAAAGGGCCAGCCAGCAGATTTGATATTAGTAATGCCATCTGTTATTATCATTGCGTACTCTTTGCCTACATAGACGACCTCTTTACCTTTTCTTATCAAAATAAATCTCTGTGTAATTAAACTGCTACGCTGCTACGTTAAAGAATACTTATTTCTTCAAAAATATTCATTTTAGATTGAGTATTACAAAAAAATATTAAAACAAAAACGGCCAAAGACTAGTTAAGAGTAGATTTATGACACTTTATCAGCGTTGCCACTATGTTACTTTTGTAACATTTTGCGTTACTTTTGGGCCTCTCATGTTACCTCCATGTTACAAGACTCAAAATGTTACTTATCCGTAAGTTTTAGGAATTAAAAATAATACAAAGATTTTTCAAGTCAAAACGTTTTATGTATAGATTTATTAATAAAATTAACTTTTTTTATTCAAAAATGATAATCCAAGTAAGTGATCCTATCCTATTAATACATTTTATAAATGTGAAAGTTTATGTGTATGTGTGTGTATTTGTTACCACTCAGCGCCAGCACCTAAACGGCTGAACCGATTTTCGCCCCACGGCTTCGCCCGCGCATTAAATTTGTTTTGCATCCCTCAGGAACCAGACCGATTTTTGGGATAAAAAGTAGCCTATGTCTCCGGCACCATAATTATCTACATACCTACCAGTTTTTATCGAAATCGGTTCGGCTGTTTAGGCGCGACCTGGGTGGTAACAAACATACACACAGACACACACACACACACAAACACACAAACTTTGTCATTTATAATATTCGTAGGATGTTACTTTTGCCTCGAAAATGTTACTTTTTGAGCTATCTCGGTAACTTTTGTCAATCGGTCTTCTTCTTCTTCTCCTTTTTTTTTGGCAACAGAGCCGACGATTGTGTCAGTTATTTCTGCCAGCGTCAAGTGTAGAATAATATTCTTGTTGATGATGTTAATGGTATATCACAATGATAAAATAGAAAAAATGTGGATGAAATTAAATGACAACCATCTTCCGTGAAAACAAAAGATGGACTCGTCAATCGGTCACTGGTAACACTGCACTTTATGACGTAAAGGGTTTTTGTTGTTGTCTGTGATCTAGAATGGTAGAATTGTCAAAAAATGTCTTTTTGACGTGATTTGCCGATAAAATTTATTTCGATAGAACATTTTTATAAACATGGGGGGATCACAAAGCACTCGAAAAGTTACTGTTGATAATGAAAACGCTATCCAAGTATCTCAGGAGGCTTTAGATCGAATACAGTCCCAGCTTAGCGCAAAAGTAAATATACTATTACATTACATAATTTATATCAATGTCATCAGTTGTTAGGAGAATAGATCGTTGTTATTGTGTAAATAATTGTTGAAAGTCATTATAGTGCATTTTTACAAATATTGGTTAAGTTTATGGCAGTGTTATGTGATGAAAATCAATACCAAAGGTACGGTGTTGTAGGTTAGTTTATCTGCGACAGACTTGAGAAATTCTTGTCAATTTCTTCATTATAAGGTTATAACGTATAATACCGGCAATAATCTCTAATGTACATTGTAATTAGTCATTGTTTCAAGATTTGCTTTATGTGTTTACTATTACTTATGTTATTCAGATGGGCAAACCAAATTCATCTGAGAATGTTTTATCCCAGTGGAATATTTTAAACTATTACAGTTCATAATTAGAAATTTAGTGACAATTTTATCTATTAAAATTGGGAGTTAACTTTTAATACTTGAATGTTTGCAATGCTCATTTACACAGATAACTGTTGCTCTAATTTGACTGGCCTGTTGGTCTAGTGGTTAGTGACCCTGACTGCTAAGCCGGAGGTCGTGGGTTCGATTCCCACCCAGGACAAACCTTTGTGTGATGAGCATGATTGTTTGTTCTGTGTCTGGGTGTAATTTATCTATAATATTGTATGTATTTACAAAAAAAAAATGTATATAAGTAGTATATCAGTTGTTTAGTACCCATAACACAAGCAAATATAATTGCTTAATTTGGGCCTAGATGGTGCTGTGTGATATGATAAAAAAATATTATAACTTTTAAATTTTATATAAAAGAATAATTTTAGTTAAGTTACTTAATTAAATGGGAAGAATAAGTATTTTTAAATATATTACTAAACCATGTGCATGTAATAACTATATATATCTTTCCATGTGCAATAAAATAAATAATTGCCCAATATTAAAATATAATATACTTACTTAACTTTATATTTCTAAAATTTCCAGCAAGTCGAAGCACCAAGACCACAGCCAGCGCCACAGTACATACCCCCACCGGTCTACGAACATAGGAAACACCAGGAATATGCTGCAGAGGAAGCATACTGGGCGCAGCGTATTGAATCCCTGAAGAGAGTACATGACAAAATAAACAGTGGCATGGATTCAGAATATCAAAAGACGTTAAAAGAGGCCAATGATTTGTTCCATGCTGTGCAAGCAGATAAAGTTGCAACTAAATCAGTTCCTTGTCAGGAAGAGAAAGCCAAGGTAACTAATACTATTACTTTTTGCTATGCTGTTGCTGTAATGCCATTCTGTAGTTAATTGATAACTATGAATAGAAATTGTTTGCTAGAATTTAAGAAATCATTAAAGTCTAGGGTACCTGTTATGAAGCTATAAAGGTTGAAATGATAATGGTCTTACATAGTGCTGTTATAACTTTGTACCATATAACCACTCCTATTTCTTTCCATGGGTGTTGTGAAAAAGCAACTAAAGAAATATCAGATTCTACATAATAGCATTAGCGGTAATTATTGTTAATTTGTGTAATCCTCTGAAATGCAGGCAATACCTAGAAGGTATAATTAGTTTGGCTTAATGTCAAAGGCTATGCAACCCCATAATCAACGTAAATTTTATTATGTTTATTTTTAATAATGTCTAATTAATTAAGTTAAATTAACTAAACATAGACACACACTCTATTCTGTCAAGTGTGGCTTTTAAAAATATGGTCTGCTAACAAAACAGTAATGAGTAGTAGCAATGGCAGATGTTTAAAGTATCTTTTAAATGTTTCACAAAAATATGAATTACTGTTATTTTTTGGTCCTTATAATTTTGATTTGAAAAATTAGCACTTAGTTCTAGGTAATGAATGATTAGCATCTATAAATATTAGCCTACCAAAGTGACTCCACTCTGCCTGAAGTTTCTGACCTTGTGCTATAGTGAATATTATTCTAGAAACACAAAATCACAAACAAATACTTGCCAATTACAATGTTTTTTTTTAATTTTATCTAAAACTATTTCCTATCTATTTGCAGGTTCTCCAGTGCTATAGTACAAACCCTGGAAAATCGCTTCTATGTTCAGTGCTAGTGAATGAATTCAATGACTGTGTTTGCAAGAGCAGAGTAGCAGCAGTCACTGCCACCTCTTGAGCTATAACTACTGTGTAAATAATGATAGTAAATGTTCCACAAGCAATACCGATCGATCATCAACATGTGATTGTGGAGTAGAATTAATATTAATGCTGTATCAATAAACTGTTATTAATTTATGTGTTATTTAATTCATATCGTCTACAGACTTAGTAAGGTTCGGCTATTGTGATATTGGATTTTTGTGTCCAGGTGGTCTCAGTGTGGAGGCTCGTATTGTGTCTTGTAAATGGTAACATGCTGGCTGCCTGCTGCATGGAACCTAACCTGGCTTGCGAAATGTGTGTGTAAAACTACGTAATAAAGATATATATTATGTAGGGCGATAAAATAATACCTACCATCAATACCGCATTCATGTATTTATTTCATCTACGAAGCTAATTATGCGATTTATTGAAACTTATCAAACTAACCCCATATTATTACACAAATGAAAGAACTTTTTACACCATTTCTTTTACATCTTATTTACCTATGTTAGGTAATTTTAAAATATGATCAAATTAATAAACTTTTTAACTGAGAAGGTGTAACAACCAAAGAGCGTAGGTACCTATGTGTTATGAACCTCCTTTTATTTTGGCCAAGTGAAAGGTTTTGATGTTTTAAAATGTAAAATGGTAAAGTGACAGATGCGGCAGTAAGCACGCCTCAGCCTCAGAACAAGGACCATAGTCGATTCACATTTTTTTCTATTTTATCATTGTAATATACTATTAATATCATCAACAAGAATATTATTCTAAACTTGACGCTGGCAGAAATAGCTGACACAATCGTCGGCTCTGTTGCTAAAAAAAAAAAGGAGAAGAAGGAGGACTATAGTCCTTGTTCTGAGAAGCGCGCATTGAATTACATCTATTGATCAAACAGTAAATACCCTTTATTTTCTCTAAAATAATTGTTATGTTGTCATGGTGATAGAAACTAAATATTAACCAGCACTACATCGGTTAGGTAGGTATTCGTGAAAATGGCGACTGAGGAAAGTAAAAAGGTACGAACAGTGCCTTTATACCCCGGATTCCCGGAGTTAGCGAGATCAGATGTCAGCATTTATCCGGCTTACTCCAAATTGTGTCTGGCTTAGTGAGTACCAAATGAAGCAATCAGTTTTCTTAGATCTCCATATAAATATGGCTACTCCATGTAAATATGGCTAAGGTTATCAGAGGCCCAGAGCGATAAAACTGAATGAGCCCCCTCACTTTTGAAGAAATGGAAACCCTTTGTCCGAAGGCTTCGGGCGAGCCGCTTTTGCCGCACTTACCTTAGTCCGCCACCGCTGCTATACACCTACTTAATTAAAGTAATTACTAAATAAATAAAAACAATTTTAAATGTTTTCTATTTTCAGCCGCGTTGTATGTCGCCACCGTTACCACTGGGCCAATGTAGCGCAACGTAAGCAGTTCATGAAAGAACTACATAATTTCGAGAAACTGCAGTCGAATGCCCTTGACGGTGTAAGAGTCCACAGAGAGTTCTCACAAGGAATCCTATCACATACAATACCACCACGAAGATACATACAGAAGTTAACACCAGACCCTCTTAACTCAAAGCAGAGGATGAGAGTCGAGCAAATTATAGCTGGCAAAGTTAATTTTAGTGTGAAATAATCAACAAATACAGGTCAATAGTGAATAAAACAATAGCATCAATGATATTAATATTGTCCTTTAATCATCATTTTCTATAGGTTTCTTTTTCTTCATTTTCTTACTTCTTTCTACATTAGTCTGTAAGTATTGTGCTTCCTTCTTAGCCTGTGATATTTCAGCTCTTAGTCTCTGTTTCATTGCAGCTCTCTCGTAAGCTAGTCTTTCACTCAAATGTACCCACTTAAACCTAGGGATGTATTTAATATTCCATATCATATCATAGTATCTAGATTTCTTTCGGGAACCTATTTTTGTATTATTTAGTTTCTCTGCCACTTGCTTAGCGACTTTTTTCTTCTGGAACTCAACCCAACCTTCTGAGAATTGATTTGGAACTCGCTTGCGCTTTTCACCCGGTTCTGTGAAATTGAATCACACCAGTTAGCTTGTAATTTAACACAACAGCAATTTCTATTAAGTATTTGCTGTGCTGGGTAAATAGCAAAATAAAGTCAACAGAAATTCAACAAATTTATACAATAAGAAATAACACTTAAAGTCAATAGAAAATTCATTTACAAATTATTTTAAAACTATGGACATCGAAATAACAACATAACCTAAAATACTTACTTGCCGTAGGCTGCAAGTATATCCTGCCAATTTCACCAAATTCGCTAAATATTTCACGTATCTTAGCCACATTCATGTAGGGTGGAATTGTTGATAAGAACACAATGCCACGTTTCCTGACTTTGTTGGTATTTATCTTTTTACTATAGGTTGAATTGTTGTCAACAGAAACAGTCTCGTCGTCATTATCTTCGAAGTCTGATCCATTTTCAGGGACTCTATCCTCATCAAGCATTTTGTTTACTCTTGCTATAGTGTATTACAAACTGTTTTATTCATTCTTCTGATAATTATTTTCTTTAAAAACACTATCCATGTGTTTAATAAAAAACAAGAAAAACCTAACCTAAGTTCTTGACATACATTTCATTTTGACATTTCGTTGATAGCCAGATGTTTCAGTGTCTCTAAAGATAAAAAATATTTTTGCTGTTTAATCTAAAATACGCCTAAATACGGTCAAAATGAAAGTGACGAATAGCATCAACCACGATAGATTTGTAATATTGACGGATTCTAAGGGTGCACTTCAGCATGTGGCTCGGTGCACCTCGACTTTTCGAGGAGTACCGATTGGTTACACTATATTAAAAGAAATTCGACGTCTGGAATCATGTAATAGGAAGATTGTCATGCAATGGATTCCATCTCATGTGGGGCTGTGGGGTAACGAGAAGGCCGATCGTCTGGCAAAATCAGCTACATCTAATGGGATTCCTAGCTCTATAATACCATTTTATAGTGATGTACTACCTATTCTGAAAGAGAATATATTTAAACTTTGGGTTGAACATCTTGAGAATATTTCCTCAAGTAAGGGCATATGGTATAGAACAATACGAGCTGTGCCTTACCGTTACCCTTGGTTCGAGTCGAGTGGGTTGAACAGAGATTCTATTGTGACTGCTTTTAGGGTTCGGTCCGGCCACATTCCACTTAATAAATTCGCCTATCTTATGAAGAAAGTACCATCACCGAACTGTTCCGAGTGCGGTATAATAGAAGACGTCCATCATGTCATGGTGGAGTGTGTCCGGAACCAAGCCCTAAGAAGTACGTTATTTAATCATTGTTTTGATATAGGTTACTGTAACAGTATTCTGGCTCAACCTTTGTCAGATAATGCAAAAGTATTGTATAAACTTGTTGAATTTGTTATAAACAGTAGATTATAATTGTTAATGTGTTTAGCAATAAGGTAGTCTTACGAGGACGACATGGTCGCTTCTCCTTGTGTACCAAGTCCTTTCCAAAATAAAGATTAAAAAAAAAAAAAAAATGTAACATATTTTGTTTTGTTGAGTCAATAGCGTAGACAGAGAATGATAAAGACGTGATAATTTCCATTGCATTTACACAGAAAAGAGAAAGTTATGGCAACAACCACATATAAAAAACGAGACAGAGCAATAGTATTTGTTGTCTCTGATCAAGTGCCGGTTTATTTTTAAGATAGCTGCTAAGCTGACATAAGTTCGCTAAACAATATTTGACAGCTTTTGTATTACCTATTGATTTATAATCATTGTAATGTATCATTAATATCATCAACAAGAATATTATTCTAAACTTGACGCTGACAGAAATAGCTGACACAATCGTCGGCTCTGTTGCCAAAAAAAAAGAAGAAGAAGAAGATTTTGGAAGAATTAATACAAACATATAAAGTTATTTAATTAGAAAGAGGTGATAAATCATGGTCCGTTGTAGTGTTTCGGGATGCAAAATAACAGTGAAAAGAAGCCACCGAAATTGTCCTTTCATTCGTAAACTAAGTATATTGTGTTTTTTTTAATATGATGCTGCTTCGCCCGCGCGGAAATTGGTATCTCGGGAACCAGACAAATTTTCGGGATATTCTTCTTCTTCATATCCAGTGGTTAGTGGTCAACCTAGTGTCAGGATTTGTTCAAGAGGTGATAAATCATGGTCCGTTGTAGTGTTTCGGGATGCAAAATAACAGTGAAAAGAAGCCACCGAAATTGTCCTTTCATTCGTAAACTAAGTATATTGTGTTTTTTTAATATGATGCGGCTTCGCCCGCGCGGAAATTGGTATCTCGGGAACCAGACAAATTTTCGGGATATTCTTCTTCTTCATATCCAGTGGTTAGTGGTCAACCTAGTGTCAGGATTTGTTCAGGTCGCCCATAGAGACATCCGACTTGACCTAACGACTGTTATCAACTTGGTGACAACCAGGACTGAGTATAGTGCCCTCCGAAGCACGGAGACGCTCTGATCAAATACCACTATGCGGTCACCCATCCATGGGCCAGCCGCACTCTTAGTTGCTTAACCCGTAGATCGATTACTGATCAGTGAGTGCAACGAGCTATGAGCGTCTCTTTTCGGGATAAAAAGTAGCCTATGTCCGTCTCTGGCATCAGTTCAGTTCAGCCGTTTATCTGAGTGGTAACAAACACACACATACATACATATTATTATTACCATACAAACTTTTGCATACATAATATTAATAGGATTTAGCTAGATTTATATGAAAATTAATTTCTAACCCATTTGTTTTGGTGTTCACATTCTTTTTGGGGAAAAGATCCCACATTATTGGGTAATAATGAATATTACTTATTAGTCATTATTTACTGTTAATATAGTTATCAACAAGATGACAACCTGCGGCAAAAAGTGATTGATGCTACTGGTCGAGAAATTGGAATCCAACTAATTTTGATATAATTGTTGCATTTACTTATACATTTATTTCATTTAAGTATTAGATGGATTTAAATCAATATTTTTAATGTTTAGACATTCTTAGAAAAGTAACTTTTTTATTAGTATGTTAAAACTATATTAGGGAGTAAGGCTAACATTTTTATAAGACCTATCTCTTTAACTCCCTATACGTCGACTGATTGAGAATGCATCTGGCATTTAGTACGCTAGCACATATACGCGTGCCTACATTATAAATAATAGAGGTATCTCTCTATATTTTGACTGCACCGTTGGTCTAGTGGTTAGTGTAACTGACTGCGACGCCGGGTGTCGTGGGTTCGATTCCCGCGGAAGGCAAATATTTGTGTGATGAACATTTGTATTTGTCTTCAGTTTGGGTGTTTTCTATGTATTCTAAGTATGTATTTACAAAAAAAAAAAAAAAAGTATGTATAAGTATTATATTTCAATTATCTAGTACCCATAACACAAGCTCTGCTTAGCTTGGGACTAGATGACGATGTGTGATAGTGTCCATATATATATTATATTCTATACTATTATATAAAGTGAAAGAGTTTGTTTGTTTGAACGCGCTAATCTGTGGAAATACGATCTGATTTAAAAAAATCTTTTATGTGATAGTCTGATATGATTGATAGCCCTGTTCTCGAGGAAGGTTATAGGCTATGTAACATCACTTTACATCACGCTATTGGCGATGGGAGCAGAACAGTAAGCAAAGACGCGGGTAAAATCTCGCCGCGAAAAGTTGGTAGAGGTCTTTTGCTACTTACCTCAGGGTAAAATTATTTCAGGGAGGGTAACTCTGATAGTTCCAATAAGTGTTGCCATTTACACGGCAATTTGGGTCTATTCATCAATAAAACACGGAACACGGCAGTATATTCATTGCCGTGTCTTAAAACACGGCAATCCAAATATGACAAAATTTTTCCCTGATAATTTGATTGATAGTTGACTAATTAAAATATACCTCACTGGACTACACTAGACGTAGTCATTATTTTTCCTACTTCTAAAAAAAGTTACTCTATGGTTATGACTCTATGAACGGGGCAATCCCGACGCACATTCGACATAGATTCGTGCACACTTTATTGTTTATGGTAATTAGTAGGTATCTATTTCACTCATTCATTTTTTGAAAAGAACTTTCATTATAAATATAATTGCACTTAATGCTGTTTATTTACTTTAATTAGTGTGGTGTGTGAGTAAAGTATGAACATAGATAGTGAGGTAATTTTTAAATAAAATGTACACGGCAATTTTGTAGTTTTTATTCCAAAACACGGCAACTTAAAATTTAAAAATGGCAACCCTGCTACCAATACTCTAAAGGCAATACCTATTTAATACAGCTGTCTCTTTTAGTGGTGGGTCCTTGACGTATTTTGACACAACGCAACGAGACCGTTTAGCGTCAACGATAAACTAGTTTAAAAAACAGTTTAAATTTCGACTAGTTTCGGCCGTCAACTTTATAACGCGTTGTTTTGTCAACGGTCATCAATGGCCGAAACTAATCGGCAAAACAACATGGTCATTTTGTCGACAGTCGTCGACGACCAAAACTAGTCGACAAAACAACACGTCGTTGTGTCGACAGCTAGTCTTTGATGATTAGTTCGTGTTCCTTCAGGTTCATAAGGTCTAAAGTATGTTTACTCGGAAATTGGAATGTTGTCATGTTATTCATTCTCGTTCTCGTCGAGTTATCGCAAGGCTTATTCGTTCACGAGTAAACTAGTTTATTGGTAGACCGTAAACTAGCGATGAGATATACTTGCAAAATTCAATACCAGGGCTTCTAAGTACAAGTACATAAAAATACGAAGGTCGAAAACCAGGTTTTAAAATACTTGAAAGTATTTGTCATCCCACCCAGTCCCACCCGCTAAAGGACGAGTTCGAGTATGGCAACACGCTCCCGTCGCACCTACCACGAGCCCCACGCCGCGCCGCACTTGCTAGGGCGACCTGTCTAAAATACTTGCCTAGGAATTCAACCTGTATTCCCAGTAATGTAAGGAGCAAATTCGTATAAATAAAAAAATACTTTCAAGATAAAAGTATTTATTATTCACGAAGTCCGAGTGTGTTTCTTATCTACATTGAAATATGAATCATTTTTCTATGCTATGCTATCGTTCGCCATATATCACTTACTTTCATACTTGCAAGTATTGGACGCGAGCGTCTTACCTAAAATACTTGCATAGAAATTCAACCTGTATTCCCAGTAAGTAAGGAGCAAATTCGTATAAATAAATAAATACTTTGAAGATCAAAGTATTTATTATTCACTAAATACGAGTGTGTTTTTTATGTACTATGGCGATGCTTGGTGGTCTTTCACTTTGCAAACGAAATCGTTTGAACTAGCTTGCAAAAATTAACCCCGCCCTCGTTTCGCCTCAGCCAATCAAAACTATTCTTAGACGGGCGCTTGCGCCGGGAGAGAAGGATTAGGAGTATAAAATATTTTACTCAGTTGCAATTTGGTTTTCGCCTAAGTCAACGCGCGTTTGTTTTTTTATTGTGTGCTCTACGACGAGTAACGACCATTGTTTTCTGTACGGACTCTTGACTGATCCTGCTTTAACTTTGACTGTGCTTGTTTACGCGACCGTCGATTATGTGAATTATTAGTATTATTACCGAGGCTTGTTTAATGGACTGGAAACATGCCTAGAATAGTGACAGAAGAGAAAAACCAAATTTTGGTTTTATACGGCCAAGGGCGAAACATATCACAGGAATTATAGAGTAAATGTTTCGGTAAGAAGAAATATTTTTTATTTCAAGGATTTATTATTCTATAGATTAAACTAAAATTCGTGTTTGCTCTTCTACTACTTCAATCCATATTTACTACCTACTACTTTATTTTTTTTCCCTTACTTAACTAGAATTATATACAATCTCTGAAAAATATTAATTACATTACATATTATTATGATAAATGCACAAAATTGAATGGAGGTATTAAATTCAAACCAAAACATGAAAATAGAGTACTTATTACGTCTGAAGTCGAGGCAGACCTTGAAGTGCTATTAATTTGTAAATTGTGATTATATATGACATTATGAAGATGATGTTAATAATTAGGATTATGATTTAATTTATAAAATACTTACTCACAACATGTCATAACGAAGCATATTATATTATTAAAGGAGTTGAAAACTAGATGGAACGACGTGATTATATTGTTGTATGTAGTCATAGGAGTGTAGAATGTAATAATGTAATAGCGAGTTAAAAACAAACAAAAGTATTGGAAATAAAAAAAGAAAATACCTTGATGATTTTTAGCTTTATTAATTTTGTAAATCTCTCAATATGAACTATGTTGATAAACTACTTTCTAAAGACATTATGACGTATTCTTTCATAAAGCGTTGCGCGTTGTAGTCAATATTGGTCTAAACTCCGAAAACCATTGTTGTGTGGAACACAATACTTTAAAAAAATGTTAACCACACCTAATAATTAGTAACAAAAAAGTAACAGTATTATATGAGCATCATTACTAATGTCGCCATTTCGAATTTGAAGAAACATTTTATAACAAAAGGATTCATAAATGTGGGAATTTGTGGAAACGCAACGACGGCTCCCGTTCGCATTCCTTGTCTACCAAGGATTATAAAAACAATACCTATTTATTAGACAAAGGATATTTACTAACAATACCTACCATAAAACACGTGCGGACTTAAAAAAAAAGCACATTAAAAGCTACTTATCTGAAACTTCTAATGGACGCCGCTCGGGTGACACCGAATTATGTTAGTTTTAGTTAAAGTTTAGTTAAATTAAGTTTAAACAAGAGTCACAAATATAGGCATTTGTCGAAACGCAATGACAGCTACAAAAACATGTCGCTGACGAAGGTTTTTTTTGCCTTTAAAAGATACTTTTTTGGCCTACATTGGAAAAATAAACAATCCTTGCCAATAGTAATAGTAACTAATACAAAATAAAAAATGTTTAAGTATATTTTATAATTTGTTTATAGAGAGCTACTGTGCGCCGCTGGGTGCAAAGGAATGCTGCTGAAGGCTCTATTGCGTTCCGACCTCGAGCTTATCCTCCTCGCATTCTGACAGAAGAGAATGTGACCGCGATGGTAAATGTTTACCAGGAGCACCCATTTACCAGGACGTCGGTATTTGCCCAGCAATACTACTGCTGCCCTCACAATATCAGAAATGCGTTGCATCGCGTTGGATTGCATCACCGAAAACCGGCGAAAAAAGTTATTTTAGCTGACCAACAAAATCAAGCTAAAAATGTTTCAAATTTTACGTTGATTCATTAACATTTGTTGATTTTTCTTAAGTTAATAACTGATGTAATATTAGCCTCGCAATATTATTGTTGTATAAACATTTTTATCTAGGTA
This sequence comes from Parascotia fuliginaria, assembly GCA_963082885.1. Lineage (NCBI taxonomy): Eukaryota > Metazoa > Arthropoda > Insecta > Lepidoptera > Erebidae > Parascotia > Parascotia fuliginaria. Next base: position 20,550,071 of record OY720172.1, read on the forward strand.
TAAATAACTTGTTGGTTCTTAAAAACATTTTTTTATAAATAATATAGCATACTTAATATTATATATGTATTATATAGTCCAGTAGTGATTTACTCTTACATGAGACAATGATAATTATAAAATAAGAGTTATAAAACAAACTCATCTGTGGATGTGTGAAAACTCAAAATTTTTATTTTACTAGCTAAAGCAATTTGTGATGTTTTGATTGCATAATATTAAGATTTAATTATATTTTATTTTGTATATTTACCTAAATTGATATTTTAAATTGTTAAATTTAAACCATTTATTATAAATAATAATAAAAATATTATAATATAGTAAAATAAAATAATATTATAATAAAGTTTGTGATATTGTTGTGTATTAACCTAGATTAATGTTTATACCCATTTTCAAAAATAGTTTTATATAAATATTTGTTATTTGTTAGCTTATCCTGAGTGTACTAAGTATTAGCTTAAAATTTATGATATAATATATGATGATTTTTAAAGAAAACATTTTAATTAAAATATTGAAAGACAAATTTGATGTTTCTTTGATTTTTTTATTTCCAACTTGAAGATTTTTCTTAATGCTTAAAAACTTACTTTGCAATACAACCAATAAATAAAATAACGACAAATCTGAATACTTTGGTGACGAATAAGTTTTTGGTTGTTTGGTGGCTTTTTTCGATTCCTGGGTCAGATAAAAAGTGATATTGGGTTTTCTATTGGAAAATTCTTAGTATTTTCGGAGTTTGGATTTGTGCCCGTTATATGATGATAGGTTCGCCCCTTGTTACATGCGACCCAACATATTTATTTATGGGTATTTATACACCTCTGCCTAACTCTTCTGGGAATATAGGCGAGAGCTATATGTTTGTTCATTGGTTGTTAGCGAACGCAAAAAATATAATATTTGTAAATACAGAGATTTTTTTATACAACTTTGGTGGCAAACAAGCATACGGTCCACCTGATGGTAAGTGACAACCGTAACCTATAGTCATGGCTGTGTTCCAAGCATTGCAGAAGTAATAATGCTTAGAAAACACAACCAAGCCGTAGACGACCACAGAGAAGGGGATGAGGAAGGAAAAGGGAAACAGAAAAGGACTAAATTTCAAAATAATAAATATAGAGGACGAGGGGATTAAATTTCAAAATAATAAAATATAGACCTAAAAATTTGTATGTTTGTTTTTCATCAACGCAAACATTCAATGCATGCACTTAGTATATTTTTTATCGACAACCAGGCGGGGAAAGCCGCGCAGAAGCTAGTAATCACTAAAATAAAACTTTTATTTAATAAGTACTTACCTAACTGGCTATTTTAGACGTAAAATTGTTTTATATTTTAACATCTTTATTTATAAATAAGTAGGAATAAATAGCTTTTTTTTTACTATAGGTAATACAACTTACCTATAGTAAAAAAAAAGCTATTTATTCCTACATAAACACTAGGGGATAATATTTTCTATCAAAATGATTTGATGCAAAAAATAATTACAATAACTCAGTTTATCTGTTACGCTATCATGGCTAAATTACTGAAAGAATTAAGTATGATGAAATTAGGTATAGATTATATCATTTTGATCCTGGAGAACTGGGAACATAGATAGGTTTTTACCAACATACTAGTTGGTTTATAAAATCGATTAAACAGACCGATATAAAGTAGATGTAAAAAACAAAATCGAATGAATCTTGTTGCAAATATTATCTAGCTGCCTACCTCTAAATCTTTAAAAAACAGAAAATGACAGATTAATAAGCATTTATTTATAATTTCAAAGTCCAGGCAGGAAAAGCAACGACATTTTAATATTTCATTTACAGTCGACGCTACGCCTTCGTATTCACGTGGAATCATGCTAACAACGAAAATATGCATTATAGAAACGATTACACTTAGCTATGGTTATGTTTTGTTATAAATGAGAAAAGTTCCGCGATATCGCTGCTCTACTCTAGGGCGGAGCTTGCTGAGCCCATGCGCAACGCGTGCAAGCGATTCACGACCGATGAGTGGTAGACCGGACCTTTTGCCGATAGTACCTACATTGAAATATGAATCGTTTTTCTATGCTATGTTATCGCGCGTTCGCCTTATAGCACATACTTTCGTACTTGCAAGTATAGTCTCCTCGTACCAGGGCGCCGTACTTCTAAGCGAAGCCCTGGTTTTAAAACCTGGTAGCGTAAATATGTTTCATCTCTACCGTAAACTAGTCTACCGTTCATGCGAGATAAACAGTCTAAAAAAACGGTTCGTTCATTCAACGCTCACCACTAGTCTCTTTCTGCGACACGCTTGATAACAGTCTTATCAATAGTTATAAAACGCGGACAACACCGACCTGTGATACATTATTTATAAAATGGACTAGACAATTACTTCTGCTTGTCCAGCGACGCAAATCATAGACAATGAGGAGCAAGGACGAAACGAAATCAATGACTGGCTTGTCACATTTGTCAAATTTGTCAATTTTGTCATCATTGTTTGACTTGCTATGTTTCGAGATAATTTCTTACAATAAATAATTACCTATTAGAAATAGCTGCGTTAAAAAACATAGGTACATCAAGTGTGGCAAATATTTTTAACCTATAAATAATTGCCTTTTCTACAAAGACTCAGCGATGGGTTGCGATGGAGGCACAATTCCACGTCGAGATGAACTCGTTCGTTTGAAGAAGAAACCAGAACAGGTACAAATCTATTTAAATCTATTGATCATAATCACAATATAATCACAACAGTATTGTAACTCTATACACATAATCTTCTTACTTTTAGAAAGATAAAGAGGCTGAACGCTCTTTCAAGTGGCGCAACTGCGCGCTTTCTCAGCAGCCCCTACAAGAGCCTGTGGTTGCATGTGGCTTGGGAAGATTGTACAGCAAAAGTTCTGTACTAGAAGCATTGCTTGACAAAGAAACAAAACCAGAATCCATCAATCACATCAAGAATCTGAAGGTATTACTGAATCATACTACTAAAATATAATGACTACAATAATGGATGCCATTGTAAACGTTTTTTATAACAATGAGAGAAGATTGATAGGTCTGGATTAGACTATTGAAGGATAAAATATTTACATAGTTCTGGAATTTAAAATATATTAAGTGGATGAAATTGATATTGATTGTCAAAGATAATATTACACTTTGTAAAATATTTAATTTGCTTATGTGAAATAATTTCTAAGTGGCAGTCATAAAGATTCTTAGAGCATTTTGTAATTTCAGAGTCTCTTAGAGCTCTAAGAGTCTTCATCTTTTTATGTAACTATCACACATTCTCGTCATAGATATAACATTTTATATACTTATGAAATATATCATTACAGGACCTAAAAGACTTGAAGCTAGCTAAGAACCCAGCATACAAAGCAACTGAGCACTCCGAGGGGGCTGTGGGTGAAGGTCATGCACCTTACATCTGTCCGATCAGTGGACTGGAGATGGCTGGCAAGTTCCGCTTTGTGTTTCTTTGGAGCTGTGGTTGTGTGCTAGCCGAGAGAGCTCTCAAGGAGGTGAAACAAAATATTTGTCACATGGTAAGTTTATATGAAATGCTCAACCAAAATCATATCTATTTGATTTTAATACTTACTACCATTATACTACCTATAATTTTGTAGGATATTCAAATATTTGTTACAAATGTACTGTTCATTAATTTATTTATTGTTTGTTAAGTTCCCAGAAACAGAGAATGTGTTCTCTAGTTGAAATTTTTTTCTTCCTATCCTATTTAATATAATATGTGTTAAATTGTTCTGTTGCTGTTATCTCAAATATATTTTATTTCTTTGATCAACAGTGCCAACAACCGTTCACTGATAATGACATAGTGACACTTAATGGTACTGATGAAGATATTGAAAAACTCAAGGAAAAGATGGCTGTGCGTGTTGCCAGCAGAAAAAGCAGCAAGAAATCAAAGGCAGAAAAAACAGAAAAGGTTGATATCAAAGTAGAGCCTGCAACACCATCAACTTCACAGACTACAACATGCACAGAAGAAGAGACAGAAATTAAAAAAGAAAATAAAACAGAGGAACCAACAGCAGGACCGAGTAATGCAGTTAAAAAGGAAATAGAGACTATTCCATTATCATTACCAAAGTATAACCCAAATAAGCAAGCAAGGGGTCACTTTGGTTCAACAAAGCGTGTGCATCCTACGGAACTCGCACAAGACCCTTCATATAAAAAGACAAAGAAAGATTACAGTGTTGCTAAAGATCCTCAGACAAGTGAAGTATATAAATCATTGTTCACATCACATAAGGATGATCAGAGTCAGAAGAGAGCACACTGGGTGACATACAATCCATTTTACAATTGATATAGATTGATTGAAGCAGAAATAGATAAGGTGATCTCTAGATTTTATTTTTCGCATGCCCTGACTGAAGAAGCACATCTACCATACTAAAAACAAAGCAAGTAGAGATGAGATATACTTGCGAAATTCAATATCAGGGCTTCTAAGTACAAGTACGTAAAATACGAGGTTAAAACCCAGGTTTGAAAATGCTTGAAAGTATTTGTCATCCCACTAAAGTTCGGGTTTGAGTATGGCAACCTGCTCCCGTCCCACCTACCACGAGCCCCGCGCCGCGTTGCATGCGACTTGCGAGCGCTAGACGCGAGTGCCTTACCTAAAATACTTGCATATGAATTCAACCCGTATTCCCAGTATGTTAAGGAGCAAATTCGTATTAATAACAAAATACTTTGAAGATAAAAGTATTTATTATTCACAAAGTACGAATGTGTTTCTTATCTACATTGATATATGAATCATTTTTCTATGCTATGCTATCGCGCGTTCGCCTTAAATCACTTACTTTTATACTTGCAAGTATTATCTGGTCGTACCAGGGCGCCGTACTTCAAAGCGAAAACCTTGTAGCGTGAATACGTCTCATCTCTAAAAGGGAGCTTTTAATAAAATTACATTCAAATTTTACTGTGGCAAACTGTTTGATTCTTACCTAAAACCAATATTCATTCATTGTTAGTGTGCAAATTGAACTTTATTATACATTACCTAAGTGTTGTTCTTGCTTGTCAGTAAGCTGTTACCAGAGCCATACATACTTATAGCATTACAATACTTTTTTTATGGGGTTACAGTAAAAAGAAATAAGAATGCTTCTGATATTGTACACATACCTACCATCAAATAGGACATACTTAGTCCATAAATTATATATTTTTAGGATTAATTATTAAGTAAATAAAACTAACATAAATATTTTTGACTTTTATTTAAATGAGGTAAATATTGCACATGAATACTAGTGATACAACATAGCCAATTGTTTTTGGTCTTTGTGCTTTGGTTACAAATCAACTTAACACTAGATATTATAAATATTAATTGAATGGTAAAAAGTTTAAACCTTACGATTTTACCTAATACATTACGAGCCTTTTTTTGGTATTGCCAGATATGAGACAGTAAACTTAAGAGATATTTACCAATTTCTAGAAGTATTGGCTTTGTAGTGAATAATCAGTAATAGTATGGTATCCCCACGCAGTGGTAGTGAGTGAATGTCTACTGCACTGAAACTGCCATAGAATAGGCAAACCCCCTACTTAATAATTAGATGTCTGCTTGCCCCTTCTGTGAATTTATTTCTACTCATCTGAGTTTTTATTCACCATGTTTTACCTGGTTTAGTGATTAAATGTTTGTGTGAAGGTGCTTAAATAGTTTATTATAGTGTTGATGTGCCAAAAAAATAATAAAGTTACAAACCATTTTAAAATAATATTAATGAAAAAATAACACCATTCTGTACCCCAAATCCCAAAAGCGTTTAACCTTATAACTATCCTTTTACTTGCAATAATAAATAAATAAAAACAAATCTCTACTTACAATTGAGATCACTTCAATCTTCACTTGTACGATATTATTACTAAGATTTATAAACTATAGTAAAATAATAGAACACTGAATTGCAAGCCTTAAAAATAGGAATTATTTAACATTGGTAACAATTCAACAATAACATATAAAAAAGTTTAAATAAATTTAATAAAAAAATATAATACGGAATGTCCAGATTTCGTTTTAATACAGTCGTAGTAATCTAATCTACTAAAATAAGCATGTCATCTAATACCTACTACTAATAGGATAAATTATTTTAATATGTACAAGGAAAATATTATTATTAAAAAATGTCATATTAAGTACCTAATTCATTTCAGAGTGCGCCTTAATAGAACGTTGTTTATTGGTAAGAAATATCCTTAATATTTTTTTCACACCTTAAAGTTTGCAAGTGCCAACAAAATTAAAAAAAAATTGAGACTAATTAAATCTAGTCTAGTACTAATATAAATAGCGAAAACTATATATAATCACATTGGAGCAACAATACTATACCATTTTCAGGTACTAAAGAATATCCTGAAAACTTAAACTTGGTGACTACAAATCATATAAGGCCCCGATCCCACTAGCGTTTGTGCGCGCTCGCGTTTTCTTGTAGAGAGATCGTGCCTTAATCAGGAACAAAATGGCTTCCAATAGGAACATCTTTGAATGTTTGTTATCTACAAAAAACGTCACGCAACAAACGCCAGTGGAATCGCGTCGAGAAGAACTTACAATATGCATAAAATATGCCAGAAGCTGTTAAAAAATTCTTGCTACCGATGTCAGTCGACGAATTACAAGATTGTAAAACCAACAGTAGTTTATAAACGTCAGTTTAGACAGCACAGATTATACCAAATGCCTTACCTTTACTCTTAAATATAAATTATACGGCCGTGTCTTGTTGTACTGATGCTAAGGTGGCTTCAATGATAAGGTTAAAGTCTAATTCGTTGAGACTGGCTTTAGCTGTTAGTAGATCCAGAAATGTGTCCAGTGGCGAGAGACGCTCGCCTGATGGAAGTGCCGCTATGCCTATAAAAACAAGGTCGATCAAGAATCTTACATTTTTTTTTATTGTTTGTTGGCATTCAAATACCTGAATAAGAAAAGTAGATTACTTAAGCTTAACGACTTAGGGCCGGTGCACATGATTATGGCGAAGCGCAGCGCAAAGTATTTTTTTTTACTGCCAAAACATTTTTTTCTTTGTACGAGTTGAAATAAGATCTAACATTAACTAACCCGCGCGCTACCATTCTTCTGTAGCTTCAATGCTCTTTGAGATGCGTGCGTGCTTCGTTAACTCTCGCAACGTTTACTGAGTGCCTAGTGCGAGTTTGTTATACGTTAACGCGATCGAAATGTTTGTCGCGTTTGGCTCTAATTAAGAGCTTGGAAAAGGCCAACCGGAGCACCGAACGTCATAAACTTCGTTAACGTAAAACAAACTTGCACTGGGTACTCGAATTATAATTTAGAAGCGCTATAGAACTGTCCCCACTCCTATGATTGTGTCCGCTATGCTACCTGCGGAAGGGAGGGATGACATGCGTGCATACGTGCTTTGTGCCGCTCGTTACTCTCGCTACGTGTACTGATTTGAATTTGGAAGTGCTTGAACTGCCCTCACGCCTATGATTGTGTCCGCTATGCTAACTGTAGAAGGGAAGGATGACATGCGTGCGTGCGTGCCTCGTGCCGCTCGTAACTCTTGCTACGTGTACTGATTTGAATTTGGAAGAGCTTGAACTGCCCCCACTCCTTTGATTATGTCCGCTATGCTATCTGTAGAAGGGAGGGAGGACATGCGTGCGTGCGTGCTTCGTGCCGCTTGTAACTCTCGCTACGTGTACTGATTTGAATTTGGAAGCGCTTGAACTGCCCCCACTCCTTTGATTCGGTCCGCTATGCTACCTGTGGGGGGTGAGAGGAAGCACTGACCGGAGTCGCCGACGGGTCGGTGCGGCGCGCGGTCGTGGTGCCTGGCCGCGCCACCGCCGCTCAGTAAGGCCGCCGCGTGGTCGCGCGCACGCAAGGCTAACGCGGCGCGGTGCGGCCAAGCGGCTAGTGCACGGCGCGCGCGACCCTCGCCTACTAGCTGGATCAAGCGCAGCTTGTTGTTAACGCGGCTTTTGCTGTCGTCGTCCTTACCTGAAGATATTATTAGATGTCCGTTAATAGTGTAAAATGTAACACTTATTTTCTAGAGCGAAAATAAAGGAAAAAAAATAAGCTTAATATCATCATTCTTTAAGCCCAAAGACGTCTGCTATCGGACATAGACATCTCCCAAAAATCGCCACTTAGATTTATCGTGAGCCGACTTTATCTATCGGCCTTTACCTGCAGCCTTCACTAGATCATCGGACTATATCAGCCCGCGCTGCGTTTACTGAATCGTGATAACATGCCCACTTCAACACTTTTCTCCATTCATCAGTTCTGCAAGCTATGTACTCTTGCCTTATCACTTCAGCGTGGCAACTTCTGCTAACTTAACAAATAAAGCTTCAAAAATACTTACAGGCAATAATAGCCTTCATGACATCAATTTGCAATTCAAACACATTCCTATGAACGTACTGAACGAAGGTATAGAACGGTAGTGTGCGATAGCCGAGGTATGTGAAGAACGAAGTGAACCCTTGAGGCAAGGGAAAAGCAATCGAGTCCGTCGCTAAATAGTACTGCTCTAGGACTTTGAACACTATGAATGCGTGGGTAGGGTCCATTTCATCGCTGAAAAAAAACAATACATTAGAATATGCCTAAGTAGTTGAAGACTGACACATGATTGTAAAGGCCACTGTATACAACACCGTCTTCGTCAATATCAAAGCCAAGAAATAACAAAGGATTGTACCATTTTATACAGACCTTTATAAGCCTGTGAAAAATTAAATGCATAAACAAACACAAGATATGTGGTATACCATGGTGTGATGTTTCTCTTTTATTCTCCTGTTGTGTTAGGATTTTCCATCATGAATATTCGTTACTGATGAACTATTAAGGCCTGCGCAAAAAAAATACCTTTGTCCCCGTGGGACAAAAATCCTTGAATCGTGAAAAAAATGTCCACCAACTACTTGTCACGGACTCAACGCATACAGTGTGCGGTCATTTTGTTGTTGAGTGAAGCGTAAGCTATGAAAGTTCGTCGTGTGCGTTTTTGCGCCTGGTTACGTTAGTTCTATTTTTTTCGGTGACTCTCCCGTACGTTGAACCAGTCCGGTCTTTCAGTGTCTGCTGTAATTTGGGGGACTATTTGTACGGGTTACTTTTAGAGTACTTCGTGTGCGTTATTTGATACAATTTATAAGAGATCTATATCGATAGACAAAAAAGTACCCGGGGGACAGTACCTCGTCTGCGCAGACCTTCAATCGCATCACATAAAAAACGTTTACCATCAACTGCAATATCTGTCTATTTTGTGCTATAGGCTAACGCAACGTTGGGGTTATGTCGCGTTATTACCTAGTATTGCAAATAACTATGCTGTCGCCTTATTAGCTATTGCATGTTTATGCAGTACCACTATTGGTATAGCCAAATCGCTGCGTTTTTGGTTTTTATGCGGCAGAATTCTTAAGCAGACTGTTGTTGTTCAGCAATTTTTTTTATGTGACACGATTTATTCTAATTTTAACACAGGACATAGGTAATTATTCAATAGTCAATAAGGTAAGAAATAAATCAATGATAAACCCACGAAAATAGAACACAAATGAAAGCGACCACTCAAAACCAAAAAATAACAACGCACTATCAACCAAACATTGAACTATGGAAATGGTATAAAAAGCAATGAGGCGGTTTACATACGGCACCGCGCACCGCTGCGGTAGGCGGTGAAGCGGATCTCATGTCGCATTCGTTTCTAAGAAAACCGTTGACGCCAAACACACAAACCGATCGCGCTGTCGGACGGTGTACGTGTGAAAACCGCCTAACAGCGAAAAACTCTGGCACCGAACTACAACTATTAACAAACCAAAAATGAAACAAAAGGCAGAAGTAGAAGTGTGCGTAGTGCGTACATAAAGGAGATGCCTCGCTGCTGGTTGTGGTGCGGCGCGGCGGCGAGCGGGCGCGTGAGCGAGCGGCACAGCGCGCGCGCCGCGTCCAGCTGCGCCGCCGCCCAGCGCGTCGCCGCCGCGTGCACGCCGCTCTCTACCCCGCGCGCGCCCCCGCCCCCCACACTCTCGCGCATCAGGTGCACGCTCACCTCGCGGAGATTCTGCGCCGCGCACGTGCAAACGTCAGTCTAATTTATTATCTGCTACTAACTGTACCCGGTAATTCTGCCGCGGCTCTATATATACAGCGCTGGACACTTAACTAGCAACACCTACTATGACGTAGTTTAAAACAAGTTAATTTTTTAATTATTCGAAGATTCGAATATAACATTGTGCGAAGATATCAAAGCAATCGGTGCTGTGCATTCGAAAATTTATATATTCCAACAAAAAAAATTGATATTATTTTAATTAAAACTAGAATTTAACATTAAACTTACCGCGGCAATAATATGCTCTTGTTTACTGGCAGTGCAGACATCTAGTTCGAAGAAAGGCAACAAGTCTTGTCCGCTGCCGATAGACGAGCGGCGTTGTGGCGCGCTCAAGGGAGGCGGAGGTGCCCCGGGGGACAGTGGCGTGCTGCAGCGAGAGAGGGCTTCCGGCTGCACAGGACAGGCAACAGAATTTAAAAATAAACACGAGAGAAACAACAAACTTAGTTGAAGGCGTATTAAAGTTTTTGGTGGCACGGAATTTAACCTTTTTTTTATACGACTAAGATGACAAACGAGCATACGGCTCGCCTGATGGTAAGCAGTCGCACAGTACCTGGTAGCAGTGCAGGCTGACGCGCAGCTTGTCCAGCACTTGCGTGGGCGCGAGGCGCTTGGCGGGCGGGTCGTTGAGCGCGGCCCACACGCGCGTCCACACGTCCTCCGCGAACTGGCACACGCGCTGGCGCGGCGCCAGCACCACCACCGCGCTGTTCCACAGCTTCTCCTGACTCACCGACACGCACATGTCGCGCACCTGCACCGACACAGACACTGCTTGGACAGACCGCGGGTCGTGCCCACTATATGGATACTTAAAGAAAGTTTCATATAATTGAGTATGTCGCAGCGCGCCCGCGTGTGCAAGTCTGACCGAGCACACAACCTGAACTTTTTTACCCGACTACGGCAAAGCCAAACGGAGGGTTATGTATTCGACAGGCTATGTATGTATATATGTATATATGTATGTATGTTCATCTGTTCCCTCGTATCTTCTAAGCCAGCCATCATATTTGACAAATGAGGTATCGTTAGAAACGTCTTGACTGCCCGCTGGTTATAGTCTGGGTTTTGTCATCCCAAATTCTATATAGGTCCTTATAGAAGACAGAAAGTAATCGTTTAAAAAAAAAATGATTGAAATACATCGTGATGGGTATGAAATGATAGGTTTTAGTCCACTGATTTCAAATATATAAACATTAATAGCTGCTACCCACTTCTTCGAGAGCATTTTCTCAATAAATGTGTAATTTGTTTGCGTGATTTTTATTGGAAACAAAGTATTGGGTATATAACTATAAAAAACACGTGCAAATGCGTACATGACTCGAGCACCAAAGTTTCTGTACCAACTTATACACATATAGTTGCTCTAATAAGCGAAAAATAACTCTAATATTAATTTATTTAGAAACAAAGGGGTTTGACAGAATTAAAATTTAAAATATAAAAGTATAGCCATAAATACCTAAGTAGGTACTTATTAACATAATATAGACATGCAGTGACGGATCTCACTGCCCCTTTCTCACGCATCTGCATGCTCCAACAAAATGTATGTGTTTATGGTGTTTACCTTGATAAAACCCTACTCCGGTATCGTCAAGCCTCCCCTTACCTCTCTCCAAATCTGTCTCTTAACTCATCACTTACCTACCCCCACTTGCTACCTTAGCTCATCACTGGTGCCCAGCCCTCGCTCGCTACTGGGTTCCAATGCGCGCCCCACCCCCGCCTCCAAACTCAAATCCTGGACCCGCCACTACGGATATGGCTATATTTTCTATACACAGACAAAACCAGGCCCTATCCAAACTTTGAATAGGAGCGGCATAATACAGAAATGAAATAGAAGGGATAATTAGGCAACGAATATACATACTTCAGAGCAAAAGTAAAAAGTATAATATAATTGTTAGCTGTGGGCCGAAGCCCGTAAAATAGTTAAAAAAAATCTGACATCTATTGTCTTGTATATCACCTGAAAAATCAATAGCTACCTTAACGTCGGCGAACTTGAGATGCTGCGTGAAAGGTAACATCTTCATAAGATTGAGCGCCGAGGCTGGTAATGACCGGCGAGTGACGGCGTACGTTGTAGCTATGAGGTATTCCTGCATCACACGCTGGAAACAGCCTATGCCGTCGCGTTGATTTAAACACATCCAGGATATAAGCTAGAATTAACGTGTGTTCATGTAATAATACACTACATATGTGCTCCACGAATTTAAGTTTCGAAAATCTAGATCACAAGCCCTATTTCCTAATGTGAATTTATAGAAACGTCTATTACTAGACAGGAGTCTTCGAGAGAGCTCGCCATTTTACTATGGTAATTGACCGACCCGTCCAACTAAGTGGCTAAGGCAATGTTGTTCCATGCTAGCGAATAAAACTTTGATTATTGCAAACTCAATAACAATGTGCTAAAATTTTGACATCTTAATGGCAAAAAGATGTCAATAATCAAAAAATTTGCCTTACCTCCTCAGCCAAATCCATATTCCCGTCATGTTGTATCAAATAATGAAGTATCGCCAGCTTATTTTCAATAGCCGTATTGCTTTTAAACGTGGCAGTAAGGTCTTTGTCTGCTACGACCATGGACACTACATCTAATGTATTAAGGTCCACCATTGTATGTGCTCCCCATCCTAATAGAGGGGCGAGGGAAGGCCCACTGTCACTTTCGTCCATGGGTATTACTATGTGACAACACGGTTCGTGGTATAGAGATATATCGATAAGTTGTGTGTAGAGCATTGGTATATTGACTAGAAGGTGGTTGTCTGCAAAGAAATCGATGTATTTATTTCTAGAGAAGGGAGGTATCATTATGCAAATGGCCTAATGTTGAGGGTTTGATGCAAGGTTTTTACAGGGTCAGTACGGGTAATACTCCTGCAAGCGTTACAAGACAACAAAACCACAATAACTGCTTAGCATCAAGTGCCCTGTATCTAACATTCGATTTTCATTAACGAAAACATTAATTTACGCTTGATACTGGCCGAAATAGCTGACACATTCGTAGGCTCAGTTATTTTAATTATATTTAAAAGAGAATAAGAAATAATATTAGTACTGTATGTATAATCTATATAGGAAACAAAGGAGGTATGTTTGAATCGCAGCAAATGGCGTCCTATAGTCTCTGTTCATCCCATTGATTGGAGACAGGCGTGAAGTTATGTACGTATCCTTTAGTAGATATACTGAAAAAATTTAATACTTACCAGCATACAACGTGTACGAAGGTCGCAAAGACTTGGCCAAAGACCACGGCAGGTCCGGCACCACGCTATGTACCACACACCCATGTTGTAGTAATGTTATAGAATACGCAAAGTTCACGCCAGAGTCCTTTAAGTCAGCGCTATCTTCCATTACGAGGGATGTTGTTGAGTCATCTAAAGGCTGGCAATTAAAAAGTATATTAATACGTTTTTATTGTCGGTTACTATAGAAAAATATTTGTATTTTGGTTTGTAATCAATAAATTTAAAAACGAATATTCCAATTCTAAAAATTATTTTAACCATAGTAAGCTATATTGTTAGCGAGTAACATAGGCTACTTTTTATCTTCATATTTCCGCAGGTAAAATTTAAAACAGTATCCACACGTACCTTGTACAAATAATGATGGCATATACACAAGATCCCTCGCTGGTCGCACACGATCTGCAGGTCGAGACTACAGTCGTGCACACGCAGCGGTATTGGGTCGTCTTCGTACGCACCGCATGCTGCGCCTTCGCCCGAACTTGATACGTGAGGCAGACTTAGGGGGATGTTAAGCTGTTACATACAAGTACTCATGGTAATCATAGGACATTGGAGACTCCTTGATTTTGGATAGATAAGTATAAAAGTCTAGAGGTTGAGATTACAACTTATAATAATAAGTACAACAAATGCCTGTAAAGAATGATGCTTTCGAAACACATTTTCCGGATCACAAAATAGTGTCTCACTGTATCGTGTTCGACAAGCAATGAATTCCACAGTATTGGGGGATACGACAGGCTCAAATAATAGTTCGCAAAACCTAATTAAATACATGTGATGCTGAATTAACTGAGGCTGGAACTATATGCTTCAACAAGATTTTTATTGTGGCTAAACACGAACCCAAATTTTCAATAAAAACACAAAGATTGTCATCAAAATTGTAACAGCTTCTCGCTCAAACTTAATATCGGCTTATCATACCTGTTTCCTAAGGTGGAAAACAGTTTCAACACTTTCCGGGACAGTAAACAGATATGAACGTGATGACAATAAAACATCTATTGTGTCTACATCACTGTCCATGAAAGGATTAATTGTTACCTAAATACCTATGTAATACTTACATAAAATTTAATATTAAGTATCTTACTGTAATACAGCTAGACAAACAAAGCAATTGACGAAAACGATGACGAAATCAATTAACTAAGTAGGTAATTGCAATAAAAACCTTGGAAATAGAAAGACCTAATTGGAACACGCTTTAGTTAACTTAAAATATAATGTAATAAGTATATAAAATAATTTTAAGCACTTATTACTATTCTTTTATTCAAGTTTGGCAAATAAACATATGTTAAACGTAATCTTTGGACATGGCTATGTTAAACATTGTACAAATAATGTGTAGAAAACACAATCAAGCTGTTGCCGACGATTTGGGGAGAAGGGGATGAGGAAAGACACGGGAAAAGAAGGGAACCGAGGCGGAAATCGGGCTGACGGCGTTCTCGTATACAATATGTTTATTAGGTCAAATTGGGTTACGAGGTTGTGACGGTAGTAGATTCACGCTGGTTTCAGCATGAATGGGCCGGATCGTCCGGGGAAGTACTACCCTCTCATAGAAGATCGACTTAAGAGTAGTAGTATCCTTACTACTGCGTTTCGTTCGGTGAGTGAGAGTGCCGAAGGCCCAATTTCCCCCCTTTCCTTTTTCCTCACCTCCCTCATTCCCTTCCTCTAACCCCATTCCCAGCCGCCATACTAGAGGCCACCATACCAGCAGTTTAAGACGATAGCTTTTGGTATGGTGGCCACCACTTCTGGATTCCACTGACTGCTTACCATCAGGCGGGGTGGAATCACTTTGGTAGGCTTATATACAAAAAAAAAACGAGGTACTTACAACAGTCTCGTGGGGTAAGTCAGCGTGAAATTGGAAGGCAGACAGAGTCGGTGTCATTTCCGTAGGCGATTTCACCTCTTCACCTTCAGCGAAACTTTGAGTCGGCTGCCGGTAGTGAATGTAGTATAATACCTAAAAATATTACATTTGTTAGTAATATCTCAGTTTTAGCTAAATTTAATGAGATTGGTGCAGTTTAGATTGAATTTTGACTAGATTTACTACTAGGGGGTTTAGGGTCTACACTGGATTGACACTCCAGCTGGTACTCGTTAAGAACGTGTTGCACAGTTAGATACCATCAGCCACTGTAGGACATAGATTTCTGCCAAAGAAAAGTTTACCATAGAAGGAAGTTTACCATGTTTAAAAAGTGATATCGTCGTTGCCCATCACCTGGTTATTCCTTAGTCGTTTCTTAGGACATCCACAGAATTAAATGGAGTGGCATCTTAATAATTAAGATTACACATCCAATAATGACAGATCATACAACATAATAATTACTTAATTAATCCACCATACACTTAACTTCGTTTCCTAAATCTATTTGAATTCATAATTACGATATAATAGCTCGCTCTACACTTTCCATTGACCACAATCGTGTGATGGTCTAGTGATTATGGAGGTTCTAGGACCGCAATCGAGCAAGTAACAAATTCGTATGTAGGTACTTTCTAAGATTATCAAGTGATGGTATAAAAATCTTTATAAAACCTGGACTTAAAAAAATGTATTAGCTTATTCACCTAATCTATCTTGGTGGTGATTGGTGAAAGACGTAGTGATGAATGCTTATGTCATCTTATGAGTAGAAATTTATTTATCTAGTAGCCTGTAGTGAGATAATAGATAATGAGCTGATATTATTACTATTTAGGATAGCGTATGATTGCTTTCCTTCTATTATTTGCGGAATGAGTTAGGTATGATAAAGGCAAATGCCTCATCTCATAATAAGTACATGAAAGTTCTGTAAGCGCCTGTGAAGTCGGTTGTTTCGTAGTAACAGGTATGCAGGAATGTACGTTGTATGTAGCTATGCGCTTTAATAGTGTAATAGCGTAAGTATATCTCATCTACTTATACAATGTTCATAATAAATTATTATACGATTTCTATACGGCTAACATTTGGTTACCTGAACCAGGTAGATATTTAAACTAGTTATATTTATAGTAATTAACTAGGAAACGTTCGAATATAATTCACACACAATTTTTCCGTTCAGAGACCTTGATGGACGAATCACTCTTCCTGGAAACATCGTTCTCATGTAACTTAGCTTTATCTGTAATACGTAGTCTTTCATCGTTTACCTGATCTAACTTTTATTTTAGTAGTCTATTTAATTACAAGGCGAACTTTTTTATACCCTGACGCGTCTGCCTCAGATGGAAACAGGTGAATTACTACAAAGGCGAGAACAGGAACCACACGGATATGACATACGGCCGATAAACGGACGGCACAGGTTTGTTACATAATTTATATGCTCAGTGGGCATAGTAGAGCTTATCATGTTGCTTGCCGATCCTGATACGTTCATAGCACGATCATGGTATGGTACGGTGTAGTGGGCAGACTCTTTTTAAGTAGCGAAATATATCTAGACTCATTGTAAGCTGTTTTTATGGATCCGTTTAGATATAAGTAGATGATAAATTCAGCATTGGGCAGGATGGCGCGATAGCAATGTGGTTTGCGGTATCCGAAAGCATTTGATTCCCTGAAAACTGGCGTGAGTTCAAATCTACGTGGTGAATGATAAACTTTGGCATGTTTTTGAACATAATTAAGTAGGTACCTACGGTTCGTAGCAAAATACATTATTATTTTTTATAGGTTTATGTTCTTAATTATTATTTGTAACTTTTTTTTAAGTAGGTACTAGGTACACATTACTTTTCTTAACTGGTTATTATAGAATAGGTGCCTACCTATCTTATGTTTTATTTATAAATCAAAATTATATTTGAGTCTACTAAGAGTTGAGCAGTATAAGAGGGTTCCATCTCTAAAATTCGATACCCAGGACAAGACGCGTGAAAACTTAGATTTTAGAGCCCAGAACACGGACGTGTCAACAGGTTTTTTAACATAGTAAATGTATTAAAACCAGTTGAAAGCAGAGTAGCGTGCGATTACAGGGCGTGTGTCGCTCTAAATTTTTAAACCCGGACTACAAATGAAGCCCGGCCCGGGCGCTTCCCGGATGCCCTCTAAACTAGGACAAATCCGGGGAAACCCGGACAGATGGACAACCTTAAGGCTAGATTGACCGAAGTAGCAAACAGACTGGACATTCAGGGAATTGGGCTGACCAAACCCGTAGCGAATATACTTAGTAAGAAAACTTGTGTAAAATTCAAAGAAGCAACGCAAGACGAGGCTGACATGTACCTACAGACAAATTTCCGAATTAGACTTGAAAGATTTACAAATTAGAATCGAGATAAATAGGAAATCTGTGAAAATGAGACGAAAGAGTACTTTTTAGAGAACGCGAAGGGTTTCCACCTGAAAGCCTACTATGGTGAGAATTGCCAGAACCTTAAAAGGACGTCTTTAATATCACTGTGAGAATACTATTTGACCTTTGATTTGTGCCTGTCTTGTGCACCCGCCACTGTAGGCACATGGATTCTCCAGGCAGTGAACTAACTCTCACGCCATGTGTGATGTAAAACCATCATCGTACAAAGTAGTTTCAAATTAGGAGCGCATGTACCTACTCAACAAGATATAGATATTACGGGAGTACCATTAAAATTTGGTATGCTTAACTTGCGGACGTGCAGAAGCCTGTGGTCATTTTCAGGTTCTTGCCTGATTTTATTTTCATATAAATGTGATGTAGGACATCTAATTTCTCTAAAGTAAGTACCTACTAAGCCGAGCTCGAGGATTAGAAAAATTTAGCCAAAAATCCATAAAATCGAGATCAGAAATTGTCTTTAACAACCAAATAACAAGATTTCTAGAGGAATATTTTCTTAATCACTCGTCAGTTTGGGCAACGTAATTTACGCTTGTTGAACTTGGTAGTCATTAAACTAGCTTCTACTTCTTATTACATTAATAGATATTATACTCGAATCCTAATTATCTAGTCTTGACAATGACAACATTTAGATAAAAAAGGGACGTTTACAGGAACAGAAATATTAAACAATGGTTACTGTAGGGTGTCCAACAAAGTCGAGGTTGTCCAACTAAACTCTTTCATAAAATATTAAAATAGAAAATTATAAGCCTTGATACGAATATAATAATCAAGTGAAATAATTTTACGACTATGTAGATATCATTATCGTAAAATATTATATCATATAGGTACACTTAGACTATGAATTGAAATAAAAGTTTAGCAATGACTTTACCGATAGCGTTTTGAGAACTGCTAAAGTCCTTCTACCAGTTGTGCTAATGAGTACTATTTCATCTCAATGGCATAACGAGGAGCACCAATTGGAGCGTTTTTACGTTAGGTACTCTAAGCTCTGTCTGTTATACCAAAGGAAATTATTTCGTTTCAATGACACAACTAGCTAATGCACCAACGCTAAGTAGCACGCATATACGTCATGGTTCGATACCGCTTTGTACCAATGCAATATTAGCTTCTTTTAGAAATCTCTTACATAATGTTAACACTTAAATATATACGCAATTTAAAATGAAATCTAATAACACAATAAAAGTATATAATAAATAGCTATAGATGCCAAATGATTTATGCACACATAATAATGCTTATTAATACAATAAACCATAGACGCATGTACAAATAAGGTCATTAGTATATTGCCTCTAAAGGTGACATTTAAGTGTTGATTTAATTTGTTAATGTATCAATACTAAATAAACATTTATAGTTGCGATGACACACAGGTATGTGTAGTCTTTAGATTATGGAACCACCATCTCCTCCTCTTTCCATAGGTGTTGTATAATCTGACTAAGGCAATACCTTGTATTACCTGCATACTAAGAAATGCTATACTTCATTCACCAATTCACCTGTTAAATGTAGTGACTTCAACAAACACGTCTTTTAGAAGAGACCTATGACCAACAGTGACCATATTTAGTCTGCTGACTGATGTAATAATTGCAAAATAGCTTTTACCTGATTGAGGCAGTCCCATTGTGCCCAAGAGAATACCTTCACAATCTTCTCTGGGTCTGGATATATACCATCAAAGCCCCACTTATCAGTGCCATCATCATATTCGTTCAGGAACAATGGAGTGCGATAACTTTTAATATCTGGAATAAATATTAAAAATTATTAAAAATATACTATTCTATCTAGATTTTTAAAGAACTCTGAATTGATATCTAATAAAAATATGTTTTATTTAATTTAAAGTATTTTACAATGGAACAAGCAAATGGCTTCCAAGACTTTTGAACACAATAAACTATAATACTATACTATAATACTGCTTATTGCATCTGCAGTACTTAGGTTAGTTTTAATAATGTATTAGGATGTAGAAATAAATATAGTTATAAACTAGATAAAAAGCTCAACTTCTCTGTCGCATTAGGCTTGCCTGTAAAGATAGATGTAAGTTTAAGAGTAATAAATAAATAATAAATAATAATAATAGATAGGTATGTAAAAGAAAAACAAGACTCGCAGCCAATACAAAAATCTCTTCTGCTAACAATGCTGTGCTTTTAGAAGCACTGAAAACCACTACTTACAAAAAGGAACAATAATAGCTAGGTAATATTAGTATGAGTCTAACTTGATAAAATATGTCTGGCTATTTAGACCATCCTTTGTAATTTTTCTAATCACAGAGCTCTTACAATAAAAATAAGTTAGGTATTTGTAGTTGTTTATACTATAACTAGCTCCCCTCGGCGCGGTTTCACCCGCGACTTTGTTACTGCTCTGCTCCAGTCGCCAGTAGAGTGATGTTACATAGCCTACAACCATCCTCTAACTTGAACCTAGCCTGACTCGGGAGTGGAAGGAGGGGGTCTCACTCAACCAGCCATTCTCGGGTAGCCGGTCCCAAGCCCGGATAAATAGGGAGGGTCTATCTATATAATAGAATGTAAGTCTATTCAAACATATTGAAATATTACCACTACCTTCTGTACTATCATATATATTCCCACCCAGCCATAACCAGTAGGTGGGCTATGGCATCATACATATATATCATATCTATATATATATACCACTATTGCTATCCCCTCTGTGCTTGGGCATGCACCAACTATAGTATAGCCCACATACTTAATTACGTATATATAATTATATTTATGTCTCCAAGCACCTACCTGCGCTAGGACCTGCGCAGTCGAACGCCGTACGCGGGGATGATGGGATCCTGGAGGGTTGAGCCAAACGACGCTGGCGGTAATGTGTTCAGGCGGCAACACGCCCTCTTTGGCCCGGATTTCAAGTCAAACGGTAGCTCCGGCCTCTAGCCAAGGTTGGGGAAACGGTCATAGTGTCCCGTCAGAGGGCCACTGGCGAGGTGTGGGGAGTCCGAAAGGTAGGTGAAGGTCATGCTGACGGTGCAAGTGAAGGTTGATCAGTCGTCTGAAGAGGCCTGCTACTTCAGATGCCAACCCGATCGAGTGCCCGATGTCGCACTGTAAGCCAGCTCCACACACCTATATCCCTCTGGTAATCCTAACGTTGTACTCTTTTTGTAGTACACGTTCCCAGGTGCGGGCTCCGAGGAGGGTGGGAAGCCAGAGGGATGAAACAAAACTCTTAAAACAAATGGATCACGAAAGGCCAAATATTACCCCGAAAGGGACGGAGTCGGGTAAAACCGACGAAGTCTCACACACGGCCCGAACCGGTAGCTCACCGGGCACCGGCAAGGCCAACACAAAACAGCGCCCCCTAGGCGCTAACACTACCCGACCTGGTAGCTCAGACATCTCGTCTGCGGGCACCAGCAAGGGACACAAACAACACCATAATACACACGCACGCGACACCTCCCACTCCCACCACACCCAAGCGGCATGCTCAGCGACCTCGGTTGCTGCGGGCGCCAGCAAGGGTAAAAACTACCCCAAAACCCAGTCCTCTCGAACTGGTAGCTCAGCCACCTCGGCTGCGGGCACTAGAGCGGGACCCCACCCCTCCCAAACTGGTAGCTCAGCCACCTCGGCTGCGGGCACCAGAGAAGACTCCCATCCCACCCGCACTGGTAGCTCAGTCACTCTGGCTGCGGGCACCAGGACGGGTTCCTACCACACCCAAACCGGTAGCTCAGCCACCTCGGCTGCGGGCACTGGCTCCCACCACACCAACAACCCACGCGCTCCTAAGCCCAAACCCATCCTACCACAGGAGGCTGTCATGGATACTGACATGACAGAGACGGCCTGCGTCGTGGACGACGTGTTTTCGGACGCGTGGACCATACACCACAGAAAGAAGAAGGCTTCGCGGGTAACCAGCGAGCCCGACTCTTCCTGCCCCAAACCATCTAGGGCCCCTGAACCCACACGTAGACGTGTAAGCTTCAGGAGAACTAAACGAGAGAGAAGACTGGCGCGTAGGCAGGCGATACAGTCGCAACCCAAAGCCGCATCCTCTCGTCCAAACCAGCCAAACTTTAGCGCCGCCCGGCGGCAGCAGACACAGGCTGGCGACAGCCGCCCTGTGGAAGATGCACCGCCACCAGGGAGTAGTGGACAAACATCCAGGCGCCCACACCATCACCCGCAACACCAGCCCACACAGCGACCCACTGAGGATGGCTCGAGCTCGGCCAAACGTGCCCTCAACGAGACGATCTCGCCTCGGGGAGAGCACAAAAAGCCACGGCTGGAGAATCCCAGAAGGGCCACGCGAACATACGCCCAAGCGGCTACCTCACCCCTGTGCGTCGCAATAACTTGCGAGCGCACGGGACACCTGGGGAAAAACGTAGCTGAGCAAGTGATGGCGGCTATCCAGAAGAGGATAGTTCTTGATGCCCGCAAACAAACCACCGACACCAAAGCACCCGCCTTCCACGCGAAGCCACACTATGCGGAAGGAGCACTAAAGCTGTGGTGTGCAGACAACCACACACGGGAGTGGCTAAACAAGCTGATACCCGAGCTGGCCATGCCCTCCAGTATCTCACTGGTGGTCAAGAACCAGTCGGACATCCCTCAGCGTGCAAGATGCGGCATCATCATTCCAGACCCGCAAGACGTCCTGGAGAACCCGCAGGATGTCGGCCGCACGCTTGCATACCAGAACGGCTGGGTGAACATCAAGAAATGGGCACTCCTCAAAGCCGTAAAACAACGCTCGACTTGGTATGTAGTGGTAGCAATCCCTGAGGACCAAATCCCCACAATAATGGGAGCGGAACGCCGCCTGTCCATAGGCATAGGGGCGGTGTACGTAAGGTTCCAGGATGGGCTTGGCAACTACGTCAACGTTCCTCAGGGTTGGGACCCTACAACCAACACCATACGCGATGAGCTAAAGACCCGGCCATCGCCAACACCACAAATAACAGGCGCGACAAACCAAGGCACACCAGACCCGGCAAACAGCGAGGGCACGACGACTGCAATAGCAGTCGACGAAGCCCCCATCGCCGCCGACTCGATAAGCCTCGCCTCGGACGACGAAGGGCCAGAAGAAACTCTGACCCTGGTGTCGGACCCCGACGGCGAGGACTTCGGGACAGGCGATCTTTTCGCCGGGCTACAGCTGGGAGCTGACGAGGAGGGATCGACCGACTATGGCGTCCCCTTCGCAGACTCTTAGCCTTATACAGGCAAACCTCCACCACAGCCAAACTGCGACGGTTCAACTCCGCAAGTGGTTGGAGGTTCAACACACAGCCGTTGCCCTGATCCAAGAGCCGTGGATAAGGGCGGGCCATATACAAGGATTGAACAATTTAGACGGTAAGCTTTCAGTAAATAACAATAACGACAACCCAAGATCGTGTATTTATACTACAAAAAACATTAGTGCACACCTACTAACAGATTTCTGTTGTAGAGACGTCTCTGCTATTAAAGTAGATCTGCATGGCAGAGACGCCAACATGGCGTTGGTCCTTGCTTCGGTCTACATGCCGGAGGGCGAGGACCCACCACCGCACAACCTGACCAAACTCACACAACACTGCGAGAGAACCGGGATGGAAATCATCATCGGGGCAGACTCGAACGCACACCACCCCCTATGGGGCATGAACACACACAACAATCGAGGTAAGGTCCTAGTTGACTTTCTTTTCACTACAAACCTATCCATACTAAACACAGGTTCGGAACCTACTTTTGTCACACGACGAAGTCGCACAATTATCGATCTGACAATAGCCTCGGAGGGTGCAGCGAAAATCACAACCGGATGGCACGTATCAAACGAAGCCTCCTGTTCTGATCACAGATGGCTTCGCTGCGACCTCCTAGCCACTATACCACCTGTCCCACCAAGGCGCAACCCGCGCAACACAGACAGGACAAAGTATAGACAAACAATCGAAGCGAAACTTAAACAAACAGGGGCACCACATACACCATCGGACCCCGCAGATATAGACAAACAAGTCAATGGATTCACCAAATCCGTAATTGACAGTTACCACACAGCCTGTAAAGAGACTACACCACTCCGCACACCTGGCAAACAACCATGGTGGGGGGCGGAACTGGAGCGTAAGCGCAAACAGGTAAGGAAATGTCTCAACAGAGCCATGAACACAAGCAAAGACGAAGACTGGGATGAATACTACTCAGCCAAATCAAAATACAAGAAATGTATTAGATTCAGACGAACCATGGGATGGAGAAACTTCTGTGGAAACGTCGAATCTTGTCAACAAGCAAACAGGGTACGTAAAATCTTGTGCCACCAAAACTCATCAAATGATACAAGCATTCGTCGGCCCGATGGCAGCCTAACGACCTCCCCCGAAGAGGCCAAACGCATCCTAACAGAAACTCACTTCCCGGATTGCGTCTTTACTAGGTCTCCAAGCTGGGCGGACGATACCATCATACCATCCGAGGACGATTGGAATTACGCAAACAAGGTAGTAACCATGGAGAAACTGCGATGGGCCATACAATGTTTCCACCCATTCAAAGCGGCTGGCCCGGACGGGATTTTCCCCGCACTACTTCAGTGGGGTGAGAGATCCGTCATTCCCAGACTGACTCCGCTAATGAGAGCGTGCCTCGCCTTCAGATACATACCGAAAGGATGGAGGGAAGTGAAAGTAATATACATACCAAAACCAGGTAAGGGAGACTACACAAACCCTAAATCACATCGACCAATCAGCCTTACCTCCTTCCTGCTAAAGTCATTGGAAAGGCTATGCGAGAGGGAGCTGAGAGATGGAGCACTAAAAAGCATACCACTACATACAAATCAACATGCCTACAGTTCAGGTAAGTCAACAGACTCGGCTCTTCATCTGGTAGTCAGCAGAATCGAGGAGGCACTAGAACAAAAAGGCAGTTGTCTCGGCACCTTCATAGACATTGAAGGAGCTTTCGACAAAACACACTTTGCAAGTATACAAGCTGCGCTCCACCGACACGGAGTAAAGGCGGTACTTGTGGAGTGGATCACAAACTCACTGAGCAAACGGATAGTACGACTTGGAGATGATGAGAACTCAGCAATGCTAGCTAGAGGCTGCCCTCAGGGAGGTGTCCTGTCCCCCCTTTTGTGGAATCTGGTAATAAATGACCTCATCACCAAACTAAACAACCACCATGACTACACAATAGGTTACGCCGATGACCTTGCCATTCTCACACCAGGTAAGGTAACAGGAACCATTTGCAACCTCACGCAACAAGCGCTATATATAGTTGAAAAATGGTGCAAGGAGTATGACCTCTCGGTAAACCCCAACAAGACGCAGCTTGTTTTGTTCACCAAGAAGCGCAGCCTGGGTCACTTTACTTTACCCAGGATTTTCAACACCGAACTAAAACTGTCAAACGATGTCAAGTACCTTGGCGTCACCCTTGACAGTAAACTAACATTGAGCAACCATGTAGACAACACAATAAACAAGGCAACGATTATATTCTACCAATGCAAGAAGATGATTGGTAAGACGTGGGGACTACAACCCAAAATAATACTATGGCTCTACAACACCGTCATCAAACCCATACTCTCTTATGGGGCAGTAGTCTGGTGGCCGAGAACTAAACTGGACACTATGGCAAACAAACTTCAACGGATACAAAGGTTAGCATGTATGGCTATTACAGGCTGCTTCAGGACCACACCGACGGCGGCTTTAGAGGCTATGTTGGGCCTCCCACCACTCCCCCTCTACATCCAACAGGAGGCAGCAATGACGGCCCTACGCCTCAAAACACTAAACTTGTGGTACAAAGGTAAAACAAAACATATGTCTCTACTTGAGGGACTGACAAATAAATTTCCTATAATCAATGCGGTAAACGACCGCATACCGAAACAATTTGTCTTTGACAAGAAATACAAAATACAACTGCATGAGGACCAGAGTTGCGAGGGATTGCGACTAGAGGAACTCAGGATATTTACAGACGGATCAAAAACAGGCACAGGGACCGGAACCGGGATCTTCTCCGAGGATTTAAACATGCACATATCAGCACCGTTGGGGGCCGAAAACACTGTCTTCCAAGCTGAGTGTATGGGTATCTCCCTGGCAGCCTCGGCGATCCTAGCAAGAGAGGTCAGGGATCATTCCATCCGCATACTCTCGGACAGCATGTCTGTTCTTCAAGCGCTAGGAAGCCATACAATAAATTCCAAACTAATATATGACTGCCACCAAAAACTATGTAAGGTAGGTAACAATAACAACATCACTATACAATGGATCAAAGGGCATAGCGGCTCCCGAGGTAACGACGCAGCCGACGTGCTTGCAAGGGAAGGCTCAGCTATGAATGCCGTGGGACCAGAACCCACGGTTGCCATCCCCTTTGGTCACCTACGCACCCTGGTAAGAAATCACACCATAGATCAACACAAAAACACATGGAAGAACCATACCGAGTGCAGGCAGGCTAAGCAAGCACTGCCAGAGCTGAATGCTCGCATCACAAAGCAGGTGCTCCGACTGTCAAAACAACAACTTCGCACAGTCACAGCCGCCATCACCGGTCATGGCTCTTTCAATAAACACCTATTTGTCATGAGAATTACAGACAGCCCGCTTTGCAGAGCCTGCATGCGGGCAGACGAAACAACAGCACACATACTGCTACACTGCCCTGAGGTCGCCACATACAGGGCAAAATACTTTGGCGACCCGAATTCACTCCAAGAGATTGTCGGGGACATCAAAAGTCTGCTGGCCTTCCTCGAGGAGCTGGGATGGATCGAGTGATCGCCCCCCACCCACACGCAAAATACGCGCACAGTCGTGGAGTTGCGGAAAACAGCCCGTTAATACCAATACCAATACCAATACCAAACCATCCTCTAGAACTGAGCTAGCATATGCAAAAAGAATTATTCAAATTTGACTGGTAGTTCCAGAGATTACCGTGTACAAACAAACTATTCTGCTTAATATAATAATATAGATGTTACTATCTTTTGAATTGGGAGGTAAATAAAGTTACCGAAACAATGCTTAGACTACACTGTCTCTTGCATCTGTTCCATTTGACACGTAAAATTGGGTAGGTGGTGATTATTAATAAGAAAGCTTATTACTTACAATCTAGATGTTTAAACAACAGGAACCTATCATTCCTAATACCCGGACTATATTTAGTACTTTTTCCATACACATACTGGACCATAATTTGTTTTGTTGAAGCCTGTTCAATTTCCACAGGAATCCGGTCACTGTCAGGTAAGAGACATACCAAGTAAGGGCAGTATAAGGGCTCCTTAATCTCAGAATCAGCAGTTGGCAACGTTTTCACAGTATAAACCATCAATGTTTGTGTAGCATTGACCGAACCCTGTATTATGTTCAATTTCTCTTGGAATGTATGAAGAATAATCAATGTTTTGGTTTTATTTGTGTAAACTCCAATGTTTAGAACCTCCTTGTTGTCTTTGTCTGACACCCAACTCAAAAGTTGAAATCCATCCTGTTCTTGGCCTAAAAGGCGCCATTCTCGAGCTGTTACTTCTGAAAACATAATTGTAAAACAGTATATTGCAGAGGTCAAACGCGTAATTACTTATACTTTGTAACAGATTTCGCATACAATGCAATAAAGTTTAGGCTGCAAAGAAAGCACTAAAGTTTCAAAAGTACCCTTGGACTAGTAAATTATTATTAATACTCTTGATTGTTAACATATTTACTGGTTTCAGGTGAAATCTAGGCTAACATATCCTGTAAAACATCAAAACAAATGTACGATTTACCTTCTTCACTTTGAGCCTGAAGCACACCACACAATTTCACAGCAATATTTTGCACAGCCATTGTTTTGATTTTAATCAATATTCACTATAAATTCACCTGCCGTTCACATAATATTTATATAATGTCACTGTATCGCCACGTTATCAATACTGAAATAGCGCACCTTTATTGACTTTTCTCGCTCAATTTTCTATCAGCTGGCGCCCAGCTGTGATACGGTATGAATCTAGCTGAATAAACGGATGCCAACAACGAGCGAAATAGCCATTCATCATGGTGGTAGCATTGTAGTACTATCTAGTTAAATCCACCAATCGGAACAAAGCATTGCTTTTCTTGGAATGTTTCGTTTCACACAATGCGCATCGGTGAGTTTTTAATGCACTACTAGATTCATCTGTTTTTAAGCTGTAAAATACCTATTGCCTAATTTATTTGTACAATAAAACATGATATTTACACAACGCAAGTTTAGCTACGATTCAATTACAAAATAACATTCTTAAAGTAGTATGTGTGCATATGTTTTGTTAAGTTTTTATTTTACTTACATCAATTAACAATAGAGGAATGATAAAAATAAATTATCACACTTAAAGTATGCGCAGATATATTGTTTACATGCTGATATTATACGCACATTTTTTGCGTATAATGAATAGCTTACAGTAACTGACGTACGGTTTTCAGAAGAAACAAACATGAACATAGCCGATAGTTAACCCGCTGAGTACCAAAGTTTTACCGCGACATTTTCGCGCGGAAAGCCGGGCGTTATCGAGCCGTGAAAAGCTAAAAAGGATCATGTAAAATTTGTAATTACCAATAAGTGTAAAGTTTCCAAGTATATTATGTGTTTGTAGTCTTATATGTGACCAAAATACGGTATAATCCATTCTAAATGTGTTAAAAAGTTGTTACATCGTATCTAGTACGTGAGCAAATTACCTTTTGTGTAATTTTGTTTCATTTGTGAATGACCAGGTATAATATGAATTAATATTTCGTTAGTTGACAATAAGGGCAAACTTAAACAATAAATTACTTTTGAAGAAAAGTTTAGGTAACATGCATAATTAGGTTATAAACCTTTGGTGGGCGATAACGCCAAGCCATTTATACTGTCAATGGTTATGTCGTATTGGGAGGATTTATTTAGTTTTAAATCGAAATATTTTTATAATACATCGGTAATACAATGATATCATGTCGTCCCTATGCTATTTTTATCAATTTCCTTATGTGGATGCGTCGAGAAACCCAAGCTTGCGACGTGTCTAATGGCGCTGACGGGAGAATTTCGCGCGCGATTGTGACGGATTCGTGGCATTTTTTACCGCAGCTGATTCATGATTTTCGATATTTTTATCACACTACATGAAAGCTAATGTATCGTAGTGAATGTAAACCACCAAATTATGCGATTTTACTTTGTATTTCAATCTAAAAACAGCCTCTGAAAAATATTCTCCCGCCAATCAGCAGGGGGCACGCTGCAGGAACCAGTGCCTTGTGAGGGTGTTTTACGGTCAAATATCTTTTTATTTTTATGATAAGCCAATTCTAGATAGCTCGATATTAAAATAGAATGCCTGAGTTTTAGGATAAATTTGGAATTATGCCCTCAATTACGGTTGTCAAGTGACATAACCCTATTTGCAAGTTGAACATGACATGCGGTAATTTTAGTCTATTTTAACTAAACTTAGACAGCAGATAATGGTATAATTACTTCATGTACTATATGCTGGTTATGTTTTAGGCTGTGGAGATAGAGTGCCAGTTGAATTATTCCAACTACAATGGCACAAACTGGGTATGTATTATGTAGTTGCTCCTACATTAAATACTGACCTTGATGTTAAGGGTTTGTTTACTTACTGTAACCAACATACATTTGCAGTTCCTGCAGTGAAGCCAGTGAAAAGAGATTGACTTTAAAACGGAAAAGAAATTCCACAGATGATGAGGTTTGTTTTCTACTGAGATTGCAGTTTCTAACTAGTATAACTTACAATATAACTTACTTTATTTTTGTAGCTAGAGAATATGCCACCAACTAAGATCTCCTCGGTCCTCGAAGAAGAGCTCAGTGACCAGCCAGCACACAATGTAGTAGTAGAGTCATCTTCCTGCTCTAGTGATGATGAAGGATCACAGTATGGCAACATTGATCAACCAAGGAGTGTGTACACAGACATAGATTATAATCCTGATAGTTTTTTAAGCCCACCAAGTATTTCTGACCTTCCTAATTGTGTACTGAGCCCCTTGGAAAATGTGGCTAGAGGAGAGTCAACACCACACTCAAATAAGAGACCCAGGTATGTATCTACTCTTTTAAGTTAGTACTAGTTGCTTGTTAAGTGAAACATAGACATATCTAAGCAGTGACTTGTGCAAATACAGCTACTGTTAGACAGCTTATTAGAAAAATAATACTAGACCTAGCTGCTAGAAAACCTTTAGTATTGTAAGACTATTAATCTCTCTCTATCTTAAGAAACAAAAGCGAGTGTACTGTCTTCTGTTTCAGTACAAGTAAAACTCCATGTCCTTTATTACCAAAACGCAAGTGTCCATTACCAGGATTGTCATGGGCAGACCCAGCAGATGTGTGGAAGACTATGTGTGAATGTGATGCTAGATCTAGTAATAAGAAGAACCCCAATATGTTTGACAATCACCCTAATTTACAACTGAGGATGAGAGCTATACTACTGGATTGGTTAAATGAGGTAAGGGACTATAATTATTTAACTTGTAACTTTAGCACACTCTTATAACTACATAAGTAGGCTCAACTGAGCTTTCTTAGTGTTTGAAATAGGAGGTCAAGATTTCCAATTAGTGTACCATATTGGAAGATACACAATCCTCAGGAATTTCTACTGTACTGCAGGGGCCCCTAAGGGTGTGGATTTTTTATACTTATGATCATATGGCTTACTAGTTCTATAAATAGCAAGCTGTTATTCATAAATAGCATTGTCATCTACTTGTAGCATGTAAAAAGTTTTGCAAAAAATGTGATTGTGTTACGTTTTATAACTGTTTAATACAAGGCGAATTTCTAATATTTCCGTCATATTTTCATGCTGCAATATAGCAAGTTTGGAATACATGAAGGTAAGAAATCATCTTCGATTGCACATGTATGAAAGTGCTGTAATAGTGAGGTTAATGACCTCTTTTTTTGCTGTGTTCGTTGACCTCTTAACCAACGCGTTTTGAATTCAGCACTTGCAATATCGCCACGCTGCTTTTTTTTTAAACGTTTGGGAATAATTGTGAGGTTAATTGGTTTTTCAAGGTGACCAATAAGCTAATAATCGCATGGATTAAAACCTCCATCGATAGCAATGACCGCGTGGGTTTTGGCGAACTTTTCGTTTAGCGAAATTAACTAGGTTTGCATTGATATGCAGCCGGGTTGCCGCTTCTATTATTAAAAGAGAGACATGATGCCAAATAATTCAGGTTCTTACACACAATTACTAGGAATTACGTAAATGAATAACCTTTGCCAGTGTGATAAAGATAAACATTCTATAAGTATTAAGTAGTAGTACTTACGTCATTATAACTAAAGCATCAAAGATCTTATTGGTCAAAGTGCTCTCGTCTAATAAGAACAGTAACAACAATAAGATAGTAGGTTATTTCAAAATGGCGTACTATCCTGGAAGCGTCAAATCATCCTGTGTGCTTTTGCCCAACTATGTCTATTAAGATCGGCAACCAATCGACCGATCGTTTGAATCAAGATTCGATCATTTTCCATGAAGACACTGCCATCTGACCTCTGTGACTTCGGTCTTCAGTCGGACTTCTCGGTGTTCAGGCTATCGGTAACTATTGTCATAGTCTCCCATTACCAGGGTAAGTGGAGATAATAGAACGTCATTTGCTACGATCCAAACACGCCTTTTGCTTTAACATATTAATCGGTCGGCGGGTGCTAGTAAATTGTAATGTTCACATTTTAAACCTGCAGACGTCCAATGCAGGACATAGACCTCTTCCAAAGGCAGGCTATTTTTTTGTTATGACAGTGGTAGACTAGTGCAGTGCAAACAGCCCATGTGATAGTAAGTGGTAACTGTCGCTCATGGATGACTTAGAATGTCTTTAAAGGGCATTGTTTCTGCAATGCCAGGGACTCTGCGAAGTCGCTGCCCACTGAAGGGAGTGGGGTAGGTGAAGGGATTGAGGGCAGTGAGGCAACAGGAAAGGGAGGAAATTGGGCCTTTTTGTCTGGTTGTCATAGTTACTACACAGGCGGATAGGTAACTACAATAAGATAGTATTTAGCACGTAGGTAACTGTCTATTACCAGGTATTTTCGTTCGCCTTTTACGACACCTGCAGGGCAAGAGGGTAGTTCTTTCATATATTAGACTGGCGACTCCACACATTGTGTGTTCGTATGACATTTTTTCATCCCAGCTCATTATTATTCCTACTGTACGGTACATAGAAGAAGACTTAAATTTTCAGTCTAAGTAACCTCTCGATGTTTTCCTTCACCATAAGCCAGTAATATCCAAGATAAACTTAAAACTTAACGTATGACAATATTCCTGTTGATAATACAACGTAAATAAGTCGAACGCAACACGCAAAGCTCAGTAGATAAGAAGTGTATTTTGTTCTAGTTCGGTGCAGGTACTAATTTAATTTGTTGTGAAAGTGGGACACTATTATGCGTACGTGATAACATTGCACAGATTAAAACATTTAAATGAACCATACTTAATGTACTTCTTCGGTTAGATGATGGCCCAATAATGCAATAACAACCTTGATCTTTGTACTACATGAGTTCTAACTTGAATGCGTATAACGTATTAAACAATTCTAAAATGGAACGTTTTTTGTTAAAAATTTAGGTAGTCCTTATCAGATTAGCTTTCTATGTAGGCAGTGGTAGTCTAAGAATGCCGCTTAGATTTAGATTCGATTTTCCGGTTGGGTATAGCTTGCTCTAGGCAGGCCCTATATCAAGTAAATTAGGAACCTCGTACGGAACCAGTTCCTGAACTACGGTTCTATAGACGGCTGAAGCTAAAATACATCAAGTGTCCCTTCTGGGTAAAAGCCAAGCAAGGTCAGAATCTCTGTAATCAGTAGGCCTCGTACGACGATAGCTAACCAACCCCCTGATACATACGGTGAAATAATACTTCGTAATCATTAGACTACGATAATTTGTAAAAGATCTGTCTACCCTTTTGGATGAAGGAAAAACTATCCTTTAAGTATCTTCTAATGATGTGTGGCTGTGACAGCAGTCATTGTCACACAATAATCATAGCAGAGTTTTTAAAGCTTTTGATCTCATTTAAACACGTAGTACTTTAAGTCTTTTTGTCAAGTAGCTGAGGCCCTACCACAACCACTTATAGCAATCTAATTATAACCATACTCTGTCTCTATCCTTGTATTTAGTGGTACAAAAGAAAAAAACAAAACACAAAGTAACATTAAAATAATACTGCTAAAAGAGACGATGGTAGGCCCCCCAGGTCGTAAAGCGGGCAGTAGAATTGTAGCCGACAGTTATTTCAAACGAAAACTTGGTGGACTGCAGTCATGTCTCTTGTCTAGGTAGTGTTGTGGTCCTGCGACTGGTGAAGCAAAAGAGCAGCCTACGGCTACAAGTATAATGTAGCTCTTTATCTACGTAACAGTAGCACGGATCGACAGAGCCATGCATGTAGTCTTTTAGGATTGGTAGTGTGAAGCAAGTGCCAAAATGGTTATCTTTGAACAGTGAACAGTTACTAATATGTGTAACGACAGGAATTTTACTTGTTATTAGATAGCACATACTCGCATTACCCTGTTTGTTGTTTGTGATAAGGTATCTACTATCCGAAAATTCTTATAAATTTCGCTAGATTACATTTAGCTAATATTTATATCAATGATTTAGGTCATGCACATTGCAATGTAAGGCAAACGCAATTTCCATAATCGCAAATTCTCTGCCTAGATAACTAATTATTATTATTACGAACTCGATAGTTGTAACAACGCCCACGGTAACAGACGGGAAAGTCTATTTCGAGAAAACCATGCGACAAAAACTACACTTACCTACGTTTAAAGGTAAATTTGACGTCACTATAGATGTACTACGATATAAAACCGTACTGGTATGAAATATATCAAGTTTACCCATTAAAATTTAGGTCATAGGTTAATTAAAGGGCTTCTAATACTCAAGAGACTTGACATGTGTTAATTAAACACTCCTTTTCATCTTAGCGAACGATCCCACGAAAGCATCATGCAACGGACTATACGGATCCTTTAAAGTCACGATAGTACAATATTAGCAGACGCTTCATTATAATTTTTGTATAAATAGTACATTCCACGTTGAAATTCGATCAATTTGAGATTCCAACTACGTGTTTACTCTATCGTTCGATCAAGAACTACTTACTCAGTAACTGTTCTTTTAACTTATTTGTATAGAAGCACATTTTTTGCGATAACTAGTCCATTAAGAGAAGCTATGCGCATGTATTTCAGTGCAGTTTTCCTCAATCATCTTACTAATAGTATTGTATCTTGCATATCCGGTGATTTATTTGCATAGTTAATACATATAGTCTGCAAATCTCAAAATTATTTTAGAAGTTATAAATAAGCGGATAGTTTTCGAGATATCGTTTCTAAATAACATTTTTTTTTTTTTGTTAATACGGGTCAATGACACTTACCTCTGTGATC
Source organism: Parascotia fuliginaria (assembly GCA_963082885.1). Taxonomy (NCBI): domain Eukaryota; kingdom Metazoa; phylum Arthropoda; class Insecta; order Lepidoptera; family Erebidae; genus Parascotia; species Parascotia fuliginaria. The sequence goes on from OY720172.1 coordinate 20,584,550, forward strand.
ATCTGTGATTCCTGTAAGCTAGGATTTACAGCGGAGAACCCTTGCTTTATAGTTCTCGAATAAAACTACTGTATGTTACTGCATAAAATACAAATAAACACCGGCCGCCGCTCTTCAAGAAGTGACGGGCCCAGACTTCTATACCTAATAATTCGTAATTGACTAGGATGACATAATTTTAAATATTCTACCATCACTTGGAAGCACCACTGTGGGCTCATCGCCCAACTGTCTCATCTAGGCTCACGTGCCCTGCGTGTTGGCTAACACACCTCGGGCAACCGAATGGCGACGCATATGGCTTTATAAGTCAGCAGACTGGGACGGACTGTGAGAGTTCTATGCATTTAACATTGAAACTTGCACGACCGCTGTGACAGACACAATCCTAGCGGGCGTTGAATGCAACATTCCAAACCCGCTTGTGTCTGTTGCAGGGGTTAAAAAATCGGCCTTGTACGGAAGCTAAGTTACTCAACTAAGCTACTTCAAGGCTTGGACTACGGCTCGAAATGGCGGGGATTTCATTGAGCCTCATTTGAAGCGCAAATTAACTGCCGAGCCTTCCCTCTGGGCCTCGTTGTGCATACGTTGCTCAAAAAGGGCAATAGTTCAGACCCATCAAATTACATATATATTACCTCCTTTCTCTCAAAAGTGATGAAGCGCATTATCAAAAAGCGGCTATTGGGATACCTAGAGGATCACGATTTGGTTAGCGACTGTCAGTACGGCTTTTGCCGTAATCTGTATTGTGTAATGTATTTCACGCACCGCTGGGTGTTAGCCATCGAGAGGCAAGATGAGGCGCTGACTATTAGCCTGGATATAGCGAAGCCATTCGATTGGATCTGGCACCGGAGCTTTCTGTCAAAGTTACCATCTTACGGACTCCTCGAGGGGTTGTGCCAATGAGTTGCCGGCTTTTGCTGCATATCAATGATATGTTGTCCATCGACAATATTCATTGCTATGCAGACGACTGCACTGGGGATAGTAAAAAATTTCGACAATCCCAGGTTTACAGGCGGTATTGAATTACTGAGCTTAAAGCGAGACGTTGCCTCCTTATGTGTATTTTACCGCCTGTTCAATGGGCTGTGTTCTGAAGAGTTGCTTAGGATAGTGCCAACGGCCACATTTTATTATCGCACCTCCCGCCATCGGCTGGGAGTTCATCCTCAAACCTTAGAACCACTTCCCCTCCACGCTTCCGTGCTTGAGCAGTGGGACGTTGTTTACTGCGAATAAAAATATTAAGACCCGGTTAAAATACGTTTTCCCGGCTCGTGTACTGTTTTGGGTGATTAATTAAGTGTTTAGGTGTATTTTCGTAAGTTTTTAACTACATATAAGTGTATTATAGTTTTAAATTCAACGAAAATCGGTAAGTCATTCTTTGTTATTTTATCACAAAGTGGGTAGATAGGTAACATTCAAACATTAAATTTATTTGCTTTGTTTTCGTATAGTTTATATATTTTGCGTTTGTAGTAGTATAGGACGCTGATAGGTTTGTTATTTGAACTTATAAATTGTATTAATAGTTTTTATTTAAACGAGATTACTGCATATTTTTCTTTCGAAAGTAGGTAGGTATCGTTTCGACTTTGTTCATATTTTAGTCTGTTTTTGTTGTAGTTTTTATATATTTTGCGTATTTATTAGTAACAGATCGTTCATAGGTTAGTTAGTTTTGTTAAACAAATATGTCAAAATACATGGGCGAGCCCCCTGACAGTGGGGGGAGGGAGTTTGTAACACCTACGGCGAAACGCTTGTTCAGTGACATTTCACCTACATTTGTTTCTCCCTTAGAAGGAGCCAAGCGAGTGCAAACAATGAACTTAGGCAAGGATAGCTCAATTTTAAACCTAAGCGATAGCAGTTCAGATAGGGACTATTGTTCGTTAGTAGCTCAGGCGACTGATTATTTGTCGAAAATTAATGAATTAGTTAACGATCAGGGATCTCGTATGAATGTAGCAAATAAAACGGCAATAATGGATTTCACTCAGCGCATTACTGGTATAGTTTCTTTGTTAGCGATAAAGTCGTCATGTAATGAAACTAAGTTAGCAAATATCGAGCGTGAATTAGATAATGTAAAAAACACTCAACAAACATTATCGAAACCGAACCTCGAGCATAAACAAACGTATGCGGACAAGTTAAAACTGCGTGTACCACCTAAGTCGGCAGCCACGGTTCAGTCACGACCACCTCTGCCGTGTGTTGTCGCCTATCCGACCACAGAGCGATCAGCTGACTTTGCGTCATCTTCAGCAACCAAACAAGCGCTCATGAAAGCGATTAAACCTAGTGACGACGGTTTTCAAATTGTCGGCGCTAAGAAGACCGCAAAGTCAGGTGTCGTGTTACGTGTCGCTAATGAAAAGCAGCTACAGAAACTGCAGTCCGTAGATGCTATTAAATCTGTAGGGTTACGTTTGGAGAAACCGAAAGGACGTAGGCCTCGTATACTTGTTAAGGATGTCCCAATTACTATGGAGGACTCGGCATTTATAACTGCCTTATATCGTCAAAACATCAAAGACGAAATGGCACTTATGGAAGAGGATTTTGTTAAGAGCACTAGAATCACTCGTAGGCGTAAATTAGATAATGGTCGTAAATGGATAGGCTTAGAAGTAGAACCTGCGGTTAGGAACCATCTGGCCACTACTAAAGATAAGCTTTTTATAGATTGGGCAACTTGTAGGTTTATTGATGACGTTGACATAGTGCGTTGTTTGAAATGCCAGCAGTTTGGCCATATATCTAAATTTTGTACAAGCAAAACACCTGCTTGTGCAAATTGTGCTGGGGAACATGATACTCGAGCTTGTCCCAACAAGAACACCCCAGATTTTAAATTTAGTTGCATAGCCTGTAAGAGATTTAAAAAACCTAGCGATCATCGTTGCGGCTCTCAACAGTGTCTTACTTATAAGCTTAAGCTAGAACAACTTATTTTAAGCACTACTTACTAATAAACCAGTTAGTCACAACACTCACAACTAATAGTTAGAAATGGCAAATCTTGTTATAGGACAGTTGAATCTACATAACGATAGGGTGGCAACATCAGAGTTAGATCGATTAGTTTTGGAACATAAGCTGGACATTGTTTTAGTACAGGAGCAATATCAACTTTTTCATTTGCGTAGGAAAATTGTGCAGCTAAATGGCAGATCACGAGCTGGGATATACGTATCGAGTTCTAATTTTACTGTAACGTCATTGTCTAATCTTATGACGCCACACTGTGCAGTTGCGGAGGTTACATCCTCGTCCTGCAGGGTTTATGTCGTGAGCTGCTACTTCCAATACTCCCATCCTGTCGCTCCTCACCTACATCATCTTCGCCACGTTTTGCGGTCTCTTGCAGGCCACAAAATTATCATTGGCGCCGACGTCAATGCGTCATCTATGCTATGGTATGGCAAATATAGGGCAACTGATAGGGATCGACGCAGTGCTGTCAAAGATTTCATTGCAGAAATGAATCTATTCATACACAATACCCCTGATGCACCACCTACTTTCTGGAGCCCAATGGGCGAATCTTCTATTGACGTCACACTTTCTTGTGGAGGCGTTCGTATTGATAGGTGGCGCGTTCTGCCGGACGCGTCGTGTAGTGATCATCGTTTAATCGTGTATGAATTCACTACTAGAGTGGCGCGGGATCCTCAAGATAATGCTGCTAGCTTTAGATATAAAACTAGAGGGGGAAACTGGGAGCTTTTTGGTACTCTTTTTGGTATGCATGCTAAAGACTTCACTCGTAACGAGCTGTCTGCACAAGAAAGTGCTGAGATCTTATCAGATACTTTTACCTATTGCGCTGATGTTGCTTTTGGCCGAAAATCTGTCACAAGCACTCGTAGATGTGATTGGTGGAATGATTATTTAGCTGAACTTCGTAGATGTTTCCGTAGGGCGCGTAGAAAGGTTAATACCATTAAGAAACGTAACATATCGGGCGATACTTATAACAACGCGCTTATTGCTCTTAGGGTTGCCAGGTCACGTTATAGAGCTGCTGTTGAAAAGTCTAAAGGTAACTTGTTGCGTAAAATAGTTGATAGGCTTGATAGAGAGGGTCCATGGTCACCTATATATCATGAATTCAAAGCTAATAGATCTATTGAACTTGCTTACATAGGAAACATAAAAATCAATAATGCTCATTCTATAGGTATAGATGAAACAACTAAATATCTTTTGCATACTCTTATACCTGACGATCGGCCGGAGGACGACACTGAGTATCACCAAGAGATCAGACAATGGGCTGCTGTACCGCCTGTGTCACCTATGTCAGACCTACCATCAACTGACGAGTTTATTAATATTGTTAGATCTCTGCCACTTAACAAAGCTTCAGGTGATGATAAGATTTCAAATAAAATGATTAAGGAGGCGTGTAGGATCTCTGGGGATGCAATACTGTGTGTGTTTAGGCGGTGTATTGGGGAGGGTGTATTTCCTAGTATTTGGCGTAGTGGGTATATTAGAATAATACCAAAGAGTGGCAACAAGCCACCAGACGACCCTAAGTCATATAGACCAATTACGTTACTACCATCATTAGGAAAATTGTTAGAACGTCTCGTAGTTCCTAGGCTTATACCGGGAGGGGTAAAATTTAGTGATAACCAATTTGGCTTTACAATAGGTAGATCAACAGTCGATGCAGTTATATCTGTTAGGGAAACTGTTACTAAATCTGTTTGTCAATACGTGATAGGTATTTTCTTAGATATTTCTGGTGCCTTCGATAACGCATGGTGGCCAATATTACTTATGAAATTAAAATCACGAGGTTGTTTTAGTAACATATATTCGCTAATTTATACATATTTTATGCATGGCACAGCTAAGCTAAAACTTGGTCACCATGCTGTGTCGAAGCCACTGACTATGGGATGTCCTCAGGGATCAGTGCTAGGGCCGTATCTTTGGAACTTAGGGTTTGATGATTTCCTTTCATTGCCATTACCAACTGGCTGTACATTAACTGGATATGCTGACGATGGCCTGTTACTTATACAATCTAATACCAGGGCTGGATTAGAGGATTTAGCGAATAAATGTTTACGTCTAGTCTCTGACTGGGGAAAACGTAACCGATTATTGTTCGCTCCTCACAAAACTTTTCAGCTTCTTTTAAAAGGAAATCTGAAAACACCACCTCGAATAAAATTTAATAATATTAGCATTAAAAGTAGGGATTCAGTTTGTTACTTAGGATTCATATTAGAAAGAAACTTTTCATTTGTTAATCACATCACTACAATTGGGGAAAAATCTAAAAATAGTTTTTACGCTTTAACTAGAATATCAACAACAACATGGGGTCTTTCTTTTAATACTCTTAAAATAATTTATAGTGCTACTTATTTAGGAAGTATGTGTTATGGGGCGCCTGTATGGGCTGATAGGGCAACTATAGGTGCTGTAAGGCGCAAATTGCTTCAAAGTCAACGTCTTGCGTTAATATTTCTGTGTAAGGCATATAGGACAGTTAGCACTGAGGCTTTGCCAGTACTGGCAGGTGTTCTTCCGGTTGATCTTGAGGTTCAGAGACGAGCGGCTATGTATTATACAACTCACGAAGGCATGAATAGTGACTTCTTACAATCGCGCGATCGCCAGAAAATCATTAGATTATTTAAAGAAGAAAATGAAGTTTATAGGAGTCTTATAGGCGAATGGCAGCAGCGCTGGGATACTTCAACTAAGGGGCGCCACCTGTACCAGTTTTTTCCATCAGTTGTAAAGCGGTTGGAAGGAACATGGATAGAGGTAGATCACTGTGTCGCCCAATTTCTTACGGGTCATGGTAACTTTAAGAGCAAACTATATTCGTTTAAGTTAGTTGATTCGCCGAGTTGTCAGTGTTCCAATCAAGAACAGTCTGCTCATCACATTCTTTGGGAGTGTAGTCTTTGGCGTAAAGACCGCGAAATAATGTTAAATAGTTTACAAGTTACATCAGGACCAGTTTATTATGAGGATCTTGTGTCATCTAGGGTGAATTTCCGTGCGTTTAAGCGTTTCTGCCATACATATTACTGGAATCAGATATAGCTCACATAGGTCCCTTAATATTACGTGTCCGTGGTGCTCTCTTTTAATAGGTCATAATCCTATACAGATTAAATTTGTCGCCCGCTTTGCAATGGAGGGAAGTGGACACTTTATTTCCAACTCCTCCTCTTACTTCTGATTAAATTCGTTGCGGGGTCCAAGACAGTAGGTTTAGCAGTCCCCGGGACTCCCGAGTGTCAAAGCTCGGTGTTTTTCTTAGATATCACTGTTAATCCTGGCTTACAGGAGTCACAGTGATGGGCATGTGGGTGGGATTGTCCCGTAAAACCTTAGAACCTCTTAGGTCCCAACAGTGAGGCTTCAAAGAAACTTTCTTCTACATACGAAAAGGTGGTGAAATGAGCTTCGCGTAGTTTTTTTTTTTCGAGAGACTACAACATTGCGTTCTTCAAGAAAGGAGTTAAAAGGTTTTTAACAGGGTCGGCAACGCGCTAGTGATGCTCCTGGTGTTGTAAGAGTCATAGACTACGGTAACTGCTTACCATCAGGCGGGCCGTATGCTTGTTTCTCACTTTAGTCGTATAAAAAAGAAATAATTCTCATCATTATCATTTCAACGAAAATGTTGTCTGCTAGACATATGTCTATGTGTTTCTGGAGGACCAGAAACAATCTTTTAGTATGCCCCAAAAAGATAAGCTTCATTCAATTTTGCTATAATCTAGAAATAATGAACTCATTCATATAAATATACACGAAGATGCGTCACCAAATAGAGAAATAACGATGGAGGACCTAATCTACTTTAATGTATGCTACCCGAAATTAAACTCGCTTTAGTGATTAAGGCGTCCGGGAGATAACCCTAGCGACATAAAGACGTCAATAAACTGCTATGTGTTAATTGTATCTTTCCTTACTATTAAGTAGCAGGGGTATTCCTCGAAGCGCACCAATTTTGAAACGCACCAAAAATATTCTTTGGAACATACGACAAAAAATGTTATTGCTGCCAAGTTTTGCACTGTTTCTCTTTGAAGAATACTTTGGCTTAGTAAATGTGTAGGCGAAATAAAAAAGAAATAAACAATACGTAGGTACTTGAAGCAGTTTTAGATTAGCTTTTTTTCTGCGCGTATAAGGTCGTTTCAGTGTACGCGTGTTAGAAAAAAATGGAGTTGCGTTGATTCGGTAGTAGTGAATCTGTATCAACTCGCGCTTATACGAACTTATATAAGCGGATCAACGCTCGTACGTGTGGGAAACAGCGCGCTTATATGCGCCTGCTTGCGCTTCCAAAAACAAGCTTATACGCGCGTATAAAACACTGGTTTGACATCTAATAGCTTTATTAATTAGGCATAAATCACAAAGATTGACCGCCTTATAAAACACGAGCCTGTTCTAATCAGATGCGGTCCATTTCTTTACCACTCGGAATATTATTTTCACATAAATTTCTTAAGCAAACTTAACCAACATTCTTTTCTTACCTAACAGGTATGTGAAGTATACAAATTACATAGAGAAACATTTCATCTCACAGTGGACTATGTAGACCGATATCTTTCAAATGAAGAAGACGTACAAAAGGGCCGGTTGCAGCTTATAGGTAAAAGATAGCCCAATTTAAACACAGCAGTAAATTTTTGTAAGAGGAAGAAATTTCTAGAAATTATTCTAAAATTTCAGGTATCACATGTCTGTTTATAGCTGCGAAAGTCGAAGAAGTGTACCCACCGAAAATAGGAGAATTCGCTTACGTCACAGACGGCGCTTGTACGACAGACGAGATCCTTGCAGAAGAGTTATATATACTTAAAAAATTGTCGTGGAGTATCACGCCTATCACGATAAACAGTTGGTTGAATGTATATATGCAATTGGCGAGTGAAGGCAGGAGTGCTAAACGTAGACTATTAGGTGAAAGTGATGTGGGTGCGAATGCTTTAAGAGGGTACACGTTTGTTTTCCCTCAGTATTCGTCACTAGAGTTTGTGATATGTGGACAGTTAATAGACTTGGCAGTGTTGCATGTGGATGTGAATCTGTTTCCGTACAGTGCGGTCGCGGCCGCCGCTATGGCGCACGCGTTCAGCAAAGAAGTAGCCATAAGGGTATCAGGTAAGCTATTAATATTATTTTTATTATTATACTAGCTGCGCTCCACAGCGCCTGCGCGTGAAATATGTTTTGTTGTATTCTTCGGGAACCAGACCAATTTTCAGGATAAAGAAAGTAGCCTATGTTCGTCTCCGGCACCGAACCTATCTACATACCAATTTTTATCGAAACCGGTTCAGCCGTTTAGGTGCTGAGTGGTAACAAACACACACATACATACACGAACTTTTACATTTATAATATTAATAGGATAAATAATGCTAGTCGGTCGCGTGTGTATTTGTAGTTAGTCTACAAAAAATCTTGTATGGTCATTTTGGCACAACCACCATCGCAAAATGAAAATCTAATTTTATTACTAATTAGTCTGAAATTAGTCACAAATACCAGAGTTACTCGGTCCACCGTTTAAAAGTTATAAGGGTGCCAAACTGAACAATGAATATTTGTTCGCTATGGTGGCTGTGCTAAGATGATACACTTACTAAATAGTACTTAGTTGGTTAGCTTTAAATTCAAAATAGTTGGTTGGTCGTCCATCACGTGCAGTAGCGTGCACAGAGGCATTATAGTTTTTAACAGATTATTACATAAATTATTAAGGTAGGCAGTGCCTTTCTGCCTATATGAAGTGCACGCCACTGATCACGCGGGGTGTTTGCTCGTCTGCCATTGTCGGTAGTAAAAAAAAATAAAGACTAGAAGTAATGCACTTATACATATGTGACTGCACGACAGGTCTACCGTTTAATAGAAATTCAAAATCTACCTGAGACAAATTGTGTGTCCGTGTTTGATATTTGAAATTCTCGACTTGAGTTAAAAATGGCGTATTTAGCAATCAAAAACATCAAGAGCATAATTTTGCAGGTTACAGCTGGGAGTCGCTGGAGCCGTGCTACCGCTGGCTGCGCGCGGCGGCGGCGGTGCTGCGCGCGGAGGGCGCCGTGAGCGTGCTGCGCGGCGCCGACGGCGAGTTCGTGCAGCGCGCCGCCGGCCTGCACCTCCTCTGTCCCGACCTCAACCTGGACGAGAGCCACCGCATACAGTCGCACAACGTCACGCTCGACATGTTTGTGAGTATCGCCCTGACCACACCAGACAACGGACCTCTTCTTGTACAGTACACTTGTATATTAGCCTACCGAAGTGACTCCACCCCGCATGGTGGTAAGCAGTCAGTGGAATCCAGAAGTCGTGGCCACCATACCAAAAGCCATCGTCTTAAACTGCTGGTATGGTGGCCTCCACTATGGCGGCTGGGAATGGGGTTAGAGGACCGGAATGCGGGCAGTGAGGAAAGAGGAAAGGGGGGCAATTGGGCCTTCGGCGCTCTCACTCACCGAACGAAACGCAGTAGTACGGGTACTACTTTCCTTACGTCACTCTTCTATAAGAGGGTAGTACTTCCCCGGTCGATCCGGCCCATTCATGCTGAAACCAGTGTGGTTCTACTACCATAAAAAAAGGCTTAAGGCGGATTAGCGATTTCAGTTATTTAAGTCTAGGTTTCCTCATGTTTGCCTTCACCGTTTGTCAGTACGATAATACTAGTATTTTATTGCTTTGGATGAATAACTAGCAAATACTAAACACTACGTCCTGGATCTTTTAAACATCTTGTAAAACCTCTATAGTGGAGGCTACCATGCCAGTTTGAGATGATGGCTTTTGGAATGGTGGGCACAAGTCCTGGATCTCACTGACTGCTTACCATCAGGGAATGTGGAGTCATTTTGGTAGGCTAATAAAAAAACGCACACTCGGAAAACAACGTTTGGACGTTTATGTTTGTTATTTATGGACCTCAGAAAAACTTGAACATAATCTGTTCCTGGCGCTTTTATCTGCCCTTACCATCATTATTAAGCATACATCTCAACTTAAATAATGTTATTATGACTGCGGTTTTCTGTATAATCGCGATACTCTTCACCCGAGGTACTTCTGTGTAAACCAGTAACTTTTGTGTTCTTATATACTAATACATAAGCTTATATATTATATCACATTTCCCATACAAACTTTCATTTCCTTTTTTTTTTTTTTTTTTTTTTTTTTTGTAGAGGGGAAATGCATTTACGCATACCACCCTGTCCGGGAAAACGAGGTGGCTATGTCGGGCTCGCTGGCCTGAGATGGTAGGCGGCCAAAATACCGACTAAAACCCCCCTGTGCACCTACTCTCGCCTTAATGGTTGGGCCGCCGGAACTTGATACTACATCAGCGGCCCAACCAGCGACAGCCCACATCGTGCGGGCACCAACACCGGTGACAGCGTCCGGGTGCACCGGGAACGTTGTCCCTACGAGGAAGGTTGCGGATGGGCCCCGTTTTCTACCCGCAACCCCACTATGGCGGCATCGCGCGCGCGTATGCGCGCCGACGGCGCCCCGTTCGCCGGCGGCGGATCGGATCAGCGAGGAGACTTTCCTCCCTGAGCCGCTCCGCCGCCTCCTTCTGCGAGATGACGTCCTCACAGAAGGATGCGATCGCACTCCAACATCTATCGCTACCGGCCATGGAGCGAAGCACGGCCGGTAGCGACAGATCGACGCCGATGACTGCGACGAGGTCCCGACGCTGAGACGCCCACGCCGGACAATACTCCAGAGTGTGCTGCGCCGAGTCATCGTCGCAGCCACAGTGGTGGCAGGCAGGACTCCTCTCCCTCCTCGCGACTTTGTGCAGGTAATGACCGAAGCAACCATGCCCGGTCAAGACCTGCACCAGCCGGAACGAAAGGGTCCCGTGCTGCCTACCAACCCACAGGGACAGGATCGGCTGGAGTGCCTCCACGGTCCTAAAACCAGCGCGCGGCGCCTCCAGTCGAGCCGACCACCTGGCCATCAAGGCTCCGCGCGCAGCTTTGCGCCACTCGCGAATTTGCTCTGGCAGAGGGGACCGTCTTTCTGCCCGAACTTCGACCGCACGTCGATACACATCGGCGAGCACTTCCGCCTCCAAATCCCACGGGGGGGTTCCAGCTAATGCGCACGCCGCGTCTGCCGACACGGTGCGGTAGCCGCGTATAGCCCTGACCGCCACGACACGCTGCGGTCTGCACAGCCGCAGCCTATTCTGGGCGGTCAGAGACTCTGCCCACACCGGTGCTCCGTAAAGCGCCATCGACCGGACTACCCCCGCGTAAAGCCGACGGCAGGTGACGCTGGGTCCGCCCAGATTTGGTAACAGCCGTCCTAAAGCGGATGCAGCCCCCTCCAGCCTCGGCGCTAGTTGGCGGAAGTGCTCGTCAAACAGCCATCGCCCATCCAACACCAGACCCAGATACTTCATCTGGGCCTGCACCCGTACAAGGACCGAACCAACGACTATCGAGGCCCCAGCGGGAGGACCGCGGCGGGGCCCGTGGAATAGAAGGGCCTCCGTCTTATTAAGGGCCACCCTAAGCCCCAGCGCCTCGATGCGCTCGACCACCTGGGAGACACCTGTAGTGGCCAGGCGTGCCGCTTCTTGAAAGTTTCTACCCCGGGCCGCAACAAGTGTATCGTCAGCGTAGCAGAAACTTTCATTTCCTATTTCAACCTCCCCGAGCCATTTTTTCGCGATAAAAGATAGCCTATGTTGTTCCCCAAGGTCTATTCTATCTCTATACCAAATTTCATTAAATTAGTACAGTGATTTAAGTGTGAAAGCGTAACAGACAGACAAAGTTACTTTCGCATTTATGTATGGAATCAATTTGAAAACGTAACCCTTTAAATTAAACTGCAACCAAAATATTCACTATCATTTCACCAAATATAATCTTTGTCAACAGGATAAAGTATACCAGATAATGTTAGATCAATCAACAACGCAGACAGACACGGCGGGGTCGTCACAAGACACTGAGCACATTTACCCGCCGACCCCACCACAGTCTGATCACAAGAGCCCCAAGACCCCCTCTACTAAGACCCCATCGACGCGACATCTATCACCCGTACCTGAGTTAAGAGAGACACGAGAAAGAGTCGAAGAGTGAACGATATGGTCTGTTTTGTTGTTTGTTATAATCCTAGAGGATATTGTTTTGAACAGTTGTTTAATACTCTTTGCTTCAGCGAGTTCAAGTGAGGTGTAAAAGTGTACTGAACAAGCTAGTAGGCTAATTAAAGGAAATGTATTTGAAGAGGGAAGATACTAAGGGTTTTGGAGTTGATTCGAGTTCAAACGAGCGTTTTACGTACATTTATGTCAATGCAAAACAATATTTAGTTAAATTGAAATTTAGTAGCAGCTTTTACTAAATGTTACGTGTAACTTAAGACAATAGCAAATTTAATATATAAAAAATTATATTAAGTTGGAGATGGAACTATTTAGTTAAGCCATGAAATTGTATTAACAATTTTATTAAATTATACATAATTTTCACCTTTCAATATTTAAGTTGAATAGGCAATGCAAGTATGTACATAAGTTATGTAACTTATAAGAAGTAATGAGACATAATAATAATAGACATTTAGCACTAAATATATGTACAGGAAAATAATCCTTTAGGCTATGTATAAAAGCTTATAATTGAGAACTTCTCAGCTGAAAATTCTAACATTTGGCGAATTTAACACGTGTGTGTTTGATAGCTGCATACTAACGTTACTAAGCACTAACTGCGTTTGATTTTGCATGATACTAATATCAGCTGAGAGTTCTGTGCTTATAAAACAGCCATCAACTTTTTATCAAGATTAAAAATTTTACATAAAAACAAAATTAGTAGTCAAAGAAAATAAAAATATTAGACGGTAAATAATTCTAGAATATATCTAGTAGAATTAAATAAAACATTGTCTGTTGTTCATTAATAACTTAAGCGCTATTTACGTAATACAAGATTCGACCTAAATAGACAGTAAAACGTGTATGATGCAAATCAAGTTTAAGTTGTTAAAAAAGTTCATATTTAATGGTAAATTTGATAAGTTTATGCCCCAATACTTAAACGCCAGTTAACTTTAAGTTAGACTTAAGTATTCTTGTCCCTAACAGAGATAGCATGCGATTTAAGTCTACTTAAAATTAAACGACGTTTAGTTTTTAGGAGTTAGCTTTGCAAGCAAACGTTAGCAGGTCTATTACAAACTTATGCGATTATACACGCTAAGGTATACCTGTACATATTTTTTAAATAAAAATTCTGCGATTAAACCACGAAATATTACACTAAATTGCGACGTTGCAACTTAGAAGGTGTAAACGCTCTTAACCAATAAGAGAGCCAAACGCGGGAAACGTTTCGTTCGCGTTAACGTAAAAGAAACTTGCACTAGGCACTAATTAAGTCCCATATAACACTGTTAATCCGTTAACTATGTGGTAAAACATGTATGCAATAAATTATAAAAAATATTTGTTCCTAAAATAGCTAAAATCAATGTCTATCACTAACACTAACTTAGGTACTAGGTTTCATATCTTGACTATAACTAGTGCTGTAATATTTAGGTGTTACGATATGTATTATTCTTATTTATTTTTCACTATACATAAAAGCAACATGAACTTTAGGCTATATTGCTTAATCAATAGATAATATTTAGTAATGTATTTCAGCATTAGAAAAAATAAGTATAAAACAATAAGTTTACGAACTGTATATAGTGTTTTGTTCCTATTTGTGAAATTGACGAAGACCCGATTAGGCTGCCTGTACGTAGTAGCGGAGGCTGCGGTACGGCGAAATATTAACCAATAGTTTATCTCCACTGGAGTGTAGAGGAAATTGTATGCAATCGTATTCGTTATTACCTCCGGAGCCACGCTCCGCTTTTATGTACAAGCAGCTTTACTGTCAAAGCGGAGATGAGCTGAGCTGCGTCCTCGTTTGACCGGTACTTTTTAAACATTCCACACATTTTCTCACTAGAAGCAAGTTTAAGTAAATAATCCACCGCATCGATGTAACTGTATCATTATTGTAGTTAAACAAGGTTGTTCACTCAAACCTTGTTATTTATGCATTTATTGTTAAGTAGTACGAGTTATATTGACGACGTTCTTTGGAATGGTTTAACTCACATCTGATGTTTACTTAAAATCTTAGACACAACTGGGATTCTCCAAACTGTCATTAAACTTTCCCTTTGGTATTTGATGCTGCTAAAAATATTTTGCTACCAAAGTATTTATTCAAAAAGGTCTCTGTCCATCCACTTCTGGTACTGAATGGCTCGACTGGTAACTGTATGATGTTGCGATGTATATTGTCGACTTTCAGACTTAATAAAATTGCAATTTAAAAGCTTTATATTGCCATCAGAGTGGATACTGGCATTGCAGGTGTTTACATTTTTGGTAATCACTTCTGAGCAGGCAGGTCGTATATTATGTAGTTGCCATTTATGTGTGGTGTAGGTTAATTGGCTGAAATTTTGTAATTTTTAACGTTCATAAGTGTTAATTCAATTAACCTAAATGAATTAATATATTTTGATTTAATTGGATATGGAATACCTATATGGGATTTGACTGCGCCCGTGGTCTAGCGATTAACGTAATCGCTACGCCAACTGCTGCATTTCGTGGGTTTAATCCCCCTCTGTAGGCAAATTTGTGGTTGATGAATTGTAATTATTCTTCGCTAAATAGAGCTTGCTCTAAGCGAATATACATTTATAAAAAATGCTGTGTATGTATTCCAGTAGATTTCTAAGTTTTTGCAATAACAAATGTGAGTAAAATCGTTTCATAATAATATCGTTACTTCAAATAATACTTAGGTCTGTCTCCACATCTCTAGCGAACATTACTCTGGACAAAATCCGATCATAGGATGTGGACGCATAATATATTTGTGTAAATATTAAAATACTAATGCATTGCAATTAATCATTTTCAATCAATATATTCTATATCTATAAGTAATAAGTTCGTTTACCGCCTTGTGACCTTTTTTTTCTTGTAATGCTAATTGTATGTATATTTAAGTTCAGTTCATTCGCGCTCACTTCAGTGGGCACGGGTTGCCAATCATCATCACTTATACCTTATAGCTCGATTATTAATAATCTTGAAACATCCAAATCAAATGTCACTTATTTTATATATCGTATGTTTAATAAACTGCTCCAATTACTTATTAGTGAATTAGTTCTGCTATGCTTAGTTCTTGATTTTTTCGACATTTTTGTAAATAATTTGATGAATATGGTAATTTATTTGTAATGTAATTGATGATAAAATGAACGGAACATGTTCACGAGACTGATACTAGTTTTGAGTCAAATTTAAATTCTTTTAAAATTTAAATATGTTTTGATTTTATTGAACGATCTTTCGCGGCTTATTTTAACCAAAGACTGCCACATTCTTGAAATTAAGATCTAAATTCTCTTATTTTCTTGTGAAATTGCTATATTGGATAGTACTAAGAAATGTAACACCCACCTACTGGCTAATATTGAATGAACTTAGTTAATGAAATTTTGTCACATGACTATATGCGATAATACAAATGATACTATTATATTCTGTGTGGTAGGGAAAACCTCGTAAACACAAACTGATTGTAGTTCTAGTGATCCCTGATACTAAGAGCATGCCACCGACTGCGTGATGTGTTGCTCGTGCTGCGCTAACGTTTAAACTTTGTGTACCAGTTAATTAGTTTGTTACGATTTAAAATTATATATAAAACCGTAAGGTCTACATTATTGTTTTAAGTACTATTATATCAGATATCAATAATTCTATCACCAGTTTTTACAAACGAGTGTTTTCTTGCACTTATGAATTGAAATATCTCAGCACAATTTCTTAGTACTGTCGAATAAAACAATTAATATATATGTAATTACGCCGAAATTCATCGTCGTGAATGTTGTATATTATTTGAAACACGTTTTTTGACTGAAGCCCTATTTTTGCTAGAGCTTTCTTTCGCTAACTTATGTTATGCAATATTTCTGTTAATATGTTTTCTTTTGCTACTCGATGCGTACGGCTAACTGGCTTTGCTGACGCCTTGATACTTTACCAAATATCTGCATATATGTGGGAATAACTCTATGTTTTATTATTCTTTGATGGTGGAATATCAGACTGAAACACGCGAGAGTTTGGCAAACACACTAGAGTGATTTTAAAGTTTCAAGTGTGTTTGGCAAAACTATTATAAGTTTTGTTTGATAATCAATCAGATCGCAAGCCTTGGTAGCGGAGGGAAAATATGAATTGATTCTGTAAATTAACTATGTTCGGTTTAGGTAAAAATTACCTAAACACTTTTACACCATAGTCTGAAACACAACATCAACAATAATAAAACAATGTATATTCTTATAATGAAGACTGTCCGCTATCTAACGTTTCCACTTCTCGAATAACACAAACATTCAATTTATGTTGTACAAATCGTATTCACCATATTGTATGGATTTTTTGTATTGTATGTTTATTAACGTTGTATAGTGTACTTCAATAGAACCGGGTATTGTTCGTTTTAGTAGAATTCATGTAGAATTAAGTTGAACGATTACGCTTATCCACTAAGGTGTAAACTCGCCTTATAAATAAGACTTAGATTTGTTACATTATATCAAAATAATTTAAAATTATATCCTTAGTAGAAAATGATTAGAATTTTTAGTATTAAGTTATTTTTATATCAATTTATTTGAAGCTAATATGAAAGTACCTTATCGTAAATGAAACATAAATTGTATCCCGGATGTATAGCATGTGATCTCATGTCAGAAAGTTAATCAATGTCACTAGTGCAATAACTGCATCGATCACACATTGTATGTATAGTCAGTTCACGGCGACATAGTATTAAATAAATGGTGTTGATTATTTATATTTATTTTTATTTTCCTATAAGTATAGACCGTGGTCCATGAAAATAGTAACTTATTTTAATTTTCGGTAATCAGATTGAAGATCTTTGAAAGAGTTCAGATAACGTTTGGAACAGCTTGATTAATAAATATATTATTTGATGATCTCAAAAACTAGGAATCCCAGTTTTTATCATTCTACATACCTAATTTACTAAAAGGTGAATTAGATGTGATGATCAGTCATGTTAAATATTAATAAAAAATGCACCGCTAATTACAAAACTATTTATTATAATCATAATATCAATCACATAATGAAATAATCTCCATCGGATTATAAAAATGCTTACATACTAAGCACGCGGATCTGCCATTCTGTAACATAGAAGAAAGCAAACCTTTAACTATTTACTTACTATTTATGTTATTTATTATTAAATAATAATATACAAAGTGGAAGAGTTGCTTTAAACGCGCTAATCTCTGTAACTACCAGTCTGATTTGATTATTTCTTTTTGCGTATCATAGCCTAGTTCTTGTATTGTATAATTGTTTTTTTTTTTTTTTATATTAGCCTACCAAAGTGACTCCACTCTGCCTGATGGTAAGCAGTAAGTGGAATCCAGAAGTGGCGGACACCATTCCAAAAGCCAAACTACTGGTATGGTGGCCTCCACTATGGCGGCTTAGTGAGATGCTTTTTCACGCCCCGCTTAAAAGACCCAGGATCAAAATTAGATGGGAACACATGCGCTGGCAAAGAGTTCCAGGCTTTAATTGACCGACAAAAGTATGAAGTGCTGAACCGTTTGGTTCGAGACCCTTTAGATTCCACTGTGAAAGGGTGGCACTTTCGTCCCGCACGTGTCGTTCTGGATAAAAAGGGAGAGGGTGGGATTAATTCAAAGAGCTCTTCAGAACACTCTCCATGGTAAAGGCGATAGAAGACGGTCATTGAGGCGATGTCTCTTCGCAGCTGTAAAGGCTCAAGGGTCTTAGTAGCCTCCGGGCTTCCGATGATACGGACTGCTCGCCGCTGCAACCTATCGAGTGCATCCAGTAAGTACTGTGCGGAGCCATCCCAAAGATGAGAGCAGTACTCCACGCAGGAACGAACCTGTGTCTTATAAAGAAGACAGAGCTGCTCGGGCGTGAAGTACCGCCTCACCCTGTTCAGGACACCGAGTTTACAGGAGGCGGTTTTAATGACGCACTCGATGTAGTTCTTGGGGTTGAGATCTCGGCTGATGTCCATACCCAGGATACTTAGGCTATCCTGTAGTGGTAACGCTGTGTTCTGAAGAGAGGGAAGGGGAAGGAACGGAGATTTTTTTGCAGAGAACGCGCACACCTGTGTTTTCTTGGCATTGAACTCGACCAAATTCTCACAACCCCATTTAGAAATGCGGTATAATACTTGGTCGAGCTCAGCGACAAGTTCTAGGCGTTTTGCCTCGATGTCAGTCTGTTTAGCCGCAGGATGTCCGAGATATCGCCCATGCACTGTACTATCATCTGCATAGCAATGAATGTTGCCAAGGGACAACATGTCATTGACATGCAGAAGATACAGAGTGGGCGACAGGACGGACCCCTGAGGCACCCCAGCGTTGACCTGCAAATAATTGGAGGCCGATCCGTCACAAAGGACTCTAATGCGGCGCTCATGCAGGAATGCGGCAATCCAGTTGCACAGCTGGGGTGGCAGACCATATGCTGGAAGCTTGGACAGGAGCGAACGGTGCCAGACTCTATCGAAGGCTTTGGTTATGTCAAGGCCGATGGCCAAGGACTCGCCATGCCTGTCCATAGCTTCACCCCATTGGTGCGTGATATACGCTAGAAGGTCACCCGTAGACCGTTTTGACCTAAAGCCATATTGTCGGTCACTAATTAACGAGTGACCCTCTAGGTAGCGGACTAGTTGGGAGTTTATTATCCGCTCAAGCACCTTGCAGAGAACTGAGGTGACAGCTATGGGTCGATAGTTCCCTGGCTCGGACCTATCCCCTTTTTTGGGAATGGGTTGAACATTCGCCTCTCTCCAAGCCTCCGGCACAATTCCCGAGGAATAAGATAGGCGGAATAGGCGCGTCAATGCAGGAGACAACTCCGCTGCGCATTTCTTTAGAACCACCGCTGGAATACCATCCGGTCCGCTGGCTTTCCGAACATCGAGCGACCTTAGTTCCGCACGGACATCACGATGCCTAATACGAATATTAGGCATAACGGAGTCGCAGCCAGATATAGTCGGCGGGTGCAAGCCACGGTCGTCGATTCGGGAGTTAGCCGCAAAGAGTTCTACAAGCAAGTTTGCTTTCTCTTGCGGCTCGTGGGCCAGCGATCCATCAGGACATTTCAAGGGGGGCAGCGAAGGCTTGCAGAAGTTGGATTGCACGGCCTTGGCTAGTCGCCAGTAGCTACGGCTACCCGTAGGATGCGAAATGAGTTCTTGCCCAATCCGTGCAATGCGCTGGGCATCCGCTCTGATGTAAGCCCTCTTGCATTCCCTAGTGGCTTTGTTGTACGCTGCTTTTAGGCGATCCAAGCTAGGGTCGCGCCGTGCTCGGGCCCTGATCCAAGCGCGGTACGCCGATTCTTTTTGTTTAACAGTATCGGCGCACTCACGGCCTTAGCGCGAAAGCGCTCCTCGAGCACATAGCCGGGGTAGTGCAGGTATGCCGTGTCGTCAGGGCGGCGTATTTGTATCTCCGTTAGGAAAAGCAAAGCCGGCCGTGCCGTCTCGAGGTGTTGGTGGACGGCGTTGAGGTTTGAATGGAGTCCACGGATGTTAGTGAACTCAAATAGCGGGTTGGTGGGGGAGGAAGATGCCGCTGTTAGACCTGCTGCTTTTTTGCGTGCTGCCATGTTGGAGGGTGAAGGGAGGGGCGTGGAAAAGATGACTGCCCTCGCAGCAAGGCTAGACAAGGTGCCGAGTATTGCTTCGTCATTTAACTGTGTGGCATGGTGGTAGCCGATCCGCCGGACGGAAGGGCCCCCGTACCCTCTCGGAAATGGTCGCTGGGTCCCTCTATCCGGTCACCAACCGGCACGACGAACCACTCCGGGATTATGCGCGACCTGGTGAGGCAGCCTCCTAGGGTGGTTAGGCCTAGTTAGGCCCCTGTACTATGCCGCGGGCGGCCAGCGGCACCACCGTTTCTACGGGTCTCCCTGGCCGGCGGGTCGACCCACACCACCCACACAATGACTCCGCGGATACTCAGCTGGTCCCACACATGCTGCGAGGATTGCCATCTTTGCATCAGTTAGGCCTCCGGCACTCTCACTCACCGAGCGAAACGCAATAGTACGAATACCATTACTCTTACGTTGATCTTCTATGAGAGGGTAGTACTTCCCCGATCCGACCCATTCATGCTGAAACCAGCGTGGATCTACTACTAATATGTACTGTGTTCTTATACAATAACTATTACAATTATACTTGATATTACTGCTCTACTCCCGTCGCCAATAGCGTGATGTTACATAGCCTATAACCTTCCTCAAGAACTGAGAAATATACGCAAAAAGAATTAGTCAAATCGAAATGAAATGAAATATTTTTATTCATATAGGTTAATTAAATTAACACTTATGAACGTTTGACGTTCACACATTTACAAAATGTCAGCAAATTAACCTACAGCCAATCCGACTGGTAGTTCTGGAGATTAGCGCATTCAAACAAAAAAACTTTCGCTTAATAGTATAGATTTATTTATTAAATATATGAAATAGAGATGAACAGGACACATATGAGACAGTTGACAATTTACAGCGACGATTTAAGAAAAAAAGGCAAACAGGTAAAAAGATGGAGCGATCGATGATCAAAACAATTTTAAGGCAAGAGAAGAAAGCTAAAAATATACAGGAATGGAAAGAGATACGTGTCAGGACCAAGTCTAGTTTACTAAACCGAAAAATTTAATGGGCTGTTAAGTTCATATTGTATGTTAAGTTTTAGCATAAAGGCTTAATAGTATTGTTCTACTTTTTAAGCTATTCCATAGCTTTTATCGCGAGCTTTAAGCGCGGCGAACGAATTAAGAAATTCCGTAACGAAAATAAAACCTAACACTCCCCACTCGCCTACCATGAAAAATTTTTTTCTCAGGATAAACACTAGTGGCGCTAATTTTTACAACACATAAACCAAATATTTAGGCACATTCGCGATAAATTTTATCTGGTAGAACTATAGAAATTAAACTAAGATTTTAATAACGTGTAATGCATCAATGTAATGTAATGTCCCAGTTTTATTCTTATTCGGAGTAAAAATACTTAGTAGGATGATAAAAATACCTGAATAACCTACATGTATTGTAAGATAATATAAAAATATTTTAAACGATATTAACTTCTCATTTATTCAGTAAAAGAAAAAAAAATGTTTTCTTATCGGTCACCACGCTCAAAAAGTGTAACTTGAATTAATATCAAAGAAAAAAAAATACTGCATAAATAAAAAATAAAAAAAATTATAATTGCATAAGTTGATAAAAAATGCTATGCAATAGCTTTACCTTTGCAGTCCCCGAGTGCCACAGGTTTTTTAATTTTTATTTTAACCTACCAAAGTGACTCCACCCTGCCTGATGGTAAGCAGACAGTGGAATCCAGAAGTGGTGGCTACCATACCAAAAGCCATCGTTTTAAACTGCTGGTATGGGCTGGGAATGGGGTAGGGGAAGGGAATGAGGGAGGTGAGAAAAAGGAGAAAATTGGGACTTCGGTGCTCTCACTCACCGAAGGAAACGCAGTAGTACGGATACTACTACTCTTACGTCGATCTTCTATGAGAGGGTAGTACTTACGAATGAATGCTAATCCTGGGTCCGGCGGTAACAGAGGAGGCGTCTTGCGGCGTGAGGAACACGAACTGTCGGCACGTGTTGTTGAGCGCGTGGTCAATCAACAATTCCATCACTATCTTTCTGTTCACATTGTCCTGTAAATAAAAAATTATGTAATTTTCTGAAAATTTAATAGTAAACGGTAATCCTCGTTCAAAAAAGAGATTGTGCCTATTGCCTGCGCCTTGGAGGGGGAGAAAATCATATTATTGTGTATGAAAAAGAGGTCCTTGATTATAAAACTATATAATACATGGACAAAGTTTTTTTATTTTAATTTTTCCAATTTTAATCCCGAGACTTTTAAGCCGGACCTGTAACAACACCATAGTGCTAACAGTTTACCATAATGGAAATTGCAATAGTCCTGGACTCCGCTGAGTGCTCACCATCAGGCAGAGTAAAGTCATTTTTGTTGTCTGATATTAAAGAAGAATCAGTGTAATAGACTCATAATAATCCTTGTTTGAGCTGACCATGAAGACATCGAACTCGTCCATGAAGCAGAAGGGCAGCTCGACGCACTCCCACAGCGCCATGAGGAAGGCCACGGTGGAGTAGGAGCGCTCCCCGCCCGACAGCGACGACGTGGACGTGGCGTGCCGCTTGGCGCCGCTCTCTCGTCCGCGGCAGAACATCTCCAGCGTGCCGCGACTGTTGTCGATGTCCATGTGGCCCTGGACACCATGTTCGACAGTGGACCAATTTACGAAAAAACAGTTTATAATACGTAACATAAGGCGTAAAATATTAACAAATATAACAAAATAAATATAATTAACAAGAGTGAAACAACTTATGACAATAACTTTTGTTAAGTTATTGAATAAATTATAAAGCTATACTAAATCTAGCGTTTCTAAGGGCATGAAAACTAGCTTAGCACAAAAGATAATATCAGTAGACTGCAACTCACGGAATAACCCCTGACCATCAGGTTAGCTTGGAAGTTGTGCTGCACTCTCCTGGCGATGTGCGTCTGTACTTCATAGCAGCACTGCAAGTGCTTGTCCGAGGTGCCCTTCAGCTGTCAAAAGTAAAAAAATTTGCTATTTTATAGTCGCAGTCCTGATAGCAAGACATATTTAAGCACAATAACATATATGTTTGCGGGTTCGATTCCCGCTCAGTGCAAATATTTGTGTGCATGAACATGTCTATTTGCATTGGTCTGGGTGTTTCTATGTATAATATGTATGTATTTACAAAAAAAAAGTATTTAAGTATGGTATATCCGCATTCTAGAACCCATAACACAAGCATATAATATGCTTACTTTGGGTCTAGGTGGCGTTGTGTGTAGTTGTTGAAATATTATTATTATTATTATTATATATTTATTTAATTTTTAATTTATTTCGTTCGTTTCTGCATCACCTTGCATTAAGTCCGCCTGTGTACGCATGTGCATTTAATTTGTTAAATAAATAAATAAACCAACAGCATACATATAAAACATTTTCTTAACACTAAGACGTTTCTATACAAGTAAAAGATCAGTTATTTATGTCCCTAACGTTTTCTACATATCACTATCGATGTCATAATATCAGCAGAAAGACATCCACTGCTGAACACAGGCTTTTCAGGTATGGCTGGCATAAACCGCCATCTGTTGCCCACCCGCCATTAGGTCGTCAGTCCATCTTGTGAGGGATATCCACACACCCTTTAAAAACTTTTTTATCAACAGGAAGAAACTACCGTGGTAATAGTGATGTATATCGTCTCTTGTGGGAGAAGGCACTGCCCCTGGTCGTATTACTCCAAACAAGGTGTTTATACTACAGACGAGAAGGATTATTGGAGATGAAGAGCTGAGTACATGAGTACATCTCTTAGGCCTCTACACTTCTGCCATCATTCTCGAAGAAAACTTAAAATTATCATACTAAATGCAATTTTTCCCAGCCACACTTTTACTACCATTTTCTCCTAAATCAAAATAATTCTACCACACAAACTTATTAATATACAAACAAACTTATAATCTACTTACGTCATCAATAAGCTTTTTCAATCGTTCCAACGTCAGTTTAGTACGTCTGTACTTGCGTTCTACTTGCAACAGTTTTTCAGCGACCTCCGCTTTTGATAGTCCATCGCTCCTGATTGAACTCAGCTTTAGTTGCGTTTTCTTTAACTCATTGGTTATTATTGTGATGTCCCTGTGATGATATTTAATTAGCTTTTAATGTACAAAAAACATAATATGTGTGTGTTGTGTGGACTCTATTAAACTCGATCCGACATCCGATATGTCGGTGAACCGTATGATTGTATGCTACCTATATAATTAGACATTTAAAAAAAATATACGGACGAAATAAGACACCTCCTTCTTTTTTGAAGTCGGTTATAAAGGTATCTATACATAGTATAAACAAGCAATATATATTATAAAAAAACAAAAAGCTAAAACGAAGTGAAAAGAACGAAACCCATTTTATTTTCTAGTACTGACGCTACATTGAAATTTTATTTACCCTATGTCACTCCCACAATCAATACGAATCTAATGACACCTCATACGTTAAAATCCATCAAGCCATTTAGGCTGTAGAGCGTGCCAAAGAAATAGACATATATACTCACGTACATACATACATACGCTCGAAAAACATTACCCTCCTTGACTGTGTCAGTCGGGCAAAAACAAAATCAGTTCTGCTGTCTATACGCTTAAATCTTCAAAACTACCTAAACGGATTTTGATTTACTAACAATATTTTTTCTTACTGAAAATGTATATGTTTAATAATTAAATAGTATGCAATTTATATCTAAAGATTATTTAATAAATGAAAATCTGATGACAAAAAATCACACCACATCATTAGGTCAATAAAAAAGTGACTTAAAAACACATGGTTGAGTTTTTAATTTAAAAAAAAATAAAGAAAGTAATACGCTAACAATAATTAAATGTGTGTAATGTGATCTAAAACTTACCTAGGATTCTCAACTCTGGGACATAGTTTAACAGCTGCTTTTATTTTGGTTTCAATAACATTTCTCTTCTCAGTAAGTATTTCCTCTACCCTCTTCAACTTAGTATTGTATTCTTGGACGCGCTGTTGGTACGTCCTGCGTTCCGTCACACCGCGCTCTAGTTTTAGTTGTTCTTGGTCTATTTCCTCCTGTATGTAAAGGTTTAAGTTGTGTGATGTAAGTTTTTAAATGGATATGATGAGACGAAGTTAGTGCATTTTATTTAGGCTAAGGTTCATTTTATAATTTACTTTTCTTTCTACTGGCTTTTTCTGAACCGTTCTAAACGGACATTTCCAAATATGAGAGGAAAATTTACGCAGGATGTATATTACACACTATTCTAAAATTTAAAACTTGAGAGTTTCTAGTGAGTAATATGTGATTGATTATATAAATAGTGTTCTATTATAAAGACAATCCGCATTTACTTTACGAAAAGAGGTTGAGAAAGCGTTTCGCGTCCAAAAGCTGGCTTACAGCTATATAAACCAGCAAATTGCTGGTTTCTGATTTGATAATCAAACCACAAATTGCTGTGCGTGAGAGCAATTTGTGGTTTCTGATTTACAGACAGCTGTAAGCCACTATTTAGGAGATTGAGTATTCTGCCACTTGCTTGCATGTACATTAGGGACCTCTGTGTTTTCGTCGAGTATCACCCACAATATTTCAGATTACACTCAGATGTGATAATTAGAAACGCTAGACATAAAGAGCTTGACTGCCCCAGGTTTCGATTGGAAATAGGAAGAATGACAATACAATTTTGAAATCACAATATTTTGACATTCTACTATTTTAACATTTACCATTTTGACATATTATAACTTTTACATGAATTAACATTTTATATACATGAATTAATACGTCAGTATTAATAAGTAAAATAAAATGTTAATTAATGTATATCTACGTATAATGTCTTAGAGCATTAAACCAACCGCAGAGGCCACTGACAGGCGTACCCCTCTGCCAAAGGTACCAGCCCACCGGTCATACCCGTTATATAAAACTAGTTGACGCGCGTGCCGCATCATAAGTCACCTATCAGTGCATGCGTAATAGCGTCTCAATAGAAATGCCGAATTGCAGTGTATTTTGGTGTAAAAAGCGTTCAGCGACATCAAGTCTACAAAAGGATAATATTAAATTCCACCTGTAAGTATTATTTTGTTCTAATATTATTAAATAAGGCATTCAATTAGCAATTTAACCAAATAAAATGCTAATCAACAAGTGTTGCCAGGCTTATCATCAATACTCCAATCTGGGGTAATATTTTAAGTTGAATTAACATAAAAACTAACCTTTCCTTTTTTATATCTCGCCTTGTTGACATATCTAATAACTTTCATTTTGGATGTACATTATTGTGTCACCGTTCCCATATTTATTTATTTTTAATTAAAACCAATGTTTTTTTTACCAAGTAATGCACAAAATAATATTAAATGAACAAGTAAAATGAGATTATAAATCCAAATATACAAGATTAGTGCACTTTATTCCGAAAGATAATTGCTCATTTCTTACAAAAATAAGCGTATTTATTTTTAAGAAACTGGTCACACTTTAACATAATTAGAGATGAGACAGTTTAATCACAAATATCGATATTGGTTTTCCAGTATTAAATTAATTTTTGTTTGTTTGTTTTAGATTTTCAAAAGAAGCAGCGCCTCGAGTCGCTTGGGTCCAATATTGTAGGAACCATATAAGTGGGTTCCTAAGCGTACAAGTATCTGACTAACAGCTTAAAAGACAAAGCCTTCTGTGCTGCCAGCACTGCTACCTCCTCCCTACCCCCCAAGCGGCGGAGAGCTCAGTTTTTAGCAAGTAAACTCGCTGTGCGCTACCTCCTCTTATTGCATTACCTAGGATTAGTTAAACTAGATTTATAAGGTTAATTTAAATTGCACAGTTTTTCAGTATTTTATTATACCTACTTAAATAAAGACTTTCTGAAATATATTCTGTTGTTTTTTTGTTATCTGAACAGATAAAATATCTCTCTAATAAAAATCTACTCATACATTCTCATGTCAGTGTCTACTATGTAATCAGAACAAAATCCTCCAATTACAAGCTCTGCTTAGTTGGAACGAAATTTAATAGCAATAGACAATTAATTCAAAGTATTATTTGGTTTGAATATACATACATACTTAGGAATAATACACGTAAAATTGACACGTAATAATTAATTACAATCATCAATCCACACTAAAACAAATTTCAACAGGTGGTGGTTATTGAACATACATCCTTGTGCGCATGGGTAAAATAAAAAAAAAGAGTGGGTACCCATGTACGCACGTAAGAAG
The DNA here is from genome assembly GCA_963082885.1 of Parascotia fuliginaria. Lineage (NCBI taxonomy): Eukaryota > Metazoa > Arthropoda > Insecta > Lepidoptera > Erebidae > Parascotia > Parascotia fuliginaria. Next base: position 20,611,711 of record OY720172.1, read on the forward strand.
TTATACTTCTTTGGCATAACAATCCAAAAATACCAAATAATAATACAACGCATACATACATAAATATTTGAATTGATATAAACGCCAATATATTTTTTATTTATTCACACAGATTATTTGTACTGATACGACACACAAAGATCCGCAAATAACTTCAGTGTGTAAAAGGTTCGCAACTAACTTCAGGGTGTTGCTTTTTTCTGTCGGTGTGCGCGCGCATCGTAAAAATTCACTCTCATCATTTTTCCCAATCGCGCCAAAAAAAGTATAACTCCAAAAAAAACGGCTAAATGCCAGTAGGACTCGCGCGCCGAGGGTTCCGTACTATCAGGGATCGGAAGTATTGAATAAACATTAGTAAACATAGTAGGAGAGCCCGACCGCATAACCAGATTTGTTTGTCGAACAATGTTTAACAAATAAATTTAGCCCGACCGTATGACGGGCTTTTTTGATAATAATTACAAAAAAGTGTGCTAGTTAGAAACACTGTTTTATTCTTCCTGTAATATTGACATAAACATGAATTAACAGAATTACTTCTAGTTAATTCATGTTTATGAACTATTTACTTTACTTTCATCTATTTCAAAGTGCTTAAATAAAAAAAAACCTTAAAATTATAATAGATTATTATTACCTAAAACTGTTCTATATAATATAAGATAATGCTCATTTTAATAAGCAAACATAATAATCATGAAAATAATTAAATCTTTCGCGTACTTATATGAAATCCTAAACATCGATACTAAATATCGACAGAGTCAAGCTCTAACTGTTTTACGCTAAGGAAGCGTAAACTGATAGATGTCCCTGTGTGTGAATGTGATTGTGTTTAAGCTAGTTTAAGCTAGTGTGTAATAATTTTATTGTGTGCGTGTATAACGACGCGATTTAAAAATGCATTAGTAGTTAACATTGTAATTAGTGTGCGTTGCTCGCGTTACCCCGTCCCCCGCCGAAAGTGGCAGACTTTTGCGCAAGGGAAATAGAGCGCGTGTCCACTCCTGTTGGTTTAATGCTCTAAGTATAATGTAGATCTATATTTCATTATGTTAAATAATTGCCGTATAATAACTCTAATTGAACATTAAATAATTAAATTTGTTAATAAGTTATTATTTTAATCTGTTTGTATTAATTGTACAATATTCACGCACCATTGTTAAGGTAGAATGTGATGAACTAATTTATTCTATCATCTCGATGTACCGCATTTCTAGTGAATAAATGATTTTGAGAAAAACGTTTTGTTTTAACAATTTACATTTTTTTTAAAGAATAAACCAGTCTCTAATATGGCAGGTGAAAGGAGTAAAATAAGGATGTAAACAATTTAATACATTCACTTACACTGAGGTCTCTGCACTGAACGGAGAGCTTGCTCAGCTGAGTCTTCACTTTCTTCATGTTACCTTCCAACTCGTCAATTTCCCGGCGATACTGCGTTTCTTTGGCGGACAACTCTTCCACTTGTTTGTTCAAAGTGTTCACTTTCTCTTTCGATATGTTTAGTTCATCTACCTGTTGAACAATTTTGTGTATACCATTTTAAAAACAGAATTTTAATTTCTTTTTATCTATAATTTCAGAATCCACGTTCGAATTGTAACAGCTTGGCTAGGGAAGTACTTACTACCTTTCTTATAGGTGATCATAGTGCCAGCCCCAGATCTACGATTTTCCCAATCTAGGGCCGGCACTTATAAGTGCCTTCCCCTTCCTCTTTCTAACACCTAGGTTGAGAAGCGAGGGAGGGGCAGGCGTGTACGTTGATGACGAGGGGACCAGCGCTCAACGTGTACGTTGATAACGGAGTGTAGGCGGGCGCCCAGCGTGAACGTTGTTGACGAGGGGACCGGTGCTCAACGTGTACGTTGATAACGGAGTGTAGGCGGGCGCCCAGCGTGAACGTTGTTGACGAGGGGACCGGTGCTCAACGTGTACGTTGATAACGGAGTGTAGGCGGGCGCCCAGCGTGAACGTTGTTGACGAGGGGACCGGTGCTCAACGTGTACGTTGATAACGGAGTGTAGGCGGGCGCCCAGCGTGAACGTTGTTGACGAGGGGACCGGCGCTCAACTTTTACGTTGATAACAGAGTGTAGGCAAGCGCCCAGCGTGAACGTTGTTGACGAGAGGACCGGTGCTCAACGTGTACGTTGATAACGGAGTGTAGGCGGGCGCCCAGCGTGAACGTTGTTGACGAGGGGACCGGTGCTCAACGTGTACGTTGATAACGGAGTGTAGGCGGGCGCCCAGCGTGAACGTTGTTGACGAGGGGACCGGTGCTCAACGTGTACGTTGATAACGGAGTGTAGGCGGGCGCCCAGCGTGAACGTTGTTGACGAGGGGACCGGCGCTCAACTTTTACGTTGATAACAGAGTGTAGGCAGGCGCCCAGCGTGAACGTTGTTGACGAGGGGACCGGCACTCAACGTGTACGTTGATAACAGAGTGTAGGCGGGCGCCCAACGTGAACGTTGTTGACGAGGGGACCGGCACTCAACGTGTACGTTGATAACAGAGTGTAGGCGGGCGCCCAGCGTGAACGTTGTTGACGAGGGGACCGGCGCTCAACGTGTACGTTGACGACGGGGTGTGGACGAGTGCCCAGCGTGTACGTTGATGTCGGGGTGTGAGCGAGTGCCCAGCGTGTACGTTGATGACGGGGTGTGGGCGACGGGTCAGCAGCGCTTGCAGCAGCTTGCACGCCGCACGCTCGCCGAGCTACTTGTGTCTGTGTAACCCTGGTACTCACTAGCACGGCGTGCTGCGGCGCCTGCTGGTGGTCGAGCGCTGCAGCGGCTGCGCGGTGCGCCTCGTCCCGCTCGTGCTGCTCGGCCAGCAGCGCTTGCAGCAGCTTGCACGCCGCACGCTCGCCGTCCCGAGCTTGACGAGCTACTTGAGATAGCTCATCAGCTTTTTTTTCTAGAGAGCGCAATTCCATTTCCATTTCTTGAATCTCCACCAGCAATTGTCTGTTAAAAACATTACAACAATATCTTGAAGAACCTGAAGACTTCGTTCTTTAAGTTTTAGAGTGCTAAAATGTTTTTGACCTCTATGCCTACTTGCTTGTGTAAAGTACTCACTTCTTCCTCTCGTCGATGCTAAGATGCAAGTAGCGACTCTGTCGGTTGGCGCCGCCATAGCTGCGGTAGTTGGGCGCAGGGAAGTACTCTGTCGAGTCTAGGGTTACGATCTTCATACAGTTCTGCGGCACATTCTCCTCGTTGTCCGACAAGCGGATCGCGTCATCTAGAATAACAACACTTATTAACATTTTGCAGGAATCATGTTTATATTTTTTAAGTACAAGTGACAAGTAGGGGCGCGCTTGTAGTAGGGGTAAGTACTGACCATGTTCAGGCACAAGCAGCACGGACTCCATCCGCACGTTGTCGATGAGGTAGTTGGCGACGACGGGGTCGCTCACGTCGAGCGAGTCCAGCGCCGACGAGTAGGGGCGTGCGCGCACTCGCTTGGAGCGCACGTCGTGTGCTCGCGGTAAGAACTTGCTGCATGTCACTGCTGGCTTCTGGGCGGTACCGTACACCTAGACAATATAGATATTACTTATGAGTCCGGACATGTAGGGGCGGATTTGGGAGAGGCAAGGGCATTATTTTGTCCTTGGCGCTAGTTGTCGAATGACGACCGCCCGTCCCCCGCTCATCATATCAGCCGAATGACGACCACCCGTCCCCCGCTCATCATATCAGCCGAATAACGACCACCCGTCCCCCGCTCATCATATCAGCCGAATGACGACCACCCGTCCCCCGCTCATCATATCAGCCGAATGACGACCACCCGTACCCCGCTCATCATATCAGCCGAATGACGACCACCCGTCCCCCGCTCATCATATCAGCCGAATGACGACCACCCGTCCCCCGCTCATCATATCAGCCGAATGACGACCACCCGTCCCCCGCTCATCATATCAGCCGAATGACGACCACCCGTCCCCCGCTCATCATATCAGCCGAATGACGACCACCCGTCCCCCGCTCATCATATCAGCCGAATGACGACCACCCGTCCCCAGCTCATCATATCAGCCGAATGACGACCACCCGTACCCCGCTCATCATATGAGCCGAATGACGACCACCCGTACCCCGCTCATCATATCAGCCGAATGACGACCACCCGTCCCCCGCTCATCATATGAGCCGAATGACGACCACCCGTCCCCCGCTCATCATATCTGCCGAATGACGACCACCCGTCTTTCACTTATCATATCAGCCTAATGACGACCCCGCTTATTATATTAGCCGATGAATGTCTGATGAATGACAATTATGAATTACCTAAATATGTAAAAAAAAATTTTACTTACTTGCCCCATAATTTGGAACAGTTTCCTGGAATCTTCAGGGGTGTTTACACAGAAAGATTGGATGGAACCGCCGAGGATATGTTCTAAAGCGCCGCCCCATTTCTTCTCTTTTACTTTTAAGAATGCGCCTGCACAGAAAAACTTACGTTGCTATAATATTTACGATAAAAATAAAACAGAAGAGATTTTTCGCACAAACGGGAGCAACCAGTCGTGTTTTACGTAGTTGTTTTTATTGCAACGTGGATAAATTATACAGCACAGCTGATTGTTGGTGGTTACAAGCATTGCTATGTTAACACAAACAAACCTTGTAAGGCAAAAGATAGAAGTTGATAAAAGAACTTATTGGAGAATAGGTAATTGATTCAAGAGCAATGTTTTTGAGTTAAGTTAGTCTACCGCGACCAGTCTACTTGGTCTGGAGATAATTGTCTTTCATTGAACCCAGTAAAAACCAAATATATGGTATTTGGCACCAGACAACAGCTAGCAAGATTACCTGGGACGCTTAACGTAGAACTAATGGGGGAACGAATTGAGCGAGTGTATGAAGCGCGTAATCTAGGTCTGATTATAGACAAGGACCTTCGTTTTGAGAAGCACGTAGCCGAATCGGTACGTAACTGTTTCTACCGTCTCAAGGTTCTTTACAAGATACGACCTTACTTGTCAGAGACGCTGCGAGAGCAACTTGTCGAGACCCTGGTTCTGTCTAAACTAAACTACGCTGACACTGTTTATGGCCCGCGTCTGTTAGCGCGTACTGATCGGCTTATACAAAGGGTACAAAATGCTTGCGCTCGATTCTGTTATACAATCCCATCCAGATGCCATGTAACACCTTTTTTAAATAAGCATTTTTCACTCAAAATGAAGTCCAGACGAAAGCTGCACATGGCCTGCCTTCTGTTTGGTGTAGTGAAGTATCAGAAGCCAGATTACTTATACAACAAGCTGAGTTGGGTAACGAATAGGCGGGAGTGTGGTAGAAGACAATGCTCACAACAGCTAACCACACAGGCACATTGCACGGCTGCTTTTAGAGGCTGTTTCCGTTATGCGGCATCCAAAGTGTGGAATAACCTACCGCCGCCCATAAGATTAATTAACACCATCGGCACATTTAAAAAGAGGCTACAGAAATATCTTATAGATGCGCAACGTGAACTAGATATGGCCAGAACAAATGTGTCTATTATATGACACCTTTGCTTTATTTTTCTAAAATAATCTTTGGAAGAATAAAGTAATGTAATAATGTATATATATTCATATACATGTAGTAAAAAAAACGGTTATTTCAATATTACAAACAGACACTCAAATTTTATTATATATATAGATAACGTAAATAAATAAATAATGAATTAGTTATATTGTTCTACAAGTACTATTATTAATATTGCACTTACAAATCATTCCTATAATTCGTTCGCCTTCAATGAAACAAAATAATAACTACATTATTACTTTCGTCTATCTCTCTTTATATGTATACACACCTTGGTATCTCTTATTTATTTTATTTATTGCTACACATATTTTCATTTAATTACATTATACAAATAAAATCTATAATTAAGGTCATAGGTCCAGTTGAAAATCAGCGTCAGACACTAGCGGTCTGGCATACTGCTGAACTGGGCCTATTTGGCGCAGCCGTGAGACACATAATAATTTTAACTTAACTTTTTTAAATTGTGTTATTATAAGTATTTATTTGTATTTGTGTTGACTTTGTAAGAACTTGTGTCTCTTCTTGTCTGTGTCAAATAAATATATTTTCTTTCTTTCTTTCTTCTTTTCTTTCTTTCTTTAGTCGCAAGCTTAAATATGTGATTATTTTATTTATTTACCTTAAAGTTAAATTACGAAATAATTGCGCCAAAAAGTACTATACCAATAGGTCCCCTTGGTGGTGAAGAGAACTGTCCTCTATCCGCAGCCTCTTTCACTCGACGAACAAGTTCCGACATGTTATTGCCGTACACCGCCAAAGAATCGTTGCCGCGGGACTCCAGTTCACGGAGCTGTTGTTTCTTTTGTGCTGTACGTTTAAAAGCAACCACATAGTAATCAACAACTCAACATAATATCGACCACCCTCAAAAAGTGAAGTAAAACAAGAATTATGATTGAACAATTTTAAACTCTATGGCAATGAACACATTTGACGATTATTCGTATTTTGTCTTATGCCTTCCTTTCACTGAATTCTCGATATAATTCAACGATAAGCGGGAACCGGTGTATGGTCGGGTCGATAACAACCTAGGGTTTCTTAAAAAAAATATTTCTCAAAGTTAATTTATCTTTTTAAAAAAAGCGCGAGCGAAACAGATAATAATAATAATAAATATTACCACAACAATCACACAACGTCATCTAGACCCAAAGTAAGCACATATTAATAAATTGTGATATGGGTTCTAGATTGCGAATAAACACACTTGTATACGTTTTTTTTTTGTAATTATATATATTTTCACATAGAAATACCCAGCCCAATGCAAAAAGCCATGTTTATGCACACTAATATTCGTACTGAGCGAGAATCGAACCCGCGACCTCTGCGTGGCAGTCTATACACAGTACCACCGAACCACAGAGGTTGTCCTTAAATTAGACTAAAAAAAATTATAATATTCTTAAATTAGAGTGAGACATAAGAAAGAAGAAAAACAGATTCTTTTTTATTATTCTAGGAAGGTCGTCCAATTTAAATTGGTTTCCAGTTTAAATTAGTCATAATAGAAAATTAAAATATTCATTGTATACTTTATGACTTTAATTAAACCATCACCTTCCTAGAAAATATAAAAACAGAATCAGTTTCTTATGTCTCACTCAAATTTAATATGAGAAATCTTACGAGTTTTGAAAGTGTTATTATAGTATTGTACCATTTTAGAATCTTGATGAGTTGCGCTAACTGTTGTTTTAACATGCCATAGTACATTTGATACATTTTCTTTACACAGCAGCATGTCAAAGTTGATTAAAAGTTAAAATTAGAAGAAAAAATTACTTTATTTTATTTTTGTATTAAAAGCTACGAATTTCCCCCTTTCCTCTTTCCTCACCTCCCTCATTCCCTTCCTCTAACCCCATTCCCAGCCGCCATAGTGGAGGCCACCACACCAGCAGTTTAAGACGATAGCTTTTGGTACTTATGGTGGCCACCACTTCTGGATTCCACTGACTGCTTACCATCAGGCGGGGTGGAGTCACTTTGGTAGGCTAATAAATAAAAAAAATAAAAAATGCTTTTGTCCTATTTGGAACTGCGATCAATAGTTATGTTACTTAGTTAGCTAATACAAAAAGAATGTGGTGATTGTTCACATTTGTATCCAGAGTATCTAATCATATGGTGTAGGGTGTAGGCTATCAAGTTACAATCATTTTTTTAAAAGTTAATGTAACTTTGAAAAAAGAAGAGATTGATTTTTTTTTTATTATATTTCCCTAGGTAGTTATCGACCTGACCATATGCCGTACCGGCTTATCGTTGAATTTTGAATCAGTGTTTCTGGCACTCCTGAAGTTTATGTCGCAATGATATTCTATTTAACAGGTACAGTTGTGATCAACTAATTAGGGACAATTTCTAGTTAAGGCTTGAGATTTTATTTTTTATTTTCCAACGAGTCTTAACAATATTCCATATCTTTCACATGTAAGTAAGTATAATTTAGTCATTGATGTGTCCGATTATACAAACAATATCAACTTCACATTAAACCTCTTTACAGTATAGCTGATAGATTATCATAGTGCTATTTGTTCTAAGAATGCTGGCTGGCCATTTAATTAGGGACACTGAGATTTTGCCTTATATTTTCAAAATTTCAATCTCAATACTATTTTATTTTTACTCGTATTCTTCGTTTTGAGGTAGTTTTGGCGGCAATCCAGATTTTAAATTTTAAGTTTTGAGAATTATTTTGAAGAAAAATAGGCAAAAATAAAAGTTGCGATCCACCGAAAAATTATCATGAAGTTTGTCGAGCGTGGTTGGTCATACCGAAGGATAGCAGAACATTTAAATTGTTTAAAAACTATGGTATGCAATGCAGTGCAACATTTCAGTCGCAATAACACAGATTTAAATGTGCCCAGAACAAAAAGATCGAGAAAAACAACTCCGCAAGAAGATAGAATGATAACGAGGTTAGTTAAGAAAGATCCGTTTCTAAGCTCTATTTTAATTAAACACGAAGTGTTTGTGGCAGACGAAAGAGCCGGTGTATCAGCGAGGACCGTTCGACAACGTCTGGTAGAAACAGGGTTGTTCGGCAGAGTGGCTCGCAAAGTACCGTTGTTGAAGAAAGAACATAGAAATGCTCATTTGACGTTTGCACATTGGATCTCGCCCAAATGCAACATGTATTATTCTCTGACGAGATCAAGGCTAATTTGATTTCTTCAGATGGAAGGCAATATGTACGGCGTCCTGTAAAAGCGGAAATGAAATCATCCAAGATTCACGAAGAAGCAGGTGAAACATGGGGTTCATTTTCTGGACGTGGAGTGGGACGTGTGAGGAAAGTTCAGGGTAACTTAGACCAACATCAATATAAGGCAATATTGGACAAAACTATGCTTCCCTATGATGAGGAGCATCTCCCTATTATACGGACGTTTCAGCATGATAACGACCCGAAACATACTGCCCGTTTAGTCAAGTCGTTTCTTACCAGCCAGTCAGTATTGGTGCTAGATTGGCCATAAAATAGCCCGGACCTCAACCCAATCGAGCACCTTTGGCACGAAATCAATAAAAAAGATGCCACTTATCGTACCACAACTTTAGATGCCTTTAATGAAGCTTTTTGTGAGGCATGGGCAAAAATTCCTGTCGATACATGTCAGAAACTGATAATGTCTATGCCACATCGGTGTCAAGTAATTTAACAAAGGTTTTGCTACTGGGTACTGATTTTACACGTAATAAAATAGAGCTGTTAAAGATATTATAATACTGCAGATTATTAGTTTTGTTTAACTCTATTTTTAATTTCACATTACTGTCCTTAATTAAATGTCCAGCTACAGAATTATACCTTAAAATTGAATACATGTTTAACTTTTAATATTAAATACTTTTTCTATTTATATAATCTTTTATTTACAGCCATTTATAACATAATAATCGGACCAAATTATGCAAATAATAGGTGCTGAGAAATCAATAGGGTTTTATATTTATATGTACATAACCGGTTATTGCTCTTCACTATCTTAAATGTCCCTAATTAGTTGACCACGACTGTATGCTATGCACGCGTAATCGTGAAGACCCGAAAACGTCCTAATTGAGACGTACCTATTGCCTTTAGTCTGCGTTGTACACATTCTTTATTTATACATGTGTACATCGGTTGTTTTGTGAGTGTATAACATATCTGTTAAATAGAATATCATTGGTCGGAGGCAGTTAAATCGTCATTTTTTTTATTAGTCTTTAGGGGTGTCATACCACTGCTGGGCAAAGGCCTCTCCCAAAAGCTTCAAATTTTTTTTATCTCTGGTGTTTTACTGTCAGTATCAGACCATCATAGATAATAATGAAAAGCGCTTACTGAGCTCGTCCCGCTTCCGCTTGGCCCTGTTGCTGGCTTGGTCGGCCTGCGCCTGAGCATGCGCCACGTTGTGTCGCGCCTGCGCCGCGTCGTTTTTGGCCGTGCTAGCGCGCGCCGCCGCCGCCGCCGCTGCTGCTTGAGCGCGCTCCAACTGCGCTTCTAAAGTCGCACGACGTTCCGCTGCCCCACCGCAACTGTACCCACCACAGGTAATATATCTCTTAGTTTATACCTTTTTGTGTGTGTTGTGTGGGTTGCTAACTTGTAATGGCTATAATAACCTTACGGACGGAAGGTTCTAACAAGATACTAAAAACTTCTGCCTCTGTGGAACGGTTGTACTATTTACGGACTACCACGTAACGGCCCCGAATTCCCAAAACGGATGAAATTATATTGGATTTTTCAGTCGAGAAAATCTTAGTATTATAGCCCTAACAAACGACCGGATTTGATGTGCTCCGCACCATCACTTTGGTGCGCAGCGGACCATATTCGATCGTGTGGAGAGCAGTCCGCTGGACATTATTATTATTATTATCTGTGCGATTGGTGCGAACGTTTGTACGCCCGGACGCGGTGCACTCCGCACCAAGTTCGATCGTATGGACGAAGCACCGGATCGTTTAACGCTTTAGTCGTAAATCTACTTCCGAACGTGCAGCATGTGTCCATTTTTTGTTACATATCAACTCTTGTTATAAATTTGTTCCAAATTATAGCGTATATTTTTCACGAGTCTTTTTACTATTCTTTACGGCTTTCACTAGCGCAAACACTCCATTTTCATTATGGCGTTCAAGCACGATGATGACGACCGTTCGTTTATTTATTAGGGACAAATTAAACAGTTATATAGCAAATAGTACAGTGGAGTTATTTTCATAATTTTAGCGAGCACATAACCCGCAATATTGTCAACGTGGTAGATACGTACATATAAAAATATAAAAAGAAAGCAAACAAATTACATAATGCATCTTTTACGATACTAATAAAATATTTATTCAAATAGTGTGAAAGGGCATTAAATAATTTAATTAAGACAATAAATAGATTAGATATCATTTCTTGCCTGTTTTTTAGGTATATTTTTGCCCATTCTTTTCTTTTTTTTTCGTTTATTTAGTGGCGGTGGTGAAGTGGCTGCTATTGTCAAAAGAATCGCTATTATATTTTCTATAGAAATTGTAGACATGACACGAGTTACACATCCAACAACGACTAGTCCTCAGAGTCTGTTGTCCGGTCGTCTGTTGCGCGAAGCGCACCGGTCGTACCAAATCCGGTCGTCTATTAGCACTTTTAGGCCGACATTTATAATTGTGCGCGATAAAGTAGCAACAGGCTAGCTATCTGTTACATGGGGCCAAAAAAACAGACGATACGTGGGTGTTACATATCTCTGCTACCCCTTTGAGGAAAAAGGCATAAATCTATGTATGTATATACTTACTAAAAAGTAATGACTTACAAAGGTTAAAACGTTGAAAGGCACTCTAACACATTTAAAAATCTATTATGAGGGACACCAGTTGAGCCACATGAAGTTAAGGCTGTTAGAAGCAATATCATAATTAACTCACTCACCCAATATTCTGTATTTCCCTCTCCAAATCGTCAATTTTCCTCTTCTCCCTATTAAGCGACTCTTTATGCTTTCCACTTTGATTCTGTGTACTACGCAATGACGCTTGCAGTGAATTTATTTCTGATTCCAACGATCTTAACTGCTGCTCCAATGTGGTCTTCTGCCGATTTTGCTGATCAAATTGTTCTTTTAAAGTACTGAAAAATGTTTAAAAACAATAATCTAGGTACTAAGTTCCTCCAAACTACTATCTTATTTTCAGCCTTAGTTAAAAGCAGGTTAAAAGCTCTTTTCAATTTAAAAAGTAAAGTTAACTTACTGCAAATCATGACATTTATGGCATCAAGTGTTTTTAAAAATGAACAAGGTAAATATTTTTTAAATATTTTTATGTCATTTCTGGGAGTCAATCATATTTTATTTTCATGTTTTTAAAAAATAAATCGATGCAGTAAGGGGGGTACTATTCATAAAACGCAACTTTTCCCTGATTTTGTCCAGTCAATTGGACCACACTCAAGTAGTCAACATTTTAGACTGGTATTTTAATTGGCAACATATTATATTTAAAAAAATAACTCACTCAATAGTTGTGCTACTGCTTCCATAATTCTGCTCCATGCTGCCTAACTTTTCAGCAAGTTTGTCCATCTTAGCCTTCTCTTTGTCATACTGTGCTTGTATTTTATTCGCTTCATGTTCCAAGCCTGCTATCTCGCCCCAATAATACTCATTTTGTAAAGTTTGTTTTAATTCTTCGATCTCGTCCCGTGACTGCAGTTCTTCATAACTGGTTTTCCATTTTTTGTACTCCTTTTCAAGTACTACACACGCCTACAATAATAACAATAATGGAAAACTACACAACACTATCTAGACCCAAAGTAAACATATAATAGCTTGTGATATGGATTTGGTTTACAATAAAGCAATTTGTAGCAATTTAGCACAAAATATTCTAGCTATTATTCACTGTGTGCATAGGAAGAATACATTATAAATTTAAGGTCAAGTACATAAGGCGCAGGAAAATTAGTTAAATATTGAAATTAAAAAAAATTAGTTAAATATTGTCTACTAAATTCAAACTATTTTAGAATCGCTGAGATAAACACTGGGATTCTTGTAAGCTATTTGTTAGGTTTACTTTGAACAGTTGGGTATGGCCTTAATCACTTGGATTCTAAGCAATTGACGCATTTTACTTGTGTATGTATAATAATAACTTACTTCTTTCTTTTTGTTCCAAGTGACAATTGCTTTCTTACAATTCTCTAGAGCACGTATATAATTGTTCTCGGTCATTTCTATGTTTGTTGCTTTGCGGAACAGGGCATATTTCTTCTTAGCGTCTGAAGCATGGAAGCTTCGGGCGTCATCCTGATTTAACACCGATATTGGATTGTCCACTTGTATGTCATGTGCTAAGATTATGGCATTCACTTCTTCATATTTTGTTGATATCAAATCACCTGTGGAAATTATTATTTAGCTTATGATAATGGTCTTTAAGACAAAATGTAATGACGACATGATATGCTGAGAACATACAATGTATTTCAGTTAAAATAACTAATGATACTTTGGCCTAAGCAAAAAATTATAAGTCGTAAAAAGAGTGCACTGACTTTCTTGCCAGTTTCTCTTTGAGGATACAAGCGTCAGTAAAATAGCTGTACGCCTATTTGAACATACAAATTGATGTTCATATCATTCACATGATGAAATAAACAAGTTAAACCATATTATACCTTAAAGCCCTAAAACTGTAGTAGTCTTAAAATAAGTTACCTACCTGTTGCAGATTTAACTTTATAGTTACTCCCGCCTGAAGCATTTATGTGTCTAACAATAGTGATGTAGTCACCATATACATCATGGCGATATGCCCGTCCACTACTGTTTTTAATTTTAATTTCTATTGTTGCTGAATTAGTTCCTTTTTTAACGAATTCTGAAACAATAGATACGGGATTTATTAATATGCTTAAGAGATAAGCAAGTAAACGTGAAACGGTCCAGGACGTAAGGAAAGGCAGAAATGCCTGCTCATTGCCAGTAAACTTGATTAGGAAGACATCTCATTATCTATCCTCAGAGACATAAGACAAAAATACATCTGCATCAATTTTCATAATAGTTCAATTAGATTAAAATAAACAATTGCTTATTGGTATTTCTTCAGCTTCCACATATTTTATTTTACAAAGAGTGGCCTGTTTTTCATGGCTCTACCACCTCATTAGCATACTAGCTGTACTCTAGGTTAACTAGCTGACTTTTATTTGTTACTAGCTGTTGCCCGCGACTTCGTTCGCGTGAAAATTCAGATGGGTGCCTCTATGAGAATATTGCGTGCCTGATTTTATGGCAATCGTACATTGTATCAGTATTATCCGTCTCTCTGGAGATTCATAGCACTTGTTGTTTATGAGATTTCATGATAAGTGAGTGAGTGACCTTTTGGGCTTCGCTCGCGTGATTGTGGTTTTTTCCAATAGACATTTTTATATTGTTTAAATACTGTTTTTCATACTATTTTTAATCTCCTATTCATAGAATCCTCTTTCACCTACTTAAAGATATCCCTCGTAAATCAATATACAATACACAAAGGCAAATTTTCACTACAATAACTTTCCCCTTCCCCTTCTTCCCTACTGCACTTTTTCTCCACTCTCCACAGTTTCCTCCTTCAAAGTCAAAGTCAAAGTTAAAGCATTTATTTCATTTAGATCATAAAGTATGATGCTTATGAAAAGTCAACATTACATTTTGTCAGCCAATTGACCTACAGCCAGTTCGCTGACGAGGTAGAGCTGTGAGAAGAACTGGCAAGAAACTCACGCCACTCTTTTCAATCGCCAGATAATTACAGTTATTTGAATGAGTTACAATTTAAACACTCAACGCAACCAAAGAACCATACAAAGTAATTATTACTATTATTATTACTTCCTCTCCTCCCCTCCCCCTTCTCCTCTTCACCTCCTTTAGCATTCCTTGCCCTTTCCTCCACTTCCGCCTTCCTTCTCCTTCCTTTTCCTCCTTTCCTCGCCCTTCCTATCGCTTCCTATCCCTTCCCTCCCTTTTTCCACCATTCGAAAACTCCTTACTGTCCGCGTTCCTTTCCCCTCCCTTTCTCTACCGTCTCCCTCACTTCTTCCTCACTTTCCTCTCATTTTCCCCTCACTTCCTCTCACTCCCCCTCACTTCCCCTCACTTCCGCCTCACTCCTCCTCATTTCCCCTCACTTCCCCCTCACTTCTCCCTCACTTCTCCCTGGCTTTCCCCTTATTTCCCTCTGACTTCTCCCTGACTTTCCCTTCACTTTTCCCGCATTTCCCCCACACTTCCTCTTCACTTCCCCCTCACTTCTCCATCACTTTCCTCTCACTTCCCCATCACATCACTTCCCTCTCACTTTCCCCTCCCTTCCTCCTTGTCCTCAATTCCTCCTTTTCCTCCCTCCTTTCCCTCCCTCCCCCTCCCTGTAAATTTCAAGTCTTTAAATCTCATTCTATACAAAGATCTTTAGCTTCAAAAGCTAAACATCTTTGTATAGAATATTTCATCTCTAATTTCACCCCTCTAAATCCACCCCTGTTAAAATAAAATTATAAGGATATTTTTTATTTAAATAGAAGTATTCCAAAATAAAATTTCAAAACTATAAGTTAAAAAATGAAAAAGATTCATACAATCGATTTCATCCCTTTTTACACACTTAGGAATAAAATTTTAAAAAACCCTTTTTAGTACCACCTCTAGACATTTAGACAAACACACCCTCCAAATTTCAAGTCACTACGACCAGCATTTTAGGCTGTGCGTTGTCTTTAATCAGTCAGTCAGTCAGGACAAAGCCTTATATAATATGTATGGGTGTATAGACGTATAGCCATTGGGGATCAAAGCATACAGGCTGCTAGGAATGCTAACACGTGATAGAGCCACATAAAGCTGACCGTGCTAAAAACAGCTAATACTTAGATCCACGCCCACAACTTTTAGTTGTGTCTGACCTTGGGCTTTATTAATTGTCATCGCGAAACATAGGCTCACTGGAAACTGGACTCATCTAAAACTAAAGGGAAGATTGTTTAGAATGAGAGGAATCCGAAAAATAAAAACGCGATCAGCTATTCCGTAACCTGTTAAAGTCTCTGTTTCTATCAGATTTCGTAGTAAATTAACAAATGTTCGACGTGATTCTTTAAATTGGCATAACTTTTTTATTTATGAACCGATTGACATGAAACAAACACTAAATGTTAAGTGAAGCTTACTACAATGTATTAGTGAAAACCATATCTAAATCGGATAAGCCGTTTCTGAGATTAGCGTGAACAAACGCACAGACAAACAGACAAACAGACAAAAATTGTAACAATCATTGTTTTGGGTTCTATTTGCGTTGATAAAGGCTCCAATAATTTTTTTTCTCATATATCTTCCATGTACAGACAGCGATCGGTTACATTTTTATTATAATTAATAGATTTTTTCTTTCATCAGCGACACACAAGGAATATAGTGAGTCTAAGTGTGTTTGTGTTTACTACATAATAATAATATTGAATTAAACCAACAGTTATATTAGATCTTGTCTGATTGTGATCTATATCTAAGTGTCTCTGAAAAAAATAACACGAAAAGTCCACATTTTTTTTTTGAGAAAAAGAGCTTTTGAGATGTTTTAATTGAAATTTATATTTTCTGAAAATTTATGTAAGTTAATAAAGGTACTATAAAAATATATGGCTTTTTTATTCTTAATTGTAGTACCTATATAATATCCTAATACAATTTGATAACTGATATGCGATAACAGTGAAGTGACGCACTAACGCAGTCTTCATCATCACAAGACTGTGTAAGTGAATTAGTTCAAATATAATAATTATATGATTATGCTTACCTTGTAATTTGCTTCCTCTATTCGTAGCAGCCGCTCTACCACCCAAGCCGACAACTAGAGCAGTTAAAATAGCACTTTTTCCGCTCCCGTTACGCCCCACAATAAAGTTAACATTTCTGTTTAAATTCACCTCTAAGTTGTCATGACAAAAGAAATTGCGAACGTGAATATTCACTATGGAACCATCTATATCTTCTTCCATTATATCTGACTCCATTATGATCGTACTAAAATTTAAATTCCGCCAAAATAAATAGCAACACAAACAACACACCAACACACTCAAAACTTGACATATTTGACAGTTTATTTGACTTCCTCGTAAAATCACACGATATACCACAGATAATATTTTAATTTCTCCCCAGATGCTCGAATTTTAATACGCTGGGCATTGATGATCAGTTTTTCGCGTCAGTTGAACTGACATCAATTCAAAATTTGATCATATGTGTCTAATCATCACTCCAGAGTTACTCACTCCAGAGTCAGAGAGACGACGGGCCATCAATTTTTTTTTTTTTTTTTTATATGTTTATTCATTTATGTTAATTAAATTAACACTTATGAACGTCAAAGTTTACAAAATGTCAGCAAATTAACCTACAGCCAGTTCGCTGACGAAGTAGAGCCATGAGAAGAACTGGCAAGAAACTCAGGCCACTCTTTTTAATCGCCAGGTTATTACAATTTTTGTAAGTTACAGTTTCAAGTAGCATGCAAAGTGACGCAGGCAATACACTTAACTCTATAGATACTTAAATACTTACAGCTTTCTATGTTGTAAAGAAAATTAAAAAGTAAAATGTGTGCTTCACAGGCTGCCTCAATTTGCATATTGCTACAAAAGGTAAAGGCAACATGTGAACTGTGATAAATGTTTCTATGTAGATATTATATAAACTGTTAATTTTTGGTATAAATATAAAGTAAGATGAACTTAATTTACCACTTTACGTGACTACCATAGTCCAAAGAGTTGCCAAACTGTTTGAGAGGGTATGATCGTCATTCCAATGGCATCAGTTCACTGGCAGCACCCGCGGTGATAGCGTGTTGTTGTATGTAGTTTTGGCTTAATATAAATAGACCCGCTTTTGCCCACGACTTCGTCCTCGTAGAAGTCGAAAATTGTTCTAATAGAATTTTTAATTTATTTTTATTTATTTATTTGACTCTACAACAATGAGTACACCATTACATAGTAAATATTAAATATTTATTATGTAATGGTCTAAGTGAATTATTATTATGTAATTACATATTAAATATTAATTATGTAATGGTCTAAATACTTAACTCTAAGTGCCCAATTACTTAAAGAAGAGCACTGCATGCTCTAAGAAACTGATAGGTTCATAGACCTATATAGATGAATACAATGATATTCTATTTAACAGATATGTTATACACTCACAAAACAACAGAAAAAAGTGTTCCGCACAGTACCCGTTGCACACATAGACCTTTTTCATTCATTTCACATTTCACTACATGTCAAAATGATAGAAAAGGATGACTTGAGAAAACAAATATGAAAAAAAGTGACAGCTAGTGTTGTCAATTGCGTATGAATTTGAACAAACATTACTCTAGTTACCAATCACCGCATGCTGTATCATAGACTAACAAATATAACGCGAGAGAAGGTACAAAATTTGTACCGCAGTTTCTACCTATAACAACTACTAAAGGTAGAAAAATAAAACATGTGAAAGAAAATAAATATTTATTTACAGAAAAATTAAAACATTTTTAATAAAAACTGTGATAGGCATAATTACAAGCTTTTTTGTACGTAACTATATTTATAACGGGTGGAATCATGCAACTCAATTTTCGGCCGATTGAACTGAAACAGAAAAAGGGTAATAAATAGTTAAAATGAAATTAAAATTTTTCGAGGATTCTTGTTCTTCACTAGTCTAAGTTAGAGAGTTTTCTCAATTCGCTCATTTTAAAATATGACACTCGTACTACTGAGACGAATGTAGCGACGTATGATTTATTGAAATCGGTTCAGCCGTTTATTAGTTACGAGAGAATAAAAAAACCGGACATACGTACAGGTCAAACACATAACCCTCCTTTTGGGCTTTACTGTAGTAAGGTTAAACTAGAAATAGCTTTATTTTATGATTTTTGATAATCTGGTAATATTCAAATTTTTTACACACACTTATTTATTTCTAATTAAGTATATGCATTTTTACATAAAACAAAATTATGAAACAATACAAGGTTAGAAAAAAGGAAAACCGAACTGCGAAGAACGATGACTTTTCTGCCTACGATTTTCGTATCTGTATTTTTATTCTATGTCCGGGATGCACGCGTCCTTGTCACACGCACCACAAAAATGTATTTTCCATTTCTTTCTTTTTTCTAACCTCCAAATATTCGAATTATTAGGAAAATAATTGAAATATGTTATTAAATCAAAGAGTATTGCGTACTTACATATGGTATGAGACTCCTTGTGTCTTATTTAATTTTGTATCATAATTGGTGCACTTACGGAACACACAAGATGGCATTTTTAAATTTGAAAATTGCATCAATAGTGTACCTACTCGTTGCTGTGCGTAACGCAGACTAAAGACAATACGTCCCAATTAGGACGTTTTCAGGTCTTCACGATTACGCGTTCATAACATATCTGTTAAATAGAATATCATTGGATGAATAGGTTAAGCCTTTGTATTTAATTATAATAAATTATAAGATTTCTTATTTGTTTTACTTTCCTCTTGATGTTTTTTATGAGCGATGTTACATCACTATTTGTGTCGAAAAAAATTTATATGCATTTTAGCTCCGACCCTTAGCTTCGCCCGTGCGTAAAATATGTTTTGTATTCCTCGTGAACCAGACTGAATTTCGAGATTAAAAATAGGCTATGTCCGACTCGGGTACCGACTATCTACCTATCAATTTTTATCGTAATTGGTTCAGCCATAAGGCGATGAGTTTACACACACACACACACACACACACACACACACACACACACACACACGTTGTTTGTTCGTTTTGCGCGCGTTTCTATTGCAGAGCGAACGAGACACTCAAGAAAAATCTACGCTTGTAACCTTGTGACTGAGATATATATGTTTGTGTGTGTAGCTGACATCGTTCATGAAGAATGATGTTGCATCGATGTCTTAGGTTTCGATAACGATGTAAAAACATCTGTAGCGTTGGATAGGTATTCGGAGTTAGTAGAGATGAATTAAAGACGTGTTATCTGTATCATGTCTGTATAATGAATCCTTTATTTTAAACTAGAATATAATTACAATATGTTGGAATTGCTTACTAGCATATTTGTCTTTGCGCGTGTAACCCAAATAAAACTAATATTATTGTGCAATGTGTATAAGGCTCTATACACACTACACATCGATGTTTATGAACGATGTTTGAAAGACATCGATGTATCGTATGCTTCTCTTGACACGAATATGTAGTAGTACACCTCGGCCGATTGAAAACTGAAGAGCATGTGTGATGCCAGTAAACGGGGAAATCTAGTTGTTATAAAACCATTTGGCGTAACGCCACAGTTTTACGTCTCGAGTCGACTGACGCGAAAAACTGATCGTCAATGCCCGCTCTATCAGAGTGTAGTCTTGCATGCAAGACAATGAATGGGATACTTGTAAATGACAAAGACAACTGGTCAGCAACGTTTTAGTAGAAATGTCAGAATAGAGTACAACAACATTATTTTGAAAACGCCATTTTTTACGTTACAAAAATCACGAGAAATTGCGATTTGTTTTGATATTCTTCGATTGCGCTATTAAATTATTAATAGAATACCTCAGGTTGAATTTTATGCTTGCAATTGCAGTATAATTGCGGATTTTAAAGATAATTTTCAAGGTAAACAAGCATTTTTCTCTTGTACAATACTGAGTTATTACTGCGATTATTTATTGTTACAGTGAAATAAACCATGTGTCTGGCATATAAAATCAACAAAATGAGCTTTATTTTGATTATATATAGGGTACTATGCACTTAATATGGCTAACAATGTCGCCTCGCATTTTGACGAGTTGTTTTTATTATGTGGGTAAACAAATCATTTTGTCTATCCGATCAATGGAACTAATAATAACCCAATTATCATTGTAGTAATTTTTATTTGCAGTTTGAATGAAGCTCATACTATTTTTTTTGCAGTTGTCAAAATGAGTGATTCACCTGACCAGAATGAGCCTCCAAAGGATGTAAGTATTCTTTCGTACTGTATGTGGGTAGAAAACTTGTAACTATCTCTTAAATATTCTTGACAGCTACACAGTGACCTTAAACTAGATAAAAGAACCATTATAAATCTTTCTATAAATCTTTCACATGTGTTTTAACTGTTCTAACATTAAGTTTATCATTGTTAATACAGTTATGTTATTTGAGTAAATACACGACATGTAACATGATGTATGTAAAATGACTATGTAACATGTTTATAATAACTTTTATAGAAATGCCAATATCCCTTTAATGTAAACAGAGTCGTTTATTAGTTTGCAACTTAAGAAAATGCCTTTAAAAACTACAGACAGAAAACAATCATAGATCTGCCAAAATAAGAATGTTAAATTTTCACATAATAACAGGTTTACTTCCAGTTGAACTATGTGACCTTCATTTCATATAATGTTACATTCTATCACTACTAGTGATTTTCATGTTATTTTTGTTAAAATATCAAATTTTACAAAAAAAAGTGCTTAGGTGTTTTAGAACTAGAAAGCTTGAGAGAAGCATAAGGAACTTTGAAACTTGTCATCAATATATTATCTAAACTAATATTATAAAGAGAAATGATTTAATTTTTTGCATGTTTGTTTGTTGCACCTTCTTAAATTTAAATAAAGCAATACAACACTATTGCTACTTAGGATATTTTCTATACGAATTTTGTTGTGAGACGGAATGTAAGTTTAGATACTGAAGCAAAGCGAGGGCAGACTACTAGTTTTAAGTATAAACTGTTAATGGTCTAAGTAAAAAAGCATAGTTGTTTTTATTGCTAACTTCTGAACCATGCAATGGATTTCGATACAGTTTTGATTATTGTTCAGAGAACATAATTATACATGCATAATATAGTAGTGAAAACCAAGAATTTAAAGGCTCTGTTGGTATGTTTAATGTGCAAGGCTAGTCTTAAACTAATATTATAAAAAGAAAAGATTTATTTTTTGTATGTTTTTTTGCAATGTTTTAGCTAAAATCTACTTTACCTACTGATTTGATAACTTCTTTCACAATTCAATAAATTGAGCGGGTAACATGAGCTTTATTTTATTATGTTTAAAATATTTTCAGTCTTTTTCAGAATTTCAATATTCTTTTCAGTCATTTTCAGAATTTCAATAATTTAAACGTTTTTTAAATCTGAATTATGCACTACGACACTATTGCTCTGATATTCTTCTTGGGTGCTTGTTGTGAAATCGAATAAAACTTTTGATACCCAAGCAGGGCTAGAAATAAAGCAGTTTCAAAGTCTTTTATGAGTTACATGGTACTACTGATATTGATACTGATAACATTAATTTGTAAAAAAAAATAAACATATTTGGTTTGGAAGATTAATAAATTGATATTGTATAGATAACTGAATCAGATAAAGTACTGTATCATTGTAGGTTCCATTTATTGAAATTACTGATATAGAGTATACAAACTCAAACAACAAATTCCCACTACAGTGCACCATAGTGGATTATTCCACACATTTAGAGTTCCGTGTGTGAAATATTCTTGACAGAAGTCAAAGATTAACAGTCGAGAACCAATGTGCTACTTTATGATGTAAGAACAAGCTTGGGCACTAGGAAATTATTAACTACTAGCTTTCCGCCGCTCCGTTTTTACCCGCGTCTATGCTTACTGGTCTGCCCCCGTCGCCAGTAGCATGATGTTTCATACCATATAACCTTCCTCGAGAACTGTGCTATCTTATGCAAAAATCCGACTGGTAGTTCCAGAGATTAGCGCATTCAAACAAACAAATAAACAAACAAAAATTTCAGCTTTATGTAATAATAATATTACATAAAGCGGAAGTGTTGATGCAGATTGTCTTATTATTACAGCCAAAAGAGCTTGAAAAACTAGAAGAGGCAAAGCTAAAAGCCAAGTTTCCAAATGCAATGCTTGGTCGAGGGCCTGGAGGTCACTCAGCTTTTCTGCAGAAGAGGCTAGCAAAGGGGGTTAGTATACCAGCTTGATTTTTGTTTGTTTGAAAATAAAAGTTTTTAATCTAAAACATATGTTAGGAATGTATAAATAATTTAGTGTGCCTTTTTGAGGTTTCTTCTTATGACCTAAACCAAAACAAACCTCCTTAGATTGTTTGTTCTATTTGAATAAGTAAAATTAAAAAAATAATCTGTTTTGTTTGTGGTCAGGAGATGATGTATCTATTGATTGGTTTTTCTACAAATGTAAATATTATTAACAGCAAAAGTTCTTTGACTCCGGCGACTATCAAATGGCGAAGCAGCGACCGAGCAACTTGTCAGCGCAGTTTAAGGCGCCGGCCGCGCCCGCCAAGCTGCCGACGGGCGACGCCATCCCCACGCCAGACACCGTGCCGCTGCGCAAGACCTCCATCATACAGCCCAAGTTCCAGCCGCCCACACAGACCTCTTAGCCGTCCATCTCCCAAGGGCCGGTCCTCGGACCTTGTCACTAATATTATAGTACACGGCAAGCATTTTGAACAAAATTCATTTTTAGGTCTTTTTGAAATGCATATACGTGATTAGTTCACGCCGCGATTGTTCAAATTGTTTACCGGGTACTTACTATACTTACACACTTTTTATTTTGCTAGCAACACGTCGCACTTCGGCATAGCTTTTAATTTTATTAATGTCTACATCATTATTATTTTTTTTATCAACATCACATTTTTTTTATCAGCACCTATTGTCATAATATCGACATTGTGGTTCGAATTAGTAGTGGTATGTTGAAATTTAAACAAACTTTTATAAGAACAACTGTTATATTGATGTATAAAATTAGGATTATAATGTGTGTTGGGATGCGTGTATATTATGTTCTACTTGTGATACTGTCATGTTTATTCACATTGCATTCTAGCTTTTTACTTTACATCTCGTAAGCTTGTTTAGTTTTTACATAAACCATTCACTTGCCAACATATTCATAAAAAGTTTAGCACCTAGGAACTTTCAAAAATTGGTGTTTAGAAATAAAATATGTGCATAGAGAGCATTCGCAACTTAATACTTTGTCTCTAAATGTATTAAATCATAAACCAGTTGCTATAAAAGTTATAATAAGATTTTTTAATACGAATAACGAATAAAAGTTTGCCATTTTCAATCATAGAAGTATATATGTTTTATAAACTTCATTGAGGGAATAATTTCATTCAGAATTTAGTTACTTTCCTATCACCATGCATAGTCCATGTCAAGTTAAAGAATTTGAAATACTTTATGTCCATGTTAGTTTAGAAATAAACATTTAATCATGGTGTAATACTATATTTACATAATAACTATTCAATGTGATGGCAGTAGATCCTCTGTACATAAGCCATAGTACTGAGTATATAAGTGGGTAAAGTACATAAATAAGAATTTAAATTAAGGCAGTGGATTTTAGATCTGCTCTCTAGTGTGCTAAACACAATACAAGTATAAGAATTAATCATGCAATGATGTTATTTTTGTATATTAAAGCAAATGTTGTAGTGTTTAGTACATTTTAGAGTTTAGATAATATTTAGGCCTCGTGCTTTCACTGCTAACCTCATGATGACAGTCGCACTATTTAAACAATAGCTCACATGTAATACTGATGTTTATTTTGTAGGGTGTAAAACAGTCTTGTGTTGCATTGTCAATAGCAGGGACGTACAAACCACATGTGAAACGTTCGCACGAAAGTGATAAATGTATGGATTAAGGAACTGTTAAAAGATAGCTACTATTAAAATTAAAAATAAATTCTTGGTAAAAAAAAGTTTTTTATTTTCTGTGTTGGTATTTTAGTCGATGGGCGTGGTTAACTATAATAGTTATAAATTAGGTTAACAAACTGAGATTACAGTAATAAATGGCACTTGTTAAACAAACTTAAATTAACAGTTATTGTAAGGATAACCTTGTGACACCTCTCAACGTCTCCCTTGAGATTCCTTCATACAGCAACCATGCTTTCTTGTGGCATATTCCCAATTTTATTACCCTTGTATCATTCATCGTTATATTTGACTGCTCTCTGTAATCAAAAACATATCAAATAGATTACTTAGAAAATTGTCAGTAAAGGAATATGAACAAGGCACAAACAAATAAGCAATGTTTTGGTGGCACGTTAGTCCCGCCTAAAGACTACCTTAGTGAATTATGCCACTATGCCCCACTAATCCACCCACTAGTAGGGCAAAGTGGATCAGCAGCAGTAAATACTTAGATTTTAATGAGGCAGTTTCCACTAGTTTAAAATTTTGTGGAATCTGATACTTTACCTGGGTTCCAATGTACATAGTCAGGTGTGGCCGCAGCTTGGTACTCTTGCACTAGATCGTCCACAACGCCTCGAGACTCGTCGAACTCCTCCAGAGACTCTTTGAACATGGGCTCCTTACGGAACACCTCTAAGAACGCCTCGCGTTTACGTAGCTTGTCGAACTGTTGGAGGCACCTGTCAAATAACTGTAAAGAGGATGAGTTAGTTAACTTTTAATATAATGACTGAAGTTTAAGACTTATAGATTCAGTATACAAGGTAACAGATACGCACAAGTCATACCGGGTGTTAGTAGGATAAGAACTTGCTAGGATTAGTTCATTTCAGTGCATTCGAACCTTGACCTTGAAATAATAATCACAGCGCAGATTTATGCAGCGTGGCGAGCACTTCGAGTACGAAATAATTTTAAATTATTTTTATTTTTTTAAAAACCAGTAGTGCTGGTTAATCTCAAAGAAGTCGAGCGACTGCTTCGCTGCAACGCGCTTTTTTCAGCGGTACTATCGCAGATGCTCATCACATCGCTGCCATTCCAGTTCGCTGCTGCTCCTTATTTTTGTAAGCTCGAGTTAGTTAAAACGGTATCTATTATGGGGTTATCTATCTTTAGCAAGTACGGGGCTGGTGGCTGGTACTGACGGAGGATATGTTGGTGTGGTTGGCGAGCAGCAGGCCGGAGACCTTGTGCGAGGCGTGCACGTAGGGCGAGCGGCGGGACAGCGCCACCTGGATGGACGCGGGGCCCCACGGGATGAACGACGCCAGCTTGCGCTCGCGGATGCGCTGCAGCGACTTGTGCACCTGCGACGGGTCCACCTCGCCCTGCGCACCATCACAACACCACTGTTATGATACTTATTGATAAAAATATTACAAAATACAGTCGATAGAAGCTTGTCTGAATAAATACATCACTCGTACAAAACTCTGTCAAAACTGAGACTATGACGCACCACGCTTGGTCTTGGTGACTGTATATTGTGTTTCTAAAGTGTCTAACGACACAGGACATGCCGAAGTTACACGGGCCTAGTGGATGCATACAAACGGACGAAGAAATGGTAGTTATGTTCTCTATAATAGAGACAGACTAGATGTAAAGGGACTCGCATTAGGAAACATAACGAAGATATGGGCTAAAACATAGTGATTTATTGACTCATTTGAGACTCAAGCAACAGGCTTAGGCTATACTAGTATCTTTTTTTTATATATACGACTAAAGTGACAAACAAGCATACGGTCTACCTGGTGGTAAGCAGTTATCGTAGCCTATGGACGCTTGCAACACCAGAAGCATCACTAACGCGTTGAAGACCCTATTAAGAACCATATAACTTCTTTCTTGAAGAACTCCATGTTGTAGTCTGGACTGTTACTGCCACGATCGGTCATGCTTACCTGTATAATATTCAATATTGATATGTAGCAATGTTGATTTGTTCTGTCAGGACTTAATGAGACCATCATGTTCTTAGGTTGCAGCAACCGTTGCATAACGTCCAGGACTGTCGTTTTTCGAATTTTCGGTGCCTACAAAAACATACAATACGACATTTTTACCATAGAACGATAGTTATTTCATGAGTTTTAGAAATACCAACAAAGATCAAAAGATTAAACTTACGGTGTTTAGTTCGTGGTCTGCTGTTAGTGGCGTGTAGCCTGTCATGAGAAAGTGTAGTCGCGGTGTCGGTATGAGCGGCGCTACCAGACTGATCAGATCGTTGTTCATGTATGATGGATACCTGCACACGAACAACAGTTCAAGAGTGCTTTCCTGGCGTCATAGATATTTCTACATTAAAGTTGTCAATGACTATTACTTAGTGAAAACAAACTTATTGAATCAGTGACAATCTCTTGGTGTTCTCGTACTTTTACTGAAATTGATAAACTCTGAAGCGTAAAAAACTAAATAATATCGTCGGTACAATCTGAATTACATTTAAGCTGCCCAGCATCACGCAGTATAGCGCGGGCATGCGTGTTCTTGCGTTGCTTGTATATATATCTCTCTTTATATTGAAACGCGTAGTGCAACACACAAAAAACGCATTCAGGTGCTGTGTAGATGTTCCTTCGCCTCGCACCTTGTAGCGTGGTGCGGGGCAGTGTGTGTTCACCTCAGTCGATCATTTTTAAATCATCTTTATCATAGAGGTCGTTTGGTAAATCGGCAAGTCAATAAAATTAAATTCAATTAGTAACAGGAAATAGAAAGAGCGCTCACTGGAGTCTCCTCTAAAATATGTAAAATAATCCAGTACGAGTACAACAAATGAATGGCTCATTGTGTGTAGCACAGATCGCCAAGACAAAAAAGATTAAATATACTTAAAAATAAATAAATAATACCTACCTTAGTGTGGCAGTACTGGCACTCATAATAGTAGATACAAGCGTGTTGATCTGTGTGAAGGAGGGGTTCTGTATGTGTAGGCGGTCGCTGGCGATGCGGTTAAGAGCAGTGTTGTCTAACACCATCACACAGTCCGCACTTTCTGTTAGCCGCTTCAACGTCAGCAAAGAGTTGTATGGCTGGACTACTACGTCACTGGAAAATTTATTTAGTCGTTGAGTTGGCTTTTTTTGCAGAAGGGTTTGAGCACTTTTGTTAAGACAAGCTTTTAATACAGGCTTCTCTTACAACCTTAAGATTTTGAATTGAATTTTGCCGACACGACGGCGACGGTCACCACGCTAAAGAATAGATTTTATACCTAAATTAGCTTTCCTCAGCACGGTTTCACCCGCGTCTTTAGTTACGGCATTATAATAGTATAGATATTCCTAATACATTGCACATAGCCTTCAAAAATGCCGAGCTTACATGGGTATGCACTTAGACAAGCTCAAATAAACAGCTGACGAGCGGCCGTTGACATTTTCTTTCATTTAAGTGAGAGTTTACCTATGCTTGTACTACATTCAAAGAAATATGATGTGATATTACAATATAATGTTAAATCTTCACAATTAGGGACTACTCACACTTATTCAGTCCTATCCAGCTTATGCCCATAGAAAACAATGATTTTGTATGGAGACGCGTACGCATCCGTTCTGCTTTTCGCATGCGTACGCGTCTCTATACAAAATAGTTGTTTGTTTGTACAATAACCATAAAATCCCTGACTTTGTATCTTGATCAAATTGGAAAGTCAACGACCAGAGATCGCGTGGTTAAACAGCATACGGATCGATCAATTCAAAGTAATTCCTTCATGGTAATAAAGAAAATTAAGTCTTGTGATACAAGCAAATTGCAGTTACTCATTCGGAGAAATAAGGTTCAAAGTCGAATATAAAGTTGTTGGGAGTAGGTCCAACGTAATTCTTTTTCTAAATTAATTGTTATTGGATGTCTGCTGTTAATAACTATGCTTCTCATGGCTTCGTGCGCAAAACGTGACCAGTCATCTAGGCAGCAATTAAAATAAAGCTACTTTAATTGCATTACGGCTTTCTGTTTCAATTATCCTCGCTTGTCTACAACTATCTTTCATTCATTTAAATTTTTTGAACTCAATTTGTAATGTAATTGAACATTTATGTCTATCTGAAATTTTTGTAAATTACTGAAAGCTATACATAGATAAAATATAATTAAGTACCTGATTTCATCCAAATTAGGGAAGACACTGTACGTCTGCACTAGCTTCTTAGGAAACCTGTCTGAAAGGTGTTCCAGGATGTAGGATCCCATGCCGGATCCGGTACCACCTGCTATTGAATGGCACAGTACGAAACCCTGCACCAAAAAAAAAGATACAGAATGCAGCCTACCACAAAACAGCACTCTGCGTAATAGTAAGCAGAGAAGTGCGGATTATAATGTAATTACTTAATTTGTCTACAAAATATAAAGCAAAAATATCTTAAGTAAAAAGGCAGGAACCTAACAAATATAAAATTAACAAAGCTCAATGTATGCCCAATCTCAGAACAAACATTTTGATTGATTATACATTTTTAAACCTGTATGTGAATTGAGCCAATTGTTTGTTATACCATAGAAACAGTCCAAGAAAAAAAAAATTGTTTACAGTAGAATATTTTGTTAAAGGAAGTATCAGAACTTGTGTAATCTAGCAATGTTTTAGAGAGTACCTTGTATGTATACCTATTAGTTTTTTTTATTGCTGACAGTGGCAAATAAGCAAACAGCCTACGTGGTGTTAAGTGTTAACTGTCGCTCATAGACGGCTCAAAAGTCCCGAGCATTGCTCTTGTAATGCCAGGGACTCTGCAAAGCCACTGCCTACCGTGTAAGAAGTAGGGTAGGTCAAAGGATTGAGGAAGGCGAGGATAAAGGAAAGGGGAGAAATTTGCAGTTAGACTGTATATTTGTTATATTTATCTATAATTTAAAGTAAGTATCTTAACATTTTTTTTTCAAAAGACTATTAGTTAAAACTTAGTGTATACTTGGGGCTTACCTCTAAATTATCACTGCCATCAGCCTCTCTGTTGATAATGTCAAACACCTCTTCATTCAGTTTTTCACCCTGAGCATATCCCGAGGCCCAGTTGTTACCGGCACCACCGCCATGCTTAGACAAGTACACATTCTCAGGGTTGTACAGCTGAAACAAATTGTTTGTGTGTGACTAGATGGTGTAGTTAATTCTTATTTATAGCCTCTCCTTAGTATTTTAAATAAATTACACTAACTCACTAAAACAATAATTCATAAGATTAATGTTCTTTTAGAAAATAAATATTTCTTACTTTGGCATACGGCGAATTCATGATGGTATGAATAACACGTGGCTCCAAATCTAACAACACTGCTCTTGGGATGTAGTGGTCATCATCTGCTTGGTAGAAGAAAACATCTTTTCGGTCAGAACCTGCTGAAGCATACTCCTCCAATATCCCTTCTGGCGATATCCCATGCTCTATGCATAGCTGTTTCCAAAACTCAAAGCCAACTGTTGATTACCAAATAATTTTTATTATGTTAACAATCGCAAGAACAAATTTAAATTTACCGATCATTTGCACAATAGTTTAACTCACTTTGATTACCACATTGGCCGAGTTGTAACGTTATCATTTCACTCGGCATCTTGAAAATATATTTTTTTGTTCTTTATTACGTATGTAATACTAATTTTATATTTCTCGTTTATCTTAGCTTGTAAACAAATCCATCAGTCGTATACCTCGCTGTCGCCCAGTCGCCCCTCGCTCTTACCAATGTAAAATGTACTCTGTGGCTCTCACCAAAACAAGGTTGGTTAAAAATAATGTCATGAAATGATTCAAAATCAAAATTTTATTCAGAGTTAAAATCGTAACCCTGCTTGGCTATTGGTGTTCATGTGTTTGACATTTATCTTTCTACCAATCGTCGATGAATCACGAAGCAAAGAATCCTCGGAAGAATCTCTGACAATCTGACACTAATGACAAAAGTTTCAACCAATGATCGATGCGTTCAAAATTTTTGAAACCGCAGTTTACTAAATTTAAAGGAAAGATCTGTAAGATTCCATGTATAATATTACAAAACAACTTTATAGTATTCTCTTATTTTCTAGGTCACAATAAATTTATTTTACTTTCACCTCTGAATTAAAAAAATATGAACGAGGACTGAGGCTAACGTCACAAACTTCAAAGTTTGCTAATGTCAAATGTCAAGCAACAAGACAAAGTTCTTATTTTCTCAAGTTTTAAGTTTTGTATTTACTTGCTTTTAATTTTCAACATAATAATATTAAGAAATTAATATTATTATAAACCGCAACAGAGGATCACAGATTTTCATATCTGGAGGAAGTTTTCATTCATAAGTGTTTGCTAAAAAATCAAGGTAGGAGTTTGTGGTCGTAGTTGATGGCCTTCGATAGAATTTCTCAACTTTGTTGTACGCAGCCTACGATACTAGAAGTTTAATGAGATATCACATTGTAGGCGTGACTCGTAGCTACAAGGTTTGCTTAATCTCCCAATATGAATAAACTTGTTAAAATAAATTTACGAAATAAGTGTATACGAAATAAGTGTAATCAAATAAACTAAACTAAAGAATAGACTTTCGCGATATTATTATGATAGGTACACTAACATAAATAAATAATTGCGATAGTTTACGTACTGTATATTTTGCAAATTGTTGTAAATAATAAGTATAAAAATTGTTTTTATGAACAGGCTTTAAGTGATTGAAGACTGAAGATTGAGCACGGTAAAACTGGTCAAAATGCCGCGCAAATTGCTCAAATTTCTGATAGTATTTGACAACACGTCTTTACTATACTTTCCTGGTCAGTTTTTATCAGGGAAAGTACTTATGGAGCTACAAGATGACACACCAGTTTTAGGTAAGTTTAATTTAAATTATAACTTCAACACTTTTAGATAATAGTTATATAACTTCATATACATACACCTAATAACTAATTAAAACTATGTAATTATTTTATATAAGAAATCTTTAAATGTAAATAATTTACATAAATATCTTTATAAAGAAAATAAACAGATTTTAATTATGTAACAATTAAAATGAAGAAAGTTTAGCATTCTAATATGTATTGTATAATGTAAACATTATTTAATACAATACAATAATTGTCTATGAATGCATTGTATTTACCTGTAAAAACTTTTTTAATAATACAGACAAGCAAAAAGTTGTTAACTGATGTGTGTTCTAGTGGTGGAGGTTGCCTGCTCACTACTACTCACTATTTTTATTTTTACTATCAAAGTGAGTCCAAAAGTCAGTGGAAACCAAAAGTAGTGGATATCATTCCAAAAGCCAGACTACTGGTATATAACACCTAAGACAAATTTTCCTTTGCATGCTCCACAAACATTTAGGCACCAATCTCCCACAATATGTATACTTACATTCCTATGTACAGATTGATTATATGTAATGATTATTATGTAATATATGTGTTGTGGTGAGAAATAAATATTATTATTATAATTTGTTTTGAAGCTCTAATTACTTTGAGTAAGTGTAATTTAGAGTATAATTTAAATACACATTTAGTTTAATTATGTTTGGGGCTGTTCTTAATACTACTTCAACCCTTGAGATCATTGTCCTTTATTGTTGTTGTGAAGGTTTTTTCAAAGTGTTTTCATTTACCAATGTGTAATAATGTTCACATTAATACTTGCCCAGTAATATTGTTTGTTTGCTGTATCTAAATAGAAAATATGATTAATAAAATTCTTATTAGAATATTTCAATGCCATTAATTACTATCATCATTCACCACCCTGAAGTTAACCAGGTGCAGTACATTGATGTTGCAAAGGGAGATTTTTATCTTAATCACCACACTGGGCACACTGGTAGCTGCAATAAGGTGATATTTGCATGCACTATAGGTGCAGGGAATGCTGTTGCTAGTTAGCAAAATATAGGATGACCGTATATTTACCAGAGACAGAACAGAACAGATTTTAATATAATACTCATTATAATTCAGAGAATTTTATATATATATATATAATATATATATATATATATATATATATATATATATACATACATACATATTAAAGTGGAGAAAATCCTTTAAGAAGCTTTTCATATATTACAATTGTGTGTATGCAGTCTACTACTAAACAGACTTAATGTATTAAATGAAATCTCATCAGTATGCTATTAATGGTCCATTAGCATTGTTGTTGTTTGCATAGTAATGCATATATGTATATACAGTGGAAGCATTGAATAAAACTGATGTGCTGCAAAATTTCAAATGCTATACAGGACTCTCAGTGGAAAAGAGGCATAAGAGAAAAAAATCCGGCAGATTAATGTCTACCATGGGATTGTTGTGACAAAGTCTAAACTTGCTATTTGAATTACCCATTCTCATTTCATAACATTTTCATGGAGAGTAAGTTTATTCTGCAAATTTTATATTTTTTACTAGCTGTTGCCCATAGCTCTGCATTCAGGAATGTTGATTATATATCTGTTTATATATTGACGATTTTTCATACAAATTTTCATCCCCTATTTTAACCCCTATATGCCATTTTTCGCGATAATAGATAGCCTATGTTGTTCCTCGACGTCTAATATATCTCTTTACCAAGATACGAAATCAAAATCTGTTCAGTGGTTTAGATATTCCTAATAGAAAGCATAACAGACAGACAGAGTTACTCTCGCATTTATAATATTGGTATGTATAAGGATTTATATTTATAAAACTTAATGCACTAATGTACAATGGCAAATTCAGTATATTATGTAACATTTAATTATTTTATATTAACCATTTGAAAATTGCTTAATGAAATTTCAACTTTGTTACCTCACTTATGTTAAGATCAAGGCAGTGCTTACCAGCCAGAACACCTTGACCATTTCGGATATTTTTTGTTACTCATTACTTACATTCAGAGGTTCCTAATAGTAAGTATAGTACACTTACTTACTAATAGGGAATCTCTAAATCTCAGGCATATTTAGGAAGGGACTAAGGGGACACTGGGCTTTTTATAAACTGCCTGCCTGTTATCCATTTTTGCCTTCATTCCGCCTAATGGTAAGCAGAGAGTAAGGTCAAGAAAAGGCCATTGATGCAAACTGCAGGCTGGCTTGGTTGGCCTCATTATAGCAGCTTTGTATAGCTTCTTTTGGTAGAAAAACAAATATATGTATAGTAGGATCGTTAGCGGGGTATTCACGTAATGGGGGGTGTGGGTGGCATTGTCCTACCTGGGGCAACCAAAACAAAAAGTAGCAGTAGACAGTAGTTAAAATATTCACCAACACTAGTAGTAATTATGTATAAACTATATAATATAGGTCTTTGAACAGTGTGTGTTGCCAGTGATGATATACGGAGCAGAGACGTGGTCGCTAACTAGGAGTCTTATCCGAAGGCTTAAAGTCGCTCAGAGGGCGATGGAGCGGGCTATGTTAGGCGTCTCCCTGCGCGATCGTTTGAGAAACGAAGAAATCCCCAGGCGAACCAAAGTAACTGACGTAGCTCGCAGAGTTGCTTCTCTGAAGTGGCAATGGGCAGAACACATAGCTCGCAGAACTGACGGCCGCTGGGGCAGAAAGGTCCTAGAGTGGTGGACCGACGACCTTATAAGGGTGGCGGGCAACCAATGGATGAGGGCGGCGAACGACCGGCCACGGTGGTGAAAATTGGGAGAGGCCTATGTCCAGCAGTGGACGTATTTTGGCTGATATAATGATGATGATGATATAATATACATAATTATATTATATATATCATAAATTATAATATATGTATATTATAAAAAGTATATTTAATAAAAAGTATTTATTTTTGGTAATATTCTACATAATGTACATTTTATTGCTCATTGTCTAGGCTAGTGTTGTGTGTGCCTCTAGCTCAATTCCCACGCATTTCATAATAAATATGAGGGCATGTCATAGTTTACTGACAGACATTTGTAAATGATGCTGCCATTATGTACATCCTTTGGCTTGAGAAAGTTTAGATTAGGACATTAAATAAGAAGAAATGGTTGATAAGCAGGTTTAATAAACAAGTTTAACAGGTTTTAGACTGGACTCACTTTAGTAGGCTAATATAAAAAAAATGTCTCATAGGCGCGTTGGGTCTTTTGGTATTTGCCGCTGTTATGCTAGTTATGGGTTTGATTTACGACAAAACTTTATGTCATCCATTACTTTGTTTTCTGTAATATGTTTCTAAAGTGCGAGAAGCAAAGCCTGATGGGTAACTGCATTTCCACCAGCTCTTTTATCAAATCAACTCAATATCAAACTCTTATTATTCATCACGTCTTTTTCTCACTATTACGACTGGCTTAGCTCTTAGGCGATCCACACACTGCTCCGCACTACGCTGCGGGGTGCGTGGCGAAGAAACATCTACACCGCGCGTGAATGCGTTGTCAGTGTGTTACATCACGCGTGATTGGTATACAAAAAGAGATACTTACAAACAACGCAAGAACACGCACGCCCGCACTACGCTCCGTAATGCGAGGCAGTGTGTGAATCGTCGTAGGTTAGTTACGCTTAAATTATAACCCAGTTAGTGTCGACTACGGAATGCGGTTGCTATATAGGTTCGTATGACAATCAGCACCGATGAGATAAGATGCTCTCGGTGAGTTAAACGAGTCGCTGGACAATGTCACACGTCCAAGAGGTGACCAATATGACCTAGCGTGCTGTATCAGATAAGGAAAACAGAAAGCTTAAAGTAGTTTTGTTTTAGGTCTACACTTCCATGTAATTGGTGAAGGAGTAGTCAGAGTTGGATCTGGGCGTCATGAGCGGTTATTCGACAAAGAGAATTATATTGATTTCAGAATGAGACTGCTAGGTGAATCAGGTATGTACGTTTTTAAAATTATTCTCTTTAACACGTTATGACGTTGATTACGAACTTTATGATGTATTTAATTTATTTAATGATGTTTTATCATTGTAATTTTTATCCATGTTGAAAGAGTTATGCATAGGAAAGAGTCTCGATGGTGATATCGCCACTTCTCTTGGCCCATACTACCTGAAAATGATCTCATCCAACATGGTTCTGTTACTGCAACAATGTTGCCCGAAAGTATTTCTTAGGAAAACATGCACTTCGCTGTAGGTACCAGAACGTCATGACTAAACCTTTGGTAGTTCGGTACTATGTATAGTCAGGTATAGCCACTAGCTATGGCACTAAGTTGTCTACCATATATAATGTTGCGACTATTACCTATGCTAGAACGTTCGCAAGTACTTACCTACTCGTGTACGACGAATACCTAAGCTCTAGAACGTTCGCAAGTACCTACCTACTCGTGTACGACGAATACCTACGCTCTAGAGCACTCACAAGTACCTACCTACACGTATACGACAAATACCTACGCTAGAACGTTTGCATGTACCTACCTACACGTATAACAATAAATCATCGGCGGTAGGCATACCTACGCGTCGCAGCTAAGTACCTACACTCATTGTTCTGTTTTCGAGAATTGTCGGCATCTTTGTGGTAATAACTGGAAGGTTCTAGAAATCTATTGAAGGACTATAAAAAGGGTTCGAACGTCGGCACTTCGTTCAGTTGTGAATACAGCGATCTCGAGCGAATATCTAAGCGATACGGAAGAGCGATATACGAAGCGTTATAGTGCAGTATAAGTGTTTATTGTGTTATTTTGTAACTGTTAGTGTATTGTGTGAGTCTTCAATAAACTGATCATCGCGTAACTGTCATTTTACCTCGAACCCCATCCTGACACGTAACAATTGATGACAGAAGTGAGAATGCCAGTCACACCACGCGACGAGGGAGTACGCACTCGACGACAGGCGGCGGTAGACGAAACTCGTGAACCATCGATTATGGCCGATACTGAAGAGACTAGCGCAGCAGTATTTAGTGATCCGGGTACTTCTGCGGCGTCTACGGGTGTAAGCTCTGGCTTTGACATGTCGTCTCTTTTAGCCATTATACAGAAGGGCCAACGTCAAGCCATGAAGGAGCTGAAGGAAGTTCAACGCCAAGCTGAAGAGCGTCAACGCCAAGCTGAAGAGCGTCAACGCCAGGCTATCCGTGAGGACCTTCAAGAAATGATGGACTCTAAGTGGGAAGGGTTCAGCACCGTCATCAGTACTCTTCAAGAAGACGTTGAAGTGGTAAAAAAACGTACCAGCAAACATGATGAAATTCTCGAAGATGTCCAGACCACCATGAACCATCATGACAAGATGATTAAAGAGCTGCAGAAGACCAAGGTCCTATCCTATTCAAGCACTACGCCTATGGCCGCGACAGTCACTTCCGGAGGTCCCAAGTTCAAACTTCCCTCCTTTGACGGCTCGTCTTCCTGGACGGCCTTTCGACACCAGTTCGAAGTAGTTGCCAAAGGAAATGGATGGGAAGATGATCACGCACTGACGGCGCTTACTTTGGCACTTAGAGGGGATGCACTGCTGATCCTAGAGAACTTACCTGCAGACCGACGAAGCTTAGACGCACTCCTTAAGGCTTTGGAAGCTCGATTTGGCGATAAGCACCTGGAGCATGTTTATCGAGCTCAGCTGAAGGATCGAACTCAGAAGGCGAGTGAGGGACTTCAACAATGGGCTGCCGAAATTGAACGCCTGGTACGACGAGCCTATGCCTCCAGTACATCATCTGTGGACCACATAGTTGTGCAAGCTTTCGTGGACGGCATAAGAGAGTTTGAGGTCAGAACAACTGTTCGGTTGGCACACCATACATCTTTAGAAGCAGCCTTAGCACATGCTCTTGAGGTGGAAGCTGTGCGAAACGACTACAAGTCGCATAAAGTACGGGAAGTTGTTGCAGCTGCTAGACCACGAGGTGAGCCTATGTGCTACGGATGCGGCAAGCGGGGCCATATCCGAATCAACTGTCCAGACCAGAGAAGAAGTAGAATGGTGTCAGCTACTACTCAGGTTGATGCTGGTCAAGATCCGTTACGTCAAGCCCCCACAGTGCAAGTATCACAGGCATGTGACGGTAATAGCCTGGTAACAGCTGGAGAAATCAATAGTAAACCTGTTCGCTTTACGATAGATACGGGCGCGTCGAAGACCATCGTACGACCAGAACTTCTGCGGCGAACAATTCAGTGGGAAGACGCACGACCATCTTGCAAATTGCAAACAGCGACTGGCCAGCCAGTGACCGTCCTCGGAGCTACAGATGTGAAAATCAAACTAGGAGAGAAGATTTATCATCAAACCGTTTTGGTGGCGAGCATAACGGATGACTGCATTATCGGCTTAGACTTCCTACGAATGCAGCAGTGCGTTGTCGATATTGCTAAAGGTGTTCTAAGCTTCCCAGACCAAGAGGTCTTTCTAGAAGGCTGTTCTTCAATAGCGGTCTACAGTGCCAAAACGATAACCTTGGCACCAAGGTCAGAAACCTTAGTCGATGTAAGGTTTCCTGAGGGTATAGCGGCTGATCGTTGCGTCATAGTGGAAGATCCTGGGCGCTATACCAGTCGAATTACAGCCAGAACTTTGGTAATGACTAGAAGTGGAGCAAAAGTTAAAATTGCCAACCTTAGCAATTCGGCGATGTTGTTACGGAAGAACGTGATCGTGGGACGATGTGAGGCTGTGAGCAGTCTAAGGAAGATCCAAGAGAACGTCCAGACTGCCTCTTCCGCAAACCATATGGGCCCGTTATTAGAGACCACGAAGAAAAGTTTGTCACCCAACGAATATCGGGAAGCAGAGAAGCTGCTACTGGACTACAAGGACATTTTCACTAAAGAAGAAAACGACCTTGGAAGAACGGGGTTAGTGAAACACCCGATCGACACAGGTGCTACACAGCCTATTAAACAAAGACCTAGACGAGTGCCACTAGCAAAAGAACAAGAAGTAGCCGAGCTGATTGGGAATATGGCACGAACCAAGATCATAGAGCCATCATCCAGCCCATGGTCTTCACCTGTGGTACTCGTGAAGAAGAAAGATGGCAGTACTAGGTTTTGTGTAGACTACAGGATGCTGAATAACGTGACCAAGAAAGACAGCTATCCTTTGCCCCGTATTGACGACACTTTGGACATGCTTGGAGGCATGAAGTGGTTCTCTACGGTAGATCTGAAAAGTGGCTACTGGCAAGTGGAACTCCGGCCAGAAGATAAGGAGAAGACTGCATTTACCACCGGTACTGGCAAAGGCCTGTGGCAGTTCAGGGTAATGCCATTTGGATTGTGTAATGCACCAGCTACGTTCGAAAGGCTTATGGAACGCGTACTAGTGGGTCTTTTGGGAGATGCCTGTCTGGTGTACTTGGATGACGTCATAGTTATGGGACGCAGTTTCACGGAACATCGCAAGAATCTTGAGAAAGTGTTCAAGAGATTTCGTGAATCAAACTTGAAACTTAATCCGAAGAAGTGCGCCTTTTTCAAGAAAGAAGTTTCATTCTTAGGCCACATTATTTCGGATAGAGGTGTTCAAACGGACCCAGACAAAATAAAAGCGGTGCAAGAGTGGCCTGTACCAAAAACTAAAACCGAAGTTAGAGCCTTTCTGGGACTTAGTGCTTACTACCGGCGTTTTGTGAAGAACTTCTCTGAAATAGCCAAGCCATTACACCACCTTACAGAAGAAAAGAGGAACTTCGTTTGGGACTCGGATTGTCAACGTGCGTTTACACGACTCAAAGAATTGCTGTGCTCAGCTCCAGTCCTGTGCTACCCTAATAGAGAAGGCAGATTTATTGTGGACACAGACGCCAGTAATACTGGAATCGGAGGTTTGTTATCCCAGGAGCAAAATGGACAGCAAGTGGTCATCGCCTACTTCAGCAAGTCTCTATCGAAGCCTGAGAGAAACTACTGTGTGACTAGACGTGAATTACTAGCAGTTGTGAAGACCTTACAACATTTCAATAAATACTTGCTGGGAAGAGAGTTCACACTACGAACGGATCATGCGGCACTGAAGTGGCTACTA
Source organism: Parascotia fuliginaria (assembly GCA_963082885.1). Classification (NCBI taxonomy): domain Eukaryota; kingdom Metazoa; phylum Arthropoda; class Insecta; order Lepidoptera; family Erebidae; genus Parascotia; species Parascotia fuliginaria. The sequence goes on from OY720172.1 coordinate 20,651,148, forward strand.
CAGTTTAAGAATCCTGAAGGCCAAGTCGCGAGATGGATCGAACAACTACAGGAGTACAACTTTGTAATAGAACACCGCAGTGGAAGGATTCACTCCAACGCTGATGCCTTATCGCGACGTCCATGCACCCAGGATTGTAAACACTGTTTGAAGCATGAGTCCAAGGAAGTAGTGAAAATGGTCAGGACTCAGGGGACTGATGAATCCTGGGACAAAGAGGAAATCAGTAAGGCACAGAAAGAAGACAGAGACCTAAAATTAATAATGGACTGGAAGGCTCAGGGTCGGAAACCATTATGGCAGGACGTATCAGCCGCAAGCCCAATCACGAAGGCCTACTGGGCTCAGTGGGACAGCCTGAAATTGGAACAAGACGTGCTATATAGAAAGTGGGAATCACCTAACGGCAAGGAGCAAGTTCTACAGATGGTGATCCCGAGAAACAAAGTTGCACCTGTTCTGCGCTTAGTGCATGATGGTGCATCAGGTGGTCATCTTGGTGTGAAGAAGACTTTGGTGAAGGTGAGAGAACGGTTCTACTGGGTACGCTGTCGGGAGGACATCGAGGAGTGGTGCAGAAAGTGCTCTACGTGTGCTTCGGTAAAAGGACCTCGTACTAGATCAAGAGGCAAGCTACAGCTGTACAGTGTCGGGGCCCCATGGGAGAGGATTGCCATTGACGTAGCTGGACCATTTCCCGTGACAGAAGACGGCAACCGCTATATAGTAGTAGTCCAAGATTACTTCACCAAATGGCCTGAAGTGTTTGCGACACCAAACCAAGAGGCTCAGACCGTGGCTAAAAAGTTGATCCAGGAAGTAGTGTGTCGATTTGGTGTGCCGTTGGAACTGCATAGTGACCAGGGAAGAAATTTTGAGTCAGCCCTATTTCAAGAGATGTGTAATTTACTCGGCATACATAAAACACGGACAACACCAGCGCACCCGCAGTCTGACGGCATGGTAGAACGGTTCAACCAGACATTGGAAAACCATCTGGCCAAGGTTGTCGAAGACCATCAACGAGACTGGGACCGTTACATTCCACTCTTCCTGTTATCATATCGGTCCGCGGTTCATGACACTACAGGATTTACGCCGGCCAAAGTCAACTTTGGAAGAGAGATACGCCTACCAGTAGACTTGATTACCGGAACACCTCCTCATACGCCAAAGCCGACAGTAGAATACGTCGCAAACTTGCAGGCACAGCTGGATAAGACACATGATCTAGTGCGAGATAACAACCTCAAGGCTAGTGAGAAGATGAAAACTCGTTATGACAGGAAAGCAAGTACTCATGGCTTTGAGGAAGGTACGCTCGTGTGGTTACATAATCCTCTCAGGAAAATCGGCAAGTCACCGAAGCTACAGGCCCGCTGGGAGGGTCCCTATAAAGTGATCACAAGGATCAATGACGTGACCTATCGCATAAGACAGGGCGATAGAAAGAAGCCGAAGATCGTCCACATCGATCGACTAGCACCCTATCACGGTTCTAACGCTGCTCGGGACGAGCATGATTAAGAGGGGGGCAATGTTGCGACTATTACCTATGCTAGAACGTTCGCAAGTACTTACCTACTCGTGTACGACGAATACCTAAGCTCTAGAACGTTCGCAAGTACCTACCTACTCGTGTACGACGAATACCTACGCTCTAGAACACTCACAAGTACCTACCTACACGTATACGACAAATACCTACGCTAGAACGTTTGCATGTACCTACCTACACGTATAACAATAGATCATCGGCGGTAGGCATACCTACGCGTCGCAGCTAAGTACCTACACTCATTGTTCTGTTTTCGAGAATTGTCGGCATCTTTGTGGTAATAACTGGAAGGTTCTAGAAATCTATTGAAGGACTATAAAAAGGGTTCGAACGTCGGCACTTCGTTCAGTTGTGAATACAGCGATCTCGAGCGAATATCTAAGCGATACGGAAGAGCGATATACGAAGCGTTATAGTGCAGTATAAGTGTTTATTGTGTTATTTTGTAACTGTTAGTGTATTGTGTGAGTCTTCAATAAACTGATCATCGCGTAACTGTCATTTTACCTCGAACCCCATCCTGACACGTAACAATAACATCATGGACAAAGTTTGATCAAGTGTAGCTATACTCATTAGCGAAGCAATGAATAACATAAAACTCGTATTTGTATTTAAACATCTGGTAAACCGAAGGTTGTCGTCAAATATTTTTACAGCCGCCGAATATTTCTACCACGACGTAAATTTTATATGCTTTAAATTACAAAGTTAATGTTACTACGCCTAATATTTTTATTTGCCAAAATTAGTACTATCTTAATAGAGGAGGAGAGAGGCCCTTCGCTAAAGTCTATCAAACTAGCATGATAACAAACACACATCAATGATTTTTCACGCCTAGTTTAAAAAACCCGGGTTCAAAATTGGGATGTAGTAAAACTTGCATACAAGCTGATTTACGATTAGCAACCTAGGACGACTAGCAACAATTTCTTATAGTAAACTTATTTTAAACTTACTTTGTCTCTATCCTTGTTTTTAATGGTACAAAAGAAAAAGGCAAATCCAAAGTAATATTAAAATAGTTAAGTGTATTGCCTGTGTGCATGCTTAAAATTGTAACTTACAAAAATTTTAATAACCTGGCGATTAAAAAGAGTGGTCTGAATTTCTTGCCAGTTCTCATGGCTCCACTTCGTCAGCGAACTGGCTGTAGGTTAATTGGCTGACATTTTGTAAATTTTAATGTTCATAAGTGTTAATTTAATTAACCTATATGAATAAATATATTTTAATTTCAATTAATACTGCTCTATGAGATGGTAGTAGGCCCCCTAAATAGACATACTTACACGTTGCATTTGTATGTCATGCGTGGTTTAAAATATTGCTATTGAGATAAAATAATGTCCAACAGTAACTGCAATTTATATAAGCCTATGTGTACGCATTCCACAGTCAGCAAGTAGTATGTTACATAAACAGTACGAGTTTGTTGACTAAAACATAAGTTCCTATGTGTTAACATTCTTTCTATGTTGCTACAACATACTATTACGTATCAGGATAGCTTCCGATTAAATACAAATAATTAGTTACGCTATGATAAGTTGTTATGACCTCATTATTGACGCAATTACAAACTAAAAAGAGGCCTGATGCACCATTAGCTTTTAAAGTTTTACTGCATCGTTACGAAGTTCACGGTTGGTCGCTGTATTAAGGCGTTAAATATCAAAGTTTCCCACTAGGTCACAGCACAACAGTCCTGTCGCCTGGCATCCACAGCTTCCCCTTCAAGTTGGGCTTGCCAATGGGCCTGCCTTCGACATTCCTAGGCACACACGGATGGGTGCAGTACTATTGTAAAGCAGCGCTAAGAGAACCCAATGGTCTCACACACAAGAACCAACAGGTTTTCATCGTCATGAATCCTATCGATTTAAATTTGGAGCCACCAGTTTTGTCTGTAAGTTTAAATCTACTACTTATGTATATTTTCAAACATGTATATTTTTATCGTTTTGACAATTGCAGTATTTACCTACGTCTATTCTTTAACAATAGATTTTTTAAATTAACCTTTTTTATATAAATACCCACAACATTTTTTCGTACAATAAGCAAACCACACACATAAATAATCATCAATCAATATATGGCTATATATTTTAGCAACCGAAGTTTGTCATAAGGCTCACCCCACATTGGGCTTGCGCGTTTCTCGAGCTTCTGGGCACTACGCGCGCGACAACGCGGCGCGACTTTGCGCCCTCAGAGCGCAGCTTGTGCACAGCTTGAACGCTGCGCCGCAAGCGCGCGAAACACACGCACGTTATCATGACGCGCGCGCCCATGAGTGTTTGTATGTGTGGTTTGATTATTTTTGGCTACGGCTGTACTCGTTCGTACGTTAAGTGCGTGCGGTACTTAATATTAGCGTTTGTCTTGCCAGCACCAGTTCGAGTGCAGCGTGGAGCACAAGTTGGGCGTGGGGTGCGTGAGCGGCGGCGCGGTGTCGTGCCGCGTGTCGCTGGAGCGCGGCGCGTACGTGCCGGGCGAGAGCGTCGTGCTCAGCGCCACGCTCGTCAACAACTCGCGCACCACGCTCAAGTGCACGCGCGCTGCGCTCACCGAGGTCAGTACGAGGAGAGGTACGGACGGTGACGCCACGTGAAGTAGTTGTAATGTAATTGCTGCTATAGAAGGCATCAAACAGCGCCGCTGCAGACGCTGTGACGATTTTCATGTCAACTATTACATGTACAACCGCTCACGCCGCGTTGCCGTCCTGCCTGGGCCCGCCCGCTGTCTGTGCCGATCCTAAATCTATACTATTATTTATAGGGAAAGAGTTTGTTTGTTTGTTTGAACGCGCTAAGCTCTGGAGCTATCAGTCAGATTTGAAAAATTATTTTTGCGTATGATAGCCCAGTTCTCGAGGAAGGTTATAGGCTATGTAACATCACGCTACTGGCGACGGGAGCAAACCATTAAGCAAAGACGCGGGTGAACTTATAACGCCGTTTTCGTAAGATAGTATTGTGTTAGACGCAGTCAAAGACTTTCGAAAGCTCACAGAAGATAATAAGTACTTGTATTTAAGAAAGTACGATCTTAAATTGCTTATGGTAAAATAAATAATTTGTATTAGCTTAACTTTTAACGTTAACTTCCTGAAAATTAACCTAATTGTATTAAAATAGAGCTGAATATTGCATGCAAGAGTATAATTTAACGAACAGAACCGTACATTCGCACGCGGCACTTAATCGCGGTGGCGACTGATGACATCGTTTTTAACTAATCAGAATTTAGTCTTCACAAATGTACTCTTGAAAAGACATACCGGTGTACTTGCACATCATTGTGTGTTACTCGATCGATACCTACGCTATGCATCAACGAAGCATAACAGTGTACATAGTGAAATAGACGTGCTTAATGACATCAGCTGTTCTAAGTTGCACATACATATTATGTAGGTGCGTAGGTACGTACCAAAGTTTTGTGTTCTAACACACAACTTTGGTACGTACCAAACTAATGTAAAATACATATACATTAACTAAACTAAACTAATGTAAATGTGCTTGGCTAGCTCTCAAAAAGAGACACGAAACTGTCAAGTTCTTTTAATTTTTTGCAAGCTGAAATAAAATAACACGTTATTCAAGAGGGTAAATATTGAATCACGATTGTGGATAAACGTTAAATATCTAATTTAAGAACTCCAAAGAGGTGCCTCCTCTCTGTTCATTCTGTTCTTTTTCGGCTGGAACTTAACGGACCCAAATAGTATACATAGGCTTTGATTCTGACTGAGAAACAAATGTTTGTAATTCGTAGAAATATTTATCATGAGTAAGTATCGTCGATGCGTATTGCGGTCGTGGCGATTCGACAAACCGCTATACCAGAGAATCAGAATGTAACAATTTTACGGAAAATCCGTATTGATATTCTGCCATAACGCGATGCAAAAAATTTTACAAACGATTGAGTTTCCTCTATTTTTTCGACAGGTAGTATAGTGCGCGGCTTTTTATATTCGCTTTAAAATCAAGAAATAAATGTGAATGTTTTTTGTTCGATTGAGTTCACTACAACAATTTTTAGTCACGATTTTGAGGTTGGAGCGTAAAGCTGGGTCTAGATAGACATTGATTTGCTAACGGGTTAGGTACGCTTTTTTATATATTTTATATCAAAATAACTTATCGTATATAATTATGTCGTGTCTCCTCTTGCCCTAAGTGTTGGCCTTACACTAAATTGATATTTTAAATCAGATTTATTATATTGTGAACACTTATAAAATAATTGAATAACCTAAACTATCATTTCTTAAAGTTCGATTAAAAATTGTTCATATCCACAACAGACATCACACATCCAGATGAAAATGATATCACCGGTTACGACCTACTTTTCAGACACGCACTGAATCGTAGCGAGCGATTAACCGTGAAGACTCAGAGTTAATACCTAGAGATGATATTTTTTACCTGCTTAACTTTTAAAATAGAATGAAACAAAAAATAGTGACCTCGAAGATCGAAGATTGTAACGCCTAGCCTAATCTATTCATTAGATTTAAAAGCATTGCGCCGTAGTTTTACAGTTTTGAGTACGAGTTGTAAAACTTTGTGCATATGAATTTATCTCAACAAGTAGGTAGAGTAGCGACGGAGGGGAGAGGGGCAGCCGTCATTTGGCTGATAATGAACGTCAGCGGGGGCTCGTCATTCAGCTAATATAATGGGCGAGGGGTGGGTGGTCGTCTTGGCGTCTTGACGCCGCGCGTGTTGGCGCTCGGTGCAAGTGTCCTGTTTCACCTGTCCCCACCTTTTTAGATCAGGCCTCACAACCTCTTCTAGGTAAAGTAGATGGTCTATTGCTACGTAATTGTAAGCATTAGATGCACTTTGATTTTTAGTCCTGTCGACGCGTGGCGCTACGCGAGGAATGTGACAGTAGTTCCGAGTTGCTATTTTAGTGTAACATAAAGTTCAATGATAACACGCTATTTCGTATCCGTAGACCATCCAGTACTCGGCACATGGCAAAGTAGCGGCTAAGGAAGTGCGCGAGCTAGCGACGCTGACGCACGGCAAGGTGCGCGCGGGCGACTCGGACGTGTGGCGCCACGAGCTGCTGTACGTGCCGCCGCTGCCGCCCACCAACCTGCGCGGCTGCCACCTCATAGCTGTGCAGTACGATGTGTTCGTGAGTATCACTCATTGACTTATAGAGCGCGCGACTCGGACGTGTGGCGCCACGAGCTGCTGTACGTGCCGCCGCTGCCGCCCACCAACCTGCGCGGCTGCCACCTCATAGCTGTGCAGTACGATGTGTTCGTGAGTATCACTCATTGACTTATAGAGCGCGCGACTCGGACGTGTGGCGCCACGAGCTGCTGTACGTGCCGCCGCTGCCGCCCACCAACCTGCGCGGCTGCCACCTCATAGCTGTGCAGTACGATGTGTTCGTGAGTATCACTCATTGACTTATAGAGCGCGCGACTCGGACGTGTGGCGCCACGAGCTGCTGTACGTGCCGCCGCTGCCGCCCACCAACCTGCGCGGCTGCCACCTCATAGCTGTGCAGTACGATGTGTTCGTGAGTATCACTCATTGACTTATAGAGCGCGCGACTCGGACGTGTGGCGCCACGAGCTGCTGTACGTGCCGCCGCTGCCGCCCACCAACCTGCGCGGCTGCCACCTCATAGCTGTGCAGTACGATGTGTTTGTGAGTATCACTCATTGACTTATAAAGCGCGCACGACTCGGACGTGTGGCAGCTTATACCATACAGATCACAGCATTAACTTCTATATGCACTAACACTTCGGATAAGCAGCCGGAGCTTGATACTACATCAGCGGCATAACGAAACCAAAATTTTGTTCGCAGTTTATAATCGAGCCAAAGAGTTTGGAAAAGGAAATAAAGCTACAGCTTCCTATCCTGATCGGTACGTATCCGTTCCGTGAAGAGGGCGAGGAGCCACTTGCTCCTACACACTACCCCAGCACGCTGCCCATCTTCCGACCATGGTTGCATGACAAGCCCGCACACTGACGAACTGTACGCACACGTGCACGTAAACACGTACATAAACGCGAGACCATCGGATTTCAAACGTAGCAAAATAAGACTCAGTCGATACTAGAACAAATGGGGTAAATAGAAATTCTTGAAAATTATTTTACACATGCGATAATAATAAAATATTAGACGACAAAACAGGTTTATGGGAAACCGAATACAATTATTGGTATTCTTGAAAATTTGATCGAGAAATAACATGCGAGTTGATTTCTATTCACCTCGTTAGACGGTCACGGTACCAATATAAATACGTATAATATATTTTCTAGACTTTTATACCGTGCAAGATATTGTTGCATTATTTAAAACTTTATTCATTCACAGTAGGTACTTTTACAATGATTCTTTTAATCGAAAGTTAGTGGTTAAATAAACAATTGTTTATAGTATGTCGAGAGCTAGATTTTAAATTATAAATAGGTATATATTTTATGTATAATGCGAAATATTTAAAATCCATAAGTTGTGTAAGTGGGACAAAAATCTACTAATTAATTGCGTTTAAACACTATTTTAGAATTATGTATGAGGCAATAATAGAAACCGTTAGCTAAAGGCATCTTCTAAACTGAGATAAAATACTGGCGTTAAATTGTAACTATTTAACTAACGAGTTTTTTTTTATTATGGGTTACTTGGTCTTACGTTTATCTAAATGTCTATACATTTTATATAAAAAAAATGTATCTATTTTTGTCGAACTCAAACCATGCCAATAAAGAATTTAATAATATATATTCTAAGACATTACAGTACATTATGTACGAAATTAATAAAGTAACTAAAATTATTCACTGCCGTAGTTATAAAATTAATATATTTTGGCTTATTAAAAACGACGACGGTTGCGCGCAAACTTATTTTGTATCGGACATAGTCATTCAGCTACAAGTTTAGAAACAAGCTAGGCGCGGAGAGCGTTCTATTTATTAATTAGGCAAAATTATGTGGCATTTTTAGAAAGTATCTACCTATATACAGATTTTAGGTCAGTCATGATCAATTCATATGGAATGAAAATTTTGCTTCGATCTCGTGTCTCCGCTGATGGCCCCCCTAGGGGAGACATCAGGATTTTTCAGTTTTGTTATGTAGAAATCTACTTTACTTGTATGTCTTATTACAATTCTAGTGCCATAAGTGTAACTTCTAAAATTATTGTTTTTTTTTTGAATATATTGCATTTTAATACCTATATTGTTAAGATAATATTAATGTATACGTAATAATGGAAATGTATATAACAACCTGTGATATACCTATCCGTCCAATATAATGTAGTTATATACAATATACAAGTTATAAATATTTACTTAATATTATGTTGCCTTTTTATTTATTTACCCCTTCCAAATATTCTGTTACGACCTTCCAGTTGGCAGCCAAACATCTTTTTTCAAAAAAAGTTAAGGTAGTTATACAAAAAAGAAAATTTAAAAGTCTGAGAATTACTTACGGATTCACTTCACAGACGGTTTAACGGATCTATAATAATTTTCAACCATCAAAGGATAAAATAAAACATACGTAATTACTTGAAACTGTGTATTCGTAAACACGTAGCACTGAAAATATGATGCATTACGTTCTCATCATACTCTTGATAGGACTAACTAATCACAACCACGGAACAGAGAAATCAATATAAGTGGGCGTGGTTTGTCGCCAATAGAACACACGTACGCATTGAACGTACACGTAAGCGTAAAATCCGTCATGAAGGTGCTTTAAAAAATCGTGTGTATCACTGTCGCAATAAAAATCTTTTTACCTTCGTACCATCATCGCTAATGTTTATATTAAAAAAATTACCGTTTGACGACACTAACTTTTGATATAAAATTTGATGTACTACTTCCATTGCACAATAGTTTTTCTGTTCCGTGTTTACAATCTCAGAATATGAATCACTCACCATCACAATTTATTTAGAAAACTATACACACATGTACACAAGTCATATCAATTTCATTAATATACAATTATCATATTTTCAGCTACAAAACATTTTTAGATCCTTTCAATATTAAACATCGAGTTCACAAGTATCAAGATTTGACATTAGAGTGCATTAAAACATTATTAAAATGCAAAATGATTCTTAACTTTTTTATTTATATTCAATTTTGGGACCGACGCGACTCAAAATGAAATAATAATAGAAGTATTTTTTAAATATTTTATACATTAGTATAAACACATTAAAAATGTTTTTTAAGTTTTTCTCTAAATTTAATAAAAAAAATGTGTTTAAATAAAATGGACAGTGGTATTAAATATCACTGGTATCTACATAAATATCGGTGCCAAAGTGGTTACCAACGTTATATCTTTATACACTGTAGATATTATAGTAAGATTTTCCGATGGGAGAATCGTTCCGATGTAATGCGAAAACAAACAAAATGAAGGTTACAACCATTGATACAACTATGTACTACCAGATATGGCGCTCAGTATAACCGCTATGTTCCACTGTGCACTGTATCGTTTAGTCCTGTCGGTTTGTGTTTAGACTACGCTTGGAACATGACAGTTATTCTGAGTCGGTATTCTAGTGTAACTTATAGTCGAACAGTCGGGTTATGGCATAGTACCCGGCTAATAACTTGAACAATGTTTCAGTTCGCGCATGTGCATTTACGAGCCAATTAATCGGCACTCAAGAAATTAATCGGTCAATCTCAAAGCACGGCACGCAAGTGTCGTTCGGTGATCAACTAAAAGCGTGGTCGCGCCTCGCCAAAAGACCCAAAAAATGAGTTCTGCTCATCCAACGTCACTGTTCAAGTCGTGTGTCGGGTAGTACACGTAGCTACGCCATCTTGTTGGCGAGCGCGCGGTGCAGCGCGGCGAGCTGCGCGGTCCACTTGTCGAGCGCGCCGTACCGCGCCGCGCCGCGCGCGCTCTGCGCCAGCTCCAGCACCGAGTTCACCTGGTCGATGCGACCGCTGATCGTGCTGCGACGATACACACGCTATTGAAACTCGTATAAACCGACTACTCGAAGGGAAAAAGCTTCTCTCGCTTGTTAGTAACACTCCCATGGTCCGCGGGAAAAAGGGGAGAGTAAAACAGCGAGAGTGACACGTGCGCGCGGGACGAAACTCGAGAGTCACCTGACAGGGACGACAATGAGGGTGTTTAGAAAAATTTTCGGCGCCACTTCAACTTTCAAATTGGCCCAATCAGCGGTTAACTTTCAAAACGCGCTTGACTGCTAGACCTGACGCATCGGTGCTGCCACCTCGTGGGCGCCATATTAGAAAACCCTCAGCAATTTTTTTTTTTGCACGTGAATTATTAATTTTGGAAATAAAAAATTGAAATGAACACTGAAAAATAATTGTTTTAATAGCGCTGTCAAAATAGAAAACTTTTATCAAAGTGGCGCCAACTGGTGGCGAAAATTTACCTAAAGACCCTCATTGGACGTCAGCGTCGTCGCTGTTGACGTTAAGTTTACTAATCATACATTTAATCTGATTGGTATTAACGTCCACCGCCACCCGCGCAGACCATGGAAGTGTCACGAACCAATTTGCCAACTATAAGGCAACGACAACGATTTCGATTCTCATTGAAATATAGAATTCCGATTTATAAAATTCGCATAGACCGACAATTAAATTTTAATTACAGGCAAAACAATTTTTTTGAATTTTCAATATTAGCATTATGTAAGAAGAATGAATACTCACTTGTCTAAAATACACGTAACCAATAGATTTTCCACTTCCTTCTCATCAATATTTAGCTCCTTAGATATAAACGGTATGTGAATCCTAGTGTATGGCCCGATTAGTTTGATGAGTACTTGCGTTCTAATGTTTCTTAGCAAATCCTCTATGTGCTCTCTTATGAAGGGATCGTCCATAATATTGTTCCTATTGTGTTTGAGTATGGATTCAAACTCATTAATATCGTTGTTCTGATAAGCCATCACTAGATTTGTCATGGCTAAAATCTCAGGATCGTTTTTATAAGGTTTCGCTTCTTGAGAATCAAATGGATTGATGCCAGATTTCATAAGCCTGAAATGTAAAAATGATATTATGCATGCGAGGGAGGATATATGGTATAACTTGAAAAATACTATTGTGCGATATTTAACTTTATGTAAGTTGTTTTTCATTGAGGGTGCGCTATAGGCATGCCACATTCTTGCTTTAACAGAAGTTTCAGAAAGACAAATAAAAAAATGTCTAGTGCAAGAAATATAATTATACTCTAGAATATTCTGTACATCAAAGAAACAAAACTGGAAATTTTGGACATGCCAGATTCACGTACATTCATCAAGTGTATGAGCATTGCAGATTTTTTGCAGAAATTTGGTTTATAACCTGCGCAAACAAGGGACTTTTGTCCCTGTGGGACTTAAATCCCGGAATCGTGTAAAAAATGTCCGCGTACTTGTCACGGACTCAACGCATACAGTGTGCGGTTATTTGTTGCCCGGAAATTAAGTGAAGCTTACGCTATGGAAGTTCGTCGTGTGCGTTGTTGAGCCTAATTACGTTAGTTCTTTTTTTTCGAGTTCTTTCCCTTACTTTTGTCCAGTCCGGTCTTTTTGTACGGGGTACTTTTAGTTCTTCGTGTGGGTTATTCGATAAAATTTATAAGAGATCTATATCAATGGACAAAAAGTACCCGGGGGACAGTACCTCGTCTGCGCAGGGCTTTATTCGTAACTTTGACGTAAGTGTTTTTTTTAACTTGCAGTTTTTAATTATGTGTACTGTTACTACTGAATATTAATTAATAACCATAATATATAACTTACATATTAGCTAATACTAGGTACTTCAAGCAGGTTGTCCGCCGCGGACTACCAGACTCGTCGTAATTCTTGAACGCCTCAAAGAAGTCTGTGTGCGCCTTTTCAAACTCACCCTCGCGTAAATGCATTTTACCGCCACATTCTACAATGAATATACGTAAACAAATTTTGAAATGGATAGACATAGGTATTAAATATTGTTATTATGAAGTCAAAACATGTAAGCGGGTAATCTTTTGAGAGGACGACAGCATCTCACGCCTAGAGAAAGTGACTAAATTTACCTCTAATAACTCCCATAATGAGTGGATGTGGTATAGCAGACTTGATGTGAAGTGACTGCTCATACAAAGCCTTCAGTTTCTTGTTGTTCTTCTGAGCGGTGTACATCTGAATCTCGAGTGCGTATATCTCTAATAGTTGCGTGCCTTTTTTTAGATCATCTTCGCCCTCATCTGTCTGGAAGGGCATTATTAACTAATATTAAAGTTTTGACAGCAAAGAGTTCCGCGGATTAGTTTGAAAAGAAAGCACAAGTTATTATTTTTTTTTAAACTATTTTGTAAGTTAGTCTGTAACTAGCACAAAAATAGAAGAAAAATTAAGCAGAAAGGATAGAAAAGCACAAATTAATAAAGAAGTCTAACTAATTATCAAGAACAGTTAGCTGATCCAGAGAGAGGGCTAGGGAGCTTAAGCCTCTTTAAACACATCGGAATTTATACATAAGAAATCACATGCTTTTATTGTTAACCTTGATAAAACTTGCTCTGGTGGGTCAAGCCTACCCAAACCCAAATCCTGGTTCGAAACATAAGTATCAGTAGATAAAGATTGTTACATTTAATACAACATACCTGACAACTCTGATGAAGTTGTTTCAAAATCTTGGCCAGTTTATTAAAGTCTCCCCTATCATAGTACAGTTTGCCGAGCTTGGTGTTAGTCTTGAACCATAGTCTGTCGTTCTTGGCGTCCTTTAGAGCTTCCAGTGTCGTTTCATAGAAGTCTTGTAACAATTCCATCTGTAGTATGTTAAGAGAATCCATTATAATTATATTCAGGCCACCATTTCAATCATCAAGTCAATTAAAGAAATAGTTATAGCAGAATGATGGGCCTGACATAAAGTGAACTTGTCACAGTTAATGTAATGGGTAACTTTGAAACATTAGTTCCGGTCTTCAAAATTATTTTGGACTTGGGACCAATGGATCCAATTGACATACAAACACATGGCAATTGTTACAGGAAGTCTGAGATGTTTAATTACTGATCTGAATTAAATATTAGGCTGCCCACCCATGTCAGAATTCTTGTAGGATAAATAAATCGTTTTTTTATTTGCCACTCATTTCTGACCAACTTTTAGTAAGATATGTATATTGAATTATTGCAATAAATAAGTGTTCTATTTTTCTACTACAAAATATTAGCAACCAATTTTTATCAGATGTGGGCAGCTTTGGTGCACTTGCACCTGTCGGGAAAAATACAAAGGAAATATAAAGAATTTTTGAAAGTTATTCTTTGAGTTAAAGCATTTCCAGGTTGCTGTCCAAATTTGTTGTCATCCTTGTTAATAAACTGATTATTCTATACATTTTTATAAACACAGCATGCACATCAGTTGAACCCTCCTGGATAGTCAGTTGCACCCCACTGAAAATAATCCTGGCGGCGCCCATGATTGTTTTGCTTGTATTGTTGAAGCATCTCAATTCAGGTAGTGTTCTTGTTGATAATTTTCTGTGTTTCAGAAGGAAGCACTGTATTTTCAGTAGTGGACATTCTGTCTTCCATGCAAGTTCTCACGCTTCTGAGGTACAAGAGCTGCAGTTACCACTTACCGTAGGCCTCTCGCTCGTCTGCCATCATCAGCAATCAAAAAACAAAGAAAACACTCCTAATGAAACATTTGTTCATAACAAAATTCAATATCTAATATGGAACCAGATATCTCAGTGTGTAACACTAAGGTTGAGTGACCAAGACAGGTGTACAAACAACAAAAGTATTATATCTATCTTCTTATTATCAAGTGGTGGTCAACTACACATACAATATATCTATTACTTGCAAAGAGGTTAAATGTTACTTACATTTCTGGATGTTGATATGTAATCCAAGATGGAGTTGATGGACTTCTCTGAGTGGTTCCTTGTGACCGCACTTTTGATGTAAGTGAGTAATTGTTTGTATCTAGACATCATTTCTGTGAAGTTGCTCTGAAAAACACAAACATTATTTTACTGCTATTAGCAGCTTGTTTTGGGTACATGCATTAGCACCACATAATTAGGTAATTAGTTATGCAGAATACTATACACTATCTGGCATAGATCCGCACAATTACAGAGCCATGGAACAATATCAAATAAGGGTGCAATAGCATTGTGACCAACTACTTTCATCTCATTACACATACAATACATTCTGTAGAAATTGTCTTAAACAAAGTCAAAGTCAAAATAATCTATTCACATAGGTTAATTAAATTAACACTTATGAACGTCAAAAGTTACAAAATGTCAGCCAATTAACCTACAGCCAGTTTCAAATTCAAAAAAAAAAAATTCAAAAAAATTCGAGATACGAGCCATGAGAAGAACTGTCAAACATCTACAGAGTACATAAGTAACATAAGTGGGCAGAATTTACAGCACCACATTGCAGTGTATATATTCATAATAGGGTACAACTCAACTGTTACTGATATTACATACCAACCCAGCACTCGTCTGGTAATATACCATTTTTGGTCCATAGCCAGAATGAATAACTTTGTGGTATGATGTACAGAGAAGAAAGATTGCACTATTTAATTACATATTTGCATTGCACTTATGTAGCATTCACTAATGAGATTCACAAGTGATATTTATATTCCCACAAAGATATTTGTGCAGCAGTCGACATCTTTTGGTTGAAATGATGAAGATTGTGTAGTATTATATTTATTTTCTTAGTCAGCCTAGAAAAGTTACTGAAAAGAAACTCACCAACTTAAAATTAATTTTGATCATTTGTTTGAGTGCCTTGAAACCCCATTCACCCTTATCGCCACCTTCAAGTTCGAGCACTTTCTGGAAACTGACCAGCGCGGCTTGGGGCTCATCTTCTTTAAGAGCCTTGCTGTTGTAGTATTGGTTTTCAAGATCTACATCGGGTTCCGAGTTACTATCTTCCGAATATTCCTGAAATAATAGATACCATTAAGTTTTATTGACTTCAACAAGCATCATAGATTACTATTTTGCTAAGCATTGTAAAGTGGGTAAGGTTAACCATAAAACCGAATGGCTGTAAGTAACTACTTATAAGAAAACATATAACATTCAAGGTACTATAATTTTATATAATACCAGCTTGTTTACTGTCTCATTGCAGGGAAAAGGCCTCTTCTCATGTAGAGAAGGCATTTCTGACTGACGGTGAAAGAAAACATCGTGAGGACATCGTGTACATAATAGTCTGAAATTTCCAAATAGGTGCTCTAATATCAAAATTACCATTTTTTTAATTAGTACAATAGTAATTAACAAGCTTTTAGCAAAATCGGTAAAACATCATACATTCGTAACACAAACAAAAAGGTTGTTATTACAAAATACTAATAACTTACCAATCCATAGTCCTCTTCTTCTTCACACATATAATCGTCGTCATTATCCGACATTCTGATTGTTCTTTTTATTTTAATTGTTTAGAAATTTATACAAAACTACAATTTGTAGCAATTTCACAAATTACTATTTTCCGGAAATGACACTAATGACAAACGATGATTTTTAAGATTGACATTGACAGTATTGACAGGCTACAGATTACAAATTTTATTATTTTAACAAGGACCAAAAGAATAGTAATCTTCTAGAAGAAGTGATCAAGAACTTAGAATAGTCTCTTATTGCGTGAACGGTGAGAGCTGATCTCAGTTGAGTAAATAAAATACGTTCAATTCAGCAGTGAACGTCTTTCTTTGGATGGCACATTCTGTAAACGAGGCAGAAGACTGACGAACTTAGTTTTGTAAAATCAGTCTTTTTTAAACAGAGGGCGCCAAAATCTTCTTAATTATAAGATTTTGGTTCACTTTAGATTTGTCACGATTGTGGCAAACGCCATAGTTTGCTCTCCATCCAGAACTGCTGAAAAGTCTATGGCTGAAGTTAATTTTTACTAAAATAACCGAGAAATCATATGCTCTACATTTGCACTGCAAATAAGAAAAAATGATTCGTCTGCAATGCAATGGAACATTGCAGAAGAATCATAGTTACTTGTTTTGAAAATAAGATCCCAAAGATTGTTGGCCCTGATATAATATTCGCCATGAAAGGAAAGAAAGAAAGAAAAAAAGGAATAAAATAAATTTATTTGACAGGCAGGATTTTCGTTTCTAAGAATTGTTCATTTTCACTATCATCATAAACCTTTGTTGTGGATTAGGTAGATCGGGTAGATCATATTCACCAAGTAATGGAACTTATCATAAGGTTGAGACTAGGTAGACTAAGTGGAACCGGTATTTGGATCTAGTATTCGGATGGACTAGGAATAGGCGCGCACCTAGACTTAGTGCCGGATTTACAACCCGAGCGGTGGGTCGGTACGCATTTCTGCAATACCTTAACTGTTTATCGTTTTAAATATCGATAACAGTTTTTGAAACTGTTTATTTCAATAACTAGGTACTGGCCTGAACCCATTCGGTTTGGGGTACCTATTATAAACAGCTTTCGAATAGGTATCTATTCGATGCAACTGTTTAATAGACAACGTATTTGAAACCTTACACGATGACAACTAAGTTATAACGATTTATGAGTTTAGTTATTATGAAAAATTTGTGTAGACGCAAACAACTTTTTATCTTTTTTATATTTTTTGTTATTAGTAGGTATATTAATATAAGTATTTGGCGGTTTAACAATAATTATTTTGCATGAAGTAGGTAAGTATGTTTAAATAGATATTGCTTATTTTATATGTTATGAAGAAAAAATAGAATACATACATACAATATTATCGATGTTTTTGTTTATTTTATTTCAAAATGTTTATTTCATCGCAAATGTCCAGTTCAAGGTCAAGGTTCTGAAGTGAGATTAAAGTTAAACAATAAATCTTCAAAGTGCATTCATAAAGTATGCAATAAGGTTTAAGCCGTATGCACATACTTATCTACAATAATAATATTCTATAAACTATAAAACAAGATTGATTATTTAAATGCAACCCTAACTCATTAGAATAGAGTTTAAAATGAGTTAATCATTCTTTAATATTCTTTTGTGTTCCTAAATTCGGTTATTCGTTTCACGCACTTCACGCAGTAAGGAATAAATAGTTTGTCAAAGCCGTTATTTGTGGTGCGTTTGTTAATTACGCATTGTTCCGTTTAACGCAGTAAATAATACCTAGTTTGAACCGATAACTTATTTCTCTATGGGCCAATATATAGTTATTGGGTATTGGAGCAATACCTAGTTATTAAAACTGTTTATGGTTTGCAACACCCACTTCTAAATTGAACTCAACAACCCGTCTTTAACAGACTGTGACCGCAATATTATGATTGGTTATGGAAAATAGCCAATAAGCTAAGAGATTTTTCGCGGGAAGCTACTTTATGGCAATTTTAGCGATTTAAGTTTATAGAATACTTAATCTAACAATACAGATATGATATTAATGTATGAATATATAAGTATTATTCAAGTTTGCTCATGTGTATGCTGTAAATATAGAAGAATAAAATAGAATCGATATGCTTACAGAAGTAGCGCCTTTTTGTGTCTTGCCTGTGAATGGTCAGATAATATGTAAACAGGAGAACATGTGGAACCCTGATTCCGGTTCACATTATGAGTTTTAAAATATCTGTAACATCCTGAAGTATATAATACATTTCTATAAATTGGAATGTACTGAGTGATATTACTGTTGTAAATAAATGTTTTGTTAGAATAGTGTATTTCAATAAATTAACTATTTTAGTTATGTATCTAATATTTTTATTTTCCTCTATCAATAAATTTTAAACTTGACGTACACTTCGGAACAGTTGTCGCGGTTCCAATAGGAAATGGAAATGACGTAACCGGTACCACTCGTGTTATTAATAACCGGCGACGGAAATTTTATTGTCTTGTCTTGTGTAGTGCTGCCGACTTTAGTTTTGTGCAAGCAAAAGTGCTTGATTCTAAATTAGCTATAACCATTTTAGATCTAAAATACAAAATGCCTCCTGTTGTTAATAAAGAAAATGAGCTGAATGATTTTACCAGTCCCAGTCAAAGTCAACGTATAAAGGTTAGTAAAGTTCTACGTATTACTTACTTATTTTCTGTTTATGCTTGTAAATTGATACGTAAATACATTTGAGTAGGTAGCAATGTAATGTAATAGTTTTCTAATAATTTATTTTAATTTTAACAGTCGGAAGTGGTTAAAACCAATGTTTTGACTGAACACAAAGAAAATGTGCTAGAAGAAGCTATGGATGTAACAAACAATCAAACTAAAGAGGTAGTAGAATTCGACCCACAGCTAGAACCCCTGCTAAGAGACAACCCACGACGTTTTGTTATATTTCCCATACAGTACCCTGATATTTGGGATATGTACAAAAAAGCTGAAGCTTCGTTTTGGACTGTGGAGGAAGTGGACTTGTCTAAAGTAAGTTCAACTAATATTTCTCATTTATGCATGTTTCCATGCATTTTATAAAAGAATGATTAAGTTAATGGAATTGAAATTGTAAAGCATGATTCACTGATTACAAAAAAAAAAATATCAGCAGCAATCAAAGAGTTGAATGCGCCAGTTTGCAGCAGCTTGGGCATTGTAGCTGTTTGCTCTGAATGCACCTACAGTATAGAAGATACCTACTACTTAGTCTGTTATTGATTTAATATGTACTGTCTTAATACAGGATTTATTTGATTGGGAGAACCTTAAGCAAGGAGAGCAGCACTTCATCAAACATGTGCTGGCATTCTTTGCTGCCTCAGACGGTATTGTCAATGAGAACTTGGTGGAGAGATTCTCACAGGAAGTGCAGGTCACAGAAGCAAGATGTTTCTATGGCTTCCAGATTGCCATTGAAAATGTTCACTCAGAAATGTACTCTATGCTCATAGACACATATGTCAGAGACCCACAGGAGAGGTAAGTTCACATGACTAAATTTAGTCTATAATAATACTACTTCAACCTACCTCCTCGCTTCCATCAAATTTATATTTGTAAATATCATGTACTTTACAACTTTTCCTAATTTGCAAATTATTGTTTTGTAGCTTCTCATGACAACCATCAAATTTATGTGATAAGTTCATTAACACCTGTATCACTACAACATAATTTTTTAATTTTTCATAAAATTATAATTTTTATTGCACCTAGTACAGTATTTTTTTTTTGTAGTAGAGTTTTAAAAGGCCAAATATGTTACATCCATAACATTAATTTTATTTGCCCACAGCCACTACTTCCCAAGCTTGTTGGTATAAAATACTTTGTATGTAGGTAAGTAAAAATGATGTATGTATGCTAAGTAATTTATTTGTTTCCTTCCCAGGGATTTCCTGTTCAATGCTATAGAAACACTTCCATGTGTAAAGAAGAAGGCAGATTGGGCATTGCAGTGGATTGCCAGCCAGACTGCCACATTTGGCGAGCGAATTGTCGCTTTTGCTGCTGTAGAAGGCATATTCTTTTCTGGCAGTTTTGCCTCTATATTCTGGCTGAAGAAAAGAGGATTGATGCCTGGATTAACATTCAGTAATGAACTCATATCCAGAGACGAGGTTTGTTATCATAGAGCTTTCAACGACTAACATAATCTAACAAGCTTTTTATCAATACAGCACTATCTGATAAGGTTGTACGTGCACTATGGTGTGTAGCTATAATTTATTGTTTAGATAATAAACTATGATTACGTCATTGAGTACACTATTCTTCATTGTTGGTAAACTTGATAGGAAACATATTTTATCATAAAATAAAATAGGGAGTATGCATTGAGTCACTTCACAATCATACCAAGGAATAAAAGTTACAATAATAGACTAATTTTACAATCAAATAAGTAATTAATCTTAAATCAAATTGTATTCTGAACAGGGTCCCTACCACAACCTCTTAGAGCAATATAACCTTCTTGTTTTTAATGGTACAAAAGAAAAAGACAAAACACAAAGTAAGTTTAAAATAATACTGCTTTAAGAGGTGGTGGTAGGACCTCTGAGATTTGTTTTGAGACTGAGTCTCAGCCATAGTCTACCCCTTCTAGCGGGAGTTATTACCAACCTAAGTTAAACTTGCTTCTATAACTTTCTAGGGTCTACACTGCGATTTTGCATGCCTAATGTTCAAGCACCTAATACAAAAGCCCAGTGCCGAGTGTGTACTACAGATCATCAAGGACGCGGTAGCGATCGAGCAGGAGTTCCTCACCGACGCGCTGCCTGTGCGTCTGCTCGGCATGAACTGTGAACTTATGTCGCAGTACATCGAGTTTGTTGCCGATAGATTGCTTTTGGAACTCATTGGACAAAAGGTACAGATACATTGCTGAGTAATGCTGTCTTACACCAAAGCCACTGAGCAAGGCCGGCGGCGGCGGCCTTTTTTCCCACACAATTCTGCCAGCCGGCGGCTTAGGTGTGTAGACAGCTTAATGTTTGCAACAATATTTTTTTATAATACTGGCTACGCCTTTGATTATCTATTTTACATTTTACATTTTATCTATGAAATATAAATTTTGTACATTAATGTCTTATATTTTGTCCACAGCATTACAATTCTAAGAATCCATTCGACTTCATGAATCTCATCTCTCTAGAGGGTAAGACTAACTTCTTCGAGAAAAAGGTCGCCGAGTACCAGAAGTGTGGTGTGATGTCCAACCAGATGGACAACGTGTTCACATTGGACGCCGAATTTTGATCACTGCAATATTACATGATTTATTGACTCTTTATTCTGTAACACAAATCAATGCACTAGTTTATAACAATAATTCTTAATGGCTGACAGTATTAATTCTTATAAAATAGAATGTAAATAATGTCTCTGGAGCTCCAGTAGACATATTATATACCTGTATAATTGATTTTCATGGTTTGACTGGACCTCAATCCATAGCATTGTGTAGGTAGTTTTTCTTGTGTATAATGTATGCATTGACTTTAACATAATATGAAAGTTTTATTAATATGATACATAGTGGACATATTGCATTACTTTTTAATGTTAGTTATTATATCTGCTGAATTATTCAGTATACACAATGTGTGACATTCACATTTTACTAATTAATTAAGACTGTGATAGAGAATAATGATAAGAAAGCTTACTTATTATGATTCGACACTGAAATCGCAATAAAATGAAGCATTAGCTAAATATTATTTTGATAAGTGTGTTTTTATATTAAAGTTGTAATAAGTATACTAAGTATTTTTATTTCGTTCAACAATATGCGATCTACTTTGTAATTAGAATCTGATTACGAAGTAGACCAGATCCTTGATTAATAATACCAGCCCTATTACTGTCCCACTTCAGAAGAAGAGGCATGATGTTAATGCTCGCCAATTTTCTACGCCACGCTTGCTCAAGGCGGATTGACAAATCGGCCAACACAGACACCCACGTGTGACTGCTGTATATAAGAGCCTTTCCCAAGTCAAGCCATCCTTGATCAGTCGTGCTCATGAGCTACTCTCATCCATCGGTTGCCCACCATTCAGGTCGGCAGCCCACCTTGCTATCTTTGGCGACGGCTCGGTTTCAGGTCGTGCCGGCCGCAAAGGCCAATAAAGCTCGGCGAGTTGTCCTGCCATTGCCACTTTAGAACTTATCATCAGTTACCTACTTTGGGTATCCTGTGGATTTCTTCGTTTTTTATATACATTACATTACATTTAACATTGCCGTCTGAGTGACAGGTTTATAACAAGACTAAGCGACCACTTCACTGCGCCAATATGTTACCACTGGCATTGCAGTTGTACCTACTCGACTGTGTACCTATGTGGCTTAAATCGAAGTTGAATGATCTATTCTAGGTACTCGTCGTTTCCTGTCGGGGTCGCGGATGAATGTCTGGAGGAACACCGTGGGTTTTAGTCGGTATGCCGGCCGCTGTCTCATTGTGGCCGGAGAGTCCGACCAAAGAGTACAGTCCGACATAACTCCCGCCTCGCCCAGGCGGGTGCGTACGTGTAATGCGTTTCCCACGAAAAAAATAAAAAAAAAGGTACTCGTCGTTTATGCCAAGTACGTACGGTGCACTCTCCAGCAGCCCAAAAGCATACAGGCGTTATTCAGTGCAACGGTAAACAAATTAGGCTCAAACTAAAAAAACTAGGTGCTCTGTGTGTTTGATACTTTAGTTCAATGTTGGATTCATGTTATATAATAGAATATAAATATTATGCTAAAAGCTACAAACCAAACAATGTACAGTCCAACTAAACATTTTGAATATTGAGTATTTTCGAGCGCAAACGGAAGTCTATCCTAATTGGTAAATTTCCTGACCAATAACAGTACAGAAGTTTTAGCGCGAACCACTATTAATTAATTAAATTATATTTTTTTTATAAAATACATCAATTTCAGACGTAATACCTACTTAAAATTAAAATAATTACAATATCTCAAATCAACTTAATAATGTCCATAAATTTTCTATTATTATCAGTTTAAAAACAATACCGCCAATTTTTCAGCTACTATCTTATTGGTCGACCGTTGTTAACAATTAACAGATGTTTAGTCCGAATATTACGGTGAGTTTTAACGTCAACTAACGCCACAGGTAATGGTTATTTCTTAATCTTGTTCAGTGGCATACTGAAAGTTGTCTAAAATACTTAGTACAAAATTATTTGAATTTAAATCTTCAGATATAATTAATAATTTGAAACAAATGCTACAATTGCTATTATACAAGTTTTATTTCGTAAGCCTCAATAGACCACCGGAACGCGATATTCAATTCAAATCAAAGTTTTGGAGGGAACGGGAATAAATAAAAATTGCGCTTGCGCATTTTATTTTAAGTATAAAATTTTATCAGACGGAATTGCGAACATTACATCTTATCCTACGCCTAGCCTAACTATAGCTGTACCTAAGTGTGTTTATTGTGTTGTATTTGTAAATAAGGTGTGATTTGGTGCTTCACTGCAAGTTTTAGGAAAATAACTAACTGTATCAACAAATTTTAAAAGTTTACATTTTAAAGTTTTCAAAAGTGTTTTCTTGTGTTTGTTCCACTTCACATAGAAAATGGCACCTATTGCCGATAAAGAAAACCTAGCAAATAAATTAAACAACGTGCAGTTAAAGGTTAAGTATTGTTTATTAACCTAAGTATGTATTAATTTTATTACTATACATAAAGCTCCCGCAACTTCCTATCCTTCGTATCGATTTAGGCTATTCATTTGCTATTTTTCCTAAGCGCAATATCACTTTTTAGTTCATCCAATTTTATCTAACTAATCATTGATATTGACCTACCTAAGTCATAAGATTGACTAACTTTTCATAGCGCGGTTTCACCCGCGTATTTGCTTAGGTACTGCTCTGCTTCCGTCGCCAATCATGATTTAACTGCGACTAATTATGTTTACAGTCACCTGTCAAAAACAACGTTTTGACAGCACGCAATGAGAATGTGCGTGATAGTGCAATGGAAGTCGAGAAATCCAGTGAGAAAAGCCAGGAGGTTCCATTCGACCCACAGTTGGAACCCCTGCTGAGAGACAATTCGCGACGCTTCGTCATATTCCCGATACAGTACCCCGATATCTGGGACATGTACAAGAAGGCAGAGGCTTCGTTCTGGACTGTGGAAGAAGTTGATCTTTCTAAGGTATTATAATACTTTGAATAATTTCTAGGTTCTAAAAGTTTTCAGTCGAATTATATTGCGTCATTGCTAATACCTACATTTATTATTCTGAATTCTAAAAAAGTGCGTAATTTAATGAATATTGACTGACAACTTTACTATTCTATAAAAAACAAAACATTGGAATGATTTTCTCTGAAATGACAACTGATGACTTTAACTTTTTCTATAGACTAGTACAATAAAACAACAAATATTTCTAGACAGTACTACATATACCTATTTTTGTTTGTGTTACACAGGACCTTGTGGACTGGGCAAATCTCAAAGATGGTGAAAGACACTTTATCAAACATGTGCTGGCATTCTTTGCTGCCTCAGACGGTATTGTCAATGAGAACTTAGTAGAGAGATTCTCACAGGAGGTGCAAGTAACTGAAGCAAGATGCTTCTATGGCTTCCAGATTGCTATGGAGAATGTCCACTCAGAAATGTATTCTCTACTTATTGACACATATGTTAAAGAACCAGAGGAGAGGTAAATATCACTTAAAATAAAATAAAATTGAACTTTTGTAGGTATATTTCTTCACTTGACCAATTATGTATGACCTATATTTGTTCATAGTCAATTAACCTTCTAAATGACTTTTCTTCGGTATTGAAATAATGCACTAATACTTGGTCATATAAAATTACAGTAGTTTCTTTCTAATCATGTTATACAATGGTTTTTATCCAAATCATTGATCTTAGGTTGCAGAAGTAATCTAGTATGAAATACTAATAATATATTCATTTATGTTCAAAATTTTTATCAGGGATTTCCTGTTCAATGCTATTGAAACTCTGCCATGTGTGAAAAGGAAGGCAGATTGGGCACTTGAGTGGATAGCCAGCAAGACTGCCACATTTGGTGAACGCATTATTGCCTTTGCTGCTGTAGAAGGCATATTCTTCTCTGGCAGTTTTGCCTCTATATTCTGGCTGAAGAAAAGAGGATTGATGCCTGGATTAACATTCAGTAATGAACTTATATCTAGAGATGAGGTCAGTAAACAAATAGTTTTTTAGGCTATAAGTTTTTGTATCATAATATCTCTTGCCTGAAAAGCAATCTAATAAGTAGCAAAATTAATTAGATTGTATGTTATTCGTCTTTGTTGTGAAATTAGTTTATTATTGATAAAAAAAAATTCTCTATTTCATAACATAATTGTTATTGCCTTATTGTGCTCATTTATGTACATGGGTGTATTTGTAGAAGGCTGAATGTAGAAAAAGTAGACTGCAGCTGTTTTATTTTTTTTATTACATACTGAAAGGATACTATGAAGCAGGCAGATGTTCTAAAAAAAGTTTGTATGAAATTATTTTTTTGTTGTGTTTAGGGTCTGCACTGTGACTTTGCATGCCTGATGTTCAAGCACCTAGTTCAGAAACCAAGCCCTGAGCGCGTGCTGCAGATCATCAAGGACGCAGTAGTGATCGAGCAGGAGTTCCTCACCGACGCGCTGCCTGTGCGTCTGCTCGGCATGAACTGTGAACTTATGTCGCAGTACATCGAGTTTGTTGCCGATAGATTGCTCTTGGAACTTATAGGAGAAAAGGTATGTGTTCATACCAGCTTATGGCTAAAGCTATCCACATACCAAAGCTGCTGCTTTTTTGTTGCTTTGTAGTTTATGTACAATTTGATTATTATATTTTCTTATTTTATTTACAGCATTACAACGCCAAAAATCCGTTTGACTTCATGAACCTCATTTCTCTGGAAGGTAAAACCAACTTCTTTGAGAAGAAAGTCGGCGAGTATCAGAAGTGGGGAGTTATGGCCAACCAAACAGACAATGTATTTACCTTGGATGCTGAATTCTAAACAAGAAAATACTTTCAATAGTTTAATATAAAAACTCATTTACGTAATTCTCGACAACAGACAGTATTATTGACTTGAATAAACAATGCATTTAATTTACTACTTTTCTACTACTTTTGTATAATTATCAAACACGTTTTTTGTTGGAAAACAACCTTGCGGCCGATCTAATTTATATTTTTAACAGACTTTTTAATTATTAGTTTCGACAATTTGTGGATAATTGATTATAAAGTGCTTATTCATTTAGCTAATCGGAAAGATGATAATTATGTATAGTAGACAATTTACTAGATGGTAATTATAGGACATAAAATCATTGTGTAATGATTAATTCTGTGATAGGTAATAAGGTGGATAGCTTGTATCTTATGAAGATTAATAATATAATTTTCTTTGATTACTATTAAGATTTTGTAAAATAAAATTTATTGACTACATTTTTTTTTATTTATAGTATATTAACCTACCCTACATTACATACATTCTGTTTGATAGTAAGCAGTTCATGGGCGATGGTCAGCATCCCTTCTCACTTCCATACCTAAAAAAAATGCTATTATGGGCTTTCATGCCATAATAGACAGGATCAAAATTGGAAGAAAATATGCCGCCCTTATCGCAGCTTTTTCAACTTAACAGATAGTATGAATGAGGGAAAGATAATCAAAAAATAACTAATGTATAACGAATCACATTTTATTAAAATTATATTACATGTATTTTTAGTTATTCAGGAACCACTGAATTACAAACATAAAAAATCTATCATCATTCGCTACAATTGTGTATAGTTCCTAAATAACAGGAACGTAAATAAAACTTTAGTGAATCAACCACACGACATTGTGACTTACATACCTTGATGTATAAAGGCACCTTTGAAGTTCATTACTGTATTTGTCATTTCTCGAGCTCTTATGACAAGCTCTGATTTAATGTAAACATACTGTGACATGCACTCACGTTTTTGCTTGAATATTTGTGTTAACGACACAGTATTAGATGAATGTAGTTGTGAAATATGTAGGCAATAGGGAAAATGATTTACATCCTTAATGTTGCGATACTGTATACAATATCTAATGTGTAATGTAAAACTAAATCCTAACATAACGGACAATTAAGGTATTATGAGTCAGTGTATTGCCATCTCGCTCACAACTGTTTTTAATGAGCGAGAACGAGAGGCGTATACCTATGCAGCTCGTGTTGAGAGAGGTGTAGGTAATTAAATAGTATGTAAGCGAGACAGTATACCCTAATAAATACCGCAATACTATATATTAGATCTAAATCAAGCTGACATAAATAAAGGACAGCGGGAGGCGCTGTATATAAACCCTTCTCTGTGATTGGCTGTTTTAAGGTCAATATTCGAATGCACTGAAATGCACCAATCGTAGTGCCTAGCGAGTTGTTATGCTAGCGAATGTCTATGTCCGTTGTCCTGTTTGCGGAATCTATAATGCCGAGTACAGAGAGACGAAATGCAACATGCATTGTAACACGCAATGAAAGAATTCTCATAGTGTAGACGCCTTGCTAGCACGAACCACGCATACTATGCACACGAACAGAGCATTTTAACTCGTGTTCGCCGCGATCCGCAATTGGCGCAATTTGTCGGTTTTTCGTCAGTGTGCAGTGTGGGCGGTGTGTGTGTCTGTACTGTGGAACGAACCATAGTCATAGAAGTAAACATATCTATGGTAGATGCTATTCTTGATGCTCGTTTTATGTTCGCACGCATGTCGGAAACAGATGCGAGTACGTACATGCTCGGTTCGTGCGCGCCCTGTGTCCACACTATGAAATTTTCGTTTCATGTTACATTGCGTGATACATTTTGTAAGTCTGTACGTGGCATTAGGAGTAATCTATGAGTTATTGTATGTATGTATGTGTGTGTGTGTGTGAGTTAGCGATGCGCCTTGTCGTTGGCGAGGCGTCGCAGCAGGCGGTGTCCCGAGAGGAAGGTGAGCGCGCCCAGCGGCAGCAAGTACCGCAGCGTGTCGAACATCGACAGTTGCAGCCACAGTACGCCGTACAGAGACAGGGAACCTGCGTCATACCACTATGATTAGCCTATGGTAATGGTTGTATCCTGAATATACTGAAGGGTAATGTGCATTTCGACGTTCTCATTTGCCGAACGTTTTAATATTTCTCTTCTAAACTTAAAATACAATCAAGACTTTGTCGATTATATAGGGAGAAGGAAGGAAAAGGGAAAAACCAGCACCAAGGAAGTAATCGGGGTATCGATGGTTGCACTTAGGAAACACATTAGCGTGGAAAGTAATACTTGTAATACATGTAATGTAATGTACAGAAAAAGTACATACCTCCCAAAGCTAAATGGAAGATGAGTGCGCTAGGTGTGACCGGGAAGTTGCTAAAGTTGATCTTGAGTTTGGCCCACAGCAGCAGCAGCAGCAGCAGCGGCGCCGCGCATGCGCACGCGAACACGTCGGACACGAGGCGCGCGGGGCGCGGCTCGGGCGCGCGGAACTCGTGCGCGAGGTCGCGCAGCGCGCCGCGGGGGGCGCGCGCGGCGGGGGGCTCTGCTGCACCTGGGGTGCGGAGTAAGTAGTTATATTGCGTAAATTATAGTAGACACAACACACCCTTAGTGGGTGTGTTTTCACTGACGCGAAGAAGCCAGGCGGAGTTGAGAGAACAATGACCGTGAATGTGTGCATTTACCATTATAATTGAAATACGTAGTCAAATTACCATACTAGTTGAAACTTAATAACTGAAATTCTTTTTCCTATTCTACTTATCTTGATAAAATAATATTAGTTGGTTTTTGGGTAAGTAATATTTATTTATTTATATAATTATAAGGATCTCCAACAAAGGCTGTACACAATAGTAACTTGGAGTAAATAGGACACACACATATTTCAGTGTACTCCTTCAATTAGAGGAAACCACATCATACAAATATTGGTAACAACTAATAATTAATTAATTAATTAAATCTATGCACATAAAATATTATAACAGAAATTGAACATACAATAATAAATAAAAATTATAAAAAAAAAACATATAATTGGATAACTAACTACTAAGGAAACTATATAATAAGTAATTAAAAATTAAATTAAATTAAAATGGAGTTTTGAGTTCAGTTAATGGCAATTTTGAGTATGGTTTTAAATTTTGATAGTAGTGTACCCTTTCTTTCTTTCTTTCTTTCTTTCTTTTAGTGTACCCAAATCAAGTTCTTTTGTTTTATACAGGAGGTTAATATATTTTGTATGGTGCTTTGGTTGCGTCGAATGTTAAGGCGCTATTTCAACCTCGGCTGCAGGCAGCACATGCGGCGGCTGCACGAAGTTGGCTGCGGCTGCATGGCTGGTTATCTATGTAGATGTATGGATTTCTGCGAAAACCATCCCGAACGCGGCACGAATAGCCAAAGCAGCAATGGAATAGCACCTTTAAAATTGTAACTCAGACCAAAAATTGAAATTTATAATAAAAAGAGTGGCCTGAGTTTCTTGTCAGTTCTTGTCATGCCCGACCCTACGTCAGCGAACTGGCTATAGGTTAATTGGCTGATATTTTGTTATTTTTAACGTTAATAAGTGTTAATTCCATTAACCTAAATGAACAAATATCTTTGACTTTTGACTGTGATTAGCCAATCACGGTCTGCGTCTGCTCCTCTCCACTTCGCCCAGCCCCGCGTCAATGGAAACGCAACCAAAGCCTGGATGACTGACTGCTTTATATTATACAGAATTAAGGGAATTCAGTCAGTTTGGTAGGCTAATAAATAAAAATTAAAAGTTGATTTAAAAAATGTTTGGTTCTCAATATAGAGCGAATTATCTATACATATAATAAAATTGGAGTTTCTTTTTGTAATATTGAAATAACGGTTTTTTACTACATGTATATGAATATATATACGGTACATACACCAAAATAACATTTTCACAATTTTTGTCTGTCTCTATGTTTGTTCCAGCTAATCTCTGAAATGGCTGGATCGATTTTGACGGGA
This sequence comes from Parascotia fuliginaria, assembly GCA_963082885.1. NCBI lineage: Eukaryota > Metazoa > Arthropoda > Insecta > Lepidoptera > Erebidae > Parascotia > Parascotia fuliginaria. Next base: position 20,681,334 of record OY720172.1, read on the forward strand.
CTTTTATTAGCAGGTAGCTGATGTAATAAGGAGTTACTTAGGCTACGTTTATTTTAGAAAAATAAAGTAATGTTGAACGACTGTTAGGCGGAACGAAGTTCGCCGGGTCAGCTAGTATTATAATAAAAAAAGAATTAGCGAAATCGGTTCAGCTGCTCTCGAGATTTGCGCTTAGCAACACATTCAGCGATTCATTTTTATATTATAGATATATACATATTTAAATGATACATTAAAAATATTTTTTAATATTGAAAGCCATTACAGTAACTTTTAACTCAACCTATTACAATATTCATACAGTACTTTACACTTACCAACAGCATTGGCGTCCTTGCCAAAGTTAAAGTGCACTTCGCCTACAGGCCACGCAATGGGGTTGTACACGGCGCTGTCGCCGAGGTAGATCGTCAGCGAGTAGCTACCACTGTTGTAGTTCAAGTGTTTCGCGATACCACCCACATTCTATACAAAATATACATTATTAATTCACATTTTTACATATAATATACGCTTACTTTGGGTCTAGATGGCGTTGTTGAGATATTATTATACATCTTGAAAGAGTTTGTGTGTTTAAACATGCTAACCTCTAGAACTACCAGTCAAATTAATTTTTTTTTTGCGTATGATAGCCCAGTTTTCAAGAAAGGTATAATTACAAATAATTATAATAATAAACGTAAATTATAAAGGTAGGCTATGTAACATGGTGGGTACTTTTATTTTTTACGACATGATGCCAAATAGTTGAATTACTCATTCCAAATAGTGTAGAATACGTTTACAGGAAAACAGAACAAAATTTCTAATTGCTTAATACAAGGGTACATATTAATGAAATAAAGAAGTACGATACATTTTCTATTCTATTCATAACTCTTGAGAGTTGAACCACATTTGTCAGCACAGAATCACACTTAACTATGCATCTATTCTTCGAGCGGCTCACCCGCTGTTCTCTTGCTCTAGTGAATGATGATTCTGAGCGACAAAAGTTAGGAAAGCACTAGACGTGGTTTAACCCTTACACTGACTGGATGTAACACTCAAAACACTCACCAGTTCGACTTTATAAGCTTTGGTATTATCGGGCTCAGCTACAAAGATCGTCTCATGGTCGCTGGTCGAGCTGCCGACGCGCACGAACGCTTGCTGTACTAACACGGGTTTGTTCCACTTGTCGCGGACACTGAATTTTAGTGTCACTCTGTGGAAGTGAATCATGTTATAGTAATAGTAATTATTTTGATGAGGGTTGACAATATAAAGCATTACATAAGACAAAATTTGGTCTATTCCTAAGTATATAATCACCTAAGTATATCATAAGATCACCTTCAAGTAAAATCTTTTTTTATTCTTTGAAAATTTGATCCACAGAAATATAGCCTCACTGTACCATAACCACTATAATTAATTAAATAAAACTTTTCTGATTTTAGGATACTAAAATAATATTTATATTGGAGTTGTGTATAATCCAGGTGATCAAAGTGGGTAGTACCAAACATTATCACAGAACGTATTGTATGCTCAAGCTTTTCAACATGTGACAAAATATCATGCGTCTATGTATTGGAGACATGTTAAGGGTGTCAGTGTCACCTTCGTGGCAGATCCATACCATACGTCCATTCAATCTTTATAAAATGTGCTTTAAATAAATATAGCACTTATTCACATCACAAATATATATATTTTTTTGTTAAATAAACTTAAGTACTAAATTTGAAAACAAAGAGGCTTTAACTCACTTTTGCAAATGATCAGCTTGAATTTTCTCAGTCAGCTTATTAGGGTATGCCACAGTAGTTATTTTCGGGCTTGTTGTGCCATCAACATCACCAATACCAACTTCTACATTGCTCACTTGTATTTCACCCAACACAGCTACATTCACACTAGCGGTCTTAGCGCCCGCACTAAGCGCAATCTTGTACAAGCCATATTGAGCTTTAATCTTGCTTAAATTAAGAATAAAAGTTGTTGGTTCGTTTGTCTTCTGTGTTAACGGTTGTTTAGATAGCACTACAACGTCGTCAGCAAGGCGAGTGCCGGACTGAGCGATCACTTCTTCAGGTTTTAGTCCACGGACAGGACGACCGACTAAGTCAGTGATGGAGAACTCAACTGTGTCAGATTCTGATGTGATGTACTTCCTGCCTTTGATTGCGATGCTGAATGGTGAAGGCTGGCGGAAAAATAATAAAAAAATTAAAAATGCACAAAAAAATATACCTAATACTTTGAACGCCATGCCACCAGACATAATGGAAAACTATTGTTTGGGGCATAGATTACGCCCTAATAGATACTGCATAAATATTTGTTTGTTCTGATTAGAACTCACGAAAGTAAGAAACAGTGGCGAGATGCGTAAAACGTATGCTGTGCTGTGATTGGTTATTTCAATGTCAAGGATTTAAATGCACTGAAATGCACCAATCATAGTGTTTGTATTGAGTTCTTATGCCTACAAATACTACTCATGAGTTGTGTGTGCATGTCTGTTGTTCATCATACGGAATCTATTACGCGATTATCTGTGTTTGGGGGTTACAGATAGTTGACATAGAAAATATAATTATTTCTATGGTAAGCCCTTACCTCATCATCAGCCAGTGCCATCGCAGCCTCGAGTAACAGTGTGGCTCCCTTCGGTGTGTTAACGGAGCGTCGTGAAAGTAAGTATTCCCCGAACTTGTAGCGTTGTTCCTCGTTTAGGGGAGAGGGCTTCTTCTGGTTCTTGTATGTTCTGTGTACAACAATGTCATGTTTTATTCTAAATTTTAAAATACTTCTAAAACTAATGTCGACATAGCTAGTTATGTCATAAGACTTTGCTTTTACTGTACTTGCGTTTAACATAGGTATTTGAGACTTTAGTAGTTTATCTTAGTGAAGCATTCTGAAGAAAACACCAAAGATAAAGTTGAACAAATTCACTGAGTAATGGGGAGTGCGCCCATTCTCTATCGGCATAAAGTGCACTTTTAACACATGTGCATTGTGCAAAGACTTATTTCATTTAAATTTATATTAAAGAAGAAGCAGTGAAACAGGTAATTATTTCAGTAACATGACTAACCTTGTAATAGTAGAGAGCAGGTTAGAAGTTACAGGTAGGCCTCCTTCGAAATGTAGGGCTTTAGAGTCACTCTCGTCAGCTGCTAGCAACACGCCTTCTGCATGTGTCGCCGTCCACGCGCCGCAACCCATGTGCTCGCACAGTTGGAACACGTATGCATAGCTATGAATGAAAGGAAGCAATTACTACAATGTACTAACTTGCTGTAGCAGTTAACACATTCATCTCATATTGTTATACCGAATATTTTTGAGTCATAAAAGGCGCATTTACATTGGTCGTTTTCTCAGTCGTTAGCCCGTATTCGGGATTCAGTAAGGCATCACAGTCGGCATCAAGCATGCAGGGACTCTGGACATCTGCTTATGTAATTCTCAAAGCTAACTGCCAATAAAAACGAGCGAACGTCCTGCGGGCGCATGCGGGCCCATGCGGGCCCTATGGCATGCGTTACAAATATCTCTCGTACCCCGCATGCAGGCGCTAACGACCAATGTAATTGCCCCTTAAGTGTATCTTGATATACATATTCTATATTCCAATTGACCACCAGTAATGCAAATTGATTGTCCGAAGGGCATTCTTTTAGCCTGAGTGACACAGTCAAGGAGAGTACTGTTTTTCAAGCGCATTTATGTTTTTTTATTTTTATTTTTTTATTTTGTAGCCTTTCAAAGTGACTCCACCCCGCCTGATGGTAAGCAGTCAGTAGAATCCTGAAGTCGTGGCCACTATACCAAAAGTTATTGTCTAAAACTGCTGGTATGGTGGCCTCCACTATGGCGGCTGGGAACGGGGTTAGGGGAAGGGAATAAGGGAGGTGAGGAAAGAGGAAAGGGGGGGGGGAAATTGGGCCACCGGCGCTCTCACTCACCGAACGTAATGCAGTAGTACGGATACTACTACTCTTAAGTCGATCTTCTATGAGAGGGTAGTACTTCCCCGGAGGATCCGGCCCATTCATGCTGAAATCAGTGTGGATCTACTACCTGTATGTATATATGTATGTCTATTTCTTTGGCACGCTCTACAGCCTGGCTTTGGCAATGGCTTGATGGATTTTAACGTATGAGGTGTCATTAGATTCGTATTGATTGTAGGAGTGACATAGGATATATAAAATTTCAATGTACCGCCAGCGTCAGCACTTCTTTTCACTTTGTTTTTGGCAGGCTTTGGTTATTAATAATATTATTGTTTGTTGTATCTATAAAATTGTTGACAAATAGGCATATAGCCCACCTGATGGTATATGCCTACTGCAAGCTATGGACATGTAAATCAATGCAATGAATCACAAAACAATACTTATTCTGTTCTTATATTTATTTGTGGGAACTTAAAAAAGTCTAAACATGTTACATTGTTTACTGATTGCATTTTTATGATAGCAGTGGTGTAAGTAGTACCTATATTGAAAAAAAATACATTACACTTACTTAGCAGGTGAATCATCTTTCTTCAACAACTGAATTAGATTCTTCAAGCCATCCTCTTTATCATACACTGTGCCTTTGCCAAGCGCCTTCAATGTGTACACAGCATGATATATTTCAGCAATAGTGGCGTCTTTCTTATCTAGCAGCTGTGTTGCCGCATTTAAAATGTCAGGCTGTAAGAAGTTCTGACAGCCTGAAATGGCAGCGGCATTTGCCACTTGGAACACTTGCTCTATGTTTTTGACATCATATTTGATATTCTTTATGTCCTGGAAGAATAATAGACAATATATTATAATTGTATCTAGTGGTTGAATAGTGGATCTAGTGGTTGAAATAGACATTTTTGACAAATCTTTCTGTGAATTAAAATATTTTTATTTGTTAAGAGTATATTCAATGAGGGTGATTAGAAAAATTTTACCACCAGTTGGCATTCATTATTGATATTGGGCCAATCAGGGGTTAACTTTCAAAAAGAGATTGACAGCTAGACCTGACACATTAGTGCTGCCCCCTAGTGGGCACCATATTAGAAAACCCTCCCAGCAATTTTCTTTTGTCCATATGCTTGTAAATTATTCATTTTGTAAAATAAATATTAAAATTGCCGAAATGAACACTGAAAAATAATTGTTTAGATAACGCTGTCAAAATATAAGATCTTTAACCAAAGTGGCTCCAACTGGTGGAGAAAATTTTCTTAAACACCCTCATTACAAGAACTATATAAAGCCTTACTTTGGCAACAATTAATTATTTAAATACTTCATGCTAATAAAAACTTGTTGCATTATTTTAAATGGGTTTTAACTATAATGCTAGCTCTGGCAACAGACTTATCTACATCTGAACTGTAGCCTTAAAACAACATATTAAAAAGAGCAAATAAATGAGTCATTTCAAATTTGTCAATTCATTAATTAATTTTATTTATACAACTTTGATGGCAAACAAGTATACCGTCTGATGGTAAACACTACAAGATAGTTGTTTACCATGTTACATTACAATAAAGGAGTAAGCTTACAATAGTAACTTGTATTTTCGTAACTCAGAATCTTTAATGACTTACCTCACAAACATTAGGAATGTTAGCATTTAGCTGTGCCAGACCCTTGACAGAATAGTACAAAGATGTAATGTCTTTGCTCTTAACATTCTCCTGAAGGATTGTCTGCAGTCTTTTCAGATCTATGGTGCCTTGCAGTGTGTTTGCATAGCTTAACGATAATATACATAGTAATAGCAGAAGTGACGCTGAAAATGGAATGAAACATACAATTTGATTGAAATTATGTAAGTATTTGGTTGATGTAAGTGTTGTTTTACGAGATTGTGCTACATCATATTTCAAATAACCTGTAAATCTTAATTTTACATGGCCGGCATCACCCTCTCAAGCAATGACGTGTCCTTACACATTACACTTCATTATACCATTAATGAGCTACCATAACGCTCCTAACAACTCAGATTTAAGTCGTAAGTGTTATCTCTAACACTTACAACGTAACGCTAATTCAAAATGTTATTGTTCTAACAACTAAAATAAGATTATTAGATGCCACGCTAATCTTAGGTCTCAATGTATGAAAATGGAAACACATACCACGCAAGTACATCTTAGTGGCTTAATTTAGGGCAGTCCACTTTAGCTTTATACTAATTCACTTATTTTCAAGGAATATTTAGGTAATTTTGCAAATAAATACTTTGGTTGCCGGTTCCACTTGACAAACACACTTGACATAAAATCATCGACGTAGCATGGTAATTGGTGTTGCCAGTTAATACTCGACTATCAATCTCTATTTGATAGTAAAAAACTGAAGCTCTACTTATATCAATTACACAAACTAAGTAGAGAACAAGTTATCAAAATTATTAAAAGAAACCGACAACTGACTAGTGAGCGAAGGTTTCCTTCATGTTTTCACACCTCTGATTTGATGACAGCCTCACTCCTCTAGCACTTCTCAGCTCTTCTTGTAAGCATCTATTATAAAATATGACTTTTTTAAAGGCACTTTAGTACAAGAAGGCAAAATTTTTGACTACGCAACCTTTCCGTAGGCAAAGGGCGGCTGAAGAGCGTGAAAGCCTTTATGTATATCGGTCACCACATACGTCATTAATGTTCTTCTTCTTCTTCTCCTTTTTTTTTGGCAACAGAGCCGACGATTGTGTCAGCTATTTCTGCCAGCGTCAAGTTTAGAATTATAATCTTGTTGATGATATTAATGGTATAATACAATGATGAACAATAGAAAAATGTGGATGCAATTAAATGACAACCATCTTCCATGAAAACAAAAGATGGACCTAGTTTGTTTCTATCCTAACCTAATTCAACCATATATTTTGTCATTAGTACAGTCCACTAGAATTTTCCAAGACCCTAACATTTTAGTCGATCATCACGCAGATTGTGCCGAGCTCTACTAATGTCAAAGACAATAATAGAGAAAAGACTAGTTAGCGATGGGACGGGTCAAAAGTTTTTCTACCCGGGTCACTCGGGTTGCATCTCAGGTTGGCCCAAGTTGAGTATACCTTGCACGTCCGTAAACAAACATCACACGCAGGTCCGGGCTCGCCTCAGAACAAGGACTAAAGCATAGAAGTATTACTATGATATTAGAGCGTACACACTTAGAGACAAATAGAAGTTTAATAGTGCTGCTAAACCTTCTGACAGTTTATCGATATCGATAGATGAAATTTGTATATGGGCTATGGTAAATTATCAGACTTGCTAGTATCAAATGAGGTCTGGTTGCATAAAAGTTCTCGTAAACGAACTACAAGAAACAAAGGGCCGTTTCACACCTCACCGGAATGGCAGAGGCCGGCAGCGGCACCAAGAGCACTTTCAATGTGAAATAATTTTGAAGTTCATGTTTCATGCTGTAAGTTCAAACACAATGTAAATTGATAATGAATAAATTATTGCATCTCTAACGAGAATATCGACTTGGGTTATCGCCGATAACCCAAGTCGATATTCTCGTTAGGGATGCAATATCGGGTTGGATGAACAGCCCGGGCTGGCTGATCCGGGTTTTTACCTCGAATCGCCATCAGTTTGACTAATTGACTGACTACACGGAAGATTAGGCAGTATGTTCGAAAGACTATAGCCTGCCCTTTGGGCAAATAAAAAAAAAAAAAAAAAAAACTAATTGACTGACTTTGACATTTGACAGATAGGTACTTCCATTTTCCACTTCGAAGTTTTCTTTCGACTAGTAATCTAAAATTAATAACAAAATGGCAAGTTTAGCCGCCAAGGTACCGGGTCTCATTAACAGTGAGTGTATATACTTTACTTCTTTAAACTACAATAATTTACTTGCGATGGTTTGATAAATTTACATGACATATTATGTAATTGAGATATCAAATTGAAGGTTAAGTGTTCACTTCATCTTGTTTTTTTTTATTACAAAAATGTCTTTTACTACTTTTAAGTCAATATGGACCTATAGCTATCGTTTATGCATAGTTCCTTACGACGTATGAGCATACGACTAATTTGCGTAAAATTTTCTTTCAGCGGCTATCGCACAGGGTCGCCCCAAGTTTAACATCTTCATGAAATATGCGCGAGTGGAGTTGGCGCCGCCCAAACTGAGCGAAATCCCTCAGATCAAAGCTGGAATCGGCAAGTTGCTATCCAGTGCAAAGAGCGGCGCGTGGAAGGACCAAACTGTGAAGCAAGCCACTCTGAATGTACTCATTGGTGCCGAGGTTCTATTCTGGTTCTACATAGGCGAGTGTATCGGCAAACGCCACATTGTCGGTTATAATGTTTAAGATTTTGTTGTAAGCACCAACTCTGTAGATATTATGTTCAGCAAAATAAATTAATAAATCCAATCCACATGAGACTATTATTTTGACATTATAAATACAGTCTTTCAGTCAAGTCTCTAGGCTGTAATTGTTTATTTAGTTCTTTCAGTCTCTGCGAGTCAACCTTTTTTTTGTTAACTCTTTTAGTATGACATAATTGAAGTAATTAAGCAAATGGGGCATGCAAAATAAAATAGAATTTTAATAAAACCAATTAATTTATCAACTACATTATATTCTTATATAAAAATAAATACATTACAAAGGTGCACATTGTTCCATGAACCTGTAAGGATTGCATGCACTAGTAAACTTGAGTTCTTCCTCAATCTCAGTGGAGCCTCGTAGCCATAATCTGTCTCTGTAATAGCTGACACAGGATAGAAACTCCTTGTCTGAGTATTTGCCTACTTGAATTGGCACAAAAGGATCTAGGTGTTCAAAGCCCTGCAAAAAACATGTTAAGTTTTATTTAAAATTAGAATAGTATCTGAAAAAGAGGATTAAAGCTAAACAAGCTTATTGCAGCGCAGTTTCACCCGCGTCTTTGCTTACTGCTCTGCGCCAGTAGCTTGATGTTACATAGCCTATAACCTTCCTCATGAACTGGGCTATCATATGCAAAATATTTTTTCAAAACCATCTGGTATTTCCAGAGATTAGTGCATTCAAACAAACTCTTCCGCTTTATATAATAGTATAGTTAGGAGCCATAAGGATTAATGGATCTGTACAGTCAAATATGTATTGTTTAAAAGTCATGAAGTATGTCAAATATTTAGTTTCTGATGTATCCTGGTTCACACAATCATGGTCATCCAAGATTGAGTTGCCATAAATTTATGGAAGGTACTTGTTAATTATACCTTTTTGTATAGCAGATATCTGGGTAAATAACTTTCTTGCTGGTCATCAGGAACAGCCAGTTGATCTGCTGTAACCACTATGACACCATTTGTCTGTAAGAATACATAGAATGTTATAAAGATATAGTATCACATTCATATTAATCAAATGTTTTCTCCGATACGTGAGTGCTATGACATGTCCTTCTTCAAACGAGGTTTAAAGAGAGCATAAATATCACAGTAGGCAGTGGCTTTGCAGAGCTCTTGGCATTGTAGAAGTCTATGAGCAACAGTTACGACTTACTATCAGGTACGCTGTTGGCTCATCTGCCACAGTAGACAATAAAAAGAAAAAAAAAATGATTTGGAGATATCATGTCCTTCCTCAGGGACTATGCCTTGTGTCATGCATGGTCATGAGGACTACAAAGTTGACCATATTTTATTTTTGACTTCATTTTATATTATAAACTTTTATGTTAAAGTTTTTTGCATACCCAATCATTTCTTGTGATTTTCATAAAGCTAGTGGTGAGTGTAACTTCTTCGGGCTTCACTTGTCTCTTAGTGGGTGTATTTAGCCGCGTCAATGGGTAAAAGAAACTGTTGAACCCATCTATTGCCACAAATGTTTTACACCTATAACAAATGTAACATTATTATTACATGATCAAGTTATTATATTTTTATTGGCTGGTTTCTATGTAAATCAGGCGCGCAACTGTAAATCTATGAAAGATTTATTATAATGGAAACAGGAAATTCAGACTGAAATTAAATATTTATAGATCACAGATAAATTTTCGCGCGTTTCTTATCTGTGATCTTAAATGTGTGCAGTTAAATACTACAGCCGCTTTGCATAGCAGTCGCACATACTTCCACTAGGCTAACGTTGCGTTTTACAATGCATTGGAACTGGTCATATTATATAATTCACGTAAAGTACCTATGACGTGCTAGGTCGTTGAGTTAATAATAATCTGAGTTAAGAATATCTAGACCCAAAGTAAGCATATTATTATAGCTTGCAGTATAGGTTCTAGAATGCGGATATACATACTTATATCCTTTTCTTTTTGTAAATATTTACATATTATTATTATGCATAGAAACAGTTAGACCAATGCAAACAGTCATGTTCATGCATACAAATATTTGTATTGGGCCGGAATAGAACCTGCGACCTTTACGTGGCATCCGTACACAGTACCATTGAACCACAAAGTCATTTGAAGTAAATAGTCCGTTTGAAGTATGTGAGTCACATGGACCAGTACAGATAAATGACGCCACTATAGCAACAATTTCTGGTAATACTAGAGTTACTTACTGCTTGTTATTAGATAATAGCTTAATCTCATCGAACAGAGCGTCAACGACGTCACAGGAGTACTTAACGCGATTGATGCCCAACTCTATCAGTTCCGACAATGGTGCGCCTACTTCTGTCTTCTCGCGTTTACTCCACACATATTCGTTGGATATTTTCAACTGCAGAACATACACATTTTGAAATAGACATGGGTTTGAATAAAGCTTGGTTTCGAATTTGCCACATTTTCTAATATGGAATATACCACTATTGACTAGATAAGGACCTAAACGCAATCCTAATGTCAATGGTACAAGTTTAAAATTAATAAAATAGCAAGTAGGTACACCGCCTCAGGCCTACGACTTTACCCCTCAAACCTATTCCTCTCTCTTCACCTTCTCCCTTTTAAAGCCGCCATAATTGAGGCCACCTTGCCAGGAATTTGACATGATGGCTTCTGCAACTTCTCGACTCCACTAAGTGCTTACCATGTGAGAGTAGATCCGTTTTGGTAACCTGATGTAAAAAAAAAATAATAACCTAGTCGCTGGCCACAACAAAACGTTTTCAGTGAAGTAAAATTCTCTTGTGCCAAAAATAATCTGATTTTTATTTTAGATTTATTAGGCTTGCTGTGGAGTTTTTATAAATAAGTTTTGAAAGTCTTACATTTTCATTCTTGAGTAGTGTTTGATTTTGGCTTTTGAAGAGTATAAGCCAAGCAGCCGCATCAAGGGGCAAATCGACGAAACCCTCGTGTGTCGACGAGTTGGCCATCTCTTTGTGGCGCGGTAGTCTTCTCAACCATTCCGACACTGATTAAAAGAATTAATTACAAACATTCAATAACTGCACTTACTAAACAAATAAAGTAACTAAGTACTAGATTATTATATATATCTATCTATAGATATTATAGCACAGCAGGTCAAAGATATTTTTACATAAAGAGAAGAGACTTGCCCTGCAGAAAAGTATCTGAGAGAGAAAATAATCATTCTTGAAATTTTTAAGGACTGAATCATTATATTCATTATTGACAAATATAATTTATATAGCCCAAAACCTGAAGTATCTAAATTATATTAGCCCTTGCCACTGTTTTGAGCATTTATGAAGTGAGTACAATCACAACACAACTGTATGCTGGATGCAGTTGGGATTGCTTTATGTTTTTACTTTCTATGATTAAAATAGAATCTATATTTTAAAAAACTGTACAGCTTATGATTAAGAACTTACCCCAAGGAACATGTACAATGAGGAAACCATCTTCATAAGCATAGTGCAGGAGGTGAGCAAGTGTTAGTGACTTGCCTGTGCCTTTCTCACCATCTTTTATTATACTTGTTAAGGAAATGTAAGATTTATATGAACTTTAACTAATATTTTATCCTGCTCGGACAATAAATTAATTCTATTTGTAATAATTTGACTGTAATTTGAAAGTACTGTGAAGACTAAACAGCTCTTGTGTATTCAGATTAAGCAATTCATAAGCAGTGTGGAACTACTACCTCTAAATGAAACAGTAATCAATTCTTATTAACTTGAGTGCTGCCAGACTGACAGATAAATTTTAATATACTTTGAAAATTTTCAGACTTAATTTATACCCAAAATTTTATATTTTAAAAGGATACAGAGTACATATCTTATAGCTGGTTGATTCAAGTCACTAGATTTTATACAGTTCATGAGATCCAGGGCTGGTTGGCGCACCATTATGGCTGTTTCTGTGAATGTCTTAGTCTGTTTCATAAAACTTTTTGGAAAACCACCGTGACCGAAGAGTTGCTTGCACACGTTAGAGTTTATTGTGTAGAATAGTCCAACTTGTTGATTATTATGTTGTGCCTGCAAAGCATGAATTGGTAAGGTACTTACTATTATATTAAACACTTAATGATAAATTAGATTATATGCAGGCAGTTTAATTTGAAATGAAATATTACAGACTACATGAATGTATACTAATTTAAAATAAATATTATATAATATTGGAGAATTGAAATTAATAAGATATTGATATTAAACTTACGGGCGAGTTCTCTTTAGTTCTAAAAGTAACAGCCTGGGAATATCGCCGGCAAATATGCCTGCAGCTTCGTGATAGCATTTTCAATAATAAAATCTACAATTTAGTTAATACTGTTGTAGTTTTGTTTTTTTTTATCAAGTAAGTTTTTATTTATAAATTTTGCCACAACATAACCTCAACCTCCTCACCTCCACAGACTATAAGTATAGTAGCGATGTGTAACTCATGAGTGAATTAAAAAAAAGATGTACATCTTTCAAAAAGATTTATTAATTCACTAAATCACTCTTGTTTAAAATACATCTTTAAATCTTTTGATTTAGTTTTACTTTTACTATTTCAAGTGTGAAGGATGTAGATTGAGACGACTGTATCAGAGTTATATTGAACAAAAATAGAGAGAATGATTAGAACAGTTGCACAAGCATGTACTGATTCCTTTAGCCGCGCATAGAAAATTGTTTCTTATGCCTTTATTACTAAGTGCATAATCAAATGAAATAAAATACGTTATTATTTTATTAAATTGTTACTTTTTAAATGAGTGGAACATAATTTTAAGCTACTAATATTGCTTGCATTACGTTGGTTATTTTGGTGTGCATTTTTTAAAAAGTGTATATTTTACCGAATAGTGGAATAAGTGGACATTAATATTAGTTATCTAGTTATTTCAATTTTCAGACTTATTTTTAAATACAGGCAGTAGAAAAAAAGAAAATTATCTCAATAGCAACGCAATCCAAACTAATAAAAGAAATGAAGCAAACTAGATATTATGCTGTATCTACCTAACCTATTTAGACGATACGATATCATACCAACCGTATCAGTAAAATAATTATTAGATTTTCGTTCAAATACATCATGAGACCAATTGTAATTCAAAGATGTAAAAGAGTTAAAGATTTAAAAGAGTTATTTAAATCTTCAGAGGTAAAGGATGTATAAATCACAAATCTGTTAGATGATTTAGTTTGCGCATGGCTAAAGTATAGATAAAACAAGTTTTCAATAGTTCTCATCTCACTCATCTCAAAGTAAAATAAATGTCAAAAAATAGTGACGTTCAGAAACGTATTTTAAACAATATTATATTTTATTTAAATAAATATTTTTGTCATTTATCTAAGTACATACGTCGTTCGTCATAATACATTTAATTTAAATTAGATTAGAAATTTAAATATAATAAGTTTCTTCTATGGTTCTATTTAAAAAAAGTAGATAAACGTGATTATTGTTGTACGTTGCTGAACCACACCTAATTTTCGACACCTTGGTTGTTATGCGAGCTACCCTCAATCCATCAATTCTCATCCATCGGTTGCCCGGCACTCGAGTTGGTACTGTTAATTAAAATGTTTAATTAATAGTAGCTCTTGCGATCTTTATAATTAATGATTATTGTAAAGACCTCGACAGTCTTAATATGTAGCAAAAGGTTTTTAACAGGGTCGGGAACGCGCTAATGATATTTTTAGTTCAGGGTGTTGCAAGCGGCCATAGGCTACGGTAACTGCATACCATCAGGCGGACTATGCTTTTTTCTCAACTTAGTCGTATAAAAAAATAGTTGCCTGGTTCTAGTTGATAAAATTAGTCATGCATAATAAAACAAATGCAATATTTTTAAGATGATTTATTTGCCATTCTCTTCTTTTTAAATAAACTAATGGGTTTTGTTTCGGTTGGTAACTTCTTATCTACTTGCTGTATGTTTTCAACAACATCTTTTATGACTATTGTTTGATGTGGAATATAATCTTCACAATTTGACTTATCCACTGAACTATCTTCAATAGAATTTGACGATTTATTTGGCTCATTATTTAAATTTGTGCCTATTGTTGTGAATTGTAAGTTATTACCTTCTTGTCCTACTGTATTTGTTGCAATCTCCAGTTCATTTGTACCAGCATATTTAGATTTTTTTAGAATAGATGTAGTTCCGATAAATAGATTGGAATGTATTTTATAAAGGTCACTAGGTTTCTGTATACCTTTTTCTGGGTCATAAGGTTCATTACTAGGTTCTGTTTCAGTATGTTTAAAAGTTAGATGTAGAGTTTCACTATCATCTTGGTCTATAAATGATACATGCTTTTGAGGACTACTTGTGTTTAATTTGTTTATTTCTACTTCTGGATGTTCAACACCTTCAACTTCTTCAATATTTTCGAATTCAATAATATCATCCAATCTGAAAATAATATGCATAAATTAATTAGAGATAATAAATAGCTTTACAATATTAATAATTATCAACATGTATTTTTGTCTACAAAGTTCTAATTACTGGCTAAAACAAGAATGAGTGAACAAAATATGGAAGTGGCCTTACCCTGCAGTGGAATAATAATAGGCTACTGTGATGAAATATGGCAAACAAAACTACTGCCTCTATATATTTAATTATTCCAATAATATTTAGAGATTCAGATTGAAATAGTTTTTAATCACTTATTTTGTTTGAAGAAAAAATAAATTGTTCTTATTGTTACCTGTCCATTTCATCTTCAAGTTCATCTAGTTGATCCATCTCATCAAGTCTCGCTAATAAATCCTCCTCAGTTTTACTTTGACTTCTTTCTCTATTCTTTATTTCTTGTAATTTCTCATCCAACTCATTTTGTTTATCTATAACTTGCTGCAGTAAATTCATAGTTGAACTTTGTTTAGGTTCAAATGTAACTTTTTTATTTTTTATTTCTTTTTCTGCTTTATTTATATTTTTTACTTCATAGTCGTTTTCTGATTTTTGTAGTGCTGTTGTATATTGTATATCTTCTTTTTTAATAATATTAGATTCTTTTTTATTTTTTACTTCTTCCTTAAAGCTAATTGTGTTGTCTTCATTGCTGTATTCATCCATTAATTCTTCTTGAAGTTCTAACTCTTCTAGTCTGTCCCATAACTCTTCATCAGTCTTATCATCTGTTCTATCATTTTCTATTTCCTTCTTTTCCTTTGCTTTGTTCTGCATATATTCTCTAACATTAGCTCTATGTTTCTCCCTCCAAGCTCTGTCTTCTTCTTCAGTTTGGTGTTCAATAATTTCTTGACCTTGATCATCATAAACATTTTGTTTTCTAAATGACATTTGGCTTTGTAAATATTCTCTTTCTTTATGGTAGGCATCTACTTTTTCTTGTACCACTAAAACGAATAAGATTCATTAGAAAACAAAGCCATTTACACTTTGTTCATAATAAGCAAAAAGTAAAAAAACCCAGCTAAGTGTGAGTCGGAATCACCCACAACACAAAGGGTTCTATATCATCTATACATATAATAAAATTGAAGTGTCTGTTTGTAATATTGAAATGACCATTTATTACTACATGTATATGAATATATATACGGTACATACACCAAAATAACATTTTTTACAATATTTGTCTGTCTGTCTGTTTGTTCCAGCTAATCTCTGAAATGGCTGGACCGATTTTGACGGGACTTTTATTGGCAGGTAGCTGATGTAATAAGGAATAACTTAGGCTATGCTTATTTTAGGAAAATCTTTTATTTTTGAAAAATAAAGGAATGTTGATCGACTGTTAGGCAGAACGAAGTTCACCGGGTCAGCTAGTTATCTATATAAAATATTTATTTTATTCAGTTTTTTTAGTATTTATTGTTATAGCGGCAACAGAAATACAACATCTGTGAAAATTTCAACTGTCTGACTATCATTATTGTTCATGAGATATAGCCTGGTGACAAACGGACATTGGAGTCTTAGTAATAGGATCCAGTTTAACCTTTGGGTACGGCACCCTAAAAATATTAAGAGTGAAAGGAAGTAAAGCTTCAATTGTTACATTTTTTTAAAGGCTTGCAAGTCTAATTGTGTGGAGCATCCACACAATTAGACTTGGGAACTTTACTTTCAGTCAGATGACCATGTGACTTGAACTTTACAGTTCAAGGTCACATGGTCATCTGACCCTCAAAACAAATGTTGGTGGAATACTAACACACCATTCAGTGTATATCAGCATATCAATGTATTGTATTGGGAATAAATGCAGTAGTGAGACAAACAAATTACAGGCTACACAACCTACTGAGACAGGACAGCAAGAAGTTTTAAATTAAGTACCTTTTATTCTATGTTGTCTAATAATATCAGCTTGCTTTAACGAACATTTAACAAAGTAATCAGCACCTAAGGCCACTGTTACTTCATTTGTGTGCTTCAGTTCACCTCTGAACAATATTCTGCTTCCGATTGGCACAAGAACTGGAACTTTCAGCTTCTCACTGTTGGATTTAAAGTCAAGCGACTTGAGATTTTGTAAATATCCATCCCAGAAACGAAGGTTTCTTTCATTTTCGCTGACACTCTAAAAAAACCAGATAAGTAGGTATTTAAAATGTAATAATAATCATAATAATATTTCAACAACTATACACAACGCCATCTAGACCCAAAGTAAGCATATTATATGCTTGTGTTATGGGTTCTAGAAATGCGGATATACATACTTAAATACTTTTTTTTTTGTAAATACATACATATTATACATAGACACCCAGACCAATGCATATAGACATGTTCATGCACACAAATATTTGCACTGAGCGGGAATCGAACCCGCGACCTCTGCGTGGCAGTCTATACACAGTACCACCGAACCACAATCAAGAAGTAGAATCTATAGAAGTTGTAAAGTATTAAGAAAAGAGAATAGGACAAAAATTACCTTGTAATACCAATCACTGAGAATATCCATTTTAAAAATCTTATATTATAGAGAAAATTAGCAATACACAAAAAAAATTGTTTTCGGCTGGCGATAAAATTAGGTAAGTCTTTGACACTTTTTGATGTGTACTGTTTTAATTTCTGCAGCATGAGTGGATGATTTTATACACAGAGTAAAGTAATATCGTAAGATTATGCCTTTATTAAGCTCTGCTTTAAATTATTTTGAGCCACACACAAACAGAGAGGTTAGAAAAAGCAATGACAAATACAACAACATCTGAACTGACATTTGATGACAGAAATATTTTGATTTGAAATCGAAACTGACCCTATCAAAATGTGGTAGAGACAAATTCAATTAATACAGATCGTATGTCAAAAAATATTGTAAATTTAAAACACTACATGTAAAGTTTTGTGTTTTATGACATTTTACTTTATGAAAATTTAAATAATAATTAAATAATTATAAAAATGGACTCGATGTGGCAGGTACCGTTCAAAAACCATAGAAAAATGTGTTGTCAGTTATCTGTCAAAATCATACGGTCGACTTTATTGATCGACTTGTACACATACATATTTGTAGTGGGTAAAGGACGTCCGAGTTTTTCTTTTAAAGAGCGAAAAACGTTAAATTGCCAGAGCTTATGTGGTACTAAACCTAATTGTGCACGCACTCACATTGTAAAAATGGAGGAAAATAAATCCATATTACATGAACTATACGTCTATTCCGAGTGGAAACCAGAACCTGAATACATAGTGAGTGTGAATGTGAACATATTTTTATTTTTTTATCGTAGCCTTTTTTACATTAATACGATATAATACATTTAACAGCTGCAACATTCTATACTTTAACATTAGCCAATTCGCAATCTAACATTATCATTGTTTTTTAGCAAAAACCAGATAGTATTCTGCCAGAAAATATATCTGCAATTTGGCGTTGGCTGAACTTCCTAGGGCCTAAAAAGAGTCTAATTGATGGAGTCTCAGCGTAAGTATCAAGCAAGCTCTTGATGTACCTACATATATTTTTAATAACAACATTAATACATATTTGTGTTTTTATTTGTTTAGGCATCTTGAGAAGCAACAGAAATGGCATATAGCATTAGGTGATGAAGGCAAAGTTATTGCAGTTTTGACTGATAATATTTTAGAGATTAGAACCAAAAGGTCAGAGTATGCTACTATTGCAGCTAGAACAACAGGTAAGTTTGATATTTCTTGATGCACGGCCTGTTGATTACCACTGTTGATCATAAACTTCTTGCAGAGAAACCAAAGAAAGGTGTTTGTTTGCCTCAGCTGAAGTTGAGGCTGAGGTGTTTGTCCAAAAATTACTCTTGAAAAATAGAAATAATAAATAATAATAATTATTATACTCAACTAGAAAACAGGCTCTGTATGTATTATTCCGTCTCAGCAATAATGTAGCTAAGAAACTACCTCAGAGATAGCTAAGTTACTTCAGTACTAAAATACGCTTCTACATAGTCCCCAACCTGCCAGTCAAGTTTGTGACTGTGGCAAACCACTCCACTCCATGCATTATCCATCCAACATTGAATTGATATACTCAATTATTTAACATATTAAATATAATCATTTTACATTTTAAATATTTCAGTAAGCCGTGATCCATATGCGCAGTGGCGTAAACTGGTCTGGAGTCCCGATTGTTCATTTGTAGTGTTGGCATATGGCAATGGAGTTGTCAGCTTCTTTGATCTCACTGCTTCTAATTTATTCAACATTCCTATTGTGAGTATCATGTATTTATTCTTATGCAATTATCAGCAATGTGTTCGAAATAATTTTGTTTTGGATATTTTGTTTGTCTCTAAAATATTAATGGTATGAACTTACTAATAATAAATTAAAACGCTGAGTAATTTAGAGGTAATGATTTTTCACTCTCATGATTTTCTATTCCATATAGTGGTAAAAGCATTCTTGTAAATATAGGCTTACTTGTAATATAGTTTGTGTGATTATTATTTCCATTTGTCTTATCTTACCGATTTTTTATGAATTATTATAAATATTCCAGGATTGCTCAAGACCTGGAGGCATGGAGTGTACAGATAACACTCATGCGGTTGCCAACATCATATTTATGCCTCTACGAGTCAAGGATACTAAATGGTACGCCTATATGTTTTAATGGTTATTTTGTTATAATTTGCAATTATTTGTAAATAAAAAATCTCGAAATCGACTTGATCTCGAAACTAATGAAGATGAAATTTCGTACATATGTAGTCGTTTAATTATGTTATTATATTTATTGTATGTTTAATAGGAACTGGGAAGTCCTAGTAGTGACATACAGCGGCAAGTTACGCGGTTTCTTGGTATCACAGACAGACGGCTACAAGTTACATCATACATTCAAGTTTGCAGGAGGGGTGGCGGCCGTCGTGTATTGTGAGGCGCACGCGACATTATATGTTGCTAGCGTACCTAGAGGACATTCTAAGGTACGGTATTTTCTTCTGTAGTCTTTACTGAACTATTATGTCTTCCATTCTTTTCAAGGTATTCTGTTTTTGTAAGTATTGCTTTTCGCCGGCAGTGTTTTGTAACGGTAGATACGTCCCTGGTCGATCCCGCCTATTTAGATTGTATTCCGTCAGCTGCAAGGTTGCAAAGTATGTATTACTAGCTGCGCCCTGCGGCTTTGTCTGCCCGGAAAATGATTTGTGTATAATCAATGTAACTCGGTAACCAGATCGGTTTTCGGGGTAAAAAGTATCCTATGTCCGTCTCCGGCACTGAATACATACCAATTTTCATCGAAATCGGTTCAGCCGTTTAGGCGCTGAGTGGTAACAAACACACACACTCACACATACACATACAAACTTTCGTATTTATAATATTAGTAGTATAAGCAATTGGGCCTAAAGCACCGACGGCGACGCGACGCGACGTTAGAAAAGACTTTCTTTGGGTCTCCCTAACATCATCTATCAGTTTCTGTGACATCAAATTCTGATTACAAAAGGTTTATCGATTTTCTTCTCATTATAGGATCCAACATCACCTCTAACCGCGGGTATAACAGCGTGGCGTATATTAAACGATGAGCCGTTCTACAAACTGTCCGTGGTATCTGACGAACTTGAGACGCAGCTCGCTAATGAAAGATTCAATTTTTACTTGCCGTTCGGGTCTTCTAAGAATATGGTGAGTTAGTGTGACATAGAAAGATAGGTGAATTAAAGTTTTGTAGCAAACAATTGACAGCTTCTGTAGTTCGATGAGACTACACTACTACAGAGGGTAGAAGAGGGCGGCTCACGTCCGGCCAAGATGGCGAAAATTAGGGGAAGCCTGTCTGCTGGATATGTTTCGACTGATATAATAATGATGTACCAACGGTATATCCACATGGACCATAAATGTGAAATATAAATAAGTGTCCAGGACCGACTTGTGTGTATGAAAAGATTAATGAATGTTGAGGAGATAAAGGAAGTATGTTTGGATCGTAGCAAATAGCGTTCTATACTCTCTGCTAACCCATTAACGGAAGACAGGCGTGAAGTTATGTATGTATGTGTTAAAGTATCTATGGTTATATTGTTATTATTTTTTGTTTCTAAGCCTTTGCAATGCAGCTTGTTTCGTAGTCTAGGAATGAGGTATGAGGTACAACGAAACTAAAATTGAATAAGATTCATTATGACAGTGACAACTGTCACTGTACTGAGGTAACTTGCAAGCAAAAATAGACATTATTGTTTTGTGATATGCAAACGACATTTACTTTAAAGGTGGTGATACAATTATATGGTCGACTATACTTAAGAAGAGATCTACTACTAAAATAAGTACTGAGTTTTTGATCGTATTACAAAATTTCAGGCTTTCATAGTACAAATGGAGCTATCACCCGACGGAACTAAGCTCGTGTGCCTACACTGCAACGGCGACGTGTCAGTGTGGCGTCTACCTTTGCTTAAGTTGTTGTACTGCTGGCCCCTAGTGTTACAGCCTGAACACGACTTGAAGAACCCCCTTGTGACTGAAGAGAAGCCAGGGAAAAAGGAATTAGGAGTATTTTATCCATCGGATGTTAATTGGTGGACCAATGAGGTAAGTGTTTTTAAAGACTTGTGTGTCATTTGTTTAATCTATTGTGCAAGTGTTCTATTCTAAGCACTTTTGAAATTAAATAAATCGCTAACTTCGTATTAAGCAGCGGCTTTATTAAGCAAAGGCATTGTAGAAGACCATGTGCAATCATTAAAATACCCGTATGTACCTACGTACCTACATAGACGTATACATACTACTTTCAAGTGGTCCAAGTTACGCCATCTGGACGTAAAAGAGAAAATAATATACTTATTTGTTTTGTACGGTAGTAGATCCACGCTGATTTCAGCATGAATGGGCCGGATCGTCCGGTGAAGTACTACCCTCTCATAGAAGATCGACTTAAGAGTAGTAGTATCCGTACTACTGCGTTTCGTTCGGTGAGTGAGAGCGCCGGAAGCCCGATTTCCCCCCTTTCCTCTTTCCTCACCTCCCTCATTCCCTTCCCCTAACCCCATTCCCAGCTGTCATAGTGGAGGCCACCATACCAGCAGTTTAAGACGATGGCTTTTGGTATAGTGGCCACTACTTCTGGATTCCACTGACTGCTTACCATCAGGCGGGGTGGAGTCACTTTGGTAGGCTACAATATATAAAAAAAAAAAATAACTTATTGTGACTACTCTCTTGAATTGTATAAACATTTAAATTTGATAAAAAAAATAAATGTTTTGCAGGAGATTATACTGTCCCGGTTCAGCGGCGCGGTGTCAGTGTGTGACATTGAAAGTATGGCCAATGTTCTCGGAAAGAAACCGGAATTCTTTCAAGGATCACCACAGGTTTGTACCTAGTACAGTTAACCCCAAAAGTCACTGACCACATCCATATTTCCATAATCTATAAACTATAACATTTTAGAGACGTTCGCGCATAGAGTTCATGTCAGCGCATGTGTTTTGCCCCCTATAATCTTCCCATACGGTCATTGCGGACTGAACTCATGCAACGACAGGCCAACGTCAAAAATTCTAGGGTCACTTATTATCTATTTTCCCCAAAACCTTTTTTGTTGAGCTACTTTTGACAATCTGTTGTTCAGTTATTTCTTACAATGTGGTGTTTAGCTATTTTTGAACTTCTACAATGTGCATCTACTTCTGGCGCTGGTCGTGGTAAGCGTATTATGCATGGTACGTTGTTCATGGTTTATTGAAATATGGATGTCGTCAGCAACTTTTGAGGCTGATTGTACCTACTCTACTAAAGAAGTTATTTATTTATAGCATTAGGTGTTAAACAAGGATACGTCCCAGTTGATGGTAAGTGGTGACCGTAACCTATTCACATGGCTGCTGTGTTCTCTAAGACTCAGCGCAGACAGGCAGGAGCCGAGCAGAGAGGATTTTATTAAGGCAATCTAAAATCAACTTTAATGTTATTGGAATAAAGTGACTAAATGCTTGAAACTAACAATAAATGCTCACGCGTCCTGAAAAATACGCGAAAATATATATTATGCACTTTACTTCAATAATTTTTAAGTTGACTTTCGTGTGCTATAATAAAATCCTCTCCGCTGCGCTCCTCTCTGTCTGCGCTGAGCCTAAGCATTGTAGAAATAATGCTTAGAAAACACAACTAAGCCGTTGCTGACTGAGACGGTAGAGATAAAATAATTTTTAGAAAAAAATGAAAACCGACTTCAAACAACACCTACATGTTCAATCCTTAACTAAAAAGTAGAAAATAATATTTTAATTACTTCATAGCAAAGAACATTAAAGGGGAATCAACGCAATCCTTGATACCTATAATACTTTACTATTTATAGTTTTTAATCAGTTATTTTGGAGTCGGTGCCAGCCAAGAAGGATCTTTAATTCTGTCTTTGCAACCAACTTTTGTAGTGCACGGGGCGGTAATTGCACGCGTGGGGGATATGCCTGAGTGCACTACCCGAACGCGGTCATACTCGTGAACGCAGACGTCATTGATAGTTGTGTTCAGATATACATAAAAAATTTGACGCGCACTTATCAGATTCCGTTCGATTTCTTGTATTAAATCTATATTTTTCATTCATGTATTAATAGATTAATCAAGAAGGTTTTTTTTGCTAGTAGGTAGGTTATTTTTATGAAGGTCATTATGAACCTTCTTGGCTGGCACCGACTCCAAAATAACTGATTAAAAACTATAAATAGTAAAGTATTATAGGTATCAAGGATTGCGTTGATTCCCCTTTAATGTTCTTTGCTATGAAGTAATTAAAATATTATTTTCTACTTTTTAGTTAAGGATTGAACATGTAGGTGTTGTTTGAAGTCGGTTTTCATTTTTTTCTAAAAATTATTTTATTTTTAGACTTTTAGTGGGAATTAATTGTGTATATATATATTTAATATGGGTAGACCTACTAAACGTGCTGCGCAAATGAGACAGCGCCGCGCCGTTTGAAAGAAAGTAGAGACGAGAGGTAAGATTGTAAATAGAGATATAAGGTCCTTGTCAACACTTTCTCGATCGCTAAACCCTGAATCCCACAAATCAAAACAAAAAAGTGATGATCTATCAACAATAAAGAATCATCAAAAATCATAATTTAAGTGATCGAGCAACGATCAGATATACAAAAAATGCATATGGTCACTCATCCAGGGCTACTTCGTTTCTAACAAAAAATGAATTTTGAAAATCACTTCGCACTTGTAGCATGGACATGTCAATGTCAGATAATTTATCGCAAAAGACATCGACGTGTTGCTTTACACGTCTTCACTTCTTGCAAACGATTTGTTACAAAATATTAAATTATTCTTTATAAAAAAAACATGGGACCCCATTTCGGAGTATACCCTTTCAAATAAAAGAAGAATTAAGTTGTAACAAACATACAACCACTGAACCATTTCTTATAATAAAAAAATGGGACCAATTTCAGAGTATACCCTCTCGAATAAAAAAAAAATTTTTCAAATCGGTTCATAAATGACCGAGATATGAGGTAACAAACATACAAAAAAAAAAAAAAAAACATACGACCCGAATTGATAACCTCCTCCTTTTTGAAGTCGGTTAAAAAGGGAACGAGAGAGCAGAAGAAAATCACTACCAAGTAGTACCACAACTTTTTGAGAAGGTTTAATATCTCGTAACCTCTTTACCTGATAATGTAGGATTTTTAATAGTAGTGTACCATAATTAAGATTACTTTCTATCAATGCCCGCAGTTTAAGAACGTTTTTATTGAATGTTGCCAGATCACATGCGCTCATGAAGGCACTTTTATGGTGCTGGAGTGTGAATCTAACGTGTTGCCAGCTAAGAAGTCACGCAGCGATGAAACTGTAAGTAATTTGATAAATAATATTTAAATATTTGAAGTTATATACAACAGTTTGAGTAATTATTAAAAATTGTCTGCTTACTTTATTTTCTTACATTTACCACAATGAACAATTTCAGGCCTATTTAATGTTAAGGTTGCTTCACAGTGCATTCTTTTACTGTATGTCAGTAATGTCCAAAATAAACTTAGTACATAATGTAGAAAGTACGTTTTTATTGCCGATAGTGGCAGACGAGCAAACAGACCACGTGATGGTAAGTGGTAACTGTCGCTCATGGACGACCCAGACTCTGCGAAGCCATTGACTACCGTGAAGGGAGTGGAGTAGGTGAAGGATTGAGGGAGGTGAGAGAAAAGGAAAGAGGAAAAATAGGGTCTAAACCTACATTTGACAAATCACTTTGATCAGGTTTCGAATTTCATATGTTGGCTTAAATTTATAAACATGCGAGAATTAACGCGATCATGCATTAGGTATTTACATACCTTACCAGTCATCTTGTGACCACGGCCGGTGTGACCTGGTCGAAACGTCAAGCAAAATAAGGTATGTAAATACCTAATGCATGATCGCGTTAATTCCTGTATGTTTATAAATTTATATCATGCAACGCGAAAGTTTTGTAGTAAATATTCATATCTTGGCTCTGTCGACTTCAAAATAATAACAGTGCCGCCTAATTTAAGAGAACCGCTTAAATAGTGGAAAGTGTGGGAAATACGAAGGAGATATTAATTATTTTTAAATTTATAGTTTTAAATTAGACCTTAAAATATTCGTTTACTTCATCAGATGGAGGTAGTAAAAGTAGACACAGATACAGAAGACACGATGTTGGAGCTAACAAAGGAGCTTATAAAATCAGTGTTGTACGCCATTACGGACATCGAAACGTTCCAGCCGAAGCCGCGGCGCATCACTGTAATGTCGCGCGTGTACCGACTGTTGGGCGTCAAGAGTACTACTCCTACTGAACTCTTCTCTAGAAAAGTAAGTTTATTCACTATTTAAATATTATTTTTATTCAGTTTTTGTAGGATAATGACAGCTGGATGAAAACGCGTCTTTAAGATGTTAAAGTTAAGGTTTTAATTTCCTTGCCTGACTACTGTAAACTATTGCCTGTTGTGATTTCTATTTGTTATTGCCGCTCATACATTTGATGCATTGGCTAAATCACCATCTTCCTAATATGAAACTTTATTGTTTTCACAATCAAACAATATCAAATGTTTTAATTAATCATTAACCTATGTTACTTGGTAATGGATAGAGAAATGTGCACTACAGGTAAGTATAGCACACAAAACTTACAAACCCAAGAAAGAATATCTTAGTCATAAACACACTATTGTTGAAAACAAATGTATCATATTTTTTTAATGTCCTACTGTTAGGTATTACATAGATGTCAAAATCAATAATTCTTTATTTTAATTTGATAAATCAATAGGTCTAAATTCTTAGATTTTACTTAATAGCTAGACATTCAAAAGTTAAGGGTCACTAGTACAGAAAGAATGGTAAACATCTTATCGTCCTTCGTTCGTTTTATTTTATGACTTAACAGCGTTTACGCGTCATGAGTTGCAACGTCGCAATTTAGTGTCATATTTCGTGGTTTTCAATTTTTATCATTTATTCTTAGCTATATTTTAAAAATATGTTCTGCTAACATGCTAGAATTAGGTGAAATCTGTATTATTTATACTCTGTCCATTCGTTTATTTTCTTTTTGACAGTTCGAAATTAGTGATTCCCTCACGCGTTACCAATTCGATATAAAACAATAATCGATTTTATTTAAGAAAAACTTTCAATCGATTTAATGTATCGAAGTATATTAATAGATAACATTTTTATTATTCGTTTATTGGTTTTTTTAAATTATATTATATGAAATAAATAAACATTTAAATATTAAAAATTTGTTCAATAAATAAGTAGGTAGTAATCGATATAGTCTGTAGTTGTTTGTTAAGCACAGGGCTCTTCACTAAGTGGGCGTTCACCGTCAATAAAGTACGATATTACTGTAGTACAATAATCCAAACAAAAAAAAATGATAATTCATAGGCATGAGCTGTCAAAAAGAAAATAAACGGCTGGACAAAATATAGCTGTAATGATAAAACCACGATATATGACACTAAATTGCGACGTTGCCACTCATGACGCGTAAACCCTCGTAAGAAAGTAACACACGTGTCAGCACGGAGCCACACTTGCTTATGCTTCTCTGTCACTCGGAATTGTTGAATTGACTGGCCTGTTGGTCTAGTGGTTAGTGACCCTGACTGCTAAGCCGGAGGTTGTGGGTTCGATTCCCACCCAGGACAAACCTTTGTGTGATGAGCATGATTGTTTGTTCTGTGTCTGGGTGTAATTTATCTATAATATGTATGTATTTACAAAAAAAAAAAATGTATATAAGTAGTTTATCAGTTCTTTAGTACTCATAACACAAGCAAATATAGTTGCTTAATTTGGGGCTAGATGGCGCTGTGTGAATGTGGTAGAATATTATTATTATTATTATTATTATTGTCATTTACTAGAGCGAGAAAGAGCGACGACCCGCGACAGCTTTATACTATCGCGCCAAGCACAATAGTGATTGGTCACCATGACTTTTCCTAGATGATTCATTCCAGTATTACTGCAGTGTATTACTATTTTATTAGTAGTCCAGTGTATTGCCTGCTGCACTTTGCATGCTACTTAAATTGTAACTTACAAAAATTTTAATAACCTGGCTATTAAAAAGAGTTCAACCTGGCAATTTAAAAGTGTGGCCTGAGTTTATTGCCAATTCTTCTATTATACCTACTCTACGTCAGCGATTTGTCTGTAGGTTAATTGGCTATCATTTTGTAATTTTAACGTTCATAAGGGTTAATTCAATTAACCCAAATGAATAAATGTCTTTGTCTTTGACAATAATGAAATATTTTGTATACACAGATAGAGAGCGGCAACTACAACGAAGCTTTGACCCTCGCTGAAACGTTTAATTTGGACAGCGATCTCGTCTACCAGCAGCAATGGAGGAAGAATCCCGTGTCTACTGACGCTATACTGAAATATTTGGTTAGACATTTAATTTATCAAATATTATACTATCTGTGTAGTGTAGGTTGTGCTACATTCTTCTTTATTTGGTGGCAATAGTAAGCGGAACTATAGAAGTCTATGAAAGACGGTTAATTAGGAGGCTGAGATATTACAGGACTGATATAACGTATATGACATGAGCGAAATTTTGAAAGACTAACTTCAGAGAGATCGAGTTAGAAAGCGCGATATAAACTATCAGATTGGCTATTGGCTTGCCTGGTGATGCCAGGCAAGCCAATAGTCCAGTAATAAAAAAACACAAAGAGAAGCAAAAAAATATGCTATTTTACATACATTTGAATGAGGGTGTTTATTAAAATTTTCGCCACCAGTTGGCGCCACTTTCACTTTCACATTTAGCCAATCAGGCTTTCAAAAAGCGCTTGACAGCTAGACCTGACGCGTCGGTACTGCCACTTCGTGGGCGCCATTTTAGAAAACCCTCGCAGCAGTTTTTTTGTCCTTACTCTTCTGGCACGTGAATTATACATTTTGTAAATTAAACATTAAAATTTCCATGAACACTGAAATTATTTGTTTTGATAGCGCTGTCAAAATGGAAGACCTTTTACCAAAGTGGCGCCAACTGGTGGCGAAAATTTTCCTAAATACCCTCATTGTGATAACGTATTTATTTGTTATTTTAATATTTTTTATGTAACTATGTTTGTTCAGAGTAAAGTATCAAAGAAGATATGGGCGGTGCATCAGTGCGTGGACAGACTACCAGAGACGTTGCCGGCCGCTAAGGAACTGCTGCAGTTTGGACTTGAACTTACGAATGAGAAGATATTGAACGGTATAAGTTTATTTCTATCGCTTAAACATTTTTTTTAAAAGCCCTGTGGTGATGGATTTTCTACAAACAGAACTCGAAACAAATATTTTATGAATTACTCGAATCTATTGTTCTGTGTTGGAATTAAATACACAATTAGTTATCTCACAGAAATCGCATATATGTAAACATTTATTATATATTTTTAACCCAACTGTCGAAATCAAGGAGAGTATGACTATGTATGTATGTCTATTCTTTGGCACGCTCTACAGCCTAAATTGCTTGATGTATTTTAACATATTATGACATGTCATTAGATTCGTATTAATTTTGGGAGTGACATAAGGTACATAATATTTCAATGAAGCGTCAGCACGAGCAATAAAAATGGGTTTCTTTCTTTTCACTTTGTTTTAAGCAGCAGACTTTTTGATTTTTAATAATATATATTGCATTTTTAAAAATGTCTTCGCGAGGAGATTGTCCTTGAAAGGTTTCGCACGTTTCATTTCACGTTGAAAGTACTCCTACGCTGCAGATTGCATGTTATACAACGTTATGACAGATTGTACATTGTAACATGAGCGACTTGCTCTCCTGGTATGGTACTATGATGCTGATTGAGACACTTAGAAATATAAGACTTACATCATTTTTGTACAGAAATCAACAAGGACCGTGAGGAGGATGAGATAATAGATCCAGATGAAATAACACTGGAACATTTAAACGCGTACACTAGCGAACTACTGCGGTGCCGACATGTTATGTTGTTTTATAAAGAAAGGTTGAAGCTGTATGAGGTAACCAAATATATTTTATGCTTATTTATAATAATACCAGCCTATTTACTGTCCCACTGCAGGGCAAAGGCCTCTTCTCATATAGATAAGGTATGAGCATTAATCACCACGCTTGCTCAAGGCGGATTGGCAATTTCAGACATTTAAGTCCAGGTTTCCTCACGATGTTTTCCTTCACCGTTAGTCAGAAATGTCCAAGATAAACTTAGAAAGTACATATGATTTGTATAATCACATTGGTACTTGCCCGGATTCGAACCCACTACCTCGTGGTTACGAAGTGGGTGCCTTATCCACTGGACCATTTCGACTTTTATACTATTATATAAAGTAGAAGAGTTTTTTGTTTGTTTGTTTGAACGCACTAATCTCTGGAACTACCAGTCGGATTTGTAAAATTATGTTTGCGTGTGATAGCCCAGTTCTCGAGAGATAAAGGCTATGTCACATCAAGCTACTGGCGACGGGAGCAGATCAGTAAGCAAAGAAGCGAAAGAAACCGCGGACAGCTAGTATTATTATAAACCGTATAAGAAGCTCGTAAATTTGAAATGAAAATTAGGTGTTTCCTTTTTTAATTTATCAGTTTTAATTAAGATTTACAAAAAATACAAAAATAATATTTAGGATTTATTTTTCTATAGCGGCGATAGACCACCATACCGATACTAATTTTCATTTGTGAAAACCATCACATTCTTTTATGATTTCTCTTTTATGCATCTACTCTTCTATGCTTGAACTTTGTATATAAGGTGATTGGCAGAAATTATCTTTCTTATCAAACAGCATAAAAGAAATCAATACAAAAAATATATATAATCAAATTCATTTACAGCTAATACTAAAATGCGAGAAATCAACCTACAAAAAGGATGAATACGATCGTCTGCGCAGTAACAGTGTCGTACATAGTGCTATGGAAATCGCTAAAGAAGGTCGTATTGAGGCTTTGACTTGTCTGTGGCCTCATATCAAAACAACAGCTATGCAGCAAACAGTACTAGACAAGTTGCCTGAAACCATCAATCCGTTAGATTATCAACATTTGTTGCCAACCAAACAAAAGTTTCAATGGTTTGATAAACGCTCGCCGATTAAAGTGCCACCGTGCGAACCAGAAAGGGATTGGTGTAGAAAAGAGATTTTTAGGTATTTATAGATTTTCTTTAGTTTCATTGATTAAATTTAGAGTTCAAAGTTACTTATTACGATTTTGATTGAAACTTTTCGTCGTTGACCTAGTAATAAACTATATGTACTTACGTTTATATAGTTTGAGACACTTTTTATCATAAATTTTATACTAGACCCTAAAACTCGGACAATGTTTTTAGTGTACTTAAATATTTAAATATAATATGTTTAAACTTCGACTTTACTATGCTATCCTAAGATTTTCATTTATTTCAACTTGATGAATCGATTAATCATATTTCAGTGCAGGACGTCATAATTATTAATAAAAATTACTAACAAATATTTTATTGAATAATGTCGTGTCATTGCTCCATCAGATCAATATGGAGTTCTAACTGGTCAGAAGACAGTACGCCGGAGTCAGAAACCGCTGGTGAAATACCCCCACCCCGGGGTCCTGATGACCCTGACCCTATCACAGTGTGGTACGACAAGCGAGCGAGAGAGATAGAAGAACGTAGTGGCCTTGTCTCACATGCTCTCACACTCGTCACGCTTGCGACTGTAGGCGGTGGGGTAGAAGGACTCGATACTATTATGTTTCACTTACTTACGTTGGATACGTTAATATATGATATAAACGTAGAAGGGATTACTCTTACTGAGTTGCAAAAGATGTCCAATTTGCAGACTTGCACAACGTTAATGAAAATGGTAAGTAGTTTAAACTAACTTTTACCTTTTATATGGCAGTAGGTATGTTACTAATATATTGAAATCTATTACAAGGTCATTAGAGTTTATAATGAGGTGGGCATATAATGCCACAAACAGTTTAATTCAAGAAAAACACTTTGTAAAAAACATAAAAAATAAGTGTTTTCTTTTTTGTGATGGTATGACCGCCATTCGGTTGATTGATAGTGAAGTAATGTATATAGATATTAATGGTCAGTGGAATGAGTGTAACTGTGATGATTAAGTGTGTTGTCGATTTGATAGAATGTAAATTGTGATAATCTCTTCATACTGTCTTCAGATACACCTATTTTGTTGTTCTCTGCATCACCCGTAATGGTTGACTGGTAGAGAATGCCTCAGGCATTAAGTCCGCCAAAATACTTTGTATATGAAGTTTTTAATAAATAAATAAATTACCTAAACATGTAAAGGGGCAGGTGAATCATTCAACACAGGCGGTAGCAAAGTTTTGTGATAAGAAAGCCGTCAAAGCGTTAGGCAATCTGCCGAGCGTTTCAATATGGCAAAACCTCCAGCTCCAGCAGTAGAAGTATATATATATATTTTAAAAATAGTAGATATAATAATAATATAATATTTCAACAACTACACACAACGCCATCTAGACCCAAAGTAAGCATATTATATGCTTGTGTTATGGGTTCTAGAATGCGGATATACCATACTTATATACTTTTTTTTTGTAAATACATACATATTATACATAGAAAAACCCAGACCAATGCAAATAGACATGTTCATGCACACAAATATTTACACTAAGCGGGAATCGAACCCGCGACCTCTGCGTGGCGCAGTCCATACACAGTACGACCGAACCTCAGAGGCAGTCGAAGAGAAGAATAGAGATATACTATTATAATAATTATATGGCATATATTTCGCAGTCAACACCAGCCACATTCGTATCCGATTTGAAGGCGTTTGTGGTACCGTATTTGAAAAGGTACGAAAAACTGACGAGCCGCGTTAACGCGTGCATCAGCGGACTAACAGATTATTTAGAGAGCATCAGTGTGGACGACCTATCGTCTATATTATTGGTAAGTTTTTTTGTTATATTAGCTTAACAAGGTGACTCCACCCCGTTTGATGGTAAGCAGTCAGTGGAATCCGGAAGTGGTTCTATACTAAAAGCCATCGTCTTAAACTGCTGGTATGGTGGCCTCCACTATGGCGGCTGGAAATGGGGGAATTTGGGCCTCTGGCACTTTCACACACTGAATGAAACGCAGTAGTACGGATACTACTACTCTTACGTCGATCTTCTATGAGAGGGTAGCACTTCCCCGGACGATCCGGCCCATTCATGCTGAAATCAGCGTGGATCTACTACCGTAAAAAAGTATATAATATATTGGAGTTTCTTGGTATCATTGGTCTTTTTATAACGTGTAGAGATAACAAAACGTCGAATTAAATCTAAATTATTGGCGCCGCTAATGCTTTCAGGTTCTAATTTTAAATGTTTATTTCAGCGATCTGCTGTAGTATTTAAAGATAAAGATTGGAAATTAGAACATGCTGTCAAAAATACATACCGGCGCAAAAAAAATTCAAGTTAAAAGTAGTGAAATATAGACTTATTTATTTATTTATTTATTAGGATTACCAACAAGAGAAACACATACATAAAAAAGTATCAAAAACATAGGTGCTCTCTCAATTATAGGCAACCACATCTAACTTAAAATATTTATACTGCTAAACTTATCACAATATAATGAGTAAAAGTAAAAACACAATAATAAGTTGTAATGAATAATAAAATGAAATGATATTATAACAAAAAATAGAATAAGTATAAGTAGGTAATTAAAAACAAAGGCCAATAAAATGTGAGTAGACAACAAACGCAATGAATACCACTAAGAACGCATATATTCGATAATTTTACACCTGAAATTAGACCGAGTATTACCAAAAATGTCCAAATCCAATGATCGGGAAAGATCGTTGTACTGTTTGCACATTCTATTTAATATGAATCAGATTAGATTTTGTCTAATAGTACATTATTTCGCAAAATAAACAAATTCTAGTACGTAAATATAGTTTTCAACATAATAGGGCCTGAGATTCACCCCCCCCCCCCTCCCCCCAGGTGCTGCAGTCTCCGAGCGAGTTCGAGCTGGACGTGCGCACGCACCTGGAGCTGGCGGAGCGCTGCCTGTTCGCGCACACGCGCACCGACCAGCTCGACCAGGCGTGCGACCTGCTCGACACCATCCTGCAGGAGACGTACGGGCCCTTGTAGCTATCCACACAGACACAGACACATCAGACAATATTAAACTATTTAATTGACTATGCACTAGTAGTAGTTAACTTTTGGGCTGATACATTATAATAAGATCAGCTGTCGACACGAAAAGAAGAAGATTGGAATACTCTTTGAAAATTAAACTCATAATCGTTTGCACAGCAGTTGCACTTACTAACATTGTATCTGTGTGCACATTGCTTGACCAGCACATATGGGCAAAGTGCACCGCAGAGCGTTTTTACTGCTATAGCATTATCGGTATTGTGTACGTTGAAATTAAATTGAAAATAAATAAACAACAAAAAAGGGCTAGAGCGCGAGTATGCTCGCTACCTTCGCGCGGGAGCCATTATGAGGAGTCGAATAGTAAAGTTATGTAAGCAGACGCTCGCGCATCTTAGTGTGTCCGCGGCACGTGCACTGTTTAATCCGCCTAACGTATAATTTATTTAAAAAATTGCGAATTTGCTCTGCGCTGCACTCCGCCATGTTAAAAGTCGCCTCGGTCATATGTTAGAATGAAAAAAAAAAAGGGAGTAATCAAGCTATTATAATTATGTTGTACAGCGACGGCAGCATAAGCAACACGTCGCTGGTCCGGCGCGTGAAGAGCGTGGAGCGGCTGGTGTCGGCGAGCAGCCGCCTGGCGTGGCGCGGCGTGCGCGTGCCGCCGCGTGACCTCAAGGACATGTGCGACGACCACAAGCACGTGCACAACCTGCTCACCAGGCTCGCGCGCACCGTGGCCATCGGGTACAGCGACCGCAGTTATACTTACAGTGTAGGGCGTGGAGTGGCCGGTGTCGGCGAGCAGCCGCCCGCCCGCCGCGTGACCTCAAGGACATGTGCGACGACCACAAGCACGTGCACAACCTGCTCACCAGGCTCGCGCGCACCGTGGCCATCGGGTACAGCGACCGCAGTTATACTTACAGTGTAGGGCGTGGAGTGGCCGGTGTCGGCGAGCAGCCGCCCGCCCGCCGCGTGACCTCAAGGACATGTGCGACGACCACAAGCACGTGCACAACCTGCTCACCAGGCTCGCGCGCACCGTGGCCATCGGGTACAGCGACCGCAGTTATACTTACAGTGTAGGGCGTGGAGTGGCCGGTGTCGGCGAGCAGCCGCCCGCCCGCCGCGTGACCTCAAGGACATGTGCGACGACCACAAGCACGTGCACAACCTGCTCACCAGGCTCGCGCGCACCGTGGCCATCGGGTACAGCGACCGCAGTTATACTTACAGTGTAGGGCGTGGAGTGGCCGGTGTCGGCGAGCAGCCGCCCGCCCGCCGCGTGACCTCAAGGACATGTGCGACGACCACAAGCACGTGCACAACCTGCTCACCAGGCTCGCGCGCACCGTGGCCATCGGGTACAGCGACCGCAGTTATACTTACAGTGTAGGGCGTGGAGTGGCCGGTGTCGGCGAGCAGCCGCCCGCCCGCCGCGTGACCTCAAGGACATGTGCGACGACCACAAGCACGTGCAAAACCTGCTCACCAGGCTCGCGCGCACCGTGGCCATCGGGTACAGCGACCGCAGTTATACTTACAGTGTAGGGCGTGGAGTGGCCGGTGTCGGCGAGCAGCCGCCCGCCCGCCGCGTGACCTCAAGGACATGTGCGACGACCACAAGCACGTGCACAACCTGCTCACCAGGCTCGCGCGCACCGTGGCCATCGGGTACAGCGACCGCAGTTATACTTACAGTGTAGGGCGTGGAGTGGCCGGTGTCGGCGAGCAGCCGCCCGCCCGCCGCGTGACCTCAAGGACATGTGCGACGACCACAAGCACGTGCACAACCTGCTCACCAGGCTCGCGCGCACCGTGGCCATCGGGTACAGCGACCGCAGTTATACTTACAGTGTAGGGCGTGGAGTGGCCGGTGTCGGCGAGCAGCCGCCCGCCCGCCGCGTGACCTCAAGGACATGTGCGACGACCACAAGCACGTGCACAACCTGCTCACCAGGCTCGCGCGCACCGTGGCCATCGGGTACAGCGACCGCAGTTATACTTACAGTGTCTACTGACTGGCCTGTTGGTCTAGTGGTTAGTGACCCTGACTGCTAAGCCGGAGGTCGTGGGTTCGATTCCCACCCAGGACAAACCTTTGTGTGATGAGCATGATTGTTTGTTCTGTGTCTGGGTGTAATTTATCTATAATATGTATGTATTTACAAAAAAAAAAAATGTATATAAGTAGTATATCAGTTGTTTAGTACCCATAACACAAGCAAATATAATTGCTTAATTTGGGACTAGATGGCGCTGTGTGAATGTGGTAGAATATTATTATTATTATTATTATTAGTGTAGGGCGTGGAGTGGCCGGTGTCGGCGAGCAGCCGCCCGCCCGCCGCGTGACCTCAAGGACATGTGCGACGACCACAAGCACGTGCACAACCTGCTCACCAGGCTCGCGCGCACCGTGGCCATCGGGTACAGCGACCGCAGTTATACTTACAGTGTAGGGCGTGGAGTGGCCGGTGTCGGCGAGCAGCCGCCCGCCCGCCGCGTGACCTCAAGGACATGTGCGACGACCACAAGCACGTGCACAACCTGCTCACCAGGCTCGCGCGCACCGTGGCCATCGGGTACAGCGACCGCAGTTATACTTACAGTGTAGGGCGTGGAGTGGCCGGTGTCGGCGAGCAGCCGCCCGCCCGCCGCGTGACCTCAAGGACATGTGCGACGACCACAAGCACGTGCACAACCTGCTCACCAGGCTCGCGCGCACCGTGGCCATCGGGTACAGCGACCGCAGTTATACTTACAGTGTAGGGCGTGGAGTGGCCGGTGTCGGCGAGCAGCCGCCCGCCCGCCGCGTGACCTCAAGGACATGTGCGACGACCACAAGCACGTGCACAACCTGCTCACCAGGCTCGCGCGCACCGTGGCCATCGGGTACAGCGACCGCAGTTATACTTACAGTGTAGGGCGTGGAGTGGCCGGTGTCGGCGAGCAGCCGCCCGCCCGCCGCGTGACCTCAAGGACATGTGCGACGACCACAAGCACGTGCACAACCTGCTCACCAGGCTCGCGCGCACCGTGGCCATCGGGTACAGCGACCGCAGTTATACTTACAGTGTAGGGCGTGGAGTGGCCGGTGTCGGCGAGCAGCCGCCCGCCCGCCGCGTGACCTCAAGGACATGTGCGACGACCACAAGCACGTGCACAACCTGCTCACCAGGCTCGCGCGCACCGTGGCCATCGGGTACAGCGACCGCAGTTATACTTACAGTGTAGGGCGTGGAGTGGCCGGTGTCGGCGAGCAGCCGCCCGCCCGCCGCGTGACCTCAAGGACATGTGCGACGACCACAAGCACGTGCACAACCTGCTCACCAGGCTCGCGCGCACCGTGGCCATCGGGTACAGCGACCGCAGTTATACTTACAGTGTAGGGCGTGGAGTGGCCGGTGTCGGCGAGCAGCCGCCCGCCCGCCGCGTGACCTCAAGGACATGTGCGACGACCACAAGCACGTGCACAACCTGCTCACCAGGCTCGCGCGCACCGTGGCCATCGGGTACAGCGACCGCAGTTATACTTACAGTGTAGGGCGTGGAGTGGCCGGTGTCGGCGAGCAGCCGCCCGCCCGCCGCGTGACCTCAAGGACATGTGCGACGACCACAAGCACGTGCACAACCTGCTCACCAGGCTCGCGCGCACCGTGGCCATCGGGTACAGCGACCGCAGTTATACTTACAGTGTAGGGCGTGGAGTGGCCGGTGTCGGCGAGCAGCCGCCCGCCCGCCGCGTGACCTCAAGGACATGTGCGACGACCACAAGCACGTGCACAACCTGCTCACCAGGCTCGCGCGCACCGTGGCCATCGGGTACAGCGACCGCAGTTATACTTACAGTGTAGGGCGTGGAGTGGCCGGTGTCGGCGAGCAGCCGCCCGCCCGCCGCGTGACCTCAAGGACATGTGCGACGACCACAAGCACGTGCACAACCTGCTCACCAGGCTCGCGCGCACCGTGGCCATCGGGTACAGCGACCGCAGTTATACTTACAGTGTAGGGCGTGGAGTGGCCGGTGTCGGCGAGCAGCCGCCCGCCCGCCGCGTGACCTCAAGGACATGTGCGACGACCACAAGCACGTGCACAACCTGCTCACCAGGCTCGCGCGCACCGTGGCCATCGGGTACAGCGACCGCAGTTATACTTACAGTGTAGGGCGTGGAGTGGCCGGTGTCGGCGAGCAGCCGCCCGCCCGCCGCGTGACCTCAAGGACATGTGCGACGACCACAAGCACGTGCACAACCTGCTCACCAGGCTCGCGCGCACCGTGGCCATCGGGTACAGCGACCGCAGTTATACTTACAGTGTAGGGCGTGGAGTGGCCGGTGTCGGCGAGCAGCCGCCCGCCCGCCGCGTGACCTCAAGGACATGTGCGACGACCACAAGCACGTGCACAACCTGCTCACCAGGCTCGCGCGCACCGTGGCCATCGGGTACAGCGACCGCAGTTATACTTACAGTGTAGGGCGTGGAGTGGCCGGTGTCGGCGAGCAGCCGCCCGCCCGCCGCGTGACCTCAAGGACATGTGCGACGACCACAAGCACGTGCACAACCTGCTCACCAGGCTCGCGCGCACCGTGGCCATCGGGTACAGCGACCGCAGTTATACTTACAGTGTAGGGCGTGGAGTGGCCGGTGTCGGCGAGCAGCCGCCCGCCCGCCGCGTGACCTCAAGGACATGTGCGACGACCACAAGCACGTGCACAACCTGCTCACCAGGCTCGCGCGCACCGTGGCCATCGGGTACAGCGACCGCAGTTATACTTACAGTGTAGGGCGTGGAGTGGCCGGTGTCGGCGAGCAGCCGCCCGCCCGCCGCGTGACCTCAAGGACATGTGCGACGACCACAAGCACGTGCACAACCTGCTCACCAGGCTCGCGCGCACCGTGGCCATCGGGTACAGCGACCGCAGTTATACTTACAGTGTAGGGCGTGGAGTGGCCGGTGTCGGCGAGCAGCCGCCCGCCCGCCGCGTGACCTCAAGGACATGTGCGACGACCACAAGCACGTGCACAACCTGCTCACCAGGCTCGCGCGCACCGTGGCCATCGGGTACAGCGACCGCAGTTATACTTACAGTGTAGGGCGTGGAGTGGCCGGTGTCGGCGAGCAGCCGCCCGCCCGCCGCGTGACCTCAAGGACATGTGCGACGACCACAAGCACGTGCACAACCTGCTCACCAGGCTCGCGCGCACCGTGGCCATCGGGTACAGCGACCGCAGTTATACTTACAGTGTAGGGCGTGGAGTGGCCGGTGTCGGCGAGCAGCCGCCCGCCCGCCGCGTGACCTCAAGGACATGTGCGACGACCACAAGCACGTGCACAACCTGCTCACCAGGCTCGCGCGCACCGTGGCCATCGGGTACAGCGACCGCAGTTATACTTACAGTGTAGGGCG
This sequence comes from Parascotia fuliginaria, assembly GCA_963082885.1. Classification (NCBI taxonomy): domain Eukaryota; kingdom Metazoa; phylum Arthropoda; class Insecta; order Lepidoptera; family Erebidae; genus Parascotia; species Parascotia fuliginaria. Next base: position 20,720,341 of record OY720172.1, read on the forward strand.
TGGAGTGGCCGGTGTCGGCGAGCAGCCGCCCGCCCGCCGCGTGACCTCAAGGACATGTGCGACGACCACAAGCACGTGCACAACCTGCTCACCAGGCTCGCGCGCACCGTGGCCATCGGGTACAGCGACCGCAGTTATACTTACAGTGTAGGGCGTGGAGTGGCCGGTGTCGGCGAGCAGCCGCCCGCCCGCCGCGTGACCTCAAGGACATGTGCGACGACCACAAGCACGTGCACAACCTGCTCACCAGGCTCGCGCGCACCGTGGCCATCGGGTACAGCGACCGCAGTTATACTTACAGTGTAGGGCGTGGAGTGGCCGGTGTCGGCGAGCAGCCGCCCGCCCGCCGCGTGACCTCAAGGACATGTGCGACGACCACAAGCACGTGCACAACCTGCTCACCAGGCTCGCGCGCACCGTGGCCATCGGGTACAGCGACCGCAGTTATACTTACAGTGTAGGGCGTGGAGTGGCCGGTGTCGGCGAGCAGCCGCCCGCCCGCCGCGTGACCTCAAGGACATGTGCGACGACCACAAGCACGTGCACAACCTGCTCACCAGGCTCGCGCGCACCGTGGCCATCGGGTACAGCGACCGCAGTTATACTTACAGTGTAGGGCGTGGAGTGGCCGGTGTCGGCGAGCAGCCGCCCGCCCGCCGCGTGACCTCAAGGACATGTGCGACGACCACAAGCACGTGCACAACCTGCTCACCAGGATCGCGCGCACCGTGGCCATCGAATACAGCGTCCGCAGTTATACTTACAGTGTAGGGCGTGGAGTGGCCGGTGTCGGCGAGCAGCCGCCCGCCGCGTGACCTCAAGGACATGTGCGACGACCACAAGCACGTGCACAACCTGCTCACCAGGCTCGCGCGCACCGTGGCCATCGGGTACAGCGACCGCAGTTATACTTACAGTGTAGGGCGTGAAGTGGCCGGTGTCGGCGAGCAGCCGCCCGCCCGCCGATGTCGATATCAATAAAAAACCACTCGATCTAGCACGAATTACAGAAAACAGTTCTAATGTGCCTCACTTTAGATCTACGTTTTTTAACTTGTATATGAACTTCTTGAGTAGCATGCTGTTTTTAACTTCACGATGATGAACTACTAAAATATATCAATTACGTAATAACTCTTTTTAGAGATGAAAAACCAACACAGCAAGAATGGGAGAAGCTGTTAAAAGATTTAGTTGAATTGCAATCTACGTTATTCACCTGCATTACGAAAGAAGAGTGTTATGAGGTAAGCTTTCATGTTTTTCCCACGCGAAACAGCGCTTGTTCCATGGCACAGAAAAATACTTTTTTTTTTTTTTTTTTTTAATTCCTTTTTTCTTTTGTTTCGTTTTTTATGAAGGCTAGGTATATAATATTCACTCGCCAGCTATCAGTATCAGTACTTCTTAATATTATTATCATAAGACTACCTACCCTAATACAAAATGCTTTCTTTGTGTCAATAAACAATATTTTTTATGTTAAATTACATGTTCATCCCACAGATATACGCATCCGCACTGTTAACATCAGGCGATGCGGCCAGTATAAAGCTCGCAGGAGAAGTATTAACCTGTAGTTTAGAAGGACGACCGAGGAATTCCCAGCTAGTGAACTATACGAGGAGCATTGAGATAGTCTCCAACGCTGCTAGGGAGTACTTCAACTCGGCAAGCACTTTGAACGATCCCGCTTTGGAATTAGCTAAGTATGTGTATTTATATAAATTGTAGGCTCAATTTTAACCCTTTGGTCTTTTTCCTTTTTTTACTCTTGGCAGACCGTAAAAAGACGAGTACCGATAACCACGATTGTCCTTCTAACGTTAACTTTATTTCTTACGGTTTTAAGTTGATATTTGTTTGAACTGTAATTATGTAAATTTGAACCATAACCTACTGATGTTAGAGTAAAATTTCAGATGCTGCCTAACACTTATAAAGGATGGTAACATGGAGATTCAGCTCGAACTTGATTTGATATTTGCCTTACAAATATTGGGCTCCTTCGGTTTATCAATACTTCCTATACAAGGTATAAACATCTAAAAAGTCACTATCCTTACTTGTTAGACCAAATTCTGTCTTTTACATATAAAACCTCTAACAACTTCTCGATAGATTTTGGTACAATATTTTTAAAGCAAATGGATACACGCCTAGTCGGATATTGATATAAGGTTTTTTTATCAGCTTTTGGATTAGAGAACAAGTCCAGTATTGCAGTTAATAATATGCAATTGAGAAAAAATTACTTCTCGATTATACACTCGTGAATAATATATGTCTATAATAATCGGATATACCGCTACGCTGGTAAGATATAATTATTCGGTATGACATACCAACGAAACGGTATGCTGCCCTCCATGGGCTGGGCGCCTGTTGGACCTTGGCCCAACTGATGGAAGTTTTATATACGTAAGATAATTATTTTTATTCGGTGTTAGGTGGATCACACACTGCCACACGCAACATGCACCCAATGCATGTTGCGTGTAGACGCACCTACGCGTGTACTTGCGAGAGTGCAGATCTGCAACATTGTGCGTGGTTTTCATGCACTCACTCGCGTAGTTGCGTTTCGTGAATTCACGCACGCATTTCATTCAAAGCTGTTCGCTGTGGTGATAGTACAGTGCAGAGCGTCGCGTCAGTTTTGATATTCAAATGTTTATTAATGTGGAACTCATTTAGGATGCTGCAGTTATACTAACGGATTGATATTGAGATCCATTTTTAAACACACGTCCTTCCAAAATCACGCACGGCACTGCGGGATCAGTGTGTGTTTCGTCGCATGTAGGCGCGTGATCTGCATGAACGCGCCTGGATGCATGTTGGACCGCGCGTGTTTTATATACAAACTGAGATACTTACAAGCAACGAAAGAACACGCACTCCCGCACCATGCTGCATCATGCGGGGCAGTGTGGGAATGGCCTTAGAACTGCAACTTTAGCTTCCCTTATACTTGAGCAGTGTCATTACATTTGCTATCGTTCTAATGTTGTCATATGTCTATCTGTTGTCTGCTTTATATGTATGTTGCCATTTCCTTGTAAATGACGTCACGATTTGCTTGAAATTAATTAATTAATATTCTTTCTAGTTCGCCTCTGTGAAGACAAAATGTCTCTAATAGAAGATTGTCTGAAGTTGGATCCTAACGCTTACCTCGCGAGTCATAAGTTGCTGAAGTTAGCCACTTTGTTGAGAATCGCTGGGGATGACGAGCAAACCAGGTGACTATAACAATATATCTTTTTAATCTTGATTAAATACGATCTATAGAATAGTATGAATGTATGTGGTTTTTATTTCTACGTTTTTTTTATTTAGCGGGAAAACGTTTTATTATTGCTTTTTAGGTATAATGTAATTAGGTAAAGGAATGTTATTAAAGTCGAGATTTGATTATTCACGGTCAGACTGCTGACATTTTTTAAAAGCTTCGCTCGATGTGTCAACAACTCTAATTACCTCGTCTCTGTAATTGCTGTTTTTCTTCACTTGTAGGTGCACGTCTTTCATTTTTAGTTAGATATTTTATTTTGGCTTTCAATGTATACAGGTTTAATCAAAACAATGAACTTTGGAGAAGAAGTTATGAGGTTTCCATCTAAATTTTAGTAGGCATTGCTTTGATTGGCCGGTGGCTATTATGTGTAATGGCTAGTTATCTTGTCGATCGTATTATAAAACCCTGTATGTACCGATGATACACGATGAGCGTCCGTCTGCCGCAGCCGCCAGCGGCAGCGTCCAGACGCCCACTGCGATAGGGAGGCGAGGCGACGGAGGTACGTACGCGTGCTTACGTCACGGCATGCAACTATATGAGGTAACATACGATAAAGGAAAGTTTAGTAGACCCTAGCTGGTTTCTTCATGAATAGGTCTGATCGACGGAGGAATAATTCTTTTAAAGTAGTATCTGCAATTTTGTTTCGTTCACTAAGTGGAGCGCTGCAGACACAATCGTTTTCATAGTCTTTTTTATTTTTTCTTCTACTATAATGTTGGTAATAGCTTGGTTAGTTTTTAGGGTCAAAAGGTTCTTGGAAAATCACAATATATTTGCAAAGCTTTAAGGTTTAAATTCGCATCATAAATAAATGAAATTAATTTAGTTTATTCAGAAGGTTATTAGCGTTGGACTTAAGATCGAGACTTGTGGTGCCCCAAAATTTAAAATAGCATTGCCGAATAATGAATATGTCGATTTTTTTCGAATTATGTTTATCAGTCATATTTTTTTATTTTTTTTATTTTTTTTATTGCCGACAGTGGCAGACGAGCCAACAGCCCACCTGATGGTAAGTGGTAACTGTCGCTCATAGACTTCTGCAATGCCAGGGGCTCCGCGAAGTCGCTGCCTACCGTGATATTAATGCTCTCTTTATACCTCGTTTGAAGAAGGAAATGTCATAGCGCTCGGGAAACACCGCAGGTGGTAGAAGTTATCAGTGATGGTCCGTAGAAATTTGAATTTTTTATTACTATTCTTTCTATCGTCTTCAAGTGGAGTGACCAAGAGGAGTGGATAAGAGTCAGTGTTTTCTATAATATTACCAAATGTTTTTCACCTATGTGTGGGTCCCGAGTGACGGCGCACCGCGTACTAGGGATCACGAAGCGGATGGTAGGGAGTCATAGGCAGACTACACAGTACCATACCATGACCGTGCTATGAATGTATCAGGCAAAAAAAATATCCTTTTTATTGAAAGGTATGAGACTAGACCGTTCCGACACTGGCGAGCACCGTCGCGTGCCGTGCACGGACACGTCAATAATTGTGAGCGAGAATATTTTGCCGGTACCGGTACACTTCGTGCAAAAAGGTAACAATAGTTTGTCCCCGTGTGTGCGCGCAGGGAGGGCCGCGTGCTGCAGCTGGTGGGCGCGCGCGCGGCGGCGGCGGGCGCGGCGGGCGGCGCGGCGGCGGCGGAGGCGGCGCGGCGCCTGGCCGTGCTGCGCTACGCGCCCGCCGCGCCGCTGCTGGCGCTCGTGGCGCGCGCCGCGCCCGCGCACGCCGACCGCAGCGCGCGCCGCGACCTGTACGCCGCCGCGCTCGCCGCCTGCGCGCCCGACTCCATCGACCAGATACTGAGAGACAGGTCAGTGCACTAGTCTTGCCAAACTCATCGACGCGCAACATTTCAAGGAATTTATATAAATAAATTAATTTCTTGAGAACATAATATGTATGGCATAATTTATGAGTGTCATAAATCATTTTACCTATAGGCGATTTGCTTTGAAGGCTAGAGTCTAAAAAGACTGACAAGAAACTCACGCATCTCGTTTTAGTTCAATATCTTTTAATTTTATATTTGGATTAATTATGCATTTTTCGTTATTTATAGGTTGGGTTTGGAATTGGAGGGTTTGCAACAAATGGGTGTGACGCTGAAGGAAAATACCCATTTGACTGAACGTTGGCCCTCTACTGACGATGAATTCGCTGATGCCATAACTACGGTATATAATTATAATATAAATATTCTAATATACTAAAGAAATGCATTTTTTGAATATGTATTTTATTATTTTTTAGCCCGTGATTGAAAAAAAGGATCTCGTAGCTCCGCCTCATTCGGAGAAAAAAATACCGCTCTTCAATTATCTACTGGATACATTCCAAAATAAATTTGCTTTGAGGTTTGAACACTTTATTCAGCAATATTCTATTTCTGTAGTAGTTCGTAAATACTGTATACATGAATAGTCTCGTCCACACACGACACATGGGCTCGCGTGGCATCCTCGCAAGCCAAATGCTCAGTCGGCGTAGATGTGTCTCGAAGTCGTGGGTGCGCACATTGCTTCGACTACGCGTGGCTCGAGATCGCGCCGCTAGCTCTCAGCGTTCAATATGGACGGTGGTACAGTTTTGATGGCTCAGTCTACCTCACAAGGCTCACTCTGTGTTTTGGGCTGCTTCACTAGACCCAAGCCGCACATCGACGCTACCGCGCGAGCCCGTGCACCCGGTGTGAACGCTGCTAATGACAATTTATTTGATAATGTATTATTGTAATCAGTGAGAACAAAGCCGCGAGTACCGTACCGACGGAGCGTACGGTTCAAGTGGGCGAGTTCTACCGCACGCTGTACACGCACGGCGTGAGTGACGCGCACTACGCGTACGACCGCTTCTCGCTGAGTGACGCGCTGGGCACCGCCGCCGCGCCGCACAACGCGCTCAAGTGGTTCTACATACAGAACTGTCTAGAGAACGGCGCCACTAGCGAACTGGAGACCGAAGGTATTCGAGTATTTAGTAATCTCACAATTTCATATAGCATCTTTTAAAGTTGTTTCGACTGTGTAAACACGCTTCTCATGTAAGGTTGACCTCACCTAGGGCGAACGCGTTCTCAGAGAGCACGCGCGCCGCCAGCGCACGCTGAGCTTACAATTTAATTGTATCAACACGTGAGCTCAGCGAGCGCCCTATGTGGGTCAACTTAATAAGTTAACATACTTGCCAGCATTTAGAAACTACTTTGCTACGAGCCTTTAGGAATAATAATAAAAACACGTCAATCTGGTTTAAACAGGAGATTTTATTGTTCATACTAAAGTCCGAAAATGTTGCTTTTGTTGTAAATATTAATCATACTTCTACATCGATAAAATTGTCACTTTGGCACAATTCTCACGCTGCATCGTTATACCGTGAGGTTGCAATACTCGTATAAAGTAAAGTTTTATTGTGTTAGTGGTTCAGAGATGCGCCGAGGAGATCCTGTACAAGGACACTCCTCTGAGCGTGGCGTGCTTACTGCGCTCGATGCAGGACAGTACGCAGAGCCGACGACTCATCGACGGACACAACACCGACACGGCTGTCAGCTGTGCGCTCTATGCCACGCTTATTAAATGTAACTCTGCTGAGCTGAGAGATAATGTCTATCTGACCAAACCTTCTGTGGTAAGTGGTTTCAGAATATTTTATTGTTGTATTGAGAGATTAAAGAGAAGAAACTATAAAAAAAAAACAAAAATCAATAAAAACCACACACCATTACCTACTAGCGAAGTATACCTACCCTATATTTGGTATAAACTTTTACTAAAAAATAGTCAACTTTGTACTAAAGTATAAAGTTTTTTTTTATTGAAATAACGGATACATACATAATTTTGTAATAATAAATAATTTATTGACAGATGGCCCGCACTACTTTAAAGCATAAGAACGCTTCAGAGGAACAGTTGGAGTTGATACGTCAATGTATCGACCGTTTGACCGGCATGGGTGAGGTGGAATCATTGCGTGCGCTCGGCTACACTGTCAACGGTCTACTGTTTAACGCTGACGAAGACTATCGTAGAGAAGTTATATACAGAGTAGCCAGGTATGTGAACTTTTTGTTATTTTGTATTTATTGTACACCTAGAGGCGAAATATCGTGCTTCAGTTTTTAATGATAAATAGTCACCCATAATTCGCAATACTTGCAAATCACTGTAATTATCTGGCGATTGAAAAGAGTGGCGTGTTTCTTGCCAGTTCTTCTCACAGCTCTACCTCGTCAGCGAACTGGCTGTAGGTTAATTAGCTAACTTCATGTAGTTTTGACTTTTCATAAGCATCATACTTTATGATCAAAATAAAATAAATGCTTTGAGTTTAAATTTACTGAATTTGAGATTATTGTCTCTCAGGGTATGGTCATAAAAAATTGCGTTACAAAATAATACATAATTTTATAAAGCACAAAAAGAAGTATTTGCCGAAACCCGGGATTGAACCGGGGACCTTTAGATCTTCAGTCTAACGCTCTCCCAACTGAGCTATTTCGGCTGTGGCATACTATTTGAAAATATGATTTGTTATCTATAGCTTATCAAAAATTTCTTATCTTTTGTTCTTACCTACTTTAAAATATTTCTAGTGGTCACCCATTTGTTGAATATAGACCACAACTTTATTCATTTAATTAAATTAATTAGATTTTAGTTTTGAAGTTTTTTTTTTTTCTATATACGACTAAGGTGACAAACAAGCATACGGCCCGCCTGATGGTAAGCAGTTACCGTAGCCTATAGACGCTTGCAACACCAGGAGCATCACTAGCGCGTTGCCGACCGATAGTGATTCAATACCGCCTGTTAGCGTGGGATTGTCGACAACTCTTACAGCACGCCTTTGGACCGCGTCAAGGGGCCCAAGCTGGTATCCGGGTGCTCCCGCCCAAAGATGGCAGCAGTACTCCATGTGGGGACGAACTTGAGCTTTGTAAAGCAATAGTCTTTGCCCTGCACTTAAGTACCGCTTCGCCCTGTTAAGCACACCGAGCTTTTTGGAGTCCAAGTTGGCTTTAGCCTCCAGATGACTGCGGAACTGGACGCTGCTGGAGATATCGATTCTAAGGATCTCAAGGCTTTCAGATGTTGTAAGGGCTGTGTCTTGGAATTGCGGAGTATCTACAAATGGAGCTTTCTTAGCGGTGAACGCGCAGACTTGTGTCTTGGTGGGGTTAAATTGGACTAGATTTAGTCGTCCCCAATCAGAGACTCTGTTAAGTGTGTTCTCCATTTCAGACAAGTCTTTTTCGACTTTCCTCCACAATGGAACGAGGGGTGTTCGCCCGGCCCGTGTAATACGTATCCCCAGTGCTGTCGTCTGCATAGCAATGAACATTGTCGATGGACAACATATCATTGATATGCAGCAAAAACAGCGTCGGGGATAATACGGAGCCTTGCGGGACGCCAGCATTTATGACCAGGCTATCCGAGCAACAACCGTCGACGACAGCTCTTATGCTTCTGCCGGTCAAAAAGCTGGCAACCCATTGGCACAACCCCTCGGGGAGTCCGTAAGATGGTAACTTCGACAGAAGGCTCCGGTGCCAGACCCTATTGAACGCCTTCGCTATATCCAGGCTAGTAGCTAGTGCCTCTCCTTGACTCTCGATGGCTAACGCCCAGCGGTGCGTGAGTTGAGTCATCATCTAACTGGTGTGACCTTGTCTCTGGTGTTCCTCAAGGCGGTATACTTTCTCCGTTACTATTTTCAATTTTTATTAACCTTCTTACTCCCAATCTTCAATGTGCGTATCATCTTTATGCCGATGACTTGCAGTTGTATTCACAAGCAAGCACAATGGACATATCGCAAGCCATCACCAACTTAAATAGTGATCTTGAGACTATTAAAAGTTGGTCCAAAAGATTTGGCTTGTTTGTTAACCCAAACAAATGCCAAGCCATTATAGTAGGCAGTCACCGCATGATGGACAGATTGGACACTCGTAATTTGCCTCCACTCACCTATGACAATCTGTCCATACCTTATTGTTCAGTCGTTAAGGACCTTGGCTTGCTTATAGACACCTCCTTTGATTGGCGGGCTCAGGCTACCTGTGTCAGTCAGAGAGTCACTGGAACACTTCGGGCCTTTTATCGTCTGAAGAATTTCCTCCCTTCTAAGACAAAGACGATGCTTGTGCAGAATTTAATCCTTCCTGTAATAGACTATGGTGATGTGTGCTATTTTGACCTGAATGCAGATCTACTCAACAAATATGACCGTCTTCTTAATAACTGCATTCGATTCATTTTTAACCTTCGCAAGTATGATCACGTGTCTACTTATCGTTCTGAATTAAAATCGTTACCAATTCGTCAACGCCGTAGCATGCGTGCTCTCACCACTCTCTATTCCATTCTCAACTCACCCTCAGCTCCTTCATACTTAACTCCTTACTTTCAATTCTTGTGCTCCACTCACGACAGGAACTTACGCTCTTCTAATAACCTTCTCCTTGCATGTCATTCTCATAAATCTGGGTTTGTCGACTCTTCCTTTCTTATCCAGGCAGTGCGTCTTTGGAACGACCTTCCTGTTGAGGTCAGGATGGCTACTAATCGTTTTCGTTTTAAGCTGAAAGTTCGTGCTCTCCTCTTTGAGAAATTGTTGGAGTTATCACGTTAATGTCTCTTTACTCATCATATTTATAGTGTATTTATGTATTTATGTATATATGTATTTATGTATGTATGTATTTATATATATATTTATTTATTTATACTTATTTGTATTATAATATTCACTGTTTATTTTCTTTATGGTTAAACTTTGAACTTTATTTTTATACTTTTATTTACATCATAACAATTTTAGATTTGTATCATTCTTTTTCAATAACTGCACCTACTTTGTTTATCTCTGCATCACCTAAGGTTGACTGGTAGAGAATGCTTTTAGCATTAAGTCCGCCTCTGTACCTATGTGCATGAAGTTTAATAAATAAATAAATAAATAAATAAGATACACTAGAAGATCACCAGTTGATCGATTACGGCGAAAGCCGTACTGACGGTCGCTAACCAGATCGTGATCCTCTAGGCATCCCAAAAGCCGCTTATTGATAATGCGCTCCATCACTTTTGAGAGAAGGAAGGTTATAGCAATAGGCCTGTAATTCGATGGGTCTGAACTATCGCCCTTTTTGGGCACCGGATGCACATTGGCAGCCTTCCACGAAGACGGAACTCGCCTAGTGGAATATGAAAGTTCGAAAAGACGCGTCAATACCGGACACAGCTCAGGGGCACACTGCTTAAGCACCACTGCGGATATGCCGTCTGGCCCACTCGACTTATGGACATCTAGAGAAAGCAATTCCCGCCGGACCTCTTTCTGTGTAAAACAGATTTCTGGCATTGTAATGCCACACCGGGGGATGGTAGGCGGTGTGGCCTCTCCGTCGTCCATAGTCGAGTTAGAGGCAAATAGAGCGCCCAAGAGATCGGCTTTCTCTTTTGCACTTAGGGCCAAGTTATTATCCAGCTTACGAAGTGGTGGCAAAGACGACTGACAAAAATTTCCCTCGGCAGCTTTAGCAAGCGACCAGAAGGCGCGAGTCCTAGATGGAAGGCTCGCAAGTCGCTCGCCAATTCTGCCGATGAATTCGGATTTAGCCCTGGCAATTACCTTTTTACTGGACCTCGAAGCAGCATTTAATTTGCGCTTCAAATCAGGCGCACAGAGATCCTCGCGATTTTGGGCCGTAGTCCAAGCCTTGTAAGTAGCCTGCTTGAGAAGCCTAGCTTCCTTACAAGGCCGATTAAACCATGGTCATTTCTTTACCCCTGCAACAGGCACCAGCGGGTTTGGAATGTAGCATTCCATGCCCGCTAGGATCGTGTCTGTCACAGCGGCCGTGCAAGTTTCAATGTCGCCTGACTTGAAACACAGCCATGGGTATGACGCGTAGAACTCACGCAGTCCATCCCAGTCTGCTGACTTATAAAGCCACGTGCGTCGCCATGCGGTTGCTCGAGGTGTGTTAGGCAACACTCAGGGCACGTGGGCCCGGATAAGACAGTGGTCCGATGAGCCCAGAGGTGCTTCCACAGTGATGGTATATCCATCCGGGCGTGAAGTCAGCAGAAGGTCCAGTAAAGAGCTTGTATAGTCCTTAACATCAGGTATTCTCGTTGGAGAATGTACCAGTTGTGAGAGACCATACGCCAGGGAGAATTCGTGAGCAGCCCTACCCGCGTAGTCGGTGGACCGAGAACTGAGCCACTCGACGTGGTGAGCGTTAAAGTCTCCTAAAATCACCAACTCTGCGGAAGGGTACTGCTCGATGACTTTGTCAGTCGTCAGTTACAGGTGTTCAAACAACCTGGCCGTGTCATGATCACCGCTATGAGACCTGTACAGGCACGCATAGATGTAGGTGTGGCCACCATAATCCATGCGTACCGTAGTTATTGAATTATTAAGGTTATTTTGTAAAAAAGTATTGTTACAGTCATTGCATAATGTAGTACATTACTACTTTATATTTAGTTAAGTTTACAGCCATGACAACACGATCATTATTAAAGAACTATTAATGTTGCATAACTCTATTTTTGTAAAAGAATGCTGTGATACATGGAATGCTTTCGAAAAGTAACTGAAAAGCTTCGATACGGTAGAAATTGATTATATTGAATCATTTTGACAAATTTTTTTTCCGAGTACCCACACGAAATCCATATTGTGATTTTCAATTAGGACATTAAAGTTTGTTTCTATTAATATTTTTTTTATATAACCACCACAAACTGATATGTAACAAGCTAAAATACATGTAGGTCTCAGTCGGCTAGCGACGTGGAGCGCGCAGTATCGCTAGCGCAGAAGTACAAGTTGGAGCCGCTAGACGTGTGGCTGCAGCACGCGGCCGCCGCGCTGCGGGCGCGCCCGCCCGCCGCGCCGCGGGCGTCGCCCCCCGCCGCCGCGCCGGGTACACACCAACGGTAACTATACACTAGTTTTTTTTAAATATTAGCCTACCAAAGTGACTCCACCCCGCCTGATGGTAAGCAGTCAGTGGCATCCAGAAGTGGCGGCCACCATACCAAAAGCTGTCGTCTTAAACTGCTGGTATGGTGGGAATGAGAATACTCACTATTTTCAGCATGAATAGGCCAGATCGACCGGGGAAGTATTATCCTCTCATAGAAGATCGACGTAAGAGTAGTAGTATCCGTACTACTGCGTTTCGTTCGGTGAGTAAGAGTGCCGGAGGCCCAATTTCCCCACTTCCCTTTTTCCTAACCTTCCTCAATCCTTTCACCTACCCCACGGTCTCACGGTCCCCTCGGCTCTTCACGGTAGGCAGCGGCTTCGCAGAGTCCCTAACATTGCAGAAGCAATGCTAGAGACTCTGAGTCGTCCATGAGCGACAGTTACCACTTACCATCACGTGGACTGTTTGCTCGTCTGCAACTGACGGCAAAAAAAAAATCCATGGTCTCTATCTACTTATATTATTTTATATACTCACCAGTATAAGAGAAACACTCTGGCCAGAGCTGAGTGGTTGCGAACACAACGCATTGATCAACTACTTCACGCTGCTAAAGACCGTAGACGAGAAGATACCCATCGCTGGGCTCACACCCGCCGAACATATCAAACTATTGAAAAAGGCTAAGGCTGCTTCATCTGGTAACTACACCTACTTATTTTACACTTAGGTATAAGATATGTCTTCATCATTTCTTATCATAGTAAATATATTTTCTTTTATTCATTGTTTACTACGGAATACACCTACCTAGTTTTGTCTCTGCATCACCCAAAGGTTGACTGGTAGAGAATGCCGCTGGCATTAAGTCCGCCTTTGTACATTTATGTTGTATTTTGTGCAAGAAGATTAAAAATATATAAATATTAAATTTTGGTAAGGCTGCTTCTTTAAAAAAAAAGGTTCATCCTTACACTGACGACAAGTGAATTTAACCTTACATAAAAATCGAGTCAGGTGGCGAAGAAAGAGGGAGGCCTATGTCCAGAAGGGGACGTCCTTTGGCTGATATAGTACTTAGCTACTATTAAATACTATTTTTTTGACCCGCGTTATTGCTTACTGCTTTGCGCCCATCGCCAGTAGCGTGATGTTACACAGCCTATAACCTTCCTCAGGAACTAGGCTATCCAACGCAAAAAGAATTATTCAAAACCGACTGGTAGTTACAGAGATTAGCGCGTACAAACAAACAAACTTTTCTGCTTTATATAATAGTATAGATTAGTCTGAACTTAATTGTGTATTCATCACCAGAACTAGACTACAAGTTACTCTTGGACCAGCCAACAGCGGATCAGTTCATGGCTCATATCCTGAGCATCATAAAGCCTGAAAACGTGGGCATAGTGACCAAGTTCCTTCGAAGCCTTCCCCCTGTGTTCAAGACACCAGTGTCTGTCAACACTGTGTATACCAAGTGGCTCACCAAACATTTCTTTAGCGTAAGTTGTAGTTATATTGAGTGGTAAGGAAACGGTCTCGATTACACAAAGCGGTGTTGGTGGTTGATTGTGGAGTTCTATGATGGATGATGAACAGTATGATTGTCTATAATATAAAAATGAATCGCTGAATGTGTTGCTAAGCGCAAATCTCGAGAGCAGCTGAACAGATTTCACTAACTATTTTTTTATAATATTCAAAGTACGAGGGTGGTTCTTACGCAGAGAAAAATTTAAAAATTGACTGAAAAAAAAAAACACTTTTCTATATTCCCATACAAAAGTATCTTTATCCCAAAATGTTTAAACAAATGTTCACCCGTGCGAAGCCGGGGCGAGCCGCTAGTATATAATAGTTCTAGGCTAGTAATGTGTATATTGTTTGTCTTTATTTGACGACTACTGTAGTTCGGTGGTACTGTGTATGGACTGCCACGCAAAGGTCGCGGGTTCGATTCCCGCTCAGTGCAAATATTTGTGTGCATGAACATGTTTATTTGCATTGGTCTGGGTGTTTCTATATATTACAAAAAATAAAGTATTTAAGTATGTATATCCGCATTCTAGAACCCCAAGCTATAATATATGCTTACTTTGGGTCTAGATGGCGTTGTGTGTAGTTCTTGAAATATTTATATTTATTGCAAGCGTCTAAATTATCGACGGTAAAACTATTCCTTGGTCCATTGTAGGTGCCAACAAACGCGTCCACAAAGAAGTGGATGCAGCAGTACCGACAATGTTCGAGCTACTTCAACAAGCTGTCGAAAGATGACTTGCTACAGTTTGTGGCCGACACCTGCTTTAGCGATGAAGCTATTGAACGGTTACTATATCACAATATATTTCTATTACTTTTAAAGAAAAGAAAAGAAAGAAAAGTTGCACTCTTTTCCTTCAGCTTTAGAATTATCTAATTTCAATGTTTCGCTCTCATACATACTCTTTTTCTTTTCGGTCCTATCTCTATGTCTCTTTCTCCCTCTCTATCTCTTTTTTCAATGAAAGCGCAATATATCTATATATCTTTTATCTATCTCTTTTTCACAGCCCATAATTATTATATTTCCATCTCATTGAACGTTTACCGCTCCTCTGTCTCTCTTTCTCTCTCAGACATTTTCTTTTTATCTTTCCAACATTATCTTAAATGAAGTTATTTACGTGCAGAGTGCCGGCCGGTACGCGCAACCTGATGATAATGCAGGCGGTAGACTACTGCCAGCAGGAACAAGAGAACGACTACAAGTTTAACAAGAAGTAAGTATATCATATTTAGTACTTTAACCTGACCTTAACCATTGCCAGTGTAAAATGCAAAGCTTACTTTGTTTATAATCGTGTGTGTGATATGTTCGTATCAGTGGCGTGCACTTCATATAGGCACAAAGTCACTGCCTACCTTAATAATGGCTTGAAATCACAATTTTAGCAACATAATTAAATAATGCCTACCCTGTTAAAAATCTCTATGCACGCCACTGGTTCGTATATGTTTTTGTCAAATATAAAATAGAAGGGAAGTAGCTCTGGCCACATATTTATTTAAAGTGTTACGCGGTATAATACTCAACCCAGCTGTCCTAGAGGCGTTTCGGTTGTGTGTACCAGACTGGTACGTGGGTCCGTTGCTGGAGGTGCCGCGAGCGCGTACCAACCTATTGCTTCACGCTCCGCTGACGCGAGCGCTGCGTACGCTCAACATCGTGGCTGGGCAAATTGATTTGTTTTCGGATACATTGAACGGATTCACAAAGGTCACTTATAGTGTAGTTAGCAAGTTAGATTAAGTTAAGTTTTATGTTATTGTGGTACACTATCGCATTAGGTTAAACGTTACCTGTAAAGATAGTCGTATGTTGTGTATATAAATAAATAAATAAAGATACAGGTCTATATATAGTTCCATGATTACTATGCATTTAACTTGTACTGGATTTATTTTTTATTTGTATTGTACCAGTGACCAAACATGGGCTCAGGTGGGTCAAGAGCTGACGCGATGGGCTCGTTTCCTAGAGAACTTCCACTCGACGACCATACAGAACTTAATCGACAACAGTAACTTTCCGAGGGATCAAATATGGCCGTAAGTTGACTTTAAACCTAATGTTAGTTGTACTCTGGAATATCTAGTCTAAATATTTTTTTTACATTTTCTTTTTTAACATAATTCCCAGTTACCAATAAAAAAAGATAAATATTAAGTTAATATAAAAATATATAGACTGCGTTGTAATATGTTATCGTAAAATCAAAGAGCAATTTATTCTCGCGCCATATTTTTTATTCTACAAGACATTTAAAAAATTAACATGTTTCCAACTGTGACATGACGTCATGTCATTCCATTTTCAAATATTGATATCCCCAAGCCGTGACAATGAGGGTGTTTAGGAAAGTTTTCGCTACTAGTTGGCGCCACTTACGTGAAAGGGCATTTACTCAAAATCAAAATTCATTAACAGTTTGAAATCAATAGAATCATTCACGGTTGATTGGAAGTGCTTTGACAGGTGCCTGAACCTGACGATTCAGTGCTACCACCTTGTGGGCGCTATTTTAGAAAACTTTTATTGGTCCACTGTATTCATAGATTTACGCACCAATAATAGATACCGTATTAACATTTATTTGTTCTGAATCAGAATATAAATGCTGCGTGTGATTGGCTATTTCAAGGTCAAGGTTCGAATGCAATAATCATAGTGTCCGTAGCGAGTTCTTATGCTAGCAAATGCCAGTATGAATTGTGCGTGTGTTGCCCGGGGTAATCTGCACAAAATAGATAAGTACAGAACTCAATTTACATACAAAGTGCGCTCGAGCAACGCACATAACATATCTCGGACCGGTTGACCGAAACTATTTGTATTGTAATAGTATGTTTATTGTTTTAAAATTGTAGAATAAGTTTTTTTGCTCCGCGGGCATTACTGCTTGTAGCCGTACGTATAACGTAGGTATACAAGATGAAGTACATACATTTGATTAACTTATGTAGGTACCTATTTATTTGTTTTGAGTTATCTGTGCCTGTATCACATTGGATCTATGATATATGTGGACTGTATGTCGCACAGTGAGATCGAGAAGAGTCACGGCGACAGTGAGACGATAGTGGGGTGCGCGGCGCGGCTGGTGGCGGCGGCGGACGCGCGCGCGCCGGCGCTGGCGTCGCTGCTGCAGTGCCTGCACGTGGACGCGGGCGCCGCGCACGTGTTCACGTACATGCTCGACCACCTGCTGCACAATGCCGAGTGAGTACTGTCACTCTATATTGTTACATTCGATTAATAATGATGTCTGCCGGGGTGGTGTAATTGCGGAGCGAGTTCGTGCCATTGCTGTGCAAGAGGTATATATACTCGATTTTTACATGCAAAAAAAGTTTGTGTAATCTACAAATATTTGTTTTGGGCATGATGTTGGTACTTATTTGTTTTCATTGATGGTTTATAAAGTACCTTAAACGAAGATGTTTTATAAAATATGTAGGTAATATGTTTGTTAAGTAGATACTCCGCGATAGATAGTGGAAACCTAATGCAGTTGTTGAGTTTAAAACTATATATACATTAACTTTAGGTCATTTGGCTTAGCTCCTATTACTCTGTCACTTCCAAAGTCAATAAACAGCAGTTTGGACAATAAAAAAAACGAAATTAACAATATTTATATTATTTCTATATCTCTTAGGGCTACACAAATCTTATGCACGCGTCTGGCTCAATACCACAAGGATGGAGTGAAGTTTCCTGAAGATATTCTAGAAAAAACGTTACAAAAGGCGACAATGTTCGGTTTGCCGCCACACAAGCAGATCGGACTGCTATCCCTAAGCCAAAGGGCAAGAGTACACGACAGCGATGATATGATGAAGATAGCTGAGTTCTCAGCAGATCTGTTCCGGAATGAATGGGGCGATTCTGAGCATAAGGAGTACGCGAATGAGCTGACCGGTAAGTGATGTTAATTCAATAGAAAAAGTGCTTAAGTTGAGCTCCTTTATACAATGTTTAACCTTACGTTAATCGTCATAGGATATAAATTACTTTACGTCGTTTTGAAACTGAAGATAGAGCTTTTATAAAATGTTACCATAATACTTTTTTTTACTAATTAATTGTATATTTATTAAGATTATGTCAAATACTTTCGTTTAGTAACGATTACCTAACTAATAACTAAATATAAAATTTTGATTTGATTATTAAAATTCAAATCGATATGCAGCCTTGATTAGGTATATAATTATATTTTGTTGTCAGAAATAAAAAAAATATAAATTAATTTTCAGAAACATTCCCGTTTTTTTTATTTTCAGCTGAGTATTTAATGAACGAAGAAGGAAGGCGCGAGGCGTTCTCCAAATTCTTGAAGTTGTCGGACTCTTGGCAACAGAAGAAAGTATTGGTCGACGTGCTAAACTGCTGGCCTCCAACCAGAAATAGGTTTGTTAGCTACTTCATGTTGTTTTTTATTTAAGGGAGGGAGTAATTTATACTGTATTACTAGTAATGATTATCAATTGTATTAGCCTTGAGTTAATGTTTATATTCCAACAAGTACAGAGGAGGTGCCTTATTTGTTTAAGGAAGTATCTTCTTTCGACAGCATGTAATGAATATGAATCTTATAACCTTGACTTAAAGTTTATATTCCATTGCTACAAGGAAGTTTTTTTAACGAAGTCTTAAGCTTGCTCTAGGGAGAGCTTATTAAGTTAAGCATTTTACACGAAGTTTTCGTTAGTTTGTCAAAACAAACTACATCTTTTGAAGTGAACAGATAACCAAACCATTACTCTCAAGAATTCTTAAAACCAATGTAATTATTAATTAGTAATTTTAAAACCTTAACGTTTTGGGTTTTTGCTAATATTAATAAGCTCTATTTTGGAACATCTTCTAAAAAATGAACTTTATTCTTATCGCTTTTAAGATCGAAAATGAATAATCTGCTGTTACTTTACCTGTTTTTTTTACTGAAACATTGTTGTAGTGACTCGAGGAGCTTGCATAGTGAATATCTGAAGTCTTTGCTGAGCAGTACTGGCGATCAGAAGGAGAACTTAGTTCTGATCAAGTTGCTACTAAGGCGGCCGGTATTAGCTGATGAGGTAAATAGCAATTTTTCTTTTGCGACTTTCTTTCTTTTGTCCGGTTCTTTCAGCACCATATAATGTTAGGAGAACATAAACTATTCCTGAACGTTAGAGGGAAAAGGGAGTCGATTGTAGGAGATTTATTATCTCCTGACTTTTAATGAAATAATATCCTCAGTAAAATAAAACATTAGTTTTATTATATAAACTAGAAGGAAAAATTACATGGAATCTTAATTTTAAATTCATGTCCAACTGACATCTCAGTGATGTGTCGTAGCACGATATTTTATTTATGGTCAGTAGGCACGTGCCTAATCGCCACACCACCCTTCACGGAGACAACAAACCAAGCCCAAAATGACAAAAAAAACTTATCAATAAACCAATTACTTACAACTTATTAATATAATAAAATTAAACATACAACCAAAATTAATCTAAATTCTTAAATTTAACCTGCCTGCCCGAGCGTGTGGTATATTGTTTAACTGGAGGGTCAACCTGTATTGGCTGTTGTGGAATTGAAGGCTTTGAAGACAAAACAACTGGTCGTGGTGGTGAAACAGCAGGAACAGGTTCAATTGGTTTAGGCTGCTCATTCGAATGATCAATAAAAGCAGGCTTAAGTCTGTCAACACTGACAACAACCTTGTTTCCCTTAATCAAAAGAGTGAATGTCTTACCATCGGTTAAGCGCTCCAGGACCTTGAACGGCCCTGAATACGGTGGCTGCAGTGAACGACGAATAGTATCATCCCTTAGGAAACCATGAGAGGAAGTCAAAATATCCTTGAAAATAAATGATGATCGCTCACCATGTCTAGATGCCGGAAGTGGTCGTACCGCTGACATTTTGTGTCGCAGCTGTACAACGAAATCAGCAGGGTCTTCAAAACTTTTAGAGTTGGAAGAAGGACATAACATTTCTTCAGGGAGCCTCAGTGGCTCAGTTATTCAGTTTATTTATTTATAATTTATTATATGAAAACATATAAGACAATTTTATTTTAAATAGTACAATGGGCGGCCTTATCGCTAATAGCAATTTCTACCCGGCAACCTTGCGATGACATTTTATAGGTAATCATTGGCGTACCTTGAGCTGTTCATCTTACGATCTTGTTGCGTGTGACTTTTAGAAGTTCCATAATCGGTATACTAACCTGACGTATCTTTATTTCAGGAAATCAATTGGCTAGCAGAAAACGTTCCTGCAGAGTCAGTACTGAATACGATTTGGGTTATGCTGCTAAGCAAATGTGACCATTCCACAGAGAATATCTCTAATTTGTTATTACAACACAAGGTATGGTGTATTAATTGTACAAACACACAACTTTACTGACAATAATAATTATGAAATGTTTAAATCAAATATAATTTTTGTTTTAGGACTACTTGCAGAAGCAAGAAGAAATTGAAGACGACCTTATCAAGGAGTTGCTAGACAACAAAATGTTTATACGAATAGTGGCAACACCACTCTACTCCCATGTGATTAATTATATTATTACTATGGAGGTTTCTGGCGAGAAACGTGAATCTATTGAGTATACCACAGAATGGGCAATTGCAGAACTTCTTAAAGCTAGTTTCATAGCAGAGGCCGGACATCTTCAGCTTATGAGCATGCGTGTGCCCGCCGCTTTACGTGGATTCACTCAATCCGTCATGTACTATAAGAATATGATAACCAAAAAATAAATGAATGTAATCAATTCTGTGTATATGTAATCAATTAAATTATAAAACTATGGTTAAAGGCATTAGTGTTTTAGTTTTTTCTACTCTAGTTATTTATTATGGTCTACTTTGATAACTCGAAAAAATTGCCTTTTATTTATTTATTTATTTATTTACTTATTAGTACAACCACATCATATGTATTATAACAATTATTGCAACATTATTACCAGTATAATTCTGATACACATGACACTGATGGTGTACATAACATTTGCCGATACATAGCATAATTTTACTATAAGTAGGTATATAATATTAAATATATACATTGTTAGTTACTATTAGATATATTTTTTTAATTTGGACTTAAATTTATTAAATGAATCGTGAAAGATGTCAATGCTTGGATCGCGAGTTTGCATAAAATTGTACAAGTCCAGTGTTCTGTTAATAGGAGACCGTTGGCCTAAGTTAGTTTTTGAAAAAGGGGTATGAAATATTTTTTTTGTTTTGTGTCTTGGAAGATGATAGGGGATTGCTAGAGATACTTTCTGTAGTAGATGGCTACATTGTATTTGGTTATTGAGCAATTTGTGAAGAAAACATAAGTCTTGAATACGTCTACGATCATGAAGGGTGGTCATTCTAAATTTAGATAAGCGTTGGTCGTATGGATTTCTATGAGAGAAGCCGCTGCATGAGAATGCTAAATGTCTTGTGAACTTCCGCTGAATGCTCTCAATTCGTTGGGAATGAACAACATAGGATGGAGACCATACAACACTACCATATTCGAGACTGCTGCGCACGAGTGCGTTATACAAAAGTATTTTTGTGTTAACATTGCCAAAGCCGTCAGTATTTCTTCTTAGAAAGCCGAGCATTTGAGCACCTTTGGATATTGCCTTATCTATATGTGACACAAACGTTAACTTTTTGTCAATGATGACGCCCAGATCTCGTATTTCCTCAACTTCAGTTAGAGACTTGCCAGCAATCTCGTAGTTTGTCACAAGCGGTTTTTTTTTTCTTGGTATATTTAATATGGTAACATTTGTCAACGTTGAGAGTCATGCGGTTCAAATTACACCAATCCAGAATCTCATTAATGTCGTCTTGTATCAAGTTTGAATCTGTAAATGACTTAACTGTACGAAAAATTTTTAGATCATCAGCGAATAGAGAAATTTTACAATTTTACGGGTGATAGATAGGCGTCATGGTGGTATGTCTATTAAACCTTCATATTGGGATAAAGCAACTAATAAGATACCAGAAAATGACAGTAGGGTTGACTGTCGACTATCACGTGGCAGCGGTCTCCACCTCGCTCACCATACATTTGTGTACGCTAAACTAGACCCACTACATCACCATACTCCTGCCTTTGGGAGCGGCCTATGTTCAGCAGTGCATCTCTTCAGGCTGCTATGATATGTGTACATTTGTATACTATGTATGAATGTCTTACAAGTTGTCACTTTGCCGCCTCGCAGGATCGCTACTGGTACTTTGATTGCTGATTATTAACGTACGTTTATTTTACCAAAGAAGTAACAGGTTAAATAAGACTAGAACTTATCAGTTGTAGTATTCTGCAACTATCAATTTAGTACTATGGTTAATTATTCCTTTGAAAAACTGAAAAATAGGGTAAAACCTTAGAGCATTAAACCAACCGGAGAAGCCACTGACAGGCGTACCCCTCTGCCAAAGGCACCAGCCCACCGGTCATACCCGTTCTATAAAACTAGTTGACGCGCGTTCCGCATCATAAGTCACCTATCAGTGCATGCGTAATAGCGTCTCAATAGAAATGCCGAATTGCAGTGTATTTTGGTGTAAAAAGCGTTCAGCGACATCAAGTCTACAAAAGGATAATATTACATTCCACCTGTAAGTATTATTTTGTTCTAATATTATTAAATAAGGCATTAAATTAGCAATTTAACCAAATAAAATGCTAATCAACAAGTGTTGCCAGGCTTATCATCAATACTCCAATCTGGGGTAATATTTTAAGTTGAATTAACATAAAAACTACCCTTTCCTTTTTTATATCTCGCCTTGTTGACATATCTAATAAGTTTCATTTTGGATGTACATTATTGTGTCACCGTTCCCATATTTATTTATTTTTAATTAAAACCAATGTTTTTTTTACCAAGTAATGCACAAAATAATATTAAATGAACAAGTAAAATGAGATTATAAATCCAAATATACAAGATTAGTGCACTTTATTCCGAAAGATAATTGCTCATTTCTTACAAAAATAAGCGTATTTATTTTTAAGAAACTGGTCACACTTTAACATAATTAGAGATGAGACAGTTTAATCACAAATATCGATATTGGTTTACCAGTATTAAATTAATTTTTGTTTGTTTGTTTTAGATTTTCAAAAGAAGCAGCGCCTCGAGTCGCTTGGGTCCAATATTGTTGGAACCATATAAGTGGATTCCTAAGCGTACAAGTATCTGACTAACAACTAACAGCTTAAAAGACAAAGCCTTCTGTGCTGCCAGCACTGCTACCTCCTCCCTACCCCCCAAGCGGCGGAGAGCTCAGTTTTTAGCAAGTAAACTCGCTGTGCGCTACCTCCTCTTATTGCATTACCTAGGATTAGTTAAACTAGATTTATAAGGTTAATTTAAATTGCACAGTTTTTCAGTATTTTATTATACCTACTTAAATAAAGACTTTCTGAAATATATTCTGATGTTTTTTTGTTATCTGAACAGATAAAATATCTCTCTAATAAAAATCTACTCATACATTCTCATGTCAGTGTCTTGTTACTATGTAATCAGAACAAAATACTCCAATTACAAGCTCTGCGTAGTTGGAACGAAATTTAATAGCAACAGACAATTAATTCAAAGTATTATTTGGTTTGAATATACATACATACTTAGGAATAATACACGTAAAATTGACACGTAATAATTAATTACAATCTTTAATCCACACTAAAACAAATTTCAACAGGTGGTGGTTATTGAACATACATCCTTGTGCGCAGTAGTAAAATAAAAAAAAGAGTGGGTACCCATGTACGCACGTAAGAAGTTATACTTCTTTGGCATAACAATCCGAAAATACCAAATAATAATACAACGCATACATACATAAATATTTGAAATGATATAAACGCCAATATATTTTTTATTTATTCACACAGATTATTTGTACTGATACGACACACAAAGATCCGCAACTAACTTCAGTGTGTAAAAGGTTCGCAACTAACTTCAGGGTGTTGCTTTTTTCTGTCGGTGTGCGCGCGCATCGTAAAAATTCACTCTCATCATTTTTCCCAATCGCGCCAAAAAAAGTATAACTTCAATAAAAAACGGCTAAATGCCAGTAGGACTCGCGCGCCGAGGGTTCCGTACTATCAGGGATCGGAAGTATTGAATAAACATTAGTAAACATAGTAGGAGAGCCCGACCGCATAACCAGATTTGTTTCTCGAACAATGTTTAACAAATAAATTTAGCCCGACCGTATGACGGGCTTTTTTGATAATAATTACAAAAAAGTGTGCTAGTTAGAAACACTGTTTTATTCTTCCTGTAATATTGACATAAACATGAATTAACAGAATTACTTCTAGTTAATTCATGTTTATGAACTATTTACTTTACTTTCATCTATTTCAAAGTGCTTAAATAAAAAAAAAACCTTAAAATTATAATAGATTATTATTACCTAAAACTGTTCTATATAATATAAGATAATGGTCATTTTAATAAGCAAACATAATAATCATGAAAATAATTAAATCTTTCGCGTACTTATATGAAATCCTAAACATCGATACTAAATATCGACAGAGTCAAGCTCTAACTGTTTTACGCTAAGGAAGCGTAAACTGATAGATGTCCCTGTGTGTGAATGTGATTGTGTGTGTTTAGTTTAAGCTAGTGTGTAATAATTTTATTGTGTGCGTGTATAAATGCATTAGTAGTTAACATTGTAATTAGTGTGCGTTGCTCGCGTTACCCCGTCCCCCGCCGAAAGTGGCAGACTTTTGCGCAAGGGAAATAGAGCGCGTGTCCACTCCTGTTGGTTTAATGCTCTAAGGGTAAAACGCGGCATCAATAAACATCGCTGTTCAAAAATTCGTATACTATTATTTTTGATTGATTGATTACGATCGAAACGTAACTGTCAAGTAGGCATGGGATTAGTAACTCCGGTATAAGATTTATGTCGTATATCCTTCCTAGAAGGGAGATATATCTGATTAACATATCCATATCCGCATAGTACATCCATAACTCCGCGGACTTATTCTCGCTTACTCGCTTACTCAGATATCAATTTTGAAAGGAATAGGTTCAAAAACAAAGTTTAAAATGGCGGCTGCTTTAATTAAATTTGACTTAAGATTCGTGTTGGGTGATTTCTGGAACACTCAGATATCGATTTTGAATGCAATCGGTTTAAAAATAACAAAGTTCAAAATGGCGCCTGCTTTTAATAAATTGTACATAAGATTTGGGTCTGGTCATCGCTGGGACACTCAGATATCGATTTTGAAAGGAATAGGTTTAAAAATAACAAAGTTCAAAATAGCGGCTGCTTTAATTAAATTTGACTTAAGATTTGGGTTTGTTTATTGCTGGGACACTCAGATATCGATTTTGAAAGCAATTGGTCCAAAAAAAATCATGTTTGGTCATCGCTATATGTTTCTCAGTCGCAGGCCGGAGTTGCGTGGATACATGGATATGTCTGATATATTAATATTTTGGAAAGGGAAGGAGTCGTGGCATATCCAGTTGCGTGTTCGATCATCGCTCTAAGTTTCCCAGTCTCAGTCCGGAGTTGCGTGGATACATGGATATGTCAGATATATTAATATTTTGGAAAGGGAAGGAGTCGTGGCATATCCAGTCCCGGATATATATCTGAGGGTATAGGTGTGTCCGGAGTTACTCATGCCTACTGTCAAGTGTCTGTCTCACTCAGTTGTTATTTGTCATATCTCAATTTTTAGGTTAGAATTTGTTGAAGCCCTATAATATCAAAAATATTACAGGAAATCTAAATAATTCTAATTAAAAACATGCTGAGTGCAATCAGAAATACTTTACGTGTACCTGTGGCGAGTGTGGTGCGACTTTTCCAGACCTCCGCGCCTCAAGCAACCGAGAAATTTAATCACAAGTCCATACCTTTGGAAGACGAAGGTGTACAAGGAGAAAATATTATAGATTTAGATTCAGTATTGAAAGCGTAAGTTATACACTTTATGGCGTACAATAATCAAGCAATTATTATATCTAGTCAATCGATATTTTTTTTAATAATAATAATAAAAGATAAACCCTATTCTCTATTTCATGTTATGATATTGTTTCAGAAAACAAAACCTATTCCCCACACTAGAATCTGATAACTTAATATTCAATGGAGCAGCTTACAAGGACCTGCCTATCTGTAACATAAGGGTGACACACAACAACACTATATTCACACTGACTGATGCTCTAGGCACTGTTAAAGTCATTAGATCTTGTGGTATGGAGGGGTTTAAGAATACCAAGAAGGGTACCAATATTGCCGCGCAAACTACCGCTATTGGTATAGCTATGGTAAGTTTTAATCTAATGAACATTAATTTATTTTTTTATTACTGCTATCACTCAACAATTCCATATACAAATAGCAGCAGCAAATGTAATAATGCCTAAGCCTTCTTTATTTGTTCTTGTAGCTGTAAATACTTTTAAGGCACAACATCAATGTGTCAGTGATACAAAACATGAAAAATTGCATTGTTATTTACAGAGGGCTATTGACAAAGGTTTCAAAACAATCAGAGTAAGGGTCAGAGGACTTGGCCCAGGCAGATTGGTAAGAAGCTTTCTGTTTTATTTTCTATAAGATTGTTTTTATTATGAGAGCATGCAGAAAGCATAATTATGATCCTTAGAGCATCTCCTTCAGAGCATAATTATTATGGTCTTTGGGGTTGAAGAGCCCAAGACCATAATAATTATGATCTTTATGGTATATTCTTGTTACAAATAAAATTTTCTTCATTCCCTTACTATCTAAATTGAACTAAACATTATTAATTATGACTTTCTGGACTTTCTTCACTTGCGACATTATGACATCATAATAAATTTGTTCATTTTCCCCATTTGGAACCTTTTAAATGTTTCTAAATTTAGATTTGCTTTATAAAATTTGCATTATATTACTAAAGTTTTTTTTATTTGCAGAGGCCTTTTTATGTTGACATTAGCTTATTGCATCTTTATATATTTCCAGGCTGCAGTCAAAGGTCTACAGATGGGTGGTTTAGACATAATCTCCATTACAGACAACACACATGTCTCATGGAACCCTCCACGACCTAGGAAGGCCAGACGATTGTAGATCAACTAGCATTTAGATATATTTAGTAAAGGTCGAAACAAACAATAGGCGCGGGTGGCGCAGCACGATGTGAAGTAGTAATGTATTATGTCGCACTCGCCATAAGTTCGTTGAATACGTAACGAGATAATATCTCGGCTGAGATGTAGATGGGACGTGAACGGAACATTCGTGTGCTGTCTGTTCCGACCTTTAGATGTATAGTAAATTAATAGGTCTTGTATAAATAAAATACTTTTATGTATTTGTTACTTTATTACAAACATGATTAGTACCTATTTACAGTTAATTATTATATCAACTTAGCCTAGTAAACTATATTAAAATCCATATTTTGCTTGAGTTTGTCGCTTTGACATTCTGTTGTTTGCCCATTGGTTCTGCAGTTCAGCTTCATTAGCTTTAGCCTATAAAGAAAATATGGTTTGAATTATGTTTGGAATTACAAACAACACAAGACTACATGGAGTTCTTCAAAAAACGAAGTTTACATGGTTGGAGTTGGTTCAGGTAACTATTAATAATGGTGTCACCTCAGTTGTAGACTGCGCGTGCGCTAATTTTGAGACTTGCATACATAGCACTACTTCTGATGTGTTCTACTAAATGCAAAATGACTTTTTATTCAAATATTTTCTTTTTGGTTGCCAAAAGTGCTACCTTGAATTTCTATAAAAAAAACGTGTAAGGCCTAACAATTCTGTACATAAGTACATCCATTGTTTAGGAACACCTGACCACCACTTATCAGTAAATAGTATTAACTCACCTGATATGCCAAATATGTAATCTGGTGTTTTCTTTTCTGTTGACTTGTAGGTTCATTGCCCTTTTTCTTGCTCGCCGATACACGTTTTGTTGTATCATCCATTAATCCTTTTAGTAACATTTCACGTGCGTCCGCTAATACTTGTTGTTGGTTTACATCCACTATCTGAATCTCTTCACGCTTCCTTTTGCGACGTGCACCACAAAGTTTTATAATCTGTTGAAAACATTAAATTAGTAGGGCAAATTGCGGTATATACACGAAAAAAATGTTGTTTCGGGGATCTAACATACACTGCAGGGCAAAGCCTCTTCTCATAAAGAAAAAGCATGAACATTCAAAGCTATGCTTCCTGAAGGAGGATTAGTAATCAAAATAACAAATGTCACATAATAACTAAAAAAATATATTGCACACCCAAAAATAAAGGCGTAAGATGAAAACACTAATTTTACAGGTCAAAAAACTTTTTACTGTTTGTATAGTATGACTTAACAAATATTTTTTTTTGGTATAAAACTGTTTTATGTCAAAATTTAACAAAAAGAATATATTATTGCATTTCTAAAACCCATAACACAAGCTTTTTGTTGATCTGGGTGTGTGATATAAGCAAATATACTTACAGCTTCTTCATCAATAACCATTTCATTACTATTAGAGCTCTCAGCATATTCATTATAACATGATCCTTCAGCCTCTGCTGTACTACTATCATACTCAGTTTCCATTTGAACATTGACCTCTTCCTTCTTGAAGAAAGACTCAATACCTCTGGGCTTTGTATCAGCTTGTATTTCTTCTGTATTTTGTTCTGGATCAGGCATATTTGGTATTGCAACAGGCTTGTGTATTGAAAAGAAATCATTCTGCATTTCATCATTATCACTGTCATCTGAATAATCATTTATTAATGGTGTAGGGTTGACAGCTTTCTTTATTGGAGTTGGAAGTGGTTCCTTTTTAAAGAAGTTTGCAGGTGGTGTGGGCTTCTTTGTTAGAACATTAGGTATTAACGATCTTGTAGTAGCAGTCACACCATTCTTTGGTTGAGGTAACATACTTAGCAGGCCTGACTTTTTCTGAAACAAATAAATTCCTATAAGAATTTTTTTATTGACTGGTATGTATAAATCAAATAACGAGTGGTTAGTGGTCAACCTAGTGTCAGGATTTATTTTGACTTGACCCAACAACTGCTATCTACTTGGCAACAACCAGGACCGACTTAAAACAACCTCTGAAGCATGGAGACGCTCAGATCAAATACCATTATACAATTACCCATCCTTGGCGAGCCGCACTCTATGTCGAATAACATGCTAATCGTTTTACCGATCAGTGAGTGCAACGAGCTATGAGCGCATTTTCTGGTAAACATAGTCTTTTCTTACTACTGGCAGTAGTAATATTATTATTATTATATATTGATGGACGAGCAGCAGGTTTAATGATATATCCATATCACTGCACTCGAATAGAGTATTTTATATATTATACTTATTATTTATATTTAGTTTATTTTATCATATCAACTCACCCCATTAGTTGGTCTTGGTTTAGCAATAGGCATACTTGTTTCCACATCTTTGAACTGAAAAATACATCAATATGTAATTATTTTAGAAAATCTTGTTAGGATTCAGACAGCCTTATTAACACCTACTCAATATAGTTTTAGTATGTATGGCTTACCTCACTGTGGGTAACACAGCATCAAAAACATTTTTTTGAAAACACAGCTAAGCTGTTGCTGAGCACAAAATAGAAGAAAATGATAAAGAAGAAGAGAAGACGAGAGATCCAATTTTTTTAATTTTCTTTGATAGTAAGTGGTAACCATAACCTAAGGATTTGTCTGTTTTTGTTATTTAGTTGGTAGTTGGGTACTAAATACATAGTAACTAAACTTCTGCAGAGTATGGGGAATAAGACAGTAGAAGGAAAAACTAGAACCTGAGGAGAGTTCTTGGCTAGCTATTCTTTATAAAACTTACATCATTTAATGAAGGCACTGTGATCTTAGCTTTAGGTTTAACGCCATTGGCATCTTCCTTCTTGTGTAAGAATTCGTCATCTTCTTCTTTTACTGCTGGCTTTTTATTTGATGGCTGTGGTAACAAATTAAATAAGCTCAGTTCTGCACTTTCTTGAGGTTCCTCATCATTCTTAGTGGGCTCTTGTTTCTGAACGGGTTCTGGAACTGTATTAATTGATATAATGTTAGTGATGATATACGAAAAATAATAGTAACTATTTTTTTTTTATTTAGAGACTGGATACCAACGATCGACATCTTAAACCCTAGATTGATGGAGGCATGTTACGTTCTAACGTAATTTGTCAAGGTCATATGCACTTTTCACTTATTAATTTATTATATATTATGGTGAAGGAAATCATGAGAAAACTCGGACAAGATCAAACATATAGCACAGAAGGTCACAAGTGCCCTTGGCCTCTGCCAAACAAACCTTTTGTATAGCTTGATCGATAAATAAAAATTTTATTTACGAGATTATAATAAATTACAAAGAACTGTGTCCATATTTACGTTTGAGACTTGTTTTACTTTCTGGTGGTTTTTTATTCAACACGACAACAGTTCCTTCCTCATTCTCCTCGTCTTCGTAATCACTTGAGTCACTGTTGTCGTAAGCAACTAATGCCATTACGTTATCTTTTATTTATGTTGATATTTATAGCAACAAAGCTGTTTATTTTCAATGTTAATAAAAAGATCTCTGCTATTTATGTACTTGGTTTAAAATACAAATAAAAAACGCTGTGAAATGAAATCGTCTTGCAGGATTGTTGCTCAATTTAATGTCAAACTGACATTGTCAATGTCACCAAAGTCATAGATTATTTAGATTGTATAGATTTGTAGTTGCTGATACCTAAATAAAAAAAGATGACAATATAAAGTGTGTGCGTGAATATTTGTTACCACTCAACGCCTAAATGGCTGAACCGATATATAGGCTACTTTTCATCCCGAAAATCGATCTGGTCTCCGATGGATACAACCAAAGACATATTTTACGCACTGGTGAAGCCGTGGAGCGCAGCTAGTTACATTCTACTAATATTATAAATCCGAAAGTTTGTGTGTGTTTGTTGCCAATCAGCGTCTAAACGGCTGATCCGATTTTTATGAGAATTCCTAGGTAGATAAATTCGTTGCAGGACATACGATTTTTTATGCCGAATATCGGTCTGGTTTCCGAGGGAGACAAAACACATTTTAGGCGCGGGCGAAGCCTTAGGGCGCAGCTAGTACATACCAAAATTCGTTGACAACGCGGCGGGCGGCGCCGGCGATGCGCGTCTCGTGTAGCATAAAGGTTAAACAACAGTTATTTTATATAAATATACCTATTCTTAATCATATCAATAATTACAAATGTGACATAATGTATTACAATATGGATATACTTTTTACAGATTTTTAAAAACATTAAAATATAATGTACTCTGTGTATTTGTACTCATTCGATTAATTCAAGAGATTCACCGACAAGGTTGACAATGTTGACAATTGACATTTGACATTTGACTTAGCACTAATGACAGCTCTGGGTTCCAAAAAAATCCTTGTTTTTCCACAGGCAGGGTAGCCAAATAATGTCAACATTTAAGCAATTTTGCAAATAATCTTGAAATTAATCGTTTCTTGAATTCTTTCATTGCCGTGTAATTCTTGCCGCCAACTTCATTGGCGACTTTTATATACAATTGTAAGTACCGATTTAGCAGCTTTCCTACTTTACATCTTTCGTTCCAACATCAAATTTCTGTACTTCCTTTTTGTAGACGAAAATGCCGAAGAAATTCGCTGGTGAAAATAGCAAAGCAGTCGCTGCCCGTCAGCGAAAAGAAAATGTGAAACAGGAGAAAGATCAAAAAGTAAAAAAGATGATGGAAGATGCTGAGTGGGCAGACAATGACGACAAGTTGAAGAAAAAGCAACAGAAAAAGGTTAGTTTTCTGAAATGCACACTTTTCATGCTTTCGTCTCCTTGTACCTTCTTGTTGTACAAGGCATTTATTGAATTGACACTATCTTACTTGATATTTTATGTAAATACTGGTGTTAATAGTTTTATAAAGCTATCTTTTACTTTTAAACAATAAAAAAGTTAAGATTTATTACTAAAATTTCCAAATCCAAATAATCCTTTATCACACTGTATTTCACAACAATATGCAAAAAATAATTTCTCAACAATAATAATTATGTAATTGTAACAACATATGAATTGATAACTGAGTATAAATTAATATGGTTAATTGAAAACTTCAAATTTGATTATATTGGATCAATAAAACTATTTTGTTCAGGAAGCTGAAGAGAAGAAACGTCAAGAACAACTACAGAAAAAGGCTGAAGCAAAGGCCTTGTTAGAAAAAGAAATGGAGTCCATAAAAACAGCACCAAAGGCAGCTCCACCACCACCTAAGATCACACGGGCACAGATCGAGAGAATTAAGGAGAAAACTATCAAAGCAGAACCTCCTAAACCTGTGGTAAGATTATAATTATTTCTTACCTCAACATAATCACTGCCCTAGAGGCAGACTAAGGCTATTAGAGGCCTTGAACAATAAAACCAAATAAAGAATGCTTAGAATTTCATGGTTTTCACTGCCTAGTAAATGTTTTCTTTCTACAAAGTTTCAAGGTATATTATAAACTGGAAGAGTTTGTTTAAACACACTACTGGAACTACCAGTCGGATTTGAATAATGCTTTTTGCGTATGATAGCCTATTTCTTGAGGAAGGTTATAATAGGCTATGTAACATCATGCTACTGCCGACAGGAGCAGAGCAGTAAGCAGACGCTGCTGAAACTGCATTGCAGAAAGCTAGTTTTATATGTAGCTCTTAGTGCTTACACAAAAAATTAATCATATATATCTCTCTTTTGCAGCCGGCTAGGGTGGTGGTAGAAGAACCTCCTTTGGAAGAGAATCTTAACAGGTTACAACTTGATGGGGAAGTGGCACAATCTGTTGATGAAGCTATCTCCATTCTTAGCAGGTATGTGGTCAGATGTTATTCATTACAGTTTTCAAGTTAATAAGTTTAACCTTTTATAAGGCTCTGATTATACCTACCACATTAAGAGCTCTAAACACCTTATAAAAGTTCAAAATAAATTTGTAATATTCTGACAATAATTTGACCACTAACTACTCGGAAAAGTATATTTCTATTTGCCATATATAGGGTTATCAACATGTCTCTTTCATCTTCACAGATGTTGATGTGTTAAATGAATAATAGCTTAAATAATAATAAAAAATAAATTTATGAATAGTATTATCTGTATAAACATATTTTAAAATTTTCAGTGACAAAGGGGATATGGACAGGCATCCTGAAAAACGACTGAAAGCTGCATACACAGCATTTGAAGAGATTAATCTACCTATTCTGAAGGCTGAGAACCCATCCCTAAGGTTGTCACAGCTTAAGCAGATCTTGAGGAAAGAATGGTTGAAGTCACCACAGAATCCACTTAACCAGAACTCTTAAGCTTTGGAGATTATAATCTGTTGTGTTGTGTTCTAGTGATCATCTATAAAGATATTTAGATTTGGTTTAAATTTCTACTCATTAAGCTTTTGTGTTCAAAACCAAGTCTAAATAACTGGCTTTCTGTATCAGTTGACCTATACCATGAGTCAATCTGATATTGTAAAAAAAAAGCAATTGGATTGTGCCAGTAATTTATTATTTAAAATGCAGTCTTACTTAGGACAGAATATTTTGTACTAGATTACCCACATGTAAATAAAATATACTATTCTAAATTTATTCTGGTTCATTGCTGTACTGCAAAGGTATACCCTTACGTCCTTCCTCTGCCTTTTTCACCTCAGTTTCCCCTAATTTTTGTTGTAGACCTTTCCATGATCTATCTTGGAGATTCTTGCCGATACTTTCTAAAGCCCAGTTTTGTTTCTCTACTAGGTCCATAGTGGTGCCCTCATTTGTCTCTACTTTAGTTTCTTTTATTTTTCCTGTGATGAGACTGACATCTGTGGTCTCTTTAATATGATTGATATCACAATAATGCCTTCTCCCTGGTAGTAACTGGTCAAAGTCTGTGACATGTGTCGTGAAGTATGGTTTTCTGTTTGAGTTTAAGGCAACTTCCAATTCATATGGGTAGACTATTGGTCTGTAGAAGTCTTTAGTGCTGGTGAGATAAAGCTCGTTTTCTGGGCAGGCAATCATTACGTAAATGTCAATCTGTAAAAAAATTTTTTTTTTGTTGAGCTGTTTTGGTTAAAAAAAATATGGATCACACTGCACCCAGAACCTTGTGCACAGCTGTCAGTTAAAGAATTTTGTAATTACAATTAAATTTTGAATGTTGGTTTGTACCTATAATTTGAAACCTTTAGTATTATAACATTAGAAAACACACTAATAGACAAAATTTCACACTTACTTCAGGAAAATTAGCTAACTTGGCGACATTAGGTTTGCCAACAGATAAAATATAGCTTTTCTTTCCATTCACTTTGCAAAGCTGTTTCATTCTTTTAATAATATCCTTTGTCTGATCACCAGCCAGCTTACATATAAGAATACCAATGACTTCTGCATCTTTACATTTCTCCACTAAGAACCTTCGACGTTTGAACCAAATTGTTTCCTCTAGGCGTTCCACTTTATGTGAATCTGTATCTAGTAGGTACCATTCTGTTGCTGTGGGTAAAAAAAAATACTATTAAGTAGAATAGGTTTTACTATAAAACTAAGAGAATACAAAATCATCTCAATATGTTAACCACTCAACATGAAGTAGTTGTAATTTACTAGCTAATATAAAATACCTCAATCACACTCAACGTGACATATTCGTAAATTACAACTCTCACGTCACTGCCCTGCAATATGACTAACCAAGGCAAATCAATAATCAACATAATATTTTAATCTATACATATAATAAAATTGGAGTGTCTGTTTGTAATATTGAAATAACCGTTTTTTTTATATACATGTATATGAATATATATACGGTACATACACCAAAATAACATTTTTCACAATTTATGTCTGTCTGTCTGTTTGTTCCTGCTAATCTCTGAAATGGCTGGACCGAGGACTTTTGTTGGCAGGTAGCTGATGTAATAAGGAGTAACTTAAGACTATTTTAGAAAAATTCTTTTATAAATAATAATAATATGCGATGTAACCGTCATTTACGCGGGCGGAGCTGCGGGCAACAGCTAGTACATAAATATAATTCTTCTCATAATGTAGATTATTGTGTTGAAATGTTTAAATTTGTAAATAGACTTCCCTAATTGTGGTGTGCGTTCGCGCAGCGGAATGTTGTTGAATTTAAAGATTTTAATTATGCAGATATTTAGTGTATGACGTCATATAATTGTGTATGGTAAAAAAAAAATTGTGCACGCAGCCATTGTGGAGAAATTCACCAAAAACTGATTCCGCTGGGCGAACGTTGTCCTGGCGGAACTTTTTTTAATCCATAGACTTTAGAAGAAAAGAGATGGTGTCTAAAAATTAGTGTGTATTTGTGTGTAATTGTGTATGTATGAATAAAATTAGTGCATGCATAAACTTCGGAGAAATTCAAGTTTCCGCTACGCGAACGTTTGGCCATTAGCTAGTTTTCATATAAAGCTCTTACATAGAGAGCTGTAGATTTTTACATACGTTGTTTTGAATTTGTTTATATTTGTTTAAAAAACAGATTTAGAAATAATCGTAGGGCTTAAAAGATAAAAATATAAACGTCAAATACGCTTATTAGGTTTTAGTTCTTAAAGTATGCACTTTGGGGTCTAGATTTTCATGTTTATACAAACCTTGTAAGCGTCTGCAACATGTTGCCAAGTATCAATGATGTTAGTAATTAAAGAGTTATAGGACAATTTACCATAAATAGATCACTGTTTACAAAGCACTCGAATATCACGACGTTCTAAAGGAATTGCATGGTAAAATCAGGTTTTGGTGAATTTCTCCACAATGGCTGCGTGCACAATTTTTTTTTTACCATACACAATTACACGACGTCATACACTAAATATCTGCATAATTAAAATATTTAAATTCAACAACATTCCGCTGCGCGAACGCACACCTAATAGGTACAATAAGCTAATATAAAAAAAAAAAAAAAAAAAAAAAAAACAATACCTGCTATAGATATAGTGTAGTTAAACAGAGTCTGTCCTCTAGATCCCATGTTAACACAAATGCAGTTTTGTAGCACTTCCACTGGGAACTCTTGACCTTCTTTGTTCTTCACAACTCTGCCTAAAAACCTCTCTGGGCTCTCTTGCAGCTGTATGTAAGCTATATAGCTCTGTGGGTAGTGTTGGAACCAATGGTTTGAAATAGTGTCTGAAAAATTAATTAAAATTATACAAGTGTAGAAAACTAATCTTCCATATTGGTTAAGTACTACTACTACACTACTAGTGCAACAATTGTCATGCTGGGGCTCTAGTATACATTATAATGTTCTGGCAAGAAATGATCATTGAAAGATCCTTAGTCAAACAGGTTCATCACTATTACATGCCACATACATGCAGGTGAGTTGCAAGTAAAAAAAAACCTGCATGATAGAATAAGGTCTTTTTAGTACATCCTTCTGATATTTTAGATATCCAGATTATTTATTAACTAGCTGCACCCTACGGCTTCACCCGCGCTTAAAATATGTTTGTCTCCCCCGGATACCAGACCAATTTTCAAGATAAAAATAGCCTATGTCGTCCCACACCGAATCAATCATTATCATTATACATACCAATTTACATCAAAATCGATTCAGCCATTTAGGCGCTGAGTGGTAATAAACACAAACTTTTGCATTTGTAATAGTAGGATTACACAAACCCTGACACTAGCTTGACTACTAACTACTCAATATTTGATTTTGAAATTGCTTACCTTTATAATGTTCATAATCAGCATCATAAAACAAGCATAATTTAAGATTGTCATCTGAGTTAAAGTTATCTTTTAACACCTTTATAGTGGCCTGAACATCTAGGTTTTTCTTAGGCAGTACTGTGAATACTGGTATGTTGGTCTTTGAGAAACAGGTGTGACCATAGTGTACTACTGCATTGCTTTGCACATGCATAGCAGCTACTGAGTCTATGCAGCAACTGTAATTGGTAAAATTGAATATAAATAAATCCTGTACAACTAATAAGGCATTACAGTTAAAAAGTAAGACAGCAGTGCTGCTGGTCAGAGTACTTTTGTAAGTTGAAGATTAAGCTTTATCACAGTAATATCCGAACTTTAAAAGTAAGTACATGATTTTTAAACTCATTGGTATCATCCTGATGTATGAAATGCATTTCCAGTGCCTAGTGTGCTTATGCACACCTAACCCCTGAATTTCAAGAATTTTACTAAATATAGGTTTTTACACTAAAATAAAGTTACGTTAACTGAATAGTAGTGTGTGATAAAGTAATAACATAGTCTTAATACCTTGCATATGAGGTGTCACCAAGTATGTAAAGATCAACATTTATTCTGTTTTTTATTTCTTCATAAATATTAGCACTGACACCAAGCAGTTCATCCGGAAATTGAAGGCACACCTATAAAAAACAACAATCACTAAATTAATACCACAAAATATTTTGTTTTATTTTTTTTAAGATCCATAAATTATTGTTATGATTAATGAAGACAGAAGGACGACGTAGTATGTGAAAGAAATTTCAGATTTAAAGTAGTTAAGTACCTTTGGAAAGTTATTGTCTGTAATCCATTTACATGTTTCAATAATATCGAACCGTGTTATTAAATCATCAAACTGTTCTTCAGAGCTATTGACTTTGAGTTCACGTTCAATACATATTTTACCGTCCGTTGTAAAATTTGCCATTGTAAACAAGGTAGGTATTAGATAAGTAAAATTATGAATTGCAGCCTTTACCAGGCAAGCGATTTTTGAAGTAAATTTCTATTCTCTTGTGAATTCGTACAAAAAATCAACAAAATCAACACAACCCATTTGACAATGACATTAAAGACAAGACATTGACAATTAGTGTCAAGTAGTGATAGTGATGCCGATCGACAGGCAACTATCGATAGACTATCAATAGTGCGTTATAGTGAGAATATCGATAGGACTATCGATAGTATCGATAAAATATGGTAATACTATTGATGATTTGCAATAGTATCGATAATATCGATAGTATCAATAGTATTAAACTTTGAGTGTCGCTGTGCTTAATAGGTTTAATAGCATATCGACTATCAAGGTTTAATACTATCGATAGTATCGATAGCATAGGAACTATCACAGTTCAATCCTAATCAAAAAATATTGCTAATCATCAATAGTATTACCATATTTTGTTCTAACGATAGTATCAATACTGTCGGTAGTCCTATCAATATCCTAACTCCTAACTGATTGTCAAGGTCAACTATCGATAAATAGTGTAACTATCGATAGTTCGGCTTCACTATTGACAATTACAAAAGACAATGAAGTGAACTCAGAACAAGGACGAAAGCTAAAGGAGTGCTAAAATAATACTTACCATAAAGCCTTGTTCTGAGATACTGAATGAGAACATTTGTAACAGATATTAAATTATGCCGATATTATATTTTGGGAGTAAGTTTGTGAAAGTTAAATTATCTTTAATTACTATTTCTACCTTTTCTTATGAGTTATTTATTAATCTTTAAAAAGCTCTAGTCGAATACAAATAAAGCAGGTGTCCGTCTGACCCTCAGAACAATGAAGGCTTTGAATGAAAGTCTGACTTAGTGTAATCTAGATTTGGCGGATTAGATGCAATGCAAGTCGTTTGTTGCATTGCGTTGCCCGAGTCTGTGAATGGGACAATTTTAGACCTGTTTATCAATGTCACTCTAATTAGTCTGTGATTAATGTAACTGATTATAATCTGTGAAGCATGTGTGTTTCATACACAGAACAAGTACTAAAACATAGAAGGAGTGTTAATCACCCTCATATAGTTGTCCTATTTTTTCCAAATAAGCCGGATACATTGAAAAGAAAGAGATAAATAATTTTGCTAAGGACGGCTGGTGTACACTGTAGAAACGTCAATTTGGTTACCTTTGGTTACCTTTGGATGCCGAAATAAAAAGCGAACTAATGTCAAATGTTCCAACTTGTCAAGGCCTTTAGACAATTTTGTCGGATTATACTGCCGCTCGTAATTTTCATTGTTGTTTATCTGTTTTGTGAAAAAATATATGTTATTTAATAATTACATAATGCTATTGTGAAGTAAAATTAAGCCCATTGAATATGCAATGTCCTGCGTTATTGTAGGTTGTAAATTACATTCTTTTCGCAAAGAAAATCAAGTTTAAATCGTCAACTTCCATCGGTGAGTAGATAACAAACCAATAATATATACTAAAAACCTATACATAAGTGCAAAATACCTAAGTGATTTATACTTTACTATACTGCAATCATATTATAATCGTCTATTTGCCATTCGATTCAGTAATTTTTAAGTATTTTACATTTTTACCAATTTGTGTAGTCATGTTCAATAGTGTTGTGACTTGTGCTGCATATTTTATCGACGACAAAAATATTACTATATTTTGTAGTTAACGATTTTGTGGTAACTACCTTTCATAGTGTTTCATACATTGTGTTCTTTTGCAGGTTTCCGAAAGATCAGACCGGAAGATCCATGAAGCAAATTAAGAGAGAATTATGTTATATATTATGTTGTTACACGTTTAACGTTCCAGCGGTGAGGACGAATCTACTCAAATTTGCTCCATTGTCACGCGCCATACGACTTATTAATATTATTTCTATAGAAATTGATATTTTCAATGTACCCTGTCAAAATTCAAAGATGTTGCACGAAAATGTATAGTATTGGATAAATAGGTATATTTATTAGTAATTAGTTATATTGTTTTAAATTTTAGGTTTTTTTATGATATCGTATTGGATTTTTTATCTGTAATGAATGATATTCTAAATACTTTTTCAATAAATAAATAAATAAATGTTCTAGATGACTACAGAAATTTATTGATAAAATTGATGGGGAAAAATTTCTAAAAGTACCAATTCATAACATAACAAAAAATATTTCTGCTTATGCACAAATAATCAGGACATTCTTAAACAAAACTGTAATTTTAAGGGGCAGTAATAATGTGTTTCAATATTATTGGAAATATAATCATACATTTGTGACATGAATCTTACAGCTGTGTTTTATTTTTACCTTGGGGTATCTGTTTTGATGCTATACTAAGAAAGTCAGAAAAGAACAGAGGTCCGATACTGGTATTTTGGTGATCCACACACTGCCCCGCAATACGCTGCGGGAGCGTGGCGATGCAGCGACGGTGCCACGCGTGCAGATGCGATACTGGTCTGCATCATCAATCACGCACGTTACTGCAGAACTCGGTGTCCATACCGTCTGGCCCCGAACCCACGCGCGTGAGTACGTGTTTCTCCGCATGTAAGCGTGTGATCAGTAACACAGCGCTTAAATGCGTTTTCAGTGTGTTGCACCACGCGTGATTTCTATACAAAGAGAGATACTTACAAACAATACAAGAACACGCACGCTCGCACTACGATCCGTGATGCGAGGCAGTGTGTGGATCGATCATGTATATTTCAATTTATTTAATTTATTCATATACAGTTTACATTGTGTTTGAACTTACAGCATGAAACATGAATAAAAACTTCAAAATTATTTCACATTGAAAGTGCTCCTGGCGCCGCTGCCGGCCTATGCCATTCCAGTCAGGTGTAAAACGGCCGTTTGTTTCTTATAGTTCGTTTACGAGAGCTTTTATGCAACCAGACCTCATTTTATTAGCATGTCTGTTAATTTACCATAGCCCATAGACAAATTTCATCTATCGATATCGATAAACTGTCAGAAGGTATCGTAGCACTATTAAACTTCTATTTGTCTCTGAGTGTGTACGCTTTATTCTCATATTAGTACTTCTATGCTTTAGTACTTGTTCTGTGGTTTCATAGATAACTTGATCTCTTAGTCTGTGTCATAGATTATTTAAACTGTGTGTTTCATCAAGCTGTCAAATGTAATTCTTTTAATTTGTTGTAATTTGATATTTTTTTAAAATAAAATGAGTTCAGCAGGAGTTAGAATGGATAGTCATTTTACTGGTGAGTGTTTTTATCAACCATAACAATTCAAGTTTCTTTAACACGAAGTCATAAAAGTTTTCAATAATAGTCAAGGTTATAGAAAATAATATCCACCACGGAATTACCAATAGCTTTTAATCACTAGGTAAACAAACTGTTCAAATATTATCTATTGTTAATATTTTGTTTTCGTATATTATTTTATGTTATGATCACTTTAAGATAACCATGTGTTCAATGCACATACTAAAAATAGTGATCAGAAATCACGAATTTTAGTGTGTGGGTTGTGAAGATTTTGCGTGTTATTTCGAGTTTTAAACATAAGATGTAACCGAATAGTAGGTACTATTCTAACAATTTCTGATTTGCAATGGTCTCCTTGTTTGTTTATGTTATCTACAAAACAATTGTACTATCATAAATCATTTTGTCATGCCTAGCTAGGTTCTAAATGTGAAGAGTCCACAGAGACATTGCCTCCATGATAGTCTCATCACTGTTGTTCAAACTATCTACTCCTAATTCAATTTATTCTTCTCTCTATCCAAAACAAAAGCAGGAATTAAGTGTCACCATTTGGTTATGATGATGATAGGCATTTATATGGTAGTAGATCCACTCTGGTTTCAGCATGAAAGGACCGAATCGGCCGGGGCAATACTACCCTCTCACAGAAGATCGATGTAAGAGTATTAGTATCCGTACTACTGTGTGAGTAAAAGTGCCGAATGCCCAATTTCCCCCTTTTCCTTTTTCCTCACCTCCCTCATTCCCAGCTGCCTTAGTGGAGGCCATCATACCTGCAGTTTAGGCTTTTAGTATGGTGGCCATCACTTCTTGATTCCACTGACTGCTTACCATCAGGCAGATGAAGTCACTTTGGTAGGCTATTATAAAAAAAAAATAATTGATAATTTAATGAAGAATGGTACAAATGAATAAATAATTGGGTTACATAATTTTCTTGCATCCTCTGAGGATCCTAGATCTGCATCTAATTTCTGATTTTATAAATAACTATAATATTATATTTATGTAATTTTACTTGCAGGAATGTGGGTAAACTTTTTCACAGCTGCCGGTATCCCATCAGATGTCTCAGCGACTT
This sequence comes from Parascotia fuliginaria, assembly GCA_963082885.1. Lineage (NCBI taxonomy): Eukaryota > Metazoa > Arthropoda > Insecta > Lepidoptera > Erebidae > Parascotia > Parascotia fuliginaria. The sequence continues at coordinate 20,762,378 of OY720172.1, forward strand.
ACGCCCTCACATTCACAGAGAACCGCATCCAGAATGACATGTTACTGGACCTTAATAAAGAATACTTAAGGGATATGGGCATTTTGAGGATGGGAGATGTTATTGCTATATTGAGGTGAGACAAATACAAAAATTGTTTACAGGTGAAGTTAAAATGTTTATTTTAATTTCTGTCTGTTTGAAACTGTTGTTATTAGGCCTTATCATTTGACTTCGAAGCGGTTGAGCACTACGTCGATTTGAATCTGTGAAAATAGGCATCTATAAATGAATGGAGATTCACAGATCACTTGACAGAAGTTGGATTTAAACTACAGTAGCAATAATTTTATGGCTACTCCATACCGTGTTTCCACAGGTTCAGATCGGATTCGGATAAGACGTGGTGCGAAACCGCTCTCAGCATCTTTTGTGCTTTAAAACCTGGAACTCTTTTACTGGTGTGTAGGATTAGAATTTGAATTAATAGTGACTGCAACTAATGAACTTACTGACTGCTATTGTCAATAAAAATTCGGGCATTTTGCCACCACTCCTGGGTCCTACTGGCATATATCATTAGAGTGTTGTCATTACGATAGATAACTGCGAGTTAAAAGTATTAGGAATCTTTTTTCTTTTTATTTTGTCAGTAATGCTAATTATATAATATAAGTATACTTAAATCATTCTTTGGCAAGGTTATTTTAATATAAACTTTCTAAAATGCATTAAATATGCGAGTTTTAGAAAAACAAACAAATTATTCATACATTTTTTATACCTTGGATAGACTAAGGTGGCTAAGAAGCATATTGCACATCTGAGGGTAATTTACATTTTTCATTTTTAGGCAGCAAAGGTTTTGCCAGTTTTCAATATGCCAGACTCTGGACTAATTCTGAGAATTTCTCGACAAACACCCAATATCAATATCTTTTTACCCAACCAAGGGACTGCACTGATAATTATATTAGTCTGCTCTCAGTAGGTACCATTGATACAATGAGTTAGTCATTACAGCATCCTCCAATATTTTTTCTTTAATCCATGTGAAAAGTTCATATGGTGTCTCATAAAACAATGTCATGTTTGTGAAGTCCCAGAAAAACATTATACACGTAATTCATAGGTGAAATAATTGATATAGTAATTATTTCACATACTTGCATGTCATTTGTCACATAACGCGTGAACAATAAATACAATGGGTATACAATGGGTAGGCACGCGAAGCAAGTGCACGAGAGCACGGCGCGCGACCGCGTGCTGAGCACGACGAGCTCTACCGCCAAGGTTCCCGTGGCAGCCGTCACCGGTCGGACTACTGTCGCGCAGCCGTCTTCACGTATGATAACTTAGTTTTATACTCTTTTGTGTATGTTGGATTCATCGTCCAAAAACCCAAGATTTTTACCCAATTGGATGATTTAACAGTAGCGTGATAGTCCATAATTACATAATACCAACGAGGCTAGCTGTGTTCTCTAAGTATTAAAATCTAATAAACCACCCTAGCCGTTGACAGCCGATAAAAAAAAACTAATTCCCTATATAATGAGTTGTTCCTGGTTGTTCCTCATCTCTAAGCCTATTACGTGCCTCAAGATCTGGACTATCAAACGCAGAAAGAATCATTCAAATCCGACTGGTAGTTCCTAAGATTAGTGCCTTCAAACAAAGTCTTCCTCTTTATTAAATAGTATAAACAAACTTTTTCAAGGAAATACTGCAGTATAAAAAGGAACTATGTCGACTTACCAGTAATATGGCTGGCCTGTTGGTCTAGTGGTTAGTGACCCTGACTGCTAAGCCGGAGGTCGTGGGTTCGATTCCCACCCAGGACAAACCTTTGTGTGATGAGCATGATCGTTTGTTCTGTGTCTGGGTGTAATTTATCTATAATATGTATGTATTTACAAAAAAAAATGTATATAAGTAGTATATCAGTTGTTTAGTACCCATAACACAAGCAAATATAATTGCTTAATTTGGGGCTAGATGGCGCTGTGTGAATGTGGTAGAATATTATTATTATTATTATTATTATTATTGATATATCTTGTGTTGTAGCGGCCAGTCGTATCCTGGAACACTACACACGCAATTCATCCGTGACTGAGATCCCTAAGACGAGCCCTTCGTCACAACTAAAGAGAAAAGCCGTTGAGTTATCGTAAGTAGTCTATTCTATTTATTGATATATTAGCATAATGTTACCCATAATTATGTAAATTTAATACACCTTAATGTCAATGATTTTAATGCATTTTATATTCATATTGTGTCTTCTTTTTTCTTTTGATGCGGCAGTAGTATCACTGCGACCATGATTGATCGATTGTGATCGCAGCTTTTATCAGGCTACAGTTTACCACTAAACCCTGCAACTATGATATACTGCAGGATTTGCTTAGGGCTCCTTAAATTCTTACGGACCCAGTGTGTATTTCCCTACAAGAGCGTGACGCCTGTGTATAAGCGGATCACATTCCCCCAGAAGATTGAAGGACTATATTCTGTCTGAATGTCATTCAAAATGTCGCATATTTTGTACAGGAGTGCAGAAGTTGAGGCTAACTTGAAGAAAGCACGTTTGATCCGCTTCACTGCATCACAGCCGTCAGTTAAAGAAGGTAACAAGTATATTAAATTTGCCTTATTCCATTACTGTGTTGCTAACTCGCTCTATAATCGAAAGTAAATATTCTAATAAGCAATGCCTCATTAAATCTTAGGAAATGCACTATCTATTGATATAATTAGTTTTACATAACGTGGATTTCCTTCAAACAGGTGCGTCAAAGACAGTGTTCGCAAGACTCGGTAGTACGGAACCTAATCTATCAACAACAAAAGCTGCCGTCAAGCCTATATACGCTCGGCTTGGCTCAAAACAACAGGAACAAAAAAACAATGAAATGCCTATGGAAAAAGACGCTCTTAAATATGAAGGGATTTTAAAAAGTTCGCCGCCTATGAAAAAACTAGTCACAGTAACTACATCCAAGAATAACATCAGGAAAATCGCAATGGGTTGTACAATGAGGGCAGACGAAACACCTGTCAGTGTAAAAACTAAACTTGCATTACCAAAATCCGTTAAATTTTCAAATCACGTACAATATAAAGAAATAGAGGCTATACCAAAACCGGTACAAAAATTGCCAGTTAAAATAAATCAGAAGCCCGTTCAGAAATTCACAACAGTGTTCAACAAGCCTGAAAGGAGGTTGTCTATGCCCGAAGGAGTTAATAGTGTGAAAGCGAGGTTAGGTATGAAAATGAATGCAAATAATTTAACTATAACTAAGAATGTATTTAATAGGTTAGGTGCTTGACTAATTAGATAGTTGTAGTTTTATTTAATATAATAGTAGATTAGAATAGAGTTACGTCCATATAAAGGTTTACTTTGTTGTGGATATAGCGGCGCAGCGCTACTAAAATAGTGTTCTCGAAGATATGTAAAGTTCGCCTATTTACAGGTATTATGTTTTTTGAGAGTTGTAAATTCTTGGCACAAAATTACATACATACATAGCATAGCTTCACGCCTTTTATCCCCGAAGGGGGTAGGCAGAGGTGTTTAAACGTCCACGTTTCGCCTTTTTATTTTGGGTCCATGTAACAGTGGTCCGTTGCCATTTACCAGGCACAATTCCAGACTCCGGGCTAATACTGAGAAATTCTCGACAGAAAAACCCAATATCGAGGCCACACAGTACCACCGAGTCAAAGTGGCAGTCGTGGTACGAAATTAATTGAAAAAAAGTAGGAAGAAACTGCTTTAAATGGAAGTAACTTTATCTAATAACAATCTGCCGTATCATTAGGTGTATTATAAGAATTTGTGAGCTTTTTATTGATCTTTTGTGTGTTTCGACGTTGCTGGTGTATTTTTATTTTCTGAAGGTACTATTGTTTTTATTGTGATGACGTTATCGCGATAATATTATCCTGTTCTTTAAGAAAATTGCTGTCTACAATATAAATAGATTATACTGCTACGCAAGAAAGCTTAACGTTCCAGTGGTCCTAATATCACCACCTTACTGAAGATACACATACCTACACTAAGGTTCAACGTATGAATCTCTATACATTTTCATTTACATACATATTTTCAGTGCAAAATGTCGTAAAATATGGTAATTTTCATCTTATGCTAATATGAATAAAGGTGAAAATTACTTGGTCTTAGGGTGGTTTTCTACTGAGTTACCTGTGTCTAAACATCACAATAACATAAGACTGTGACAACTATTGGTTTAAAAAAATCATTTTTCAAATAGGTGTTTTAAATTGCGAATGTTAAACAAAACTGTACTCTAAGGTTTGCATTATGATTTTTAAAAATAGAATAACTACAGATATCATAACAAAAAACCACGTAGGACATCCACTGTTAAGATAAGGCCGTAGCCCCTCTCCATAACACAATTAGTACAATGGGCGGTCTAGATCGATGTAGTACTCACATATTATTATCTAGAGCATAGACTTAGACTTCTGGCACAATATCACCAATATGCTCGGTTTTTATAAAAACAAAATAATAAATAAGTAATATTGAAATAACCGTTTTTTTACTACATGTGTATGAATATATATACGGTACATACACCAAAATATAATTTTTTTTCAATTTTCTCTGTCTGTCTGTCTGTTTGTTCCGGCTAATCTCTGAAATGGCTGGTCCGATTTTGACGGGACTTTTATTGGCAGGAAGCTGATGTAATAAGGAGTAACTTAGGCTACGTTTATTTTAGAAAAATAAAGTAATGTTGATCGGCTGTTAGGCGGAACGAAGTTTGCCGGGTCAGCTAGTATTTTATAATAACATTTTCGGAGTACTTAACCTCAAATTATCTAAATTGATTAATTTAAATACTCAAACATTTCTAAAGTGTAAGTCTCTTTAGTGTTTTGCTGTCTCTACAATTTTAGTGTGAACTTTAAATTCAAAAGTACTAAGATCTTAAAGTTAACTAGCATTTTAGTTTAAGCGCAATAAACTAGTAAAACCAGAGAACCTCAAAACCTAAAAATTTTACCATGTCATCCCTAAACTATGTCAGGATTTTTTTTTATTTTCGAGTATTTCCATTATAACACTATGTATTATATTATTTAATTTTCGATAGGTTTTCGTAAAATGTTAAATGTATTCTAAGGTTAATGTGTATTACCTAATGACTGTATACTAACAGAATTTATTAACAACTCGTTGATAAAACGTTAAAATGTAATTCTTAAAATCACGTCCATCTTCATTAATTGTCTTTATATTTCACTTTTTCCATGATTTTCATTGAATTTGTTTGTTGTTTTGTTTGTAACAAGTTGCTTACATAACATAGTTCATAATCACAATTTGATTATAGTTAAAATGTAAAAATAAAATGCTAGACATTCATTTTGAAGCATTCAGTCCGTGTCCGTGTCTCGTAGTTAATCTATACTAATATTATAAATGCGAAAGTAACTCTGTCTGTTTGTCTGTTACGCTTTCACGCCTAAAACACTAAACCGATTTTGATAAAATTTAGTATAGGGGTAGAATAGACCTTAGAAAACAACATAGGCTATGGCTAATGGCTTGAAGGGGTTAAAATAGGAGATGAAAGTTTAAAATGCGATATAACCGAGATTCACGCGGGCGAAGATGCGGGTAACAGCTAGTCTTTTATATGTTGAAATGATAAAGCTAGTTTGACCGTTTGACTGTTTGGCTAGACATGTCCCGTTCAATCCCGTTAAGGAACTGCCCCCATAGACTTCAGATTGGTAAAATGCCACTCTTTGACAGTGAAATCTATAAGCTCTCGAATCAAGCGGTTCACTCTATGTTGCTCAATTAAACTTGAGATTTTTTTTACTGCTCATGGTGTTTTCTTTCAATTTTGATTACGGGTCTTTTTAGCAGGGCGTTATTAAGTATTACACAAAAGCTCCCATTACCATTGTCCCTCAGTAGCACTCTACAAAAATCATCTACTATTATAATATCTTGTCATTTATAAGTAGATAGTATACATACTTTATAACTCAACTAAACATTTTTGTTACTTATTTAATAACTGTACAACCTAGTCGATATCATAGTATTTAGTAACGTTATATATTAGTTTAATTAAACTAGCACTAGTATAGTTTTTATATTTTCTCATTGCCATGATAATGCACACTGACACCGTTTGTAATTTTGTACTTTAATTATTTGTCATAAGAAGCAAATTGTCTTACCGATGTTTCTACTTAAAACCTTTTTTTACAGTAAGAGTACGATATGTTCTATTTGCACTGTCATAAGACGACTTAACTTAAAGGTGACTATTTTTATCTTAATATTTGTGTGAATTTCAACTGTATGTCGTAGAATTTAAGATTGATTTTGTTTTTGCTAAATAATACAGTTTTTTATGTAATAGGTATGTTATTTAAATATGTTATAGTACTCTATATTTTTCACCATTCTACACGCAGTAAGTGACAGTGTCAACATGTTTTAGGAGAATCCTGTGGCTTCCAATAAATGTGTTTATTTTCTTCTTGTAATCGGTGCATCCCAATCTAACTTGGCATTTTCTAAAACCAATTTTAGGTAAACTCTTACGCGATTACGTGACTACCAACATTTAAATATACGTCGCGGTCGATGAACCAAGAATTGTAGCAAGAATCCCTTTAAGAACATCACTATTTCTTTTCATTAATAATGAGTAAGATTAGGTATCAAAGTTCTACTATTCTCAGTTTGTAAAGAATCTTACTAAAGGATAATATTTCAATTTTAAATTTAAAAAGGAAGGAGATATGTATCTTTTGATACCTAAGAAGTAGTATAAATATAAATTAAGTTAGAGTAAGTAACTATTAGAAATACGTTTTCTATGTAGGTAAATATTATTATTGAGAAATATACCATTAAATGTTACATTTTCTAAAATAATTATTTTATTAAAGTCAGCCATCTCCCGCGCGCTTTTTCAGCGTTTCTTAAGAGCATTGGATCCGATATTCTTGTGAAACAACACACACTATTCTGGTATTCGTGATATGGTTCTGGTCTTTTGTAAGCTAGAGGAACACCTCTTTAATGAGCGACAATATCTCTTATGAAAAAGACTGCTACCTTCAGTTATCTATACTGCGGGCAGTGCAACCAAAAACTACTACAGGGCTGTCCAGACCGGATATGTTTATAGTATGAGTATCTTTTGAGGCGTTGTGAGAGCAGTCTGACATGGTGGTGTTTGTGAGGGACTTAATTAGGTCAGCATATCGTGTTGGCGAGCGACCAAGGGATCTCTTGCCTTCTACTCTGCCTTGGACTAAAGTTGCTCCATCGAGCCTTTTTTTAGGGTTTATATCTACAATAAAATTTTAAAGAAGAAAGAGTTGAGAACTGTAGGCCGGACAAAGATGAACCGGCCTTGCTTCGGACAGCCCTAAACTACTATAACAAGAGCTTGAGAGGGGGAGAATTTAAAATACGCCTTCAGATAGGAGTTATTGCGTAGGCTAGCTCTTTATTATCAGTCTGAAGATGTCCACTGCTAAATGCATCCCTACAAGGACACAAGGAGCCGATCTAGCGATCAACGGTTCTCGATACACTTTTTTTAAGCCTACCAAAGTGCCTCCACTCTGCCTGATGGTAAGCAGTCAGTGAAATCCAGTAGTGGACACCATTCCAAAAGCCAAATTACTGGTATGGTTGCCTCCACTATGGCGGCTTATTGAGATGCTTCCTCACGCCCTACTTAATAGACCAGGAATCATAATAAGATGGGAACACATGCGCTGGTAAAGAGTTACAGACGACAAAAGTATGAAGTGCTGAATCATTTGGTAGGTCGTCTTTAGTCGCTACCTCTGATCTTTTCGTATCGATCGGCTATTGGTTTTATTGTTATTTTATACTACTAGTTTTCTTGCAATTTTGTTTCCGTCAGACACTTATAGTATCTAGTGTCTCTATATTCACAACAATGACACAGCCAGAAAATTAGTTTTGCAGTCTGGTAAACGTCCACGTGTTACCATTTCAGTAAAGAAATCTATACTACTGCCTATATACTCTTATCACAGGAAAGTCTATGTAGGTCGTAAAGTAAATTGTGCTGCGAAGTGATGATTTTGGGGGTTCGAAGTCACAAATTCCACTGTCCCTATCTATGCCAAACTGCCTATCTGAATATATTTACCTGTGTTTCAAATAATTTAATTATACGAGACACTAACTTATTGTTCGTTACTCAAAAGCAAGAATCTCATAAGGTTTTATTGATAGGTAGGTTTTATGATGGCGTACCTTTGCATGTCATGTGGACGTTCATATGATTTGCCATTCGATACTACAACGCTCCAATGATAGGCACAACTGATACGTGTACTTTCACTGGGTTTCCAGTGCCTAGGCTCCCTAACGCACTGACCGTGAACAAAGAAAGCCACTGGGTTAGGAAAGTAAACAGATTAACTCTCATCTAGTTGCAGTTATTGTTAACTGTGACAATTAATGCTAATGCGGAACGATTGCTGACAAATATTTGAGCTTGAAATCAATTAAATAGTTTGAAAATAGTTAATATCAAATGATCCTTGATCGGTTGTGACAACCATGAAGAAACCCATTGCAATAACGTTACACAAATAAACACCTGCTTCGACCGTGACAATTATCTCTGAAATGTCGCCCTTATTTATACCATTGCGACGCGGTCAACGCTCTTCTTTTTATTGTCCAGTTTACTTGTCCGGTTCTCATGTAATTCCCATTTCCTATTCAATATAAATCTATCACTGATTCGTCGTTGTAAGAGTTGAAGTGTCTTTTAATAACTCTTTTGTTTATTTTTTCATAATATTGACTTTAAATTTGTATTACGTATCCGAACATAGGAAGTATTACTTTATTTCTTCATTTCCAATTAAAATATAAAGGAATACGTTTGACTTAACTATTTCATTTAACATTGTTAAATGTTATATCATTTCGGATACCGCAGTACTTAAAGTGGTGTAAAATAGAATGGAATAACAAAAAGGCAATTGTCCGGTCGTGGTTGCGTTCGCCCAGCCACGCTACGATATAAGCGCTCGGAGGGAGGCGCGCCGCTACAGTGCCGCTCCCGCTGGCTCCGACACAACGTCGCCCAACATGGGGAGAAAGGTAAATATGAATTGTAATAACATAATTTATTAAAAATATACAATAAACATTGCAGAAGCTAGTAAATAAAAATTCTAACGTTCATTTTAACCAAGTGCACTGTCTTAATATATTTCTCTATTGGTTTCAGGAGTTATTTGCGGTTGTGTGCTGGCTGACGATAAGTCAAACATTTGGTGATCAAAGAACGCTTAGTTCAGCAGTTCCAGATAATGAAAGTGCAGAGAGTGCTCCGCGACTGTACCGCAACGTTCCGCTCGGAGTGTACGCCAGTGCGGCGCCTTATGGTGCCTACTCGTTCCATCTGCCAACCTTCGCCGCCGCGCCCAAAACGGCCGCTTCGCAAAATGTTCCCGTGAAAGAAAATTTTGTGCGACATTTGACAGATTCGTATGGAAACAAATTTGTGGGGACACCGCAGTTAACGACGTATAAAATCGCATTTCCTCAGCAGTATGTGTCACTTCAAACGAAACTGCCAGAACATCTAGCTCAACCGCTAGCCGCTGCTTCAGCAAACTTCCAATTCAAAAATGCTAACGGACATTTCTTCGGTGCGCCGTATAGACTCCCTACGTTACAAGGGCCGGTACCTACGCCGTTACATCATTTTCCTACCTTTGGACAACTGTACGGGAATAATGTGAAACATTTCGCTCCCAGTGCAGTGACTTACAGTTCGGCTTTTGGAATCTCGAATTCTCAACAACAACCAACAAATAATAAAGCAGTGTTCACAAATACACGATCTCATGAACAGTTTAATAATTATAAAAAAGAACCGCAGCTAGTTGTTGGAAAACCTAAGGTTCCAGGTATTCAAGAATTATCTCATCAACCTTATGGTGAAAAATTCCAACGAATTCAGGAAGCTACACATCATGGTGATGCACAATTCCAGAGGATTCAAGAAGCTCCTAATTCATACCACAGTGAGGTGAAATTGCAGCAACAAGCACCACATTCTACCCACATAGAAAAGTATCAACAGATACAGGAACTACCCCATTATGAATCTAAGTACCAAATAATACAAGAACAACCTCATTCTTCGCAATTCCAAAGGATTAAAGAACATCATGGTCCTCAAGGAGAAGTAAAGTTCCAACGTGCACAGGAGGCGCCTCCCACTGCTCAAACACAGCATATGTCCGAACATTCTCATGAGAGGCCGCAGCACACCCGACAGGGTCAACATTCAGCTCCTCAAAAAACCAAAGATAAATTACAAGCTACCCCGGGGAAGCAAACGGTTACTTATATAAACGATATTAACGGCGAAAAAACTATAGTGGAGCTGGATACCAAACCAACGCTTCCATTATTAGATTTAACTCTGCTCGAGCCTTTGACATTTGACAACCCCCTTGTGCCTCAAGTACAACATTTCTTACCTAGAATTAACCAAGCTACGTATAAGAAATTGCCGCAGGCAATACCATCTGTTAAAAATTATCAGAAAGAGTACGCAATAGAGAAGACTACGTCATATGATAGTGGAGAAGTTCATGACAAGTCACAAAAAGAGGCATCTAAAAAGAAACAAAAGAAACCCACGCAGCAGAATAAATATCCTAAGAAGAACGATGCTCCAAAGAAAACGACCGTTTCATACCATGAAACTCTCGATGATGCGCCAGAAATCGTATACGAAATTAATGCGCCCAATTATAAAGAGACCGTTAAACAAAAAGCAGTGAGCTATAACAAGCAGACAAATGCAGCACCGGTATCATATTCTTACGGATCTAAATCAGAAAAAGAGCCTGTCAGTTATAGCTTTTCACGTACATCTAAGGAACCCGTAGATATCATGAGTGTTCAGTATCAAGACAATGGTCCTGCACATCTGATTTATACTTTTAAACCTGAAGAACAAGTGCACGAAGAAAAGCCTCAATACTCAGTTGCGCACGCTGATGAATCAGAAAACGAAAATCATTCCTCTGAATCTGACGGTGATGGCCCTACTTACCACCATCATCAACAACACCCCGATCACTATAAAGAACAGCCTCAATCTGCTGAGCATCATGAACCTTCTCACAAAGAACATGATAATTATCATAAAGAAAAAGAAAACTATCATAAGGAAAATGAAAGGAAACAAGTACAAGTAGTGCACGATAGCCCGCCAAAATATTATTCAGAACCGGCGCAGTTCAAATCAGAAAATATAAATTTTCAACCAATATTAAAGGAATATGAGAATAACATTCGTTTGCTAACAGTGCCTAGTGCTTCGATAAAAGTAGATCCTAATCAACACGTGCAATATCAGCCGAAGTCTACACCGGAACCTCACTCACACCATCGAGAGGAACATTCCGAAGCTGAACCCCAACAACATCTACTTCCTTCGCCCGTACCGCAAGAAGATTCTCCCGAAACACAAAAGCACCATTATCATTCTAATTCACAACCACAATTCTATAATACGCCTGCTCCCCACGTTCATGAAAAATCAAAGCGCATTATAATTCATGAGGAAGCTCCCGATGAAATGCACATGCTACGAGAACAAATGAGCCAGGAAGTAATGAACCAAGAGGAAAATAGCGAAGAAGATTTTGAAAAAGCATACCAGGATGCCGCCATTGGGTTCCCGGCATACAGTCAAAAGCCCTCGGATCCCGAGAAAGATATATTTGATGCGATGAGTTACGGAGTTCCCCGTGACCATGTCGAATACGACTTTGAACACACCCCATTCCAGCAATATCAGGAAGAAGGTGACGATTTTCCTAAAGAAGCTCGCTCTAGCTATAAAGATTCAAGAGATAAGATGAAACAGAATTATTATTCAGATTATTCCATTAGCAAACCAGAAAGTTTATTAGATCGTTATCAAAATAAACTGGGCTATTATAAATTATTTAAGAACCAAAAGCCACACTATTTGGTCGATAATGATGAAAAAGAGCAAAATAAAAAATCTGCGAAGTTCACAGTTGCGCCTTCGTTTGATTTCCATTCGCCACAGGAAAAAGCCAAGTCATACTACGGACAATCGAAACCGAAACAACAATTATATGAATACGACTACTCGAAAGGAACGCCTCGAGATAGTTCAGCGTTCGCGTCGCGACCCTATCAAAGTTATAAGAGTAGAACAAGTTTTGTAGAACCACAGTTCCAGTACGGCTTCGAGCCGATATCGATACCGAAGCTCCTCGACAGTGAGTTGGCCGCGATGGCCAGCAACGATAGTCCCGAAAGTGAAAAGCCGGGCATGCGGAAAAAGATTTACAAAGAAAATTGGTACATTAAAAAGACAAGCACGTCTGGTGGAGCGCCCGCTAGATAAAACTAATTTATTATTTTGTTAATAGTTGTTTAGTTGTTATGTTATATATAATTATAATTAGTAAATTAATAAATTGTTTTAATATTTTCAATCAGCTTTTTTATTATCATCAGTTATCTTGGATTACTTAAAATTACTAAAAGAAATCATTAAGAACAACTTAAGGTATTTCTTGATTGATTACGCAATTAAACTTTCGCTATCAGCCAATATATTACGTGACGCTAGTTGTTTTTTGCATTGATCTCCATCGATAAATAAAAAACAATATTGCTCTAGTCAGTAAACTCAGTCACCGTGGAATAGATAAAAAGTTCCGAGTTCGATTTTACATGGTCAACAGTTAGATTCGAAGAACTGCAATCCTAAAGAAAATGTATGATGCAATGCAATACACTGAAATAGTCCGAATATAATTTGTATTATTTTAAAAGTTGTAAGTGCCTTCCTTCCGCATCCGGTGAGAAGTAGAACATTAACTTCCCTGGGCGGAACAAGAACTATCATGATCACGATTTATGCTGATTGGTTGCACGCGATGACTACTGTTTAATTTGTTTTTATAATGCATACGATATTGAATTAATTAGATCACGTATGATTAATGAGATCTCGAGCTGTATTTTACATGATACGATTGCAGTACCTATATAAATAACATAATTAGAACATGAAATGGAAACGGATTCGACGGGGAACAGCATTATCGTAACGTACATTTACAAACCCATAACTAAGCCTTAGGTTTAATTCATTTCATTTCATAAACTAATATATTTTAATAATTTATTTTCAACATTTATTTAATCATAAAAATGCATAAAATATTTTGAAAACTCTTAAAGAAATATAACAAAAAAGTAATATCTAAGATACCTTGAGATGGGTCTTGAGCAATGTTCGATTATGAACGCTGACCCAAGTTATAGACGCTAAAAGTGAACTTGTTAAAAGTGAGGAAATAAGTAAAACACGAATTGTTTATAATCAGCGATTTTTACTGAAACTAATCACTTTTAAATAAGTTCAATAACAAATTATTTGCATTCGCGACATTTAAATTGGTATTAATAAATTAAAAACAATTTAAGCGTTTATTTTTATTAAATCAAATACTGAAATGTAACTTCACAAACTACATGAGAATCATGACCTCATCAAATATAGGATGTACGTATATGACTAGTAACATAAATAAATGTGTAGGTACTCGTATATAAATTTTAAAACATTTTCTAATTTATTGTTAATTCTAGAGAGACTATTCTGCCTACTAATTAAGAACTCAAGTATAACACAAGAATTGGAGAAGTACTTAGATCTAAAGTTAGACTTCTTAAAAGTGTTTTTCCTGTAGCTTGTTTCATGTACATATAACATTCTTTCTTAGGAGGACAGTATTATAAGCTAATTTAACTCTGAGAGTACAAAAATAAATTATAAGTAACTATATTTAAATAAGCTTAATGGAATGTCATAATTCTACAGAAAATGCTATCTGATTTTCCTGTTGGTATATTCTGTATCGGAGTCGCCTGTAATGTTCCTTCTTAACAGCTTTATGGTCATCATCACCGTCGCCATTCCTAAACATAGCGCCGTTATACCCAGAATTGTCATCCCTGTTGAAATGTTATAAGCGTGTTTGTGGTCGAACATTTCACTTACTAACCTACCGGCTACGGGGCGTAAAATTTTGACTACCGGCTCACATCCAGACTCTCTTACGTACTTCGCCCAAGTTCTGTTTGCCATCGTTAATTCTCTAGGCTTCGCGAAGGGCCTCCTACCAGGTACTGTCTTGTTTACCGTCGTTGTCATATTACGAAGCTGTGTCTCATTGTAATGACAGTATAAATATTTCTTCTTCTTATTACCTTTAACCACGATGTCGTTTACTGCGCTCTTAGCACCGACCAACACATTCAAATCACCCTTTATCATATTTGCCCAGTCCCACATTTCAGCGATCTTGCAACCACATCTAAACGGATTGCCGAGTAGGTTTAGTGAGTGCAGTTTAGGATTGAAAGCGAATACATCAGGATCTATAGTAGTGAGGTTGTTGTTGCTTAAATTAATTTTCTCTAATTGGTTTAACCTGCTTAAGAATGAAAGACTTGCATCTGTTGATCTTAAACGGTTGCCTGCTAGATTTAGATCTGTTATGTTCTCCGTGTTCCTGAAAGCGTCTGCGTTTAGTGAAGTTATGTTACAATTACTTAGATCAAGAATAGTTACTTGAGATAGTTGTTTTGGGAATATAGGTCCTGCAGGTGGAATCACTAAAGGATTGCCACCCAATCTTATTTCTCTCAGATCCACGTATGTCAAGTTTTTAAAGAACGCTAAGCCATTCAATGGTCTTTTCAAACCGCAGAACTCTAGTTCTATTGTAGTCAGTTGCGTGAGATTTCCAAATAGTCCAGCTTCTAGTGACAACAAATCATTACCAGAAAGTACTAGCCTCTTCATTGAAGTCATTTTAGCAAATGAATCTGGTCCAATATAAGACAGATTACTGTAGCCCATATTCAAATATTCTAATTTCTCTAGAGGCGCTAGTAATTTAGTAAACACGTTTTCAAGTGGGTTGTGTGATATGTCCAATTCTAAAAGATTATCGAATACATTGAAATTGTCGGGAAGGTCGTGAAGACCACAGTTACTTAGGAACAATCTCTCAAGTTTATGTAGAGATTCTAATGCCTCTTGCAAGTCACTTGCAACCAGTGGATTCCCAGAAAGGTAAAGGCTCTTCAGTCTGCTTGCATTTACAAACGTTTCACCCGAGATCGGGCCCTGTATATTACAGTTAGACAAGTCTAGTAGCTCGAGGTGATTGACACTGTTACCCAACGTGGCTCCGACATCCAAGTCACGTAGTTCGTTGTCCGCTAAAATAAGCGTGACTAAATTAGTGCAATTAGAGAATGTATCTTCTGATAACGAAGTAAGACCTGATTTTCTCAAGTTTAAATACTCTAATCGAACCAGTTTGCCCAGTACTTCAGGCCAATCTGTATTTGTTAAATAGTTGCCAGCTAAATCTAAAGACTTTACGTTAACTGCGGTTGAGAAAGCGTTTTCAGATATGGAAGTTAGCTGGCAGTCGTTAAGTTTTAGAGTTTCAAGGCTGGTTAAGACGTCAAAAACTGATGCTTCCAAAGTTTTCAGAGGATTATAAGATAGGTCTACTGTTGTCAGCGTAGTAATGTTGTCAAAGAACTGTGAATTGATGGTTGAAAGATTACAGGAACTGATGTCCAGGTATTGTAGAGTAGGAGACACTAGGAACGCCCCTTCCACATTAGTTATCGGGTTGTTTTGTAGTTCCACGTTGAGAAGTCCGCGAGAGTCCCTGGAAAAGAACAAATAGTTTTTAAATTAAAAAATCCAACAAATTATTGCAACAATTGACTAATTACTTAATTAAAATAGCACTCCAACTAAAAGTGTTATATCACACTTTAAAATCTAAATTGCATCCTTGCGTTGTCTATTCTTGTTTTACTAGTGCCACTACTGAAATAAAAGAGCAGTATAAATCAAGAACTATATTATACATTTTTCTTGAATACAGACATATGGCTCATGAGTCATGATGACTATACGCGTAACAAGTCGAACTATGGTCACACGGAATCAATCTATTGGAGGTAAACGGGTCCTTTGTCCGGTACACCCAAACGGCGACATAATGAACACAAGCATGTAAACGGCGATCTAGGCAGCAAATACAATTTGCATTCGTTGTGTGACCATTATCCAATATTGGCACCAATGCTGGCGGCAATTGGTCTCGCTTCTTGTACCAGAACGAGTTTAAAAGCAAATTGAACAATTTTGTCATCAGCCAGCATTGTGCGCGTGATGAATGTCAAGAGTCTTCTGGCAAACAATGGACGCTCGTGAGAAAAATGTACATTGTATGGTTTCGATAACTCATTATTTAAATCTACCTACTGTGTATTAGATTTTCATCTAATGAAACATAAACGAAGCTGCGGTAAATACCTTTTATAAATAAAGCGATATGTAAGGACGATCCAAGTAACTATGCTGTTTGTCTGATGTGTTTGTGTCATGCAAATGATTGCTATGTAGAGTCTAATACTGTCCAAGGAACTATGCACAAATATGATAAAATAATATAATATTCAATACCCTAAATATACGAGTAATAGAAAGGAGGGTAAATCCAGAGCTGACGATTGCAGACTATTGTTGCCAGCATAAAATGCGAAATATGGTTCTCGTTGATGAATTTTCAATGTTATTTACACTGATTGGTTATTATATATTGTCTGACATGTTTGTCAAATTTACCACCGGATACAATCGTTTTTGTATGTAATAACTTTTGTCATGAAATAGATTTTTGTAATCAAACACTAGAATTGGAGCAATCAAATTTGTTTATAACTTTCTTACGAAAATTACTGAAAGTTTCACTGATTAACTGACTGAGCTACAGTGATAGTTCTTTTACAATCATAAATTCATAACAGAGTTAATGCCCAACAAAAGCCAAACAACATTGTACGTGACTTGTCCAGTCTAGACGTTAATATTGCAAGTTATCCAACTCGTAATTAGATTAAAGTTACAACGCTCGACGTGCTACAATTTTCTTTAATGCACAGGCAAAAAAATAAACATTAAATTTCGATAGATAAGATACTTACAGAAACGCTTCTGGATCCACGTAACTGATATTATTTCCAGACAAGTCAATATCAATCAGGTATTCTAATCCTTTAAAAGCTTCTCTCTCCACTCTGGTTAGACGGTTATCAGCTATCTGCAACCTCCTCATCTTGATGTCGTGAGGAAACGGCTTCAGAGTAGTAATGTTATTCCCGTTCAAGTCCAAGACGTACACGCTAAGACTCAACTCATCATAAGGCACCTCGGTCAGGTTACTCTCTGAACAATCGGTCACCCAGTTTATTCTAAAGTAGTGACAGTCACATTCATCTGGACATTCTAGTTCAAAGCTATCTCCGTTAAATCCGTAGGTAAAGCCAGTTGTGATCAGGTAGAACGCAAGCACCGTGTAGCGAGCCATTTTCATGTACGATAGACTTTAGAATATCAATTTTGTAGCCATCTTAACCTGAAACGAATAAAAGTCATAGTGAACCACAAGTTATCGATTACAAGCTAAACAACCTTAATTAAACGTTGTCACATGGAGGTGTTAATTGCTGACGAACCTGTTGACTGACGGTCAGCTCGACACATAATAAGCACGCATTATTGTTATTGTAATCAGTAAACGATTTTGGATTATACTTAAGCGATCGTTCAGTTAATTTCACTTGTATGTCACTAGACTATATCGTTTGATTGATTGTGATAAAATGTTTAATTACGCTCCTGAAATAGCAATCGATTTTAGGTGTCATTTTCTTATCAATTCATCGACTTCGATATCTATATCGAATTAAAGTTTCTAGACGGTACTGGATTTAAAAAATAACAAATTGTGCAAGCCATAGGACTGTCGGGACAATAAATATAATGGACGGCATCCTGTGTAAGCCGACGCCACATGTTTGACTCCAGAATTTTCCAGAAACCTTATAATTAGGTTAGGTTACAAGAGGTTTAGTCATTGTACGACTCTACAACGTATTTATTGACGTCAGCTTCGCGTTGTAACGTTGACTGATGAAAAATTCAACTTTAGCTCTATAGCGATACTAACTTGAGGTGAATGGTGTATGAAAACTAATTTCGTCAATTGATGCCGAATTCATTAGCTCCAGGTTGCTAACACAGAGTACTAAATGTTAAATGTTACATAACAAAAGCATGAATGGATACATCATTTCCATCATAATAATACTTCTTAGAAAATAATTACGGGGAGTGAGTTGTTTTGAGTCATCTCAAACTATTTAAGTCCTGCTAGTAAGTTCTTAATGAAAACAATTTAATTGTAAAACAATGTAATTGTGTATAAAATATCTCTAGTCTCTTTAATTTACGAAAATGTTTTCTTCGTTTCCGTTATTACGTTTCCATGTTGAAACGCGAGCGAAGGACCAATTGTTATAGCGTAAATTGGGAGAGGCTTAGGTACCTATGTCCAGCAGTAGAATGCGATTGGCTGATTGAGATAGAGGGTATGGCCATGATTTAGATACCTAATATTAATTAGGTAAAACAAGTATTCATAACTAAAAAGGCACTTATATTATTTAGAATAGGTATATACATAGCAGGTAAGTATATATATACCCTTTTATTATTTGACCTCTGAAACTAGTGACGGTGTAACTCTTCCGCGCCACACAAAGGCTAGGTAATCATCTAATCACTGTTGGTAGGTAGTTACCTTATTATGTGAGCCGGCCTGTGTGGTGCGTCCAGTTGTAATGTACCTAGTGTTATTGTACCTACCTATACCTACTGTACGTGTAGTACGTACAATAATGTATGATCAAATTGATCATTAAATAAAATATTATTTTAGAACATAATTAGCTTTGATCGACACGATATGGAAGTCGAACGATTAATCGAAAATGCCTGGAAAAGTAGATACATAAGTTCGCGGTCAAAATATTTTAGGTGTAAGTATGTCAATACGTACCTACATTGTAGGTCAATTTGAAGGACCTAACTGCACTTTAGAATCAAGACCTATATCATAAGGTTGCAAAGAAAAACAGACCACGTCAACCAAAACCACGCGGTGCGATACCTTCCTCTGGGAAAGAAAATCAATGTCGCAGTAGACCACGAAACTGGTGGCAAGATAAGCAGTATAGACTCTAAAAGGGCTGATCCTAAAATGTGAAAATCTTGAAGAGATGTAAAAGGAAACATTTCTCAACTGTGAGACGATACAGGGTTGGAAGCTAGTAACAGAACATTACTAAAAACCTAAATACTGTTTTCTATTTATGGGTGTGATTTTCTGTAAATAACTCAATTTTTATTTAAGTAAATGAATCATCTTCTGGCAGTATTTAAGTTACATTTTAGGCGTTAATACAACTGTGTATTGACACAGCGGAAATTGCGTGACGACATCAAGTTAATTAATTAATCTACTCAGATTACACGGGTCCACACCGAGGGAATTTATTTTCGAACACTCATTGCATGTCGGTCATCCCTCAGTGAATCAACCACGAGCAATCGGTCGAAAAATAGTAGTAATCAAAAACGTCACTTAAGTTTTGGTATGAATTTAACTAGTGACAATTGTACGGACAGCAAGAAAAATGTTCAGAAAGCAGAGTTGGTTTTTTGTGGAAAGAAAATAGCTGCGAGACTTGAAGACTTGCGAGAATTGAAGCTGCGGTTGGAAAAGGAATAATTCGAAGAAGACCACACACCTTGTTTTAGTATCTACCTCCTTGCAGATGAGTACACATTGTTTACTATTGCTTCTAAAGAAAGGACTGTATTTGCAGAATGTAGTAGAAATAGCTTTGTCTGCAAGTAGGTATAATATTTTGATTTATATTTCAAGTTGATTTGGAGCGTCATCCACCAACTGTACTTCTAGTTATTTTAGGGTTCATTAGCGGCGAATTACACTTTTATCAAACGTTGCTGAGTTGTTTTGGAATTATTTAAACAGTTTTTCGCAAAGGGGCAGCGGTCAGCCGGATGGTAATCAGCTAATCACTGTGTAAATCGTCATGGATCTTGAGGATCTTATTGACTCTACTCTTGAGACACATACAATTAACAAATAATGCAATGTTTAAAAAGCGCAATCCGCTGAGTAGGCTTGATCCCTGCAATGGACCGGCGGAGATTTACAATGGCTTTCTTTAAACCGATTTTTTTTATTTGAAAACGCTTTTACACTATGTCAATATCTTATAGGTACGTATTATTGACAGCGCGCGCTTCAGCGCCGAACGAAAAATCGTGATTTTCAAGAATCTTGGATTAAAGTTTTTACAGAAAGTCACTGTTACTTGATTACAAAATTAGTCATTCAGTAGGTACCTAGGTGCTTATTTAATCCACGACTTGTATTTCGACATAGTCTTTTAAAAAAGAAAAATAAACTGAAATGTTTAGCGACTTTTATTTCTAACCGTTTATAAGAACATTCTTTACGATCTCAGATTTAAAATTTCTTTGGCATGAACGTTAAACAGGCAAACGAGATATTATGTAATTTATTTAAATAAATACATGATTAAATACTCTTTGGTTAAAAGTAGCGTGTCGTAAGTCTTTATTTTACATGATGATGACAACGCGTGCTTCAGGTTGTAGTTATGTAAGTTATGGTTTCAAAGTTAGTTTTTTTTACTGCCGACAGTGGCAGACGAGCATACAGCCCATGTGATGGTCTCAGGCATTGTTCCTGCAATGCCAGGGACTTTCCGAAGCCGCTGCCTACCGTGAAGGAAGTGGTGTTAGTGAAGAGACTATGGGAAGTGAGGAAAAAAGGAAAGGGGGGAAATTTCCCCCCTTTCCTTTAATAACATTCCTTAAATAACATACGGCCCAATTGGGCCGTATGTTATTTTTTTGACGTAGTCCACCCAGAGTACCCATCTTTTTTAGTCCATTTAATATGAGCTGTATGACTTATAAAGCTCGAAGTGCTTTTTCATATCGGCAGATTTATTTTTGAAATGTATAATAGGTTGGTAAGTAAGTAAGTAATACAATAACAAACAATTTAACCCTTGAATGCTCAAGTATTTCTGTTTACAATTTAAACCGGTAGGTACGTATGCCGACCTTATTTTGCAAAATTACGACACGACCAGTAAACACCAATCGTTACAAAGACCTTTTGATTTAATAGATGGGGTCGTAACTTAAATAGTAGGCAGGTATAACGTTGCTAAATCCACTGTAAATATTTTACTACAAATCTAATGGAAAGTTTAATAGAGCATATACACAAAATATATATATGTCATTCATGACGTACACAGGAAATGCTACCGCTTGTATACACCTATCAATATTGATGTCGCAGTAGGTCAAAAACGTAGTACCCAATGTAGACGGTATTTAGATAGCAACTTGTTACTCAATATTATACCAGGTGTAGTTCCGCTATAATAGATTAAATATGACGTAAATTAAACACATTCACCGCATAATACATAATGAGACTGAAACAAAATGAGTCACAAAACACAACAATAATCACTGTGGAAATTTGAAAACACAAGAATTGTGTCCCTGACAAGCTATGGTAGGTACCGAGGCCACAGGTCGTGTTCCGTGCTGGTGCATTCAAACAATGACTTACATGTATGGTAGCGTGCACACTTGGCGGTCACCGGCTCTTTACTGAATGCTCTCTACGTAGCAATTTGTAACACTCCCTGTTTACCGTGTAGTGATGTCCATTCATCTTGTTTGTTCTCATTTTGTAAGGTTTGTATCGATGTATGTACAAGTCTACGATAGACTGTGTTTAGTGTTTGAGTGTTGTGTTAAATATTAAGTTGGTTTCGACGTTACTATTGTATTATTATGTAGTCACAGTCATTTAACGCTTTGCCCTAAGTAAAGATAATAATTTTGTTAAATTATTTAATCAAACAGACCACTTACTTGCCTGTTTTTTTAGGAATGGTGTAAGTAATTATACGGTAATCATGAATACGGTAGTATGAGCTCGTAGTAAAGCCTACTAAAATAAAATAGCAATAATGTAAAAGGTATTGCTATTTTAATTTAACAGATCTTGTTATATTAATTAATAAGATGATTTGTTGTAAGTACTAAGTAAGTAGGTAGGTACTAACTAATTAATTCGTTGAAATAAATAATTTTAATGTGGCTTAACTGTTCTATGTTCTGGGCATGAGTTTCTTGTTTTTGGGGCAAAGCAATATGGATTTCTGCCTGAGGCATTGTAAGGAAATAGGTAGGTACTTATGTAAAAATATGCCTCAGTCCAAAATGTGTAACAGGCAGTTTAATAAGGAATTAGTCACAATTTTAGCAGTAGATATCAATTAAGTACCTAACACCTACGTAAATAGATGCCTAGTGAGCAAACCTAGTAGGTCTAATGACAAGGTTTGTGTTGCTCTATTTATGCTTTTTGTGGTAAATCTTGCACGGCCACAAATTGTGATTACAGCCATTATCCAATCGTATCGCGTCTACGCAATAAAATGTCGTTTGTTAACATAACTAGGATATTACCTAATTTTTATTCAATTAATGAATGTGTTTTTACTATTCCACTGCAGAGCAAAAATGTCTTTAATAAATTGGAGAAAGAAAAAAGATTGGCAATTTTATCTTAGTAACCCCTTTATAACTTTAGAATTCTTAATGTTTAAAATTTAATAGATGTACGTAATTTTAACGTTGTGATAGTCTTCTATTGTTGTAAGTATAAGTAAAAGTGGTAAGTATCTATTTACAGTGTTCTGCTAAACACTTCCTGCATGTCGCGGTTCGCAAGCTGAACGCCACGCGGGCTATGTTCGTCCAAGTGATATTTCATTTGATTTGTATTTAATTTTTGAGAACAACTTATTTAAATAAACGAAAAAAAAATCTTGCACAGTTATATACAAAATCGCAATTTATCTCACTGCACTACAATCAAGTTTCTAAATTTTATGTTTTTGATGTAATAATCTCCATAAAAGCTAGCAACACCAACACAACATTAGTCACTCCTAATTCCGTCAATGTCAATATGCCACTAATGTCAATCGATTGTACGAGAACGAAAAACATTTTCGGTGTTATTATTTTTGTTGTAAATTTTAATCAAAATTAATTATGGCACAGACCGATGCAGGATTGTCTACGGACGAAGAACCCTTAAAGAACATATTTGATGCTGCAATGAAGATGTATGATAATATAGAAAATGGCAATGAGGCGTTGAATAGTGATCCGGTACAGGTATGTAGATTTGCATGATTTAAGTGTTACTGATGGTGATAATTTACTCGTTACGCTATCTTGTAGTTCCCAATATTTACAGTATAAAAGTCTGCAGTTCTAGAGATATTCTAAAAATAGTAATACCCTAGAACTTTCTTTTCTGAACTTTTTTTACGAGCATAATGTTTAATGTTTCATAATGATTCCAAATACCTAAACAGGTGATATTGTATTATATATATATATAGCCGCAGTACCTTTAATTTACTAATGGCAATGCATTATTACATTGTGTATGAGCAATACATGCGTTGTTATTCATACATATACTTATTATTATTATATTGAACTCAATTTGATTGTTTCTAAACTGTATCAGACAGTTGACTGAACTATTACATCTAGTGTTGCATTTGTTCATTATTTTTGCAAAACATAATCAGGTTATAGTTTCATATTATATTGATGCCGTAGCGAAGGCTCAATATTTATTAAAGCAGTTTTGTTTATTACAAAAAATATTAAGTGTAAAAATATTATTACAGATGAGTATCAAATTAGCAATATCAAAGTTTGAGAAGGCAACAAAGCTGGTTTCTATGTCAGGTATGTTTAGTAGAAACGAGGATCTGGAGGAACTGCCCACTGAGACACTGCAGTACCTGTTGCTGCCCGCACTGCTCGGCTCTCTTACTCTGAAACTCTGCAACCAACCCAGAATGGAACTTATCAAAGTCGTTGAAATTTATTTTAGGTATGAATATTATCTCTTATTTATTATTGTCAACATTTGCAATGAACAAGTGTGGTGATCAATGTTTATGCCCTATCTATATGAGAAGAGGCCTGTGCCCAGCCTGGAAAACAGGTTGATCAGATTAGTATTTTTTATTTATCTACAATAATCCTATTATTAATATTATAAATTGTGTTTGTTACCACTCAGCAACTAAACAGCTCAACCAATTTCAATGACAATTGTTGTGTAGATATATACGGACATTGGCTACTTTTTATCCCAAAAATCGCTCTGGTTCCCGAGTTACATTAATTAAACACATGCCAATTTCTGCGGGGGCGAAGTCGCAGGGCGCATGACACATAATAATAAAAAGAGAAAAGATTAGATTTTTTGTTAGTTTGTTATTTTATTGTGATTTAACTCAAAATCTACGTAACTGATTTATAGAAATTTATCACCTTTACAAAGTTAACAAACAATAGCAAAATATGACGGATAACATAGTTTGTATTTCATTGTTTAACATATTTTAACTCATTTTCAGAATATGACTCTATTGCAATTATATTTTCGGCGTTATTTATTATAGGCGTTTGTTGTTACACCAAATGAAACTTTTGATACCAAAGCAAAGTGAGGGTTGACATCTAGTCTACAATATTTACTGAAAATAAAATATACATTACATCTGTGTTCTGTCTGTCTTTCAAGTTCAGAAATTAATGCTTGCCACTGCTGTAGACATAAGACAAAAAAAAAACATAAAAAAGAAGTAACATATGTCATAGTAAGAGTCGGTATGTGGTTGTTAAATAGACTCTTTGTTTAAAATGTTGTGTTGCCGTCCAGGGATTATCTTCAGAGGTGCAAAGACTATGGTGTAACTAACATTGAGGTGCCACAGGCTACTGCTACTACTACAGAAAGACCACAGAGTGAACAAGCTAAAATTATTAATATGGTTAGTGAATGAATATTTAGTTTATGCTCCCCATTTGACTTATAATTTTAAGTCCCTTAAAAGTTTTGCTTTAGGCATGCAATTTTTCTTTGTTACTAACAGAACTGACTGACGGAGCTATGTATATGTATTGTAATATGTTTGTGTATTTAGAAATTTAAATAAGGTAGATTGGGATCATTTTGGTAGAATAATATAAAAAGGTATGAGTGAGTATTAATCATTGCGCTTGCTTAACGTAGAGTGGTAATCGTAAACAAGACATACTTATTATATGTTTTTTTAAATGTTATTGTTATATCACATTGAAAAGGACATAGTCATAATAGTTGGTTGGCCTTAAAATTTAGTTGGTTTTAAACTTTTACTTAGTTTCGAAATGAAACCTTGTGCCTGAGAATTATAGCAGTAATGCACCCCTAACAACACCGCAATGAATACACAAATAAATATCAAAAACACTGATAATTATTATATTTATAAATAGATAATGAAATATATATACATTTATAATTCGATATATATTTATAATATTAATATGTATAAACAGGTTATTTTTATCCATAATTACATTTGATACACTACCTACACTTTCAAACTTAACCAGCAACAAATAAGTGAGAGCCCTGGTACCCATACTTCAAGTTAAATCTTACTTTGGGTACCAGAGGTCAACTTATGATTGTATAAAACTAAAATTGTTTTAATCATGTGCTATACATCTGTATAATATGTAGGTATCTTTCAGAGAAAAGTAAATAAATTATTATTACAGGTACAAACAAGAGAATCTAAGATCAAAAGATATAAAGAGATGAAGGAATTAAAAGAGAAACTGAGTACACTAACAAAAGCAATGGCGTCAAACACAGATGAGGAGACAAAGCGGGAATATTTCACTACGTTACTGCATAGTTATGTGAACCAAGCGCTTGATGAATTAAACAGTATTGAACAGGAGAAACCAATATTGGAATATATGGCTAAACATGCAGGAGGTGAGGCTTAGATAATAATAATAATACAACTACACAACATATCTAGATCTATATATATATAACTTGAGATATGGGTTCTAGAATGCGTATAAACTTTTTTTTTTTAATAATTTCATATTAAACAGAAACACCCAGACCAATCCAAATAGCCATGTTCATGCACACAAATATTTGCACTGAGTGAGAATCGAACCTGCGACCTCTGCGTGGTAGTCCAAACAGTACCACCGAGCTACATTATGTAGGTAGTCAATATGTTCCGTAGACTTTTAAAGACATAACATATCACGTAACTATTCATTCTGGATAGTCAACTTTTTTTGTATTAACTGCCAAAGATCCATTAACTAGGAATTTTTTTGTTTGCTTCCTTGTTAAAGTGTACCACAAAAAATCCCATTTTCGTTGAAGTAATCTAGCATGGTAGGACATGGACATAATACTTTTGTTGGTCTAAGTTTCTCGTCAGTTTTTCTCGTGCTTTTACCTCGCCAGCGAACTGGCTGTAAGTTAATTGGTTGAGATTTTGTTGTTGTAATTTTGATGTTTATAAGTGATTTTGACTTTGACTTTACTGGTCTCTTCAAGAATATTTTGCTAGTTTTTTTGCTTGTAACTTCTGTAGATACATTTATCTTAAAGTTGTTTAACCATAGCCTTTAGCAGAGATCTGAATGATAAATTTAAGTGCAATTATCCGGTGTTTTAGAGCCCAAACCTAAAGAGCGTCCGCGAGTACCAACATTAAAACCGGTGATCATTACAAAGGATATGGTGCAGAAGGCGGTGTTCGGCGCGGGCTACCCCGCCCTACCCTCCATGACCGTCGAGGAGTTCTATGACCAGAGGGTCAAGGAGGGAATGTATGTATTCTACAGAATGGGCTTATCCTTTTTTGTATACTCTAGTCTCATGGTATTTTATTTAATGTAAAATTTATTGAATTGATAAATTGATGAATTGATGAATAGATAAATTGATGAATTGAAATTAAAATTGAAATAGAAAATAAAATTGATGGACGATAAGTTATACAGAATAAAAATACAGAGAAATCTTGCTGTACTTACCTCTCAACTAAAATAAGCGAGATTTGTGAATAGTCTTATAACGGTTCTGTAGCAGTTCTATTAAAGTTGTTAGAGCAAATTTTTTTTAGACAAATTTGATTTTCTTTCTATTGTGAGTCGTTTTACCTTAATCTAGGCCTGTATGCTTTACTGATAGTTCTATTGTTATTTTCACAGATTCCCTGGCTCGGGCACAAATATACCGCACACTACTATAGAGACAGCGGACGCAGATGGCGATGAAGCGGACAAAATAAGACAGGTATGTTACTAAGGTGATTAGAAATTACTAATTACAGTTAAAATCTTTCTGAACATGACTGTTAAAATGATCTTTGCTTTAATTATATAAATTAGCTTTCCGGGGCGCGCTTTTACCTACGTCTTTATTGCTCTGCTCCCGTCGCCAGTAGCGTGATGTTACATAGCCTAGAACCTTCCTCAAGAACTGAGCTATCATACGCAAAAGAATGATTCAAATCCAACTGGTAGTTTCAGAGATTAGGGCGTTTAAACAAACAAACACTTCCGCCTTAAATAATAGTATAGATAGGGACACCCAAAACAATGCAAATTTTACATTAAACTTGTAACAAGGGAATAACATTGTATGTTATTAATCTAGGAGCTTCTAGAAGAGGAAGACGACGCGGAGGAGCGAGCGAGACAACAGAACATGGACGAGTATAAGGACGACCATCGTCGCGGCTGGGGCAACAGATATAACCGCAGCTAACTACCGGTTATACACGAGTTGAGTGATACCAGCCTACCTACCAGTGGTATATACCAGTGGTATTATACCGTTTGTGTATGCAGAGATGTAGGGTCGTCACATAACAGCTCTTTAGAGAGTTGGTGACGTAATTATTCGTTATTTTTTTTGTTTTACCATTACGGTGCGCGATGCCTTGATTGTGTCAATATTGTTTGTTTAAAGCATGCATTATAAACTATGCTAATTATTTATTATCTATATTTCCATACTAATATTATAAATGCAAAAGTAACTCTGTCTGTCTCTCTTTTACGTTTTCATGCCTAAAACACTCAACCGATTTTGATGAAATTTTGTATAGAGATAAAATAGATCTTGGTGAACAACATAGGCTTTTATCGCGATAAAAATAGCTTGAAGGGGTTGATATAGATGAAAGTTTGTGGAAAAATACGATAACCGACATTCACGCAGGCGTAGCTGCGGGCAACAGCTAGTAGGGAACTATATAACTATGGTAACTTTAACATCAGGTAAAACGTATACTTGTTTATTACTCAAGTTTTACATCAATGCGCGTATTTATCTGTATCTGTATGTGTTCAAACTAACTCAATGTCCGCCACTGTATTTTTACTTGCCCATTTTTGGTCCAAAGTTGTTTAAACCTGGGTCTGTCGCGCTTTTTAACTAACGCGGTTCGTCGGGTAGGGTCTTTCAGAGACCTGTGTTTAAAACATGTCCATATCTTTCAGCACTTGTGCACAACCTGAAGTTAGCTATTATCCACACAAACTATAACTATATTCAGGAAAGTACATAACACTGAACTGGTGCAGTATTTTAAGTTTATAAATATGCATTTATGTAATAGTCGGGCTTTTATAGAACCTACGCGACGGGATGAAAAATATCTCGAAAAAACCCGGCAATTTTTTTTATGCCTTTAGTTATCTCTCTGCAACTATGATCTTACATCGTATTTCTTTTCTTATTTTTGTAACCGCGTGATGTCAACTTCTGCTCATAAACCATTTTTATTATGTATGTAAAAATAAGTTTGTATACTTATAACAAGGTACTTGTGGTAAATAAGGACCACCAAACTTAAATATTGAAAAAAACAGGAGAAGTTTGAATAAAACTCAAGAATATTATCGAACATTATTTATTTCACCTGCAGATATGATATTTATTTAACAATTTATAAACAAAAACAAACTTTTGAAAATTCTTTACTATGGATCTTAATAAACACAGGTGGTCTAATAAGGTCCGATACAAAATTTAAAAACTAAGTAGGTAACACAAACAAATAACTTTTTTTTTAACTTAGTTATTGTTTTCTGTTAATAATTTAAAAAAAATATTTTTAGAAAAAAAAAATGAAAACCGACTTCAAACAACACCTACATGTTCAATCCTTAACTAAAAAGTAGAAAATAATATTTTAATTACTTCATAGCAAAGAACATTAAAGAGGAATCAACGCAATCCTTGATACCTATAATACTTTACTATTTATAGTTTTTAATTAGTTATTTTGGAGTCAGTGCCAGCCAAGAAGGATCATAATGACCTTCATAAAAATAACCAACCTACTAGCAAAAAAAACCTTCTTGATTAATCTATTAATATATGAATGAAAAATATAGATTTAATACAAGAAATCGAACGGAATCAGATAAGTGCGCCTCAAATTTTTTATCTTTATCTGAACACAACTATCAATGACGTCTGCCTTCACGAGTATGACCGCGTTCGGGTAGTGCACTCAGGCATATCCCCCACGCGTGCCACTACCGCCCCGTGCATTTTAAAAGTTTGTTGCAACGGCAGAATTAAAGATCCTTCTTGGCTGGCACCGACTCCAAAATAACTAATTAAAAACTATAAATAGTAAAGTATTATAGGTATCAAGGATTGCGTTGAGTCCCCTTTAATGTTCTTTGCTATGAAGTAATTAAAATATTATTTTCTACTTTTTAGTTAAGGATTGAACATGTAGGTGTTGTTTGAAGTCGGTTTTCATTTTTTTTTTCTAAAAATAATTTTATTTTTAAACTTTTAGTGGGAATTAAATGTGTATAAATATATTCAATATGGGTAGACCTACTAAACGTGCTGCGCAAATGAGACAGCGCCGCGCCGTTTGAAAGAAAGTAGAGACGAGAGGTAAGATTGTAAATAGATATATAAGGTCCTTGTCAACACTTTCTCAATCGCTAAACCCTGAATCCCAGAAACCACAAATCAAAACAAAAAAGTGATGATCTACCAACAACACTGAATCATCAAAAATCATAATTTAATTGACCGAGCAATCGCTTAACAGATATACAAAAAATAAACAGTGGTGTTGTAAAAGCAGGTTTAAGGCCGCCCGTTGCTGTTTGTAATTTCTCACGAGCATAAGACCTCCAACTTGGCTTAACGACTACCTAATTATAGTGATAACCATAGTCTACTGCTTCTAAAGAATGAGGACGCTGAAAATGAAACGACACAAATGGTCACTCATCCAGGGCCACTTCGTTTCTAACAAAAAAAAAAATAAAAATCACTTCGCACTTGTAGCATGGACATGTCAATGTCAGATAATTCGTCGCAAAAGACATCGACGTGTTGCTTTACACATCTTCACTTCTTGCATACGTTTTGTTACAAAATATAAAATTGAAGACAAACCATTAACTATTCTTTATAAAAAAAAACATGGGACCCCATTTCAGAGTATACCCTTTCAAATAAAAGAAGAATTTTCAAAATTGGTTTATAAATGACCGAGTTCTGTTGTAACAAACATACAACTACTGAACCATTTCTTATATTAAAAAAATGGGACCAATTTCAGAAAATACCCTCAAATTAAAAAAAAAATTCAAATCGGTTCATAAATGACCGAGATATGAGGTAACAAACATACAAAAAAAAAAACGACCCGAATTGATAACCTCCTCCTTTTTGAAGTCGGTTAAAAAATAACATTAAAGTATAGCAAGAAAAAAACAAATTAGCCCTTATAAAACCCGTGTTATAAAAATTCTGTAAGTACCAAAAAGTTGTTATTTACGTAAATTTAACAAAATTTATTCGATTTATAAGTAAAAACTACACAACAAAATGCCTGGCCTCTATTAAAATAATGGAATAACAACAAGTACTGAAAATTAAGATCGAATCAAAATTCGATTTGAATTTGAATGAATAAATTAATTGTCGTTAAATTTATGATCAAAAAGTTAAAGTAACTTTTCACAAGTTTAAATGTAAGCACTTAATTTTATGCATTATGCATTAACTATTTTTTACACGTTTAAACAATAAGGTAGGTAATGAATAAAAAAAAAAATTTTTTTCTTTTAACAAAATTATCGGACTTCTAAGGCATTCACACATGCGGCCACTGTCACGTTCTCTGCATGTTCCGTGGCTACCATACACCCTTTTCGCTCCTTTTTGGGCTAATACAATTGGCTGTTTGTGTTTGGTGAGTCGACAACCTCATTATCCATATTAAATGATCTCTCTGGATGGTTTATAATATCCAACTCATCATAAATTTTCTTAATTTCGTGGAAGTGCTGAGTGACAATGAGTTTATTTAGTTTTTGAGCTCTTGCTGGGTTTAATATCTGGAAGCCTTCTCGAAGAGAGTTTCAAACAATCTTTTCCGGCTTGCATGTTCTTTCGTTAAAACCATGTTTAATATTGTTCTTCTCACAGAACACATACGCTTACAAACGTATAGTTTTTAGAGTTAATGGAACACCTACTAAAGCAAGCCTTTTAATTCTGCATAAATGATTTTTTCGAGATCTTTTTTTTTACTTTACCTGAATTTAAATGGTTTTTCAGTGTTTTTCTCGGTATTCCATACTGTTTAGTCGCAGCTCGTTCTGATAACAGTCTATTTTGCACTTTAGACTGCAAAAAAAGTTTTTTTTTTTTACAAAAAAAGATTTTTTTTTAAACAAAATACTAATATGATACTGTAAGCTGATTAAAACAGGGAACAGGCTTTCTCCCTAGAAAAAAAGGGGATATTTCACAATTTGATCCTGGTGAATGGATGACATTTAAATTATTAACAAGTAAAGAGGTACACGTAATAGGTACAAGTAAAAAAGCAGTTTCGAACCCAGAACATGGGTTTATATTCCTGGCACTATGGTTCTTTATACACCCGAAGAAATTCTCCTACGGATCTTCATTAAAATGTCGTAGCCAAATTTAATTCAAATCATTTTTCTTAAAAAACTCATTTGACTTCCATATTTTCAACAGTAACCAACCAATTTTTTATGGAAGGCACAACAGACGCCTTGCTACTACGATCAACAAATTTCATTGAATTTAAAACTAACTTTGCATTCTGCCACACTTTATGGTGACAGGATTTGGGTGTTAAAGCGCCAAGTAAAGGTTTCCCTGTCTTTGCTTGGAATTCAAATCTGCCGTTGACCGAGTCGAATAACTCGTCGAAGAAAAGAAGCACATTGGCAGTATTTTTACTTTTCTTGTCCAAGATTCCCTTGTCTGCAATAGAAAGCACAGTCTATAATAATATCATAAATGCGAATGTAACTTGGTCTGTTTGTTATCTTTCACGACTAAATGGCTAAACATCTGTACCATTGTCTATAAATCCAATTATCCTATCCTTTCTTTTATTGTATAGAAAATCAGGAGCAAGAGTTTTATCAAATAATAATATACAATACTTTTCTGTATCCTTCATAATCCTTGCTATTTTCTTTGATTGTTTAAAGATATTTTCATTTATGCCAGTACTTAAATTGGCCCGAGATATCATCCGAGTTAAAGTCATCGGGAAAAGCAAAACAAATATATTTCTAGGCCAACGTTAAGGTCGAGGTCCTTGTTTAAAGTAGATAATGCAATGGTCAAACGGTGGAGAAAGCTACGTCGAAGTCCAGGGATAGGATAGTAGTCGCAACAATAATCACAAATCTTCGGAGAAACTTTGACACTCAAGAAATTAAACGGAAACTGAAAATATTCATCCTTT
The DNA here is from genome assembly GCA_963082885.1 of Parascotia fuliginaria. Taxonomy (NCBI): domain Eukaryota; kingdom Metazoa; phylum Arthropoda; class Insecta; order Lepidoptera; family Erebidae; genus Parascotia; species Parascotia fuliginaria. The sequence continues at coordinate 20,795,226 of OY720172.1, forward strand.
CAAACTTGACGTAGTGAAAATTTCTTTTCTTTATGATGTATTAATGTTGATTTGACTGTGACAAATAATAGCCAAATTTTTTTCCTTACAAATAATTATTTAGTCATTAAATAATTCCTAAGTAAACTGTAAAATACTTACACTTTCTTTATCCCTTTATGACAAGGAATTAGGATAATAATTATTTTGAAACAGAAGTATAGACGTATCCGGAGTTGCAACGTAAATAAATAACGAATTGGTTTAGTAATACCAGACAAAAAAACTACAATAATGCTAAAAACGCCATCTACCGTTAATTTGTGATAACATCCCCTCTTTCTAGTGAATGCTCGCAGTAGCCACTAACAAAATGTACGCGCGCACGCTGCCGCGCGCGGATGAGGTACATATACTATTGGTTCTTGAGTGCGAGAGATCTAACCTATAAAACTATTGAATATGTGTTGTTTCGCATCTGGCCCTTAATAGACGATTGTCCTTATTTACCGCTGGTACCTTACCTAAACCAGTTTTTGTAATAAGAATAGATGCATTAAATTCGTGATTGTTAATTTTAATCTTCATATAAAGGTTAGGTGCAGTTCAGTGGCGTATTGAAGAAAAGTAAATAGTTGATGCAATTTATTGACGCTTATTCTCATTGTATTAAGGTTGAAATTCAAATCATGAATTTTAATAACTACCTGCTAGGTTCTATTCTGTAGCAAATAGACATTGTGCTGTTATGTCACAAAGGTAAAAGTGTCAAATAAGTACTTGCAAAGTGAGAAATAAAATTTACATTATTATAACTATTGTTTTATTATGCCTAACTTAGCCATACATGCTTATTGAATACGTTGTAAGAAGATGTCCATTGCCGGACGTGGGCCTCCGTTTATTCCTTCCGACAACCAGTCATTCACCTAGGTGGTAACGCTGCTGCTAGCTGATATTTCCTTCATCGCCATTTTCGATAGTCTTGATCTCTCCATGAGCCTAGCAGACTCAAATACTTAATTGGTCAAATACTCTATTCTAGATGGGCGACATCTTTGTTTGTAAATCACACGGTGCAAACGCATCGTTTTTCGTGGTGTATTTATATTTTCCATGCGTTGGAATTTAAAACCCTTCATTCCCAGAGGTTCAATTATCAGATCAATTAACTAAAGTAGTAGATTTTTTAATTCTATCAGTTCAATAAAGAGCGGTTGATTAAACTCTACCTCTTCCTTCTACGTTATAGAGCAGAGTCAAAAAAATATCACTAAACAGAAGTCCAGTTGCTAGTGACAACCTAGCATAAACTATTTTTATGCGTTCTGTATCGATATGTGCATAAACACTTACGCCATTATCCATAATTTGCCTCCCATTAACTAATATACAAAGTTATTGTCTACCTGTTATCTCAAGGAATTCCAACCAGTAGGGCCAAGCTTTCAAGCCAGTGTCGCAAGCCAATCGCTCATCAATGGACGCGTGATGGTCTTGCCAAAGGTCAAGCACCTGTCCACTTTCACTTATCGACTGCCAACGAAAAGGAAAGTACTGCTACATACTTACATACATGACATACACTGTTTAAGAACCATCAATGAAAGACTATTATTTAACTTAATTATATAAGTAATTGAATGGCGTAGGCATGAATGGCCGATATACCTATCTACCTGGGTCTTTATAGACATAATTTCATCAAATAATACCCCGGCCGCCATCGCCGCCGCCGTAAAGAAGTAGTATCTTAGTATTACGATTTCTATAATCGCTCTTGATAAAAAAATAGGGGAAAGAGTAAAGTTGCTTAGGTACCCACTGATAACACTAATACAGTATTCACCCCATTTTGTGTTTCAAATACACAATGAACTTTAGTTTTGCTTAAATAATGTCTTCGATAATGATATTTTTGATTATTTATCTTACAATTAGGTACTTACGCAAAACAGTCAACCTTGCCTTATTTATTTGACTTTGGAGAGTTAGGTTCTATGTAGAATACATTCATACATATAGTTACTTAGTATATAGGTATAAATAAGTAGGTATCTAGTTACAGTAATACAAACGGTCTCACCTACTTTCCTGGTAAGTGCTAAACAGCTCAAGGCACCAGTCCAGGATTACAATTATGAAGATGATAGAATGAAAATGATTACAATAATTATTGCTATTTACTTTTAAAGCGTCGTACCCCTTAATGAGAATTAGTGCTCAATAACCAGTTCCTGGTAAGGAGAGCATACACATACTCTCACACACGCCATGGGTTGCCATGTGGAGCGACTTCCTTGAGCACTGTTTATGGGGAAGCGGCGCGTGCGCACGGAAGTGAACGTGGACGTGATGCTTTTTCCGTTCAAGAACGTTGTTTAAAGTAGATGCGGTAGAAATTACGTATTGACTATTGGGATTTGAAGTAGGTAGGTATAGGTAGATATAATTATCTCGTGGCTTTTTTTGTCGTCGCCATGTTGTATGTAGTAGCTATGGACTTTATCTGTCGTAGATACTTATTTATATGGTGGATTTATGACAAATCCAACTTGTACTATTATATCACACAGTACAGTACAGTAGCTGGTGCCAGCACCACTGGAGTCAGGAACAGAATCAGCTGTATCAATGTAAATGTTTTCAAACCAGTCCAGCATCCAGTATTCCAACATTTAAGCACATACATCCAACATGTCACCTCCATTATTTCTAGTCTCTGCGTACGCAACAAGGTCACTATTCAGTAACAGTAAAGTGCCCACTTGTTCACAAACATTAGCTTTGAACTATCAAAGTAACAACACGCATAAAACTGTTGTCTATGTACACGCTTTCTTATCACTTAGGTAGGTATTTCATTCGTGTTTCGATGAATGAAAATAATGTGACTTCTTTGAAATTTAATTCAATAGTCAAAATACTCAGGGAAGGTCTATTTTTTATAACACTGGCTGCGGCGCGGTTCACCTGCGATTAAATCTTTGGTTACTGCTCTGCTCCCGTCGCTCGCAGCGTGATGACGACCTTCCTGGAGTACTGGGCTATAAAACGCAAAAATAATTATTCAAATCCTTTGGTAGTTTTAGAGATTAGTGCGTTGAAACAAACAAACAAACTTCCGCTTTATATAGTACAGATAGGTGGCAAACATACTGCTCTCCTAATATTATCTACAAAGGCCCTAGACAAGTGGCATAGATTTCTATTCTATTCATAGAATACATTAAAAAATGTATTCGATTGACATAAGCTAACGACTATGTTGGCGTTAGCTTATGTCAATCTATGCCACTTGTCTAGGGTGTCTTGATTCAATCTCTCGGCGCCTGAACTGATTCAGTTCAGAGATATACATATCACACATTAGGCTGATGACCTCCCCTAAAGGGAGGTGTTTGGTATAGTTACCGCGTTTACGCTTATTGGTGACCGTTGTAAGGTAAAATATCTACCGTGGTAAGTGCTCGTTACCTGGTATATTATGAAATACTTACCTCGCCTCTTACGGCACAAGAAATAGTTTGGTTCCATGTTCTAGTTCAGAGACCACACGACAAAAGATATAGGTACTTTTTTATAATTCTTTTATTTATTTAACTACTTATCAGCTAATCGTTTTATTATTATAAAATTATTTTCTATGTAAATAACGTTTTAACTTATATGTATTTTCCTTCTAGCTAATATGAAAATTTACATGTCTAATGGTTGAATATATTGCAGATTTATTTGCTAGTGTAGTTCAGTGTATAAACTAGATTAATATCTATATTAGTTTTTAATTAATCGCGTACCTATTAGTGTTTACGATAATTATTAGCTATACCTAGTTGACGTCTCATAAAACATTTAACAACCGTGTAAGAACGAGGTGTCTAAGTGAAACTTCCTACCATTAAACCATGCAAGCTACCTATTAAATGTCATCTACTAGTTGTGAACGGAAGCGGTAGGTAGGAACATGATGAGCAGTGAGAGTATTGGAAAATAACTGGTTGCGGTAGGAAAATTAACCTATATTTGAGACGGAAACTGTCTTTAAGTGGTAGGTAGGTACTCGTCGCAGATTTGTGTTTGTTATGCCTAGAAGAGAATAAAATATGAAGGACAAGGTAGTCTGTTTTGCTGGTAGTTTTGTTAAGAATTAGTGTTTAATACGCCTAGAAATGAGTATAATAGTTTGCAGGATAAGGTCGTGTTAAGTAGTAGGTATTGATTAATAATACCTTATTTTTTTTTCAAACTTAAAGGGATTACCTAGATACCTAGGTACGTATTCTTTAGGGCAAAAACAAGTAAGATATTATACAATGTCACAGACATAAACCACCCATAATAACATGTAAAATGAAAATACAACTACAGTTTTAAATTTTCATAAAATAAACTTTTCTGATTAGGCCCAAGGCTACTTTCGCATCGCATTAATTTATAATTTGTAAAGCTTAAAAAGTGATAAAATACTGATACTTATTTTACTAAGTACTGCCTGCTGCTGAAGGGTCTATTCGCTAAAGCGTCGACTTGTAAAGCAACAATTTTATTGCATACGAGACCCTTACCATTGATCATTCGTTTTTTATCGTCTCGACCACACTAGCACATGTTATATCTTAGGTACTGTTACTTAATAAGAGATAATCTTACGAAATTTTAGTTAAATCTTATCTTGTGCATATGCAGTTTACAACTTCATGTAACAATGACATGACACGTTATCAGATTTAGGCCCCACAGTCATATTATCTACTATTATTTTAAGGCTTCTACAGACCGACAGCATGTTGGCACTTTAGCAAGTTAAGAGAAATACCTAAAATGGCGTTGTGATGCAGTAATTTTAAACTTTGTTTAAATTACTAAAAAATACTAAGGTACACATTTCTGAAAAGCTATTTTTTGTTTTTATTAAAATTGTGTTAAGTAAATCTATCCCCGACATAATCCCGTTAAACCGTCACAGCGAGTTTGGTATAAAGAACTTTAGAACGAAATCCTATGAAATATCACGTCATGTCTGTTTATGACGGATAATAAGTACGGGAAAAATATAATTATAACGTGGAAATTATTAAAAAATATAATTATTATTTAGCTAAACAACTAGGGAACAAAACTTGTTTGTTGGGTTTCTTTTCTCAAAAGGTAAAATGGAATCTCTAGGTTCATTCTTCTAACCGAAAAGATAGGTTAATCTTTAAATTCGGCTATATAATTATGTGCGTCAGTGTCCGTGTATAAACTATAACTCTATTTAATAATTCTATTATAATCTACATTATCTATAAATGCTCTTAATCCAAAAAGAGGTTCACGTTTATCTATAAAATTACCGGTTGTAATCCCTAAAGTCTATACACCCGTCTATAAAGCGACAACACAAGTCCTAAGCGTAAACGTATAAAAACAAGTCCTCGTAAAAGTTAGTACTAAACATGTAATAGGTATCATCCAAAAGGAGTCCTATTAATTGTAATGAGACCTGTCCACCTGACACACTTCCACACATGAAATGCAAATCCCTTGGACGCTGTTTGCATTCCAATTAAGATATAGTGTAACGGAACTACTGCAATTACCTACTGACCAGTTTCAAAATATCACTGCAGTGTGGACTGTGTTGTGCAAATCGTTTATGTGCATACATTCGAAATAGGCTTGTCGCATGCGTTTAAATGTATGTCAAGTAATTTGAATAATATTGTTGGTTCTAAGGAGCCTTTAACCGTTTAGTGCCTCGTTTAGGTACTTGCAGTTATGTCGTAAGGCTAAAATTACGATAGCTACTTCAAATATACTTGGTAATTTTCTTTTACAATTTTCTTGGTCACAGTTTAAAGTTCTGGTACTGCTAATGGTACTGGTAGACGTAGTGGTACTGGTAGTGGTACTAGCACTGGTAGTTAAATTCTTTAATGAAAACTTTATTCTCGTAGATCCATGACTTCCATTAGGGATTTTTCTATAATGGCTTCGAAAGGGGAGGCGGGATAATGAAAAGGCGGTGGACCTAGGAGGTAACTGTGTGCAAAGTCTTTCACTACAGGTCAGTTTAAGTAAGGGTTAAAATAAGTAATTTCAGAAAATACTTAACTACAAAGTTTTCACAAGATCTGCCATGCACGATTGATAAACACCTACTTGTTGCAAGCCTTCATAGGCTGCTAACTACCTACTTCTTATCTTTAGGGGGCTGAAAAGTACAGGCTACTTAGGTAGTCCAAATTCGGTTATAATTAGCTGTGCTAGAATATAATGTGATACAATCTGTAATACATATGTAATCTATGGTTATACATTTTTGAATTTTAAAAAAAGAACGACAACATTGCGGATAAGATTTCAGTTTTGTTTCATAGCCAAGCAAAATGAACATTATTATGCAGTAGATAACACTCATGTTTTATTTTCGTTGAGGGTTTATATAGTGCCATTCTATTTATGTATAAATTAAGTCCATTAAAAATATTTCACACACAGGAAAGTTAATCTAAGGCTATATATTTCAGGTGTCTTTTCTCGTGTTCTCTTATCACTTACGTCGTTTTGATAGTTGGGTATCATTTTAAACTATGAAGTTTAAATATTCACGGATTGATAATGTATCTCTGTTATCTGAATAAGTACGTTTCATCTCTCTTATCAATATTATCATTAGTTATACGCGGTTTGTATTGTGAAACAGTAACATTTTGTTGTTTTGTACAGTTTTTATTGTGAATTATGCTGCAGTGTGAAACTGAAAAGGTAAGGTTTATTATACTTTAATACTTTATTTATTATTATGCATGCTTCTAGTTACATAAACGCAGTATAAGCCGGGTATTACGGCATTATGTTAACTACTTGAAACCCATTAATTTATTCATTTAGAACAACGTAAATGATACGTCATGATAACAAAAAGAAAATGTCAACTAAGCAAACTACCCCTTTAAATCGCTTGATTTTTCAAAGTTTCACAAAAGTTGGACTAGACAATAAACCTTCCTGTTTTTCTTTTTTATTAGGGTGACCCGATCTACTGGAGTTTATACCATGTATTAAGATGGCTCCCGTTAGGATGAGATACCTAAATGCATTTTGGCATTATCTATATATTTAGATAATTTATTATTTATTATCTATATTAAAAATTACCAAAATTCAACGTTTTATACCGTAGATAAACGAGAAAATGAGATATTGAATTAAGATAAAGATAAGATAAGAATACGTAGATTTCCTAAAACAATTGTAGGTACTACAGAAACGGAGGGAAAATGACAATGATAATACTTAAACTGTGATATAAAACGATACAATTTCATAACAAAACTAGCTGTGCCCGCGACTTCGTCCGCGTGGAATAGTGATTTTGGGCAGCATTTTTTGGATATATCTTTTGGTTTGTTTTGAATTATAAACATCTTCGTTTAAGTGAATAAGAAAAATCTTTACAGTAAATGCTTCTCTATCTACGATATTAGACGTATAGCCATCGCGGATCAAAGCCATACAGGCTGCTAGGATTACTTAGGTACACGTGGCAAATCCACATAAAGCTGACCATGCGAAAAACAGTTAATATTTAGATCCACACTCATTAATTGTCATCGCGAAACATAGGCTCACTGGAAACTGAACTCGTTTAAAACTAAACGGGAAATTGTTTGGAATGAAAGGAATCCGAGGAATAAAAACGCTATAAGTTTTTTTTTATATTAGCCTGCCAAAGTGCCTCTACTCTGGCTGATGGTAAGCAGTCAGTGGAATTCAGAAGTAGTAGACACCATTCCAAAAGCCAAACTACTGGTATGGTGGCCTCCACTATGGCGGCTTAGTGAGATGCTTCTTCACGCCTCGCTTAAAAGTCCCAGGATAAAAGTTAGGTGGGAACACATGCGCTGGTAAAGAGTTCCAGGCTTTAATTGAGCGATAAAAGTATAAAGTGCTGAACCGTTTGGTTCGAGACCCTTTAGATTGCACTGTGAAAGGGTAGCACTTCAGTCCCGCACGTGTCGTTCTGGATAAAAAGGGAGAGGGTAGAATTAATTTAAAGAGCTGTTGAGAAGACTCTCCGTGGTAAAGGCGATAGAAGACGGCCGTTGAGGAGGCGATGTCTCTTCGCAGCTGTAAAGGCTCAAGGGTCTTAGGCCTCCGGGCTTCCATGATACGGACTGCTCGCAAAAAGCCCCCGTACCGTCTCGAAAATAGTCGCCGAGTCCCACTATCCGGTCACCAACCTGCACGACGAACCACTCCGAGATTATGCGCAACCTGGTGGGGCAGTCTCTTTTTTTTTGATTAGGTCTAATTGGGCCTTTGTACAATGCCGCGGGCGGCCAGCGGCACCACCGTTTATATGGGTCTCCCTGGCCGGCGGGTTGACCCACACCACCCACACAATGACTCCGCGGATACTCAGCTGGTCCCACACATGCTGCGAGGTCAACGCCATCTAGACCCAAAGTAAGCATATTATATGCTTGTATTATGGGTTCTAGAATACGGATAAACATACTTAAATACTTTTATTTTTGTAAATAGATACATATTATACATATAAACACCGAGACCAATGCAAATAGACATGTTCATGCTACAAATATTTGCACTGAGCGGGAATCGAACCCGCGACCTCACAGTCCATACACAGTACCACCAAAATACAGAGGCAGTCGATTTCCCCCTGACTTTCCCCTCCCATTCCCCTGACTTCTCCCTCACTACCCCCGCACTTTCCCTTCACTTCTCCCTTCCTTTCCTCTTCCTCCCCCTCCCTTCCCCCTCCCTCCAAATTTCAAGTCGCCAACTTCAAAAGCAAAGATCTTTCCATACAATATATCATCCCTTATTTCACTCCTATAAATCCACCCCAGTAAAAAAAAAATTATGAGCGTATTTTTTATTTAAATAAAAGTATTCCAAAACAAAATTTCAAAGCTGTAACTTAAAAAATGAAGACGTTTCATACAATCGATTTCATCCCTTTTCATACACTTAAGGGTTGAATTTTTAATAACCCTTTCTTTGTACACTTCTAGATATTAAGACAAACACCCCCTTCAAATTTCAAGTCGCTACGACCAGCGGTTTAGGCTTTACGTTGTCTGTCAGTCAGTCAGTCAGTCAGGACAAAGCCTTTTATAATATGTATGGATGTATGGATTAGACGTATAGCCATCAGGGATCAAAGCATACAGGCTGCTAGTAATGCTAACACGTGATAGAGCCACATAAAGCTGACCGAAAAACAGCTAATACTTAGATCCACACCCACAACTTTTAGTGTCTTACCTTTACTTTAATTACTTAATTAATTAATTAATTTAATTAGTCATCGCAAAACATAGGCTCACTGGAAACTGGACTCGTTTAATACTAAATGAAAGACTGTTTAGAATGACAGGAATCCGAGGAATAAAAACACTATCAGCTATTCCGCAACCTGTTAAAATATCTGCTTCTATAAGATTTCGTAGTAAATTAACGAATGTTCGATGTGATTCTTTAAATTGGCATAACTTTTTTATTTATGAACCGATTGACATGAAACAAACACTAAATGTTAAGTGAAGCTTACCACAATATATTAGTGAAAACCATATTTAAATCGGATAAGCCGTTTCTGAGATTAGCGTGCACAAACGCACAGACAAACAGACAAACAGACAAAAATTTTAAAAATCATTGTTTTGGGTTCTATTTGCGTTGATATATATTCTCATATATCTTCCATGTACAGACAGCGATCGGTTACATTTTTATTATATGTATAGATAATATAGTATGACGTCGTTTCTATGAAGGTGTAGGCAGAGGTGTACCAACGCATGGAACAAGAGTCGAACCTGTAGGCCATTTACTGGGCATAATGGCGGACCCAATATCATTTTATTCGACTCAGGGATCGAATGCTGTTCTTCGCACAGTAACATTCGCCAACTGTGCACTGACTTGCACTGTTTATACCGCCCGCATTTTTATCCGTGTCCTTCTTAACGTAGAGCGATTGCACTGAGCTGTAAATGATTTAAAAGATTTTATACTTTTGTGTTAAGGTTTTACCTATAATCACCTGAGAAAAATATTAAGTGGGACGCCCGCAGTCACCAACACTGTCTGGTTAATGATGTGGTTGTGCTGCATCTAGGCTGCAGGCCCTTAGTTTTGATCTGTTCGTGTGTGTGTGTAGAATGAATTTGATAATCGTTACTCTATATCGTAAACCAATCGATAACAATTCATAATACGAATGTTTAATCGAAACACAATGTAACGCAATATGTATTCATAATTAATATATGACTCATCGCAAAGACAATGAATTTGTATCTGAATCATTTAATTTGCTATAGTTATCGACCTACACGATAAAAAGCGGCCAGTATTAGAATGTCACAAGAGAAAAAAATATGTCACAATTATTCTATAGAGGTAAGATTTTATTAACATATAATGTTAGTTTTTACCATACTAATGTGTATCGCTCGGCGAATAAGAGCGCTGGTAGCCCAATTACCCACTCGACCCTTTTCCTTTTCCTTTTCCTTCCTCATCCTTTCTCCTTACCTACATGGCCGGCTACGTCTTGGTTGTATTTATAAGCATATTATTTTTGCAATAACATAGCTATGTCCATAGGTTATGGTTATCACTTGCTATCAAGTAGGCCGTATGCTTGTTTGCCATCAAAAGTGGCATAACGAAATAATTGTTTTTTCTACTTGTGTAAGGTACTAATCACCTTAGTACGTACTATCACTAGTCTGCCTACTACACATGATGACTATGGCAAACACCTGTCTTTGGGAGAAGTCTTGTCTAGTTGCTGACAACGAGCAACCAATAAATAGCAAGCCTCTAAGTGCGTAATTATGTACCGGCTCTATTGTTAACCTTCTAAAGAATAAGGAAGGAAGAATCATGCTTACATCTACGAATAATTCGTAGGCTTATGTATGTACATCTCGCGAAGGTTAGGAGCATAAATTGATCTCTTTTATTTTGTTTATACGTTTTGTTAGGTGGCTAACAAGTCCCTAGACAGTTTAAATGGCTGTGGTATGGTATAAGATAAGTAAGGTATTGAAAAATAAAGATTAGAAAATAGGTACATACCTACTGTCAAGACGATGCCGACTGTGACCTATAGCGGCGTGGGACGCGATGATACTTGACGGAAGAAAAAGGAAAGAGAATAGGACAGCAGATACATTTGCTTCAGCGCCCGGGTTACATTTATAAATTGGCTTCACTTGCTCTGTTGGTAAACATAAAGTAGGATCCTCACCACGCTTCACTTTCATAGAATATTATCCTTTATCAGAGAAAACAAACTATAGTCACGTAATAGAAAACAAAAACAATAGTTAAAAACCAGTTATTTTTCTAAGTTTAGTGCAAAAGTTTACTTTCTAACAAAATGACGTAATTTTTATGTGTATGACGTTGGTATCAAGCGCCCGTATTTATTTTGCAATCATTTGGATGTACTGTTTAGCAGTTTTGCTTTTTATTGTAGTAATTAGGGGTGCTTGACGTCATATAAATATGTGATAAGATAGCATAGCGGTAGGTAACGAAATATATTTGCTATTAATTCATACTACCTACATATAGATATTAAAAAACTACATAAATATTTATACTAAGTTTTAGGAACCTTTTTCTCTATTCTGGCATTTTTTTGCTAATGATGGAGGCAGACGAAACCAGTGATTCTTATAAAGCTTTAGAAACACAACACTATCCAGGTGTAGTTATATTATATTACTTGTATTCTACTTAAAAACATATTTTCTCAGATGGTGTTCCAATTTAGCTGACAAAATATCTTATGAGAAATGATAAGACCTTCATCTATCATAATTATTTTATTCTGTTCAAACATAGGTACTACCCATCGTGCCACGTATTACAATAGGATCGGCTCCAACGTTACTATGCGAAAGTAAAGAAAAGGCGCGGTCACCTCGTGAGTTCACATTATAGGTACAACATTTATGAATGAAAACATGCATAATAGACAATAGAGCCAGCAAACAATCATTATGTCCTTTACATATTCCAAGGTTTGTGCATTCTACAGAACTCGTCTCCACGTGAGCTGTATTCTATGTACTCTACTACTTGCGAGACCTTGTGGGACTCATCACTATGCATAAAACATTAGAACATTATATGTCACATGTATTTGCGTACAATAGGATTAATAAAAGCACAGTTAAGTATAAGTATTGGTAGTATTTATACGGTAGTAACTAGATCCACGCTTGTTTCAGCATGAATATGCCGGCTCGTCCGGAGAAGTACTACCCTCTCATCGAAGATTGACAGAGCAGTAGTATCCGTACTACTGCGTTTCGTCCGGTGTGTGAGGCTAAATATTGCTCCTTTCCACTTTCCTCACCTTCCTCGTCTCTTTCCCTACCCTATTCCCAGCTGCCATAGTGGAAGCCACCATACCAGCAGTTTAAGACGATGGCTTTTGGTGTGGACGCCACCACTTCTAGATTCCACTGACTGCCTACCGCCAGGCGGGGTGGAGTCACTTTGGTAGGCTAATGTAAACGAAAGAAAAAAAGTTCAATATGATTTTTTATATGAAAAATCCATGAAAATCTCGAAAAGTAGATTGAAATTTCTGATTTGACCAATATCTGTCCAATTACTTTAGTACTGAACTGATTAAACTGCTACACGAATTAGATGTTAAGTAAGTTACGTTATTCTAATTACTTATTTTAGCTTTTAAAAAACTACTTTTAATTATCCTACAAACAAAACTAATGGGATATTTCTAGAAGCTCACCAACTTTGAAACGCACTAAAAGTAGGTATTTCTTGAAACGAAAATATATTATTACTAATGTTGCGTTTCGAGAAATACTTTTTACGCGCTTCATTAGATATATTTTTAAGTGCGCTTCAAGTAATACGTGACTGTTTTTAACATATTTACCTAAGTCTATATCATTACGCGTTTATTGATTTTATGCGCATATTATGTACTTACGTAAGTAGATATGCATATATCAAAGGTTCTTGTATGTGCATCGCATAGAACAGATATGCACGTAGTTTGTTTCTTTGATGTGTTTACTGGTAAGTATATTGCACGGGCATTGTTCGCTTTATTTGTTGTAAGTAAATGTGTTTATTCATCTAATATTAGTCTACCTTTTAGTACCTTTAAATATCCTAAGCGCTAAGTTTTACTCAAAGTCAAGCTCCGTCAGGGAATAGGTGACTGTTCTTTTATACCTCACCAGCACAATCAATAACCGAATAATCGCGGTCAAGTCTTCATACGAGAAACCAGAACATCACTTAATGAAAGGGCAACAGCGTCTTGTAAAAAGACGTCTTTGCTATCGCCAATAAGCTTACTATGTGTGGTAATTGTGGCAAAAACTCCTTAGCATACCTATTGCTTGAGGTTTTTGCTTAACAGTGGATGTCTTACTACTAAGTTTATGGGAATTTCGTTTTACAATCTGTGAATCTTCTCAATTAGATGCCCACAGTTGGTAGCGTGACCTCTTTATGAAATAATACGCAAGATGGATCGCAGATAGCTGTGGGACAATAGTTACTAACTTTCAGGCCAATGAACTAGAAACAAGCGCCTTTATTCGGTATGACATCGCTTGCCTTACAGCGTGTTTCATTTTTTGTGATATATGTAATATTACCTATTAGCTTTTGTACCATTAAAATGGGCACATTGTTAGGCACCAATATTTTAAACACGTGACAGAATCGAATTGGACTAAATGCAGTGACTAATTTTTTGTATATTTTTGTTTAATTTGGATATTAAGCTGACTTATTGAAAACATGATAAGATAATTTAGACTTATATCCAAATCTAAATTAGTCTGAATAGTGTAAAAATGTCATCCGCGCTCCAAGTAGATGCATTAATGCTGTTTTTCAATTCTCCTAAGTAACTTATTTGTTTGCGAAGAGTTCTTTACCCTGCATTATAATTTATAATCCAATAAGCATAGTGGGCTGGCACTATATTATTGTTATTTATTTAGAGTAAGCAGATCTGTGAGGTTCAGCAAATTAATCGCACGCGAAGTTTTCAAAACCCCAGACAAAAAGATTTAAAAAAAACAAAACAAAGCAAATTGACTTATGTACCTACATAAGTTATTGTTATAATCGAATATAAACAACTTGTTAACACTGTTTAATTCAGTCCGGTGCTTTTAATATGCTAATTTATTTCTACACGCTGATATCAATCTGTATATTAATTTATTGTTGTTAGAATGTAGGCAGATTACATTCACTGGTAGAGCTAGCTAGCTCTTCGAATACACAGTAAAGTATCTCATAAATAAGTTATAAACTTACATAATATTATATTATCTATCGTGTCATCATTTGAAAAGATTCTATGAAGAGGGGATAATTTAATTCAACAAAACAAAAACAAAATTGTGTTAGAAAATTTTGTTCTCAACGTAAACACCAGGAGCGCTGTTTTCATGTTGTTTAGTTTTCATTATTCTCACTTCATTTCTAAATTTATACAAAGTACCTAGTTGTTTTTTTTTCTATTCACTAGGATTGGGTGATTTTTTTTAGGTCTAATCTACACAGTTATCATTATCACTAACAAACTATTCCTTATAGGCAACTAAGATAGCCTGAATAGACAATATAAGAATGAAAATATAAATTGATTATGAAACACACACGTACGGTAGTAGATCCACGCTGATTTCAGCATGAATGATCCGGATCGTCCGGGGAAGTACTACCCTCTCATAGAAGATCGACTTATAGTATCTGTACTACTGCGTTTCGTTCGGTGAGTGAGAGCGCTGGAGGCCCAATTTTTTCCCTTTCCTCTTTCCTCACCTCTCTCATTCCCTTTCCCTAACCCCATTCCCAGCCGCCATAGTGGAGGCCACCATACCAGCAGTTTAAGACGATGGCTCAGGCGGGGTGGAGTCACTTTGGTAGGCTATAATATAAAAAAAAAACGTACAGATATCTTAATGTTATATGTGTTCATTTAATTTATGCAAATTAATAATAAATAATTTAAACCACAGCCTGTATGCGTATACCATATGTATTACAGAGTTGATGGAATCTGTGATGATGTCATCTGCGTTTGTCTGTGGGGCGTATCTCGAAAACATCTTGATTACGTAATGTGTGCGTGGCTCGTGTCAAAGTGAATTGAACAATGTCTTTTTGTGTGTCAACCGTTTTAGTAAACATAACTCTTAGAGTATATCAAGCGAAAGAGTTTATTTGTTTAAACGCACTAATCTCTCAAACTACCAGTCGGATTTCAATAATAATTGTTTTAGCGTTTGATAGTTCAGTTCTTAAGGAAGGTTATAGGCTATGTAACATCAAGGTACTGACGACGGGAGCAGAACAGTAACGTAAAATGTAACTTAACGCGGGTAAAACTTCGGCATGGAAAGCTAATTACCAACAAAACAAATGAATCTTCAAATTGCCTTTATAGGAGTTTTAACATAATAATATTGAATACAATATTTATGCAGTTTTCGAGTTAATGGTAGATAGATTGTGAATTTTACCTACGTTCTTATCTTTTCACTTAAAGGTAATTCTAAAAAGGTAAATTTAACAAGTACTATCTACCGTATTGATACTTAAATATGTTTTACTCGCGAGATAAGTAATGATAATATTGTGGGTCTATAATAATATTTACGTACTCCAACACAATTAATATAATATATTTCAAAGATAATTAGGTAACACTAAGAATTTCTATAACATTATTATGTAACATATTATATTTTATTTAATCAAAATATTTCAAATGCATTGTTAGAAAGTGGCAGACAGTTTAAGTGTTATACAACTAAATTAAATAGTTACTAACGAGGGGCTAATTGGTGGCAGATAATGTATGCGTTCTGTTCTTACATTTTTGTATAGGATAAATTGTTACACATGAATTTTTTTTTATTTTATTGTTTGCATATAAGCCAGCAACCCACTTTGAATTCGTCGTATCTTGTACATTTGGAGCAAAACGTACAAAACGCAAAATGGACACGACAAAGAGCTCTTGTCATGCGGTGTGCGCGTAGAATGTGTGCGTTACGATTGCTCCGCCAAGTTATCAAATCAGAAAAAAACTTTGCCCAATATTTTGTCGGAATTTGTCGAAATCGAAGGGTACAAACAAAAAATTTGTCGAAGTAGAAATAAAGAAGTTATAAGGGTTTTAAGTTGGCCGCGCAATCGTACACGTTACGTTGGCGGTTTTTTTCTGATTTGATAACTTGGCGGAGCAATCGTAACGCACACGCAAAATGGACACGACAAAGAGCTCTTGTCATGCGGTATGCGCGCGTAGAATTTGTGTATGAGAAAATTTAGTTCTCCGCGTAAATACCAGAGGCGCTGTTCAATCTCATACAAAAATTAGGCCACTGTTCATTAGTGTGACGAACGCAACGCCTTTAACCTGGTGATAAATGCTATGTGATAAATTTAATCACGATATTTAATTTACTTAACACTTTGAACGCCATGCAACCATACACCGGTGACCAACGTGGCGCTTGAAGACTTAATAAATATACTTACCTACTATCCGGTTGTATATTTTAAAATATTCTCTTCGACGTGTAAGATGTTATACTCACATTGTTCTCGAAATGAAATGAAATGAAATAGATAAATGAAATATATGTTTATTCATATAGGTTAATTAAATTAACACTTATGAACGTCAAAGTTTACAAAATGTCAGCAAATTAACCTACAGCCAGTTCGCTGACGAAGTAGAGCCAAGAGAAGAACTGGCAAGAAACTCAGGCCACTCTTTTTAATCGCCAGGTTATTACAATTTTTGTAAGTTACAGTTTCAAGTAGCATGCAAAGTGACGCAGGCAATACACTTAACTCTATAGATACTTAATTACTTACAGATTTCTATGTTGTAAAGAAAAATTAAAAAGTTAAATGTGTGCTTTACAGGCTGCCTCAATTTGCATATTGCTACAAAAAGGTAAAGGCAACATGTGAACTGTGATAAATGTTTCTATGTAGGTATTATATAAACTGTTAATTTTTGGTAAAAGTATAAAGTAAGATGAACAAATCACAATGTATAATTTTAACAATACTAAGTATACAATTTTAACAAAACAATACAAAATGTGTACATACAGAGTAGGCATGACAATTTATTACCAAGATTGCTCATGCCAGATGGATAACGTCAGACTAATTTATAAGCCCAGATGTACTGATGATTATTTTCTTTACCGCCGGTCAATAATATAGAAATAAAGTTTAAAAGTACGGACTTATAGTAGTAGCACCAGCTTACTGCGCGTCTTAGCTTACTGTTCTGTTCCCGTTGCCGTGATGTTACATGGCCTATAACCTTCCTCGAGAACTAGGCTATCTTACGCAAAAAGAATTTTTAAATTTTACTGGTTGTTTCAGAGATTAGCGCGTTAAAACAAACAAACTAACTCTACCGCTTTATATAATAGTATAGAAGTATAGTTGGTACTTTTGTTTTGAACTCAACCTCGTGCTGGACCTTAACCACTAGTAAAATACGGCGTATAAAAATTCCACTCTTAACTTCTACACAATAAAGTATAAAATGTATAAGCAGATACTAAATTAATGTTGTGGTATAATTTACGCAACTAGTAAAAAGATTTGGCGTAATTTTAGTGGAATTACGACGTGATGCTCTGATTGCAATGATAAGTTGTGTACTAGCATTGTTTCTGAACAGGGATGAAGAGCCCGCCATTTTGCATTGTTGTTTGTTGAAAGTAGGCATAACTTTCTATTGTGATCTGTTTAATTTGTGGAATTGAAATGGAAATACGGCCACTCAAGTTTATATAAAGAAAATATTAAACCTATTGTTTAATACTTTGCATCTTAAGTAAGAAAAGGAATACCAAACAAATAAAGGAAGATAACGCAAATAGTTCGCATGTTTTGCATAAGTTATACAAAGTAAATCTACCGCATACCAGAAACACCATAAGTGCATAAACAAGTCATTCAAAAAACGTTTCTAAAACGTCCATAAATGGATACATTTTTCCAAAACAATTATAATGCAGTTAACGCATTCTTGATTGTTAAACCAGAAATCGCACAAAGGATTTTCCCGGTCACGTGTAAGCTTCTTTAGTGACGACTATGTGCTAAATTGTTATGTAAATGATCTCATGAGCCGTGTCTCGGATAATAGGGTGCATCTGCACTCCATCAGCATTGACAAGTGGTACGCGAAGCAATTTAATGATTACCATGTTATGCAGCTTGGTGTTTTTCCATTAGTTTA
The DNA here is from genome assembly GCA_963082885.1 of Parascotia fuliginaria. Taxonomy (NCBI): domain Eukaryota; kingdom Metazoa; phylum Arthropoda; class Insecta; order Lepidoptera; family Erebidae; genus Parascotia; species Parascotia fuliginaria. The sequence goes on from OY720172.1 coordinate 20,813,533, forward strand.
TTTATTTTTTTTTTTTTTATTTTTTTTTTTTCTCACACACTGTCATCTAGTCCCAAGCTAAGCAGAGCTTGTGTTATGGGTACTAGATAACTGAAATATAATACATATACGTACTTTTTTTTTTTTGTAAATACATACTTAATATACATAGAAAAACACCCAAACTGAAGACAAATACAAATGTTCATCACACAAATATTTGCCTTCCGCGGGAATCGAACCCACGACACCCGGCGTCGCAGTCAGTTACACTAACCACTAGACCAACGGTGCAGTCCGGTTTATGGAACTTAGATGGCAAAATATACACTTAATAGTAAGTACTTACCTTAGTTTATGGCCATAATTATTTATCTAGGCAATGCAAAACCAATGCTCAGAGCTAAAATAAAATGCAGTGCTTTGTCAGTCAGTCTAGTATACCTTGTGGTCTTGAAGACAGACAGTGATAGAACCTATTTCGTTTCTCTTTCATCTTATGAAAGAAAATTTAAAAGCCATCATCGGAATGCGAAGACGATTGATAAATTTGAATGGTTGCAACTGAATAGGTATTATTATTTTAGGATAAATTGGTTAGTACTAATGTAATTAACATTATATATGCCACATGTAACTAATTGATCAAGTAGGTGATGATAATAAGCAGGTGTTAGTATTCAGTAGCAAAAAAAACCTATCTCGAAATGGAAAGTGTTATTAATATACGTTTATTCTTCTGCCACCCCAGTCGTGACTGAGCAAAGGCTTCTGTACCCTAGTTAAGTAGCCTCTAGTGCTTTACTGCCATACATTTTGGAAAAATATAGATTATCTTGCTGCCTCTGTCCTGGCCGTTCTTATCATCTTCTAGCATCTTACGGTATCCATATAAGTTTACGAAACTAATTAATGAACACGTGCGCATATTTGTTTGTTCATAATATATGTATGCAACGTACAATTATATCATACAAAGCAAATATTTATAATGTTCACAACACTGCCACTCGCATTGATTGACAATGATCGGTAGTGAGGCTTGCTTTGTGTTTGTTTTACCTTGAGATGTTGTGTGGCATTACATTACTGCCATATGAAACAATATTGTTAGTAGTAGCGCTCTTCCTGGAAGGAGTTTTGATAATTTCATAAAACAAAATGTGATAGAAGGATTTACAAAAACATTACATTTATAACAAGACAGTTTAATGCGAATAGAAGGTGAAGATGTAATGACAGAAATATTTACATTGTTTAGACTTGCATTACAACTGCTACGCTTTTTATCTGACTTCAAACATCATCACAGAACAGTTTGCTCGCTTTTCAATGTGGTTGGCGATATCAAAGAGGGATTAAAGAAAATTTATGTCACTGTTGACTTTGATTGATGTTTTAAAAGCTTTTGATACTGAATATCCAACATGCTTCTGTTCATCTTAGTTCATTTCATAGTAACCTCTGAAGTTTTAAAATGATTTGCAAGTTATTATCGAAGTTCCCAGTAGCCAGTATATTTCGAAGAAATATCACGAAGTGATGTGATATTGACGCTGGTGTTCCTCAAGGCGGTATTCTGTCTTCTATTTTATTTTTAATTAACATTAACATCAGTAGAAACCTTCAGTCTATTTAGGTGTATAATTTGCATGTTACATTTATTTTTATTGATAACAACTATTAGTAAACTGGTAGGACATGCGTGAGGCATTGTATCTTACAAAATATTTATATGAGGCTAAATATACAAATTAAGTAAGGTCGACTAGTCGTAAGGTAGACTGACGATCTGATAAGTGTGGTGGGCCACCGATGGATGAAGGCGGTATCTCAGGCGCCCACGATGGCTTGAGGAAAACCTGTGTCCAGTTGTGGATGTCTTTCCTTGGCAATGATGATAATAATGAAATATACAAAAATAAAACGTTGTAAGTAATATTATCTAATTTAGCAAATATGTATTTAAATACGTGATTATACTACAATTATACACTGACGCAGGTGCTAACGACTCAACAGCTTACGTGTAAGAAATGTCGGATGCAATCATTAGCCATTCTCAAATAGTGCATTCACATTACACATAATTATATCATACATACTTAACCACATATTTACTACATTGTTTAAATATACACAAATGTAATGTTAAGGACTTTGTATTGTAGTACAATTTTCATTGTCAGTTTAAACTTGCTTGCCAGATGTAGCCTTAACATTAACATTTGAATGAACACATTTAGTTACAATGTTAATAAACTTTTCTTTTAGTTAAAAATAATATACTTCTGTCACAGGTAGGTTTGCTAATCGTTCGAAATACGCAGCTAATATGCTATCTCGAACGATCAAAGGTCATCGTCCCCGCACATTATTATCTCACTGCAGAGTGAAGATCTCTTTCATACAAAGAAGCTGAGCATTGATTACCACGCCTGCCCTCAGTACCTATCTTATGCTAACATGAGATTTAACAGGTGATTCGTTAATTTTACGTGGATCAGCCTTTCAGAAACTGGGAGTAGGGCTATATGTCAGTCGTTCTACACCAGCCAACTTTGGTATAGGTACACGAAGAGTGCATATAACACTCTTCGTGTACATGTGTATATAATAACGCTTTTAGGGCCCTGTTACGCTTGCCTTGGCGGTGTAGTGCGACTGGCATGTTCGTCGAGAGCAGAGTCACTGATTTCTACGGGCTCATGAGGAGGCTCAAAGCTTCCTTCCTGGCGCGATTAAGTGTATGTGATAATAAATTAGTGTCTGTAATATATTGTCACATATACTTATTTCGATCGACTGGCAAAGTTTAAATTTAATGTAAATTTTATTATTAATTTTTATTGTCTATTTTATTAAGTATTATTTTTTTATTGTCTATTTTATTATTACATTGTATTGTGTATGTGAAATTGTAAAATATGGGTATTTACCTGAAATAAACGAATTTATTATTATTATTATTATTATTATTATATATTTAACAAAAAAGTTATTACTAATGCGATCCGTGAACTATTTAGTTCATCATACGCATAATTAAGCACACCTTTATAGAACTAATGAATTATGTCCGATAAACAATAGAAACTAACCCAAATAGTACGACTTAGGTTACGGAATTTCTAGCTACGAGTTCCTTATCTCCTCAGTTTAATTAAGAGGTTGTACCTATCTCTACTAGTTGTTAACAATCTGCTCTTTATGTCCCTCACTATCGGTCACTTCAATTAAGGTAATACTAAAGAGATTTTTCAAACTGTTCTTGATGATATGGTTTTTCTATGTTGTATATTAATATTGATATACATAAGTGATATTCAATGAGTATATAACCACTTGAGTGACGATGATATGATTTCTAGTACACACGCGGACTCACCACTGCGGGTCGCGGGACGAAGAAATTATCGCGACAGTGATTGGTTAATGCATCAATGTCAATCATATTGCACCGCCCCATAGTGTTGTACCACATAATTGTGCCAAAATAAATCGTTATCGATAAAGTAATTTTTATTTTATGTTTGAATACATGGATGTCAGAATTATTTTAACAATATGAAAACAATATAGAAAGAGGTTATTGTTTACTAATAAATTTACATTATAGGTATTTTTTGTATGTAAATGGTTTATTGTAGAATTTATAAAAGTTATTCATAATTGATGAGTATAATAAATAAATAAATATTTTATTTGCATTTATCTTTACAATTGATTTAATGTCTTCATTAAATGAAAGGTAAAACTATAAAATAATTTTACTTACTAGTAGGTAGGTACATATTGTGTGTCTTTTTAATGGATAAATATTTCCTTTTATCTCTCGAAAAAAAAGATGTCTGGATTAATAAATAAAGTGAATAGAGTAAAGGAAAGTGATTGACACGAGTGAAATAGGTAGTTATAGGCGGTTTATGGATCATGATACGATAGGTACGCTTGTGTTAAAACCTCGGGGTGTGTATTTTTTTTTCTTAGTTTGTATAATACCAAGTAAATACGTGGTATTTTATTATTAGCAATAGTTGTTGATTGTACTGTGTGTATAAATAATACTAGAAAAAAATAATTATGTAATTCCAGTCAAAAAACAACACGCATTTTTATTGAACACTTCGTCGGTTTTTTAAATTTTCAAAAGAATCAAATGTGTCAAAAGTGAAATTCCTTGAACAAATAACGCTGTATTTGCTAGGGTGCCAATTTTGTCTGTTAACAGTATTTATCCATTTTTCTTTTATTTCTGGGCTCTTCGAAAAACTAAGATGTTAGTATAATTAATTAATTTTAAAATATCTTTAATTAATATTGTTAACCGAATCATGAATAGTAATTATCGATATCAACTTTATTTCCGATTTGTCTCAGCGCTACTGTGACAGAAAAAAACAAAAAGAGACGGAACTATTGACAATCGTCTCGCGCGAGAAAGAGAGACAAACTTTGATGGTGACGTATTTACGTCATACAACCAATATCACTTGAGCCCTGCAATCACAATAAATATTTATCATACCACAACTAAAATCGTACTTTACCGGTGAAAAGTTATACCATCCTTGTTATAACTTGATATTTTAGTGGATTTTCCACACCATTTAACAGAGCAGGAAGGCATTTTCGTAAAAAAATTAAGAATGTAGCGTATTGACATGTGCGCACAGATCTGACACTTGGTCGGAACTAAATGAGTAAGCTCTGTCGCGGTTTGATATAAGCGCTAAATGCCTTATCTTTGGCGAGCGCTTGTACGCTGTATTAGCAGTCAAGTGGATCTATCGTCTTTGGTGATATTAGAAAGACACCAAAAACGCGTTGTCACAGTTGTACAGTTACTTTTCGAATCGAATGTGGCAAAAATATTTGTCTCGGAATCGAACCCATGGACATTGAAATATATCGCATACTTATATGACGCTCGTTAGACCAAACGTGCAGTAAACGTGCTGTAACATTTTACATAAAAAGTTAAATTTTATTTAAAATTTTATTGAAATAACTATGCAAAATAAATTATAAAAAATACAAGCTAACATAACCTTTAAATTCTAATTAATTATAATATAACAACATCACCTGAAGTCTAAATTGACTCTTATAAACATAAGTTTACTTCAACAGAAAAGACTAATTTTGCTTGCAAATATATTGCTATATATATGCTATTTAATATTTATAACAGCGATAAAATAATAGCGTGCACTTGTACATATAGTACAAATGATGCGCACACGCATCTGTCATTAACCGGCTGCGCTGCGCCTGCGCCGAGAAGGAAGAGCACCTTGCAGACATTGACATAGTTCTACACAACGTTCACGCTATTTAGATTGAAACGTGACCTTACATTTATTGCTTAATATTTTATTATTTTTTATTGTTATGATGATGTGTTGATGACCAAAATTAGTTAATAATGGTTTTGTGGTTATTTGACAGTAATTTTACTGATTTATTTTATTTTCAAAAAGGTTACATGTCATGGTATAAGAATCATTTTACTAAGTACCATACAAAGCCATGTTAGCAACTGGGATGGTCCCTACAATTCATAGCTGTTTATCAGCTTACCATCAAGCAGGGTTATTTTGGTAGAGAGAATATGGCTGTACGTACTATTTATTTTATAGGCTAGAGCACCTTGATCTTTTAAAATCTTTTGCTTCATAGAGAATCCTAGTCTCAAACTAGATGATTCGCAACCTTATATGACTATATGCTTATATGACTCATTTAAGGCTTCAGCTGAAAATCAGCGCTGCGGTCCTCCGTAGCACATGCTGAGCTGCTGTCTTTTAGACAAAGTTTAAGTTATTTTTGTATTTTGTATGTTTTTGTACTTTTAGTTCTTTTTGCTTTTGTTATTATCATGTTTATTTTTGTGTATAGTAAATTTTATTTCTTTCTTTCTTTCCTATCATTTTATTGTTTATGATTAAAGATTATTAAGTTATGTTAATTTGAGGGTTCCGTAGCAAATTTGATTACAGCTTGATGTAATCTACACATTCCTTTCATTCATTTACCTTGTATACATCCTTACACACATACCTAACGTAATACATAGACAGTAAATAAACACTTTTTGTTATTCATTTTTATTTTAACTAATTAATTTTGTTGCATATTAATTGACCGTGTTGTTCCCTTGTTTTTAGCTTATAATTAACTAGTGCTTGGTTTGTTTTTTAAGTATAAAAAGATCGAAATTTTACTATTGTAACAGTAGCAGAGGCTTATATACTTTTATATTGTCTGTGTCTTATATCAAACAAATGTCTTTTCTTCTTTCCTTTCTTTCTTTCTATATTTTTTACTGGACCTCACGTATATGGGTCATAAACAAAACTGCTAAAGAAGTGTGATAACTCAATTTCTTCGATTTAAACTGATAACGATCTTTTTTTTATATCCGACGAAAGGTTTACTTACTTCTCAAGGTATTTTATATTTATTACGCCTGGCATTTCTAAAATATATTTTTTTAAGCACAGTATTGTAAAATACCCTTCTGTGGACCTGTTTCCACTGATATCAATGTGACTCTTGCAAGCTAGGGTTAACTGAGAAGAACTCTGGGGAACTGTGCCTCGGGTCGGGGGTCTCTACATACTGTCTTAGACCCCCGTAATAATATTTTATATTTAATTACAAAATTATTTCTAACATTCCCACTTACGACAATAAAAGTGTTTGATTATTACCAGTACATTAAAAGATAATTACAACTCCGAGGCCAACAAATCAAAGCAATCTTAAACAAACATTGCTACAGTTCAATATCTCAAAGTAGAGCAGTTCGCACACGGCTCATGTCTGTGGCGTAACAATAAGATAACAATCGTGTTACGTAAAACAAAACGCATCCAATTTTAAATCCGCTAATTATCTACGCGCTTCCGGTGGCGTATTTCCTTATGTTTATTAGTTTTTGAAATAAGAACACTGACTGACTATTTAAAAATATTATTATAAAAACAATAAAAATATTTTAGGTGAATATTACATATTTTTTAACTTATTTTTTAATTCTATTTAATTTAATTTATGTACAAATGTTGCAAGCAACAAGGTTTATTTTTAAAATTAAATGTTGATCTGATTCCAAGATTTCTTTATTTACCGACGCGATTTTGCCAAAGTCATGATGGAGCAACAATAATAAATTTACCATTAACATGTGTTGTGTGGAAAAATTGATAATTATAGTAATTTTAAGACCAAAAAAATTATAAATTCCAAGATTATTTAGAAATTTATTACGGTTATGCTATATGCTTAAACAATACAGCATCAGCACAGTCTTTACACCTTGGTGGTAGGCACGCCAAAGGATGTTTTGCCCCTACAAACTCCGGTCGTTAATAAGATCAGCTGCAGCTGCGGTAGTTCGTACATAGGCCAGACTAAGCGGACTATTGCTGAAAGGGTCAAAGAACATATCGCCGCTGTAAAGAATCGACAGACCAGCAAATCAGCGATTGCCGAACAAATTCTGCAAACGGACACCAATCACTGGATTGAATTTCATCATACGCAAGTCCTCTCCACTGATCGTACCTACTACTCTCGGGTGGTACGAGAAGCTATTAAAATTAAAAAACATACAAACTTCAATAGGGAAGACGGCTTCAAGCTCTCGGCTACGTGGAATCCAGTGATTAAAATTACACAACCTCGCTTTGCGCAGTCGGTTAACGCTCGGAATACGGACGGCCAGAATAAGGACACTGTCAGTGTGTTTTGTGATAGTACGTGGAAAGACAAAAATGTGAGGGTAGATCTAGAATCTACTTCGCAGAGCCGTGACATCGTCACATCAGTCTGCTTGTGACCACGGCCGGTGTAACCTGGTCGAAACGTCAAGCAAAATAAGGTATGTAAATACCTAATGCATGATCGCGTGAATTCCCGTATATTTAGTTCTACTATATCATGCAACGCGAAAGTTTAAAAGTAAATATGCTATAATAGATTTTTACCGGCCGGTGCTTTACATTATAGGTAGTGCTAGTAGTACACCTACAAAGTATACATGTTTTTTACAAACTTAACTATTTATCCATAAAGAAGGCTGACAGTTTCTAAATTTTAAAAGAAAATGGCTTTCGGCCCACTTTGAGAGTAGAGTAGCTCTACTTTTATCTTCATCCTATACAGTAATAGTGACATCTTAGTGCATGGGTTACAGTTCAGAGCCTACAGTGACAGTTGACCTACTAGTTAAGCCTATAGCTTTCTCTCTACGTGGAGACTCCCATAAATTCTAACTTTTTTTTTACTTCGAGAAGAATATGAACAATCTTTAAACTGTTAAAATAGGTACGCAATTTGTAAAAACAAATTAATAATAAATGAAATAAAACTATTATTATTATCTTCTTTATTTAAAACATTTCACATTTTTTTTTACATTTTAGATTTTATTTTATTATTATTTAGTAAGTATAGGTACTATATTGCACACGTAACATGATGTTGACATTTAATACAGATAGATAAACAAGTACAAAGGCGGACCTAACTCAAGATAAGTTTTATTCCAGCAAACCTCAAAGTAAATAAATTAAAGACTGTATGTGTGGATCAATGGGAAAATTAACATTAACCATAGGTGCCGCCATGATTATTTTCAGTAGGTTGCCTCTGACTTTCAAGGGAGTGTGTCTGCATGTCATCAGGAAAAATGTTCATAGGACAACTATAAATTTATTGGCAAGGTTGGACAACAAATTTGGACCTATAGACGCTTTAATTCAATGACTAACTTAACACACAACACAGGTCAGGACAGTAAACGTATATGTCCGTGATAACAATAAAACATCTATTGTGTCTACAGTAGTGTCCATGAAAGAGTTAATAAAAATTCCTAACTTTTTCTATGACTTTTTCTCAACAATGGAAAAAAGGGTATAAAAAATCGCCCTCAGTAGAAAACAGTCATCATATTAAATTAGAATTAAAATTATCGTATTCACGTAACAGAATTTTCACCTTTTTTGTGGAGCATTACCCGTGGTTCACCTGATAAGTTCACCTATTTTGTGTTCGATTTGTAATACACCAGTCATTTATACATATAATAAAATTGGAGTGTCTGTTTGTAATATTGAAATAACCGTTTTTTACTACATGTATATGAATTTATATACGTTACATACACCAAAATAACATTTTTAAAATTTTTGTCTGTCTGTTTGTCTGTTTGTTCCGGCTAATCTCTGAAATGGCTGGACCGATTTTGACCGGACTTTTATTGGCCTTAGGCTGGGTTTATTTTAGAAAAATTCTTTATTTTAGAAAAATAAAGTAAAATCGATCGACTGTTAGGCGGAACGAAGTTCGCCGAGACAGCTAGTTACAAATAAAATGAATGAAATTTATTATCGATTTGACTGGCTGTTAATATACTAGCTTCTGCAGAAACCACCAGTTCATTTTTTTGAGAGCGATCGTCTCCACCTATAGGTATAGGCTTACCTAAGCTGTTTTATAATTTGAAATCATTAATATGTAATGAGTTTCACATACCTCTAATACTGTTTATCCCGTTACACTGTTAACGTCAAAATTCTCGCTCTATAAACAATATGAACCATTGTTTCATTGTTTAATATTGTAGTTTTTAATGTAGCCCAATGACTGCAGAAGTGAGCGCCCATTCATTTCTTAGTTATCTATACTAATATACAAAGCTAAAGAGATTGTTTGTTTGTTTAAACACGCTAATATTTGGTACTACCAGGCGGATTTCAATAATTTTTTTTGTATTAGATAGTTAAATTCTTGAGGAAAGGTATAGGCTTTGTAATTTTACGCTATGATCCAAGGGAGCAAAGCGGTAATCAAAGATCTAACTTAACGCGGGTGAAACGGCGCGTCGAACAACTAGTGTATACTATACAATAAGAGATTACTGCTCGAACTACTAAGTTGGGATTACATGATGTAATCAATGAGTATTGTTTGTATTATCAATGTTTTATCAATTACATTTGGGGTACAATAAAATACGTGTTTGAGAGCGCAACGTGCAAAGCGAGGACGCGGCAACAAATGAACGCGTGTGACTGACGTGCATAAAGTTCGATTCTTATAAGGAAGAACTTTGGGTGATACATACAGTTCGTAATGAGCTTGGGCGTGCTTTAAAAAGCTATACATTTATCAAAGCCGCCATACAATGGACACTATGACAGTAGATAGTCACGATTGCGAGGTTTTCTAAAATGGCGCCTACGTGGTGGCAGCACTGAAGCGCCAGGTCCAGGCACCAGTCAAAGCGCTTTCAATCTTTGATAGATAACCGTGAACGATTCTATTGATTTCAGACTGTAAATGAATTTTGAATTTTGATTTAGAATTTTTGAAATGAAAGACTTTACACCTAAATGGCGCCTAGTAATGGCGAAAATTTACCTAAAAATCCTCATTGGCAGTTTTCTCCTGAATCTCACTGACTGGCTTGAGTCACCATCAGACAGACTGAACTTATTAGAGTTAAAGTCGTTTTAAACAAATTTTCTTCATGTTAAAGTAGATCTTTTAGCATAGTTAAACCTGTTTCTCGAAGGCATTCTACATGAATGTTATTTGTGTAAGTCGGTAGACAATCAGTTCCACTACTGTTCAGTGCTCAGATAAAATCTGCTGAGCCTACATGATTCGACTGATGCCAACATCCAGATAAAGCACTTATCAGTTGTGTCATGTTCTAGCTGTTGCACTTGTTGACTATATTTTACAGCACAGCACAGGTATTTATTATACCGAGTTATGTTTTCCAAATTTATTTTTTTATGTTATCCAAATAAATAAATTTAAAATTTCAATGGTGAAATATCAATTTATGAAGATGTAGACCCAGAATGTATCATAATAGCATCAATACGATTCCCGAGCGGTAGTACAATACCATACAATACCAACCTTAATTCGTCAGCACAATCATATGCATTATGCACACTGTTCACAGTTTGCTTCCAAATGGATAAAATCATAAAGCTCATTGGTTCCACTTCATTTATCGTGAACTTAGTCAACATTACGGTCATTTACGAACTAAATCGACGGAACTAAACTACTATTATTCTGTAATAGGGTTGGGACAATACTAAATAAATAGCTAAAACTATAGTTGTAAATATTATGGTTCAATGGTTAGGGTTATTAAAATACGTCTTTTGTTAATTGATGAGATACGCCTTTGCTTTTGCGTTAAAATAATTATTTAGAGTGAGAGGCCTGGACAAGTACCTTTTATTTTACATTACATGTTGTCTATTTTCTTTAAACAGAGTAAAAAAAAACATTTTACCTAATCATCTCTCAACTTAGTAATTTGTATGAAAACACCAACATATATACATATATTTAAAGTAAACTATATGCGTTGAATTACATAAAATCGTAAGAAACAATGTTAAGTAGTTTAACATACATATCAAGTAGATACGTAACGAAACATGATCGTAGAATATCAGAATTGAATACAAAATGTCACAAATATGGAGACGGCGGAGACATGACACGACAGTTGTTTTGGCAAACAGGTAAAAACAGTTATGTGCAGTGTGCAGTTGTCACATCAGACTAATAGGGTTGATACGTACTTAGAGAAAATATAGATTATGAAATTTCAAAAAGACGAAGAAGGAGAAGACGTCAAAAAAGCGTCTCAAATATTTTTTTTTATTTATATAATAATTGCGAAAGTTTGTGTGTGTGTGGGACGTGTGTGTGTTTGTTACCACTCAGCATCTAAACGGCTGAACCAATTTCGATAAAAATTGGTATATAGATAGATTCGGAGACGGACATAGGTTACTTTTTAAAACGAAAATCGATCTGGTTCCCGAGGGATACAACAAATAGTCGTGAGGCGCAGCAAATAAAAAATAAAAATATTTGAATTTCATGAAGTTTCGTCCTAACCTGAATTGAACCCGCAACCTCGTAAACAACAGCAGCACACATTCCTCCTCCTCTTCAAACGCGGTTAGCATTCTCATGCATTCAAGCAGATAAAAAACCTACTATACACGTTTCCTGGTCAGCTCCTGGCACTCACAGAGACACGCCTGGATGACAGCGTGTTTGATTCAGAAGTGTTCCCAAATAACTACACAGTGCTACGATGCGACAGAACAGGCCGAAGTGGCGGAGGTGTACTACTTGCTGCTCGGCCCCCGTACACCCTGTCACGATTAAACTGTAAGTCTAGTATGTCAGATGAGATTGTGTGTGCTAATGTGTCCAATGGTCGTGTGCAGTTTACCTGTTGTGTTGTATACCTAGCTCCTAACGTGCCCGACTCTAGATACTATAGAATGTTTAATTGTATAAGGAGTGTACTAGACATTAATAGAAAATTACCAGTTATCATATTAGGAGATTTTAATCTTTATTCTACTAGTGCTGCTGTGCGTTCCGACTTTGAATTGTTTCTTTCCGAATGTAATCTCTGTCAAAAAAACACAGTAACAAACGATTTAGGACGTATGTTAGATTTGTTATTAGTGAGCCCCACTGTGGTGGGGGTTTCTGTCTCGGTGTGTCCAGGGATTGTCACAGATGAAATGCATCATAAACCTCTTGACATTGTATTAAACATTACCACTCCATACATACGTAATGTAAACAAAGCACGCAGACCACATCATTCAAATGTCTCATTTGCGTCTTCTGAGCTAAACTTTCGTAAAGCTGACTTTAAACAGTTATATACTAAGTTATCAAACATTGACTGGGGGGAAGTATACACATGTACAAATGTTAATGATGCTGTAAATAAATTTTACAATTTAATACAAAACGTAGTTTCTGAAGTAGTTCCTTTAAAAAAGTCTAAACCGACCTATATGCGCTACCCAGAATGGTTCTCTCCTTCTACCATCGAACTAAATAAGTTTAAAAATAACTACCACAGAATGTACAAACAGACCAATAATGAATTATATAATGCTTTATTTATTTACTATAGGCGCTTAATAAAAACTCATATGAAATTAGAATATACCAATTACATTAACCGTATTCAGTATAGCATCGGACGGGATCCTAAGACTTTTTGGGCATTTGTAAAGAGCAATCGCGAGAGTAATGAGCGGGCTAATTTTGGAGACATGTCAAATACACAAGTGGCTGATAATTTTTCTAAATACTTCAGCAGTGTTTTTCTACCTTCCTTTCCGGCCTTAGATGCTGAAAATGCAATTTTGCAGTCTGGCACGTGTCATGCTTCAACTTGGCATGTTACTATTAACTGCATAAGTGAAACTGATATTTACAAGGTTATGTCTGCACTTGCTCCTAAATTTACACAGGGTCCAGATGATATACCACAGGTAATCGTTAGAGACTGCTGCAGCGTATTTACTAAGCCGCTGTATTTTATATTTAACCTTTCACTAGGCACGGAAGTGTATCCTACGGCCTGGAAGATGTCAAAAGTCATTCCGATTCACAAGAGTGGCCAGAAGAGTGATATAGAGAACTACCGTCCTATAGCTGTCCTTTCTGTGTTTGGGAAGGTATTTGAGTCTCTTTTAAATACGCAAATTTACCAACAATTACGCGGGTGGTTTGCTGATGAACAGCATGGCTTTTTACCACAACGCTCAACTACATCAAACTTATTGAATATTGTAACACATCTCAACAGAAATCTTAATGACAAGCAACAAGTGGACGTAGCATATTTTGATTTTCAGAAAGCTTTTGACAGGGTGGATAATGATGTACTCTTACAGAAAATGGCAACTGCCGGGTTCTCTAGACCTTTGCTTAGATATTTTGCTAACTACCTTATTGATCGCAAACAATATGTGAAGTACAACGATGCGAAATCACAGTTATACCCAGTAACATCTGGTATAGGCCAAGGCAGCAGTTTAGGCCCGTTACTCTTCTTAATTTTCATTAACGACCTTCCAGAACAAGTCACCCACTCTACAATACTTATGTTCGCTGATGACGTAAAGCTCGCCCTTCCTATACGTAGCACCTCTGACACAGCTAAACTCCAGCAAGACATCAATGGAATTTACGATTGGAGTGCAAAAAACAACATTAATCTTAATGTTGGTAAATGTGCAATTATGTCCTATACAAATGCAGTGCAACTAATACCGTGTACGTATACCCTAAATAGCGAATCCTTAAACAGAGTTTCAACAATAAGAGATTTAGGAACCACCTTTGATTCGCACCTTACGTTCAAACCACATATAATCAAAACTTGTAGTGCATCATGTAGGAATTTAGGCTTTGTCATGCGCCAGACGAAGGAATTCAACAATCGTCACTCTATATCTGTGCTTTACAATGCATACGTTCGAAGCGTCCTAGAAAATAACTGTACAATATGGAGCCCTCATGAAAAAAACTACACATTACTGCTTGAGAAGACACAAAAAGCTTTTATTCGTTATCTTTACCTCAAAATTCATGGGTATTACCCATATATGTACCCTACTCCATTTGTGCTTGGTATGGTTAGCTACCAGAGCTTGGAGGTAAGACGAAATCTCGCACTAATTAAATATTTTATTAATTTAGTGCGGGGGTCACTCTACAACCCATCTCTACTATTACATGTATCGATTAATGTGCCTCTGCTAATAAGAAATGCACTCCGGCCGCGCAAGCGTCCCCTATTACATGTACCTAATGCTTCAACTGTCGCCCTGCTAAATAGTCCCCTTTACGTAGCCATTAAACATATAAATAATGTTTTGTTATATGACGAAACACTAGACCTGTTCAGTGACACTGAGACGAGACTCCTGACCGCCAGTGGGCGCTATTTTGAGTCAATAGCAACCCCAAGCACTATACATGTTTGACGCACAGTCACTATCTATCTGTCTTATTTTAAGTTAAAGTTATTGTTATTTCATGTGTTGTTTGTGTTTAAATGTAATTTTAAGTTGAATGTATTATTGTAATTATTGTACTTACCTATAGCTTAAGCGTGTGGATTGTACTGTTAGCTTAAGTTGGTTAATAAATAAATAAATAAATAAATAAAAGATATGAGGTAGCTGCATATCCAAGACTGGAAAATTCAGAAGTTTATTCCATATTTAAACTGTATCAGCTGTAATGTTTAATGCTCTAAGGCTGTAACGTACGACCATAAGCTAAACAAAAATCAATATTAGGCAAGTCTCATAATAATTTTGTTGCTTACAGACGAACAAAAGAAAACAAAACTGGACTAAAAATAAAGACGCTTGTGAAGCCGCACCCATTGTGTTTGCCACGGTGTGTAGCGAACACAAGGCATATCGGTAGCTGCTCATAAAAATTGGTTACTATAACTTGGTACATTATTTTTTATTCTTGAATGTTTATTAACTTTTGTTCTGAATTTAAGACATGTCGCTCCGTTAGTAAAAATATGATCGACACTTATTTTGAAGATTGTTGCTCTTTTTTTCCTTTGTAATCACTATTTTGGCAATATACTCGTACACTATTAGGTAGTTACATCACATTTAGCTCGCTTAAAGTGGGTATAACACTTCTGTCTGCCCATTCCAGGATAAAGGCGTGAACCGATTTAAATCTATTGTTTTGGGTCACCGGTGACTGGAAATAAAATGAGTAACCAAAATCCATCTATTTAATATTTTTTTATTGCCGACAGTGGCAGATGAGCAAACGTGATAGTAAGTGGTAACTGACGCTCATGGTCGACTCAGAGTCCCTATCATTGCTCCTGCTATGCCAAAGACTCTGCGAAGCCGCTACCGGGAAGGGAATGGGGTAGGTCAAAGGATTTATAAAGGGGAGGAAAAAGGAAAGGGGGAAAATTGCCCATCAAAGTGTATGTCTTGGTTTTGGCAGCCCTATGAGTGAAAGTGTCACAGTATATCTACGAAGCTTGCATCTGTAAGCACTTCCTCACTGCTTCTGCTGCCATGTCGATATTGGCAATGTGGGTGATGTTGCGCATTTCCGAAACGTTATCAGTATTCGTTACCTAATGTCACACGACTCTTGAATAAATAGTGGAACATTTGTTATTGTGTAACTTTAGCTGACAACCTGTTTCCATAAAGTATTAGAACATTCTAGAATAAACAGTAATATTGTTTATTTTCATAATTGGTGAGGCTGTTCTAATGAGCACACTTTGATCCTTGTGTCCTTCTGTATGCCCTGGCTGCTGGATCATAAAGCATTATGTAGAATATTAATTTGTCGCCCACTTTGCTACTAAGGGCAGTGACCATTTTTATTACCAACTCCTCCAGTTTAAGTTCGTTGCGGGGTACAATCGGTTTCGCTGTCTCCGGCACTCACGATTTTCGAAGCTGTGTTCATAAAGATTCTTCACTGTTATTCTAAGCTTATAGGAGATACAGTGATGCGCATGTAGGTAAGTAGGATTGCCCTGAAAAATATAATTACATTAAGGTAGTAGTAGATTCTTGCAGGTTTCAGTACTAATCGGCCGAATCAAGCAGACTTGTCTTACTCATTTATTCCCTAAGTCCGTTTTCTTCCTCTTCATTCAGCATTCGGCAACAGTTACATTTTCTTAGCTTAACTGCTTTACGGTATACCTGTACCGTATGTTATATAAATAAAACATACAATTAGATACCTACATCACTGCTTACCTTTAAAGTAGCACAATGCTTCATGACGTTACTTTTATGCAATTCATTAACCAACTTAATGAAAACGGTATGATAGCTTTATTGCTCGTAAAGTTTCAGACACAGTAATGGTGTTTATTATGATACAACACTATTGTAAATCTCTGAATAGTATAAAAAAAGAAAGAAAGAAAGAAAGAAAACTAAGTTACTTTTACGGGTACGAATCCCACGAACATATTGTATGGGAAAATGTTTTGGTTTTAAATTATTTTGTCTCTAATTTTTCTATGTTTTTAATAGTTATTCTGCTATTCGGGACGGAGACAAACTTAACAAATCAAAAACCATAAAAATCGGTCACGCCGGTCTCGGGATATAAGTGTTCGCAAAATCCAACTTTGTTTTATTTAATAAAGATTAGAAAACAAAAAACATGCGAAAGGCTGTTCGCTAGTTAATGTAGACAGAAAACCCATTATCACTTTTCTGGACCCTGGTATCGCATCCGAGGTCTTTACGTTGTAGTCCGTTGCTACTAAACCACAGAAGTGGTTATTAAATACTATTGCTACTACAACATATCTTTATTAAATAATAATTAATGTATCTAAGTCAAGTTTTCGACCCAGAGCTGGTCGCCACATGGCTGACACGGCCCTCGACACGGTCAACCAGTAATAGCTATAATTTACAAGTGGCCAAACATGAACGTTCATGTAATTAATCATTAGGTTACATAGAATGTGCGTGTTATATATTTATTTTACATTAAAGCTGGCATATTACATAAACATAAATAATGCGTGAAGAAAAATAATATAATTTTTAATACCTCTAAGAAATTACACATCGTGAGTCTCATTTTGTACGTAATAACCGTTGCTGTCAGTCACCAGGTTTTCTTTTAGTTGTTTCTTACAATATAAGGGAAAAAATGGGCTGGTTCTATATTCTAGTAGAGTGAAGACTACACGCCTCTAAGAAATATCATATAATTCCATTCCATATTTGTAGATAATACAAATTATCAACATTGAAATATAGATCACTTCTATTTAAACATTAACAGAAACAACGAGATATTTTTTTTTTATATTTGCCTACTAAAGAGACTGTACGATGGTGGAGAATAAAGTAATTAAAGCAAAACAAAAACAATTGGCAGCCAACTGAAGTAGTTCTATTTGAAGGGCCAGCATTGATGTTGTCCGGATAAAGTGACGACTGATGTGCTGTATCTGTTTCTAGCATGTCCTGTGTACAGAGTAATGTGCAAAAAGACAAATCGCATGTTAAATTAAACTCGTCTGTATAATGCATCTTATTGCTGTTCGTACGACTTATTCACCTATTCTAATTTCACCCAGATATCTTAAATTGCCCTACATTAAATCATTCAAAAAAGCTATATATCATTGAAAAATAGGTACCTAATATACTTAAAACATTGATAACTTCTGACAAATTAGGTTAAGATACTTATCTACCGCAAAAACCCACTGAATCATCTATTTAATTTTCCTACAACTATTATGAAATTTTCAGTTCAAACTCAAAATATGACCTTGTAACATCAGCAAATATTATTGATTCATGGTTATTTATCATAATTGAGATTGATCTCGCGTTACGTCTCTTCAACCGTTGATTCAAACGCTTCAAGTGCTGAGATAACATTAAAATATGATGTAAGTTAACTGCCATACGTCACGTTTTGTTCGGTACGCGATGATGAATTGCAATGTCAAGTTGAAGGTGTGGAAGTCGCACGTAATGCACTGATGCTGTGTCATTTTCGCAGGTCTCGTAATATGTCGCAGACTGTTTGATAGGTTACAGCATCTGATTGACTACCAAGTTCAAAGCGTACATTCAAACAGATTTAGTATAACTTTCTTTCGGATGTTGTTGACTGTTTGACTGGCTATGTTGACTATCACGTCTGACAGACTAACGAGTATTACAGACTACCGCGTCTGATAAGCTAATAATACTATCTCATTTGACAAACTTTGTCCTTAATAGAATTGATCAAGAGTAACTCATAACATAAAGTATTTAATTTAGAAGTTTTCAGATTAACTTATTAAACTTGACAAGACTTTATGAAGATATGGGAAGCGCTATAAAAATGATAGGTATAAAATATGTTTGTTTTCATAGACAAGTTCATATCAAATTGGTCCTTCTGGTGAGAAAAATGGGCAGAATGGAAGTTTATAGGACTTTGATAAAAAGTAATCCTAGCCAATACGGTTACGTTAGTATAAATTAATCTGTGTTTGTTTTGCTGTACCAAAAGTATGTTATTCACACCTTTAAGAATTCTGCTAAACAAAGAAAGCAGAAAAAGAATCATAGGAGTGAAAATTAACACTACGGTACAGAGTAATTTCAGTAGTCTAATAGGTGTGCGATTAAACAATAATATTTTGTACAGTCTCTGTTTAGCAGGTGGTCTGTGACCGCGTACGCTTGTAATAGGGTTGGCACTATCTTATTGTCATTTTTTTATATTAGCCTACCAAAGTGACTCCACCCCGCCTGATGGTAAGCAGTCAGTGGAATTCAGAAGTGGTGGCCACTATACCAAAAGCCATCGTCTCAAACTGCTGGTATGTGGCCTCCACTATAGCGGCTGGGAATGGGATTAGGGGAAGGGAATGAGGGAAGTGAGGAAAGAGGAAAGGAAGGAAATTGGGCCTCCGGCGCTCTCACTCACCGAACGAAATGCAATAGTACGGATACTACTACTCTTACGTCGATTTTCTATGAGAGGGTAGTACTTCTCCGAACGATCCGGCCCAATCATGCTGAAACCGGCGCGGATCTACTACCGTACTTGTTAATTATTCTACCGGTTTATTATAAGTTGTTGTGTCTGAGACACGGTTGTTAATTGGATGTTAAATAGTTTAATAAAGTGCTATAAAATCGGTAAGAACTAGCAACAGTCTTACCTTTGACAGTATTTGGGCCTGACTATTTACTTTACACCATTTTTACGTTTATTCGAGTGATGTTGCTTTGACTTATCCATGCAATTTAATTATATCTGTAATCTAAAAATATTTTATTGGAGAGTCTGAGTACAGTTTCGTCTTTGAGTCCATTAATTGTACGTTTGTAGAGATCTCCTGCGACGCAAGGCGTAAGCCCCAAATCAAATCATTTCTATTAAATCAAAATATTCTGTTGATTGAAGAAGTATTTTCCTACACTTTATTAATTAATTTGGTTTATGCAATTACCAGAATCACAAAAAATATAAAAATATGAAAAAAAATTACCATCACTGTATTTGGGATATGTACTTAGTCGATATAAAATTTACAAAACGAACGTTACAAATTATGTTATCAATTATCATAAACAATATAATTCTATAATATTATCAAATCAACAAGTCTTAAACTACTAAGAACCATAGATCATAGAAATAATACTCAAAATTTCTTATCTCTTCATTCTTGTTAAATCTGTGTCTACAGCAGCCAGTGGGCAGCCCTAGCGGGCGCCTCGCGTTGCTCACTGCGTACGCGCATCAGTCGCGGCCGCGCGCTTTCACGACACTTTCACAGAGTTTAGCATTCGCCGCACAGGCTACACACCACTATATTACGCTAATGTTCAACTGACATATTTTCATTAGCTATCATGACACTAGGTTTTCTTAAGGTCACTCAACTTACCTACGTGATTTTTTTTTTGTTGCTTATTTAGGAACAATCCTTACGGTGCCTTTACCAACTAATATGGGCATATGTTGTAAGTATTGTTTGTCATGATGATCATACTGACCATAAAACATAAATATTTCTTATGGACATTCACACTACCATTCATTGCCCCACTTTAGTTGTTCCTAAGTTGGATCTGTAAATTAGATATTTCAGTCGCTAATAGTACCTACACGCCTCGAGTTAATAGTTCTAATATGTAAGTAATGTAGTTAGGGATTTAGAGCTTAATTTTCTTTGATAATTATGCCTATACTTTATATATAGGTACTTTCGTCGACTTGCGTTATATTATTGCGTTAGCTGAAGAAATCGCTAATACACTCTACCCTGTAAGCAGTGGCGTGCACTTCATATAAGCAGAAAGGCACTGCCTACCCTAATAATTGTCTGAAATCACATTTTAGCAACATAATTAAATAATGCCTACCCTGGCAAAAATCTATGATGCCTACCCTGTCAAAAAACTCTGTGCACGCCACTGCCTGTAAGTAGCTATCGCGCGTCCCACTGATGACAGCTTAGATAATTTAGTTCTCAACTAAAACACCAGAGGCGCCGTTCATTTCTCAAATAAATTATACAGTATCAGCGCTGAGAAAAATACACACTTCCCGGTAGATCTACAGTTCTTGATTTCAAGAGATTTTCACTTAGTATGAATTATACGTATTAACAGTATACTGACATACGAGGTAACTGTAACAATTGAGTTAAACATCCCGCGATTGTGCATTGACTAATGAATACGCCGGCGGAAGATAAACAACGGTTTCAAATTTTCCTGCGTAATTTATCAGAAACTCGTCTCAACTTTAATTTACATAATATAATGTATGAAGCAATTTAGTTACAGGTTATTGTACTGCCGTAGTTACATTTTGACTCACCAATGACAGCGTAAATTTTACGAGAAAATTTTGTTCTCAGAATAAACACTAGTGGCGCTGTTCCTTTCATCATAAAATTGTTGTTGGATTTACGCCTTATTCGATTATGAAATATCTATAATCTCAAGTCATGATAGACTCTGCAACATCATGACTACTTCGTATATTTGTGATAATAATTCGATAATGTTCATTCTATATTAAATAGAATGATGTTACAAATATAATTTTCTATAGACATATTGACCTTTTCAAAAGCTGCAATATATAAGGCGAGAAGCAGGCTTTTCCTATGTATATCCATTTAGACGGGTAGTAAGTCGCCTTCATACATTTATTCAAGGAGGTCCATATCTAATACTTTACGCTGTTGATAATGATAATGATATAAAATTTAAGTTTAACTCTTGAATTTAGTCGGTGGTCTGATGCAATGCCTGATATTAAATTTGGTCGGTGGTCTGATGCAATGCCTGATATCAGCACACTTTTCTTAAGGCACATAAAAATTATCCGTGATCTTACCTCGCCTAACTCCTATCTTTCCCTCAAAGACTTTGTATGTACTACCGAACCAAGTGAATCATGACTTCATGACCCACCTTAAGCTCATTTTGTCAATACTCTAACTGCAAGTAGGTCGAAATTCGTCTTAAGATAGATTTCCTTGGCAACGAGCTTGTGGTCTTTTTATTAGACACTGACATTTTACTGAGTAAACTGTTTTTATGTTATTATTAAAAACGTTCTAAGTGCATTAAACACGGTAGATCTTACAGGTTTGACAGTTTTAAGCGAAATATTAGCAAAATGGGCCATGATTCAGTTGGTTCGATAGTACGAATATAGGGACTTCATCCGAGACAGAGATTGTTCGTTTTTCGACAGTGTACATTAAGTCCACGAATTTTATATAGGACAAAAATATAAAAATATAGAACTGCTAGAGCTTGTTATGCTTGGTTCATTCACAATTAAATATTTTGGTTCCAGGACTTCGAGGCGAGGGTAGGCAGGATACAACTGAGTCGCAGCAACAGTCTCATATCATGGCGGGCACTTAAAACTGAATGTGTAAGTAATAATATCACAACAACTACACACAACGCCATCTAGATCCGAAGTAAGCATACATTATCTCATAGCTTGTGTTATAGGTCCTGGAAAAAGTATTTAAGTATTTATATCCATACTTAAATACTTTTTTTTGTTAATACATACATATTATATATAGAAGCACCCAGACCAATGCAAATAGACATATTCATGCACATAAATTTTTGCACTGCGCGAAAATAGAACCTGCGACTTCTGCGGCGCAGACCTTACACTATACCACCGTACCACATGGGCAGTAATAGGCAATGAGACATTCTTTTTCTGTAATTATAGGAAACTGATCCTTGTAGTATACGTATGACCAATAATATCCATGACACTTTGACGATGCGCAGGAATGGTTCGCAAAATACCTCGAGAAAGTAATTATAACTGAACTAAAGTCTTATTATGAATCATAATTTCGGCGAAATGACTTTCATAGCTAAACATAGGCCTCCCCTAAGTATCGACGTTATGATCGGTCGTGAGCCACCCTCATCCATCGATTAATTCCTACCTATTTCAGGTCTTCGGTCTACCATATTTATGAGGTTTGCCAACGCTCCGTCTTCTCTGTTCTTCCCGTCTGCTCTTTAAATGTTAAATTCTACGATGCTCGGGATTTCTAAATGAAAAGTTCTACGCCTACTACAGTACTTCAACTAAATGATTGAATGAATTAGACGTGCGTCGTTTCGTATGTTTTCGCAGAGCAAGTTTATTGTTTATAAAAAAAATCCACCAAAGACTTTCACCCGGAAGCATTAATAGTACCTGATTGCAAACACTGGCTTGTTTTGTATATTCACTGTAATTGCAGTGTCATCAGACTTATTGCCTAACTTTTTTTTTTCTGTCTGAAGAACAGCAACTGGATGACATGTTACGCAAAAATCTACCTATGGTGTACGACTTAAGACATATTTTTTAAAGCTTATGTCATGAAGTTACGTTATTTTTCCTACGTCGTCATTGTTCTATAGCCAATGAGCCTGTAATTATTACCGTAGAAAAAAACGAAAAATAACTGGACAGGGCAGTACCTTTGTACTAACTAGCTTCGGCATCAGTCATAGGTCTGTTGGTCAGTATCAGTTTTCAGAGCCTCTAAAGAAATCGAGGAGAACAGTCTTCTCGATTTCTTTCTCATATGTAAATATAGCAATTTCTTTATTCTATAGGACTGTTACCTACCCCACTCCATAAGGCAGAGGCTTCGCGGAGTCCTTAGCATTACAGGACCAATGCCAGAGACTGAGTCGTCCATAAGCGACAGTTAACACTTACTATCAGGTGGGCTGTTTGCTAGTCTGCCACCGTAGGCAATAAAAAAAACTGTGGCAGCAGTTGACGTAGGCACCATAGCCACAATAGCCATGACCCTCACAGGTGCATAAGTCAATTACTATCACGCCGACTCGCTTGATACTCCAAATAAGAAAAAGATTATAGCTTTATTCGATAACACACCTGGCTAACTAATTTCGCTACCACCTGGCTGGACAGATTTCGATCTTATCTGCCTTAACATAAGACTGTCATAGTAGCAAATACTGCACACAAAAAAATTATTACCATAATGTGCACTACGTGAGAAAAGTACAGCGTCTGTGTGGTTGGTACTGTATTGTTCGTGAACTTTGCGCAAGCTGTGAGGTCAAGGCGTTACTGGTGTTTGTTGAATTAACTTGCTCCACTTTTGTTTTGCTTGTTGTTGTTATGTTATATTTTGATTATACGTTCTGTAAGGGAAATGATTTTACAGTGATCGCTTAGGTATAAGGACCGTATACACGATGTTGTAGGTTTGTATCCGGTAAGTGCCAATGTACTGTATGTATGTAGGTATACTTCAGTCCTATGGAGAAGGAATAAATCTTATGGGAACATAAACATAAAAAAAGCAAGTCTGAAATTGACCAAACCGAACTGTGGTGATCAATCCTCATGCCTTCTCTGTATGAGAAAAGGCTTTCACGCTGCTGGTATTACTAGTTATTAAACATACAATGAAAAATAAGATAAATAAATGTAGAACAGAAAGAAGTTTTTTATTCTTAGAAAAAATAGAGATTTTTTTCTTTGACTTTTGAGTGTCACGTCTGTAACTGCCAGAAACTATCGATTTCTTATTCTGGCTATATACTAGCCCATAAAGGTTCGTTTAATTTTTTTGTAGCCAAAGCGTCTGTCTCGCGTTCTTCAAATACCTACTGTCTAGAATATACCCTTATTTAAAATAACCTACAAAAAATGTTGTATTCATGAAGCACGTGCAGTTATTTATATTATCGCCTCTTTGTTTTACTCTTCGTTTAAGGTTTTATGTCAATAAACTGTATGATGTATCATGCCTAGTCAACATCTGGGTATTTGGCAATTTTTCGGTTGTTTTGACAAATTTTTTAACCGACTACAAAAAAAGGAGGAGGTTTCTCAATTCGACCGTATATAATATTCTACTACATTCACACAGCGCCATCTAGCCCCAAATTGAGCAATTATATTTGCTTGTGTTATGGGTACTATACAACTGATATACTACTTATATACATTTTTTTTTGTAAAACATTATACACAAATTACACCCAGACACAGAACAAACAATCATGCTCATCACACAAAGGTTTGTCCTGGGTGGGAATCGAACTCCGGCTTAGCAGTCAGGGTCACTAACCACTAGACCAACAGGCCAGTCATATATCATCAGTCTATATTTTTTCTAGTCGCAAAGCAACGCAAGAGGGTACGGATGTCAATGCTAAAGTTTCTGGTGCAATGAGCGGGGTCAATGTTCGTAGGAGTTTATCTGAATAACTGATATCACTAATCAGTACCTTGCCCGTTTTAATATTCAAGTAATTTATTTTTAGCATTATTTTCATCACGTAATTGTTATTTTTAAGCATGATGTTGCACGAAAAGAGCGAGAGTGATTGCAATAATCTACAGCATTACAATAACATAGTATCGTTTTTAGGTAAGTATGCACAGGTGTAATGCACAGTTATATAGCACCCACGATTCTTCAGTTATGTAGAGCACTATGTAAGAGGAGATGAGCCACGACTTTTAATTTGGTTTGGTTTGGTTGTATTTGGTTTGGTAAGTGGTATTTCTAAATTTCCGTTTTTAACAACAGTTACGTTTGTGAGTACCTAGTATACTTAGGTCTTAAAGGTCAGACGACAGTTTAAATACTTGAGATCCAGTTGCAACTGAAAGAGTAGACGTCGACCTCAATGAGGAGGATGATTATATTCATATCGTTATAAAAACTCGTAAAACTATTGAAATCAGTAATTAATTTACTGGCCTGTTGGTCTAGTGGTTAGTAACCCTGAATGCTAAGCCGGAGGTTGTGGGTTCGATTCCCACCCAGGACAAACCTTTGTGTGATGAGCATGATTGTTTGTTCTGTGTCTGGGTGTAATTTATCTATAATATGTATGTATTTACAAAAAAAAAAACTATATAAGTAGTATATCAGTTGTTTAGTACCCATAACACAAGCAAATATAATTGCTTAATTTGGGGCTAAATGGCGCTGTGTGAATGTGGTAGAATATTATTATTATTATTATTAATTATAGTAAGTGTCGAAGTAAGCAATTAATGTAATAATTATATTACGTGTGCTCTCGTTTAGAGTAATTAGTGAAGGTATGCAGTTTTAGGACTCGTAAAACTAATTGTAGAGATTACATCACAAGGTACTGTGACGGGGCAGTTGCCTCTAGTTGTGCAAATTAAGTGAGATTATGCTGTGTGATAGATAGATGACTTGGGTTTCTTGCCAGATTTATCTAACCTTATCAGTCAAGTGACTGATGTATTTATGCTGATTTTTGTGACATCTTTATAAAAAAATATGCTTTTGTCTCACCAATGACTTGAAATATTATTAAAATATTCGAAGGTCCGGTGGTTTTAATTTTGAGAAATCTTCACAGACCAATTTTCTCCTTTCCTTTTTACTCACCTAGGTACCTTTATCCCTTTATCTGCCCCTACTCCTTTCACGGTATGCAGCGGCTTCGCAGAGTCCCTGATATTAGCATGAGCAATGCCATATAATCTGAGTCGTTCATAAGCGACAATTACCACTTACCATCAGGTGGGCTGTCTGCTCGTTTGCCACACTGTCGGCAATAAAAAAAAAAGTAATTCTCACCCGTCGTGACGCTATGACTCTATGGACATGGTTTTGTTTTCTAAGCACCGCAGAAACAATACTAAAAAACATCCAAGCTAACGTATAGGGAGACAGGGATGAGAGAGGTTTAAAAAGACCGAGTAGGTAATTGTTGCTCTGGCATTGTATTTCTTTTTTATGACTAACGTCTTAAAGCTAGATATTTTTTATCTGGATTATCAGAAAGTCTAGTAAAGTGATGATGACATAAAGTGAAACTGTTAATTATGGATAAATATTTGTAGAAACGAGCAAAAGTTGTTGTCGCATCTCAGGTTTTGATTTATATTAGGTATTTGATCAGAAAGCGTTGCCGATTTATTAATTTTTCATCTTGTTTTACTGCTCGTTCCAACGCGATAATGGAAGGAAAGAATGTTGTTGTCATTAGTTTAGATTTTTCTTGACCATTCACACTTCTGTTGCTAGCCGAAGTATGTGTGGCGAACAATAAAGAAGTAATACATCTATATAAAATTTACTAAAAAGTTGTAATATCTCGAATAGAATCGTAATAAAATATGGTAACAACAGTAGGTAAATCAGTAACAACGGTAAATTCATGAAGCGATCATCATTTCTCATAAATACAAATATTTTATACATAATCAATCTTAGATTTCTATTTATTTAATAATGGTATTTTAAAAAACGAGGAGGTTTCTCAATTCGACCGTATATATTTTTACTTCTTCTAGAGCATCTCGTAAAAATTGTTAAAATTTATAACGATGAAGCTATGAGATAAAAAAATGACAAACATTTAAAATTAATTTATTATCGTGCTATTCGGTGTATCTAAAGGCTTCTTTATTTTGGACAGACTTTTTATTGCAATAGTTGTCAAGATTATTCGTATAACTTACATATTTATAAGCCAGATAAAAAGATACGTGATTTAACTTTTCAAAATAATTGACAAATTAAACACTCAGATTTTCATTTTAGATTGTTGAAAATTCAGTGACAGATATTGCCGACGTATTTAGTAAAATAAATATCACCAATTATAAATCAAGGAGCACTTACATTTATCAAAGCAATTACAATTAATGCTCAGAACGTAATTGGATTTCAATCAGATTTCACGTATACATCTGCGTTGCGGTCGAAGATAGATTGCAATAAAAGAATTGTTCCATATACCCAGCGATCGCGATTAAAAGTGATAGTAAGTGAAAATAGTCGCGGTTCTTTAATTCACATGTTGCATGTTTTGTGCAAATTTTGAGAACTGATGCAGACCATCGCAACAAGTTATTTTGAAAATTGAAAAAGCCTGGCACACAGTTTTGCCCTCGGATGCCTGCTGCATGAATAAGTCAGATATTTCTTGTTTTCATATGTACATCAAAATGACACCATTCTGCCTGCATTCAGTAAGACTTGCGAATTGTTTTTCCATGATATAAAAAATCGATAATTATTATAATTATGGCAATATAATAACACGATCCCTAGATAATGATGTTGTTGTTCCGCCCAGCGATTGCATTGAATGCATTTTTTATTGTTGTGTCGATGACAGTCTCAATTATGTACATAAATCTATCTATCCATTATCTATATATCTGTATATTATGGTGCAGGTGCCTTTTACGCTTCTTCGTCATGTGATAAATATGGTAATATAGAGAATATTATGACAATATAAAAGATGCAAGACACATTGCCTTTGTTAACAATTGGAGACTTGAACAGAATAACGTTTATTGTTCTTCCTTCTTTCTTTTAACTCTCGTTAAATCAGTGAACTTAGGTAAGTCCCAGAATATTAAAATAAATCAATGCTTAAGTCACTGTCCTGGGATTGTTTATCGATGTCCGAAAAGACGGTCGACATCATGACTGGCGGATGTACCCTCTAGTTTTTGTTTGCCGCGACAATGGCCAGGTTATAGGAATTAGCAGTTCAACAGAGGTTAATTTTTAAACTCGATTTGTGGAAAAGGAGCCACGACGAACGCGGATGTATTTAAGCGTCTTTGACGTGCTTTTGTATGAAAAGAATAGGTACTCCAAATGACCTATGTTCAGCGGCGAATATCAACTCAGGTTGTAATATTATTTTCTTTGTCCAGTAGCGTGAAGTTACATAGCTTATAACCTTCCTTGAGAACTTGGGTATCATACGCAAAAAGATTTTTTTAAATCCCACTGCTTGTTTCAGAGATTAGCGCGTTCAAACAAACAAACAAACTCTTACGCCTTATATATTAATATAGAATATGATCCGCAGACATCTAAACATGTACCAACAATAAACTTTAGATCTTATTTCTATAAAAATACATTAACATGTTTTTCCTGGCCTCAGATTTTAGACTCGTCTTATTAATTCCGAGAATCAATTACAGTACACCTCAAAGGTTTAATGACTTGGTGGACAAAAAGCTGAGCGAGCGGTCGCTGACATTATACTAGTACGAGTGGAACCGCTCGCGAAATCGAGCGGTTAATTAAAAATCGATTTGAATTTATTCGATTGTTTGTTGTATGCTTCGTTGATTCAAGTGTTGATGCTACATTTTTGGAATAGGTTAACAGGAAAAGCCGTATTAACAACGCTAGCGTTCCTAACAGTTTTCTATAGAAGTAACCACATGAGTAATATATACTGTCAATTGATTAGGAATGTGTGGTACTAGGTCAATTTTTAGGTTATTCGAGAGTGATACAATTGTTACGCCGAATGAAAGTTCACACAAGGTATTTGAAAATAGAAAAATGGGTGGGGCTTTATTTGTATGACCAATCAATGGAAACGAATTAGTATTCGATTATGGTGTAGTTCCTTATATTAACAAGAAATGCGGGTCAACTGATAATAGGATCACAGAATTCGAATAGGTCAGTCGTAATCCGCTATGTTAATAGTAATTTATTCAAAATTCAATTTAATCTATACTATTATATAAAGCGGGAGAGTTTGTTCGTTTGTTTAAACGTGCTAATCGTCGGAACTACCAGTCTGATTTGAATAATTCTTTTTGCTTTTAATAGCCCAGTTCTTGAAAAAGGTTATAGGCTAATAAACATCACGCTATTGGCAATGAGAACGGAGTAGTAATCAAAAATGTAACTTAACGCGGGTGAAACCGCGCCGCGGAAGGTTAGTGATAAATATTGCAACATTTTAGTAACTCTCTCACGCAAGACGGAAAAAAAGACTGCCGCCACTTAGATGACTAATTTCGACTGCTGAACGTGGTGGGCATGGCAAAACACTCAAAACATATTGCTTTGGAAAGGTCTTAGTCCAACAGTGGTCGTCCAATAAGTCTCAAAATGTGCGACAGAATTGTGAGACAGAGAACACTCTCCCTTGCTTTTACAGTTTGCTTCAAGCCATGTGATACATGATTATGATTACTCATGACCCTATTGACTATTGATATTAAATATTATTGTTATCCCCGCTGTTCTGCCTTTCCCAGGCCACTGTTTTATGTTTGTTAAATAAGCCGAGCCGGTTGATGGTTATATTCTCATGACACTAACGTAATCTTATATGTACCGGGTACGAGCTATTGAAATACATATTTCTAGTATCAACAAAAATGAATCAAATTTATACAATAGAGTTTTCAATTTTGTGTTTTCATTTACTCTTGTAATTAGTATTTTGATAGATGAAAATTTCAATGGATATTGAAGTTCTCTCATCTAAAATTTATATTATTTTATTTAAAAGTTCTAAGGGTTAAACGAATAATCAACTCGAGGTTTCTGTTAAAGGTTCGATGTCAAAGCGGGCTGCTTCACTCATAATAATAGCTGTCACAATTTTAGTTGTTCAAGAAGGCCCATTTTCTCGCCTAGCATTTGTTTATCTATTTGAGCAAGTTATTTCAGGACTGCTTCTCCTTGACCGAACTTCCGCACTCTTAGATCAGTCAATACATCAAAATATTAAATATTGTATATACTTATTTATAGACTTTATTTTTATCACGATACCTGTGTCGGTGAATCTACTCAAGTCAGTCATATGACTAAATATTATCAACAATTCATTCAGTTCAAAAACCAGTTGTTTTTGTTGTATCCAGTAAATAGCTGTCACTTGTGATCTCGCTATCTCGTGGTATCAGACAGAATTTAGTTTGACAGCAGTGGAAATATATCATGTCGGATTTCCTTATGATTTTTCGATCTATTTATAGGACGAATGGAATAATGTTCATCTCCGTATCCATTGTGATGTACAGTATATACAATCGTTTTATCTAATTTCGTAAGTGCCATGAGGAAGAAACTTTTACTTCCTATCTTCCGCTGATTACAATCTCGGGGAAAAAATTACTTAAGCATCCCCATTTTTTCCCATTCGGAGGCAGCTATTCGGAGGAAGATGGGAATAGAACTTCCTATTTTCCCCCGATTACAAGTTCGACGAAAGATGACACAAATATTCTCATTTTTTTTAATTTGGGGGCAGACATGCGGAGAGATGGGAATAATCAAAACTTTGAGTTTATAGTATAAAAACTTTTATCTTTAGAGTAGTACTTTTAGGTAAGTATAAAGATACTTTTCTTTTTTACTTAGCTCGTTGCTTTTATGTCCCTTTATGATCAATGTTCATAAATTTTATGTTTGTAAATATCTCAAAATGAATCATAATCATTATATGTTATTTCTGGATGCTTTGAATGTAAAGTTTTTGTTTAAATAAGTTTAATTTTTTTATGGGCTATAATTTCACTCTATCAGAAGCTAAGTACTTATAGCCAGAAGTTAAGTAGATTAATCTATACATATAATAAAATTGGAGTGTCTGTTTGTAATATTGAAATAACCTTTTTTTACTACATGTATATGAATATATATACGGTACATACACCAAAATAACATTTTTTACAATTTTTGTCTGTCTGTTTGTTTCGGCTAATCTCTGAAATGGCTGGATCGATTTTGATGAGACTTTTATTGGCAGGTAGCTGATGTAATAAGGAGTAACTTAGGCTACGTTTATTTTAGAAAAATCTTTTATAAATAATAATAATATGCGATGTAACCGACATTTACGCGGGCGAAGCTGCGGGCAACAGCTAGTATTACATAAAATCTCACCCTCATTAACACTTTAAGGGTAGTTAATATTGTCTTTGCTGATGGTGTTATCCGTATTAGTTTCTATTACTCCTAAGGGCAACTGTCTTCCGGTGGCTGAATAGTTTGAGATATCTTAAGATTTTGTTTCGCCAGTAAAAAATAAATAGGTATTTATGTCATATTATTTTCTTTTCAACTATTATCGTTGTGACAGCAATGTCGAATTGCGTCAATATAATTACTTTGCGTATTTTGCGCTGCCTTGTGGTCTAAATATATTTCGCTTAACTAGAAATAGCCTTAGAAAATAACTTGTTAGTTGTCACAATGGTGAATGTTGATGATAATAGTTACTGTTCAAACATCAATAAAAAGGTCGTAAGCGAGGCGACAATCAATTGTAATACACGTTACACATTGTACTTAGTGTCCTTCTGCAGTCGCAAACAATGATCGTAAATTTCACAAGACAAGGGCATCAAACACAACCTTGTCTGACTTTGGTTTTAGTTAAAATCTACTTCATTGACATTAACTATGACAACTCATCTACTATAAACCTCTGTCTAAAGTTTACATTTTCTTTATTCATTGAACACCATGATTCATTGTCTACTCAAGTGTTATTCCCTATCTCCTTCACATGTTTTATATAATAATCATGCTTGCTCGCTCGCCGATAATTGTTATCATTTTATTACGCTTTTGTTTTAACTTACAGTTATATTGCTATTGTTATTGACCAGTACCATAATCATCTTTAAATGATGTAAATGTCAATTTCGTGTCAACCAAATGAAATGGGACATCTAGAACCGATGCTTTTAGGTAAATCTTTCTTTTCTAGTCGTGATTACTCGTGGGATTCGAATTATTCGAAATCCACCTGGAGCAATAAAAAAAGGTTGGGTGTGCGTGAGGGCGTTACAGAAAATTTCAAAACGTCAAACATTCTGGGGGGCAGCAAGTCGCGCTGAGGCTGTGTGTCCGAGCGAGAGGCACGACACGAGCCTACACAATTCATTCAATTTCATTCTCGATTTCTTGCCAGTGCCGCGCGAACCGCCGACATTATCGCCTGTCGCGTTCCGTTTATATTGTACAGAAGTTCTTTTAATACTTTTCGGAGTGTGATTTGAAAAGTCGGTAACAATAAATGTAAACGAACTGTTTTATTATTTTCGAATAACGAATTATATGGTGTTGTGAACAAGTGTATCGTTGTTGCAAACAGCTACCTGATCGACGCGTGGCGTAACATAAAAACAAACTCTCGTCTCGCGTTTCGAATGGTCCCCGGCAATAATTAGTTTGGTAAAAGTGAGTGTGTGTGCTGTGGACGCTTGATGGTTCAATTAGAACTGTTATAATAAGCTTTCGTATGTACATCCATTTCGCTTAAGCGGCTCTTGCTTCGGATTACACATGCTGAAATTGGTTAGTGCCGTTTTGCATGATTCATTAGCTAACTGCAACAGAATGTAAATCATCGCCTTTACTTGTTTATTGGTATATTGCATTATGATTCAATTTGAATGAAGACTATGTTATTGTTTATGATATAATGAAACATGACGATCTGATCGATCAGTGTATGGATTTCTTATGTTTATCAATTAGTCTGATTTGATTACAACTGCATATGGTTTGATATTATCATTTAATTTATCGTGTGTGGGTGTAGATAGTAAATCATAATTGCCTAAGTGCTTATTGTGGAGTTTGTCACGACCTTTAGATGTTCAAGTATTATTTTAGCGGGAAGTTATAAAAATGCGTATAGCATTAACAATTGTACGTTACACAATTTTATTATTAACGACATCCTGCATTTTGAGAATGTTGTAGTAAATCGCATGTGGTTGCATTAATAATAGAATATTTAATTTCTTCAGTATCTACTTGAGACCTTATTTATGAATTTTGTGTCATAATTACTTAAAATATGCATTACAATACCTAATTGCTATATGTATGAAATTTAAATGAAAGTATTGATATGGTGCTAAATTTTCTGCAAGTGAGTTTATTAATAGCAAACTTTAAAGAATGTTTATTACTTCTATAACGTGAACAATTGTCTTCAGCATGTTCATTTACATCCTGTGTATAAATTAATGATATTTTTGTAGATGTCTTCGTAAAAGTGCATCGGTTGACCTTTAATACAGGCAGGTTTTATAGTTATCATTAATATCGACATGAAAACTTGAACTTTGTGAAATTGCCATATTTGTTTCCGTATTGTTTGGGTGGGCCAAATAGTTAAACTTATATTTATTTGAAGTTTTATATGACATATTGAGCGATAAATAAGTATAGAAAATCTTTTTCTACAGTATTTTATTTACTCGTTTAAAATTACTAATGGTAATATTTGTTTTTGTGTTTGAAGTGAGTGTTTAGGTGCAGGCATTGTTTTCTCTCATATTTGCAGAAACGCTGTCAACCGTTTTGTATATTTACACATACATCTCTGTCTGTCTGCTTTCTACTTGTATGATTTACTTACCTTAAAAGTGCATGACGTAGAACTGACCGCAAAAGTTATCTAATAGAGATATTTTTATTCTTAAAATATTTTGTTTAATGTTTAGAGAAACTGGCTCAATCTACTCTGAATTCGATTCGTCTAAAGTATAAATTTCTTTTCAGTACAAAAAGCCAACTTTCTGTATAAAATTACCATCAATTTGTTGTAAAATTTCTTGTATTTTTCATCGCTAACGTTTTTGCTGTCCAGTGTATCTGGACATTTGTTCCACTCACCTATTTCTCTATTATATTTTTAGCGTGTCGTCGCGTGCGGGTTGTCACTCACTAATAGGAGAACGCGTCGCTACATTAATTATCGCTGTTCCTAGCGTCGCGTCGCTTTTCTCTCTTACCAGTAATATTTCATTCGAGTGCGGCAATTACATTTATTGATTATGATGGATTTTCGTTTTCGAAAATATTTGCTTTGGTATCGGCTTTCTCATGTTCATCATAGTTTTATCATTCCGCTTTAATTTGATCGCGATCATGTACCGGTGAGAATATTGCAATTAACGTTTGTAACAAATGCTTAAGTAACGAGGTACCTATATTGTATGTTCGAAAATCTGTTGGTGCGATTTCATTTGGTCGCGTGATGAGTTACTGTCACGGTACCCGACTTTTGCTTTTAGTTTTTTTGGTTGTGTTTCAAACCGGATAAGTATTGATATGACTGAAGTTCTATATATTTCAAATATCTCGATGAAAGAATACATTGTGAGGAAACCTGGATCATTATAAATCAAGTATGAGAGATTCCAAGGGCCGAAATGAACATAAAGATCAACCAATTCTTGCATTCTCTATGTCTATGTGTTACTATCGGAAGTAGATTTAATACAAAATATACCTATAGGGACGACCACAGAATTAACAATATTACGTTTTCTATGTATACGACGTAATCGTATTATCTTTCGAGGTTTTACGTGGTACTTACATAGAAACTTAATATGTCAGAACTATAATGTTAAAAATACATAATTAAAATGTTTTTATTTTACTGGAGTTAGTACCTACGATTGGTATAGTACGAGGTATTCATTATTTAAGAGGTAGACTGTCGGTAGAACTGACGCAATTCCTTCTACTTCTCTTAGTGTAGAATTCGGTCGTTTGCTTCTTTATACGACACAAGTGGCATGGTACCAGTATAGGTATTAAGACAGTAAACGTGTATGGCCGTGATGACAATAAAACATCTATTGTGTCTACAGTAGTGTCCATGAAAGGATTAATATATTTTATTTATCGTACTATCTTCGGTCTAGAGTTAAAACCACTTCATCTTTTATACGTGTTGTACGAAGCAACTAAAGGCTCTACTTGAGTACCTACCAAACTAGCCACCGAGCGCGGTGACCTACATATGCCCAA
The DNA here is from genome assembly GCA_963082885.1 of Parascotia fuliginaria. Classification (NCBI taxonomy): domain Eukaryota; kingdom Metazoa; phylum Arthropoda; class Insecta; order Lepidoptera; family Erebidae; genus Parascotia; species Parascotia fuliginaria. The sequence continues at coordinate 20,849,039 of OY720172.1, forward strand.
AGTCCATTTCCAGCAGTGGACGGCTATTGGCTGATAATGAGATATTAGATTGGGTAGGCATTGTATTTATCCAGGCCATAGTATTTATCTATTTTTATTATTAATAGATAAGATACCGCTATTGTAGGTTTATTGTCCCTGTTTATATGGAACATCGAATCACTAAGGTTTTTACGTTCTATACGATACGAAAATTAGGTAGATATTATCTGATGATGAGTTAATTGACTTCATGGGTGATCGACCTGCACCTACTACCCCCTTATAAAATATGGGCCTGAAGAATTATTGTCCAAACTACTTATGACGTTTCTTTCGGAGAACGAAAACCTAAACCTTTCATAAGAAACGCACAATTTATTAGTGAAAATCGTATCCAGATCCAATACGCGGTTTTTGAGATTAGTAACTTCATACAGACAGACACCTCTCGGATACTTTTACTATGTATAGATGTTATTATAGTTTTTTATATATTATTAACCATCTAATTTCTATATTTAGTTAATAAAACAAACACCACATATAACTAATTAGTGAAAATTATAAATGTTAAGTTGATTGACGTCACATTTTATTATTAGTCCGAGAGAAAACACATGTTTCTTTTGTGCCGATCAACGGTTGATTGTCAATTATTTTAATACCAACAACATTGAACTGTGATTCGAATAAAATTTATAATAAATCGTGAATAATCAATCACAATCACTGCTGCCTTATCAATTTGTAAATTTGTAAAGTTTCCGCGTCGTGTGTGACAACTGATTTGAATGCGAATTCCTGATCTGATTTATTAAAAACACTATTTACAGATCCCATCGGCAACATTCAAGGTCGTAGGACGGACTAAAGTTTTGGAATTTTGGTCCATAAACGCTGTTTTTGTGTAGGCTATTTTCTTAGATTGGCAACAACTGGCTTGATTTGTGTTGTTAGAAATACAATGACACAGTTTGCTTTTTTTAGTGAATCCAGTCTGCTTAAAGTAAGTAGTCAGTGAAACTATAACAAATATGTACAAAAGATATTGCGAAGTGTTAGATATGATGAATATTTGTGACACACACAAAATATAACGTCAAATTTGAAATGATTTAACGAACGCAAGACCATCGCACGTAAGCTTAGTCAATACAAGTAATAACACCGGTAATAATCTATCTAATTTCGCGTATAATACAAATAATGATCGACAAAACATCGACGGTACAAGCAATTTGTTCGACAGAGCGTGGCAGTGCGGTCGCCATATCATTGTGGTGAATTGAAATATCAAATAATGAAAATTACTTTTACATTATCGATATATCTTTGTGCAAACAATAAATAAGACATTTGTTCATGGTCTTAAGTAGGTAGGGTTATTATCACATATTCAGCCTAGAAGACGTCCACAGGTAGATAATGGCTTAGGCGGGTTAATTGATAAAGTCTGACTGGTTGCAAGGTCCCGGTGCCAGTTGATATATGTATTATGCGCCGTGCCGTTGTCGTAAGCTACAAGTTGAAGGTATAGGACAGAGAGAAAGAAGGAAAGAACGTTTTGTACTCACACTCAATCAAAATACATCTTACGTAGTTTGCTAGCCTGTGTTATTTTTATTTACAACTCACATCTATTTTTCTTAGAAGATTAAATTCAATTTCTTGTGGGGTACACTAAGACAGATAGGTCTAGCAGTTTCCAGGATCTCTGTATGTAGCTCGGTGTTCGGTATGGGGTTAATCCTAGTTTAAAGGAGACAGTGATGATTGTTTGGATAGAATTGTTTCTGTCTCTGACTGACAGTTGTTGCCAAAATTAACGCCAAGTATTTTAGCAAATGTCGTGCAAAATCACACGTGTGTAAAGCACGTATACTTACTATAATAAATTATATTAATTGATATTATTATGATAATATTATAAAATCACTTTATCGTTGGCTTTCAATCTACACTCGTTATCAGTAGGAGTTATAATTTAAGCGTTCTAGATAGGTATCGTTATTAAAATGTACAATTACATAGTCTATCAGTTACTTATTATTATTTAATTGAATTAGCGCCAGCATTAACGCCACAGGTTAGTGGCAAAATCGAATATACTTCGATGAATGTTCGCAAAATGAACCACTCGCCTCAAGCTTACCTACTATACCTAAGTACATTTAGGTTTACCTAGACGAGAAAATGCAGAACTGTATTGAATTAAGTCTGAAATGTGGTACTTTGGTTCGGTAGTCAACAATTCGCCATAAGTACAATGCTTTTTAGCATCAAAAATAACGTTACTGTACGGGACCTGAGGACCTGGATAAGCTAACGCCAACATTGTCGTATGCTTATGTAAATCCCATAAATAGATTAATTTATTCTATTCTATTCTATTAGCATTTATGCCCTTGTCTAGGCCCTGGACCTTAGTTGTCTCATGTGATAAAGATATGGAGTTGTTCAATGTTCTAGAGACCCTGCCATATGCTCTGGTGTGCACATAATAAAGTTTAAAATGCCAGTCTAATGTCGCAATAATATAAACTTATATTATTGATATGACACTTATCATTAGTGGTTGCGATTGAGCACGCACCTTGTGACACTTGATTGTTCTCCGACAAATAGAGCGACAACGACTAGTCGCTGTCGCAATCTTCGATTAATTACTATAAGTTTCTTCACTGGACCACTACTTTATCTTATGGCTAGCTTCGCCCAGCGCGTATTTACCCGCTTCTTCGGTTACTCCTCTGCTTTCGTCGCCAGTAGCGTGATGTGAGCCTGTACCCTTCCTTAAGAACTCGCCTTAAATGCAAAAAATATTATTAAAATCCAACTGGTAGTTTCAGAGATTAGCGCGATCAAACAAACAAACAAACTCTTACGCTTTATATAATAGTATAGATTGGGCTGTTTTTGTTTATAATAATAGTAATAGTCACAACAACTATACAAGAGTTAAGCAAGGAAAACTTTTTCTAGTAGGATCTTACGTGGTATATTTTATTTTTATTTATATTTTAGAATTGTTCAAGATAAACTTGGCAACTATAGATAGGTAGGTATACTTTAAAAGTCAAATAAAAAAAGCCAATACAGCACTTCTAAAATTAATGAACCATTTTTACATTTTAGGTTAGAAATGGAGTGATCCAACGATATATTATTATAATATTACTATAGAATTACGGAATAAAAGAATCCACATAACTATTTAATAACGTCCGAAACCTTGTTCCATTGTGGGTAATCGATTGCGATATCGATTGTCTACCATTATTACTATTACGATTGTATCGATTGCACAAGTCGATTCTTTGTTTTAACGGCTACGGGTATCTATCTATTACAATTCGCTTCAGATTGTTTTATTTAGTTTAACAAAGTTAAGGTTATTGGTTTTATTGAATGTTGGTTTTCATTCATGGTTTGGCAATCGTGAAAATTTTATTGTTAAATTATTTAAGGCAATTATTGTATTGTAAATATTTGTACTATCCCGGTAGTTCAATGTTGTGTATGGACTGCCAAACAGAGATTAAGCCAGTTTAATTAAAGTGAAATATTTTTTGTCTAGTCTTAGGACCGTATTAATTAACCGATCTCAGTTTCGTATTCACTCTTAAGTAAACACACAAGATGCTAAACTATATAATAAACAAATCTTAAGATGCAATTTGAGCACTCGTTACCGTATGATTTAATAAACCGAACTCGGTACTCAAGGTCGTTCTTGAGGTTTGGTTTGAGATGCCGTTTTCTGAGTACAGTCGATTCCTGACTTAAGAACGTGATATTGTTAGCAGGCAATATGGATTTTGAAGATATTATTGCTGAAATCACCTCGTCTACCTCGTCTACCACGATGTATTTGACTTTTACAACGATATTTTACACTTTTCTTACTAAATGTATATAAAAAAGAATTGTTGTAATGTTTTTCAAAGTTTTCTTGCGGTAAATGTATTTAACATTTACCGCAAGAAAACTTTGAAAAACATTACCTACACAGGTTTATCCAAAACTCAGTAGGTATTTTATATATTTATTACCTACTTAGAATCATTACTATAAAAAAAATAAAATGTGGAAGGGCTTTGTTGTCACACGGGTCTTCCAGTCGCTCCAGAAGTAGCTGTTTTATTAACTCTAAGGCATACCTAATGTAGCTGCGTCCTTCCAGGTATGCTTTTACTCGTATGTATTTTACTAAAATCTACAGTCTACATTATACGTATAAATTATAAACGCACCTAATTTGACTGTCTCTGTGGTTCGTTCGGTGATCCTCTGTACGGACTGCTACGCAGAGGTCGGGGGTTCGATTCCCGCTTAGTGCAAATATTTGTGTACAAGAACATGACTATTTATATTAGTCTGGGTATTTCTATGTTTAATATATACGTATTTACAAATACAAACAACATATACAAGCCATAATATAGGCCTACTCGTACTTTGAGTCTAGATAGCGGTATATAGTAACTGTTGTTGTGTTATTATTATGTTATTATTTATTTAATTATTCCTCAAAAATATAATACATACTTATACAAAATTATTTTGACAGTATCTGTTAAAATTCAACTCTACTATGTTATTTCATTAAGTTCATATTAATATCGAGGAGTGAGCGATATTTTCAACCAAAAATAACAAAACGTCGACCAAATGTTATCATTAGTAATATAATATTCGTTCAGTGTGACGTAATCCACTATCAAGATCAGACCAATCAGACTCTCAAAATGACGTAATTTAAGGGTCTAGTCTCGATGTCGATATCATTTGAGATGCTGTTGATACGTTTTTATTAAATAGCGGCGATCTTAGGACGCTGATCTCATCTTGAGAGCGTATCAGCTGATATCATGCTTGAGACTGAGATTGAGTTCGGTTTATTAATACGGCCCGGTTCGGTTTATCAATATTAGCCAAGCGTGAGAAAAAGGCGTGCGACTAAATAGTATTTTGGATATAATTATGTCCCTATGTATTTCCGTGGCGATCAATGCTTATGTCATCAATTTACGCCATAACTCTCTGCTTAAGTTTCTGGTAGATGTTAACGATACAAAATAGTACCTACCATTTTATCAAAGCAATGAATTTAACAAAAATATATTTTATCTGTGTTTCACACCCGCAGAAGTGCCATTAATACCTACGAATGTCGTGTGATCAATCATTGATTTGTGAATAGCAAAACAACGAGTATCATATATTATGTACACTGACGTAATAACATTATACAACTTCTAGAGATGTAAAGAATATAATATATATGATATCTGTTAGAATTTCGGGTGTTTGCTAGTTCAAAATCTCTGTTCGTAAATGAATAACGGAAAACGATCACTACTCTGACTCGACTTCGATCAAAATGTAGTTAATAGCAGTTTATACATTATTAAATATTATTATTTATACATTTTTTCAAAGTTTAAGCATAATTAAATACCTCTTGCTATTAAGCCTATTTATTCAATACTGCCTACAAAGGAGAAGTTAGTTAAAGGCCACATGCTCGGCAGGCAGATAACTGACCGCAGTAAGGTACACAGATAACGCAGTTGCCCGTTACTGAAGATTTCTTACAGTGGTTTTCAAACTATAATCCAAGATTCCTTAAAATCTGTTATTAATAGACATATTATTGTAAAAGCGATTCAGCGCTAAACGATCCATTACATAAAATCGGGTTTCAAATAAAGATCGTAGGTATACAGAAAGCCGCTGTTAGTCAACTCTTGTAAAACACCCACGAGAAGAAATAAAGTAAGAGAAATGAGAAAACTGCACTGTCATCTTATTTTACAATATCTTAAAAACAATGTAGCAATTTTAATCTGACATTATGCTAATATTTCAAAGAATACAAACACTTTTTACCATCGATAACCTTTACATTACAATAGGTATTACACAAATTACGTTGCTACATTTTACTTATGCTGTCAAACTATTGCAGCATGGTGAATTAATGTTATTTTGGGTGTATAGTTTTAGTGCCGGTTCATTAGGATTTATTGTACGTAAACTTAAGTATGAAGGTATGGTCATTTTAGAGACGATCATTACAATTCTTTAAACTGCAAAATGCAGAGATAGATTTTAGGCTAGAAATTAAAGTTGAATCAGCTCTTTGAAGTATTAAGTATATCAGATTGCAAAAAAGTTTATAAATGACGTCTTATAAAAAGTATGAAGGGAAGAAATTTACAGCGTTTATTCCAAAAAAAATTGGAATAAGGATAGAAACTAATAGGATGAGTACAATTTAAACATTTGGATACGGTTAGATAAATATTAACTATCGGCTTTAGTTAGTTTGGTCGTTTAATTACCTCTTTAACTTATATTATTCATGTTCCAATTAAGTTTTTCTTTTTCAACAGACAAAGTACCTATACTACCGACAAAATACTTATTAAAATGTGCCGCAACTTTTTGCCGTCAATGTTTTTAAAGTGTATGACTTTTTTATTGCTTTTATTATTTTTGCGTTAATAATTACATAGTAAGCTTGCACTACGTCGTTTTCGTATAAGGGCTATAAGTGTCGGCTACTTATTAACATTTATCAGGTTACGATAAATGTCGTAATTCACGTTTCTTTGGTCCAAGATTGTCTCGTTGCAATGACATTTAATGGCACCTGACCATCAACTTTTACAAACTCTTATACCTACATTACGAAATTTGATCATTTACCAGAACTTGACTGTTATTAGTATTTTAAATACATACTTAAACACAACTTGAAGGCATAGATAACACAAGTTTCACCAGTAGGGTTCCGTAAAAAAATGTACTTACCTACTGGAAGTTTTATAAAACTGTATAAAATTAATTAAGAATAAAATATTTGATGAAAATAGTAAAAGTTAGTATAGCATCAAACACCTACTAAATCTAGCAAAAAAGAACTTTATTTTCATAGCCTTTATGCTACTTAAAAATACGGTTCAAGATTTTCATATGTATTATTTTCATACACATTTTTGTTAACTGTATTTTATGGACAATATACTTTCCTTTACGATAAATGATGAAATAATATTCGTCTGTCTAATTTTAACTCTTTTAATATGTCAATGAATACAATACGTTGACTATTTAGCATTCAATGTTAGTTTAGCGATTTACTTTCTTTAAGAAATACTACAGGTATGTATGTCACTATGCCATGTCTTCGATATATACCTACCGTTACTTAGTAGTGTTGCCGCCTAAATCCTTAAGAGGTGATGGCAGTTAATGAAATAGCTTTTAAAAAAAATGAGCTGATCAATATTTTTATCTGTTTCAATCGTAGATATCCTACAAGCCTATATTTGCATATCATTAGAATCACTTAGGCTAATGGGTCTCTTGAGCCTTCCTTTATTGGCAGTCTTCTATCGCTTTTTAAGCTGCGCCTTACAAAGGAGGACGCAAAAATTACAAAACAAAACTATGTTTAATACTCGTAAATAATTTTTGATCCAACAAGTCTACATTCCACAAAATTGTTAAGTAATCTTTAAACTTATTTAATTATTTGTTACATTTGGTTACATTAATACAATCTGACATTCAAGATCTAATGTTGCAACAGTCAAATATTAACATAATTTGGTAGTCAAGCTTCGATTAATTATGCTCTTTAATTGCTTAGGTGTAATGTAAATAATTTTAATATCATATACTAATAAAACATGTAGTTAATTACAGTCAATGTTGTAATAGATGGATTAGTGATAATTATAAAATTATGTTGTTTGTTAATGTTTGTTTGTGAAATGGCTCTCGCGCGACAGCGTATTGTTGTCTTTTTAAACTTATAAAAATTACTAAACTGGTTAAGGTTATCGATGACAGGCCATCGCTGGTTATGGATGGGTCAAGACCGGGTAAAGTTGAGATGCGTAAACATTAGAGTAGCTGGATTTCGGCTAAAAACATCAGGTTTTTATCTTATGACTACCTGCTCGCAAGGCTGTTTCACCCACGTCTTTGGTTACTGCTCTGTTACCGTCGCCAGTAGCGTGATGTTACATAGCCTATAACCTTCCTCAACAACTGGACAATCATACGCAAAAAGAATTATTCAAATCCAAATGGTAGTTCCAGAGATTAACGCGTTCAAACAAACAAACAAACTCTTCCGCTATTTAAATAGTATAGCTTTTTGTGATTTCATCAATCTCGTTAAGTACTAACACTTTGGTCTTTTGTATGGTTACTACACAGATCCCCACAGACGGCTGAGAAGGTCCTCAGCCCAACTGAGGCGCTTAAGTTTTGGAGAGAAATCTCTCTATGTCCTGCCTCTCTAATATATACTCGTATTTGCTAAAAGACTCCACGTTAATTATGTTTACCTAACGATTGCATAAAATACTAAGTTTTCCAGCTGCTAAACACAACTACTTAATTATTTCCTATGACGAAATGAGTAGATAATGTTGTGTGAAGTGAATGTTTCCAGGTAATTCGTATATTATTTAATTAATACGATAACGTTCGCTTTCGTTGCTAATTAGACAGTTATGCAATATAAAAAGTGACAATTAAATAGCACTGTTATATAATACGTTATACTAGCGTCTTGTTATCCCTTGTGTTGCCAGTGCATCTGTAAATGCTACTATTATAATAAATTATTCTTAAATTAAATGAAATTATTTATTTAAAGAACACTCTCGCGTCGTCTTGAGACGTAGTCCACCCAGAGCACCCGTCTAAAGAGCACCTGCGCGATGAGCACCTAGGCTAGTCCACGTTGAGCACCTATCAATATTTTTGGCAGAGAGCTCTGCTCAGATTTGAGAACATCTTAAAAGTATCTCTCGTAGAAGAGGACTTTACAAATACATACACAATACAATAAACTCTCAAAACATTCTGTTTAAAATATTTTCTGTTTATATTGCTCTATGTTTAAATTATTTAGTTATTAATAATATAACTCGAATGGAAATCCAAGTCAATCATGTTAACCACAGGGCACAGACCATAATAATAGTTCTGTTCTCTAGTTGTAAACTTATTTCTTCATATTATGTACTTATTAACAATTTTGCAACACATCCTATGAAAATAACATCACTTATCGCCAGTCAACGACCCATGTTTCTAACCGACAATTACAGCTAGTACACACGTTCGAGCAATGCGACATTTGCTGCACAATTACGGCCAGTACACACGTGCGAGCAATGCGACATTTGCTGCAATACGCACATGTCGCAACTCGCGCGTGTTTCTATTTAGAGCACAACTCGTTTATCTGTATGATAGTGTAATATTTTGATGGCGAGAAGTACTCGTAGTTGTAATTTACCAACCCGTAACTTTATTTGGTAAGTCATTCAAGTTATGTCAGCGGAGACTGGGTAATGTACGTTTTATGCTGTATCAAAGCTACGGGCTCGATATCTGTTCTTACCAATTGCAAATGGAACATGCAAGAATTTATAGGTTATATAGAAAAAAAAAGGTAAACTATGGCAAAATATACGGCCAAATCAATACCAATGTGATTTTTCAAATCATTTAAATGTAATTTCTAAGTTTATCTGGACATTACTGTGACAGTGAAGAAAACGGTAGTAGTTTTTACGGTAGTAGATCCACGCTGATTTCAGCATGAATGGGTCGGATCGTCGGGGGAAGTACTACCCTCTCATAGAAGATCGACTTAAGAGTAGTAGTATCCGTACTACTGCGTTTCGTTCGGTGAGTGAGAGCGCCGGAGGCCCGATTTCCCCCTTTCCTCTTTCCTCACCTCCCTCATTCCCTTCCCCTAACCCCATTCCCAGCCGCCATAGTGGAGGCCACCATACCAGCAGTTTAAGACGATGGCTTTTGGTATAGTGGCCGCCATTTCTGGATTCCACTGACTGCTTACCATCAGGCGGGGTAGAGTCACTTTGGTAGGCTATAATATAAAAAAAAAAAAAAAAAAAACCGTCTTGAGGAAACCTGGACTTCTGAGGGAGTCTGAAATCGCCAATTCGCCTTGAACAAGCGTGGCGATCAATGCTCATACCTTCTCTGTAAGAGAAGAGGCCTTTCCCTGCAGTGGGATAATAATGGCCCGATATGATATGATGATTATTATATACGGCAAAATATTGCAAGGCTGTTGATGTGTGGAGTATATCCAACTAATATTTTAAACAGAAAAGATTAGGTTTTGTGTATGTTTGTTATGGATAAAATCATAATTTACGTAACCAATTAAAAAAATTCTTGCATCTTTAGAAACCTATAATAGTAGCGGGTAACATAGGCTATATTTTTGTTTTATATTTACCCACGCGGTGAAGCACCTGGCAACAGCTAGTTTATTGAACAGGTGTTTCTTTTTTTTTTTTTTTTTTTTTTTTTATATTATAGCCTACCAAAGTGACTCCACCCTGCCTGATGGTAAGCAGTCAGTGGAATCCAGAAGTGGCGGCCACTATACCAAAAGCCATCGTCTTAAACTGCTGGTATGGTGGCCTCCACTATGGCGGCTGGGAATGGGGTTAGGGGAAGGGAATGAGGGAGGTGAGGAAAGGGGAAAGGGGGGAAATTGGGCCTCCGGCGCTCTCACTCACCGAACGAAACGCAGTAGTACTTATACTACTACTCTTAAGTCGATCTTCTATGAGAGGGTAGTACTTACCCGGACGATCCGGCCCATTCATGCTGAAATCAGCGTGGATCTACTACCGTACCATTATATCTTGCGTCGTATAATGTATTGTTATGTGTACACGGCCTTATCTTTATGCAAGATATGTTTAATAGAATGATATTTATAGTTATATACTTATTCAGTTGTTGACAGTTATTTTCATAATACATTATCGTAAACTAAATAATGTTTAAAAGAACCAATGATAAACTTCAGAACGTTCTAGAACTAATGCAAGAAAAACAAAACCTTACTTGCATTCAATTTCATTCAATAATAAAACGCAAGACGCACTTGGCACTTACTAAGCCGATGACATCAGGCATTCCAAAACTGTGTCCGCATCTCGATATAAAAATTCAAATTCTTTCACATCCGTAACCAATGAGGTTAAAAACTTAGTTTCTTTCCCTTTTAAAGTGTCCAAAAGGTGACCAAAAAGATTTCTAAATTAAGCTGTAAAGCTCAGGTACTTATACCGCCTCTTTGTCAAAATTTAATACCAACTATATTTTATTGCTAAAAAAGGTTAAGTAATTTATCTTTACAAGATATAAAATTATGTTTAAAAATTGTTATACAACAAAGCAGAATGTTATACAAAACTACAAATGACAATAATAAAAAAAAAAAAAAAAAAAAAAAAAAACAATATACAAAATTGACAAATCACACCTTCGTAAATAAGGACGCAAGATGAATTGTAACTTTTTGAAATAATTTACCTAATTCTTTAAGCGTACCTATTTACTTTATCTATTCCTGCTAAAAGTACAATACATTTAAATACCTAGTCTTTTGTTTAATTTTTCAAGAAAGCTTTCGTATTTACCCTTTTAAGACATTTCTTAGCTGGTCGAAAATGATCTGCGACCATTTAGAGGGAAAAAGAATGAAATATTTAAACAGATTCTGCGAACGTCTCTTTTCTTTAGTTTATTGACAAAGATTCGAAGAAGTAGTTGCGTAAAATGGCGGTGGATTAGAAAGTGCCTGATGTCTCGGATTTACGTGATATGCCTTTATTTTAAACAATCCCATTTCTTTACGTGATGTGCGTTTGTTAAGAACTATTATATATAGTTATATCTATTTATAATTATATTTAAATCTAGATATACTAGCGACCCGACTCGATTTCGTATGAGGTTACGATATATATATTTTTTTGAAAACCCAACTATTTTGTACAATAATATACCTACATTTATTCATTGATACGCTTATATTATTTTTTTTACAGGTTATTACTTAATATAATAGTATAGACATGTAGGTACACATAAACCATCTAAATGAAATTCTCCTACCGCTAGTAAAACCGGTTTAAAATCAATTGCGTGGTTTAAAACTTAGCTGCGAAACATACATAAAAACCGCGACTATATACCTACTAGTAAAGAGTATTCTTACAAATATGATTAACGATCGTTTAATAAATGCAGTGGCTACAGATAATATCTATACACGTGCTGGTGCCTAAGTGGTCCATGTTATTAGCAATTACATTGTTTCTATTTGATTTATTGGTTATGTACCGTACTGTATCTGTAACAGAGGAACTATATTTTTTACGAAGATTATCGTGTTTGACCTAGAAAGACTAATATATCACCGAAAAGTTTTTGAATGCCGATTATTGAAAGAAAGAGTTTTTTTCATTGGATGTTATTATCAGTAGCTAGCATTTCAAGCGACAAAGCATACCTAATAAAAAACCAAATAAAACGAATGAAACTAGTTACTTACAAATTAACATACAATGACATTACTTATTTTATCATTCTCTCTCTTCCCGACCTAAGCCATATTGTAACTAATAGACGTGATTGTGTTTCTCTAAGCTTTGCAGAAAATAGGCGCGATATGTGATATATCCTAAATTGTGTTAACGGGGCACTCAACTATTTTATTATTACTGCATTCCCAAGTAATACTGCAAACATTCTTAAAAAAAACCTTTGTGTCCATTGTATGCATTTGAAATAACTATATTTATAGTTATTTCAAATGCATAATAAATATTCGGTAAGTAGGTAAGCATGTCAATAAACCTATGTTATAGACGACCTTAGAGGTCCTTTTATATCTATATTAATCTTTCTATGACACTGTTAGATAAATTGCAGTCATAATTGACTATTAAATTGATCCCATCCCCCTTTTTTTATGTAGAACGACACACGCGTGACTAAGAGCTACCCTTTCATAGTAGAAACTAAAGAAGTATCGAACCACACGATTGAGTACTTCATACTTCTATAATAATTCAATTAAAACCTGGAACTCTTTAGTAGTGCATGTATTACCTTCCAATTTAAAAAAAAAGAAAAAGCATCTCATAAAGCCAGTTTGACACGATGACTTTCAGAATGACACCATTACAAACCCCACTTCTAAATGCAACTGACGGAGGTCCATCTTTTGTTTTCACGGAAGATGGTTGTCATTTAATTTCATCCACATTTTTTCTATTTTTTATCATTGTAATATACCATTAATATCATCAACAAGAATATTATTCTAAACTTGACGCTGACAGAAATAGCTGACACAATCGTCGGCTCTGTTGCCAAAAAAAAAGGAGAAGAAGAAGAAGAAGAAAAAATGCAACTGACTGCTTACCTCATAATCACTTATTACCATTATTGTAAGTTCACTCACTTCATGTACTCATTATTGTGAGATATTGTGTATTTTTATTTTTATTTTTTGTTTTGTGTTTGTCGCCTGTGCAAAATTTAATTAATCGATTTTCTCTAATTAATCTACTATAATGTCATTGGCAGAATTAGTCGATTTTGTCCGGCTCAGTTTTCCAGAATAAAATAAGAAGACTACTTACCATTAGACAGTAAGATAATAAGCGGAACCTCGTGCATAAGGATGTGAGTGCTGTAACCACGACTTCCACTTTACCTTTACTTCTTTGTCATAAAAAAGATGACACATGCACATGGAGGTATGCGATCGTGATGTCACCTGCGTGCATAAGGTACCTACGTAATAAGCTCGTCATTACTAGGTCCGGTATGCATGTTGGATTTTTTTCTTTATTTTAGCCTACCAAAGTGACTTCACCCCGCCTGATGGTAAGCAGTCAGTGGAATCCAGAAGAGGTGGCCACCATACCATCGTCTCAAACTGCTGGTATGGTGGCCTCCAACTATGGCGGCTGGGAATAGGGTTAGGGGAAGTGAATGAGGGAGGTGAGGAAGGAGGAAAGGAGAGAAATTGGACCTCCGGCGCTTCGGATTGATTTATATTCATTACTATTTTGGTTAGGTGGTGGAAGTGCGTAAGATTGTGTTATCTAATGGTGGTTCTGTTGGCACGTGATATTAAAATTGATACGTGCTGGCTGTGTGTTGAAGCCAAATTATTTAAACTAAGGGTATGCTGCGTTCCAAAATGTGGTCCAAAACCTAATCTGTCCGACTGCAAATACAGAGTTTCGCTTACCAATGGAAACAGCTACATCAGCAGAATTATAATGCGAATTAGGTAGTGCTAATTTAGCTTTATAGGATGAAATGCAGGTCACGATGTTAATTTTCGAATGCAGTTAAAAATTAACAGTAAATATAAAGCAAAATACCTGCCAGATTCGTAATCAATATACCAAATTCAAAAATGGAACGTTTTAAAATAATTAGAGAACATCAAAATGGCGTCGGAAGCATGGCGGCCACCGGGCCACGTGGTTAATATAATTTTACGAAAATATATTTTTATATCTTACACTCAAAACTCGTATATCGACAGTTTTATCCTTAAACTATAATTTACGGTAATTCGTAGAAATTCCATTCACGTATGTTAAACAGATAGCGAAGGTCTTTTATTTGAGTGTAATAAACTAATAATATATTTTGTAAAAAATAACGGTAATAATAATAATTTATCGCATAAGGAGGAAGATGATCGACAAAATGGTAGATGTGAGTGTCACAAGTATGCACGTGGTGAGTCAAGCGAAACTTTGTCACTAAGTACATTTTCTCAGCAGGAGAGCTGGATATTACTTGCCGCTAGCAGAAAGGTCTGATCGTTTTCCATAGCATAAAAGTCCTGCCATGATGCTCTGATTGTTACCTATCTATAGTTTTTAAACAGCAATTAGCTTAAACATTATTGATAAAATGAATTACAGGAAAATTAAATTGCTTTTTAGCGATAAGGCCGCCATTTTAGGTGCGAATGATGTAAAAAAATTGTCAAATAAAAGTTTTCTTCTGTATTCTGTTCTAGAAATAAAATTTACCTTTAACACACAAATATCTCTGAATAGTATAAAGCAAAATCGCTGCTTTTGTCTGTATTTTGGTTTTTAATACGATTTTCACCGTCGTTTAAAGTCTTTCTCTCCGAAGGTTTATTAAATAATACAGGCATATTATTATTATGGTAGATCGTATTTTGCTTGCAATGATGTTCTAAAATATATTTGTATCCTTGTGCTACGCGTTAAGCAGTTGCTGGGCTGGTTACTAGTGTAGTATAAAAGCCAAAGTGAGACAAGTCAAGTGTGGCCTGTACTTAATACTTGCTAGTCACGCACAGGGCCGTAATTGACCCGCGGTAATCATAATAATTTTTGATGACTTAAAACTATTGCGTGCGACAAAAAACATGATTTATTTTGTATACGGTTCACGGTCAAACCTTTATTATAGTGTAGATTATGTATTATGACATAATATACCATTAATATTATACCTACTTACTGGCCCGTTACTCTGTTTAGGGCAAAGGCCTCTTTCATGGCATAAGTGTTGATCATCAGACATCACGCTCGGCGAAGGCGGATTATTTTATCAATTGCAGACTTATACATTATGTTAATAGTCTAGGTTTTTTTACTACGTTTTCCTTCAACGTATGTCATCAAAGTTCACGATCAACCTTCATACATATGTTATAGAGGTAGATACTTAAATGGTTTCGATCCCACAACCTTGTGCCTAAAAGGATCATTAAGAAATAAGTGATTTTACAAATCATTTTTTACACGTCCGTCCGACAGCAATTTGCTTCTAATCATTTGAATAAAATGTACAGCTGTGTTCCGGAAACCGGACGAATGCCGGAGATTTTTGTGTTTGTCTCAATAGCGTGCAACATGCTTTCAATTTATTAATGTGGGCCGTAAATGTGATTTTAATGGATTATTCAAACGCGTCCGGTGTTTTATATCAATTTCATAACCTTAATCCGTCTCTGGTTAACACTTTATAATCTTAAATGTATATTATAGCCCCCTAAGAAAGAACGAAATAACTGCAAAATTGTGAGTTACAGAATAAGCACCGTTCGCTTGTTTATATTAAGATTTATTTTTGAAAAATCTGTCCAATGCAGTTACGTTCTTTTTGGTTAGTGGAGCAGTCCAAGTAAGTTAAGAGGTGTTTGACTGTCACATTAATTTTAGCTTTTTAATTGTAGATATTTTGTCGGCGCTTACCATAAAATATTGATATAAAGTGCAATAATGTTTTTCATAATAAAGCACCTCAAGCTGCAGTAATAAATACCAGTAATGCGAAAATAAATCTGTCTGTCAGTTTCTTAAGAAATAATTAGGTATTAAACTGACTAAAACGGAAATTGTCTGCATTTTTAAAGTCTTTATGGTGACGCAAGAATTAACGGCTAAGCTCTAGCTATACCATATTACAAAAACGTTTCTAACTAACAAAATAATTTAATTGACTGATTCAGCTGGTCGAAAAGCAGTGGTTTCAGATTCGTAGGTATGATAAAATGAAATGATCAAGTTACAGATCATGAATTTCATACCTATTTTTTCTAAAACGTCTATGATTTGTTTTAGGCTTTTCCTTTTACCGAATTCATATTCTATAAAGGATAGTTCTGTCTTTAGTAGATGAAGAACAAGATTTAGGTTGCTAGTACCGTGTTTTCTTTTTTATTGGCTGTAGAACAGAAAGGTGGAGTTGACCATGCCTAGTCAGCTAGGCAACTTCATTATATGGCTTACGAGCTTATCTACCGCTAAAAAGTTATAAGATAAGCAAGCTAAATTACGCGAGTTTTTGTTTAACGTATAAACTACAAACGCCTTCATAAATATAATGTGGCCAACATTTATGTCTTTTGTATTCACATAATGCGTACGCATTGTCGTTTTTCATTCTATCGGAAACAAGAAGGCAGTATTTCCTCTATAATTTTATTTAAACAATTAATTAAACTTATCGGGCCTTTTAACATTAATCTGCGTTAACCGACATTTCAAAATTAAATAGTGTGTTGTTTGTCTTTTTTTGACGTCGTGGCATTTCCATAGGAAAACATGTAGTAAATTTTTATGAATATCTTTGGAGAAAGCCAGCAATAGATTTTTGACCTTGATGATGTATAATAAAGAATAGTAATAATGGCTACACTATTGTGTAAATGCTATGCGTGTAATCGTTCGATGACTCTGAGAGCTGGAAGTCTCATTGCACTGTTTTTTCCTTCGAGTTCTCTTCCATTTTCTTCTCGTTTCACATTCTTAGCATTGTTTCTGATAATGCTCATAGGTTTACTCCAACCATTCACCATCAATAAGTTAGTAAAAAATAATAAACTGAATGTAGTTTACACCACTCTTAGTCCGTCCCTGAATATAAATCGTCGTGGGTGCTCCGGAAACAACACAGGATGTCAGCCGCTTCTGTCTTTGACATTGCGTAGGCGCAAAGGAAACATTTATAAACCTTTCGTAAGACCATGACGACTCTGGGCGGAGACCGGAGACAATACAATGTAATGAGAAAAATAACCGGCTCTGTTTCAACAGATACGACATCGGATGCTCAGTAGAAAACTTTGATGATACTTAAGATATAGGTAGCTAAGTAACAGCCTTGTGACGGTCTAAAATAGTGGTAGTGACCGAGAAATATCTACCGTTTGTAGTAGCGTATCGTATTATTAGTCATACTAATGTGTTTCGTCCAGTAATTGGTTCGAAAATCAAATTACCTGGTCGACTCTCTTTCTTTGCCTTCTCCTCACAGCCAAAGGCTTGGTTGTGTATCTTAGCACTTTTAACAAAGCTTAGACAACATAACCCTGTGCTAAGTCGTTCTACCGTCTTACCTTACACTTACTTACGGCTGATATGATTATTTGCCACTGAAGTTGTATTAAAAGACTGATAGGGCGTGGACACATGTTTGCGGTGCGGCGCCGGCCACCGTGTAACGGCACGGCACCGCTACCGCGAGGCGGCACGGCGTCGTGTCGCGACACGGCGCCTTGTGCGGTGGGGAGCGCACCGCTCGCTAGTTAATGTTTTGTTGGTGTTTAGTCTGCACGTGTTATTTAATGCATAATAATGGCTGCCGATTTAGATGTCGACTTTTTAATTTCACTCGTGGAAGCACGTCCCGTTCTCTGGGACAAGACAAAGGAGAATTATAAGGATAAAAATTTGAAAACTGAAGGGTGGAAAGATGTATGCCGAAATATTTTTCCATCTTTCGACGAGAAGGACAATAAAGAAAAAACAAGTCTCGGTGAGTACATATTTTATTCATTTATCTTTTTGACATAATAATAGGTGAAAATTTAAATGTAAAAAGTTTAAAATACAATTAACATTTAAATGTGAATAAAATGCGTTAATGTTCAATATGCCAACTTGTCGAGTTTTTTTTTTAACTAAAACTCAGTCGCAAACGCAGAACAAAGCGAATTTCGTACAGTGATAACCATTGTATCACTCTGTCTAACTTGCACAATATTATATATTGCCATCCTTTACACATACTCAACACTTTGGCTTTGTTAGTCGGCTCAAAAAACAGGTAGAAAATTGTTTGTTCCGGGACCGAGCTTTAGTTATATTTTGCTTAATTGCCAACTAAGCGCACCGACATCACTATTAAAGTATTTACAAAATTCGCCTCTTATATCGACTGGATTTGATAAAGAATCTGCATCTGTTGTTTGTTGAATGTTTAAAAGAGTGTTATCAATACATAGCTCTTCAGACTTTCTAACTCCATCTCGAGTAACAACAAAATTGTGTAAGACACAGCATGCTTTAATAATGTCTGTCGCAAAATTATATTGAACATTTAAAGGCCGGTGAAATACTCGCCATTTATTTGCGAAGATACCAAAAGCACACTCGACATATCTTCTTGCTCGACTTAAACGATAGTTATAAACCCTTTGTTCTACACTTAGATGCTTCCCTGGGTATGGACGCATTAGATTGTTCATTAATGGTAGACCTTCATCTGCGATAAAAACATAGGGAATTGAATTTTGAAGCCCCGGTAAAGGTTTTGGCGCTGGTATTGGAAGTCGATTCTGTAATAATAATTCGTATAATTTTGTATTATGAAAAATCGTGGAATCGCATTCCTTCCCATACGATCCTATATCGACATATACAAATCTATATCTAGAGTCTACCAATGCCAGCAAAACTATAGAATTATAGCTTTTATAGTTGAAAAAAAGAGATCCACTGTGGGCAGGACTGCAAATTCTGATGTGCTTCCCGTCCAATGCCCCCATGCAATTTGGGAAATTAGTTTTTATGTCAAAATCTTCAGCTATTTGTTCTATTAGCTCTTTAGTTATTTTCGGAATGCTTTCTCTTAAAAGGATGTCCCATATAGCCCGACAAACTTCTCGTATAATTTTCCCGATTGTGCTTTTTCCACGATAATCTGTGAATTCCATATCTCTGAATGAATTTCCTGTCGCCAAAAACCTGTAGGATATTTAATTAACTTTTACAGAGATATTAAAAAACAACTATTTAATTACATATTTCTAAACATTTTTTTTATGATTGTTACAGGTAATGACGTAATTAGAAAGTGGACCAACATTAAAGATAATTTTATTAAATATATGAAGAAGATAGAACTTTCAAAAAAATCTGGAGCTGGTGCAAAACATATAAAAGAATACCATTTGTACAAACAGCTCATGTTTTTGCAAAAAAATGCTCCAAATGTAACCGACGACAGCATAGAAGAAGGATTTCAAAATCCAAAAACGAGATCACGATATCAGCCATACAGTACAACTACGCGACAGCGAAAACCAAGTAGTGATGAATTTGAGAGGCAAATTATTGAAACTTTAGGTACTTCAGAAAATCGACATCTGTCATTTTTTAAAGCTATTTTGCCATCTTTAAACAAGTTAGATGACCACCAGACTTTGATGTTTCAAAGTGGAGTTTTAAAGATTTTAACGGATTTCCATCGACCACCGTGTCAGTCATATAGTGGATACCAGACAGCAACTTCTTACGACACTAATTATCACCAAGCTACACGATCACCACAAGCTACAACGTCTTATGAGACTTATCAAACAGCTTATAATTCATCCATTCAAAGCATAAATCGTCACCAAACATCACCAATCTCGCCTTTGGAAGAAATTCTATCCAATACCACGGATACACAAGAATCAGAATACGACTTTTCTTAAATAATAATATACTCAATCATTCGAATTATTACACTTTTGATTTGAATAAAAAAATATATCAATGTAAAATTCTTTTATTTCTTACCGTATAGTTAAACCTATCATTTCCTTAGGCTCCACAGGTTTTCTGAACACGTACTGCTTTTGTATACGAGGTGCAATTTTGGTCAGCAGTTCTTCAAAACTTGATATAGACATTCTAAAATATTCGTAAAATTTCTCATCACCACATTTTTTCAGCGCTTCATATTTCCTCTCAAAATGACCTCCATCATGGTTCATTATAGAAAGATATGGATTCACCCAATATTTTCTTTGATTCTGTTTCTTCTTCATTCGTCGCCTTATTAACAGGAGCAAAATGATACGTCTTTCGCGGTCCATATCAAGATAAAAACTGAACAATGGTTACTGTTTGTGCCCGCGTTGCACCGCACAAGGCGCCGTGTCGCGACACGACGCCGTGCCGCCTCGCGGTAGCGGTGCCGTGCCGTTACACGGTGGCCGGCGCCGCACCGCAAACATGTGTCCACGCCCATACCTACATGTGTTAACTCATCTTGTGCTTAGGAGCATTTCTACACGAGACATAATGTTATATTTCTATTCTATTGTGTCTGATATTATAGTATACGAGAGGTTTTGCATAGCCATAATTATAAAGGTACCTTTTTGGACAAGTTTAATCGAATTGATTGCTTGAGAAATAATTTGAATTCTCTGTTATGTAACGGTTTCTGTAATTATGGGAGTAAGACGGTGGTACTCTTGAGTAACATAATTGGCGAACAGGTTATTGGGCTTAGTTTTCAAATAATCCATACAATAAGATAGGTACATATTTTTATAAGAATTTGTTTGAATAGCAATTTCTACCTAGTATTACCTTACTAAGTAGAAATTGGTGTTCAATTCAAGTTACTTTTTGTGACATTTGGTTTTGACAAATGTTGCCAGTTATAGAATATTTTTACGAAGAAAGAAAGACACACACATTTATTTTGTTTGGAAAATTTTCAATCTTACAGCTTGTAAAATAATTTACCTAGTTACATGCATTACAAACAAAAAGCGCTATCTTTATTTTTGGTAGTAATATATACAATGGTAATATTAAGGCAATTTCAACTTCAACTTACACACCACAATGCAGTTAAACTTTATAATAGGGTTAAATAAGGTTATCGCATTGATACAAAATATATGTGGAATGTATGAAATACGGATATAAACGCGAATTTTATTTATTCCATCAATGGCCCACATAGCACGATGACTAACTGTTGATAAAGGGCTGGTTTTTTTCTTTATTCATTTAAATATGCTTATTTATGTTCATAAATAGTGTCATATTATATGAATGATGTCATTGTATTTAAGATTTTATTATAGTTTTGTTATAAATATAAGACCATCCCACAGAGATTGACGCCACTCCTTATTTGATGCGAGATAAAATGCCAATAGCTAAAAAGATATATTTTTTTATTATGTCGTATCCTACTGAAGGACAAAGACCTCTACCCCTCCTACATTTAGTCCTTTTCGTAAGCGTCTAGCTCGTCCTGCCATCTGCTTCTAGGTCGGCCGCGCTGCAATCGTCTGGACTCTGGGGTCCATTCTGTTGTGATTTTTCCCTAATACAATACAATCAGAAAATGAAGTTGAACTACAAGTGTCGTAGACGGCATCAAACGTTCGACCTTGCCTTATCTCAGCGTGTATTAATGGCATACGTCACTGATAACGATTGATAAAACTGCGTGGGGTGCGGCCATTCTCGATTTAATATTATTATATGTTTTACATATTTGCAGTTCTTAAATAATGTGTAGACGAAACGTTAATTGCCTTTACCACGTTGAAAGGGATTCGACATAAAGAGAACGTACGTTTCTAAACTGCATCTTAAATATTAGCCAGTTAAAACAACTGTGAATTCTAAAAGACGATTGGGATTTAGGCAGGCTCCAGGGCTATTAAGCACTCTTTGAACATAGCTACAAAAATCAGGTGTTCGGCCATATCGGCATAATATCTAAAATTTGCTAAATTTCAAGACAAACTAAAGAATTTTCTTCTGCACGAACGTAATCAAGCAAATACCTAGTACAAACGTAACTAGTATCTACTAATATTCCTTCGATAACACCATTCTCAAAAATTATTTGTGTGTTGTAAATTTGTGATAATGTAAACTAACCATATAAAATATATTATTTACAAGTTTCAAGACGTATACCTGTTAAAAATGTTTTGTCTAGACAACTATAATCTCTTGCCTATCATACATTAAGTATGATGTCTGTTAATGACTAAATGACACCATCGCGGCATCGCGTAGTGCCAAGATTAATTCAAACTCAACTTATCTTGTTGTAAATAGTAGTGACGTAATCGTTATAACACGAGTCTTAAATTAATACTTAATTAACTCTGATGAGAGACGTCGGCTGCTGGCGACTAGTAGCGACTATTGTTCATTAAATCTTACATTTCATTAATTTGGTATGCAGTACTTATTTGAATGTGAGATAAGGGTGTATTTTTTATACGACTAACTTTTCAACAAGCATAGGACGTCTGTTAATAAGCAGTTACCGTAGCATACGGACGCTTCTAATACCAACTATTAACAACTTACTTCAAGAACTCCATGTTGAGTATGTGGTTTGATTTTGCATTTACGATTTAGGACTCTTATTAATATGCATATTTTGTTATTTAAGCTTATTCAATACAGCATAGGTTTCCCTATTCTGTTCTATTCTGTTGCCCTCCATCTTGCATTATAACGCAAATAGATACATTGTATGTCTACAATTGTTTGTGTTTAAAATTACATACTGTTTCACGCCAGTGTTCTCTTCTGTCTTGCTATTAAAATTGCATACTTTGTTAAGTAGGTATACTATTTCAACTTATTTGGGTTTTCTTGGGCTTCGCAACTCTCAGCATAAATGCCCTGGATTATATTATAACAACAGTAATACATAAGCATATCTATGAACTAAGAATATATAGATTTTAAAACATCTGACAGTATTTTGTCATTTCTTCATTACATTGCCATGACTAGAGTGAAATGTTTACCGTAATAATATCAAATATTATTATCTGCATGTCCATAATGTTTATAAAATACGGTAATTTTATTTTAAAAGGCAAGTTTAGAATATGAACGGTATGTTATTGTATGCTATGTAACCGCGAGCGTCCTCATTTGACCCATCCTGTTTGATAAAAGCGAATGGCACACACAACAAAACTTCTATTAAAACTGAAAATTTAAAGTTAAAATTTTACTCGACTTATTTAACTATTAGCTAAGCAAGTAGATACATCTATAAGGTTGAGCGCACGTATTTCAAAACATGTCTATATCTTTAACTCAGACAGCGCGTTGTATTGATGATCCTGCGCTGATCTGATTTATTGCTGGTCATCCTGTCTTGCAGACCCATCGAACAATGAGGCTAAGAGAACAGAAAATACCTACTTATGTTTAGGCCTAAGTAAACGTCTAGCTTTTTGAACTCGCAGGAAGAGCATAAAGAAGCGGGTGCAATCGCAACGACCTTAGTTCTGACATTATAATTACATAGTAACAACCAAAATATTCCTAATTAATTGTTTTGCACTGAATTATTATTTCTCTATTACTTCATCAGTAGAATCGTTCGGGATCATAATTAAAACTAACCCAGCACATGAATTTAGGATGTGTGATGTCGCAAGTCATTGTATGTCTGAAAACTATTGGCCAACGTTGTTTCGTAAAATTGTCAAAACGTTCTTAACCCACATTGTTGGTCGAAATGTCGCGTTCTGTTCCCATTGTTTTAGTATTAATCATTTGGTTGATAATGTTGAGTACTTAGTAGTACACTTAAATATAATCTAGCCTTAGTCAGAATTATCTATTTAGTTTATTGTATTTGTTTAAGTGTTTTGCTAATTTGTTTTATCGATTTTACAATGTTTTTAGAACCTATTATCTTTTGCTAATACTTTTAATTCGTCATTTTTGTACCCTTATTCGCAATACCTACTTCAGATGCAATATCTATCCTAAAGCGAATAAACCGTGTGTTTGCACACATCTTTATTACACGTCATGTTATACTTACAGTAAATATAGTATTTGTTTACAAATACTTAGAAACTTTTATAATTTTCCATCGGAGGAACGTGAAACAAAAGACAATAGTTTTTAAAAGACAATTCTCGCATTAAATAGTTTGTTAATAAAATTAGACCTGTGTTGCGGGATTTTTAACAAACTAGCTTGCCGCGGCGCGGTTTTTTCCGAGTCTTTGATTACTGCTCTGCTCCCGTCGCCAGTTAGCGTGATGTTACATAGCCTATAACCTTCCGCAAAAACTGGGCTATCATACGCAAAAACATTTTTTTTGACTGGTAATCCAGAGATTAGCGCGTCCAAACAAACAAACTCACCCGCCTTATATAATAGTAAAGATATGTTCCTTTATTATTAAATTGCGGATTTATGGCAGATTTTCGATGATGTTTTTTTTCTAAAGAAGTTTGATAACCATTTATTTTGTATTTTCATCACCTTGTATGCAATGACCTTACGCAGTATAGGTATCATCACATTCTTACGGAGCGATGATGTAAGATCTGTATGATACAGTAGATTGAACATCTCTTCATAGGTTACAATAATAATGTACCTACTGAACAAAAGACTTTTATATTTTAAGAGCTGGCACTAAAATGTATTAATGTCCTTTTTATGGTACAGTTGTCCTTTCCACTGCAACCTTTCTCAACTAGGTCTATTGGGATTTTTGCACTTTATAAAATTGGTTACCACATTGTCAGTATATTATATTAAGCCACTATTCTCAACTCAAGAATCTGATTACTGGTTCATTATTATTATTTTGGCCCAGAATTATCCCTCTGCAGGGAAAGGCCTCTTCTCATACAGAGAAGGTATGAGCTTTGATCGCCACGCTTGCTCAAGGCAGATTGGCGATTTCAGACTTCCTCAGAAGTCCAGGTTTCCTTACGATGTTGTCTTTCACCGTCAGTCAGTAATGTCCAGATAAACTTAGAAAGTACATAATAATATTATGATTTGAAAAATCACATTGGTACTTGCCCGGATTCGACCTGTGACCTCGTGTTCACGAAGCGAGTGCCTTCACCACTGGGCCATTACGACTTATAGTACTACTGGTGACAGTCAGAGTTTTCTCTCTATCTTTAATAGGAGTAATCATGATGTCTAATTATAATCGATTTATCATGTCACAACTATTGCTCACTTTACATGCAATGTATAAGGGTGATATTCTCGGCATCGTTTTCATTCGTTGTTACTAACACAGTAGATCTATACCTATTGTCTTTAAATTAAAAAAAATGTAATAAATATCGTAAAGATACGTGCTCACAGTAATGTCAAATTTTAATGAAATGAAATGAAATGAAATATATGTTTATTCATATAGGTTAATTAAATTAACACACGAACGTCAAAGTTTACAAAATGTCAGCAAATTAACCTACAGCCAGTTCGCTGACGAAGTAGAGCCATGAGAAGAACTGGCAAGAAACTCAGGCCACTTTTTTACTCGCCAGGTTATTAAAATTTTTGTAAGTTACAGTTTCAAGTAGCATGCAAAGTGACGCAGGCAATACACTTAACTCTATAGATACTTAATTACTTACAGCTTTCTATGTTGTAAAGAAAAATTAAAAAGTAAAATGTGTGCTTTATTTTTTAATAATCTAGTCTGCTGGTAGTGACGTTAGTAGGATATGTACGACAAGGAACACATCATTATTCTTTTCTGTAAATCTATGAAAACTAGTACTAAGAACACTGAACTCTATATCTATATAATCTAAAGTTGTTATTTCTTTCTGCAGGAGTCCCCAGAGGTCCGGATGGCGTTGCCGCTGGCGGCTCGCGCGCCTGATCCCTCGGCGCTCGCAGCCTACTGGGCCGAGTACGAGGATCTGTGTCGGCAGATCAGCGCCGCCAACGATGACGATGATAATCACTATGAAGGTAAGGCATTACCACTATAGAATAAGTATTGAATTATTAATCTGTACTAATACATCAAGCGAGGTGGACAGACGTCTTCAAAAAAGATCGCCGTGCTTGCAATGTTGCCACAGACACGTCAAACAGCGGAGTGAAGAAGAAAGACGAGAAAAGCAGACTCTACTACCATGTGGAAATAATGCTTTTTTTTTTGTTAGCCTATCAAAGTGACTCAACTCTATTTTATGGTATTATTATTATCTATTATTATTATAGTTGGGCTAGAAGCCATCAGCGGCCTCTTTGCTAGATCGACCAGTATTGATCTTTTGTAGCGCCCTTGTTATTTATAGTTCTCTGCTTAGTTCTATAGAGCCTAGGAATTTCCAGATTGTCTGAGCAGAGAGAGAATGTATCTCATCTGGTTGCGCCTGGTGCTGTCCTAAATGGATGCTTCTTTTGTGCGTGAGTGGTCCACAAGAGCAGAATGAATTGAAGTCTCCTCAGACTCTTGGCAGCAGGCTCTTGACCTGGTGGTAAGCAGTCAGTGGAATCCAGGAGTGGTGGTCACCATTCCAAAATCCATCGTCTGAAACTGCTACTATGGTGGCCTCCAATAAGGCGGCTTTAGAAGATGCTTTTTTGAAGATGACCTTAATCCTCCAAATATGCAGTCAAGTCCAACTTATAACCAAACCTTATCTTATTAGGTTGGCGATGAATATTTTCTACCAAATACTTTGTCGGCACCGAAATAAGTTCTAGACCGTTTAGATAAAGTATTTTAATGCTGTCCTCATTACTAAGCTAATAATATGTACAATAATCTAGACCAGTTTTGCGATAGTATTCATATCAATAACATTATCTCCAAAATGACATTATTAAACAGTTTTAGAACAGATTATCTACTTTCAGTGTATCTTTTTATCATACAATGATGATGAATCCACAAATAAGCGTGTTTAATCGCTTTATTGAAGCTAAATATACCAGAGGCTACTGCATGAGCTCGTTGCCCGCACGTAAACCGCTTGGCGCATGGTGGTTTACTCCATCGAACACATTTCCACATAAGGACCTACAGCATTAAATCAATATACTGTAAATCTGATCTTATTGAAACACTGACAAAATAAAACTATTCTTGCAGTCCCGGAAAATTTTTTAATAAAAAAATAGCTCCTAATTTACCAAAAAAAAAAATTACCTATTCATTTATTTTTTACGTGATTTAAAATCGATAGTTGTGTTCAAAAAGGTATAACGGTTTAAATAGACGTTCGCAAAGCAGTTCGTATATTTTCTTTTTATCTTTTATTTACATTGACTATATTTATTGCTTGATTAGTCAATGAATACATTAATGCATAAAGAAGCAAAAACAAACAGATTACTAACGTCAATGGAAAAGTCAATATATAAACTGCGCAGCCATTTTTTTAACAACATTAGTTATCGTTTATTATTATTATATTATTTATGTACGTATTTATTTGAAAATACTTATCATAATTATGACTAAGCTGGGGTGTATCGCTGATTCTCGCCAATGCAAACAGAAATTAATACATGACACAATTTTGTTTCTTCTTTAAATTAAAGTCAATGAGGGTGTTTAGAAAATGTTCGCCACCAGTTGGCGCCACTTTGGTAAAAAGTCTATCATTTTGACAGCGCTATCAATACAAATATTTTTCAATGCTCATTTCGGAAATTTTAATGTTTAATTTACAAAATGGATAATTCACGTGCTTATTTACAAAGGAAAATTGTTGAGAGGGTTTTCTAAAATGGCGTTCACACGAGATGGCAGAACCGATGCGTCAAGTCTAGCTATCAAGCGCTTTTTTAAAGTTAACCCCTGATTGGCCCAGCGTGAAAGTTGAAGTGGCGGCAACTGATGGCTAAAATTTTCTTAAACACCCTCATTGATATTGTTCAAGCAAGTATAGTTACAAAGTAGGCAATATGCGATCTAAACCCTCTAGTTTACAAGTATTGCGTTACAAGTGTGTAGAAACTACGATGAATGATGACTACAACAATAAGCTTTTTTCTCTCATTAGTAGTGCTACTACTTACTACTGCTAGCCTATATCCCACTGCTGGACAAAGGCTAGTAGTGGTATAAAGAAAATCTTTTATTCGCAGTAGTTCCGTGCAAGAAGTTCCGTGGCAGAATAAAGTTGAAGTAAATTTATTACCTATATCAATTTAATGTTGGTGCTAATAGATCAAAATGTTCTTCTACTTTTTAGAATCCGTTGTTTAGCTACTTCTCGGTTTTGTATATCTTTAATGAATATGTGTTTTAAGTCTTCTAGTTTTGAGTATGTCAGTCTGTAAATAGTTTATTCTTCTTGCAGCGGACACTCTACGACAGATATTTCTTTCATTGGCAATGATAACTGTTATTTGCATTGGGCGTGCCAAGCGCGTTATGCAATGAATCAGTACATTTATTACCAAATAGACCTCAAGGTCAGCTAATGTACGCAGCCTTAATAGCACTCGTACAGCGTTAATTATATTTGCAATTATACAGAGTTCAGGCATGAGGTCATTGTTTGATTTGGAATTTTTAAAGCTTACACAAACTGAATTCTTAATGCTAAAACTGGTTGTTTTTATAAGTCTAATGTATGTAGGCATGTTTGGAGATACGAATGTTTATTATTAAGTTAGTAATTCGATCTTTGAACTGTACATTTTAGACATTTTGGTCTATTTAGCCAAGCTGGAGTAGCTATAGCTGTCCAAAGTAAGCTTTATATAGACGTATTATACTTACAAACTATAAGTAGATATACAAAATGTCTAATAGTAGTCTTTAGTCAACATTATGTATATTATCTCTTCGTATAATATGACGTAGAAAGATTTTAAAGGTATATAAGGAAATGGGCAGCAATGCTGCCTATGTAGGTACATACATATTGCCTTACTGAAATCTCCAACCCGCTTACCAAGCGTGCTGATGAAGGACGAATACCCTATTTGTAGTTAAAGACATTTATTCATTTGGGTTAATTAAATTAACACTTAGGAACGTTAAAATTACAAAATGTCAGCAAATTAACCTACAGCCAGTTCGCTGACGTAGGGTAGGGCCTTGAGAAGAACTGGTAAAAAACACAGGCCCTTCTTCTTAATGTCCATTAGATGACGTTTGAAAACCTATGGTGTTATGAATTATGATATTCAAATATTCTGATTTAATTAATAAAGGTAACATGTTATAAAAAAGTCGGCTGCTGTTTGATGTTAGTTCTGCTTCGAAAAGTATTTATAAAAAATAAAATGTAGACATTAATCAAAGCAGTTAGGCACTTAAGATCCCAATCTACAGATTAAAAACATGTATGACGAAAGGCAACTAGCAACAAAAAATATTGCAATAAGTATAGGTATATGTTTTTATCTTGCTTGCAAGTATCAATTAATAGCTCTATTAATCATTACTTTGATATGAATGATACGACCAATTAAAAAAAAAATGTGACTAAAATAATTTTAATATTTACTACAGTAAATATTTATTTAGAAACCTTTCATGTGAAAGAACCTTCGCAAACACTCAGTTATGCTTATGAGATACCAAACCCTATTCTAGTCTGGTTGTTGAAATTATTAATAGCATGTGTTTGATTAAAACCTGAGTCTGATGACGCCGAAAAACATCCATGAAAAATTATCAGCGTCTCTCGCGTTAACTTTGAGAACTAAATTTTTCAATCTAAATGAATTTGAATTTTTCTCGACGTGTTGATTGTTAACTGTTTAAGTTTGATGCATGATGTAGGTACAAAAAAAATATTTGTATAGTAAGTATATAAATAATTGTTTTTATGTAATATTTGTAAGTACAAAACTAGCCAGTATCAATTATTGCGAACAGTACCTATTAATTTTCGATAATGTTTTCTTACTACACAGTATATCAAGAAGCATACCTAAGTATCAAGATCCGACTAGTATTGTATACATCTTGTCATTGCTTTTATAATTGCCATACACAGCGATGTCCTAACCTCATTTTTAGCACTTATTGAACAATATGCTATTATGGTATGAATGGGAGAATTAACATTCTTTGCACAGCCATGTGAAGACTAAGTATGAACTACAATATGTCAAGGTTTAACGTTATGTCAAAAGTGCGTGTGTCTTAGAGAGCTACAAGAAGTGGGCAGGATTGTAGTCTGATAATTTTCTTAATATAATAGTAGTTGCGGACATTTGCATACTTACATATTGCAATTTTGCAATGAGAGTGTTTATAAAATTTTCCGGCATCTTGGCGCCTCTTCTACTTTCACATTGGGCTAATCAGAGGTTAACTTTCAAAAAGTGCTTGACAGCTAGACCTGATTAGTCGGTGCCATTTTAGAAAACCTTCCTAGCAATTTTCTTTTGTCCTATAAGTACGTGAATTATCTATTTTGTAAATGAAACATTTTAATTGCCGAAATGAACACTGAAAATATTTGTTTTGATAGCGCTGTCAAAATGGAAGACCTTTTACCAAAGTGGCGTCAACTGGTGGCGAAAATTTTCCTAAACACCCTCATTGACCCACAGATTAGAATTTAAAAAAATGAAAATTTTATATTGTTGTTACATTCTATGGGTATTATTATTAATATTTTTAAAGGAAATCTAAACTGTTACAAAATTATTGGTAGCAACGAATCAAACAAAAGAGTCATGAGTCTAGTCTATTGAGAGTAGCCCAAATCCTGCATTTCTTCTGTTTTAAATGTTTTCAAAGTGTTAACGCAATAGGTTAGTATGGTTACATACAGATCACATACGTAGGTACACTGGTAGAATAAAATCATTGTACTGTTATCTTCAAGACTTAGAGTATAATAACTAGGTAGTTATATAAACTCTAAGCTTCAAGATATTAATTTACGTCAACAAGTTCTATAATATTTACAGTGCATTGTAATTCCTTTAACAATAACATGTTTTTGTGTTTCAACGTAATCTTTATGATTTCTTTATATGTATTAAATCTGATTGTTGCATTTGGAGCAAAACAAACAGATGAGAGAAAGAGATAAGAATCTATTGTTGTCTATTTCTTATCTTATTTAGATCTTGATGTTCTGATGAATCTGGTGAACTACATTTTATAAGTTTGTCTGGGGCCTTGTCATACCTATTTTTTTAAATTATATATTATTTTCCATTATACGCTTATTTCTCCCGAAAAGAGCATGATGCTATGTTAGGATTTTTCCTTTTTTTCCGGTAAGTCAGATTTTTTTGGTTTTATTTATTTCTTTAACAACTTTATATTACAAAGTATATAGGCGGACGAAATGCTAAAGGCATTCTCTACCAGTCAAACTCACAGGGTGATGCAGAGATAAAACAAAGTAGGTGCATTTAAAATATAAATCTAACTGAATAAATATTATACTTTATGTAAAGTATGAGATATACATAAAATATACGAGTATAATAAGCTGTCTTACCTTCATCTTTAATGTCAAATGGTCCGCGGACATCTTGTTTGTTTCATAATTAATGTGTCAGTTCAATCGGTAAAATATACTTATATTCTGAAAAAATATCGACGCAGAGAAGTATTCATACTATTGCGTTTGATTCGACACATAAGCTGGAGGCCTAATTACTAATCACTTCAATTTTCTTGCTTTTCCTCACAAAACGCGTGGTTGTGTGTCTTTCCCTAAATCATTTCTCCTAAGCACTACAAATAGGGTTCAAAAGATTCGAAGACAGAAAACCAAATCAAATATGTAGAATTTATTTTAATTTTAGTAACTTTAATGTTTGCTGTATTACACATTAATTTCCATATCACGTGTATTGAACAATAAATGTCGTCATGTAGGCAATCATTCTAAAGTAAATAGAGCTCTTTATACTATTACCAAAGTGAAGGCCACATGTAAATGTCATATATCTATTTTACTAATATATAAAGTGAAAGAGTTTGTTTGTTTGTTTGAACGCGCTAATCTCTGGAACTACCAGTCGGAATGGAAAAATTCTTTTTGTAATTGATAGGAAGGTTATAGGCTGTGTAACATCACGCTACTGGTGACGGGAGTAGAGCAGTAACCCAAGATGTAACTTAACGAGGGTGAAGCCGCCCTGCGGGAAACTAGTACAACATTCACGTGCGAAAACGAAGAATAATACGATTTTATAATAACAGCTGTCTCCAAATTTGAACAGAAAACATCAAACAGAATGTTCGATGAAACGTTTTGCAAAAAGTATGGGTACCTATAAGCTTTATTTATTAAATGTAAACGTTTTGTTTAAGCTTTAAAAAATAAACGTTAATTCAAAATCCGGTTATACTATGAATTGAAATGAATGATAGAATGAAATTGGTACAAGCTCTCGGTAATACTTTAAACAGTTTATTATTATATGTCTTGTTACAAGCTTACTTATGCCCAAGCTTGTGCATTCATAGCGAAGACGAAGTAATTCACCTCCACATTTTTTTTGCGATACATTTATCTCCCAAAACGACTTTACTCTGCCTTAAGGTAAGTCATGTCTGACTGCGATATAAAACATCAATGATTTATATTGCACTACATACAACCAATAAACCATATCAACACATATTTCACAAGAAACCTGCCTACAGCAAATATGTTCGTTTAATTAGTCGTATAATCGTTCTTTAAAATTTATGTCGCATATTAAATAACAGCGGTGTTAACATTCACAGAACTCGAACGAAGCGTTTTGCGAATTATCAACATTATTTACTTCTTCAGCACTTAAAAGTACAACATAAATACTTATTTCTTAGTAAAATTAACTTGATGTCGCATTTCGTGATGGATTTACAGTAAACGCCTTTTGTTAGATTGAGGGTTCGAAACCGGGACAGTACTAACTTGATAGGTTTATGTTAAAGGTAACTAATTTAATAATTAATATACATATAAATCCGAAGAGTTTATTTGTTTGTTTGGTTGTTTAAACGCGCTAATCTCTGGAACTTAAAAAATGCTGATGGTGACGGGAGCAGAGCAGTATGCAATGACGCGGGTGAAACCGCGCCGCGGAAGCTCGTATAATAATAATAAAACCAGCCTGTTTACTATCCCACTGTAGAGCAAGGGCATCTTCTTATATAGAGAAGGCATAAGCATTAATCACCACGCTTGCTCAAGGCGGATTGGCAATTTCAGATTTTTAAGTCCAGGTTTCACGATGTTTTCCTTCACTTAGTCAGAAATGTAACTAATTTACGAAAAAAGAACACTTACATATTTAGCACAAAATCTCAAGATTACACTATTTTAATTTTTTTTCAAAAATATAATTCTGATGTTGGTTCAGGTTCCGATGTTCACCATAGGTCAAGAAATGCCCAAGATTCATAAGTACTGTAGTAGTGACTGAAGCCAGCATGGACTTGACAAGATTGAACCAGTTCGAGTCTCATAAAGTAGTAATATCCATAGTAGTTGCTGAGTTTTGTTCGATGAGTAAATTCCTACGGCTTGTTAATTTGCTTTTTCATTCTTCTGCACTCCCTCGGCAACGACTTGATTGTTTTTAACCGACTTCAAAAAAGGAGGTGTCTCAATTCAACCGTAAAATTTTCTAAGCATTGTTTCTACAATACTTAGCACTAACACAACCATTTTAAGTGAAAAACTTAAGCTTATACACCACTTACTTTACGGTAACTTACACAAAGATCCATATGCTAATATGCTACTAAAGTTATAAAAAACACTACTTATTTAGTTCGTCATTAACATTAAAGCCTCTCGGAAATACAAACATATTTTTTTCCGATGTCAAAGAAGTCGTGACGGTAATACGCCTAAGTAGAGGTCGTTGCAAATATATTGAAATAACAAACGTGACAGTATAACAAATAATGATAAATACTATACATTTAGTACGAGACAGATAATTATTACCCATTCAATGTTCAATGTTTGTAGCAGAAACGTATTAGTACATTATAGTATACTGGCATTCCGCAGCGCGGTTTTACACTCGTTAAGTTACATCTTTGCTTACTACTCTGCTCCCATCGCGTTGCTAATAGCGTGATGTTACAGCCAATAGCGTGTGATCAACTGGGCTATCAAACGCAAAAAGAATTATTCCAATCTGATTGGTCGTTCCAGAGATAAGCGCGTTTAAACATACATACACTGCCGTTTTATATAATAGTATAGATGTTAAAAATAATAGAGACGAGTGATGGTAACTGTCTCAGTGGTCCAGTGGTCCAGTAGTACAGTACTGTGTATGGACTGCGATGCATAAGTTTTGAGTTCGACTTCAGGTCAGCTAAAGTTATAATAACGAAGTTTCGACAACAATATTGCGTCTCGTGTAAGAACGGGTGAGGTTATCATTTAACAGGCACAATTTTGACTTTAGTCTTATACTAAAAATTTCTCGACAGAAAAACCTAATCATTTTACTTTAATGACAAAAGTGGTGCCATCAGAATATCAACGCTGCTGTACCCTCAGAAGATGTGCAGCATATATTTATATAGGTAAGTTTTATGCTGGCACATTAAAATACGTTATTCCGGTCGGATCCCCTGTATCTGATCCCCTGAATAATATAGGTTTATTTTTATTTTGCTGTGTTAAATGTACCTGTATGCGTGCTAGTTCTGAACAAAACTTTCTTTCTTTACCTTTATGTCGCAGTCTCTACACAAAACCACTGAACACTGAACCACCGGTACTAAAATTACAACACATAAGTTTATTAAATAAAACATCAAACATCATTAATTCAACTATTAACTAGTGTTTTATATAGTTCAGATTTATTTTTTAAAATATTTTTAAAAATACAACTCTCGCACTTGTGAACAAACCCTGTGTCGCTAGGGATTCCACAAACATACATTTTAACGGACACAAAGTACCCATGGATCACATAAAGTTTTGTCCCGTGCAGGGTACAAATCCACAACCTCGAGCACAGCAGTCGCATTTGTTAGTTTCAAGCCATCGATGTCGAGGCGAACGAACTAATAAAATACTCTTAGTACGTGCACTTGGAAACAAACTCAATCAATGCTAGCTTGGAATTGAGGAAATAATTCCATACTATTGCAAGTTTATGGGCCATTACTTGACATTGATTGGTGGTGGTGTAGTGAGTAGTAAAAACGCACTCAGCGTTTGACTGTTGCGGCTTCGAGTCCTAGAAACAAAACTTTGTGATTCGTACAATTTTATCGAGTGTAAATAATTTAATTTAAACACGGCAGTACAAAATAAGCATGCAAATTTTTTTTCATTAAGTTCTTTAGGTGTTTTACAATAAATATTAGGCTAAAAAATAAGGAGCTCGCAGTTAAGATAATTTTTTTTAGAATTTACGAGTCTGGACGTCCATGTATTTAATTAAGATTGCCCCAGATTTCCCGGAGGTCTTACAGTGCAAAAGACGTATCAGAAAAAAATATATAAAGAAAGGTTATAAATGTACTTTTTTAAATAATTAGCTTAGGTTTTTCACTATTTAGTAATATAGTTCTAAGTCGGTCAATCTGTGATACTATGTAACAAATATGTAACAAAGTCGGCCATAACGGACTGATAATAGCATCAGCACAGTTACGTCTAACCGTTGACAATTATAGCCCACACTGATTTACTGGACAAGTATTCTCATCAACATATTTCTACTTATGCTGTTAGGTACTGCCTTAACAAGTCACATTCCTCGTCTTAATTCATGGTCATACTGTAAGTACTATGTAATTCAATTTAGAAATATGACTAAACTCAGAAATTAGAGTAACTTGATAAGAATGTATCTTCAATTTCTTTATAGTAACATATCGATACTCTATTTATATTATACTATTATATAAAGCGGAAGAATTTGTTTGTTTCTTCGAACGCGCTAATCTCTGAAACTACCAAACAAAAACTAAAAATTAAAAATTTTTGCGTATGAAAGTCCAGTTCTCGAGGAAGGATAATAGGCTATGTAACATCATGCTACTGGCGACGGGAGCAGAGCAGTGAGCAAAGACGCGGAAGGCTATATTTTTATATAACTAGAGTAGCCATCAAGCATACGACTGATCTGAGTAGCCCTAAAGACGCTTGCTTGTGTTGTGTTTCTCTTGGGAAACCTTCAACGAGGAGTTCATATAATACTGTTATTCAATACTATGCTACTTGAATACATTATGTATGTTCGAAATAGAACGATTGCAATACCGAAGACATCAAACAGGAGTTTGATCTGTCTGGCAATAGCGCAGTTTCTTTTACGGTGTTTCAAATAACTTTAACTTAGACTTGGAACTGACAAATAAATGGCTTTGAAAAATCAAACAACTCTTAACTCTTACGAATTGGTATTGGTATTGGTATGAACGGGCTGTTTGCCGCAACTCCACGACTGTGCGCGTATTTTGCGTGTGGGTGGGCGGCGATCACTCGATCCATCTCAGCTCCTCGAGGAAGGCCAGCAAACTTCTGATGTCCCCGACGATCTCTTGGAGTGAATCCGGGTTGCCAAACTCGTACGAAACAAATACCGTAATGTCTAGGCCATCACATGTTTATGGCTTACATAGGCCACAATTATTATACAGCTCCTTTAGAAGGGAAGACGAATGGAATGCCTTGCAAATAAGCCCGCCGGCGCGGCAGAACGTGGTTACTCAATAAATCGATTGTGAAATATACAATCTTGTAGTCAGATAGAATCGCTTAATTGGTTGTAAGAAAGCAATGAACGTTACACGCCGTTGTTTTGTATCAGAACTTTCGTACGTCAACATTGGGCCTGCATTCCATATTAACAACAGGTTTAAAAACCGGACGCTACGAAGAACCCATTGCTACCATCGCAATTTCTCGTCTTGCGTAGTAACCTTCCTCTCTCGAGTTGAAGTTCTGGCCGCACCTTCAAAATTGCAAATCAATTTAAAGATATTAATCTAATAAAATGTACTTGACCAACTTGTCAACTAGTAAAGCCATATAAACTTTTACTTTAAATATGCGGATAATCTACATCATCATTTAGAAGTTCCAAAATAATATGGAAACTAGATCAAAATAATAGCAAATTAGCCGAAACCTTACGCTTTAGAGTCATTTACAATTCTATAGAGAATGATTACAAATTATTATACAATTTATAATTAAATAGGCACCAAAGATTGGAATGCACTTGCACCTAAGAACAAGGCAATAAAAACATTAGAAAAAAATGAAAACCGACTTCAAACAACACCTACATGTTCAATCCTTAACTAAAAAGTAGAAAATAATATTTTAATTACTTCATAGCAAAGAACAATAAAGGGGACTCAACGCAATCCTTGATACCTATAATGCTTTACTATTTATAGTTTTTAATTAGTTATTTTGGAGTCGGTGCCAGCCAAGAAGGATCTTTAATTCTGCCTTTGCAACAAACTTTTGAAATGCACGGGGCGGTAATGGCACGCGTGGGGGATATGCCTGAGTGCACTACCCGAACGCGGTCATACTCGTGAAGGCAGACGTCATTGATAGTTGTGTTCAGATATACATAAAAAATTTGAGGCGCACTTATCTGATTCCGTTCGATTTCTTGTATTAAATCTATATTATTCATTCATATATTAATAGATTAATCAAGAAGGTTTTTTTTGCTAGTAGGTAGGTTATTTTTATGGAGGTCATAATGATCCTTCTTGGCTGGCACCGACTCCAAAATAACTAATTAAAAACTATAAATAGTAAAGCATTATAGGTATCAAGGATTGCGTTGAGTCCCCTTTATTGTTCTTTGCTATGAAGTAATTAAAATATTATTTTCTACTTTTTAGTTAAGGATTGAACATGTAGGTGTTGTTTGAAGTCGGTTTTCATTTTTTTCTAAAAATTATTTTATTTTTAGACTTTTAGTGGGAATTAATTGTGTATAAATATATTCAACATGGGTAGACCTAACTAAACGTGCTGCGCAAATGAGACAGCGCCGCGCCGTTTGAAAGAAAGTAGAGACGAGAGGTAAGATTGTAAATAGATATACAAGGTCCTTGTCAACACTTTCTCGATCGCTAACGCCTGAATCCCAGAAACCACAAATCAAAACAAAAATTGATGATCTACCAACAATAAAGAATCATCAAAAATCATAATTTAACTGACCGCGCAATCGCTTAACTGATATACAAAAAATAAATAGTGGTGCTGTAAGGGCAGGTTTAGGGCCGCCCGTTGCTGTTGTAATTTCTCACGACCATAAGACCGCCAACTTGGCTTAACGACTACTAAATTATAGTGATAACCATATACTACTGCTTCTAAAGAATGAAGACGCTGAAAATGAAATGACACAAATGGTCACTCATCCAAGGCCACTTCGTTTCTAACAAAACATGAATTTTGAAAATCACTTCGCACTTGTAACATACATGGACATGTCAATGTCAGAAAATTCGTCGCAAAAGACATTGACGTGTTGCTTTACACGTCTTCACTTCTTGCATACGTTTTGTTACAAAATATAAAATTGAAGCCAAACCACTAAACCATTCTATAAAAAAAAAAACATGGGACTCCATTTCAGAGTATACTCTTTCAAATAAAAGAAGAATTTTCCAAATTGGTTCATAAATGACCGAATTCTGTTGTAACAAACATACAACCACTGAACCATTTCTCATAATAAAAAAATGGGACCAATTTCAGAGTATACCCTCTCAAATAAAAAAAAAAATTTTCAAATCGGTTTATAAATGACCGAGATATGAGGTAACAAACATACAAAAAAAAAAAAAAAAAACATACGACCCGAATTGATAACCTCCTCCTTTTTGAAGTCGGTTAAAAATGAATAGAAACACGGTGTACGGTTGAAGAGTTAAGCATTTCGCATGAAAACAAAAAGTACCGGTACTTATTTTCGATGTTCTGTGTTGAAAGGTTCGGTTATTATTGCCTATTTCCTTCCTTCTTCTGGTCTCTTAATTAAATTGCATGTGTATTTTTTACTTTGCTTTATAGCGGACTTAGCAACTGGTTATTTTCTTACCAAGATAACACATTTGTGTAAGAAAATCGCGTATTTACGTTTATTTTGTCTGTGACTAATTTTGAAAATAATAAAAATATAATTTCCAATAGTTATCGTAGCTCTTGAACTGTATTTTAATATGAAATCGCAATATATTTCTGTGTGCTAAACTTGTACTAGAAAAGCTTGACCTATTTTTGTCGGAGATATTCCACGCTGAATTTTGTTGATATAGGTTACTATGGCAACAATTTTTTTTACTAATAACGAAGATAACTTATACGATCATCTACATAATATATTTAATTGAAGAAGCTTACAGTTATGGTCAGTAGGCGCCTTCATTCACAAGTGACCACTCAAGCTACTGGAACCTAACTAACGGACCTTTAGATTGCGCTAATGATTTGCGACTTACTAACTTCTGTCTTCTACATCTTGACACTTGTTTTTGAACCGTTTCACCTTGCAAGGCGATATTTCAATACGTATAGGCTGAATTAACGCTACAGATAATATTCCATTATATATGTATATTGCAGTTAAACCTTCTTACATAGTAACGGTCACCAACTTTTATTAATATGAAAGTATATTGTATTAAAACTATCAGGCAGCAAAACACTGCAACATTAACACAACTTCTCCTTTAATACATACATACATACTTAACTTTACGCCTGTCTCACATTAATGGGGTAAGCAGAGACTTTAGAACGTCATTTGCTGCGACCTAGCTCCTTTGCCTCTTCAACAATCTGTTACAAATATACAATGACATCAAACAAACATTCATTATAAAAGCTGGTAGGTATATGCAAACGATTATGCAACTGTGAAGGCATATATCCATGACAACCGAATACGCTTCAATCATGAATAGCAATGTTTACTCTAGCGTAGCAGTTAGCATGTCCATAGAGCTGGGCGTCCGTTATACTAAATGAGATTCTTCGTAACGGGACCGTACGATTCAATGTGTTGATACCGGCCGCGGTGCGACGACGGGTTTGCCGCTTACAAGGTCGAGACCGACATTTGTTTGAATAACATTAGAGCCCCACTTGTTTGTCTGATGATTTTTAATTTAGAAATGATTTATATAAGCTTGGTGTGCTTATGAGGCCGTAGTATTTGACTTCACAGCTGCTGCGTTATTCTTAACCGTTATGTTAGTAGAGTCCTATTTCGTAATTCCAATGCTAATTTGCTAATCCGACAGATTCAAAAACCATTTTTTGGATAGAACTGAGAACAGTTATAGTTTTAGCTTTTAGGTTAAGGAATAATAAGGTAAATTTTATTTAAGATTTAGAAATAACCGCTTTCAATGGTTGAGAATCAGCAGCTGATCTAAGACCCTTCTATTGATCCCTTTTTTTGCTTCCTTCATATTGATAGTTTGATATTTGTAATTATACTATACTGACGTTATTTAGTTGAGTAATGCTCAAGTGAAATAAACACGACCTCTTGTTTGTATAATAACAATATGTACTTCACTAATTAAGTCAAATACTTGATAAATATTGTGTCAACGAATATTAGAACGTGCCAATATTGGACTATAATCTAAGTCTATGTGAACGATAGTGTTGTGGTGTTGTGTATCAGTGCTATCAAATCTAATTGCAGACATAATCAAGGCCTAATTGTTTACTATTGATACGATTATCAAACATTCCTAGATAGATTATTGGGATCTGGATTAAACGATTGATTAATTCCAAGGTAACGTAATATTTAATGAACTATAGAATTGTCGCAGTAAAATTGTAGAAGAACGGAGAAGATACCCAGGAGGATAGGAGAAAAGTCTTCGATGAGAAACTATTTCGTGTGTATAAATGACTATGTAGAGAGCCTCTATGGCTATTTAAAAAGGTGCTTTAGAGGCAAAAATCGTAAAAATAAACTGATGTTGTAATGTTCTGTCAAATTAATAAGCAAGAAGTTCTTTAAAAGTTAATTCATTGGCACCGTAGACGGAGTATATTATTGTTTATGGTCTATCTATCCCTATGTGACAAAAACGTGATGCTTATGGTAAACAAAGAGGCCTTACTCAGGAAACAAATTGAGAGGAATAAATGTATTTTTAAGGTTGATTAACTTAACATTAGTTATTAAAACCTGGTTGTTAGAGATATGAATAATATTATTTAGAAGTTCACCTTGAGTTTCACGACCCACAATAATATAAATAATTTGTCGCTTCTATTTAGCCGATTGTTAATTAAAATTTATTGTTCAATAAGTTGTTCATGTCATGCTATATTTATATTACTATGCAAATGTGTATACTTATAAAGGGACTTGTGGCTATTTGGTAAGGGAAAATACATTATTTTCATCTACTACAACACCTTGTCTTTGCAATTAAATAAACTAGTTTTTTTACTTCTTGTAGAATTCAAATGAAATTACGTCTTCTGCTAGACAAAGCCTTCCAAAAAGAGGTTTTTGCCACGGTCAACATGTTTAGTAACGCCTCTTCTCAAGTTAGTTGCTGTTATCTCTCGCTCTAACCAAATCACACCAAATTAAACCAGGCTCGGATCTTAATATTACAGTTTTCACTCTTCGTTTGTTTCCTTTAATTTATCTATATATACTATTATATAAAGCAAATGAGTTTATTTCTTTGTTTGAACGAGTTAATCTGTGGATCCTCCTTTCGGATTTGAATAATTCTTTTTGCATATGATTGCCCAGTACTTGAGGAAGGTTATAGGCTATGTTAAATCACGCTACTGGCGACGGGAGCAGAGCAATAATCAAAGACGTGGGTGAAACCACGCTGCAGGAAGCTAGTCTAATATTTAATAGAATATATAAATATGTTAAAGCTAACCTCTAAATAACATGTTGCTATCTGAAAAGCCTTTGATTTTAAAATACCACATCATGCTAATCAAGTTTAATAGACATAAAGTGACTGAATAGCGTTCGAAGTCGATACTTATGCTTCATTAAAACTAAATGCGATTCGTTGAACATTGTTGATGAGGCAGAATGAGCCTCGACCTTTGCCTAAGTACCATATGTCACGTTTAGCAAGAGAAGATACAACGTGTGTATTGTTTGAAGTTTGAAACTGTTGATTGATATTGATTCGCATTTTGGCATTAATATTGTCAATATATCTAGATATATATTTCTATATGTTAGATATTACTATAGAAGAATTGGGAAGTGACGTACCTACTATCAAAGCCAAGTGCAAAAACAAGCAAAAATACTTAAAAATAAACAAGAAATATCTTCTTACAAAATTAAAAAATCCAACTGTCTAACTACTTATCACGGTTCATGAGATACAGCCTGGTGTCGAGCAATATCGAGCAAAAAGGAGGAAAAATCACGTTTGTTGTACGCCCTGTTGTATTAAATGTTAATTTCATTCTGTTTTTTAGTATTTGTTGTAATAGCGGCAACAGAAATACATCATCTGTGAAAATTTCAACTGTCTAACTTTATCGGTTCATGAGATACAACTTGGTGACAGACGGACAGACAGCGAAGTCTTAGTAATAGGGTGCCATTTTACCCTTTGATTACGGAACCCTAATAAGTTTAATTTGAATATTAGTGATAGTTATGTCCACCTGGCACTGACATACACTAAACAGCAATGTTGCGTAACCGTTACGGCAATCTCCAAGTGAATTTGACGGTCACTACACTAATTGCGATTACCTATGGCACTTATTACGTATAATGAACATATCATTAATTTAATGTAATGTTATTTAAATATCTTTTTTTGTTTCAGGTAAGCTCATAATTTAAAATATTTAAGACAGTATTGTAAGTATTAAAATTATAATAATATAATATCTCCAATTGAAAAAAGCAATTAGACAATACAGCTCTTTAAAAATATCTACCTTGTCTCAGATGTAATAAATATTAAAATGGTTAAATTGGACTTCTTACGTTTCCACGCTGTTTTGCCAAATTTTAGTTGTCAAAGTATTCAACACCCATTACTACCTAACCATTTACTTGCAATCCTAAATAATTATAATGTAGGTCATTTTAGGTAGGTGTTTTAGAAATGACTATCTTTCTATGGATC
Source organism: Parascotia fuliginaria (assembly GCA_963082885.1). NCBI lineage: Eukaryota > Metazoa > Arthropoda > Insecta > Lepidoptera > Erebidae > Parascotia > Parascotia fuliginaria. Next base: position 20,892,302 of record OY720172.1, read on the forward strand.
TAAAAGCTTGTAAGTCAGTGGATAGAGAGAATATTGGCAAGTTAAAATAACAATCTTAGATAAGAATAGGTTATTATTACGGACGCGTGAAGTTTGACCAAAAAATTTAATCGTTCCCAGGGTGCTTGAGAATGTAAATGTTTATTAGCTTTAATATTGCAAGTACATCTTATTTGGCATAAGCAAAGAAACATTCAAAACATATCGATAAAACAAACTAAGGTATTATAAAATATTTATTTATTAATATATCTATACTATTTAAAGCGGAAGAGTTTGTTTGTTTGTTTGAACGCGCTAACCTCTGGCACTACCAGTCAGATTTGAAAAAATTGCATATGATAGCCCAGTTCTCGAGGACAGTTATACGCTATGTAACATCACGCTACTGGCGACGGAAGTAGATAAGTAAGCAAAGACGCAGGCAAAGCTAGATAATATATTTTACTGCTTGTTGACAATTCCAAATTGTCAAACCAAACTGCGCGGTTAAAATATTTTTGTGTTGTCATTTAAATAAATACCTGTCAAAAAAGATAAAACTTCTATTAATATTGATATACCTCCGTTATTTATTACGTAATAGACACACGTAAAGTATTAAATAGAAAGTGTAATGGAAATAGGAGGTAAAATCTTTGCTAACAGAGCAACAGTGAAAGCAAATTACTACTTGAATCGCACATGATTTGATTCGATGTAATAATACATACATTCAACTTGGCAGTTGTAATTGCTATTATATAGAGTCCATATTGCTATTACAGTAACAAGGTATTAATCGAAACAGCCTATGAATTGCATTATGTAATAGAACTTATGACCCTTTTGCGTTGTGGGACATGATCAATCATGTTTCGATTGTAAGTATTGATTAATTTATGTGTTTAAGCCAGCTGCGGTTGCTGTACAGGGTCATAAGGCATTAACACTTTTGCATTAGAATTGTTGCCGCCTGTCGCATACACTTGCATAAGGATATAAGTGAGATATGGATAATTCCTATTAGAGACAACATAGATGTGTCCTTTACTTGATAGTGTTACGTGGCACAAATTCAGACCCCAGGTCAATACAGAGAACTTCTCTAAAAATAATATAATTTTACCCGATCCAAGAGTCGCACCCGAGACCTTTGCGTGGCACTCTGGCATAGTACCACTGAACCACCGACTCATTATGGTTTATGAGGTATTTTTTTTACTCGATAGCGATCGCGTATGTTCTAAATAAAGTACGTCGGGTTGTGCAATAATTTTAAAGTAATTGGTGTTGGTTTCTACTGAGCGTTGATCTACTTTCGTAGTGATCATTATCATTAGTGTATTTGTATGAGAAATGGAACGGCTAAGAGTTTCAATGACATGTTGCGTGGACTTAGACATGACGACGACGACATTAGGACAAATCAGTAAGTTAAAAAATATTTAAACATGCGTATTTTTAATTATCCACCTGCCAAGCGTGGTGACAAATTACACTCTTTAGATTATACCTATCAGTGTACGTTATTGGCCTGATGTTTTATAATTAATAATTAAATATTTTTTTAAATTAAACATAGCTGCGTAACTATGACTAAGAAAAGATTTACATCTCATTTAACATTAAAATTCTTGGACTTCAATGTGTTACACCTGTATGCCCACCGTGCTTGCTTAAGGCCTGGACCAATGATATTCTATTTAACAGATATGTTATGAACGCGTAATCGTGAAGACCCGAAAACGTCCTAATTGGGACGTATTGTCTTTAGTCTGCGTTACGCACAGCAACGAGTAGGTACACTATTGATGCAATTTTCAAATTTAAAAATGCCATCTTGTGTGTTCCGTAAGTGCACCAATTATGATACAAAATTAAATAAAACACAAGGAATCTCATACCATATGTAAGTACGCAATACTCTTTGATTTAATAACATATTTCAATTATTTTCCTATTATTTCGAATATTTGGAGGTTAGAAAAAAGAAAGAAATGGAAAATACATTTTTGTGGTGCGTGTGACAAGGACGCGTGCTTCCCGGACATAGAATAAAAATACAGATGCGAAAATCGTAGGCAGAAAAGTCATCGTTCTTCGCAGTTCGGTTTTCCTTTTTTCTAACCTTGTATTGTTTCATAATTTTGTTTTATGTAAAAATGCATATACTTAATTAGAAATAAATAAGTGTGTGTAAAAAATTTGAATATTACCAGATTATCAAAAATCATAAAATAAAGCTATTTCTAGTTAAACCCAACTACAGTAAAGCCCAAAAGGAGGGTTACGTGTTTTTTATCGTATTTTAAAATTACGTTCGTTCGCATTTTTTTTTTTTTTTTTACCACATTCACACAGCGCCATCTAGTCCCAAATTAAGCAATTATATTTGCTTGTGTTATGGGTACTAAACAACTGATATACTACTTATATACATTTTTTTTTTGTAAATACATACATATTATAGATAAATTACACCCAGACACAGAACAAACAATCATGCTCATCACACAAAGGTTTGTCCTGGGTGGGAATCGAACCCACGACGTCCGGCTTAGCAGTCAGGGTCACTAACCACTAGACCAACAGGCCAGTCAATTTTAGATTTAAATAATATTAATTATATATAATTGCATTGTCAACAGACCATAAGATGTGTAAAAAGTTTCAGTTCAATCGGCCGAAAATTGAGTTGCATGATTCCACCCGTTATAAATATAGTTACGTACAAAAAAGCTTGTAATTATGTCTATCGCAGTTTTTATTAAAAATGTTTTAATTTTTCTGTAAATAAATATTTATTTTCTTTCACATGTTTTATTTTTCTACCTTTAGTAGTTGTTATAGGTAGAAACTGCGGTACAAATTTTGTACCTTCTCTCGCGTTATATTTGTTAGTCTATGATACAGCATGCGGTGATTGGTAACTAGAGTAATGTTTGTTCAAATTCATACGCAATTGACAACACTAGCTGTCCCTTTTTTTCATATTTGTTTTCTCAAGTCATCCTTTTCTATCATTTTGACATGTAGTGAAATGTGAAATGAATGAAAAAGGTCTATGTGTGCAACGGGTACTGTGCGGAACACTTTTTTCTGTTGTTTTGTGAGTGTATAACATATCTGTTAAATAGAATATCATTGGCCTGGACATTATAATTTCTAAAGATATTGTGTACATTTTTAATTCACGCAACTGAAACTGCAGACGAAAGGTGGTATTATAATATTTATAAACAAGAGATTCATTCTTTACAAATCTTGTTGGAACTTCTAATTGGAATAACGATACAACAATAAATAGGACATATAATCATAATTACATCGAAAATATAATTTAGAAAGATAGATCGCAGACATAATTGAATTCTTTCATATCGTAGAAACTATGTAACGTTTTGTTAAACATATTACATAAAATATTTTCTTCCTCTCCTTACATAATGAAAGATCTCTCGTCATAATTAATTTATGTAAATATGTGAATACACGTGTTAACATACATAATTACAAGCATGTTATAAAATAGTCGAGATATTATTATGATCATTATTATTACGCAATATGGATCTTACTTTTTTGTTCCCTTTATTTTAGTGATTTATTGAATATTATATGATACATGCATTAAGTTACCTCGTAATATTAAAATAGAATTCATATTTACTGACCACACAATATTGTTTTTTTTAATATAAGTTATTTTATACTTGTCTACATTTTGTATTGCAGAAATAATAAAGTGAATATAGATTTACTATAATTTACATAGTTAAAATTAGTTAATAATACTATTACAAGTGTATATATACAATTTTTTTCATTTTCGAAAGACAGGAATCCATTTATAAAAAATAAAAAAAATCTAATTGTACTCTGTGTCATTAGTTAATACCTAGTTATACTTTTTGACAAAAGAACATACCTAGTTACGTAATGTTAAGGAATAGGAAAAGTAACATAAAGCACTCACCGTAGATATTATACTCTCACATACTTATTATGAGTGTTATGAACAATGAGTATATAACCACTCTATCGTCTTTGGTTATGAATTTATGATGGATAGCTGGCGATAGAATCAGATAGTTATAATTAATGGTTCTGAGGTTTTGCTATCATGTTAACTCACGCTGTCGTAAAATCAAACGTGGGCTGTATCGCTAACGAGATAATTAAATAATAATATAGGTACTTAGAATAATAATAATATAGGGTTGGCAAATGTACTCTCGGTTATCATCTCAACTCCAAAAAGGTTGTAGCTCGGCCTATATTACCTACTACTTTTAATATACCTATGTACCTACTTACTGTTTTAGTAGTACTACTACTATTAATTTATAAACTCTGAAAACGCTCTATTTGTTCATGGTTTGTATGAAAAATGAAAATACAAAAATATGATGTCATATTATTATTTTTTAAAGTTAAATGGCATTTCATAAATCTAGTTATCAACACAATGAAATGTTCACATAACTTAATAATTCTACGATACATAATGTGCGATTTTAGACGAATGTTTGTTATCTATAGGTATACGAATAAATAAAGCGTAAGAGTTTGTTTGTTTGTTTGAGCGCGCTAATCTCTGGAACTACCAGTCGGATTGTTAAAACTCTTTTTGTGTATGATAGCCCAGTTCTCAAGGAAGGTTATAAGCTATGTAACATCGCGCTACTGGCGACAAGAGCAGAGCAGTAAGCAAAGACGCGGTTGAAATCGCGCCGCGGAAAACTAGTATATACATATACTTTAGTAATTTTTTTTTGCTTTAATTATTATAAAATTATATTATAAACTACATTTATTATAAACCACTTATTAGATTTAATACCAAATAACATTGAGTATGACTACAAATTTGCAAATTACGACCTTGCTACGACATTTAGGGTAATGGCAACATTAGAGTCGTAAAACCAATTATTATTTCGATTAATAATTGAGAAATTATTTCAACTTGATCTTGAAATATCTGTTTCCCTTTTACGTCTGATTGTTGTGTGTTTTAATAATCGTTAATGAACGCGCAGATAATATTATAGCTATAATTGTATATAATGTACATTATATAATAATAATAGATCATTAAAATGGTAAGTAAACTTATTTTTGCAATGTATGTTACACCAATAATTGTCTATAATCATAATTATGTAGGCTGAATTTTTTTTTTTTCTTTTTATTTGCCCAAAGAGCAGGCTATAGTCTTTCGACCATACTGCCTAGTTTTCTGTGAATGTAGGCCGAATTTTTTTAAATATGTGTTATTGACGTCTTTATTTTTTAAATTTAATTCCGTAAATAACACATCTGTCATCGTAGCCGTGAACATTTACCAGAAACGCAGTAACTAAACGCAGGAAGGTTTTTTTTATTTATATTTATAACTTAGGTCTTTATTTGTTCAGATCGCTCTGTAAGACTAATTACTTGTAAAAACATCTTTAGAATAAGTACCTAGTACTATTTCCTTTTTTGTTTATTAAGATTATGATTGTTTTACCCGCGTTTTATTACTGAATACCAAGCGTAGTATGTTACGCGCGATATAAAATCTTTATTTTGGTCCGTTAAGATATAATTTCAAATAAAAACAAAAAAACAACATTCCGTGAATACCTGATTACACTTACAAACTTGAATTTCCGGCTAAGTTCCAGATTTGTTTCTATTATCCTTGACAATAAAAGCAAAATACTTTTAAATTTCGTTCTTTCGCCTTGATTGTTTATTACTTTAATAAAAAAACATTAAGTAGGTAACTAAAATAGCTCAATTATTATTCCGTTAATATTATTTTTTATTCGCCACGTCTGACTGGTATAAACTAGTTATTGTTTAATTTTTTTTGTAGACAACGGTTGTGGTCGATGTGTAACGGTAAATGATCTGTACAATTTGATATTAATCTCCCTACTGTACATTGCTTATGGTTTCGAACCAAATACATCTAACTGTAAATTATTATTATAAATAGCAGTCACAACACGCAACCCTTTAAGGAACATTGGTAAAATTAAATACTATACGTTATAAAATTACTATAGTCTCTGCTTACCCCATAAATGGGAGACAAGCGTGAAGATATGTATGTATGTTATAAAATGTGACAGCTAGAATAATATGTATCACCGGGAAGTAAAAACTATTTAATTTTTGTGTATATTACGGTAAGCAAGCACTTATCGATAAATAATTTAGATTGGTTTCTGAACTGGCCAATAATTACATGACTATACACCGTTATTCAATTTCAAAATTAAACGGTACTTAATCAAACACTTTTACGCGCTCCTTTTTCAAAATAATTGAAAACTATGCCATGCCGCCGTCTGCACTATTGTTAGGACTTAAACAATAAAACTATAATATTTAGACCTCAATATAAAGAAATTACTTGACATCATTCGTTGCCAAACTATTAATTCTGCCTGTATTAAACTGAGGTCCTTTGTTTAATTTAACATTTTAGGCTGTAAAACTGAGTTCCGGTGTATGCAACTCAATGTCGTTTGAACAAACGAAGTTTGTTCACCGTTGCCCTCGGATGTGGTGATACGTTGCGAATTTGTATTGCTAAAATGACGTAATCTTGTGTTGAATACAACACAGAAATATTTGGAAATACAAAAGTGTAGTACAGAAATTTTAATTGTTTGCAGGAATGCGACAAAATTGGTGACAAAAAAATCAGATAGTCACAAATAGGTGGTATGAACGATTAGAAACATGTATGTTAAATAAGATTGTTTATCATTAAAATAACTATTTGTCGTGCATTGTGACTCGGGCAGGAAGGACTTCCCACGCATCCTTTTGCCGACTCATTTCACAACAATACTCATAAATATACAGACGACAAATAGTTATTTATTAGTTTAGTTTATTGTGAGTCACAACTCTACAAAAATGACATTTACATATTTTGTATGACCTCCGTTATGCAACTAAGCTTATTATTTATTTTATAATTACCCTACCTTTTTACCTGAAATTGGCACAAAGTCCCACTACTTAGTGCCACACTGGAAGAAAAGGTATTTGTTTCGACGCTATTCTGCATAACCTGCCAGTCATCGTCATTGCTATTAAATTTAATCTTAAATCTTTTGAATTAAGAACAACAGGTCTTGACTTTTTTCTGTGGTTCTCTGTTTGACAGCTTGATCACTGATAAATCAGTCTACATCTAAAGAGATGAATGTACCTTGAAGGCCAGTGGTATGGTTCGTTTTTATCCTTATGGATAGGCAACAATATTAAATGTAAACATTATAGGTACCACCAAACTTTATCAAATAATAGACAAATATTGTCACAGTCTGAGGATGGACTTCATAGTCTAAGTTGTCCTACAAAATGCGGGCTGCTGGTGCTGCTTTGGACATTATATATATGATATGGGGTTGGTAACGACGACCAAGCAGTAGGACAAAATTATTAGGTAAATAAGCAAGAAGTATCACCGCGTACATAATATATAATATTTTTAAAGCATGAAATAGAACGTCGTAATCCTCTAAATAGAATATAGGATAACAAGCTACGTTTTAATTACACTTGTAACACTATGACATCAGTAATTATTGAGACCGGTCCCTAGTTAGATCTATTAAAACGTGTCACTGTCCCACTTTTTTAAAATGGTGTTCGTTACTTAAATTAGATCATCGTCGTTTGTATCAATATTATAATTAAGTATGGTATTCACATTGAATCACAAACAGTGTTACATTTCTTCATCCCTTTGTACCTAATAGTTTTAACGCTGTAACATATTAAATTTAATATTTTCGTTAAATTTGTTCTTAATTTGAAACCAAGTAAATATTTTTTTTATTTATAAATGTCTATTTTTGTCCTAACAGCTTAACTTGCGTGAATTAGTGTGTATGAGTTAGTCTGATGTATCTAAATCCTTTCTGTACTTTTTGCGTGAAAGATCCACACATCATACAATCTGTCACATTTATAATATTTGTGGGATTATTTGACAGCATTAGTGTTGCTGTTCGTTGCGTCCATCATCAGCCGATCTAGTATTATATATTTGTTTAAAAATCAGAATTGCTATTGAATATTTTTATCTGACCAACCGAATATCTACGTCACTAGAATTGATACTGTCATGAGTGTCATGTTAACTCATGTTCTAGAAATTATTGATTGATTATTTTATCTTTATTATGGTCAAAACACTTCTATCTTTGGAATCTCAGAGGCTATATTTTTATTTTGTAGGACTAACCATTTCACAATGTTTCTTGTCTAGGATAAAACTATGAATAATGTTTATTAAAATAAAAAATATATGGTAACATAAAATTTAATCCTCTGAACAAGCGAGAGCTGTAATTTCAGAAATGAAGAAGTGTTCAGAATAATGAAACCGCGGCAAACTTCTACTATTGGAAGAAGCTCACGTCTAGCTTTAGTTAAGATACCACAGACCATATCATATTTAGACTGCACTTTTTAATCCGCGATATAATAAACATTAATGTTGAATTTGACCTTCTATTGTTGTATTTTCTTCGTCTCTAAGTCAAATAATAGCCAAAGTAAGCCACACTCCCACGTCATATTGCTCTAGACTAATGTTATTACTCATGTCCTGGGCGTTTCAAATTGACCTGGTTCATACAAATTATAGTAATTGTCCAAATTTAATATCAGATCGCGTATACTCCTACACTTAGCTTTTTGGTACAGCGTAGGATGAATGTCAATTTGTACATTTACAGTTATAATCTACTTAATGATAGATAAAATGTTTTTTACTTTGACAATAAATAAAAATGATACCAGGGTAAGATTATAAAGATGGCGACCAATTTGTAGCTATAAATAATAACGGAATGTCTAAAAAAATATTTTTAATAAAACAAAAGTTATATTATTGTCAGAGTATAGAAAGAAAATACGAAATAAAAATATATATTATCAACATTACAGTTGCGCAGTAGAATGACAATAATTATGCTCTTAACTAAATATAAATACGCACAATAAAGATAATAAATGTCAACCCAATTTTTAGGAGGCTTTACAATATTATTGTAAAACTCATAAATTAATATAATGATTTTAGTAGCTCTAAGCAGTTAATCCATAAAAAAACAAAAAGCTATTAAGAACTGTAACTTTAAAATGGTAAACAAGTCCTAAAAAGTAACTTCTGTTTTTAATGTTTACCGTAAGCTTATTAATTCAAATTTCGAAGAATCAAAATGGGGCTTTTTTTGTTTTAATACTGTTTCAATTAACTTAGGCTTGTTCCCTATATTAAATACATAGTTTATTTTGAAGCGATATTAATTAATCATGGTTTTTGCCACAATATCGTCATCGTCCATATTAGCACTAAGATAACAGTTTTAATCTGTTAATTTGTTCACATTTACGGTCAATTGAATTGGTTTAGTGTAAAACTAGTAGTAGATTAAAGTAGGCGCTATTACCAGCACCCTAAGTACCTATAATGACGACTGCGCTAGGCCTAGTCCACTAAATACAAGAAGTAGACAATTATACAAGTAACCTTAAATAAAATATCTTTAAAGAACCGACAAAACATTATACGGGATAAAAGTAACATGCTAACTAGACCTTTTCGCACAAGTAAATTAAACTACGAATTGAACGGTACAATTAAAGGCAATGACGGGAAGAGCTAAACAGTACCTTATACAGGATACCACAAATGATAGGATTGATAAATACAGTCCGTAGTACACTTAAAGACAGATAATTATAGGTGGGTAATCTATACTTTATACTAATATATAAAGTGGAAAAGTTTGTTTGTTTGTTTGAACGCGCTAATCTCTGGAACTACCGGTCGTATTTGAATACTTCTTTTTGTGTATGATAGCACAGTTCTTGAGCGAGGCTATGTGATATCACGCTACGAGCGATGGGTACGGAGCAGTAACCAAATATATAACTTAACGCGGGTGAAACCGCGCTGAGGGAAGGTACGTAAAGCTATAAAAATACAAGCCTTACTTAGTTTCGTAAATCTTTGTAACCTTTTTGGTAAAGAAACATGTACTTGTATCTTACATTATAAAGTTACTTCTAAGTACATTCCGCACTTTTAAGTCGTGTAAATTAGCTTTAGGCTACATACAATTTTTTCCTTTTTATTTTACACGGTAACAGCAGAAAGGCGCCAATATTGCAGCCAGTTGTACTCCTAGCATTTCTAAGGTTTATTGATCTAGGGTTACCACTTAAAAAAAAGGTTGGCCGCTCATTTCCCACCATTATTGGCAAGACTACTTACCTACCGAAAAAAGTAACTCCTGATATACTAGCACTAATTAGAATGATGAATATGTAGGTGTATTTAGAAAAACGTCACAATTGTTATCATACAATGTGGCTTAACCTCAATAACAATTTATACTAGCCCGTCTAAAGCGCAGGTCACACCGCGAGCTTATTTATTTTGGCTTATACATAGCTTCATACGACACAATGCGAACTCTAAACTCAGCGACGTGAAAGGACGTCATAGCTGTGTGAGTTAAGCTAAATAAACTTAACTACCGACCCACATGACCTCCATTGTGGTCCCTGTAAATCATGATTAACTGTGCTTAAAAACACGCTAAAGAGCTAGAGCTGGCCTACTCGAGAGTTTCGAAGTTTAACCCGAATATAGGATTAGATAAGAATAATATTGATTACTCTACGATAAAAAGAGCAAATTTTCCGCTCGGTCTTCTTCCTTGTCTTTCGTCTTCACGATTGACAAAAGCTGGACTCTAGCATCTTTCTCTTCTGTTAAGGTAAACACTAACATCAGATGGGGCATCACCTAGTTGCAACACTACATAAAAAAAATAATATTAAGTCTCATACTGTCTCGTATTGTTGGCTATATTTCACAGCGGTCTCCTTGTAATCGGACGAGGTGACATACAAACAGACAAGCACTTTCTCGTGGGATCCGCTTGTCGCCTTCCATTGTTCCGACACGATAACAACGAATTACTTTCTTCGGTTTTGCTTGGGAAACTCACGAGATATAGCAAAAAATGTTGGAAAGTGTTTAATTTGTTCATGTAATGTATTGACATCGGTATCATTGATTAATTGTTTTTCTGATTTTCTAATGCTGATATCGAGAGTTTGAGATTACAACTTCGATTGATTTAGATTTCACATGTTTTTATTTACTTTACATAGTTAGAAAACACTTCGCTTTTCCGACAGAAATGTAACAAACCCATTATTCTATAGTTCCAGATATTAAATCTCACTTAGTTGTCATAGGCGACCACAATTTCTCATGGGTGTTAAAACAGCACTTGTAGATAGTCGCCTAACTTTTTAAACCGAGCATCGTGGATTTGATTCGCAGCTGTAATTAACATGTTTAGAGTTAGTATAACTAAGTATAAAATGTATATAATGATTGTTTTCAAATATTATTTTAAGTAATAAAGTGCAATAGATCTCTACATCAGCCAGTTAGACTGGTGAAGAATAATATAATAATATGTGGACACTATCACACACCGTCATCTAGTCCCAAGCTAAGCAGAGCTTGTGTTATGGGTACTACATAACTGAAATATCCGTGCTTCGGAGGGCACGTTAATAATCGGTCCCGGTTGTTATCAAGTTGATAGCAGTCGTTAGGTCAAGTTGGATGCCTCTATAATAAATTACGGGCGACCTGAACAAATCCTGACACTAGATTGACCACTAACCACTCGATAAGAAGAAGAAAAACTGAAATATAATACATATACATATTGAATACATACATAAATAGAATGCCTCTGATATTAAGTCTACATAAACTGTATGAAGCATAATTATGCCTGTGCTTATACTGTACACTGTATGAAGTTTTAATAAATAAACTGTCAACGTCGCGTCTATTCTCACGGCAAACAGGTTTTTGTCCTACTCCTTCAGGAAGTGAGGGTTGATCGTCACGGAGCGCGCTTCTGTTCCAACTCTGTTCTCAGAGCCGTGGGAGCGTATCACCAGCTGCAGAGTTGTTTACATTTTTGTTCTAACTAATTAGTCACCATTATAAAAACCTCTTATTAGCTAGTTGCCGTCTTGAGAGCGTTGTTGAAGAATGTTCAATTTATGACAGGAGAAAAAGGTCGGTAATTTTTTTTTGAACTACGGGTTTAGTACTGTGATGTGAATTTGTTTGAATACAACATAACAAACGTAGAAGTTTACGCACTAAGAAATAACACAAAATAATAATACCTTTCCTGACTCGAGAAAAGTAAGCACCTAATTGTATTTAAAAAAAGCGGTAAGTAATCTTAACTACTTAGAGCAAAAATATGCAGTAAGTATAATGATAACGCTTTACGATAAATGGCAACACGATTTGTAATATCTAACTACATGAGCCCCAGCGAAGCTGGTAAAACCTTTACGTTTACGAGTTACCTACCTCTGCTTATTCCTTCAAGGAAAAAGTGTGATGGATGGACTTACGTAGATATTATGTAAAAATTTCTCATGCTTACGTCATTAATTATGTATTTTTCCCCCTGAGGCTACGTAGCAGGTACTTACGGTCTCGATGAATATATAAAATGTGCAGTAAGTAATATTTCTTAACACTTATTAGCTGCATGTTCATTTATTTATGATAATCTGGAGGATTATTTTTTTAAAGCAATATAAAAAGGTATAAGTAAAATAATTCTTTTAGTTTTTTAGCTTTATAAATAAATAAATTATGATGGAAAGGAGATAACAGTGGTCTATAAAGATTTATAAATGATATGATGTACCAAAGTGGCGCCATCCATGGGCGAAAGTCAGTGAGGTATTTTGTACATTAGGTACCTACTTTGAAAAAATTGACAAATTGTTTTTAAAGGACTATTAATTACATTTAATATAGTCTAAACGTCTTCCTGATAAATTCAATCGTATGAAAATAATATTCAAGCCTCTTTTACCCAGCAACAGACGCGTTGGTATGCCTGCGCGCGGCTCGCAACAAAAAGACGTGCACATATTTTTATATGCGTCTATTCAATATGAGTACACGCAAAGCATATTAAATATGCATTAAAGTGATAAAACTGAAATGGTATGTAGGTGACGAACGAACATAATCACATTAGTCGCTTGAAAGCAACCGAAAATCAATAGAAAATACTAAAAATTATTATTTCTTTGCCATCTCTTATCTTTACACTATTCTTCAATTCTTACCGCTAACTTCTTTCATACCATGCAACAGATTTTGATGTGGTTTTCACTAGACTCGTTTAATAAATTATATTTAAAAGGTCTATTATGTAAAATACATGCATATTATATAAGAGGAAAGCCGAGATTCCAACAGATTGTTAATCATTTGGCATGTCTTTATCAGCCTGCCGATCGCTGTACTAGAATGGAATAAAACAACCTTACCTCTTCGCAGTGTCATAAGAAGCGACTGAAAGAATACCAAGTAACAGTCAGCAGTGCTACCCGCGTACTAAACATCATCTAACTGCTATTACCAAAGCGTGGTGACTTCTTATTGAAATAAGGCCTACCTATGTCCTAGAGTTAAGAAGTTATCGAGTTCCTAAATCAAATGGTAACATCTCGATAAAAAGTAGATTATTCGAATAGGTGAGCGAAATCGAGTACGATCACCGTATTCGATTCTCGTCATGTTCGCACTTAACATACTATCCCCGATCGTCGTGTGGGCGAATTCATTTGGTCGCATTTGTAACGGTAGTACATCCTTATATTGTGATGGTTTTTTGGTGCATTTTGAAAGCACTGCATATTGTGTAGGTACCTTTTATTTTTATTTTATGTTGTATGAATAATTTTTGATGTTGCTAGAATATACCTACCTATAAGTTTGCATTTCTGGCGTAATACTTTATTTTTTTTACTTTTAGAAGTACATTAAAAAACTGACCAAGTGAGAACCAAGATTCTGTAGATACTAACCATCACGTACTTAAGATTATCGTAGGGACTTCATTTTTATGGTTCAGAAGTACTCGTCTATCGAAGCTGAATCGATGTTGATGACGATGACAATTTCATAAAGAAGCATGTCTATCTAAATTCGCTTCAAATAGAAAATAAATTTGATTTCTTTATCTGTTTTATTACTTTACGATAAAATTACAATATATATTCAGGTGATATTCAGTTTCATATCAAGAGTAAACAATTCAAATTGTCTAAAATCTGTCACATTTCCACTTCTGGTCTTACGCAGTAAGATAAAACCTATGAATAACACTAAAATATTGTACCTTTACAATTTATCGACACGTTACTATAAAGATTATACTTATTTTTGTATTCATCATTTAATATCTGTGATCCTTTATCTATTTTGCGCACAGTACACTTCTCAGTCCGACGAGATATTCGTTGAAAAACGGTCACATTTCTGATTCAGTTGTGAAGTATTGCAGTTTTTAATGCATTTCATTTTTAATCATGAAGTTCTGCCACATCCATGTTGTCTTCCGTAAGTACAAACATCATTAAATTAATCACAGTGCGTAAACATCAAGATTAGACTTAAGAGCGGACCAATAGCTGGTATCAAACATCACTCATTTAAAAAAAATAATAGAATTGACTTAGGATTTATAGGTACACCGCCATTGCCTGACACTGGTAGAAATACCTAATACAATATGTTTTTTTTTTAATATTTTTCGGAGTGAGTCTGATACAGATTTTTACACTCATTAGATATGTAGGTAGGTACCTACGTGTAATTAATCGGAAATTATTTATTATTCATAAATAGGTAAACATATAAAGGCACTGCGCTTTGAATTAAAAGTGCTACAATTATTTCTCAGGTGTTTTTTATTTTTCCATATGTTAGGTATTTTTTTAGGTAAGTAATTACAGAAACATTAAGTTAAATATATATAATTTTACTATTTATACAGCATTACAGTCTAAGTATTGATGATTACAAACAGCAACAAAGTTACAAAAATGACAATATAACGATAATGAAGATTATTCAAAATGGCATTTACCAAGTTAGTTAATAATAAGGCGATAAAAACAAATTAGCACTTAACATAATACATAATAGAGCTATTTTTCACAAAACGGTGTCCCATTTTAAGCTAATCAGATTTAATCCTTTCAAATATTTGTTTGTATTACAATCTCTTAAGGCTTAAACCTCATTAGTGTTTTACATCCCTTTTGTCTTTTATCTATGGACGGACCTTCTAACATTTAATATTTGGGATTTTAAGTTTTTCGTTTTAGTTTAACTTGGGCATTGGGACTGAGTGTATCGTTAAGTGGTTTGACTTGCAGTGTATATTGAATTCGAAAGCAATTTGTTTCAAAAAAAATAAATAATGGTGGTTTTAACAAGATATAAAACGATAATATTGTATGATTCCGATAGTGGTTGTGTAGGTAAGTCTGATATTTTTAAAATTTAATTGTTATTTTTAAAATTGGTTACTTTAATTTAGATTTTAACGCAGTATTTATCTACCTAAGTAAGAGTGTTAACGTAATCCGTGATTTTAAATGGAATGAATCCAGTAAATATTGCTAAACTGTCCCATAACATCACCAAACGTGAGTGGTAAATACTTCTTCCTAACCTACCCCTTCGGTAACAAAAAGGCATGATGCCACAAAATTGTTATTTAAAATAAATTATTGCGAAATATTTAGTAACAATGATCTAACTATTTTTATTACCTGTGATCATTGAATCATTACATAAGTAGTCATGTGACTACCGATTGAATTCGTCTCGAGAGGAGAGATAAGAAATTATTTGTTTAAACTGAAATACATGTAATAAAACTTGTTATTTGCCTTGTAACGGTTAGAAATCATTTTCAATATTGCTTTTACTATTTTCTTTTACCTACAAACTAGATTGACATCCCAAGAAGGACAAAACCTGAATCATTGAGGCTTTTCTAAAAACACATTGTCAAATTTTCTATAGTAAAATCGGTTGTAAAAGTGGTTTATCTGAAATTTTCTAAAGAAAATTCTTATTCGAATTAAAACAGGCTGACTAAACAACTACTTCCTCGACCTTAAAAATAATCGCAACCCTAACAACACTACCCGAGTTATGTTAGGCTCCTTGCTAGGGGCTAGAGGTCGTAAGGTCATGTTCGCCGACATACCTAATGCTTACATGCCTTACATGACATCAGTGACTACCGAGTGATAAGTGTCTACAACACGAAAAAATCACGGAGATCGCTTAATCGTCTACTCACCCACTAACAATCCCTAAATCCTGTTTATTTTTTAATAAAGAATATAAATTTTGTTACGCACAAAGTATCTATCAAGGCCGTATCTTCCGCTGGACTTTGTTTCCAAAACATCGTTTGACGTGACAACTCGTAATAGATGTGACGCGGGTGAACCACGGTACAAATATAGCTTGTCTAGACATTCTATAACAGAAATAGTACTAGACGTCGAACGGTCGTTGACTAACAAAAGTGCAGTTTAGATGTTCCATAATAAATATAAATAGATAATTATAATAATAAATAGATAATTAGTATGGCGGACACAACTTTACGTGGGCTATTTGGCGTGCGGCTGGGTATTCATTCGATTTACCCCAGCTTCTCGACTGGCTTGAAGGATGCCTGAATTATCGAAGTAATTAATATAAAAAAGAGAAACAAAAAAAAAATTTGCTTAAAGCAATTTTTAATTTAGATTTTTACACCTGCAATATCTGATTAATCAAAACACATTAATAGTCTTTCGATGATCTTGTTCAAACGGAAAACCGATAAAGTTGTCAGTTAATTTATTTATATTCTAACAAGCTAAATAAAAGGTTTACTACCTACAATAAGGATAATAATTGCATGTAGGCGTCGGAGTCAAAATGCGGAAGTGCTGACCAATCGGACATTTTAGTATTAAATTATTATAGGTATACCTACTGTCTGCATTCCGATTGGTATTAATGCATAGTCGCATTTGAATTACTTACTTATTTACGATTAGAGTCAACTAGGAATAGGATTGCACATGCGGATAACTTCACGCGTCAAATATCTCTCTTAATGCTTGCAGAATTTTGTATTTAGGAAATTATCGTTTAGGCATACCTACTAAATACTTAGTACAAAATCATAAATTTACTAAAGACATCCAGATGCAATAATTTAAGGAGTAGGATCTAAATATTCAGGTACTTAGTTTTTTATTGTTATGCCTACAGTAATGTCCACATATGACGTATTTCTTTCAATACAACGTTTTCTATCATTCAGGAGTTAAGATTTAACTATATCTCGTGTTCCGATACAGTCTATAAATACATGACCATAATAATTCGGGATCGTGGATGCGCGCGCAGTTTGCCGCGCGCCTCGACGCGGGACGACGCCCGACGAGGCGACGACCTAACGTCACTGGTTGGTTACCGCAATAATTTTTGACGTTACTCGCGTACGTCAAATAAGACAGATGTCAAAATTTACGCACGAACGTGATTTTTAAAAGATGGAACAAGTGGTGGAAATGTTAATTAAATAAGTACTTTGAACTTCTATTATGTTCCTATTTTCCAATAATAATAATAATAATATCACAACAACTACGCACAACGCCATCTAGACCCAAAGTAAGAATATTTATATAGCTTGTGTTATGGGTTCTACAATCTACTGTGCAGATATACATACATTTTTTTTTTTGTAAATACAATACTTATTCAAACAAAATATTTTTTTATATAGTACTTAGTAAGTAGGTACCTACCGAATTGAAAACCTTTTGTATTTTTAATATAATATTGTAATTATATAGGTATAGCAATCACCATTTGCTTCTACTATCTCGATAAAGCACAGTAAAAACAAGTATAAAACAATTTTCGTATTCTACAAAATTTACATTATTATCTGGTTACACATTTTAATTTCTCTGTAAGTAACTACTTTAAAACCAGATCAGCACGTAGTCAATGCTATCTAAAACACTTGTAAACATGATAAATTCTAGCAATAAAAAATAAAAACCCAAACTTTCAAATTACTCACTCACAATATTTTATGAGTCATTCACACAATCCATCACATCACACAATACATCGACGTTTCATCAACGTTACGATTTATACTTGTGACGTGTGATCATACTCATTGTACAGATTTGTAGATTGTACACCCACGTACTTTATCGTCACTGAATCTTACGCTAACTAGGTACATTTTGGCAACTGTTATTGTGCTGTGGTATGTACATTCATTCATTGCAACTCAGATGCTCTCGATCCAGTTAAATTAGGATTAATTTGTTTAATCATACAAAAGTTGCGGTGAAATTTTATTTTGTCAGTATCCATCGTCAGATCAATGTGTGTTATGGGTGCACTATGTCGGTTCCAAGCCAAATATGTCATAGGTGAGTGTTTTTATTTTGTTTACACAGTTCCACCCACGTCTTAGCTTACTGCTCAGTTCCCGTTGCCAGTAGCGTGATGTTACATTGTCTAATATAACCTTCCTCAAGATTTTTGCTTTCATACGCAAAATGAATTATTTAAATCTGACTGGTAGTTCTAGACGCGTTCAAACAAACAAACAAACGCTTCCGCTTTATATAAAAGTATAGATAATCATAGATATTTTGGCAAGGTTACATATCACAAGCTTTCTCTGCTTTAGGTACAATAGATGTACTTATTTGAGATAAGGTTTAAAAACTGCGACTCTGTATAATAAAACAACTGCTATTATTCTGTATTCGCGCTTTCTAACAAAATCCGCTTTGTGTGTGGTCTAATAAAGTAGAATGTCATTAAATGTTTGCATTCAAGCGAGCGAATGTCCATTTATATCTAATAGTAATTAAATTGTAAATGAATAGCCCTTAGTAAGAATCGCAGCCGTGAAAGAAAGCTTGAAGTGTAACAGGTCCTTAATAGCTGCTGTAGCTGTACTAATTAATTCTTAAGCCCATGAATATTTTATAGAACCATTATGCTCCACTATTATTAATGATTTATAATAATCTAAACAACTTTCCTTTTCGTTATTCATCTTTGTTACATTGTTGTGTTTGTTGCACAGTAGAATTCAGCTACGCTTTTATGAAGTTTTCATAATATTCTACGTTAGGTAGACCTGCTTGTCTGCTATAAAAAAATAGTATGGAGATGCGAGAGATTCGGAGTTGTTTAATCTTCATAATATAGTTTTAAATAAATAATAAATGCGAATAAAGGTAAATTTGTACGGTAGTAGATTCACGCTGATTTCAGCATGAATGGGCCGGATCGTCCGGGGAAGTACTACCCTCTCATAGAAGATCGACTTAAGAGTAGTAGGTAGTATCCGTACTACTGCGTTTCGTTCGGTGAGTGAGAGCGCTGGAGGCCCGATTCCCCCCTTTCCTCTTTCCTCACCTCCCTCATTCCCTTCCCCTAACCCCATTCCCAGCCGCCATAGTGGAGGCCACCATACCAGCAGTTTAAGACGATGGCTTTTGGTATAGTGGCCGCCACTTCTGGATTCCACTGACTGCTTACCTTCAGGCGGGGTGGAGTCACTTTGGTAGGCTATAATATAAAAAAAATGATTAAAGATACAAGTATGATATTAGATGGCCTTGCCGCTCTTTTGCAGTCAGTAGTTAGTAATTAAGTAGCAGTATCTATACATACTAGTATTGGGTAAAGTTCATTAATTAGTATTTACTTACTTTGAAACTAAAATTATTTTAGATTTCCTGAATGTGTTAGTTGAGACCTGTGGAAGAATTCAATGAGGTGTGTTGACGTCTGTAAGTGTAAAGACCTCAAAGGTACTGAGAAGCCTTTTTTTTTAATTTACGATGTATTATATCTTATTAAAACGGTTCACCCAATTAGATGTTGCCATCCGTAAATAAGTCAGTTAGTACATCTGAGTGCGTAGTTAAACTATAAATAAGATTGGTTGAGAGAACTAAACAAATAACATCCTGTGCGTTTCGACTCACTGCAACAGAAATAAACCACTTTACTCAATGGTAGCTATGTTGTAAATGTCGAGTTCCTTGTACTTTTGACAGTTCATAATCTATGTTTTGGTTAAAACATTATGGTCAAAATAAATCGTTTAGATCTGCACTTAATCTTAAAATGTAGTGATTAATATATACTCTTTGACTTAATCCGTGCTCAATCTTAATATTAAATTATAGGAGTTATAATCACAGTTTCCTTTAGGGCATGTATTTTTGGCATGAGTAGACTAAACTGAAGAGAAAAGTTCGAAAATTAACAAACGCTTCATACTTATGTCGTTATCTTAATGTTGAGCTGTTCAGGCTATGGATTCTTTGCGATCGCTTTGTACCAGTAATGTCCAAAATAAATTACCTACCAGAAATTACTTAAAACTTTAAATCTATGACAGATGCTTGCTTCTCGTAGTTATTACCAATGCACATAAACATGTACTTCCTACAATCAATCAACATTGAAAATCGTAAAACATAATAAAGAAATAATAAAAAAAATATATACCTTTAAAAGTCCATTTATGTAGATTCATAAATAACGGGGACAGGTTCTTATTAAAGGATGTTATATTTTAATACCTACGTTGAACATAATTTTACTATTCAATGTGTTAATAACAATTGATTGTGTAGGAACACTATGTAATGTGCGTACTCCAATGTAAGTACTTTGTGCTTAAAAAAATATAACAAAGAGGATTGATTCGCATTTTTTGTTTATTGACAGAAATTCTCATTTACGTTTATTTAACGTTAAGGAAGGAAATACTTAACGAGGTTATGTGTTTTTTTTTCTGCGGGCGTGTCATTTTTATTCGTAAGTTAAGTACCTACACACATAATCCAACACATTGTGCACCGCTTCTAAAGCCGGCCATATTATTAAGTATAAACAGGATCATTAAACAGATATAACTTAACAATACAAACAAGTTGTGCACTCTCAGTATTTGTTATAAAACAGATCTGTTTATACAAATGTTCACAATATTTCACTCGTTGCGAATCATACAAAAAGCGTCTAACTAAGGACTTTATACACGTTCTACAACATTATTTTCATGAGAGATACCTCGCGGCTATTCGGCTTTCTTCCTTTGCCTGCTTCTCTTTTATTTCAGTAATACTTAGAGAACATTGTGTGGGCATTTCTTTGTCTCAAAAATGCTATTAAAAAGATTAAATCGGGGCAGCCCAGTAAAAGAAGCATCTTTATCCTATAGAGCGCAATTTCAATGCTCCAAAACAGCACTGGAAACATACTGTAAGTCACAACATTAGAATTCACAGCAGAAGCCATCGGCTGCAACCAGGGAGAAATATCGATAAATCCCGAGCGATCTAAATTTAAAAAATAATCAGTTAGCTCGTACCCTAATGGCGTTAACCGTTGAGTCAGGACAGACAGACAGTGTGACTATATTTAGGCATGGCGAGTGCGAAATACAAGCATCCGGCCGCAAATGCATTTGTTAGAGTCATCTCAGTCGCCGTATGTGTTAACTTATTTTGATTATGAACAAAGCCAGTAAATGTTGTCTTGTTAAATAAGTTAGTGTAGTTTAAACAATACTTCTTCTTTACCTTTTCTATCCTAATTTAGGCAAGAAATGCGTGTGAAATAAACATCCAAACATTTATTGCAGTAAAATATTAAGTAATTATACATCTTATTATTGCAGTTTAGTTAGCTATTAAAACGAACTCCATAAAAGCAAAAAAAGTATTTTATGCGTGATATTAATCTCCTTGATTGAGACTTTTAATTTAGTTTATGGCTGTTTATTGTCTGTTCTTCATTATTCAAATCGTGATCAATAATACCAACCAGTGCTTCCTTTTTTGAGCAAACTATAAAGGTAGGTAATTGCTGCTCACGGTGTTGCCATAACAATACAAAGTGTTAAATATACCAATGAACGTGCAAATACGTTCTTTGACCTTGTAGTTAAGTCGAATGACCTTCTATTTAAGTTCGTCATTGAAAAATATGTACAATCCTCGACAGCAGTTAAACTTGAATTAGGCACGTAAGTCGAGATAGTAGAGAGATAACAAGTAGAGATTTTTGTTGTTATAATATAGACTTCAGCTACAGTAAACCTTCTTACGTAAGTTTAAATAGAATTAACTTTAGCCTTAACGTGTATAGTGTATTGCCTGCGTCACTTTGCATGCTACTTGAAACTGTAACTTATAAAAAATGTAATAACCTGGCGATTAAAAAGAGTGGCCTGAGTTTCTTGCCAGTTCTTCTCATGGCTCTACTTCGTCAGCGAACTGGCTGTAGGTTAATTTGCTGACATTTTGTAAACTTTGACGTTCATAAGTGTTAATTTAATTAACCTATATGAATAAACATATTTAATTTCATTTCATAACTTATAATTTGAGTAGTATCACGTAGAATTTTACAAACATGCTTTCAATATTTAATAAATCGTATACAAAGCAATCTTCTTATTTTATGGTGGTAGAAAAAAAATTTTTATTGAAGAATGATTTGATTTTCGTGTAATTTTAAAGACAGATGTTATAAAAACAATAGTTTAATATAAAATATATAAATTAAACAGGGGAGCTCAAAGATCGTGGAGATCTTTGTGCCCTCCTGTTTTATTTATATATTTTAATATTTATATTTATTTATAAGCTTTTTAGCCTCACAATGAGTAAAAAAAATTCATAAGTTTTTGCTCTTGTCATCGAATGTACCACAAGGAATATAAAGTATCGAGTTTATAGTTCATGACTTAAGCGCGAACAAAAAACCGCGGAAGGTTTTGTTTGAACAAAAACTTATGAAGTTTGCAACTTGTTTCTGAGGATGTTTAATGTTAATACTTACGTATTACTAGCGTTTCTTAGCTCGTATTTGGATGTTAAAATAAAGCTTGCGTGGAATGAATGATAATGAAATTAATTTTATACGTAAAATGCTGTATTTGGCTATCGATATAAATAAATAAAACATATTTTTGTGTGAGAATAGATTATAAAAAAAAAGAAAGAAGAAAGAAAAATATTTATACCGACATTGCTAACTAAAGTGTCGATCTTATTAAACCAGCGAAGAAATTCAAAACTTAAAGTAGGACTTCAAATAGCATAATCATTTGTAAATTTATTATTTATTGTTATTATTTTTAGAAAGTACTATAAATTTCTTAAATCTATTCTGATCTATATTAACCATGTCTCTTCTTGTTGTTACAGAAGGCGAATTGGAAACAGAATGGCTTCAAGCAGCCGGCCTAGGCTCTCTGGCGGCACCGTTCCAAGCCGGCTTGGAAGTCACCGAGGCCCAGCTGGGTGAGGCCGTGAGGCCGCTACCGAGGGAACAAGCCGCAGCCGTCCGCCGAAGGGTTCGCAGACTTAACAGGACTGTAAGGAGAAAGCGAGCCGCTTCCAGAGCGAGGAAACCTGACATCAGGGATGTTTTTAGGGATTTGGAGGTTAGTTTAATTTTTTTTTATATAGAATAATGATTGTGTTACATTTTTTTACTACGTTATACTAATATTTTGTGTCATGTCCTTCCTAACGATTCATAACACTAACTTTAGATACAATACACCGACATTTTGCCAGGTATGTTGGTTCGGTTAATCGGTCGCTATTGCAGGGGCTGGGCTGACATTAAGAATTTCTCGACAGTAAAACCAAAATTATCTTATCTGTGGTAAGTGAAACCTAACCCTCGAGATTGAATCCAAGATCTGGACGAAAGTAGTAGTCTGTTAAACAGTATCACTAAACCACTAAGCGATCTATTTGTACGCATATACATATTGTTGTTTTAAACTTTGCCTAAACAAAGAAACAGCGATCTTTAAGCAGGCGTAAAATTAACAAAGTTCAATCGTTCGTGAGTCAGTTGTTATTTGTTACCAAAAAATAAACTACAGATCCAAAGTAGTGTTGTTTTCTGCGAACGAATGAATCAGGGGGAAAGAATATTGACTCAAACATAAAGTGATGATCAGATCAGACAGGAAATTCGTATATTTCTCATGTTTTTATTTGTGAAAGCAATGTATGTAAATAAAGATAAATGGTAATGAGAGTCATGAATACCTTTTGTGAACATAATTATATTCAGGGATATTGAGGATAATATAAAATCTTGTGACAATTTTAGGTACATAATAATTACATTCAATATTTTGAAACAATAATATTTTCAGAATTTTTAATTGAACACTGATTAAGAGTTAATAAGATACTTACTGGAATAAAATATTTCTCAAGAATTATTATGATTCGCATCTTCCACAGAACAACTCTATATTAATACAGAACATGATTCGTGAAATCAACCTAGTATTACGAATACGATTCATCTAGATGACACTATCAATCGTTAAAACATTAACGACCAATCCGGCACTAATTCTCAAGATAACTGTTATTTTTATATCAACGATTACTTATGTTTTCCTCTTAGTATTGTGCTTTCTAGACCCATATTCTATGATCATTTGTGGTTAAAGTGTTGATAGCTTATTGGATTCAGGTGCAGTAGGTCACCCGATCATTACTTATATCAGATCGTGAATGTTGTGGTAGCGTTTAAAGATTAGTGTTGAACGTCATTAACCGCAGAATAGATAGGTAATCGTACCTACTGAAGTTTAAACCTTCTGTACTGACGTCTGGAATTGTGCCCGATATATGGCAACAGGCTCGCCACCTGTTACATGGGACCCAAAATAAAATGGTGAAACGTGGGTGGTTGAACACTTCTGCCTACTGCTTCGGGAATAAAAGGCGTGAAGCTATGTATGTATGTAGTATAAATCTTATTTCGTATAAATACAGTCGTTCCTTTGTAGCTTGGCTTTACCCGCACAAAACTATTAAGTACTAACTTAACTAGACACGAATTGTAACAAACACCTTCTTATCGTAATCATCATCCTGAATACTTTTTTTTTTTTATTGCCTACAGTGGCAGACGAGCCAACAGCCCACCTGATGGTAAGTGGTAACTGTCGCTCATAGACTTCTGCAATGCCAAGGGCTCCGCGAAGCCGCTGCCTACCGTGATATTAATGCTCTCTTTAAACCTCGTTTGAAGAAGGACATGTCATAGCGCTCGGGAAACACCGCAGCTGGTAGTTCGTTCCAGAGCCTACACGTACGTAGGAGAAATGAACGCTGAAAACGAACCGTGCTAGACGAGATCGTGTCCAGGTAGTATACTTAGTCCTAGTTTACTGCTGGACTTATGCCTCTCCCAAACACACACTTTGGAAGACGCCTATAAATTATGTTTGTCTTAATAACATAATCACCACGCTTTGCGTGTTCGTTACTGCAGAGAAGTTATATTAAATACGCAGCCAGCGGACCAGATTTTTTGCTACTCTTAGTCGGCTCTTTAAATTGCCTTGCCTTACAATCTGAACCTTTAACAATTTATTATTAAAAAAAAACTCACCAAATAGGTAGCTCGAATTACTGTTTGTAGGCCAAAAATATTATCCTAGATCTCAGTCCAAACTTCAAATTGACCATTTAAAAACAAATTTTCAATTTTATTGCCTATTATTGAAATCTGTTATAATTATTTAATTGCTAAGAACTAGTTGAAAGCAGTTATTTTAATGACATTCCAACAATTTTCCATCAATTCGCAACATAAATAATTATGTGTTTCGTGACCATTTTTTTTCGCGTGCCAAAATTTCGCGGGAAAAATTTTAGATGGCATTTTCGCTCCATTGAATCACGCATTTTAAAGCATGCAACACTGAGATAAGTGAGATATAAGTGATTATCAAGTACTTAGCTAATGTACTCACAACACAAACTAATAATATGTTGTATTTAGTGATTTATATGACGTCAATGTGATAGTTTTTTCATCTTAAATAACTTCGGTTCGAGTTATTAACTTAATTTGTTTAAATGTTTTTAGATGTTGAAAGCTTTATCTAAGAGAATATTAATACGTGAAGAAGTATTCTTTGTTCTTTAAAACACATTGCGTCTACGAAGTGTGAGATTTGGCTTAGATAAAGTTCATTTAATAATTATGGTGAACGAGTACCGAAAGATTATACAATATTCTTAAAATATTCCTATGTTATGAATTTATGATAATAGAGATCTCTAGCAAAAGACCCTTATTAACGTTAAAAAAATATTTTATTCTAATTTCGACAATTTCTCAGTCATTGACATGCCGGTCAAAACGAAGTCAACATAAAGCTATGAACGCCTACTTTAGTGACGTACATAGTTAAGTATGTTCCGATTCTCGTTTGTCCGACGAGTATTAGGACAGTTAACTATGCTCATTAGATAATTAAGCAATTAAGGTTTTAGGGGAGACAGCAACCTGTTTAGTTGTCGCGTTGTTTGCGTCTAGTTAGTAGTTACTGCAAGCAAAAATAAATATTATTTGTAAAATTTTTTGATACAGTGTATATAAAAGTGTAATGTACTATATTTTTATGTTAATTATAAGTGCTGTGTGAGAACTAAAAATTAGCACACTAATCTCGCATAATAAATTGTCATGACCATTTGAATAGTGATGCCGAATTAAAACATCAGTGTGATTCTCGATTAAAGTGAACTTCCTTAGTGAAAGCGAATGTGAACGTGTGAAAATCACGATTATAAAGTTACATCAACTGATATATAAAATATATAGAAAATTACGCAAAATATATTTATATCTAGCCCGTAATACGGTAATTACTCAAGCAGTGTTGTACTTGTTGCGGACGCATTGCGTTGCATCCGTCAGTTTCCAAACTGCACATGCAGTAGGCAGTTATTGTCAGTACAGTTTGTTTGCGGGACTCAACCGCTGTGAAAAATGATTTGTGACACTATGAGATTAAAAGTGTGCGAGAAAGTGGTGAATTGTAAGGGATTGGCACTCGTCAAGACATATATTGAAGCTCTGGTAATATTATGTTTGGTCTTTGGTGGCCTTGTTATATGAAATAAGATAAGAATAAGTTACCTTGAATGTTTTGCATTTGTTTGACTTTACTTGAGCTGGTAGATGTGTGCTCTACACCACTAACATAATATAAAAAGTAGCTTAAAATAGCAATTTAAAACTAACTGTATTTTATGTAGATGCAATTGTACTAAATTTGTTAGAGTTGATAATTATAATAAAACTACATACCTAAGATTTAATAGATTTTGTTATCTACTTTTTCTTATCGACGCTCAAGCAGTTACAATTTCGCCTGAGCTTAATTTTTTTCTTTACACTACTTAGATACTCTCCTAATACTAGCTTTAAGTCGCGAGGAAGACTAAAAACCTGCAATCGTGCGTCAAGTGCTTACACACAAACTCGTCAATTTGTCGATCACATAAATCATTACTTGTCTTTAATGGAAAATGGTAAAAATACAACAGATAATTTTGTTTTGCACACCTACATCAATCAAACAACCATAACAGATTTAAGATTAACATTATAATTTTATTTTTAGATTGTCTTGAATTGAGACAGACCATGTGAACTAAGCTTTAAATTCCACAAGACAAATATGACAGTAGCGTTGTGATAAGATTAAGAAAGAATTAGCTTCGTTCATATTTGTTTAACAAAGTAAATAACTTATTATCTCTAATATCAATAAGGTAGCTGTGCTATGTCGAAATTTTCTTTGCGTAATATTTAATAGTTGTAATTTTCTTTATCAGTGAAAGATAAAATAAGTATGCGTATACAGTTCCTGTAATAAGCGGCTAATAGGTTTGACCGCCATATTGTGACGTTATAACTGTCAATAGTGTCAATCTAGAACAGCAATGTACTTCAATGTAGATTAGGAAACCAGCAATTTAAAGCTTTCCGCGGCGCGGTTTCACCCGCGTCTTTGCTTTGCTTTTACTGCTCGGCTCTCGTTGCCAGTAGCGTAATGTTAAATAGCCTATAACCTTCCTCGAGAACTGGGCTATCATACGCAACAAAAAAATTCTAATCCAACTGATAGTTCCACAGATTAGTGCGTTTAAACAAACAAACTTTTCCACTTTATATAATAGTATAGATTAAGTATTAAAAAACGAAAAGCCCGCCTGTTTAAAACAAAGTGAGAAGAAATATACCCTATGTCACTCCCACAATCAATAAGAATCTAATGACATCTCATACGTTAAAAAACATCCAGCCATTTATGCTGTAGAGCTTACCAAAGAAGTAGATATACATACATACAGACGCTCGAAAAATTTTACCCTTCTTGACTCCGGCAGTCGAGCAAAAAATATTTTTAATATCGCAGCACATAATAAGGAGCCTAAATACACCCAGTGTAGGACATACTCACATAGGCTTCTTCCAAATTTATACAGTAAGGTGGTTTACCTGCTACCCTATACCTTAATATTACTTTATTCGCTTTTAAATTAGAATATCATCTAAATTATAAACCAAATATCGCTAAATCAATTTGTTCGATTTATTATCAAAAATTAAACATTTTAATTTGAATCTAACTCTTGAATTCCGCTATACCTGCAATTGTTTTCGATTATTAATATGTGCGTGTTTTTCTAATACTAGAACATGGTATTAGGTACCTATCTAATATTGGCTAAATGAACCTAAGTTTATAATAGGCACCTGATTGATACCTATGTATTTTCAATTAATAGATATTTGGCAGATATACGTCGTTCTTTTCATACAATAAGTATTTATCCTACATGGTTTTATAGGTTTAGGTGTCCTAACACTTACATTATTGGGAATATATGTATAGAAACTCTTTGCTTAGTGTACCTACAATAATTACGACTTTTGTAAATTGAAATGCCTACCTGCGAAAAAGTATCTAGAATTTTCTCCGTGTGTGGTAGATAACAATCATTGTAAACAATGCCAGAGTAAGATATTGTGATATCTGTAGTAAAAGTAGACCGAATTAATGCGTAATATTGATGAAAACGATAACGTATCTTTCTGATACGATTTTCACCCAGATAATTATTAATTTTGTAGAGTTCTTTACAAAAAATTCCATTTCATCACACAATATAAAAATAGGATTGTAATGCATTTAAATGTCTAATAGGCGTTCCAGACGGTTGTAATCAAGCTTCCCATAAGAGGTCACTTTGGAGGGATAACCCAAGGACGATGAAGGTCATAGTATATTTTGGATTACATCTGCCGTCTGCCACGGATGGCATTAAACAAGATCACCTCTGATGGAAGGCTTAATTACATTCGTCTGGAACGCGTTTAAATAGGATAAAAAACAATCGCTGTTTTCTTCTGTAACTTGCAACGGGTTTTGATACAAAAGCGTTTAAAGATTTTTGTCAGAACGATATTCAAGAAGAGATCAAACGAGAAACGTCGTAATAAAACTATTATTACCTATCCTAGAGCGAAGCCGGGGCGAGTCATTAGTACTTAATTCATAAAATAAAATATTTTTACGCTATTTATTTTACGCGTATTATTGGCGGTCAAGGAATTCTAGGTACTATTTTTAACCGACTTCAAAAAAGAGGAGGTTATCAATTCGGGTCGTATGTTTTTTTTTTTAGTTATTAAAATCAATCGTGCTGGAAGCATTTACCTATTGTTTTCTATTTTTTTTTGTAGCCAAGGCAATACTAGCAGCCTAATAGCCGGTGTCTGTATCGTGAATCATGAATAACGTGTAATCGGTGATTGGCTTTAAATATATTTAATTCAAAAGTAATATAGTAAATTGTGTATTAATGTTAAAGTTCCGGTTTGAAAGCCTAAGCCTTGAATTTGCGTTGATCGATTTCATATATTTTAGTGTAAATAAGTAATCATTTAGATACCTAGTTCTTTCTAGGAAACCAAGGTATTACATACTATTTAATTAATATGATCTTGATCTACAAGTTTAAGAAAACAGTCTGTTTAAGAGTGGTGGTCCTCACATCCGAATTACCATCGCGGTTTTCAGCTGGCATGTTTTTACCCACTATGGAGACTTTATGATTGTATTGAGCATCAAACAAGACACATAGATAATCATGTCTTAAGTACTGATAAGACAACACACTGGTCAAAGACCTTGGTCTTGAGGTCTTCATAGATAGTGAGATGATACTCCTATATATAAAATAACAGATAAGTGCCTCTACAAAAGCAATAATTTCTATACTTTGATTTTGCAACAACAAAAGTACTCGATTGATCAAGGGTGAATGACTCAAAAGTCCTCAAGGAATTAAATGCACCTTTGAATGTATGTTACTTGGAAGTAACTGGTGAATGAATCGAGTTAGAATAACAATATCATATTAGAGGCTATGAGAATATAAATTCGTTTATGAGAATGTTCTTATTGTCATTGAACAAGCATTACATAAATGATTAGACGTCTATGATGCACCTTTTACTCGTTAGTAAAACAAAGCACTTAATCTATCTCTGAAATTAGGTATTTGAAGTATGTACCTAAGCGTTCTATAAGACAGGGAGCATTCACGCGTTGTGTTCAATACAACACAATCGAACGCAAAACTGAAAACTGAACTAAACTTTAACGCTTGAGCGCGTGAACGCTTTTTGTATAATAGAACGCTTAGATATAGAATGCTAATAATAATACCAGCCTGTTTTTACTGTCCTACTGCAGGGCAAAGGCCTATTCTCATACAGAGAAGGCATAAGCATTAATCACCACTATTGCTCGAGGCGGATTGGAAATTTCAGACTTTGAGTCCAGGTTCCCTCACGATGTTTTCTTTACCGTCAGAAATGTCCAAGATAAACTTGCTAAGTAAGGACCCTAATAATGGACTCAAATCAATGTGACTCAGTAATTATATGAATTCTAGCATCTTTTTAGGAATAGCACAATTAAATTAAATGAAAAGTTAACAAATAGATAAATTACCTACTATCTGATATTAACCTGATCAGTTTATAATAAATCGTAGTAATAACAAGAGGGAGACAGACTCCAATGAAGTCGACTCTTTAAATAAGTAATAAACGTAGAAAACCAAGCTTTCAACTATCTTAGGTAGGTACAAATCGCATAGTTTCAACAATTTCCTTATCAATAATTAATCAAGCGGCCTATCGCCATTTACAGACAATTACTGGCAACACCGGTTGTGGTGTTAACTACTGACATACATAACCATGAGAGTAGCTAAGGGACTTCCGCTGTATCCGTCCACAACTTAAGAAACCTCAGCTAGTTCATTCACCAGGCTAAGCTTTACAAACATTAGACGTGTGGTCTTCGGTCTATCATACTTGGTTTAACGTAAATTTTTGATCGAAATAAGCTAGCTGCGTTATTCTAAGTTGTGATAGATCTGATAACAGTTACTTGTCACGTCAACTCGATAACTAGTAATCAGCAATACCTTTAATTAAGACTGACAGCTTCGGGATGATGTGTTATCAACTTATCAATGAGTAGAACCGTACCTTTCTACCTGAGCAATACACAGTAAACACACCTATACTGAAGTAGCGGATCGACTTTCTTGCAGAGGATCGATATCTACATCATTAATTGGTTGCTTTTGACCTTTATTTCAATGTCGTTAAAGTTCTTAATGAGGGGACAATAAAATCGCTACTACCTTATAAAGGGTACCCGATCAAGCAGCTCACCTATTGGGCTGCAGCTCAGCTCTAGCAGCTCCGTCCACCTACATTAAAAGCCCTGAAAGCTCTATGCTTGCAGTCCGAAAGGCTATCAATGATAAGAGACTGTACTGTGAAAATTAGGGTTCATTGACAACGTTCTTTCTCGTAGAAGCAGTAAGTATTATCCACAAAATAATAAAAAGTCTATCTTTTGTCAACTCCTAATTTTTCTACACGCTTTCTGTCTCAGCATCTAGTCAAAAACAGCTTACTGCAAATCACAATCTAGTACTCTTAACACGTAACTTTTTGAGATTACTCATAATGTTATATCACCCGATTCTAATACCCATACTTATTCTATGACTCAAATTATTTATCTTCTAAAAATTTACTATAATCCTAATTAAAAATCGATTACCATCGAAATATATATAAAAAAGTAATCACGAATTGTACCTTATATGAATCATTGATTTAATTAAACGGATTCCAAATGATGGTATCTGATCATTACGTAATGACGGTAATCTCAGAAATTAGGTACATTGGAATTCTTCTAAAAGCAGCCAAGTCATTAATCTATTAGCTTTCTCTCTCCTAATGTATTGTGTAATGTGTGAGGCGACAAAGATAGACGTAACAGGCAGTTTCTCTTTTCAAAAATGTATTTTTTTTATTCTACAGTTAGATATCGCGTTAGGTACAAAGATAATGCCTGGGCAATATTTGACTATGACATAGGAAGACAAATAAAAAATAAAGAAATATATGCTTTATTTATTGGTGTAGTATAATATACTTAAAATAACCACGATTAAATGCAACATTCAATAATAGCATTACAACTGCATAAAAGGAAATTGAAGCGGCAGTGAAAATTCTAGTAAAAACTATACCAATCGGTTAACAATCAATAGAGATTGTGAACCACAGTTGTGAACCAAGTGTTCACGTTTAAGTGGAGAGATGGCGGTAATTGTTAAACAATCGACAATTCACACAGTTAATCTCTTTTGTCGTGTTAATAAGCGGGTACAAAATGGTACAAAAAGTACTTAGGTATCGAGTGGTAAGAGTTTTTGACGTTTAGTTAAATTGTCTCTTAATTCTTATTACATTGTTTTGTTTATCTATGAAGCATAACACAAAAAAAATGTGTAAAAATTGTGTTTTCAATCATTGAATAATTTATTATTTAGAAGGTGGTAAGCATAGGTACTTACTGGTAATTGAAAATAAATAAAATTTTAAGTCGTGACGTGCGTTAGATTTTACTTTCTACAAATATTAAATGTTTAGGAGTTCCTGCCGTGTGACACAGGCCTGCACAGGGTTTATTATGTTATGAAAAAGAAAAGAACTTCCACTTGTTTCATTAGTACGAACGAACTACCAGCTGCGGTGTTTCCCGAGCGCTATGACATGTCCTTCTTCAAACTAGGTTTAAAGAGAGCATTAATATCACGGTAGGCAGCGGCTTCGCGAAGCCCCTGGCATTGCAGAAGTCTATGAGCGACAGTTACCACTTACCATCAGGTGGGCTGTTGGCTCGTCTGCCACTTTAGGCAATAAAAAAAAAATAGTATTGACTAGGTGTTTTAACGATACTTACCTACTTAGCAAAGAAGTTTTACACACTACAGTAGGTATTTAGGTACCTTACCTACTTATTTAGAATAGAACCACAGATTACAGAACCTAAATAGAACCTTACAGGTTGCACGTATCGGTAAATATAAAGATTATAAATATATAAACATAGTAATGGGTGTAGAATCGAGTGTGAATCCGTTAGTATTGAATTCTTGCGGGCGTTGCGAGCTAGTATTCAAAAAAATAAAATAACAAAGAATATCAGGAAATGGAAGTAATATTTATTATTTAATCATATATCTTTAGATCTATGATATGGTCATAAAACGCAATAAGTGCCTAAACGCAATTAAGTGGTAAGCGACCGTCAAATTCTGGTGAATGTCGTAACGGTTACACAATGGCAATAAGGTGAGTGTCAGTGCCAGGTGGAGTTAATAGTGTAATACAAACAATGTGTCCGTCTTATATTAAATAAGAGAAATAGAAATGTAGTCAGTATTTGTAATTAACCGATGGACATTATTAACTGTAAAGCCTTACTCTTGAACTCAGAATTACTCCATCTATTTCAGTAGGTACCTTCAGGAGACCTAAGATATATATTAAAACCTTTGTAATTTGTGTAGAGCAATAAATTAATTCAGTATTGGAAATATCTGAAAACAGTTAGTAGGTAGTAGTGTCATCATTCACCCACTTATCAAGCGTTTTGACCGCTGAAATATATTTTCTGTGACAATCCACCTAAATGATAAGAGTCCCTTTTCCTTTTGCAGAGATGGATGTCATCATGTTGATGATGCTTAGTTTCTCCTTTTTAAGATAAATGTTACGTAATAACTAGTGTTTGTAGAGAACAATTGAGCGATTACTCCGCACCTGTTTATTCTCACGCTCTGTGCTATTGCCACGTGCTTTCTACACGCAAAAACCGGTCGCAAACTTGTTTCCGATCAATTCACGATGTTATTACTATAGCGTCGAGCTTGAATAGATACGAGTAAACAAATATGCGTAATTTATATGTACGCAACAGGCAATTAATATTTCCCTTTAAAGAAAACAACCGCGCTAAGGACTAAAGAGAACAAACCCTGACTTGAATCAGGCTCGGAGGAGAGGATTTCATTATATCGGCCCGTTATTTTCCCACTGCGGGCAAAGACTTCTTCTCTTATAGAAAATGCATGAGCATTAATCACCACGCTTGCTCAAATTGTTCGCTCGCGGAGTCAAACGTAACTGATCGGTGCACCTAACGTAACGGTAGTAGAGCGCAGGGCGATCATTTAATCAATGAACCACATGCTAACCTAAAAGCTTATTTTAATAAAAGTACATAAGATGCGAAATTCAATAGCAAATTTATTTTAGAAACATTAAAATTAAAATAATTATAAATTCTGATTTTAGACTGTACTAAGTAAGCTTATGTTTCTTTTTAATTAACTATAGAAGACGCACTATTTCGCTTGTGTGGTGCAAAAGCACATAAGTAGATAAACCGTAGCAAAATTGCCGGCAACCCACCCGTTTAAGGTAGTGGAGTTTTTGTTAGTACATAATTATGCCGGTCGTACAACCTCTTCTAGGGGAGTCTGACTGAATTGCCTCACTTCCCCGACTGAGCCGGTATGCGTATTTCCCCTCTCAAATAAAAACGTTTAGCGTTTGCTGTTTGAATAATTACAGACTGAATTAATAAGTAGGTAATCGATACGTTAATAAAACAGAATTACCTACTTCAACAACTTCTATAACTTTCTGAAGTAATTGTGTCTTAAAATAATTCAATCTATTAATTTATTCAAATAGCTTAACTAACTATAGCTATAACTTTTATAGAAGTTGCTGGAGTACTTAATTGTGTTTTATTGACGTGTTCACGATTTCTTATACATATATAGGTACACAGCTCACGCTAGTTCGGATAGGTACTTACTAGGTAGATATTTAATTTTACATTACCAACTACTTTTATTATAATAAACATTTATATCATCAGAATTATTCATTTTTAACCGTATTGAGACCTAGTCTATATGAAGATCATATTAACAGTAATACATTTTAATCTACAAACGAAATTAACCGTGGAAATAATCCGGATGCTCCTCGTTAGTCAAATGCGCCCTTTTATGTTAACAGCATGTTAAATTGAGACACTTGATGAAAAGGAGGAAGATACGTACCGTTTTATAGTTCATAATAAATTTAGGAAACTGTGGCAGAGTTTAAAATGTTTTTGCATTTACCCTCAAATGTTAAATGATAGTTGCCTTTTTGCCCGACTGCCGAAGTCAAGAAGGGTACCTAATGTTTTATTACTCCGTGGCATCATATAAATCACCAATCAAAGGATAAACCATCTGTCTGATCAACCATCAATAGACGGATTCTACTTTACTTTTTAATTTTTCTTTACAACATAGATAGCTGTAAGTAATTCAGTATATAGAGTTAAGTGTATTGTCTGCGTCACTTTGCATGCTACTTGAAACTGTAGGTAACTTATAAAAATTGTAATAACCTGGCGATTAAAAAGAGTGGCCTGAGTTTCTTGCCAGTTCTTCTCATGGCTCTACTTCGTCAGCGAACTGGCTGTAGGTTAATTTGCTGACATTTTGTAAACTTTGACGTTCATAAGTGTTAATTTAATTAACTTAAATGAATAAACATATATTTCATTTCATTTCATTTACTTTCTTGCCATTGCCACGGTGTAAAAAAGTGCAAGGGTTGGTGACTATGGCTAAAACTTACTTTTGAAGCTTACGTCCTGCATTGAAGTTCAGTTAACGCTTTTAGGTCCACATCCGATGATTATTTATGAAAAACTTATTGTTTACCTATTTTAACTAAAGATTGTTTTCTCGTTGTTGCAGAACTCAAGTGGTAGTGAACCGCGGTCGCGTAGCGCGACTCCCGACTCATTGGATTCTCTGCCCAGCGGCGGCTCCGGCAGCCCGCCGGCCGAGTGGGCCGATGCCGCCACGCCACCGGACTTCGTGTGAGTATACATATTCACAGATACATCATACCGGCCTATTATTATCCCACTAAAGAGAAAGGCCTCATCTTCTATAGAAAAGGCATACAATACAGATTACCTATGTACGACTATCCCGTTAATAAGTAACCGTGATTACATAAAATTGTGGTTTTATAGTTTCCTTTGGCAACTCTGTGGCGATGCTGCCAGACTGCTGACTCGTATTTTATTCCTCTCTAAAACTAAATTCCCTACCTGCCGCCAAGTTCTACAAACGAGGTGGCCCTTCACCGTTACAACTCACAAGATTTTAGTTTCAGATAGAACTATTAAATTTTACATTTCGATTTTATGACCAGTAAACTTTCCTCGCGGATTCGGTAAGAGCGTTTTCGAAGGTTGAGAATAAGGCAGCAAGTTTCTTTTCCTAGAGAGATATTCTGATACCAGTTAAATCGATTCCAGTCATTTAAAATAATCTGGTTATCTTTCTTCAGCGACAGTTTCCCCCCAGTGGGCACGCATGCACCACTCGCGCGCACGCCGTCAGCGCCGGCTGGGAGACGAGCGCGTTTGTCGCCGCCATCGCCCGCCAGCCCACACTCGCCACCGCTGCCTATGCACGAGCTGTTCAAGCCTAACGATCTGCACTGGGCTGATATTGCAACTAATACTGGTAAGCAAAACGACAAAGAAAGAACATAGTAAATCCTGAAACTTAAAACTTGGTTGAAGATACTCAGGTAACTGAATTTGAAACCTGAAACTCTTTACGAGTTTATGATGTTTCCTAGTTAGAGTTGTTTTAATAGGTAGGATTAATTAATAACATTTTCATATAAACTTATAAAATCAAAACCACTTACCTAGTGATTGCCGACAATAAAAAATTATGTCGAATTTTTGAAAAGTTCCCATTACAAAATTGATCAGTTCTCTTAAGATGCAATTAATCTATTTAGAAAGCAACACTCCTGAAATCAAGAGGCTAGCTATGCAACAGCCGCGAATATCTGGATACATCTTTCGCTTGTCAATTCTTAATTAAGTATTTATCTTTGTTTACAGAGGGAATCGAACTACTAGGCTACCAAAGGTATGGCACAGTACAGGGACCGAGAATAGGAAAGGAACGAATCAACGGATCTATACTTAAAGCCAACGATCCATTTATGTAAGTACGCAAATATTATTTGAATCTTCCTTCCTTAGAAATAAAACATGAGGCTGCAGCTTCGTTAATGGTCATAAAAGCACATTTGACCTCAACAACAAAGCCAATTAAAAGCGAATGCAAAAACAAGGTCCTATGTTGATCCTCAAACAAATCAAGAAACGGTTTTATCTATATCATTTAATGTCCTGTTGCAGCAAACAACACACGCCGGTGTCTCGTGCAAAAAGCGCAGCGTCAGCACAGCAGCCACTCAGCTTCGAACACAAGTTTAATCTCGACAGGGCGATGATGGATCAAGAAGAGGTACGTAAACTCAAATTCAAGAAAGGTTCCAAATTTGCTATTCTATAGGTCTATCTTTTGGTCGACTTTGATACTTCGAGATCTTTGCTGCATAGTCAAATAGTAGGAAGAACAGGAAGCATTTAACACTAGACAGATTCCTTTTGAAACATTTGTAAAGCAGCATCGAAGCTATGGGATAAGTCACAAAACAGTGTCTCCAGATCTGATCTACAGATGCAATCTTGTAGATTTGATCTACAGTGTTACTACCAATGCTCACGACCCTCAGCCAGTTCGAGAATTTGTTAAGAATGCTTGCCTGTATTTAAGATCTTTACTGCAATTTCCTTAGGAGTGGCCAGAAGAAGACAGTACGGTAGACATCGAGAGCATCGCCGAACCACAGCTGAAGCGTTTGCCGCCTCTCCTGTGGTTAGAACTTACGGCGCTTTTCGATCGTTACTCGTTGCCCTTCCAGAAAAGGAAATCTCCCAAGAAGAAAAGGAAAGAAGGTAGGCTAAATTGTTGATTATGTTGTTAGACAGGTATTTATAAATTTTGACAGCATCTTCATGATCAGTCGGAAATCTACTGTGGCATGGGCATAACTTCTGCCAAAATACGAGACTGAAACTCGATGATGGTGGAACATGACCACGATGATAATGACGACGATGATGATGACGATGGTGACAATATCAGATTTTTTTAATATATAATTATATATATTTCTGTTTCAGAGGGTTCAGTATTTGGCGTATCTCTGGAGACGCTGGTACGCAAGGATATGATTCTGTGGGAGGAGACGTGGAGCTGCGCGCCCAGTGTAGTGCGAGCCTTGTCCGCTGCGTTGCAACAGCGGACTAACGACGAGGGGCTGCTGAGAGTGCCCGGGAATAAACAGAAGGTAAGACGGATTGACCTTTATAATTTCCCCGAGAACTTTATAATTTATAATCCAACCCCGAAATTCATGATGATGTTGTCCAGTAGTAACAGTGTGGTCGTTTCCAGGTGGAGGCCCTGTGTCAGCTGGTGGAGCGCCAGTGGTACAGCGCGCGCGCGAGCGTGGAGGCGGCGCTGGCGCGCGCGGCGTCGCACGACCTCGCCGCCGTGTTCAAGCGCCTGCTGCGCGCGCTGCCGCAGCCGCCGCTCACGCAGGAGCTCATGCGACTCTTCTACCATACATACGGTACGTTTGGAGGCTCACCCGACTATAAAACTGTGGAGGTATCACCGAGTACCTCCAGCGAATAAGAAGAAACCAGGCTGGTTGATCGTGTCTGTATGGCAATTGCCTATCCGACGGTTAGCAGTTGGTAGTGTTATGAAATCCTGAATCGCGACATCACAGTTCTCACATCGAGCCAATAGCGATATTGTCAATACTAAATTAGGCTTTTCCAACAGCACTCAGCGGCACAACTCAAGGCCGGGCACTAAACCTGCTGGTACTGCTGCTGCCGGCTGAACAGCGAGCGACTTTACGTGAACTGCTGCGTCTGGTGCGAGAGATAGTCGCCAGATCCAATACGAACAAGATGAACGACCATAACGTTGCTATGATCATCGCGCCCACGCTGTTCCCACCGAGGTAAGAAACTTAAGATGATTGACGAGGACACTATCCAGCAGTAAAATTCTTTCATATAAAATGATGATTACATAGGTACAGCCAAAGCCATTGATTACACCCTAGACACCGCATTAGTATTTACTTGTTCCGAATCAAGCTCACAAAAGCAGGAACGGGATTTTTTTTTTTTTTTATATTATAGCCTACCAAAGTGACTCCACCCCGCCTGATGGTAAGCAGTCAGTGGAATCCAGAAGTGGCGGCCACT
This sequence comes from Parascotia fuliginaria, assembly GCA_963082885.1. Taxonomy (NCBI): domain Eukaryota; kingdom Metazoa; phylum Arthropoda; class Insecta; order Lepidoptera; family Erebidae; genus Parascotia; species Parascotia fuliginaria. Next base: position 20,931,787 of record OY720172.1, read on the forward strand.
ATACCAAAAGCCATCGTCTTAAACTGCTGGTATAGTGGCCTCCACTATGGCGGCTGGGAATAGGGTTAGGGGATGGGAATGAGGGAGGTGAGGAAAGAGGATAGGGGGGAAATTGGGCCTCCGGCGCTCTCACTCACCGAACGAAACGCAGTAGTACGGATACTACTACTCTTAAGTCGATCTTCTATGAGAGGGTAGTACTTCCCCGGACGATCCGGCCCATTCATGCTGAAATCAGCGTGGATCTACTACTGTAAAGGATTACTGTAGGGATTCATGGAACGTAAATACTGCACTGTGATTGGCTATTTCAAGGTCAAGTTTCGAATGCACTCAAAAGCACCAATCGTTGTGTCCACAGTTAGTTCTTAGCGAATGCCACTATAGAGTTGGGCGCGTATGTTGCCCGGGAAATAGTAGGAGGTCATGATTCTATGGCCATACCATTACAGTTTACATTGCACTGATGCTAATTTAAGTATCCTTCTAAATCTTATAATAATTAAAATTAAATTTCTCTCGTTGCAGTCTCCTAATCAAGCAATCAGATAGTCTTGAGACTCAGCTGGCAACAGCAGCGAACAGTTGTCACGTGACGGAAGCGTTGATGCGCTGGTGCGACCAGCTGTGGGTGGTGCCGGCCTCGCTGCTCGCCGCCTCGCACAGGAAACCTTCGCCACACAGGCGGAACCATCACACTTGAACATTATCCAAGTGGCTAACACCACACACTATATTGATATCTCAATCGCGAGACAATTCTGACCTTGGCGATACAAGGTCATAAGATTTAACCGGTTGTTATCCCCTGTGGATGTAGTTAAGGATATTTATGTGCGCCTTGAGGCCTTTGTGTTACGGACCAATTTAGGACAACGGTGTTCACAATAAGTATTATACCTTAGAACAATATTTCAGTCAATTTGTGCTGTGTTTATTATATTATTCTTGAACAATATAATAGTTGAGTGATAATTATTAATACTTACCTTCATTTATACTCCATTATATTAATTTGTATAGAAATGTGAATAAGATACCAAATATTCAACTATTTGTTAATTATAGTGATATTATTGAATACTATTCCAGTTAGAGGCTGAGCCAAAGAGTATAGGGCTGAGCCTTTCTTCCATGCACTTTACCTACAGAATATAAAATTAATTTTACTTGCAAGACTAAAAAAATTAAATGAAAACATATCATGGGAATGTGAGTTTATGAATGAATAAATTAGTTAGATAAGTGTGTACTGTTTGTCAATAATAACTGATTTGAATAGAATGAATCATTGTTAAGTTTGATTGGACCTTCCTTCTTTCTAAAAAGTAGGCGACGTCGTTATCCCGGTACTTGTAAATTAGTATTATTGGAATATATAATATGCTAAAATAATAAGCACATTAATTTATTTACCAATACTAAGTAATGTGGTTCAACTTTGGTACATTTTTATTGTAAGAACTTTACAGAATAAATTTTGAATTTCTTGTATGAGGCACAAAAATAAGGACTACAAAATACGATGATAGATATAGAAAATGGCAACACTGAGTGGAAAGCCATTTCCATAATTCAATTATAAACTAATAATTTCGGTCATGTTTTTATGGAAATGAATTCTTAATTTGCGCTTCATTGTACGCAAAATTTATGTCTGTGTTATAGTTGACTACCTTAATTCAAACTGGTATTACCGCCAATTTTTTTCGCGCGAATTTTCACTTTCAGTTGAAATCAGTTGTTTTTCTGTAATTTGTTTGAATCAGACATAAGAGTAGGTAAATAGAGTATGTTTCAAAAGTTGCAAATGTATGATTTGTAAATGTTAAACAAAATAATTTTAAAGTACTAATATTGTTTTGTTACCTACTTCTTTTGTGAAACATACTCGTGCTTAGGACCAGAGACCATGGTACAAGCAGGTTTCAGACGGTTGTACTGTGGCGCCTATGATATTAGAACACATATCTTAATGTAAATACTTATATACTTCGGTTTTTGTAACATATTTTACCGATACTAGGCATGCAAAGACTGACTTGGTGTATTATTATGTCTAATTTAATTTTGTAAGTGTATCTATTGTCGAAATTTAATAAAAATGCATATAACTTAATACAGATTGTTATTATTTGTTAAACCACGTAACCTATTCGAAGTAATCAAAATAATGTTCTAGGGTAGCAGCAGGACCCTGTTGGACGTTGGTATGGAAATATCGAAATATAAAACAAAAAAAAAATATTTAAAAATAGTAAGTACTTGTAGTAACAGAAGATTGTAGAAAGTTTTTGTGGACATATAAAAGAAAATAAAATATTTAAACAATAGTACTAGGGTATCAGAAGTTTGTAGAAGGTTAAAAATAAAATTAAACATCTATTTAACAATAGTACTAAGGCAGTAGAATATTGCAGGAGGTTAATAGCACAAAAGTGTTGTGTAGGTGAAATTGTTCTACAAATTCATACAGATTTCATCACACTCTTCAATCTTTATTCCATACAAAACTTAATACTTGAAATTCTTAATTAAATAAATGGCTTCATTATCAGCTCCACAAAGTACCCTGCCTTTATCACAATGCAGCGTATTTATCGATTTATGTAGTGCAGGTATTAAAGAATTGACCAACATAGAACTTTTGTCTTCCAACGGCATCCATGTAACAACTTGGTTATCCGGACCTTTAGAACTTTTTGTCATGGCTTCCATGTTCCAGTCCCATAGCTCTCCTGATACGGAACAAGTGAGTAACTTATGAGGGTTTTCTGGGTGGAACTGCATTTCAGTCACTCCAGCTGTGTGTGCGTTGACTAAAGAAGTAGGGAATGCATTCATACGTAAGTCCCATACTGCAAGAGAGCCAGACTCACTGCCTGCTAGGATAATATGTGGTTGCGTTGGATGGTGTATAATGCAGGTGGCTGCTAACTCATCACCAGCTAGCAAGAATGAAGCAGCTGGTTTATTGTCATCTGATCGCAAGTCCCAGATTTTCATGTGACCTCTGAGATTACCTGTTATTGCCTGTAATAAAAATGAGAAAATTCTTAATTCTCTTTAACAACAACTCTGGCACTAATGTTACTATGCTTCTTGTTGAGAGGCATTTTACAAAAAAAATATTAACAGGATGAATAATAAAATATTTATCCGAAATTAAATCCAACTGCATCAAGGAGTAGCAAAATCAGTTAAGTATAAGAATCTATTCTACTAATATTATAAATGCGAATGTTTGTGTGTGTATGTTTGTTACCACTCAGCTTTTTTTTTTGGTAGCAAACAAGTTTACGGCCCACCTGGTGGTAAGTGGCAACTGTAACCTATAGAGATGGTTGTTTTAAGCATTACAAAAATAAGCTAAATCGGTTTAGATGAAAATTGGTATGTAGATAGATTTGGCGCCGGGGATAGACATAGGCTTTTTATTCCGAAAATCGGCCTGGTTCCCATACGCGACAAAAGACATTTTAGGCGCAGGATCCTTATTTTTAACCGTTTAGGTGCAGAATGTCCAAGTTGCAAAATGTCCAGTGGTTGCAAAATGTCCAGTGGTTGCAAATGTCCAGGTTGCAGAATGTCCAAGTCCCAAAATACTAATAATAGGATATTCTGTATCTAAAGGAAGGAAAGAAAGAAGAAAGGAAGTAATAATACTGATTCAAAAATTGTTAAGTAATTTTTATTTGATTTGTGTGTAATTCGTTTCAGCAGCATAAGGTATACTTCCTTTAGATCCAGAAGTTCCTTTTATTTTTGATTTTGCGACCTGGACATTCTGCAACCTGGACATTTTGCTACCACTGGACATGTTGCTACTTTGACATTCTGCACCTAAATGTTTAACCAACAGCTCTTTCCAAAGCTGAATAAATATTACCTATTCATAAGCCCCAAATCTAAAACTTTTTACAGTTTAATTTGAGACCTTGTGATTATTGTAACAATATACAATCGAACAACTTTACAGTGTACCACAAAGGGTCATATTGTGATGACCATTGCAGTATATAAGTTTCTCCAAACAAAAGAGGTATTACCATAGTCTCAGATGGTAGGTAAATTGGTAGCTGCTGCTGCCCATTAAGTGGTGCGCCCATGTTTGCTTCTTACTGCACCCACAGAAACTTTATTTTATAAAATAAATAAAAGTCAACTACAATATTGTAAATGTTTACTTACCTCATTATGTTTGATAAAGCACACAGAGTGTAATGAACAGCTGTCAGCCTCCTTGATAGTCCTGAGGATCTCCCCTCTCCTTCCACTCAGAATGTTTACATAGCCATCCTCTCCAATAGTTACTATGTCTCCTTCTAATGTGTCTAGTGATGTGCAGGAGCATTTTGTCTCACTAAAAGATATTGTGAAAATAATTTTAATCTATCAAACAATGTAAGCATAGCAAAAGTTTAGAATCAAAGTATAATAATAACAAAGTGACACTCATTTATTTACTTGGATAATCTATACTATTGTATAAAGCGGAACAGTTTGTTTCTTTGTTCGAACCCGCTAATGTCTAAAACTATGTCAGATTTGAATAATTCTTGTTGCGTATGATAGCACAGTTCTTGAGGACGGATATAAGCTATGTAACATCACGCTACTGGCGACAGAAGCAGAGCAGTAAGCAAAAACTGAAGTGAAACGGCACCTCAAAAAGCCAGTATGAAATAAATGTGATAAAATTTCTACCTTAGATTGACATTACTTGTCTTGGCATACTGTCTATCTATAATCTAGTGCACTATCAACTATGCTAATCAAAAGTTTATCCCTAACATTGAGATATTTCTTTGCTTTAAATGGCTTGCTATGGTATCAAAGATAACCCAAGAGGCCTAATTAATATTAGGTCATATAAACGCACATCATAATGTAAGTACAGGAAAAAACTCACCCAAATTTATGTAATTTCTTCCAATGAAACACTTCCCGAAGGGGCGTTTTCCTGTCATAAACACTAATTTCGAGAATCTTCACATCGCCGTTAGACAGTGAAACGGCGATTCTGTTCTTTTCCGTAAAGTTTATTTGTGTAACATCACCTTCTACAGTGTAAGACGAGAGCTCGTGAGGATAGTCCCCTTCTTCATCTTCATTAGGACTTTCAATAGTCCAAACTTTAACGGCATTCACATCGTCGTCCCAACTGCCGGTGAAAAAACATTTTGTTTCCACATAATCTTCAGGTATCCACCTCACTTTATTAATTTTTTGAGATACAAACGTACCCTGCACATCAAGAGGCATGATTTGTCTTAATTTAACTTTCAAATTATATTATTTTACAATAAAACTCACGGAAACGGTACTTTTCTATTTTGAATACTTACTATAAAAAGAAAGACTAAAAACGAACTAGGTAAATGTCAAAACTTTAGGTTAGACGGTTAGACTTAGAACAGTGTGACCAACTTTAAATTAGAGATCCTGCCCAGCCTAGGCATAAAAACTGACAAATCCTGCCAAACTCCTATACGCAAAATGCCGAAATAATGCCGATATAATTTTAAAGCCTTTTTAGTTATCTTTTAGTAAAGACGTTTTAAATAAGTTTTGCACCTAAAATTATTAAAAAAAAAATTATACCTACTTACTAATATTTCCTACAATTTTCCTGCTAAAATGTTAAAAAAAGTATAGTCACCGATGACTGCCCACTTTATCCGATTATGTTCTTCTTATGCTTATTAGGTAGTAGTGCATGTTCTTTTATATTAGACAACCTAAGCATAAACTTAGTGTGTGCTTTACACCATGAAACATCTTCTATCTGCTTCTTTCGCTTTTGCTAATCAGGACCAGGACGAATGTGATGGATCCTGCTGAGGGGCTCTAGGTGATATAATCGTTCATATTTACGTTTCATTATAAATCAGGAATTGAAACATTCACATCGCACGAAATCCGAATGAAAATTTTGCGTCTCTTACATTTTTTCTAGTCCGACTAATTAGAAAAAGAACTGAAAACTTTACTAAAAATACAATTATTATAAATATTTTGTTCAGCACTTTTAGGTTCATAATGGAATGAACTACAAATTCAATTAGAGATGGACATCTCCGAACTAAAGGGTTACTCTTATTGTTGCTAATGTTACTATTGTCATTGAAAATTCCTTCCTAATGCTATTTCTTTTGTCGATACTGCACCAAACTCCTTTACAACCAAACACCAAACTAATAAGCTGTGCTGCCAAGACTGCCGGTTTAAATTCTTTAAACTGCCAAATAGCGCCAGATTTCTAAAACGTCAAACATAATGCCAGAAAGTAAATTAGAGGGCTAAACCTGCCGAAACGGCAGGATTCTGCCACATATGGTCACACTGATTTAGAATGTCATGTTCATAACGTTTCTACACGTTCGAAAAAACGTTACGTACCACGGAGCAAATATAAAGAGGAGATGCCCTAATAACTGTCGTCCTAACAAATAGTGTCTCCGTTGTGCGGGGTGCGGCCGTGGGTGCGGGGGGAGTGGAAACAGGGTGAAGCCACATAGTGGCCAGTAGCCAAAGCAAATCGATTTCTACATGGGCAGATGTTTCAAGAGTTGCTATATTTCGCTAGGTGTCGCCGATTTCGTAACAGGGCCGGATTAGGGATATATTCTTTATACATTTTTAGGTTCCTTTAATAAAATTACATACAATTTCGATGGTACAAAATAAATGTTGCTTTGAAAAGTAGGTACATCATAATATTTAGGTAAATTTATTGAAAGATATAGGTAAATTTTTCAGATGTTGTGATGTCCTGCTTAGTAAACACGAGGTTGTAAGTCCGAAACCGGGCAAGTGCCAATGTGACTTTGCATTTTCTTATGTACTTTCTAAGTTTACCTTGGACATTACTGAACCTGGACCTACAAAAAAAAACTGAAATTGTCAATCCATCTTGAGCAAGCATGGCGATCAAGTCTCATGCCTTCTCTGTAAGAGAAGAGGCCTTTCTCTGTAGAGGGATAATAACGGGCTGGTATGATGAAATTTATCAAATCCGAGGCAGTTCGTGCAATTCCTAAATTTATTATCATCATTTCAGCCCTTAAACGGTCAACTGCTGAGTTAGGGCCTCCTTAAAGTACAACGGCAAGGGGATTGGCCTGTTACACCACGCTGCTGGCCAGACGGGCTGGTGTAGGTCATAAGTAAAAAAGGAAAGAAAGAAAAACATTAATTTTATTGCCACAGCACAATACATATTCACGCAACACATATTTACAAACAGTTCACGTTTTTGCTCACGTGGATACAATAGATATACAAAATATAAAAAATCTTGATTAGCATAGCTTTCTATTGGTGAAAAAATTGTGCGTGCAATTTCTTCTTTTAATGTTTTTTCCTTTTGTATATCATTAAACACCATAAACTCACCAAGAACATAGGATACTGGCGTTTTCGTTCGATCCTGCATAAAAATTAAAATAGCACATTTTCAAAATAACATTAAAAAAGTCCATATTCTTATACACTTTACCTTAACTTTATAATAATTCAAAATATGACATAACCATTAACATTATAAATTTTCAGTTATTACAAACCCTAAGGTTTGTTGTCAAATTTGGGCACGCTCCTTCTTGTAGCTTTTGGTAACACTTTTTTGTGGTAATAAAATCGTTCGCAGCAAAATGCAACGAGCACATTTTAGTATATTTGGTCGGAGACCAATCTTTTTTATTTAATGCGTCAATCCATTTTTTTTTAATTTTCTTTCGACGGGAATCTGGAATCTAAAAATTATACACATAATAAAATACCTTTATTAAAAAAATACACTACCTTAAATATATGTACCTATCTATGTACTCACAAATGTGAGTTTGAGTTCACATTACAGTCTCACAGTTCTCATTACGTCAAAATAATAATATAGCGCAAAAAATACTGAGTGCGTCTCTGAAAAGCCTCTAGCGGCATATGGAAAAAATTACTTATTTTGTCACTTGCCGCTAGAAGCGAGGTAATCACCGAACATTCTAGACTAAATATGTCAAAAATTTAAAATAAATATTACTTACGAGTGGAAAGATATCTTATTTTCATTTGATTTTGATTTGCTGGAGGAACTTTTGCACGATACAACACATCACTTTATATTTACTTGGTTTGGAGACCGATAATATATTTTTAAGTCTCCTATGACGAAGCTGTTACTCGCCTGACGACAAGAATTGTACTGACGAAAGCGACACCTGGCCGTCAGTAGTTCAACTACGGTATGACGTCAGTACCCTACATTTGGAGACTAAGCTACATTGATTACAACATCTCCTCTTTATATTTGCTCCGTGTTACGTACTAAGTAATTCAAAATTCAATTTGATTGTAGCAAGCTTGTTCATTTGATTACAAAGTTATAAAGTAGATTTATCTTGAAAAACATAAAGTCGAACAAACTTTTAAAACTATAATTTATGTAGACTCACACACGTACACGTCATACTTCATGGCAGTTTTTTTGGATGTTTTTGTTTTACTCGTTTTTTCTGACAACGTGAACTACGTGCGTGGTCTGGCGAGTAGAAGGCTCACGCTAGAAATCTTAATAATTTTTAATTAATAAATTAATAATTATGTGCCCGAGCACCAGTATGTTTTTGTTTTGTTATTGTTTTTTCTGTATTTGTTTAGTTACATTAGTTTTAATTTATGGCAAATTGACCACTGCTATTGTAGTTGCATAGGTCATTCGCTTTAGACCATTCAAAACTGTTGACCATTCAACTCGTTGACGGAGCATGTACAAGTACATTCAACTTACAACAACTTACAATCAAGGCATTTCAAAGTACCAAAGATCATTCAGGAAAATGAACATGAATGACAAAGATGTGTCAACTCAATGTCAGTCGAGTAAAAAAAATGTGTTTTTGTTTTGACATTACGAAATGTAGTGAAAATGTGTTGTTGAAATGTTGAAACATCGTTTTATTTTTAAATAACCACAAAGTGGTGTACTTACACAGATAAGAATTTAAGTTCTTAGTCTACGCTAACGTGGTAATAATTTATTTTATAAAACACAACCAGGCATAGGTATAAGTTTTACTTTGCATTTATTAAATTCATGGCAGCGTTTCGTTTGCGTAGCAGTCGTCCTATTCATTCTTAGTCCGTGAACATAATAGGTACACAAGCCTACTACGTAGCACATAAAATAAAATGGTTCGTGATCGTGAAAGAGTACTATCGCCGGCGCAATCTGGCGAATTCATTGCGAAAAATGCACACCACGTGAAAATTCATGACAACGGCCTTAATAAACTTTGTAATGAGGTAAGATTAGTTCTTATTAACTTGCAAATATGAAATTAAGTTCGTTTGTTTGTCCCCTCGTCACACAAAAACTACTTAACCTATCTTTAGAATCACAATCATTTATTTGCTCATTTATACGTACGGTACTTAGTGGTTAATTATTATAATAATGAAATATACAACTTCAAGAATGAATTTTCAATATGCATGGTTATTTACTTTCTTGATATAGCTTGATTTTACCATCTCAAATTAAGATAACCCTCTTATCTTATGCAAAACATAAATCATAAAAAAATAAATTACAATGAGTTCAATGCAAACTAATCAAATATTAAACCCACAGATGTTAACATCTATGACAAATAAACTGGCAATTCCGGAGACAGGTGCTAATATAGCATACCTAGACAAAGAACATGATCGTGCTGTAGACTGGATCTTTGTGGCTGACACATTAAACTTCTGCTTCTGGTCCTTTACTGATGCTAAGAAGTGGACCGTTGACGGACATTCAGGGTATTATGCATTGGAGGCTGCGCTTGCTAGAGCTGTTAAGGTACTACTATTGCAAGGCTAAATATTAGTAAATAATAACTCTAAAATAGCTTTAAAGAGTCTTTAATACTTTGCATAACTACTACTTCTTTGTACTCATACACTAAATAAGCTACATCTTAAGAGCAAAGTAGGTTCGCCTTCTATTAAGGTATATACTACACTACTCTACAGGCTATTATACTATGGGTTGGTATGCATTCACACACATTCACTCTAAACGCAAATTTGCCTTTTTTACAATTTTATATTCAGGATGGTATCTCAGCTAACTGATTGTGAGTTGGCTTCCAATAATCAAATTAAAACAACATCAATAATAATAGTAATTACACAAGCATACAAACAACATTTTAGTATATAGTTCTTTTACCATCTTGAATCTTTTCATTGACAGTGACAAATATTGTTAATTTTATTGTATACTAGCAGACCAGACAGACGTTGTCCTGTCTTTAACTATATCTATTTCGAATTCATATAATTATAAAAAAAGAAGTCAGAAACTAAGCAAAGAAAAATTTAATATGGTGGTTAAGTATTATATATGTATATAAGAACCTTCTCCTGACAATAACAAACACAACAAAAAAAGAATTAACGAAATTAATCTAGCCCTTCACGCGTGATGCCATGACCAAGGGAAATAGGGATTCATTTTTATATATATAGATTGAAATATCAGCTCTATTTAATCATTTACTGTTTCAATTTTCAGGAAGGAATAGATATAGCAAATCCTGCATTTTACTCAAAAATAACCGCCGACCAGCTACATACCATCATGCGTGGTGACAATGAAGTTCAAATACCATTATTTGATGAACGTTTATCAGCATTACACGAAGTAGGCACAGTCCTTCTGAACAAATACAACGGTACTTTCGTGAATTGTTTGAAAGAAGCTAACAAGTCTGCAGTGAAGCTGCTGGAGATTATTGTAAATGACTTCCCTTGTTTCCGTGATGAAACTACTTTTATAGGTCAAAAGGTAATTAATGTATGAGGGTTTTTTAAAATGGCGCCGCGAGGTGGCAGCACTGCGGCGTCAGGTCTAGGCACCTGTCAAAGCGCTTTCAATCTCTGTTAAATAACTGTAAACGATTCTATTGATTTCAAAACTGATAATGAATTTTGATTTTAAGTTTTTGGAATGGAAGCCCTTTAACATAGGTGGCGCCAACTGGTGATGTAAATTTTCCTAAACACCTCATTACTCTTATAACGATCTATAGAATTAAAGTAAAGCGACATTAACTGGAGTCATATTATTATTATAATGATTTATTGTATGGTACAACCATTTGGGCTGGGAGCGTACTACTGCATTTCATTCGGTGAGTGAGAGCACCGGAGGCCCAATTTCCCCCCTTTCGTCTTTTCTCACCTCCCTCATTCCCTTCCCCTAACCCTATTCCCAGCTGTCATAGTGGAGGCCACCATACCAGCAGTTTAAGACGATGGCTTTTGGTATAGTGGCCACCACTTCTGGATTCCACTGACTGCTTACCAGCAAGTGGGATGGAGTCACTTTGGTAGGCTAATATAAAAAAAAGGATTTTTTTATCATAGCAGCAAAGCTCTTACTTACAGGTATCCATATACAAAAGGGCACAGATCCTAGTAGCAGATTTGTGGAACTTCTTCAGTGGGACAGGCTGGGGAGAGTTCACTGATATAAATGCTATGACAATGTTTGCAGACTACAGAATACCACAAGTGCTTGTTTACTTTGGAGTGATAAGTTATACTGATGAACTGATGGATAAACTAAAAAAAGGTATGTATAGATATTGTAGCTATACCATAGACTTAAGGCTTATTCAAACATAAGTGGTATTCGCTGCTGCTGTGTGTTGAGGTACATACCGCGCGGTTTCAGCTCTGGTGTTTAGTATAAAGTTCAGCGGCTAGGGCGAATGATTGGTTGAATAGTAGTATTACCGTATACCTATCCGGTTTTCTCTACCACAAGCGGTAGCGAATATCGCTCAGGTTTGAATAAGCCTTTATAAATACCTATATTCGTGTTGTAAGTATTATATCAATTGCAAAATGTATAACAGTGTGAATTTCTAGTCAAAAGAAGATCAGACTTTATTTAGATAATTGGCGAAAAATATACGCTTTAATTTTAGCGTCCCCCTTTTTTTTTTTTTTAACACTCACACGTCATCTAGTCCCAAGCTAAGCAGAGCTTGTGTTATGGGTACTAGATAATTGAAATATAATACATATACGTACTTTTTTTTTTGTAAATACATACTTACTATACATAGAAAACACCCAAACTAAAGACTAATACAAATGTTCATCACACAAATATTTGCCTTCCGCGGGAATCGAACCCACGACACCCGGCGTCGCAGTCAGTTACACTAACTACTAGACCAACGGTGCAGTCAATGTATTATTTCTCAATTCATTATCATCATATCAGACGAAAAACGTTCCTAGCAGGACATAACATCACCACCTTGACCAGTAGCGAGCCGCCCTCAACAATAAAGTTTCCACGGTAGAAGTTTCACCCTAGTTTCAGCATGAATGAGCCGGATCGTCCGGGGAAGTACTACCCTCTCATAGAAGATCCGTAAGAGTAGTAGTATCCGTACTATTGCGTTTCGTTCGGTGAGTGAGAGTGGCGGGCACCCAAATTTCCCACTTTCCTTTTTCGGCTTGCGGCTTTGGACAATGCAACAAGCAATGCTAGGGACTCTAAGGGCAAGATTCACAGACCGCACTTTGACTTTACTTTGATGCAAAGATCTACTTTGTACCAAAAATATGTATCTTAGGCCCAGATTCACAATCGTGACTTTACTTTACAGCAAAGGCACCTTCCCAAAGTAAGCTTAGTATTGCCGAAGATTACTTTCAACTTCATATTCAAACATATTTTTGGTACAAAGTTTAGACTTTACTTTGTAAAGTCAAAGTGCGGTCTGTGAATCTTGCCCTTAGCCGTCCATGAGCGACAGTTACCACTTACCACCACATCTGTCTACTCGTCTGCCACTGTCAGCAATAAAAAAAAAGTCAAAGTCAAATAAATTCATTAATTTAGGTTAATTGAATTAACACTAATTATTATTAAAATTACAAAATGTCAGCCAATTAACCAACAACCAGTTCAATGGTTTGCCTATTATCTTTATCAGGTCTTCGGTCCTCAATTATTTTCTTCCATTTTTAGATATTCTTCTACCAAGTGGTTCAGAAGAAGAAGTAGAAATCCGTGGCTGTTCTATCCACGCGATACAACTTCTACAAAAGAAGTTAGAAGATAAATTAAAAGGTCAGAACGTTGAAGTGCCTAACGCGAGTCTGATCGACTATTATCTGTGGTGTTACCGACGCAAGTATGCGAACGAATTGGAGAGTGTGCCTTTTCATAAGACGCTCGGTATTTATTATTAGGTATTGATAATTCCCAATGTAATTTTGAAATAATAAAACAGCTTATGAGTAATGTGGACATATCTCCTAGAAAAGTTATAAAATCGGAAATAATTTTGGAAATGTCTGTAACATTTGTAAATACATGATTTACATTGCATAATTGAAAACTTTTTTGATAATACTTATAGACAGTTGTGATTTTGATGAATGGTGCTACTTATATTGTTAAGTATAATGTTTTAATATTTGCATTTAAATGTTAGTTATAATTAATCAGTCAAGCAGTCTTTAACCCTACGACAATTTTTATTCTAATATACTTAGGTACCTACGTTTTTATAAATAATAAAACGATATAATATATTTGTTTTTTTTTATTCTACACCACCATTATTACATCGGTAATATTATTATTCACAATTGTATGCGTGTTTCACATAGTGTGTGTATCACAGTGCGACTGTGGTTCTATAGATCATAACATTCATAACTAAAGATCGGGGTATTAGGCGATTATTTATCTAAACTTAATTTAATAATAATATGGACATTCTTTGGCCTATCAAAAGGACATTGGGTCGTTATAGGTTGTACATAGAGACATTTACATCGTTTGATATTTTTCGCCATCCGCTGATTTTGGACACGAGTTCAAACTCAAGAAACCTTACTTCCTGAACTGAAGATAAAACCCAGAATTCTAGGGCGACTAGACAACTTGTTTTTATATTTATAATTTCAAAAGATATCACATATTATTTTACATACATAGTTTAGATAAACAAACTCCCGTTGATTCGACCTTTAGTAGGTAATAATAATTTATTGCACATCTTACACTACACATTATACAATAAGTACTATACATAGGACATAACCGCTACTCTACCCAGTTATAATAAATATTTACAACTTTGGCATTAGCTAAATTGATAATGACGTATTGGCGAAGATATTGTAGATATGTTAAACCGTTTAAAATTTTATCACCAATGGGTTTAAAGTCAAAAACAATACTATATTGTGCATTACTTATGTTTTAATTATTATAAAAATATTGGGTATCTACGATGAATATAGCAAAAAATATTTAATAGGTACACACCAAGGAGCTTTGCAAGCCCTATTGTCCTGTTATAAGTACTCAAATAAAGTAACGGTTTAAGCCCAGCTCATAATTTTGCATATTTCTAATAACCGCCAGCAATATTGATAGGTCATTCGTATTAAAGGACATTGGGTGCTTTGATTTAATAAGATTATAATAATATAATTGTTGAGGCTCGCAAGTCTAAAATTTGCGCGTTGATTTATCGCGTCATCGTTAGCCAATCGGAACGCAACAATATGGCGCGATAAAATCTTGTGATTGGCTAAACATTGTTCCTATACCCCTCTTCCACGACCTCTGTAAAAACGTTTTTTGAAAATATACGCCATTGCATACTCGACTGAGAACGTTCTTTTATTTCTATCAAAAATATCACCTCGTAGTTGCAAGCAAAGCAGCAAATCTACATTAAATACATGTAGCTATATCACGCCGCTACAATAATATAAGATTTGATAAAAACTTCTAAAATAATTGTAATTAACTAAACAGGTACATTATCTTCGCCAATTCAACACCAACTAAGTAATTAAATAAATGAAATATAATGATTACAAAATGGCACTTAACATTTACACCGTAACCTATAATTTAAATTGTGTGACCGTTATTATGCACTACACTATAAACTAAAAATGTCCTGCCCTAATCAGTTTTAACTACATTACTTGTTTAGTATGACACAAACAAGTTGTAGTTTCACAACTGCGATAAACACTACGCAATGTACAGAAAATCATGCGGTACACCATTCACCTTTCAATCGATACAATAAAAGAATACTTGAGGATAGTATGTGAAGTGTTTAACTGAAAAGCACGCGTTATGTGTAACTTTGTCTCTTTCTATTGCATGTGAAGAAAAGAGTTACATAACATAAAATTTTGAAAACGAATCGAATATATTTGCACTTTTTCAGTTAACTACTAATACTCCAAAACCTTACCTAATATATGGCATTGCTTTTCAATCAATGACTTCACTTACTGCTAAATTTTGACTTGAGACTTTCAAAGAACGCCAGTTTTGTTTTAATGGTACCAGGTTCTGGTAATGGACTGCCTGGTCTGGAAGATTCTTTAGTGACTTCTTCACCTTCGGGGATTTCTTTCGAGCCTCCGGGAACCGTCAGTGGGGTCGACATGGAAAGTTTCAGTTCTTCTCGAAACTCCTTCGAGATGCTTCTAGCTGTGAGACTGTGCATGTACATCTGCTTAGTCTTCTCTGGCTTGTACGTGGGGTCTGTAAGGAGGTTGTCCTTGCTCCGTCGCCGTCTCAGATATGAATGTTGTGACTAGAAGAAATTGGAATGTAATGAGTAATTTAAACAGATCGGGGATATTAAGAAATGTCTGTGTTTTTGTTGAACGCGAGTAAAAACACGTATTTTTTGAGAACCAGGTTAAGCTACGCGTCCACGTCTTTTCCTTCCTAGGCGGCACGGACTCCAAACATAATAATATGCACATGTGTCAAAGTCATATGTAATCAAATTCAGTCATAACTTTTTACAAAAGTAAAGTTTCATCTGAATTTTATCTGGTTTTATCAAATGTAGTTTATGAAATTTTGTTGCGTTGCTTCTTTGAAGTGACAATGGGCAGGACACATAGGCCGTTGGGGTAGAAAGGTTAACGAGTGGCGACCACGCAGCGTGGGCAGACCTCTCACAAGAAGGACCGACGACCTTTTAGGGGTGGTGGGCAACCGATGGATCAGGGCGGCGAACGATCGGCTTCGCTGGCGAAAATTGAGGGAGGCCTATGTCCAGCAGTGGACGTCTTTTGGCTGATATTATGATGATGATGTACTTTTCGTCTTATACTATCTATTGGCACTTAATCATTACCTATCATTCAACCAAAAGACCGCTACTTTTATCAGGTCGCCGGTTCTCCTTGGCACTTAATTACACTTTATTTGCAACGGTTATCGCAATGTGTTATCTTTCGACAGTATTTATTTAACTCGTAGCATTTACATGTTTATAAATTTGACTCTTTGGTAGCGCAGACAAATCTTTGTGTGATCAATAAATTGTATAATCCTTAACACGTTTCGAGTCTGCGTGTACTTTGCGTTGGTTAAATTTATGTTTGTAAAGTACACGACAAGTTTGGTCCCTAGCAGTAGCGAAGAGTCACTTTTCCGAGGAGGGAAGCCGGTGGGACTAAAATATTTTGTGTTTCGGAAGGCTAGTTAGTCTTGGAGTAGGCACGCAAGCAGTGATAGGTCTATGGTGGTCAGGACAATCATATTTTAAAAGGGAAGCCGGCAGGAATCGTTTTATATGGACGCTTCGCCACTGGTCCCTAGTATGGTAGTTGACTTAAAAATAATAAAGGATGTAAACTTCTATGTTTAATTTATGACTTTGAATGTCAATCTAGAATACACATCTATACTATTATAGAAGCGAAAGAGTTTGTTTGTTTGTTTGAACGCACTAATCTCTGGCAGTACCGGTTGGATTGAAAAATTATTTTTGCGTATGCCCAGTTCTTGAGGAAGGTTATGTAATATCACGCTACTGGCGACGGGAGTAGAGCAGTAAGCAAAGACACGGGTGAAACCGCGTCGCGGAAGGCTAGTAAAATATATTATTAAGAAGTCGTCTTGGACTACGGGGAAAAAAATTTCCCCGTGGGGCGTAGCAGTGGGACCACGGGTAATAGGCGGTCAGTTGAGGGTTGACCGTTCAAAAGTTTTATCGAAATTATACATTACCTAAATATAAAACAACATAGCACCACACCTTTTTCTAAAGGGGTTAGGCAGAAGTATATAACATTTAAGTTTCACCTGCTATGTTGCATTTGTCAGAGATTATATCAGATTCCCGTCTAAAACTGAGAGTTTGTTGACCAAAAAACCCAATAACACTTTACTCGATCCGGGGATAGTGGCCTCTGCATCTCAATCTGTTCTTTAGATACTAGCAAACCACCGAGGTAGTCATTATAAGATTACTATGAAGTATAAGTTTGTTAAAATACTAAACACGTAACACGCCCATATTGCATCTAACATAATTATGACTCATACAGTTAATAATACTAGAAATGTTACTCACCTTCACAGGTTCCTCTAGATTGTCCATGCTCACGAACTTCTTAGCCAGCTCTTTAACTTTAGGCAGCTTTAGCAGAATATTATCAGATTCACGTTCCAATTTCTCTTCCACGGTATCTTCAATCACAGTTGGTTCAAGCACATCGTTGTCACTACTAACACTATCTACTTTTGAGATGTTCTTATCGATAACATCAATGTTGTCATTCGCGTCAGTCTCATATCTAACTGATACGTTATCTTCAGGTTTACACTTAATAATTTCGCCCGTTTGAACATTGTAAATTTTAATAGAGTCTTCCAAACTACTGTTACTCATGTATGAGTTGTCGACGCTGATTGGTGATTTAAGTGGCTCTTCTTTTTCCTCGGTATCAGCTGGTAGTCGTGGTGGCGGTTCTAAAGGAGCTGTCTGGTATGCTGTCTCTAAGATTTCATCAAATTTACTGTCAGTATCATCAACGTAGACCGGTGTGGCGGCAAATATAGCCGATTCGTTACCATCCTCGTATTCAATCATTATGTTATCTTTGTTATTAGCTGTAGTCGTTAGTGATGTAATGTCCTCGTTGCCGGCAAATTTTGTATAATGTTGGTTTGTCGCTATCATGTTGAATTGTTTTATAAGTAATCCCTGAAAACGTAGATAACGTTATGACGGTGTTACATGTACTTTTATTTATAAATATTTATACTGCATTTTAAATGTGATTAAGTATTTTCGAATAGTTGCTTTATTTGTACAAGGTGTCTAATTGCTGTTGTTGCTACTAAAAGTGCAATAGATGTTAGTCAATTTTTAAATGTTAGAGACCACAAATTTTACGAAGCATTTTGGTGTCCTTATAAGCTTAAAACGTGCATTGCATTCAAAACAGGGTGACATCGTTTCAGTCGTGTCAACTGATAAAATGTATGAATTAGATGGAATGAAGGTGTTTGAGATGATCGCTGCGAGGGTTAGTATCGCGGGTAGTATATTAGAGAAATCATTAGATCAGTGGCAAGCAGTCGAATGCGGTTAGTCAAATGTTTGCCAAAATCTTACAACACTCACCACTAACGTCTTTGAGGATTACGGTAGTACTGAAATTTTTAATAAGAAGAACACAAATCTATGAGTGCGCAACTAAAGATAATTCTTGTATTAATAGTGCTCAGTGCTGTTAGTCAGCTCTTTATATCCAACAAATAACATGCCAACTTTACACACAACAGGCAATACTGTGTGTCGAACGAAGATATTTTAGATTTAAGCTCGATTTAGAAATGAGATAGAATTCCTTTCACCGTATTTCATGAAAGGTAACTGTGATGTCACTAAGTACCCTAACTATCGAAGCTATGTACGTATGTTTCGTACGCAGCGCAGTGAGAGGTCGGGTCCCGAGTTGACAGTGGGACGGTTGTCAGTAGGAGTGCTAGTCAGATCGGAGGTGGTGTATTAGATAATATCGGAGCTGGGTGGGTTATTCACCATATATCAGTACGAAAGCCTTTGTTTAACCTGAGACTGCCCCCGAACGTAAAATTGAGCGTGGAGCGGCGCTTGGCCCTGAGACAGAGGTCCTCGCTACGCAGCGTGTTGCTTCGCCTAACGTTCGTGTACGTCTCGAATAGATCTTCGGTAATCTCGGGTATTTTCGGTATTTTAAGTCTAACTATATCCTCGTTTTCCACATAACCGTCACCTCCATTGCACACAGTTCTACATTGCGATCTTACGTTGGTGTTTCGACGGACTAGGTCGTCCATCGCATGATTCTCGACAGCGTTATCGTTTTGTCTATCGGGGTTTTCGAAAATGGGGTTTATGGCGAAGTTGGGGCTGGCATTTCTGGGGCTGAGTACGGCGCGAACGATGTTCTGATGAAGGGCGGAGGCCTCGAGGTCGCTCAGAGAGCTGCTGGCACTTACAGGCGAAGTGAACTCTGTATCGAAATTGTCTAAACTGGTGGATTTGTTCATAGACGACACGGAGCTGGTCTCGCTCGCGTTTGTCTTCTTGCGACCGCCGCTCGACGCCTTCGCCTCTCGTATGTAATAGTCTCGGCCGTAACTGAAAACACCAATGTTTAATTAGTAGGTCAGGAGGTAGGGATCAGCGAGGTACCTACGTATTTAGTAATTTTTGCTTAAATTGGTGCAACATGATTGGGGTAGTGTATTCCCAATGATAAATAGTGGTTGCCAGTGATTTAAAGAAAAGCCATAAGACTTATTTGTAGTTATAAAAATAATGTTTTCGACTGCAAGTAAGCAAGCAATAGGAATTACATAAATAATATTTTATTTTTCATTGCTGCAACGACATAGACACCAGATTCACAGGCGATTATATTTCTGATGCTTCTAAGTCTTTTAATCTCGCGTTTTCACTGACGACAAAACATGTTGCAAACATCTTTCTAACTAGGTGTAACTCATAAAAAGTGAGTGGGATAGGTAGCTGTTTTCAACTTGTTGTGTCGTCAGTGAAAACTCGGGGTAAGGCCTACTCGTTGCCGAATTAACCGTTTCATGGACACTACTGTAGACACAATAGATATTTTATTGTCATCATGGCCATATACGTTCACTGTTCCGAGAAGTGTTGGGCAATGGACTGCAAGGCATGAGAATTGATGTAAACTTACACAAAATAACATCTATCTATTTATCTGACACTCACCGTTTATACTGCGGTATTTCATCAGCTACAACGTCTTTCAGTATTCTAGGAGATAGATTTTTAGTTTCATTTATACTATCATTACTAAGAGTTAGTTTTAACTTATTATGGTTTATTTCTTTGACCGGGTCATCGTTTATTATTTCATTATCGGGTATTTCTATCTTTTCATCAGATTCCTTCTTATTGGTGAACATGTCGAAGAGTGATGACGCACTCTTTGTAGAAAGCCTTTTTTGTATCGCTTCGGGCGAATATGGATTGTTCGGCATTTCTACATAATTCAACCATTTTTTGCGCTCTCTGTATGCTATGGAACCTGTAAATTGAAATATTTTTAATAGGTTATTATACTGATATAAACAAACAAAAAAAATTTTTTTTGTCCTTAAATATTATTTTTATTTTTCTAATAAGTATATTTTTATGGAAATGAAACCGGCTAGGGGTAGCAAATGCCAGGTAAAATTCTGTTTTACCTGGCATTTGCTACCCCTAGCCGGTTTCATGAGAGTCTGAGTCTGATGAAACGAATTTTTAGTTACCTGGTATTAACTCGTCATCTTGGTCTGTATCACGAGTAGGTACCCTGGAACAACGGTTTACAAATTGATTTATCGCGCTTACAATTATTCAACGTGTACTTAATATATAAGTCTGAATATTATGTAATACGATATAATGAGGGATCCAAATTGCCTGTACAGATGTGGCGTGCAAACATGTTTTGTTTAAATAAACTCTAACAATGATAGTAATTTTTTGTATGCTACTAGTGCAAAGGTTTTGCTAATTTATATATATTTTAGGCTCTGGGCAGTAAATACTTTTCCTTTCCTTTTTTTCCTCTACATTTTTAACTGCTGGAAGATGTCTATTACTTCTGGAGTCTACTAACTGCGTACCATTAGGTATAATGGAGTCATTGTCATTGGTTAATATAAGCATAGAAAAAAAGGTTGCATGTGAAATATACGAGGGCGGTATACGAAGTTATAATAATAATACCAGCCTGTTTACTGTCCCACTGCAGGGCAAAGGCCTCTTCTCGTATAGAGAAAGTATGAGCATTAATCACCACGCTTGCTCAAGGCGTATTGGCAATTTCAGACTTTTAAGTCCAAGTTTCCTCACGATGTTTTTCTTCACCGTCAGTCAGAAATGTCCAAGATAAACTTAGAAAGTACATATGATTTAAAAATCACATTGATACTTGTCCGGATTCAAACCCACTACCTCGTATTTACGAAGTGGTAACTTATCCACTGGAACATTTCGACAGTTAAGTATACGAGGTTACATAGGTATAAACTTATCAGTCGTTTTAAATATATAAATATATTAAGGCATGTAAGTAGTACATGTTAATAATATGTTTACTTACACTTGCGGTCCATCGTCAAAGTGTTTCCTGCGCAAACTGTCTGCGTATCTCTGCACCGGCACGGTCACTGTCTCCTCGTACTCACCCTCGCGCTCGTGGTGACTTACCAGCGTGTTCATTGAATCTAAAAATATTTTTTTAATTAACTTTAATGACAAACAAGCGGACAACTTGATAAACATGATTTCGTAACTGTAACACTAATGTGACACTGGATTTTTTTTCCTAACCATCACACCAGTTTGACACGGCGGTGTGAAGGTTAGGAGGTCGTCGATGGTTAGTGGTAAACGTAAAATATAGACATGGCTATATTTTATAAGCATTGCAGAAATTAGAAAACACAACTAAACCGTTGCCGACCATGCACGGAGAAGGTTATAAGACATTAATATCACTTTACATCATTGACTCTAGAGAATATTATCTATACTTTTATATTAAGCGGAAGAGTTTGTTTGTTTGAACGCGCTAATCTCTGAAACTATCAGTTATAAATAATATTTCAACAACTACACGCAACGTCATCTAGACCCAAAGTAAGCATATATATTTAATTGTGTTATGGGTTCTAGAATGCGGATATAAATGCTTAAATACTTTTTTTTTGTAAATACATACATATTATACATAGAAACACATGAACACAAATATTTGCACTGAGCGGGAATCGAACCCGCGACTTCTGCGTGGTAGTCCATACACGGTACCACCGAACCACAGAGGCAGTCAAAGGTTTAGGATTATGTAACATCACGCTACTGGCGACGGGAACAGAACAGTAAGCAAAGACGCGGGTGAAACTGCGTCACAGAAAGCTAGTCATAATATATTTAGAGAAATTAATTTATCAGTAGGTTTATTTAATGTATTACTAAAATACACGATCGATATTAATAGTGTCGCGTCTGGATAAGAATTTAGTTCGAACGCTTTCTAGAATGTGTCGAAGAAAGGGTATCCTTTGAAATTGTGCCCGAAATATGACAGTATAATTGCATCCTATTGCATGACAGCTAATATAGCAATAATGAGAATAACACCCTAAAAACTGTGAGGAATATTTGTCTTACCTTTATTATTTGCAAAATTATCTCCATTATGCAAAACTTCCTCCTCGCCATTAAGTTTGCCGTTTATATTCGTATAATAATTGTTATCTGTCAATTCCTCTGCATCCCTGTTTAGTAAGGTTCTGTGTATTTCTTCTTTTACCGCGAACTCCGCCTTTGTTAACGGTCCACTGTCAATACCTAGAACTAACTTGCCATCGATTTCATCCGCCGTGTTAGCGTTGACAGTTTCAACAATAGTAACGTTGTTGTCATTAATTTCGTTAATGATTGCGTCTACTGTATCATCGTCGCCTACTTTATCGACAAGTTTATCAAAATCATCAGCTCCATCGATTATTGTGAGGCTGTCTGGTTCAAAATCTGAATCTTCTGTTTGAGGCATGCCTCCTATAACGTGTTTAGAGTCTAATACTTTTTTCATGTCACTTTTATATTCAGCTGCTGGCTCTTCAGAGTCGCTCGCGTTGTCTGAAAGGTCGGTGGTGTCGTCAGCGTCTCTGTCGCCGATCAAAGCTCTGTATTCTGTGTTTGAGTTAGGAACTAACATAGGTACTGGCACTGATTGTATTGTTTTGATTTTCTTTTTCTGGAACAGCCAGTTCTCTTCCCAAGTGCCGTCTACCGCCTGCAAGTCACTCCCGGACACTTCGTCAAACTCTCGATCCTCATTATCTGAAATTGGGATTTTGTTTTTATTGCTACTGCGGCATAAATTAATTTTTGCATAACATAAACTGATAATGTTATCGCTAACGAGGTTGTTAACATTGTTCTTTCTTTGTATCAGTTGATAATGCTGCTTTTTACTTTAAATTTTGTTTGCTTAATTGTTTTTTGCTAGTCATACATCATCGACAGTTTTAATTATAGTATTTTAATTAATAACATGAAATATCAAGTGCATATTGCATTAATTACGCAATGGTGTGTGCTTACCTATATTATGCACAATATCCCCTCCAAATTCTGGGAAGGGCACGCGTCGCGGCACTTCTAAGGCTTCGTCCGTCGCCTCCCCCTCTTCCCAATCAGACACATCGTCTTCTTCATGAAGCTGCAAAATAATTATAGTTATTATATTGATTTATATGAATATTTACAAAGGTAACAAGTACTTAAATAATTCACTGTTAATGATTACGTATTTACAGTATTTTTAGTAATAAAACATGATATTACTTATTTTGTTATACAAGACCAAGAATTTTTCGGTCTTTTAAAAACTACTAATAATAGTAGCTTTACAACGGTTACAACGGTGTCTTTTGGAATGGTCTACTTTTAGATCCCTGGTTGTTTACAATCAGACTGAGTAAGTAGAGTAATATTGGTAGGATATTAAGGCAATACTTACAGGTGGAGTGATATCCCTGGTGTGTCTAGAATGAAGTGACCTCGGTGAGGAGCGCTCTGATGGCGTGGGGCTGGCGCTCGCCGAGTGGATCCCACTGCTGCGGCCTCCAGAACCATTCTCATTCTGGTAACGCTCGATCACCTGGAAATGAATGGTTACTTTTATATAGCTGGTTATGTTCTTCATATAATAAAGCTCTTACACACAAGCAGTATGTTGCCGCAGAGGTAACTGCAGCCAACATGCTGCTCGTGTGTAATACATAGCCTTATATTAAAAGTTTAAAGTCAAAATCTATCCGTTTTGTATTATGAATGGCATTGAAACTAGCGGCTCTTCTTGCCTGATACAAGAGTTAACCGCAGACGAAGATTTGATGGTGGCAGGAGCATAGTTGACTGTGGATGCCACCTATATCCTTACACTATTTCCTTGCACTTTAAACCACAGTCACTTGTAGAAACATAGTACTAACTGAAACGTCCATGAAAACAGTGTCATAACGAAGTTCATTAGCATTTAGGTGTATGACAACTTCGCACTTAGAAACAAGCCTTATACTTTGCAAAGAGAAACAATGGACCTTAATTATGTCCAGACTCAGTACAAATATTGGATCATAAAATTTCACAATATTATAATAACTTTAAAGCTAGAAAGAATTTCATATCGAATTCCTGGTTACTACTACAACAACTTTCCAAACAACGCATTTTCCGTAACAACAATCACAGTAAATGAAACAGATATAGCTATCACAGATCATAACGATAGTTCCTAGATTTGATCCTCACTCGAGCGTATCTGAGCTAGTGGAACAACTCAACGCATTGATTAAATAACAATTGTATGAAAAACAAACCTCTGCGTTGTCTTCGGGAAAGTAGCTCACTATTAAACTGAAGAAATTATACATTTTACCACGCAAACTTGAACTCTATTTTATTAGCAATAAGCTTTTTTAACGATATACTTAAAAAGGTGCTGTTCAGACGGGTTCGGTTGAAAACTGACGAGTACAGTGTGGGGTCAAACGAGCAGACTTGAATAGGGTTGTCTCTCATAAATATAGCACAATAGATCCATAGAATTGAATAGTTCTGACGTAAGTATTTAAACAATCAATAAAATAAAACAAACGCTTTGTCAAATATGAATTTTTGGAGAAATAATTATTTCGAAGAAATATTTTCTGAGTGATAGCAAACCTTGTTCTATAAAATTCACTTGTTTGTACCATTTGACAGAATAATAAAATATTCTTTACACAATCACAAAGATTAAATAAAAAAAATCGCAGAAGGGTACTTATAAGTCGCAAATCACTGAATAAAATCGCACTAACGCTGCACATTTATATAACTCACCAAACTTATACCCGCGAGTATGTATAGAAAAATAACGAAACCAGCTACAATTAAAGTATACATCACTGAACTTTAGACTTAGGGGAACACGGAGAAAAACATCGTGTACCGATTAGTACTAAGTGTAATCAACGAATAAGTCATTAATCTCATTATTCATATTACTTACAATTTCTTTGGAAAACATTGCGTTGATTATAGAACTATCTTTAAACTGGACTAAAGCGAGATACGATACCCTATCTGATAACTTGTTGATAAGTTATCAGGGTCGTAGGTATATGATTGATTGTATCTATCGGCAAGATCCTTGTTGTATTTCGTGTATTTCGCAACATCACTGAAAAATAGACGTAATGTAACATCAGTCCGTTTACTTACTAGGTACTTACTGGTACCTATCTTTTAAAATTATTGAACATAATAACAACTATTAAAATATGAAAAGTGATAAAAGTGATGATATTAAAGCTTATACTGCCTTCAAAAGGTATGTTTTGTGTATATAAAGTGTCAGTTTATTTGTTTTGGTAACATTTCTGTCTATATTCTTTTTTACATAAATGGTAATTGATCTGATGAATGCGTCAGCTGTTTTAGCCAGTTTCAAGTGTAAATTAAATACCCGTAGATGGTTTTAAAGTTTTAATCTATTTTAATCCGTATTCCAAATCGTAAATAACTGCCGTATATTGCCAGTTCTTTTCATGGCTCAAATTCAGTTAGCAATTTGTTTGTAAGGCTGTCATACTTTTGGAATTATTCATGCAAATTTCTTACGTGATGACCGCTATCAGTCGGTTTGCTGATACCGATAGTAATATATATTATACTTTGACCTATGTACTACACTTTATTTTCAGATACTATTACCAATGTAGCCCTTTGTCCCCAAATTAATCCATTAGGTACAGTCATGATTTCTTTTATTTAGTTCTATGTCTAAAAATGTATTTTGCACTGGACAATTTATGCATTTTATTTCTAATCTTTTTATGATATAATTTAGATAACGTTTTGTGTAAACTAACTCCGCTTGCCAATATGATAATATAAACAATAAAGTGTATTTATATAATCTTAACAGAAGTTCCTTATTAATGATAAATCTATGGATTAAATGCATTATTTGAGTTTAAATTACGAATTTTAGATAAGTAATATACGAATGACCTTGCTCTCTTTACATAACTTTATCGAATGAATAACTATTGAAAATGTTAACTGGTAACTTCAGAAACCGGGCTTTAGTGTAGAATAAAACGAAGTATCAAAGAATGTAGGTTAAAGTTGCGTCAATAGACTTCAAACTTAAAACTCAAAGTCGAAAGACAATTCATAATTTTACGCATTTTTGCTAAATAATTGATAGTTATGTCTATCTAGTTTCTTTGTAACCGCAGTCGTTTGTTATTTTTTGCTGAGTGTAGTTTGTGTGGCAGAGGCGAAATTGATGTCGCACAATTAGTATTTGGACGAAGCAGAAAATTTAAAAGTGTAGAAGATAATGATGATGATGCAAATACGAGTAAATAAAATCGAAGAATACTTTAATAACACCCACGGACAACCCTAAATTAGTTTGAAGCATGACCTAATGAAGCGTTTGTATGGATTCTTCACAAAAGGGCTGCGTTTACATAAACATGCACGTTAATAGATTTTCAACCAGATTTATAAGTATAGTATACATTTAATTTTGAATGAACCTGTGACGTCATATGTGTGACGCGAAAATAAGGTTAGGATTTCAAAGATTTGTAATTATGTCGTAATAAACATAACAAACGGGTCACTATTTATATTCAGTAATCAGTAAATCAAGGATGTCTATAGATTGGGTATGTAGTAATCTTGTATTTATTGCTTACTTAAATAAAGTATGTATTTCCGTGTTTGAAATCAGATTGGAAATTACTTTATCAGCTATTTTCTATTCAATCTAATGTTTTTAATCTGTTGCGTACTATTTTAGTTAATGGAACACCCTGATTGAGTAAATACGTCTTTACAAAAGATTACTTATAGGTAAATCTTTCTAGGTTCCGGCCCTCTGTCGTCGCAACAGAGCTAACTAAAAACTAATGTAGACATTCTTTTTACCTTTCAGTATAGTTATATATAAGCCTCATATAAGTAAGACTAGTAGAGATTATCAAAAGATATTAAACCTTTAGAACCGTACTTGAAAGTTCAGCTTATACTTATCAAGTCTTAATAAATTATCACAATACGGTAATCCATCCACAGATTGACCTCAACAAGTTAATTTCACAGATCTTCTTTCGACTCTCGAAGCTAATAGTTACCAGCTTCTTCAAATCGTAGAAAAATATGTTATGCTCTTAAATGGTCACTCACCTTATTCAAAATAGCCGATGCCAGCAAGTCTTCATAGGTGGAGGTCTCTAAGGTAGGCGTGTGTGGTTCTGCAGCGTATCTGGCTAGTGCTGGCATGGACGCAGCCTCCTCGACTACTCTGGCGACGAGCCGCTTGAGTTGCACGTGCGCTCCACTCGCACCGCCATTAGACGATGGTGATGCATTGCGAGGTGGGAGGTCTGTTGAAGAGGAGGAGAAGAATAAATTAGATTACATTCCAGCAGGAGACGTGGTTCTGCTGATATGGTGACTTTAAAGGAGGTATTATTTCAAGATTGGGAGGTTTGAAACTTTTATCCAGCAGCAAGACTTAACAGGCTCAATAAAAAATAAGATTTATAATAACAACTTGATTTCGATAACATAATATCTAAACTTTGCCCAAGTAGTGCGTGCGGCAGAAATAAAATTAACAAGGTTTCATGTAATAAAATTAACAAGAGAATAACATTTTTGCGAGGTTCTGGTCGCATTGGATTTTACATAAATGTACTGTTGAATAAAATAACACAGACTTTTTTAAGCCTTATTTCCTATACCTAGATTGTGATTGTATTCATAAATTACAAGTTATAATGAAAATCATTCTTGTTATGGTTAAAATAAATTTTATTGTTTTGGTCGAGTCATCGACCCGGGTTGTTCCGTATTCATCCGATGACATTTCATCCTATACAATTTTTTTTCCTAATTCAACCTATTTACGTTCCTTACTCAACCGACAGCTATTATTTTATTTTAAATTCTTTATTTAACCTGTAAGAATTCCTAGCTCAACCGATTACGAAACCAGCTACAAACTCTAAGGTTTGTGTGTTTAGTAATAGGTAATAAAATAGTTTAAAGCTTGGTTAACTTTTGCGTTAAAAATTTTCTATAAAATAAAACGACATCAAATTAAACAAATCATACAGGTATTTAAAAATTCAACATATTTTTTTATAAAAAAGTAAAAATATCTCCTAAACATATATCCACATAACATAAGTAACATAATATAATATTCTGATAAAATATTAAATATTGTTTTGCTATCCATAGTTTTTTCGGTAATATTTGCCACAGGTAGAGTGAGGAACACATTTCGGTTGAATAAAGAAACTTTATTAAAATAATGTAACACACAACCTCTTGCTAAAAAAACTAGAATACTATGAAGTAAGAGTAAAATCTTCAAAACTGCTCACATCATATTTAAAAAACAGAAACATGTAAGTGGAGGTTAAGGCTGTATCCGGGGAATCCAACTTTTCTCGTGAAAACAAGCCTCATGAGAAGGCATATACGTCCAAAATGGTACGTATCGGTGCAGGTGTTCCCCAAGGTTCAATTCTGGGTCCATTATTTTTTATAACATTTATTAATGACCTTATACAGCACGTGGCTCGGAGTGTTGAGGGTTGCATTCGGTTAGTTATATTCGCTGATGATACTAGTACAGTTGTGTCATCAAATGACATGGAAAGCCTAAATGTGACCGTAAACCGTACTTTTGCAGCATTTCACAGCTGGTTTGCAATAAGCAAAGCAATATCAAATAATAAGCAGAAATTAGCAAAATTTTAAGCTATTCTTGTTGAAGGAGTGTTATTATTCTATTAGTGACATGTGAACTAAGTATAATTTTATTATTCCAAATAACATTGTTCATTACTTCTAAGTAGGTACCTATATTAATTTAAACTTGATAATAGTTAGATGCTATTACAAAATTAATTATTTACATTTTTGACATTTACATTTTTTTTTCTTTATTATCCTGAATGTAATTGAACCCTATGTTGCATGTCGATAATTAATCCCTGTAATTATCAAATTGTATTCACACACAATGCAAAATATTGTACTTGAATAAATAAATGGAATGAAATAATCGAATCAATTAGGAATTCTAGTTTAGGATGAGTAAAGAAATAGGATGAACCGTCATAGGATGAAAACGGAACAACCCATCGATCCACCTGACAAGGTCCCTTTTAAGGATATGATGACGCAGACAGTTTGTTTTATGGCCTTTGGTAATTTATGTTTATAGCATGCTTCAGTCACGTTTTCATAATATCTATATCAGGTGCGTACATAATGCACATGATAAGAGCTACGTTATCAATAACAGATAACACAAAATCTAATTTTATGTTTACGATAGGCAGTTCTAATTCAAGCATGCGGCTGTGAATTGAATGTCAACATTAATGAAGATATTGTGTACATCTTTATGGATTTTAAACTCTAAGGCATTGACTTAATGTTTAAAATGACGTAAAATTATTTTATTATATGACATAATCATTATAAATGCAATCTTTATTATCAAAAAATATTGCGGAAAATCTTTTTAATACTTTGTGGAAGCCTCTCTTCATCAGTAGCTGTTCTACAACTGAAACGACATTAATACATTTATTAGGTATGTGTATCAATAATTTGGTAGTAACTTGATAAGACTAACCACTGTGATCGCTAATCTACTTGCCAAGCTTGATGATTATGGAAAAAGCCCCTCAAAGAGATTTGGTGGAGGCTGTAGTAGCCTTGAATTCTTGTAGGAGATTTCGGGCTCGAATTTCCGTGCTTTTACTTTCGTGCAAAAAGTCGTTTATCGAGATACTTTTGCAGTTTTCTTAATTTTACATGAATGGGCCGGATGGACTGAGAAAATATTACCTTCTCATTAAATATCAGAGGGGGTGTCCGATAAGTGGGAGATGAGAGAGGCATCTCTTTCTCTTTGCACGGTCGACAGCGGTTTAGAAACGGCTATTTGCCATCTGCGGGTCTTCTACAACCTCATATAGCAGTATTACTTTAATGTTAGTTTGTGTTTTGTCTTTTTCTTTTGTACAATAAAATACAAGGCTAGAGACAAAGTAAGGTTATAATTAGATTGGTTTAAGAGGTTGTTGGTAGAGTTCCAGGTGGACCGTATTCTTGTTTGTCATGGTAGTTATATAAATTCTTCAATTAACAAAGCATTTGGTTTGCAAAGCTGCTAAAATTCAAACCGCTCGCAATTTTTTGTTCTATCATACAGTTTGAATAATTCCCAGAGACTTCTTTTTTATTCAGAAAAAAATTAAGTAATGTCAACAAAAAATGGCAATAAACACGGAACTGTGTAAGATATTCACAAATATAATTATTTAAGTAATTAGTGACGATACGCAAACAGGTTTCACAAATACATTAAATATTTTGTAATCATTCTCAGTCTCTGAGAACTTAGATGATATAAGTATATTTAATGACTGCCTCACGTACATACACGTACTAGGTGCCTGCGGTGCATTATTTACCCGTAATAAAACACGAGATTTTATCCCCGGTCTAATAAATTGAACATTTAAATTGAGAAATTCACAGTAAAATTTTCTTTTTCAAGGAAATTTTTTTTTGATAAAAAACCTGCGAATTGTATTCATTCGGCAAAGACTTTCATTGCAAACCAGTGTATTTATAAATAGGTACTGGCGTTGTCATCTTAAGGCCTATTACGACACATTTCTATTTCTACCGTTTGAGCTTTGATATCTAGGTATCAGACCCAGAAAATATTCTGCGTGTTTTTGAACTTTAGTGCATTGTTTTACTCCTACTTGAGAGTTCCCCCCTTTCCTTTTTCCCCACCTTTTTTTTTTTTTAAATAATATAGTCAATCCCTTCACCTACCCTTTCCCTTCACGGTAGGCAGCAGCTTCGCAGAGTCCCTGGCATTGCAGGAACAATACCAGAGACTCTGATTCGTCCATGAGCGACAGTTACCACTTAACATCAGGTGGGCTGTTTTTTCGTCTGCCATTCTGTCAGAAATATTAAAAACTCTTTGGTTACTTTGAGTCCTTTTTTAAAGCTTTATCATGAGGTAACGTGCGTTTATCTCGGTGACATAACAAAGTAGGTACGTATATAAAAAAATAGTTCTCAGAATAAATAACAGAGGCGTGTTACTACCGCAAAAACGTTTATTAGATCATGTGAATGACACATGAGAATATAAAATTATCATGAAATAATAGATGAGTTAAAATTTGGTTTTTACTTCCCATCTTATTATTGTGGGAATCAGTCTCTTTGTTATAAGTAAGTATAGGTATTAAAATTGTCCCGTGACCCGTCTTCATATTAGTATTAAGTTTATTTTGTATAATTATTACAATAAATTGATTTTCTTAGGAAAAAATTAAGATTTGTCTGGGAAAAATAATCATAAAACGTTACACTTCATTGTATTATTTGCTCAATAGTTGATTGATTGATTAACAAGTTGATTTAATTCGATAACTGTGATTGTACATCTATACTTATTATATAAAGCGGAGAAGTTTGTTTGTGTGTTTAAACGCGCTAATGTCTTGAACTACCAGTCGGATTTAAAAAAATATTTTTGCCTAAGTATGATAGTCCAGTTCTCGAGGATGTTTATAGGCTATGTAACATCACGCTACTGGCGACGGGAGCAGAGCAGTAAGCAAAGACGCGGGTGAAACCGCGCCGCGGAAAGCTGGTATCAAAATAAAGACACACAGTGGTGGACATATAATTAAAAACGATTTGCAGTACGAGAGATTTTTAACAAAAAAATGTCATGTGTACCTAATTTTATGTTTATTCTTAAAAGTATATATGTAGAATAGATAACTATTATATACTTATAACTTAAACACTTTGTACGTATATAGATATAAACAATAAGGCAACATTTGGATGGATACAT
Organism: Parascotia fuliginaria; assembly: GCA_963082885.1. Lineage (NCBI taxonomy): Eukaryota > Metazoa > Arthropoda > Insecta > Lepidoptera > Erebidae > Parascotia > Parascotia fuliginaria. The sequence goes on from OY720172.1 coordinate 20,964,163, forward strand.
AGTAGAAGATTGTTTTTGGTAATTTTGCTAATGTTGAACTTACGAAAAAGTAAATATAAAACCTTTTTCAAAGTGAAAACTTGAAAATTGGCTGTGTGAATAAATAATAAGTTTCCGCTTCGTTTGCGATTGCTGTTTATCAATTTAATACAATAATGTATAGAAGCAAAATAACAAATCGTCAATTTTGTAACTCCTGTCATGATTCAATTTATTTACTCAGGTTTATGACTGAACATTTGTTGCCTTCCTATGATAATACGAAGATCTTAATACTTGTACACAATTTCATCATACTTGAAACATTACTCATACTTATTTGGTGTGGTTTAATAGCGTTTAGATTTTCTTTAATAATGTTTTTTTTGAGCCGAAATATTATTCAAGTTTAGTCAAATTTACCGTGGCTTATTTCAATGAGGGTGTTTAGAAAAATTTTCGCCACCAGTTGGCGCCACTTTGAAAAGAACAAGAACAACAACAGAAGACGAAGGTCTTCCATTTAAAAGCGCTATCAAAACAAATATATTTTATTGCTCATTTCGCAAATTTTAATGTTGAATTTACAAAATTTATAATTCACGTGCATGAGAACAATAGAAAATTGCGTTAGGTAATAAAAAAGAGGGTTTTCTAAAATGACGCCCACGAGGGAGTAGCACGTGGTAGCACGGATGCGTCAGGTCCAGCTGTCAAGCGCTTTTTGAAAGCTAACCCCCAATGTGACGTGTGTGAAGTGGCGCCAACTGGTAGCGACATCTTCCCTAAACACCCTCATTGACCTCTAGCTGTTTTCTACTGAAAAAAGAAAACTGTTATGTGGCGTAGCGGATAAAGGTACTTGCGGCTACAAGAGGTTGTGGATATCATCCCGAAATATTCGTCCCTAGTTGGAGTGCACTTTATGTTCAATTCATACTTGTTAAGTGCCCTGGGCCGCAGGTCTTGTTCTATGTGCGAGCTGTTTTTTTTCATAGGTGTATTCTAATTTATTTAAGAAACAAATCAAAAACGTTAATTATTATCTTCGAAAAGATCTTAAGCATTCGTATTACAAATATGTTTTACTCAAAACAATTCGCAGTCGATATGTGAAATTTTCCTTACACCCACTATTTGATATAGCCCTGTCATAATTTTGTCACTGTTGAGTCATTCACTCAACACGGCGACAGTAGCGGCACGAAGGGAGGTGAGGGGGTGCAGCGGTCATCGACCTTGCGCGTACAGCGAGCGAGTGAGAAGCCAGTCAGCTGTTTAAGCCTACGACGAACACCCGCGCTCGCGCATACATATTTATCTTTACAGTTATCTTGTCTGTTCACGTAGATACGATTTTATTGTAGTACAGTCTCCAATACAGTAATCTAATTTATACAGTCCACTAGCATTTTATTTATACCACTTAACCGTCGTGGATCACCTACACGACACAACATTTTGGTCCTTCTACCGTCGAAAAGAAAGAACTGAAGATATAACGGAATCTGTACTGCGGTTTCAAATCGTCTTCACCTGGAGTTACCGAGTGGATTGCGTGCTCATTTGGTCGTTGAAGAAGTTAGCACGGTTTCAAAACAGCCGTCTTAGCCGATTTCTACCCAAAGGACGAACTTACAACGGACCTTCAGGACTACGGGACAAGCGGGACATATAAAATTCATCTGGAAATCTTAACCAAGCTGGTCAGCGTGCAGAAACATCTTCAGTGGTTTGCACCAGGAAAAGCTGTGAGATCGTTCCATATTCCTTATATTCATTTTTATTTCACATCCATTCAATCCATAAAATCATCATATTCAAAATCATATTCATTTTATCGTAATTATCATATTTCATAAACCTTAGTTAGTTCCATTAAAATTGCAAATCATCCTGGCTTATCATCTTCGGCTGTCATCTTGAGTTGAACCGTACCATCACTTCATTCATTCATTCAATCATTCAATTAATTAGTATTCACCTTTAGAATCAATTTAAAATACCTATAATCGTTAGTCATATTGATTTATAGTTACATTCGCATAATAATAGCATTTAATCATCTTTAATTTCATAAAACCATTTTTATTTTTATTTTTTCAATAGTGGGTACTTGCATAAAAACATTAATCAGCACTTTTTATTTACAAATAGCGCTTACCTAATATTGAATAGATATTTATTAGCGTTTAATAATAACTATTTTTTTTTTACAACAGGAATTATTTGCTGCGTTTTTTTGTTTTCCTTCTGCTTGCCTTAACTTTCATCATTCTTATAGGCTTTAAGTCTTGTTATTTTCTTGCACCTTTCGACTAGTGTGCTGTTACGATGGCTGACATAAAAAGCTTAATTAAAAAACGAGCTTCAATTAAGGCAAAGCTGACGCAATTTTCCAACTATTTAAACATTTCTAAGTCTTGCGAAAAGTTAAGTGAGGTTCAAATCATTGAAATCGAATATCGGCTTAAGATATTTGAAAGCTCATACAACAAATACCATGCGTTACAGGCTGACTTGGAGGAGTTGGTGGATGACTCCAGCGAGCAATATATCGAACGTGAAGAATTTGAGACGCAATACTATAGCTTGGTGGCGACTGCGCGTCAGCTGATTAGCAGTGCTCGCAGTTGTCAGGCAGGAGACTCTGTGTCCGAGGTGGGTTCTTGTACTAATCACACACACAAACATAATTCTATCCGTTTGCCTAAAATTGACTTGCCAACCTTTTCCGGTAGCTATCATGAGTGGTTGGAATTCAGGAATACATTTGTCTCGATTATACATAGTAATGATACCATAGACAAAATTAATAAACTACATTATCTTCGTTCGTCCTTGAAGGGTAGTGCTTTTTTGGTCGTAAATAATCTTGACTATAGATCTGAAAACTACGATGCTGCTTGGAAGTTACTCTGCGAAAGGTACGACAATAAGAGATTGCTTGTAAACAATCACGTGCAAGCACTGTTCAATGTGAAACCCATCTGCAAAGAGTCAAGTAAGTCGATACGTTACATCATTGACACAACAAATAAAAATCTTAGGGCCTTGTCAACTCTCGATCAACCTGTCCAGCACTGGGATACACTGGTCATTCATATGATGACAGATAAGTTAGACCAGGTGACAAATCGTGAGTGGGAGGAGCACAGAAATTCTTTGTCTGATCCTCCCACCTTAAATATATTCATGATATTTTTGAGTAATCGGGCAGATTTATTAGAGACACTTGAGGATGCTAAATATATAAAATCAAAAAGCGAAACTTACAACAATAATTCTAATAAATTAAATAAGAGTTTAGTAGCATGTACTGACAACAAAACAAAAATGCCATCATGTCCCATGTGTCATCAGAATCACTTCCTGTTTACATGTGAGACTTTTAGGAATCTTTCGGTTGAACTTCGTATTAAAAAAGCTCATAGTTTTGACAACATTTGTCTCAATTGTCTTCGACCAGGTCATGAGGTTAAAAAATGCAAATTAGGACATTGTAAATATTGTCGAGAAAAACATAATACATTGTTACACATAGACACAGACAACTTAAATACACAAAACGTTTCATTATCAGCCAATCATTCCGCTACATCTAGAGTAATTTTGCTTTCCACAGCGCTTGTGCAAGTGATGGACGGGAAGGGTAACCGTCACACTGCGCGGGTCTTGCTGGATAATGGGAGTACAGCAAACTTCATTTCAGAAGACTTAGTTCGTAAGCTTAATCTTTCTACTTTTAATACCAAGTCCAAAGTGATAGGTATAAATTATCAAGCCTCTGACTGTTCCAAGAGATGCTCAGTCCTAATAAAATCATATAATAATAATTACAAAATCAACATTGAATGTCTGGTGTTGCCAAAGGTATCGTCATCGGTTCCTAATACTTATGTTGATACCAGTAACATACGTATACCTACGAACGTTTGTCTTGCTGACCCGAAGTACTTTGTTCCGTCTATTATCGACATTCTAGTCGGGGCAGATATCTTCTGGGGTATTCTAGGCGCGAACCGTATCGAATTAGGTAAAAATATGCCCACTTTATTTGAGTCAAAATTAGGTTGGCTCATATCGGGTGCAGTTCATCAGTCTAAGACATCACCTAATCTTTGTTTACATATTGACAATTTGCAAAATGACTTAACACGGTTTTGGGAGTTAGATTCAATTGATTCTAAGCATAAATTAACGTCTGAAGAACGAGCATGTGAGCAACTGTTCATAGAATCTACTTCGCGCGATTCAGACGGTCGTTTCATAGTAAGCATTCCTCTTAAGGAGTCACCCAATACGTTAGGCGATTCATATAACATGGCCAAACGTAGGTTTCTCTCATTAGAGCGTCGTTTTAGTAGAGATTCTAATTTTAAGGAGCTTTATATTAATTTCATGAGGGAATACGTACAGCTAGGTCATATGTCTGATAATTGCCATTTTTTACATAATTCCTTAGTATCATATTTTTTGCCACATCATGGTGTCATAAAGGAATCGAGCTCTACCACGAAGCTGCGTGTTGTGTTCGATGCCTCAGCATCAACCACCACAGGTAAGTCGTTTAACGACATACAAATGGTTGGTCCGTCTCTTCAAGATGATTTATTATCAATTTTGCTTCGCTTCCGACAGCACAAAGTGGTTGTCAGTGCAGACATCGAAAAGATGTACCGGCAAACACTGGTCAATGATGTGCATCGGCCGTTGCAGAAAATTCTGTGGAGGGAGGATCCTAGTCATCCATTAAAGACATACACACTTAATACAGTAACGTACGGTACTGCCTCGGCACCTTTCTTGGCTACTAGATGCCTTATTCAACTATCTAGAGAGTGTTCAGATCCAGCTATTAGTTTTACAATAGCGCGCGATTTTTATGTTGATGATTATTTGTCCGGCGGGTCATCTGTTTTGTGGGTCATTGATAAATGTCGTCAAGTTATTAATGTCCTACAATCAGCACAGTACAATCTACGCAAATGGCAATCAAACTCATTGGAAGTGTTGCAAGCTCTTTCTAATTCAGAACATTATACAGATGTGTCTGACTTTGTTGACTTGAGCATTAACGAGTTGTCCAAGACTTTAGGACTTAATTGGAGATGTTCAAGTGACACATTTTCATTTTGCATAAATTTGACTCTTACTGGTGGGACTACGAAGCGTCAAATATTATCAATAATATCCCAAATATTTGATCCTATCGGCTTAGTGGTACCATGCATTGTAGAGGCTAAATTGATCATGCAACGACTATGGCTTGCAAAATGTTCTTGGGACGAGCCTATTCCCGAAGACATTCAACACAATTGGAGTATTTTTCAAAATACTTTGCCTCTTCTAAATAAATTTGAAATACCCCGATGGGTATCATGCGACTCACCACGTTCTATACAGCTTCATGTATTTACTGACGCCTCTGAAAAGGCCTACGGTGCTTGTGTTTATGTCCACAGCGTGTCGCAGGATGGGCAGACATCTGTACATCTTTTAACTGCTAAAAGTAGAGTGGCTCCTATAAAGCCCACTACTATACCTCGGCTCGAACTCTGTGCAGCATTACTCGGTACCCGGTTATACTTAAAGGTTAGTCAGTCGCTTACCTTTCACATAGATAATGTCACATTTTGGTGTGACTCTACCATTGTCCTAGGCTGGTTATCCTCATCACCGACACAACTAAAGCCCTTTGTTCGGCACCGCGTATCTGAGATTCAAGATGCTGTAGGTCAGTATATGTGGCGTTATATTCCTTCTCTTGAAAACCCCGCAGACCTCGCTTCGCGTGGACTTAGTGCCGATAAGTTATTGTTATCCTCTTTATGGTGGGGGGGACCACAATTTCTTCGTGATGCACCTTCTTCTTGGCCTTTGTTTCCACATCCTCAAGATAAACCATACGTTATGGAAACCATATCGTCTTATCATGTTGATACGTCACTTTCTACTGAAAACATATTTTCTTCATTATTTAACAAATTTTCGAGCTTCAATAAATTACAACGTGTGATGACGTATATCATGCGATTTATTAATAAATGTAAAAAACATTCGCCAGAGAGTGGTCCACTCACAAGCATAGAGTTGACTACTTCATTAAATAATATATTAAAACTCAGTCAACAAGAGTCGTTCCCTGTAGAGTATGACCTATTAATATCAGGGAAACAACTTCCTACTAAAAATAAACTTTTGTCGTTATCTCCTTTTGCAGATACATCTTGTGGGTTGATACGGGTTGGTGGCAGATTAGAAAACTCATTTTACGACTACAACGTAAAGCATCCAATTCTGTTATCTAGCTCTCATATCATTTGCAAATTATTATTTAATATGTACCATCTACAACTTATGCATGCCGGACCCCAACTTTTACTCGCCACGGTTCGTCACAACTATTATCCCATTGGCGGTAAAAACTTAGCGAAGAAGGTAGTCCATCAGTGTGTTAAATGTTGTAGAATCAAGGCTAGTACGGTACAGCCTGTCATGGGTAACCTTCCAAAGCAACGGCTACACTTAGAGTTTCCGTTTCTAGATACAGGAGTAGATTACGCGGGACCTATCATGATAGCTGACCGTAAAGGCAGAGGTTGCAGGCTTATCAAATGTTTTATTTGTGTGTTTGTGTGTTTAGCTACAAGGGCTGTTCATCTTGAACTCGTGTCAGATCTCACGAAAGAAGCCTTCTTAGCTGCCATGAATCGATTTATTGCTCGCAGGGGTAAACCACGTAGTGTATTTTCCGACAACGGTACTACATTCGTTGGCGCCTTCAATGAGTTGGCAGACCTTCTTTCACAAGATTTACATTTCTGTGAGATTGATCCAGGTATCAAATTTTCTTTTATACCAGCCTATACGCCACACTTTGGTGGATTATGGGAATCGGCTGTTAAGTCTACAAAGCATCATCTCAGGCGGATCCTTGGCTTAACTAATCTAACATTTGAAGAGATGGCTACGTGTTTGATACAAGTTGAAGCCATACTCAATTCAAGGCCCATAACTCCTCTATCCAATAATCCTTCAGACCTTGTTCCATTGACCCCTGCTCACTTCTTAATTGGTCGATCTCTGATTTTGCTGCCACACCCACAGATACAGGACCGCGCCATCAACACATTACAAAGGTTTCGCCGGATAGAATATCTGAAGCAGCATTTTTGGGATCGTTTCTCGCAGGAGTATATCATTTGGCTACAAAACAAAACGAAATGGTTGAAATCGTCGGGTGAACTGAAAGAAGGAATGCTTGTTGTCATTAAGGACAAGGGTTCACCACCATTACTATGGCTCTTAGGACGCATCATACATGTTCTGCCTGGTAAAGATGGCATCGCGAGAGTCGCCGACATCCGCACACGTAAGGGTGTCATTCGGCGAGCTTTTAATAACATTTGCCCACTTCCAGTCACTGCTGTTGAAGAGACTTCAACCGGGGGAGTATGTTGAGTCATTCACTCAACACGGCGACAGTAGCGGCACGAAGGGAGGTGAGGGGGTGCAGCGGTCATCGACCTTGCGCGTACAGCGAGCGAGTGAGAAGCCAGTCAGCTGTTTAAGCCTACGACGAACACCCGCGCTCGCGCATACATATTTATCTTTACAGTTATCTTGTCTGTTCACGTAGATACGATTTTATTGTAGTACAGTCTCCAATACAGTAATCTAATTTATACAGTCCACTAGCATTTTATTTATACCACTTAACCGTCGTGGATCACCTACACGACACAACAGTCACTATTCCCTTTAAGGCATATCCAGCTCTATGGCTAATTATATAGAGTTTAAAATTGATGACAAGTGTACGCTAAATGAATTGCAACAAGTGACATGTTATTTCACAGAACAAACATAGGTGTTACGATCTGTTTGTTTTGTACGTAATCACTAATCAGTGTGTTACCGAGACGATTCTATTGAAATGTACATAATTATGTAAGTGCTTATTTTAAATGTATCACAGAAAAATTATTATTTAGTAAATAATTTGACTGACCTATTGGTCTAGTGGTTAGTGACCCTGACTGCTAAGCCGGAGGTCGTGGGTTCGATTCCCACCCAGGACAAATCTTTGTGTGATGAGCATGATTGTTTGGTGTAATTTATCTATAATATGTAAGTATTTACAAAAAAAAAATGTATATAAATAGTATATCAGTTGTTTAGTACCCATAACACAAGCAAATATAATTGCTTAATTTGGGGCTAGATGGCGCTGTGTGAATGTGGTAGAATATTATTATTATTAATTTCAACTTCAAGGACACGGTCTCGTCTATGGTCGAGTATAACCACTTCATCACTACCCAAAGCTCTTTCTCCAGTTTCAATTGAATAGAATAGAATAATTTATTTCAGATTCACTACATCCATATTTTAGTACAACTTCGAGCTTACAAACTAGTTTTAAAAAAAATTCAAAAGCAAAACATAAAATAATAAACAATTTAAAAATAAGAAAATCATATATAATAATAGATAACTATTACCTATATTAAATTATTTACAATATATTTAATCCAAAGTCTATATATAAGTCGGGGTGTTAAAAAGCATCCCACAAAACTATAGTGGATTTCAATTTGCCATGATTGCAATTTGAAATGATGCCCTGGCAGATAGAGTGGAGATATTTTGATAATATTTATATTTATATTATTTTAATATTTCAACAACTACACACAACGCCATCTAGACCTAAAGTAAGCATATTATATGCTTGTGTTATGGGTTCTAGAATGCGGATATACATACTTAAATACTTTTTTTTTGTAAATACATACATAATATGAAGTCAATACTAGAATTCTTAAACTTTGTGCAAGGTTTATTTGTGAACCGCTGAGTTTCATAGTTAACTTGTCGCTTAAAGAAGGCACTTTTCCTGAAATTCTTAAAAGATCAATTGTTAAGCCAATGTTCAAAAAAGGAGACTTGACAGAAATGGATAATTACCGTCCAGTGACTTTGATCCCGGTCATATCAAAATTTTTTAAGAAAGTTATGCTTTGCAGACTCTACGATTTTGTATCAAATCAACAAATATTAAAAGAAGAACAATTTGGTTTTCGTCAAAATAGTACAACATCATTAGCTTGTTTCAATCTTATAAAATATGTCACGGAAGCTATTAATGACAGGATACCTGTAACAGCTATATTGCTCGATATGAGCAAAGCTTTTGACTTTGTAGATCATACACTGCTCCTCTACAAATTAGAAAAATATGGCATTAGAGGAGTAGCTAACGACTGGATAAAGAGTTACTTATCAGATCGTTATCAATGCGTTGAGATAAGTAAAGTGCAAGCAAATAATCTCAAGGTATCGAGTCAATCGAATTTTAAAGTTAATAAATTTGGCGTACCACAAGGAAGCGTGCTCGGACCATTTTTATTTCTAATGTATATAAATGACCTTCCCAATGCTACTAATCATAAAACAGTTTTATTTGCAGACGACACGACAGTAATTATTAAATGTGAAAACAGGACTACGTATGAACAAGAAATAAATATTACACTTAATAAGATAATTGACTGGTTAGAAAATAATAATTTAAGAATCAATATAAATAAAACTCAAATAATACAATTTCAAAGCTATAATAGACAACGTTTAGACTTAAAAGTAAATTTTAATAACAATAAAATAGAGGAAGTAGTTACAGCAAAGTTTCTGGGCATAATACTTGATAGAAATTGTAACTGGAAAGCTCATATAGAATATGTTTGCAATAAATTAGATCGGTTTGTATTCGCAATTAAAAGATTGCGACAAACCGTGTCTACAGAAGCAGCACTCAGTGCATACCATGGGTACGTGTCTTCAGTGCTCTCATATGGTCTCTTGTTGTGGGGAGGATCGGTTGATATCGAAAAAGCATTTAGAATACAAAAAAAATGCGTTAGAGCTATTACTGGAGCTTGGGCTACAGATAGTTGTAAGCCACTGTTTTCCAAATTTCGCATTCTTACGCTGGTCTGCATGTATGTTAAGGAACTATGTATTTTTGTAAAACAGCATCCACAATACTTTAGTTTATATTCAAATAAGGTAGCAAGAAATGATAGAAACAAGTTTAAACTCCACCGTCCGAGATGTCGTTTAGATATAGTGGAGAAAAACGCATATATTAAGGCTATAGAAGTGTATAATAAAATACCAAATAGGTTCAAGGAATTACCGCTATTGCTGTTCAAGAAAAGGTTGACAATGTGGCTTGCAGATAAATGTTTTTATACATTAAATGAATATATGACATACAAAGAAAATGATAATAATTAATATTAAAATTGACTATTTTATATTGTTCTACTTTTTAATCAGATACTTTTAAATAATATTATAACTTGACTATAAAAATTGACATCCTAACATAAAAATATATTTTGACATTATTAAAAACAAAAAAAAAAAAAACTATTGTATTATCTAAAGTTATTGTATTTAATATTAGTAATTAATAAGTTTAAGATTCACAAGCCATTGTTATGGCAGAATGTAATAAGTACCTATTATGTTAATTTCTACCACTACTTTTTGTCACTACATTCTTGTGAATAAATAATTGATTTGATTTGATTTGATTTGAATATACATAGAAACATCCGGACCAATGCAAATAGACATGTTCACGAATATTTGCACTATTATATTATTATATTTGATAGGCAAATGTATAAAAAGGAATAAGGTATGGAAAGCATTAGCTCTCCCTGGTAAGCGTAGTATCTATAGCCAACTTCTCCCCTTGGTGGAGACTTGTGTATCTTGCAGCCGATCGATAGAATTCTTTTGATTTCTTACCATCACTTGAATCATTGTAGTAACCTTACATCCATTTACATTTCCCTAGTTTAATTCATAGTTCATTTCATTTTATTCGTATAGAATTAAATAAATATTGCCTTTATCCTACTGCCAACATCTATACAATGACATAAACTTCAAGTATCATCATAAAAGGAAACCAGAGGTGAGCTGCGCGACCTCGAACTGAGACTAAAATGGCCGACAGTCGTCTTAATGACGGTTTTAATAACAAAATAACGTAATTAATGTACAGGAGGTCAATCATAGATAACTTTACGCGAGTTATTCTGTTCTACCTAACTAAACGTGGTAGAGGTAATAATTTAATAAATTGTGGGTACCTACACTCACCGACTTTACTAAGTACATTATTGTGATACTTAGTCATAATATAAAAAATCAAAGTCAAACTTATTTATTCACTTCGGTTAATTATGTCACACTCATGAACGTTAAAAATTACAAAATATCAGCCAATCAACCTACAGCCAGTTCGCTGACGTAGAGTAGGGCATGAGAAGAACTCGCAAGAAACTCAGACCACTCTTTTTAATCGCCAGATAATAATAAATTACAATTTTGATCTGAGTTACAATTTTAACATTTGATGCAACCAAAGCACCATACAAAAAAACATTGCCAAACAAGTAACTAATATTATTTCATCAAGATTTAGAGAAAAGGAGAAAGAATTTTAATTATTTAGTTTCAACTAGTATGGTAATTTGTTTACGTCGACCAGTCATCCCATAGATGGTAACAATACAGCCAAAACACAACTCCATCGACTGTTGTACGAGTATTATCGCAGAAGAAGAGTTGCACCTGCTTCTTCAGAGCTATGAGCGTAAATATTTTCATTTAAGCCTTGTCCGTTTAGGCTACTTATTTCACTATTTTATCGCACTCTGTTTACGTCGCGTAGCTATCTATACACTTTTAGCTAAAATTTCAGCTTTATAAGTTACTACCGCCGTATATGTATACTACCGCCGTATATTATATTGCTGCTATATGTACCTACTGCAAATTAAAATATTGGAATTCTGAAAATTGCTTAAAAATATGATAAACATAATAAAATACCTATACTTTATGTTACCCACTTCATTTATTGATTTCTAAAAGTAAAAGAGTTTTTCAAATCGGTAACGTAGATTTTTAGTTAAATCGTTGCAAACAAACATACAAAAAAGTAATATCTTTTCTCTTTTTAATATTAGTTTAGAAGTAATTTTCAATTTCGTGGTAAGTCAGTAGTCAGTACTCCTTTAGCCATCGTAGTAACCAACGCTTCTGCCTTCTCTGTATGAGGAAACGCGTTTGCCCCCAGTGGCACTTTAATGACATAGTATTATTTAAATTAGGTAGCATGATGTGTAGTAATTGTGATCTCTTCAACTTTGTACTTCGCTCAATGACAGAATATTATGATTTTATCTATTTTCTTGATGAGTTGCATGACTGTCTGATATAGGCCAACTAATCATTATTATATTTTGTATCAAACATATGTAACTACTGAGTAAGTGAATTTGTGGAGTAGGTATTGCACTATTTCTTCGGCCACGATTGTGAAGAAAAATTACAGTAAACGCATATATCATTTTTCTTACTAAGTACTGGTCCAAAACAACGAATTAAAAAGGGGCCTTGTGCGATTCACACCGTGGTCCAAACAGCTTGAGGTGTGAATCAATGAAGGACCCATCTATACAAAACCCTTATAACTGGTATCATCGAGGTCTCCGCATCAGCAGCTGTGTGAAGCTTAAATGTCAGCATATTTATAATTACAACGTTTGTGAGAAATAATACTTTAAGGTTTTTAATTAACAATTTATTGACTAGAGTATACAGAGATATACAAAATTAAAATTACAAGTTTGAACTTAAAAGTTTTTTGTTTTGCCAGACATATAAGACGTTGTTCCGTCGTCTCGTGATCAGAGACTGACATAAGATAGTTCTATAGCGAAGCAAACAAGTCATTACTTCAAAACACGAATAAAGTTTAGTTGACCATAAAATCAGTCGGAAATGTAAAATGTTTATTTTTATTTTAAATGTCAACATCCTTAAGAAAAAGATACATTAGGTGCACTCAGTTTCAGTAAAATATATTACGCAAAGTTTTTGACGTACTTGCAACGCACATAATGTGGGTTTGATTCTCGTACTTATTTCCACCGCACCATTAAGGTAATGCATTTTCCACATGGTTCCGTAAATTTCAACAAATGTAACTCTTACTAAATTCTATACCTATTAATTAATTAGCCAGTTCTTGTTTTTTTTTTTTTTTATATTAGAGCCTACCAAAGTGACTCCACTCCGCCTGATGGTAAGCAGTCAGTGGAATCCAGAAGTAGCGGCCACTGTACCAAAAGCCATCGTCTTAACTGCTGGTATGGTGGCCTCCACTATGGCGGCTGGGAATGGGGATAGGGGAACGGAATGAGGGAGGTGAGGAAAGAGGAAGGGGGAAATTGGGCCTCCGGCGCTCTCACTCACCGAACGAAACGCAGTAGTACGGATACTACTACTCTTAAGTCGATCTTCTATGAGAGGGTAGTACTTCCCCGGACGATTCGGCCCATTCATGCTGAAATCAGCGTGGATCTACTACCGTAATAATCTTAAGAGTTTGACTTTTCATTAAACATGGTAGTCAAATATCCATACTTACTTAATATACATGCGAAAGTAACTTTGTCTGTCTGTCAGTCTGTTATGCTTTCACGCCTAAACCACTGATTTTCATGAAATATAGTACAGAGATAGAATAGACAACATAGGCTATCTTATATCGTGTAAAATGGCATATAGGGGTTGAACTAGGAAATAAAAGTTTGTATGGAAAATGCGAAATAATCGACATCACGCGGGCGGAGCTGCGGCAAATAGCTAGTTAATTGATAAAAACTCAACTGACTCGATATAAAATCGACTAAATCTCTGTTATAAACCGACTTACTCTGTCTGTCCTTATTTATATACAATTATGTAAATAAATTATATATTACAACTTTTAAAGAAAGTAAGAGGCACATTATACATATTTTAATACATTATACATATTCGACGGCCATATTACTTAAATATTTTATATCTATGGCAGTGTTGCCGATGCGTGTTACTCTGTGTTATTATATTTTTTTGTATTTGTGGACGTCCTTAAAGGTCATCTGCAATGATAGTTTTCTTACCATATTTGTATTTCGAGGCTGTGGTAGACACGTAGAGGATTAATTAAATTAGTTAATTCGTTTATTAATACTTCCTACTTGATTATGTAATTACTTCCGTTTGTAAATATATTTTTAGATATGAGATAGGTACACCTATATAGTATAAAACAAAGATAGTTCTGCTGTTTGTACGCTTAAATCTTCTAAACTACTCAACGGATTTCGATGGTGTTTTTACTATCATTCAGAGAATTTCTTACTTTATAAGGCACAATACATAATTATACTCTGTGCTTCAGTGGTTCTGTGCACGGGATACCACGCTAAGATCGCGTGTTTGATTCCCGCTCAGTGCAAATATTTGTGCGCACGAACATGTCTATTTTCATTTGTCTCTTACTATGTATAATATGCATGTATTTACAAAAAAAGTATTTAAGTAGGTATGTATCTACGCATTCTAGAACCCAAACACAAACTTTAAAATATGCTTAGTTTAATTTATTATTAAAGATAATTTGTACTCAAGCGAAGACGGGGGCGGGTCGCTAGTACGCACTGAAAGGCACTATTTCATCCCGTGTGTGTTTAAAGTATAAGGGTATACAGATAACGGGCAACTAGTATTACCTACCAACGCACTAAATTTCTCTTCACCTTGCGTGCCTAGCTAACTATACGAACTCCTTCCTATGTCTATCTCGGCAGGACAAAATCCTGCAATGTGACGTCATCGTCTGGCTGATAACAATGAAACGTCATTTAAGAATAAGAGTTTTCAAGATCACTGTTTACAAAATTCATAGCACAAACGTTCTAAAATATTTATTTTGGATTAAATGCAATGTTTATTTAATCAAAACCTGTTGTCAGACATCAAGGACTTTACTATAAACACATGTACGGGTCTGTTTATTTATAAGTAGGTATATAAAGCGGTTGAGGTCACGAACGATGACAAATATTGTGTACCAGTTAAACGTCAACGACAACACCTGTACAGCTAGTATAAATAGGGTTACCACTATCAAATTGTAAAAAAAAAGAACCAAATAAAATAAAACAGTTTGCCTACATTTACAAGTATACCCATGCCTCTTTATAAAAAATGGCCTTTCGTTGGAGTAGGGCAATAACGGGTCGATAATATAATATGAGAGGTTCGCCTCAATTAAGTACGTCACAATTAATTAAAATATCAAACTCTATTTCGAGGTATCGGATGTCGTCTGATGCGGCAAAATATTTTCAATTTCGATAGGCGCGTTTAAAAGATTGATTATATTTAAAAGCCTTAAAATCAGAGACTGATAATTTAGATATTTATACTTATTTATTATTATTTATTATTATTTTACTTATTTATAGCAGAAGATTTTTTTTGATTGTTTGTTTGTTTGAATGCGCTAATCTCTAGAGCTTTCAGTCAGATTTGAATAATTCTTTTTATGATATCCCAGTTCTTGAGGAAGGTTATAGGCTATGTAACATCACGCTACTGGCGACGGGAGCAGAGTAGTAAGTAAAGACGCGGGTAAACCGCGCCGCGGAAAGCTAGTTTTTAGATAAATCGACACTGGTGGTAACCCTATGTACAAGGTCTTCCAGAAAGGACCATAACTTCAACTGTAAATAAAATCGTTAAAATTTTAATAGTGGTTGTTTTTTCGACTTCTCTGTTAAATTTAGCAGTCCGATTATAAAAGTACTACCATTCTATAACCCATAGAAAAGCTGGATCGCGTTTTTACTAAGTTTCGAGCATATTGTTTTTTTTTATTATATACTTACAGTATAAAACCTTAAGAGTAAGCACATCTGAGGGCCTAGACAAGTGAAAAATGTACAAATGTGTCACAAAATATTTAGGAAAAGTTGCCAGTGCGGCTTTAGGAAGTACTGGCCAATAATAATAGTAGATTAGTAGCCAAGGGCTGTAAGGCATCAATTGCAGCCCGAGATATTTAGGCGCACGAGCGCATCGAGGGCGCCTATAGTTCGAGGGTGCAATTGATGCTTACATCCG
The DNA here is from genome assembly GCA_963082885.1 of Parascotia fuliginaria. Taxonomy (NCBI): domain Eukaryota; kingdom Metazoa; phylum Arthropoda; class Insecta; order Lepidoptera; family Erebidae; genus Parascotia; species Parascotia fuliginaria. The sequence goes on from OY720172.1 coordinate 20,980,192, forward strand.
AGCTAACTACTCTGCTTTACATCTCGATTGTGAGGTAAGTAGAAAAAAACCGGCATTACAAGAATAAATATTTTATTAGTTAAAATTTATAGTGAAATGAGAACAATTTTCCAATTTTAGGTTCGATATTTAAAATTGATGACTATTATACTCATACGAAGACAAGGCTGAATATCGAAGCGACTTCTTTTGTCATTGGGCTGAATGCATGATGTCTATTGACAGTATGATGGTTAGATGTACGCGAACTTTTTGAAAGAGTGAAGTGGTTTTTTTTACTTACGTACCGCCTTTCTAGCTACATTATTACCCTAGAGCGCTAATTGGTTACCTACAAGTCCCATTTGGGGGTAATAAGGACCTACTTACCGAATATGAGAGATGTAAAGGCATATTAATTATCAGTTAATGTAGACGATGTAATGAGAACAGTAATTATATTGATTGGTCGTATCGTATCACGGTCATTCTGTTGACATTTTAAATACAGGACAAATACGTAATAATATGTACCTCATAATTAAAAGATTTATTGATAGAAATAAAATAATAAATCAGATTAAAATATTATTATTTAGTATAATTAATTTTATAATATACCTAATGATGAATAAAACCAATGATTATTTTACTCGTGGCAATATTAGAAATAGTAAACATTCTCTAATTGCAGATAACAGATTAAATTAAGATTAAATAATGAAAAATCATCATTCACAACTCTTTTAATTTAAAACTGTCTAGAAATTTCATACACTGCAGTCATATATTAGCAATAAAGCAATTGAAATAAGTCCCACTAATATTTTGTAGCAAAGTTTATATGAATGTATATAATAAATATAAATACTGTGTAAAATTGTCAATTACTAATCCTGCGCTAGTATATATATTGGATATAAAATGGTGAAAATTAACTGAAATTTAATTTACAGCCATCTTTTTTACACACAACCAACGCAGCACAACTTTTGGCGCGAACTCAAATAACATTGTTTATGTTAGTGAATGTGTTTTTCTAGAAAGAAAGCCAGTAACCTGTTGCGATTGAGTATCAGATTTAATTTAAGAAAAAACATCACGGCAAAAGAAAAAACATAAAGTAAGTACTAAAATACACATGTAAAAAAAATAAAACGACTTACCTAAAATCTCTTCGAGCCAGTAGCAGGATATATACAAGAATATGGCAACACCGAGCCAAAATCCGATCAGTAACACTGCGAGGTATTCCCACATTGTTATAGCATCACTAGCACTTATTACAATAACGATCACAGAATGTACATCACTAAACTGTTGGAAGATGACATTTTTGCTGTTAAAAGTCGTTTGGTATGAGTTTACGGTACAGATATATGTAACGTTCTTTTGAGGTAAGTCACGTCAACACTTTTAAACAATCCAGAATAGGCAAAGTCAACAACAGTGTCTATCTTTCTGACGGAAATGTGCAATGTTATACCTAGCAACGTTTTAATCATCGACTTCTACAGTGAAGATCTTTATGAAAATGTTTTTTTTAATCGCTTTTACAATATTCAGTCTATTAATGACAGCGCTTCAGCGCCGAACGTAACATCGGGATTTTTAAGAACCTTGGATTAAAGTTTGTATATAGAAAGCCAATGTAATCATCAATATCAACTTGAAGACGTCCAGTGCAGGATTAGAATTTTATAAAAACTAGCTTTCCGCAGCGCGGTTTCATCCGCTTCTTTGCTTACTACTCTGATCCCGTCCTCAGTAGCGTGATGTTATATAGTCTATATCCTTCCTCGAGAACTGGGCTATCATACACAAAATATTTTTTCTAATCCGACTGGTAGTTCCAGAGATTAGCGCGTTCAAGCAAACAAACAAACTCTTCCGCTTTTTAAAATAGTATAGATTGTAGATGACATATTCCTCCTAAAAGTAAAATTATTAAACATTTAAATGATAAAACATTAACATTCTATTTATAGCTTCAAAATCTATAAAATCAATGTTATTAATAATAATAGTTTTTATTATTAATACTAGTTGTTAATATTAATACTAGTTGTTAATATTAATACTAGTTGTTAGTATTAACATTTATGATTAACATTTTATTTTATCGTTTTGATATTAAAAACCGCAATTGTTCAATAAAGGATTTGCGATTTTTAGTTTACTTCTAATTGACATTTATCTTCAATTATATCAATTATTAACTGGATCATGTTTTTGTTTGCATTAAAAATCTTTTTTGCTAATAATAGTAAAAGAAATCGAACACTGGCCAGCAATGATTTATGTATTTAATTAGACATGCTTATTTTCTTCCTTTTGCGATTGTAATCTTAGAAATGAAATAAGCATGCTCTTATAAATTGTTCAGCGTAAAATAACATTTATCGTTTTGTAGGATGTCATAAAATAGAAAACTTAATCATGCTTTTTAGAAAATTACCTATTTGTTGACAGATTATATCATAATCTGTGGTGTGACCAATTTATGGCAGTAATGACCAGGTTTTCTTGACATAATTGACTTTATCTGCTTCGGACATCATAATTTAATGCCAGACATTAACTTTTATGATAATTTCATGTGAGTATATTAATAGTACCTATTACTATTGTTTTAGAATGTCATAATTTTTTAAACGCTAAGAATATTGATGAGTTTTATGAGTAATAACTACATGGAGTTGCCTATTTATCATTTGCAAATACTAAGCGTCACAATAAGTGACCTTTGATGCTATACCTTATTTTGATAGACTTACCCTTCTCTTACTCTTCAGTCTTCAGTTAACTTTATGAAAAATAATACCTTTTAGACATTGTCGTTAGCTTATGTCAATTCCATACATTTTTAATCTACTCTATGAATAGAATAGGAATCTACGCCACTTGTCTGGGGCTCCTGGTTACAATGGTATAACTTATTATTTTGATCAACATGGATCCCAACCAGCATTTTAGCTAAGTTACAAAGTGTTTATGAAAAGTGGCCAGTTTTCTGACTCGAGGGAAGGACATAATAAATACGAAATTAGAAATAACAGTAGAGTAAATGAAGATACACAAACTATTAAAAAGATAATTTCTATTCTTCGTACAGAGTCTACCTTGTTGTGACACTTAAGAACTTTAAGCACGTTTACTAGTGAATGAAGTAAATTCCTCATCACTACAGAAGTCGGTTAATAAGTATGTTTGTAGTGATGAGGTATTTCCCTCTATGATTTAATACAACTTCAAGGTGATATTGTCGAGAACAAGATAATACTGATAAGAGGTGCTGTCGTGCTATCTCGAGACTATGACCTAAGGCAGACTAAATTAGGATAATAATAATAATAATACCAGCCTGTTTACTGTCCCACTGCAGGATAAAGGCCTCTTCTCTTATAGAGAAGGTATGAGCATTAATCACCACGCTTGCTCAAGGCGGATTGGCAATTTCAGACTGTTAAGTCCAGGTTTCCTCACGATGTTGTCCTTCACCGTCAGTCAGAGATGTCCAAGATAAACTTAGAAAGTACATATGATTGGAAAAATCACATTGGTACTTGCCCGGATTCGAACCCACTACCTCGTGTTTACGAAGCGGGTGCCTTATCCACTGGACCATTTCGACTTCGATTCGATTTCTATTTCGAAATTAGGATAGATTTGTATAAATATAAATAAGTAGAAGATTAAAGTGGACATCAATTTAAGATGCAATTGCCAACGTAAATTGTATAATAGTCTAGCTGTTCGCGACGCGGTTTCACCCGCGTCTTTGCTTACTGCTTCACTCGCGTCGCCAATAGCGTGATGTTACATATCCTATAACCTTCCTCGAGAACTGGGCTATCATACGCAAAAATAATCATTTGAATCCGACTGGTAGTTCAAGAGATTAGCGCGTTTAAACAAACAAACAAACTCTTCCGCTGTATATAATATTAAAGATAGGAGAAATCTAGAATTTTAAATATTGGAGGTATAAAAGAAGTGAACTGTCTCAATAGTTCTAACCGGTACGGACCTACTCTCCGCACACAGGACACAGTTCTCTGCCTGTTATTAATCAGTTATTAGGGTCTAGGGTTTAGAAGTGGGAACTTTTCACTGACGACATGGCCATTTTTTTTTATTTATTGACCAAAATATTTTACGTTGTAGATTAGTACATTTATGCCACTCCCTTAAACCGCAGAGGTAAAAGTGTAGGTTAACAAAAAAAATATAAAATACCTATGTAAGATTAATTTATTATGTGACCAAAATGATTTCTGGTATCTTAAAATGACTGTAATTCAAATTATTTATAAAATAATCTTAATTATAGAGAATTAACGTGTTTTTCACACGAGACAATGGCAGAAGTATTCTAAGTACGCCGAAATAGTTGCCATGCCAAATAAGTTATACCTATAATTATATTTACGTCATGACTAGGTATAAGCTCGTACATTTTAAAAGAAATTTGATAATAATAGCTTACAACCCTATATCTAAAAGGATCAGGACTAGTGGCATACATGCTAATAGAATAGATAAAAGAATGTATAGGATTGACATAAAATAACGACAAAGTTTTGCGTTAGCTTATGTCAGTCATCATATCGGGCCATTATTATCCCACTGCAGGGAAAGGCCTCTTCTCATACAGAGAAGGTATGAGCATAAACCACCAAGCTTGCTCAAGGCGGATTAGCGATTTCAGATTTCCTCAGAAGTCTAGGTTTCCTCACGATGTTTTCTGTCACCGTCAGTCAGTTATGTCCAGATAAACTTAAAAAGTACATATACCTAATTTGAAAAATCACATTGGTACTAGCCCGGATTCGAACCCCCGACCCCGTGTTTACTAAGCGGGTGCCTTCACCACTGGGTAATTACGACTTTTTTTATGTCAATACCATACATTATTTAATTTATTCTGTTCTATTAGCCATCTGTCTAGGCCCTCTGGGTAGATACCTACATCGATAGGCTGCTAATGATGATAAACTTATGCAATCTTTGTAATTCACTGTAAGAAAGTAAGAACTCCAATTCATCTACCTACTTATGCTGGTTCGTATTTAATTGGTTGTAACAAGTACACCTTAAACCAACTATCACGCATTTAGTTTTAATGTATCGGTAAGTTCTATTTATGTAGGGCTGAAGAAATATTTAAAAAAACTTTCCTCTAATTCTTTTCTACCTAAACGGTCTCTACATAAATTAGAGGCGACATGAACAAATTTTGACACTAGGTTGACAAGTAACCACTCTTAAAATTATAAAATACTAGCTGTTGCCCGCTGCTTTACCCGCGTGAATGTCGGTTATATCTCTGTTTATACATTGACCTATCATCTTTATTTTTTCGTAGAAAATGCGTTACGCATACGCAAATAAAACTGCGATTATTTTCTTAATTTTAAGTGAATTATTACATTTATATAAACTACTTTTTCTTGACTGTACCTACTTACTTGTCAAAAGACTAAGGGGATCAGAACGTAATTACAGAATAATAATAACCAGTGGAGATCAGATCTGGGGGATCTAACCGAAATAACTCAAGAAGAAGACCACATATTATCAGAGAGATTTCTGTCAAACAATAAAAAAATATAATATTTCAAGTAGCCAACCCTAAGTTCATTTATTCGTTTAGTGGTACCGTTATCAGTGACATTGCACGTTGAAGGTCGTCGCTAGTAAGGCAATAGGTTGACTGATAACGCACTTCTATGAATATTAATAACGTTGGATATACGTAGAATGAAGTTGCCCTGTAGTTCTAACATGAACTGCATTTTCTCACGTTTGATTTGACCTAATGAAGTAACGGAAATTTACTTTTTATTGTAGGCAATAAGGGCACTATTAATTTTTCATACAAATATTGCTGTACGTTACATACTATTGGTTTTTACACGAACTTTTATTACAATCGTTATGAAGGGTTAGAAGGTTATGAAGTACGACATAAGGTCTTGTTTTACATTGAACATCAAAGAGATCGTCCAGTAATTGGGTTGTAAAGAAAAAAAAATTATTTTAAATATTGGATACGTCTTTAGTTTATCAAATTGTATCTATACATGTACCGAATTTTCGTTAATTGTAAATGTGTAGAGTACCCACGAAACAGGGATCAAGATAGCAGCGTCCTGGAGGCCTATCGTCACCTCTTATAGCAGTATTATTTTAACGTTACTTTGTGTTCTGTCTTTTTCTTTTGTACCATTAAAAACAAGGATAGAGACAATGTAAGGTAATAATTAGATTGCTATATGAGGTCGTGGTAGGGCTCCTGTGATGATGAAACTGAGATCACTGCGACTACTAATCTGACTGTGTGTTTATTACACTTGATCAAGATCTCCCTGACTGTAATATTAAAGGCCTATATCCATTATTAGAAATTTTTTAGCTGGCATTATTATGATTATCCGCCAGTTCTTCTCGTGGCTCTACCCTCACGTCAGAGAACTGGCTGTAGGTTAATTGACTGACATTTTGTAATTTTTAACGTTCATAAGTGTTAATTTAATTAACCTATAGTTATTTTTTTATTCTACCTACATTATATTGTGTCTCATTACATCAACCGTTAAAATCGCAATGCTAACACTAATAATTTTAATGGTACCATCTCGTATAGTTTGTTTAACGTTTAATCGAATAGCGGATTTTAATCAGTGGTTCGACAGCGGTATTTAGAACGATTTACTGTGTTATATGTGTATTACGTGCATTGTGGTATATAATACTATTCTCCTTTATGTTATAGAGGATCTTCGTTCTTTATTTTATTGATTCCATTAGCAGACAAGCCAACAGTTAAGTCAATTAAATAGTAAGTAGTAATTGTCGCTTATGGACTTTCTACAACAACAGGGACTCTGCGATGTTACCGCCTACCGTGAAATTAATGCTCCTTTTGTACCTTGTGTTTTTTTATATTACTTATAGCCTACCAAAAAAACTCTGCCTAATGGTAAGCAGTCAGTGGAAACCCGAAGTGGTGGACACCATTTCAAAAGTCATCGTTGAGTAAAGAAAATGTCAAAAATATGTATAAATAAAATTAATAAGTAAGTCACTACATAATATAAAACAAAGTCGCTGCCTTCTGTCTGTCTGTCTATCCCTATGTATGCTATATTAAAACTACGCAACAGTTTTTAATTTATAATACGGTTTTTTCAATAGATAGAGTGATTCAAGAGGGAGGTTTATATGTTGTATATAACATGCATAATATAGTAGAAAACACTGATAATTTTAGAGGTTTCTAATGTGATGTCGTAAATAAACACATTTTTTGCTCTTACATTGCAAACGCTGGCTGAATCCTACAAGATAGATCAAAATTATGTATACAGTATTACACCTTAACATGGTCTACAAAAAGTCTGCATTGCTATATGTCTATCTCTTAGGGATATCCCACAATAACCATTTTTTATCCTTTACTTTTATGAGAAATAATAGCTTATTTAAGAAGCAATTTTAAGCAATACAGCATTATTCCTTATCCAATTAAGTACCTACCTTAAATACATTGTTAATTAATATAGATCATTATGACTGTTAACAGCATGTTTTTTTTTTTTTTTTTTTTTTTTTTATTATTCTTATCTTGCAATCAGTCTATGTTGACTATGAGCAGATGGGATGTAGGATTTTATGGTTTTGTAGGGTGTTGCTCCCAGTGGAGACAGCCCTATATTTGCAGTCAGCCTTCAGGGTGACTGTCATCAAAGATATCACGCCGCTTCTTTAATCGACGAATAGTTTCTGGTAAGGTCAGTTGGCCTGCCAGCTGGTTTGGATGCTTTTGCAATCGTGACTTATAGTTCGCTCCATGGGTATTGGTCACTTCTTTTATCATGGGCAAGTTGAGGATTTCGTGGATCTCCTTTGTTGTAATGAACCATGGCGCATTGGATATTTGTTTCAAGATGTTATTTTGCGCTCTTTGTATTATCATTATATTAGACTCACAGGCTGAGCTCCACAGTTCTAGTCCATAAGTCCAAATTGGCTTTAACATTGTTTTGTAGATGAGAATCTTGTTATCAACACAAAGTTTAGAGTTTCTACCCAGCAACCAGTAGAGACCTTGTATTTTAAGTTGATCTCATCTCTTTTTGTCTGGATGTGTTTCTTCCAAGTTAGTCTGCGATCTAAGTGCATTCCCAAGTATTTAACAGTGTTTTGGTGGGGGAGTTGACTGCCACTTAGAGTGACTGGGGCACAATCTTCTTTGCGAAGGGTAAAGGTTACGTGAACCGATTTGGATACACTAACTACGATTCTCCATTTGGCCAACCATTTTTCCATTTCATGGAGACCACTCTGTAGAAGCTCTGATGCTTTAGTTGGGCATGAGCTCGAAGCAAGCAAGGCCGTGTCATCTGCGAAAGTAGCGATTGTTACCTCCGGACTTTGTGGAAGGTCCGATGTATACATGGTGTACAAGACGGGCCCAAGTACAGATCCTTGTGGCACTCCTGCACTAATTTCATGAAAATTTGAAGTACAATCGTTTTCTTTAACTTGGAATATTCTATTAGTTATATACGATTTGAGTATTCCATAATACTTATGTGGTAGCAGAGATTTTATCTTCATTAGAAGTCCTTTGTGCCAGACCTTGTCAAAAGCTTGCTGGATGTCCAGGAAAGCTGATGAGCAATACTCTTTTTTTTCGAATGTTCTTCTAATTTTCCTACATATTCTATGGACTTGTTCTGTTGTGGCATGTTCTTTACGGAAGCCAAATTGGTGGTCAGGGATGATGGACCTTTCTTTTAGGACTTTGGTGAGTCTAAGGAGTAGCGTTTTTTCAAACAGCTTGGATATAATCGGCAGCAAGCTAATTGGTCTGTAAGAGGTGACTTCATGAGTAGGTTTGCCAGGTTTGTGCACCATTATGATTTGGGAGACCTTCCACAGATCCGGAAAATATCCCACTCGCAAGATGGCGTTAAATAGTGTTGTAAGATACACAATTGCTTTGCGTGGCAACTCTTCCAGGATTTTTTTATCGATGAGGTCAAATCCCGGGGCTTTATTGTTTCTTATGGATTTGATATTTCTAAGAATCTCTTTAGGTGTTACAGGTTTCAGGGGAAGGTCGAGTTGAAGGTCCTGGGAGAGAACAAAGTCTATGTCCGATTCATCTATGTTTGGTCTTGGGTCATTTGGTTTGAATATTTGACTAAGGTGGTCCGCAAATGCATCGGCCTTATCTTGTGTGGTTTTAGCCCAATTTCCATCTTGTCTACGGATTGGAGGTTTGTGGTGCAATGGTCGATTAAAGTTCTTACAAGATCTCCACAGTGAATAATTTGTCGCTTTTGTTGTTAACAGCATGTAATTTAAATAAATAATTTTAAAGATATTACAGATTTAAAATGCAGGGAAGTAGCGGTTGCAACGGTACCAGCTGCGGCTGGAGAGAGGATGAAGCAAAAAAAAATATTGTATGTATAGTCAAATGACAAAAAAGCTTTGAACGTTGATGGTATAAAGACATTCTGTAGTATATTTAGTATCAGCATTACACCCGTGTGAAGCCGGGGCGGGTCGCTAGTAATATGTAAATATAAGTACTTATAGCTTGATAAAATAAATAAAATAAAAAAATTAAAATGTATTTTATTTATATAGATTAATTAAATTAACACATAAGAACGTAAAAAATTACAAAATGTCAGACAATTAACCTACAGCCAGTTCGCTGACGAGGAAAAGCCATGAGAAGAACTGGCAAGATAAACGCTAAAGGTGTATAAAAGTTCAAAGGTTAAGTTACCTACCACTCGATTGCAAAACAACATAATATATGCACATCAAATCTACTAGGAAGTTACATCAGTACAAACAAAACCTAGTACTTTCGCAGCCATCGGTTCCTCTTCCGACGTGGTCCAACCACTTTCATCTGATGCCCATACGTTATACCTTCATATCCCTTGTAAAGACATGTCTACTATAGACGTGTCTAAGTGAGAAGAAAGAGCGAGTTTGCGAAAACAGACTCAAAGTAACAAATGTCATATGTTTTTATATTAGCTTAACCAAGTGCCTAATGGTAAGCATTCGGTAGGATAAAGAAATGGTCGGCGCAATTCCAAAAGCCATTGTTTCAAACTACTATCATGCTTGTTTTTTCCTTTTCACCTTTTCACGCCCTTTTTCTATATCTTTTCTTATACACAGAAGGCACGAGCATCAATCATCGCGCTCAAAGCAGATTAGCGGTTTCAGCCTTATATACTTTTTATAACTGCAAGTTTTAATCAGAATCAAAGCAATCGTTGATGACATAGAGAACCCATTGATGACAGAGAAATTATTCAAAAAATAAATACGTCTGAATTAAATTATGACCCCACCACTCAATCGTGAAGAATATACAGTCTAGCAGTCATAAGTATAATATATAATTATGTGTACTTTCACTAACGCAATCAAGCAACCGAATGATGTCGATTAACACTTTCCGGGACAGTAAACGTCCGTAACGTAGATGACCGTGATGACAACAAAACATCTATTGTGTCTGCATTACTCTCCATCAAAGGGTTAAACCACCACAACAGTAAAATAGTCAAACTTATGAGAAAATATTTTATCGAATCTATTTTTGTATGCACGTAAAGATAACATTATGTAATTTATGCACATATTTAGCGCCACCACATATTTTGATAATCAATGAATTTATCACTGACAAGATATCTCAATCGAAAGAAAGTTGTATGCGATATCCTGAATTCTCATGATATAATAAATTCATAGTGAATGTTAATAAATATAAAAATTTAAGCTTGTATACCTTTATAATCGCACGCGTAGTGAAAGACAGTTATAAAACTAGGTATTTCGCTACGTAAATTTTATCTGTATGATAACGTTAGATCAAAATTATCAAGTGACGTATCTGAGGGCCTAGACAAGTGGTATAAATGCTAATAGAATAGATTAAAAATGTATGGGATTAACGTAAGCAACATTGTGGTTAGCCGATGTTCTATTCTATTAGCATTTATGCCATTTGTCTAGGACCTCTGGTTTTATCACTTTATTGTACTAAAGGTGTTATGACGTCCAGGAAAAGCTACTCCTATGTGTGTACTGTATACTACTTGTATGTTTGTTAAAAATCCTGCGACACAAGTGCTGATACATAGTAAAGGTATTGCCTTTTGAAAAAAATCTACAATTTCAATACAAAATCGCTACCGCTCATCACATAAAACACTGGGAATGCGTGTTTAAGCACAGTCGTCATATGCTTAAAAGGAAAATTATTTTCGCTATTCAGACGGCCGGTCAGTATGGTCCCTTTTCACTTTCAACGAGTAGTGTGTATAGTGCTAAACGGTGTACGTATATGGGTAACGGAACAGAGATTAAGAGCCTGTTTGTTATGAGTTCTTTGACTTAGGTATATAGTAGATATACATAGGAATAAAATGTAGTTAAGTCATGTGGTATCTTGAATATGGAGTTATATCTTTATAATAGGCACTGTTATCTGCGTACTAAATGTCTCTGTGGGCACAATTTCAAGAGGGAATAACAAAAATCTGACTGTGGCCTACTTTTCGTCATTTAAGAATACTCGTAGTGTAGATTATGAAGAGTGTATGTAATGTAGAGTGTGAATCCACAAACTATGGACCACTTAATTTCATGTCCGGGCAGGACACATGCACGCCAGAGGAGCTTATGTATGCCTCCGACACTGCAGTCAGGGTGGCGACTTATTGGGTCAGTAAAATCTAAATTATGAAGGTGACAAACCGTCGACACGAAAGAAGAAAAGTAGATTTTGGTTATTGTCATAATTTTTGCCAAAAGACAATCTCCTGGACTGGACTATAATCTCAACCAAGCATAATAATATCTACTTTACTCGAATTTTGCGACGAAACGAAGCTGGAAACGATCCGTAAGTTTTACTACGCGTCTAGATTTTCACATGTTTTCTTCACCATATTTCAGTAACATCCAACATATTTTTTTTTTACTTTTGTAATTTTATAACAAAAGTACATATGCGTTACCGTATATATTTAGTAGATATAAACATTTATGTACATAATTAAATAAAATCATCATTGACGTTGGGTCAGCAAGATTCATTTACCTAAAATATACTACAAAATATAAACATTAACTTATATAAATATGGTAAAGTAGTTATATGACGCACGCTTTTTAATAATTATGACAGAGATAGTCGCTCTTGCTATATTATTACGTCATTGTCATCAAGAGTTCTCAACAGTCGTTAGGTCAAGTGAAGTCAAGTCGGATGCCACTATAAAAAATATGAACGACCTGACCAAATCCTGACATTAGGCTGACCACTAACCACTCGATAAGAATTGTTTTTTATTGCCGACAGTGGCAGACGAGCAAAGAGCCTACGTAATGGTAAGTGGTAACTGTCGCTCAAGGACGACTTACAGTCTCTGGCATTGCCAGGGACTCTGTGAAGCCGCTGCCTACCGTGAAGGGAGTCGGGTAGGTGAAGGGATTAAGAAAAGTAAGGAAATGCTTTGGGATAGTGTTCTTTTTTTTTTGTTTGTGTGGTATAGGTTGCTAGCATCTGATGGCTTTCACAACTTTATGCGGACTGTCGGTGAGCAGAAGGCTCTCAACCGTTAAGTAAACTAAACAACGTTGCCTAAGGGCACCCCTTATGAGTGGTTAGGACCTCGGCTTAGGGCGTTGTTGAAAGCTAGGGTCGGCCCATTATTATTACGCGACGACGGTACTCCCCAGAGGCGGAGGCGGTACCGTGGACGGTTATGTGTAGTGTTATAGAGAGTATTGGTATTAGTTTTTGGTATCAGAAAGGAATGGATCATAAACGCGACTACTATAGAAAGCATATGAGTAAGTTTTTCATACGGAACAAAATTTATTTTATTTATTTATTTATTTATAAATGACACACCATCGGCATTTCACAGTCGAATGTTACAATAAAATTAACAATATGACTAATTCTATACAATAATTACAAATTTATGTTATTTTTAAAGGCTAAAATCTTTAGTGAAACAATTATAAATATAAATAATTACCAGCAAATAGTACAAAAATAAAAACACGTGTGAGTAAACTGAAATAGGTTACAATATTCGGATCAGACTGGTTGTTTTCGTAATATGTTTACAACTACATTCTTAAATTTCTGAATGTTTGTCACGTGAAAAATGTCAACACTGCTATCACAGGATACAAGTTCATTGTAAGTGCGCATTATTCTGGTCATTGCAGCATTCTTACCCAAGTTAGTTCTACTACTATTTGGATGAAAAGTTCTGGTGATTCTTAAAAATGCGCCCGATTCCTGGCGTCCTTTATGTCTAATACAATAATAAGCCTTGTGACTTATTAATGTATTAGACATAGACAACCTAGAGGACTTTACAAACAGAACTTTACCATTGCTTGACTCTCACATAGGTAAAGGCTAAAAGTCTTACCTTTGTGAGAGTTGTCTTAAAAAATCAAAATTAGGAAACGAAGACAATGAATATGGTTGGCAGAAAACGTAAACACAGGCAAACTGACACTATAGACATTCTTTACCAGTCTTAATGCTTAATTTTAGTTGAATTTTTCTAATTTATCAACTCTCCTAATCCATACTAATATTAAAAATGCAAAAGTAGCTCTGAGGGCCTAGTGCAAGTTTGTTTTACGTTAACGCGATCGACACGTTTATGACATTCGGTACTCCGATTGGCTCGCTCGAAACTCTTAACCAATCAGAGAGCCAGACGCGGTAAACGTTTCGATCGCGTTAACGTAAAAACAACTCGCACTCGGCACCCTGGACGCTTTCACGCCTAAACCACTAAACCGATTTTAATGAAATTTGGTATAGAGATAGATTAGGCCTAGGGGCACAACAAATCTTTTATCGCGAAAAAATGGCTTAAAGATAGAAATAAGGTATGAAAGTTTGTATGAAAAATCGTTAATATATAAACAGAGATATAACCGAAATTCACGCGGGTGGAGCTGCGGGCAACAGCTAATATTTCATAATTGAACATTCTAGAATCAAAAACGTGACCTAGTATTAAGAATGTGTGTAATGGTGTACTGCCTATTATATCAAATTATCAACATTGCGACGTGTTGGTAAGTAAACATGAATGCAGTTTATCTGAAGGGATTGCTTTCGTAATTAACGTGACGCAATGTCTCATGTGGGTGAATGAACCTAGTTAACACACATTTTTTTTTTTACACAGCGCCATCTAGCCTCAAATTAAGCAATTATATTTACTTGTGTTATGGGTACTAAACAACTGCTATACTACTTATATGCATTTTTTTTTGTAAATACGTACATATTATAGATAAATTAAACCCAGACACAGAAAAAACAATCATGCTCATCACACAAAGGTTTGTCCTGGGTGTGAATCGAACCCACGACCTCCGGCTTAGCAGTCAGGGTCACTAACCTCTAGACCAACAGGCCAGTCAGACCAACATATTATCATTATCTTTGTACCTGTAAGAAGGTTAACTGGTATAGTATCAAAAAACGTACGTGGCCTAGTGGGTGCTAGTGCTACACCAGCTTCCTATAAACAGGGTTTTGGGAGCTAGAACTAATTTGATTTTTTCAAATTCATGTCCACTTTTATTTTTAGAAAACTGATTATTTAAAAAATATCTAACACAAACTTGCCGCGGCGCGGTTTCACCCGCGCCTTTGCTTACTGCTCTGCTCCTGTCGCCAGTAGCGTGATTTTATATAGCCTTTAACCTTCCTCGAGATCTGGGCTATCATACACAAAAAGAATTTTTCAAATCCGACTGGTAGTTTTAGATATAAGCGCGTTTAAACAAACAAACAAACTCTTCCGCTTTATATAGTAAGATTGCTAATATATTGTGTAAGTTTGATGGTTAATGCTTGTGTCTTCTCTATACTAAATAATAGCGCATTTTAAGGGGGCGTGATAAAGCATGCAAACAGTCAGTGGGGTAAAACCTGTCGACACACAGTCACAGTGGAAGACTGCTGACATGGTAACTGGCTAGCTGACCCTAATGGTCAGTAGAGAGGTCATTTTGGTAAATTAAATAGAAAAGTTAATTGCTTTATGTAAAGTCTCCAGTAAGTGAGCTGACCCCCATAACAGTAAGGAAAAGACGCGAAGGTTGATTATAATGATAATTATGCTAAATATATACACGCAATGTGAGACTGCCTCTGTGGTTCGGTGGTACTGTGTACGGATTACCAGGCACGCAGGGTTCGATCCCTCGGTCGAGTAAAGTGATAGTAGGTTTTCTGTCGAAAAATTTTTAGTATTAGCTCGGATTCTCGGAGGCTCGTCCCCTGTTACATGGGAACTAAAATAGAAAAAAATGCCGAAAAATGGGTGGTTAAACACCTCTGCCTACCCCTACGAGGATAAAAGGTGTGAAGCTATGTATGTATGTATGCAAAGTGATAGCAGTGCCTACTATTTTACAATAGCCTACGTTATGTTACTTACTAACTTTTATGTTTATCTTTTTCGTATAGTTCATGTTATTTTTGTGTTTAATGCACATAGCACGAGGGACAGAGAACCGATGAGAGCGAAAAGTTTACGAAGAGAGACCACGGTCTGGAAAGCGCAGAGTAAGATGTACACCCACTTGAGTGATAGAGACGGCGTGCTTCCCATCGGTCTCTTTAGAAATCGATAGGAAAACCTATGTTTTTCTGTGGATCTTTGAGATTTTCTATCGTATATTTTATTATAGCCCTAGTTTAATTTTTGCCTTCATCATGTTTTTTTTATAAGCCTACCAAAGTGACTCAACACCGCCTGATGGTAAGCAGTCAGTGGAATCCAGAAAAGGTAGCTACCATACCAGAAACATTCGTCTTAATTTACTGAGATGGTGGCCTCCACTATGGCAGTTGGGAATGGGGTAGGTGAAGGGAATGAGGGAGGTAAAGAAAGAGGAAAGGGAGGAAATTGGGGCTCCGGCGGCGCTCTCACTCACGAAATGCAGTAGTATGGATACTACTACTCTTATGTCGATCTTCTATGAGGGTAGTACTTCTCCGGTCGACCCCGCCTATTCATGCTGAAACTAGCGTGGATCTACTACCACACAATGTGTTTTGAAAAGTGAAAACTTACATTGTACTTCCCAGTTTGGAACCATGCATAAGAGTTAGTTATCGAAACCACTATAAATTTTCTGTTTATGGTAATTTCTTAACAGCAAGAATTTATTGTATTTTAATAATTTTAACGCGCATCTCCGTAGCCATTAATTGACAGCCTGTCAGTACTATTCAAGGCTTTTAATTTTAATTTCCTAACAACATACCACCAATATGTTGCATAAGATACAGTTTAATGAAAAAGCAGCTAGGTAACTTCATACATGTACAGTATGAAACGTCCCTCGTTTACAAGAACATATACTCGTACAATCTAGTAACAGAATTAGAAAAACCCATAGGTCATAGACCCATATATATTTGAAATGTGTTTAATTTATGATTACGCTAAATGCGTTTTAATTAATTTCGTCAATCGCCATGACAAGGACTTGAAAGATTTTGTATGGCAAAATTTTAGCAGTTTGTATGATCCGACCTAGCTGTTTATATTATAACTATGTTGTAGGTAAAGTACCTAAGCTTGACCTATGATAAATAAAATTACTTCACGTGCATTCACCATTTTGACATAAAAGTTAGAATATACTTGAAGTTGAGCAAGTGAGGCAATCAAATATTTCGCGCGTACTTTATGATGTATATTAAAGTTTGGACTATTATTACTTGATAATGTAATACGTGTGCAAACCGAACGAATAATTTGGAGGGAAAGGCCAAGACAAGTATAATACAAAGAGAATAGACTAGAATATTCTTTAAATTAAAATATAAAAACTATGTAACAGTAAGTCGTGGTCTCATCCATAAAAACATCTTTTCAGAAAATCTTTGGAAGTTATTCTTGAAATATATAAAACTATTGACAAATTAACAAAAAGTAGGACACAGGAAGATTCTATCTTAGACAATTATAATTTATAACTCATACATAGGTAACAACATTGCCGTTATTCTAGAAGCGGTATAACCATATTGATTTCGAAAAAATATTTAATCGAACCTACTCTTGCTACGCTAAAGCTACCAGCCTAGACACCAATATTTAAAAATCACACTAAGTTTTGTCTCGTGTAAGAATAGATTCCACAACCTCGCGCAGCAGTCGCTTGCACACACACTGCGCCACAGAGGTAGGTAAATTACAGCTATTACATAGAGCTGAAGAAATGATTGAAATGATGAAGTACACGTATAAAATTAGCTATCGTAATTAACAATAGCGTGCTCCAACATCGTTACACATCGTTTAAATAAACAGATATGTCGTGACGACTCGATATTACTTATTCATCCGAACCATAATCGATTATCGAACTCTATGAATCGATGGCAACGCCTCTTCTCATACAGAGAAGGCATGAGCAATTAACCATTGATCACCACACTTATAGGTACTCAAGGCGGATTGCCAATTTCAAACATTTTTAATAATCCTAGGTTTTCTCCTGATGTTATGAAGTCTGAAAAATAGAAAATCTAAGTATGAATGTGTCTACCAAAATGATACGTGTACGTACCCACGCAAAGGTCTCGGGTTCGATCCCCGGGTCGGGTAAAGTGATTTTGGGTTTTTCTGCGAAAAATTCTCAGAGTATGGAATTGAGCCCTATAAATGGCAACAGGGGACGACCCCTGTTACATGAAAACTAAAATAAAAAAATGGCTAAAAGTAGGTGGTTAAACATATCCGCCTACCCCTTCGGAGATAACAGGTGTGAAGCTATGTATGTATGTACCAAAATGATACCATTCTGTCAATGGAGTATCTAATTGTTCGCTGACAATTCTTAGGCGCATGGCTAAGGCAGCCATTACAGGTTATTTTTAAACACTGTTTACCACGGTTATGTATATACATTATGATAATTTAACTAAAATAATTCTGATATAACGTGATCACCATACCAATAGCGGAAGACTCCACGGACACGTTACGTCACCGAACTGACACACTAAGATTATAATTTGAATACTCTCGACGATGATGTATTTTATTATTTATATATTTCAAAACTCCTGCTTCAAAATACCAGCAAATATTGACGGATCACACAAATAGAACTATGATCTCACGGTAGTTGGCGGTGACCAGCACCGACGCTGTACCGAGACCGAAAGGCTACTTTTATGGCGAGTTGAATTAATTAAGCACATACCAATTTCCGCGCGAGCGAAGCCGTAGGGCGCAGCTAGTATTATATAATGACAAACTTACACCTTTGCTATTTTTTGTGTGTAAAGAAAGCTAAGAAAACGCAAGTCAAAGGCATCAAGGAGGCTCGACACTATCCAATAGCGAAGTGCTTCTTTAAATAGGGCGTATATTATATTCCTGTTAAGTTTAATAAAAAAAATTACAAGACCCAACTTACAAGCAAACTAAACAAGGAGATAAAGTGCAAAGGTTAAGTTAAAAGAAGCTGGTAAACAACAATGATTAAACATTTTTCGTAATCTCATCACGAATTGAGCTGGTGATCTCATGCCTGAAGTACGTTTAACGATGCCTACAATAACTTTGATACATAGTAATTAAATAAATTGTTCTCGCGTAACGGTTAAAATATATGAAACTAGCTTTCCGCGGCACAGTTTCATCACGGTTACTACTCCGTTCCCGTCGCCCATAGCGTGATGTTACGTAGCCTATAAGCTACCTGAAGAACTGGCCTCACAAACGCAAAAAGAATTTTTAAAATCGGTTTATTAGATCCAGAGATTATTCCTACAACCTCACAAACTTTACCTCCTTATAATATTAATATAAAAAAAATATAATCGTGGTTGGCAACTGGCTGACCACGTTTCACAATTATACCTATGTGTGGTCAGAATTGACAGATTGCTAAATGGTTTTGTAGCCGCAAGTTTATTTCCATTTAATCAAGGTCGTGGTTTTCACTTTATTAATTAAGTTCGTCATTACTTAGTTTAGTTATATTAGATGTATTTAAACTAGAAAACAGAAGAACAAGCAAGAAATATAGTGCGATCCACAACTAGGGTTTAAGTTAATGATTATGTGATATAGTTTGTTACTTTTTCAGTTTATTACACTTACACTTACACTTTTAGTAAGATGCCATATTTTGAAATTGCCTCTTATTTAAGAGTCGAATTCTTGTCGGTAGAATTAACGCCTGACGTCTTTGAAGCACAAAAATAAAATTAGCCTAAATGGACAAATCAAATTAAATCAAATTTTGCGAAATATGGGTAATTTTACAATAAATATCAGATGTACAGTATACTTATTTAGGTTTCAACATATTCTACCGTCACAACGGCATGCAAAGGAGACTATAAAGTCATATTAAACAATTTCATCGCGTTTTTTTCTACTTTAGATATCATAAAATATCATTCATTTTCAAAATGTAGATGTCTGACTATATATTTATGAGAGGCCTGAGTTAAATGGCGCGGCTTTTGAAGTGTATTGGTTATAAGGAAATTAAGTGATGATAATAATATAGCTAATTTCAAGTTTGCTATCTAACACCAACGACTATGATTAGCATCTACTTTCTAGTACATACAAGAAATTATTGTGTCAATATAGCTTCATTAGCCTTGTACATAATCTGTACCTATATTTGTACATATAAATGACCTAGTAAGTACAAAATGACATCTAATTAACCTCCAAACTGTAAAATAACATACCATTTTAATTTGCTATGTATTTTTTGTAAGTAGAAATAAGCTAGCTTTTTAATTTTTTGTTAATATTTTTTAGTCATTATGTAGTTTAAAAACTTAAAATATATCTAAAAAAATATACTTTTAATTAAGTTTTTCTCGTTTTTCAGTCTGATTTTAATAGATATTAATCAAATGTCACTTGTGGATTTGCTAGTAGGTAACTAGAGTATTAACAATTCAGGCGATATATGTATACTAGGGCTGGGATATAAAAGAAACAAGCACTTACACACAATAAGACCTGAAACAGGGTATCAATCTTAACTAATTGCAGAGATCTATTTATTTTATACAAGCTCTCTCTATATGCCCATACTTACCATAGAGCCATAAGGAAAGGCACCTGTGCAACGTCATGAGAACTTCAACTATTATCAAACAATATCTAGAAACTTAGAAAACAGGCAGTTATCCTAGACATTATACAGAACGCGTGAACGTGGGAATATGTAGCGAACAATTAGAATTATTAACGAAAACATATTGTCTACGCGCTTTCCCAAACATCACACCGAGTTACCACCGTCACACATAATAAGATACTTCATAATGTCCCTATAATTTATAGCACAAAAAGTTCAAAGTGACTTAAAAGAGCACTTATTAGGCAGCGCTGCGCGATTCGACAGTGCTTTTGGTATTACATTAGTATTCGGGCAATTATATTTCAACAATGTACATTTGATTTTGACACTGACGTCAAGCCTGTCGCTGTCACCCTAAAGAACATTTACGGTGGCTGGAGATCCCGGAGCGCCCCACGGCGACGCCCAGGGCGGGCGCGACGGGCGGGGAGCAAGGTCGTCAGCTCCCTCTCCCGCTCGGCCGCCTCCTTGGCGAACATTACCTGCTCGCAAAAGGAGGCGACTCCCTCCCAAGCCCTCTCGCTGCGGACCATGGACAGAACCACAGCCGGCAGCGAGAGTTGGGCCGTCGTAAGCGCCGCATCTAGGTCGCGGCGCTGGTCCGCCCACGCTGGACACTCCACGAGCGTGTGGAGCGCCGTGTCGCGCTGGCAGACTCCGCAATGGTGGCAGACGGACATCTGCTCCCAGCCTATGAGACACAGGTACGTGCCGAAGCACCCGTGACCGGTGAGTACCTGTGTCAGCCGGAACGTGAGGACGCGGTGCCTCCTCTCCAGCCACACCTCGAGGATGGGACTTACCGCCACCACCGTGGCGTGCCCTGCTGTTGGTCGCGCAAGTCGCGCCTTCCACTCCGCCACTAGGACTGTGCGGAGCTGGGACCGCTGCGCCTCGATTTCTCGAGGCAGTCACCCTAAAGAACATTACTGAAGACAATTCAAATTTGGCTAACCCCCTGCTGTTTATGTCAGGTGGATTGTACTCTAGTCTACTACCGTACTAAATGCAGTACAGAAGACCGCATGTAAGACCGCATATCTCATGTGAGAGGTTGTCGAGGTTTCATAGATGGTACCAACTTGGAGTGTTTGTGTATTACAAACGATGTGGGACATCGTTTCAAACACAAACACTCGCCGTGCCCTGCATGCACTAACACCTGCACACGGAGATTTGATAGCTGCTTTTGACAATGCAGTTAATGTGACAGCCTTCTCGGCCAGCACAATATAAACTAATTTACCGTGGAAACGATATGAAGATTTCATAGGTAAGTTACTACGAAACCGCACTATACTTTATAGCATCGCTTTTATTAGTATGTGTAGCACACACCTAAATATTACGAGATGTGACGTTCGTTACAGAAGTGCTCAAAGATGTTACATATTCTAGTAAACAAGATAAACACACTTTCGTTCAACGAAAAATTGTTGACCAATAAGACTAATATTCATATTGGTCAATTGGTCTTTAGATTTTGTTATCGTAAATTACATTAATTACATTTACATTTGGTGATAGGCATTTAAATTTCGATATTATATTCGCAATCCTATTATACATATTTAATTTACCCCAGTTTTGTATTTTTTTTTGTAGGTCCTCCATTTTATTTTGATAAAATTCTTGCGATCTCCAAGACCAAGGTCAAACCAAGTTTTCGGGACTTCCAAATGTCCAGCTGGTACCATGTGTAATAAAAGCAATAATTTAAAGGTTGTTAAAATAATAGAAAGTTCTCTCTTTTATTTGTTTTTATGATGGCTCCCAGAAAAGTGCAAGCTTTCGCGTATAAACCAAAAACAAATTATGGCAACTAATGTCACGATCTTGGCACGGTATATTTGAAATGCTACGGCGTCGAACCAAATTTTTCAGTTGTTCACTTTCTTGTTATGGAAACTTATGATAGATATGATTTATGTTTTATTATGATTTAAGTATGAATAGATACAATAAAACAATAGATATTCACAACTTAAAAGAACAATAAACTTAACTTTTCATTTGAGTAGGATTACCTAAAGAAAAGGCTGTCTAATCTAATCAGCATATTTTAACTAGCGATTTCTTTGTCCATAAGTTTCAGGCTTCCGGATAAGTGTTGCTATTTTAAATCAAAAAACTGTAATTAAGGATTTATATAAGTACCTACTTAATCTTACTTTTTGTAGTGATTTTTGGCTCTTTGTGTCTATGTTATCTGCACTTAGGTATGTTTATAAAGTATTCTAAAAAATATCAATCGCATATTATTTTAGAACCAATTTTTAATCAAACTCTTTCTTAGATATCATAAAAAAAAATAGATGTGCCGTACTAAAATTTAATAAATAAGTAGTAAAAAATATTTAAACTTACTTGTATTTGTCTTTATACTTTTTATTATTTATATCTACTTAATTTTGAATATTATATAAAAAATTTACTAAGTAAATGGTAGATACTACATATTTTTTATCGTGTAAGTTATGAAAATAATTTACTTAGTCTTTTTATAATGTTTTGGTATTTATCAAAAATATCTTTTTATTGATTGCTAGTAAGTACTTACCTAATAATTATAAACATTTCGCTCCACTATAGACATTTGGGTTTAACTTCGTACATATAATATTAGTACGTAATTAGTTAATTACGAGTAGATAGCCTATGTATAAAATTATTTATATAATTTTTCAATAAGTGCATTAAAACCAAAAAATTTTGCAACAGATCGTCGTAAGTCATACAAAATAAATATTTATGTTATAAATGATGTGGCAAAATGTAGATGATAAAAGTTATTAGCACATAAAATACGTATTAATATATTGACGTGAATTTATAAACCAGTCCGACATAGTTACGGACAAAATGATGAAATGTTTTCTTTAGGTATGTTTATCCATCTTTTAGCTCTCTTAAATGCTCAAAGAATACCAGTAAGGGTTGAAATTTCATCCCAAAGAAGTCCAGTTTTTAAGTAAGTTGTAGTTTGTCGTGCTTCAAAGAGAAATGACGGTAGTAGATCCATGCTGGTTTCAGCATGAATGGGCCGGATCGTCCAGGGAAGTACTACCCTCTCATAGAAGATCGGCTTAAGAGTAGTAGTATCCTTACTACTGCGTTTCGTTCGGTGAGTGAGAGTGTCGGAGGCCCAATTTCCCCCCTTTCCTCTTTCCTCACCTCCCTCATTCCCTTCCTCTAACCCCATTCCCAGCCGCCATAGTGGAGGCCACCATACCAGCACTTTAAGACGATAGCTTTTGGTATGGTGGCCACCACTTCTGGATTCCACTGACTGCTTACCATCAGGCGGGGTGGAGTCACTTCGGTAGGCTAATATAAATAAAATAAAAAATAATAATAATAAATAAAATAAAAATGCTATACTGGTAGTGAGTACCTTACTTTCCAATTTTTACCTTGTGATAGAAGAAGACAGGGGCCCCAAAAGCGTACCTTTATTTCTACTAGGTAAACCTTTTAAATCACCACTGTCAGGTCATACATAACTATGCTACTGTAGCTTCTGAATGGCGATCATCACTTATGTGACACGCATGCTTGTTTGCTAGCGTTAAAAACAGTACGTTCAAAGTACAAGTACAACAAGTATCAACGAATAACACCGTAACTACAAAATTATACACTATACGTTCAAGTAAAATTAATGGATCCTTTTTATTGTAAAACAAAAAGTTATATTTTTTGTATTTTCGTATGTTTCAATAACATGTCCACAAAAAGTTCGTATGAAACTTGTTGCTAATACGATATTTGATTGCAGAGGTTGTATCAAGTACAAAGTGGTAAATTTAATATAAGACATTATTAAATATTAGAGCTACTAGCTTTCCGCGGCGCGGCGTGGTTTCACCCGCGTCTTTGCTTACTGCTCTGCTCCCGTCGCCAGTAGCGTGATGTTACATAGCCTATACCTTCCTCGAGAACTGGGCTATCATGCTCAAAAAGAATTTTTCAAATCCGACTGGTAGTTCTAGAGATTAGCGCGTACATACAAACAAACTCTTCTGCATTATATAATAGTATATTGTTATTTATTTATTTATTCGTAAAAAAATATAAGCTAACAGTACATACGTCCAAATCGCTTATATCTATGCTAAACACACAAAATAAAATACACAAAAACATAAAACCATATATAGTATAGCAGTGGCAAAGGGTCCATATAACCCGATTCCTACCGGCTTCCCTTTGAGATAAATCAAAAAGACTATAATATCTATTAAAGTGTAAAAATAGACCATACGTCCTGCTTCAAGGTAAGCAATTTTTGCGCCGGCTTCCCTCTTACAAAACGTTACTCTTCGCCACTGTAGTATAGATAGATTATTTAACAATTATTAGCAACAGAAGATATTATGTCGAATAGAATATTTTTACTTTGCAGGCAGAAGCGATAACATTAGATAAAATGGTCAAAATCAAAATCAAAATCAAAAAATCTTTATTTGTTGAACACAGGTAGGAAGGTGTTACAAATTATTGCATGATATGTAGCTTACTGTGTCAGGCCACCAACGGCGTACAAATATTTAATGTTGGTTATTCCTTAGGTACCTATATACATTAAAATACCATTATAATAGATTATTATTAGTTACTGCCTTTAATTTATGACATGAAACCATTGACCCTTAAAGCTTTTTTAACTAACAACAATTTGATATTACTACACATAATGAAATATTTGCATTTTTTACACAATAAATTTATACAATGTCAATTTCTATCATTACAGTCAAACCTAATATAAATTAATAAGATAAAATGTCAATAATTAATAAAATAATTTTAAAAATACTAGCAGAAATGTCATTGAAAATTGCATTGTCTTACACAACCTATTGCAACTCGTCAATATTTAATCAATATAATTAATAAATACAGAACTGTCACTAGTTATAATATAATCGCACACATAGACATTAATATCAGTCATCATTAATTACATAATTTATTTTTTGTCTTCTAGATATTCCCTTACGGAGTAGTAAACTTTTTCACTCAGATATTGATGGAAACACTTCTTAAAAGTGTTAATGTCGCTTTTATCTCTAATAAATAAAGGGATTTTATTGTAAATCCTTGGTGCCATACCCAAAAAACTTTTTGTATACAGTGTCGTATTATGTAAACGAGCACGTATTTCTTTATTACGGCGTTTAGATTTAAGGGTTTCAAATAAATAAATGTTAGTTTTTGTGAACACTGCTGTCTCATAAACGTATAGGCAGGGCAATGTTAATAGATCTAATTTTTTGTAAATTGGTTTACAACTATCCGTAGGTTTTAATCTGTACATGGCTCGTAAGCATTTCTTTTGGGCCTTAAAAGCAACTTGACAATTAGTGGAATTACCCCAGTATATAATACCAAAACGTAGTGTGGATTGCACGTAGGCATGGTACGCAACCAAAACCACGGACTCATTGACAATTTTTGAAAGGTTATATAGCGCGAATGAGTATTGGTTCAGCTTTTTGCAGACCATTTCGATGTGAAACTTCCATGTTAAATGGCTGTCTAAATGTAACCCTAAGAATCTTGCATTACTGGTTTCAGCAATTTTTGCACCTGCATAGTTTATATTTAGATTTAATTTATTGGTTTTTTGATAAAAACTCATAATTTTTGTTTTTTCTAAATTTATTTTTAATTTGTTTAGCCTTAACCAATTAATTACGCACTCGATAGAATTGCTGATGTCGTTTTGGTAAGTTTCTAAGTCTGTGCATGGAACAATCATTGTGATGTCATCAGCAAATAATACTGTTTGGTGTTTTACACATTGTGGAAGATCGTTAATGTATATTAGGAATAATAAGGGACCAAGCACACTTCCTTGGGGTACCCCATAATTAGGTTTTCTGACCGATGACATGAATGCTACTTCTTCTTTTGATTTAGGACATAATGTATCTATAACAGTAACTTGCCTTCTATCAGATATATAAGCTTTAATTAAGTTTAAAATATTTCCTCGGACGCTACATCTCTCCAGTTTTCTAAGCAGTATTTCATGGTCTACATGGTCAAATGCTTTTGACATATCCATTAAGACTGCTGCGGTTGGCGTTTTGCTGTCTACATTATTAATGATTTTTACAAATAATTCGAATACTGCCTTGTTTATGGACTTATTTTTCCGAAAACCGAATTGTTCTTTAGCAAAGATATTTTGTGATTCGAAGAAGTTATAAAGTGAATTATATATAACTTTCTCGAAAATTTTGGCTAAAACTGATATTAGTGCTATAGGGCGGTAATTTGACGTTAGAGTTTTGTCATCTTTTTTATGCAATGGTTTAATTACTGACATTTTTAACCTATATGGAAAGTACCCTTTATCAATGCATAAATTTATAATAAAACTCAACACAGGTGCAACTAAGTGGGATGTAAGTTTGATGGTCCTTGTAGTGATGCCATCAAAACCCGCGCTGTTGGTATCTTTTAGTGAGTTTATTATTCTAAATATGTCCAATGCATCTCTCGGTGCCATAAATAAAGAATTCGGATGGTTTTGAATGTGTGTCATAGGAATAATCTCACCATTGTTGCTAGCTGCTGGTTGTATTGAATCTACAAAATAATGATTTAACTCGGTAGCAATTTCCTTAGGATCGCGTATTTCTTTATTACCGACAATAAGCTTGTTTATTGATTCTCTAGGTAAGTTTGATTTGGATTTATTAATAACATTCCATGTCGCTTTTGTTTTATTTACAGCACTATTAATCATGTAGTTGTTTCTTGCTTTTTGCGTTAACTGAATCACTCGTTTGAGTCTTTTTGTGTATTCTTTTAGCAACTGCTTATGTTTAGGACTAGGTTTACGTCTATATTGCCATAGCATTGATCTTTTTCGTTTGCTACAAGCTTTTATACCCTTAGAAATCCAATCTTGTGATTTACGAGTAGATATTTTCTTTTTTGTTATAGGAAAACATAAATCATGGAAAAGTTTAAATAAGTCATGAAATAAGTTAAAAGCCTTTTCGGGGTCAGTACTGTTATAGACTTCACTAAAACCAAGCTCTTGTATGCAAGCAATGAACTTATTTTTATTTTCAAGGCTGTAATCGCGTTTAAGAACATACCAGTATTTTATAGTACACACTTTTTTAACAGGACACTTAAACAGTTGAGCCGTATGATCTGATAGTGCTAGTTCCAGTATATCCCCGTGTCCACCTCTAACGTTGTGAATTATGTTGTCTAAACATGTCTCGCTAGATATTCGTGTAGGCTGATTTATACTAAATTTAAGATTATAATTCAATGGTACAAAAGCTTACTCGTAGTGGCACCGATATTCGTTCCTTTAAAATACCTGTCATAAGTTAAAAGAAAGCTCAGTTTGATATGCTTTATGCTTATCGGATTCAGCAATAACTAACTAATACGTGCTTTACTACCTACTTACTTGGTTAAAATAAGTCAAATATTTAACTGACTATAGCGTGGAATTTCAATTAATTAAATATTTTTTGCAAAACAAAAAAAATATTTACTGAAGTTAAATGTTTTAGTATAATTATGGACGAATCAATCAAAATACCAACATGACTTGATTTACGTTTAAAAATTAAAGTTGTAATGTAACTTGTTTAATTACGACGAGGTAATAGTAAGTACCTAGGTAAATTTTATAGAGATAGGTCACGGAGTTTTTCTTAGGCCACTTAGTGCAGCTCGACTTAAGGATTCCTCGATGTTTCTATAGTACTGTCTGTGTACAAATTACCAGCAGAGGTTTCAGATTCATTTCCTGAGTCGAGAAAAGTGGGTTTTTGAAATAAAAGGTGTTCACTACTATTCTGACTAATTTTAAGAAATTGCAACTAACGAGTACCAGGTTTCAAAAAAAGAACAACATAATATAAATATTAAATCATTTCACTCTTGACTAAAACTTGTTACACGCACATGTTAAAGCACCTTCACCTAGACCTATAATACTTTCACTAGTATTGAAATTTCCATACTGAATTGCGTGTAAGTAAATCTTCGCGTTAATATGTTAATGTTCACGTGTATCGATGATACATATAACATTACCACTTCAAAGGCTCCTCGCAATATTACATCAATGTAAATACAAATGAATTAATTGATTGTATTATGCATAAACTCATTCGTTTCTAGGTCACTTGGAATTTCAATAGGCTTATGTTGAAGAAAGTAAGTTTGAATGAATTGTTAACGATGTTCACGGGCTAATTAAGAGACGGTGATATTTAAATAACACTCAATTAAGTGGCCCTTAACTCGCATGCTGTCTCTGTCATTAATATAGCGATAGAAAGAATTAATTCTAAACTAAAGTTAACCAAGTAATGTTACAGTAAATACTGAAATACTCATAGAGGCATAAAGCACTTATTGGTACTTTATGTATAATAAGTTATATTGTGTATTAGCCCTAACCGGAGTTTTATCCAGTAGGAAGGCTGCAGACTGGAAATAACAAGACTTTAAACATATTAGACCTTTTATTAGAATGTAACTTTGATATTCGATTACAATGCTTCACTGACCAAAAGCCTGATGGACATAACGTAAGAAATATTATTGTTATATAAATACTTATGTAGACTACTTATAATCCTCAAATAAAATAATATCGAATCACCAAAAAATAGGTTCCAATAAGAAATAAAGTGTAATCAATTTGTAATATTGTCCGCTATCGTTACTTCTCGCTGCGCAAGAGCACTTTCCTTCAAACTATTCACATCCACAGTAATAAATCAGAAAGTATATAGCTGTTACGCGTTTATTACTATTTGTAATCTGTTAAGGGAAATATTTCTTACTTTTAGGTGAAATATTTTAAATGATGCAACGTGCGCGTTGCTTGGCTAAAAAAGGTAAAATGCAGTATTAGTCTTAAAAAATATATCTATTTATAATTGTGTAATTCTGTGTTAAAATCTGATAATACTAGCCCGTTTCCTACTGTAAGGTAAAGTCCTCTTTTCTAGAGAAAGGCATTGATCACCATGCTTGCTCAAGATTGATAGTATCAAACATTTTTTTTAGTCCAGATTTTGCATATGACATACTACTATTCAGGAAATTAAATAAAAGTAAATTGAATAATTTTGTTGTTCATTTAGGTGTTTACTGAACACACTGAATTCTCGGGATTATGTTGTTTTACAGCTCTTTTAATACGGCTTCTTTGTTTATTTTCGACGACAACAGACATTTCAAGGCTATTAAAATATTACGTATAATGTATGAAAATGCCGAAACTTGTGCACTGAAGCGTTGGCTATTTCATAAGCTCGTAATGAATGATATACTCATACCCCCTTATTTATAAACATCATATAAGCATTTATTAGCTATAAATAGGTTTATATTTTGTTTGTTTTTATCTGTCACTTTGACATTTGTACTAGTAAGAAAGAGACAAAATTAATTTCAACTCTATAGGCTTATAAGATTTTTATAAATAAGGGGGCTAGTATCTAATACTCGCAGTTTATTTCAAAATTTCCGTCTTCTAAAGCACATTTTCATTAAGTACATACTGTCCTATCATGTTCACCACTCAAAGGTTTGCTGTAAGACCTATATTTATCATAAGTATATTTCTGTTGTGTAAAACACCATCGTAAAGATTATAATATTAATCGCTCTGGATATAGTCTCTGCTTACCAAGTTTACGTAAGACAGGCGTCAAGTCCAATTTTAAAGACCTGTAATATTATTATTACCAATAAATGACCATTGCCTACTATTGACTATTTTTAAGTGAAAGATTATTTGCCTAAAAAATTACTTTTTCTTTATAAAACTACCTACTGATGACATAGATAATAATTAAACTTATTAATAAAGCAATCTGGTAAAATTAATACAAATCTATATTATTTATTTTATTTGACAGATTTAGTAGGAGAGAGTGAATAAGCTAACATATTACTGCCACATCAGGAAAGCGGAACCACAAAATCGTATCCACCTGAATATGCCAAAATAAAATCAACCATAGTATAAGATTTTTTTCAGTTGTATTCGATATTTAGGCAAATACGCCAATGATGTAGACGTAACCATTTATTTAGGTCTATATTTAAGTACAATGCACTAGCCAAGTGCGTGATGTGATGATTAAAAGAATTTCTGAATTATTGTATGACATCCTAATTGACGAAACTTAAAGACGATTAGCATTAACATAATTATACTTAAATGTTTTCGATCTTAAAAGAACAAGGAAATACTTATTTAAAAAAAATAATAATCTTCTAAAAACGCATTAATTGGTCAAAAACATTTACATAAAATCACAATTTTTGAAAATAATTTTATTTTAATTTTCGTACTTAAGTTATGCATTCATTTTATTTTTCTATTAAAAGTATGGTCATTGGGATATCAACAACCAGTTGCAACGATTAATAAATTATATATCGACACTTTATGCAAATACTCACTATCGACACAAGTAAAATAATACTTTACTGAAAAATGCTCCAAATGATATTGAAAATGAAATATATTGCGTGGTTTACAAGATTATATCGGAGAAACAACCTAAAAAAACGACTCAATGCTATTTTAGAGATTGACTCTGTAGTAACGAGTATACTGCAATGAGGTTAATATTGCACATTTTCTTAGCATATTAAGGTGATTAGGCCGTTGTGAGAGAAAATGCGGTTATTACGAGGGGATATTATTACTATCTGTGGGGAAAATCACCTGTGTTTTGTTTCACGTCATTCATTCTAACTGTTGTCTCACTGCTACGTTTAGAAACTTTGATTTTCTTATATTTGTACAATTGAGTGACAATAAAATGTCATGAACATATCAATCGTTGTCAATTTCTTATCGATATTTAATTGAAATTAATGGCGTCGAACACATGATTTATAGCATGGAATAAATGTTATTAGTCAGACAGGTTAATAGAATTGAAAAGCCCGTCTCTTTCCTAGATTTTTTTAAATTTACTTTTTGAAATGGCGACGCTACCTTTTCATTTTACTTTTGTAAATCACTCTGTAGATACGAGTGGTTTAATAATTTAAATGGACATACTTATTCATTTTCAAAATTGTTTAATCCGAGTTTATTGACAGTTATTCTAATGGCTCGAATTTCGAAGGCAAATTGGCTGTAATGGCTGGCACCTTTTACATTAGTTATCTAACAATGATTATTTAGTCGGCGTTTCTTCGTTGCGTTTGGCCTTGTGGCCAAAACTACTTCGCCAAACTAATTTGGCTACGAGGAATTCCATTTCCTTATAAACTCGAGGGATCGTAGAATAGTTCTCTAGTAGCAAGCGCTATATCGACAATCGTAATCTTTTCTATGAATAATTTTGATGGAATACTTTTTACCGAACATACTCATTGGCTAGTAATGAGTAGTCTTTGCCGTGTACATGAATACATATCACGCACGTATATACTGTCGTATGCTGTTAATCGTGTGTTTTTCTTCATAATCGAACACAATTAGAGCGTGCCAATATTGTTGGTAATTGGATAATGGATCAGCTCTAGATGTCGAATATGTAATAATCTATATATCTAGATATCGATATTTATCACTGTTATTATAATTGTTACTTTAGTATGTTATTTTTAAGGTGTAGATTTAGTCGATAATTGTACCTACCTATTGCTATAATTTTGTTTTAATAATTATTTATTATTTATCTATTAGCGTTTTGTCATAGTCAGACTTGGCATGCCAATTGGTGACTGTATTATGGTAATGTACTACACGTAGATAACGACGCTGCTAATTATTAACTGGTGTTCCTTTTGATTATTGGATAGGATACGTACGGTAAGAAATGCGGGGATTTTATAGTGTAGGTATACCGGTAACTTTACGCCTTGCTTTAGTAGTATAGCAAGTTACCTGTTAAATATTAGTGTAGCAGTACAAAGATTAAATATTTCTGTGATTACTCAATAGTAGTCGTGTAAATATGTATTTTTATCACTTGGTAGGTATATTTGTTGTGTTTGACGTTTATGGACGTGACATTTACAAGTGTTGGGACAGATGTTGCAATGAAATAAATAGTAATAAAGGTTTAATATAACATACATTATCAGTTTCAAATAAATCTAAATAACTAGGTACCAAATTACGTAGAAAATATAACTTATGACCCAAATTTAAAATATTTATCCTAAATATTTGTTTTTTAATTGTTAAAGATCTTCTATAAAGAATATCTACTTAATTTTTTTTAATAAATATTTGTGAATCATAAAAATATTATTAAGTGGTGAAAATACGATGGAGTTAAGGCGTCAAATACAAGCACTAGACCAACGTTTAAGTTCATTTTAACTCCAATAACATATACATCAGACGTAATATGAAGACTATTTTGTGATTTTAACTTCAAAACTTTTACTTAAACAAAATGTGTCATAATAAGTACAAAAGCTATAATAAGTAGTGCTTATAAGTTATATTAAGTAAGTAATAATTGCATATTTAACTTAAATCAATACTCAAGTCCCAGCTAGATAACCCCGTAACCTTATTAGCTGCTTCTTATCCGCCTCTATTTATATATTATTTATTTAGAGCAGTAGGTACCTATTTGCTTCTAATTGTCAGATCCCTAAATATACTTAATATAATAATATAATAAATGCTAATAGAATAGATTACCTAGTATGGGTTTGACATCTAACGACAATGCTTAGCTTAAGTCTTCTTCTTCTTCTCCCTTTATTATGGCAACTGAGCCGACGATTGTGTCAGCTATTTCTGCCAGCGTCAAGTGTAAAATAATATACTAGTTGATGATTTTAATGGTATAATACAATGATAAAAATAGAAAAAATGTGGATGAAATTAAATGACAACCATCTTCTGTGAAAACAAACGATGGCTCCTTAGCTTAAGTCAATCCCATACTTTTTTTTATCTTGTCACTCTCTGTCACTTGTTTAGGTCCTCTGACAAGCTAACTCTTTTAATTCAGTGACGTAATGGGTATCCACGCAGTTATGACCAGCAGGTTTCAATCTAACCAGCAAAATTTTAAATTTTTCTTATATCGATGTAGGCATGCGCGTAAGACGACCCGCGTCGCGGTTCGCCTCAATAATAATACTACTAATATTTTTTTACGATATGATGACTATGTACCTAATATTATACCCACAAAAAACCTTCCAGAAGAAGGTTTCTAAACGATAGTGAAACTGAAAACAAATATAGACAATATTTAAATTAATAGGAATAACCTTTAAAATTCATCTCTTACATTTTTGTACACATTAGTTAACAGAGGTAACTAAGTATACTACTTACATACACCACAGCATACATAAGTATTGCATTTAAAAAATATTTAAGTTGCCTAACTAAGGAAAAACGCTTTTAGGAAATAAGGTAGGTATATTTTCTAATTTAAGACGCGATTCAAAAAGATTGGTGTATTCTGTTACGGTGTTCTTATCAAGCATTATTCGCACAAAATTATGCTTAAAATCGATTTTTTTAGTTAATTCTTCACAGCCATTAGTTTAGTAAATTTACGATAAGTATTTTAATGGTGGCAACCAATGAAAGAGGCTCATGACCGATCAGTTAGCAAAGCCTTCGCTGAAATTATGATGATGATTTAACTTTACTTACTTATATTTTCTGTTCCTTAAACATATTTGGTAATCCAAAAATAATACCTAATGGAACAATAATGATAGAGAAACACAATATGCATATGCATATTACATATACAGCAGAAATTAGCTACATATGTAGCTAATTTCTGCTGTCAGTGTTAATTAGTATGTTAAGGCGAGTTAAAACGTATAAAAAAATATTAGTACTTATGTACACAAAACTAAAAATATTTATGTAAAATATTCTAAATATTTCGTTATGCACAATAGCTGCATCGTTTAAACAGAAACATTTGTTACAATTTTATTAAACAGATTTTAGCCGTGTATTTTCGTATAAAATATGACATGGAGATACCCAAAAATAAGTCGTCCTGTGAAATTCACGTGAGCAAAATCACAGTAAAATCTTGACATCTGATAACTTAATAAAACCTACTTGGTAGGTATACATAATAATATGAGAAACAAGATAAAACTGTTTAGTTTAACTTTACAGCGATAAAAATAATGATAAACAATATCAGAACAAACACTTAACATCTACATATTGCATCATTATATAGTTAATTTAAATATTTTAAAAATAATACAAAATATGCAGCATATTTCGTAAATATAATGATAGTAATTACTTAAACCCAACTCTGCAACTGTGGAAAATAACGTGTTACTATTTGGAAATTCTTTCGACATTAGTTAAATTGATTTCGACTATCATTATTTATGAGTCAAAATTCTAGTATCTATATAGTTAACTGTAAAAATAACTACACACGACGAAAAACAATCTAAGAATTATAATATTAACAACAAAAATCACCTGTTTAAATACGCAAACTCATACCACTCGACTAATAACACAACACTCACATCACTATTGCACAAAATTGGCGGTAAAAGATTGACAGATAGTTTTTTAAATGATTTGAGAAAAGAACACGGCTCGACAGGAAAACTGATTTCGCGGTGGCGCGAAAAATTCGGAGCGCGCGGGCGGATGCGAGCGTCGCGTGCAAAGACGGCTAACTTAATGCGTGCGCGCTAACTATAGAAACCGGTACAGTGACACCACATCGCTAAACTAAAGATTAAAACACCAACTCATAAATTACTAGTAACGTAATCACACCTTATTATATGTGGTTTTGGCCACAGATTATTCATGTAACTTAGCCAATTATTAGATTAGACGCTTCATTAATGTTAACCTATTTTGAAATTATCTGTATTTTGTAAAATTTACGAAAACAACTGTTCCACTTTGATTAATGTCAATTGATGTTATATTACAAAACTATATCAAATTTATTTAGTTCCAATTTAATTATAATTATATGTAATCGATAGAGACACTTATGGTATTCACGTCAATAAAATAACTTCGCTATGATTGCAGTACTTATTTTTGAATAAAGTAAGTACAGTACTTTTTTTTTTTTATTGCCTACAGTGGCAGACGAGCCAACAGCCCACCTGATGGTAAGTGGTAACTGTCGCTCATAGACTTCTGCAATGCCAGGGGCTCTGCGAAGCCGCTGCCTACCGTGATATTAATGCTCTCTTTAAACCTCGTTTGAAGAAGGACATGTCATAGCGCTCTAATTGGATATCGGTTTAAAGTAGCTGTAGTATTGTTTGTATGAGGCTTACGAGATTCGATTTGTATCATGGTTACCGCTGACTAGGATCTACTTTTAGGTAAAATATTCAGATAGTCCTATGTAAGAACTATGCTAATAAAAATACTTTGTTTCTTAGGTTGCAGAAAAATGCATTCCTTTCTACAGTAACTAAGAAACATCTCAGATCTCAGATACAATCTCTCTCTCTCTCTTCTCTCTCTCGTCTTTATCTCTTCCATCAAATATTTTACCTTAATATCACAATGTAAAAAACTATTATCAGGGAAAAATTTAATTGGCCATCTTACATAAAAACACCCAGTATTACTCTTATGCTAGCTGTAAGTTTTTTCTTTATTTGTAAATAAAATAAATAAAACACAGAAACCTCTCCTTGCTGTCAATGGGTTTGCCATTGGTGTAGATATCTTTCTTCACAGTCTAAAAGAGCCGTTACATAATTCCTACAAATCTATTGACAATATTCAACTTTAAATTTAAAATTATAACAAGATAAAAATTGGCAAGCAAGCGGCTTCTTAATATAGATAAAAAGACGACCTATGCAATATAATAAGGCTAAATTCATAATGAGCACACGTCATGTCAAGATTGTACAAAGGAGTCGATAACTTTAACCATACAATGACGTTATATTCTAACAATAGACATTAACTACGTAAATTAATAATCAATGTACATTACTTCGTATATTTATGTATATAACTAACTACTATTGTTATTACTCTTCATTGATAGAAATTTTATTACTATTTGCGTATTACCACCCGTATACAGATTGCTTATCACGAGCACCATAACTACATAGTACATGTTTTGGAAAAGTGAATCTAAAGTTAGACACGTTAGAATTATTTTTCCTGTCACTTATATTAACACTTCAGGTGTTCTTCCTCAGTAGGGTAGTTGTAGTATGCCAGATATATAAAAGGTTTGTTGTAGGACAACTAATATGACAGTTTCCGATTACGCCACGAAGGATAGAACAGTGAGTACCTATGTATGATCTCCGTAAAAAAAAGCAACAATATTTAGTAACAAAATTTCTAAATATAATCAAAGACAGTGAATCCTTATATTCAGTCAAGAAAGTTATGAAAAATATAAGATTATCAGTCATTCTTAACCAAAGATTAATTGTAGATCAAGGTAATCCCGTGATGTAGATAATCCACCGTGCGGTTTTCACATATCGCTATAGCTTGTTTTCACATATCGCTATAGCTTGTTTTCACATATCGCTATAGCTTGTTTTCACATATCGCTATAGCTTGTTTTCACATATCGCTATAGCTTAGAAAATTATGTATAAGAAGTTGACTGTAGCTTATTTTAATTCGAATACAATACTATAGACCGAGTAAATGCATCGTAGATTTTAGAAAATGTATATAAATATATATTTTTTTTTATTGCCTACAGTCCACCAGATGGTAAGTGGTAACTGTCGCTCATAGACTTCTGCAATGCCAGGGGCTCCGCGAAGCCGCTGCCTACCGTGATATTAATGCTCTCTTTAAACCTCGTTTGAAGAAGGACATGTCATAGCGCTCGGGAAACTATATATTAGTAATGATTTTAGTTTATTTGGCAATGATGTGATAAACTGTCAAATTGTCAATCTTATCATTAGATAATATAATGGCCATTAGTTCCCGGTGTTGGTTAAATTTAGATCATTTTTCCGCCACCATCTTTCTGTTGACTGATTGCGTTACAAAGTATGTATGAGAGAGTGCTGTGAGTGAGACTCAATTTCCTCCCTTTTCTTTTGCCTCAACTTCCTCAATCCCTTCACCTACTTCACTCCCTTAACGGCTGCAGATTCAGAGGACGATCTCTGCGTTGGGCCGACCATATCAAGGCTCTAACTCAAAAACCTCTTATTGAATGTGCAAGATAAGCTTCCACCAGAGACTAATGGAGAACGGTAGTGAGAGGCTACCGGTGACATGTCAAAGTCACGGTCAAAATCAGACATTTATTCATTTGGAATAATTTAATAAACGCTTATGAACGTTAAAATTACAAAATGTCAGCCAATTAACCTACAGCCAGTTCGCTGACGTAGAGTATGGCCATGAGAAGAACTGGCGAGAAATTCAGGCCATTCTTTTTAATCGCCAGGTTATTAAAATTTTTGTAAGTTAAAATTTCAAGTAGCATGCAAAGTGACGCTGGCAGTATATTTAACTCTATAGATAATTACAAGTTTCTATGTTGTGTAAAAAAAGTACCTAAATGTGTGCGTGCATGCGTGGCCACGACTATTCTGTCTGGAGCAAACTACTGAGAAGAGAGTAGAAGCTTAAAAAAAACTTACATGACAATTTTGACAGTGGTTCCTTACAGTAATGTCAGATAATAACAAATGAATCAATTCAATAATCTATAACAAGCATGTCACACTTTTTTTCCGGCAACCATGGTAAATTCGACATGGTTGGTGAAACCATGTAAAACGAGCAAACCTGCAACCCAATATCACTTTACCCGACTAGGAGGTCTCAAACCTCGACATGGTGGTCCATATACCATACCACTTAACCAGCGAAGAACCAATCTATGGCATCGCCTCATCAAGCTGAGTAATCCATACTTCCATACTAATATTATATATATAAATGTCAAAGTAACTCTTCTGTCTGTCTGACTGTTACGCTTTCACACCGAAACCACTGAACAGATTTTGAAGAAATTTATTAAAGAGTTAGAGATATAGACCTTGGAAACAACATATCTTTTATCGCATAAATAGCTTTAAGGGTTTGAAATAGGGGATATAAGTTTGAATGAAAAATGCGATAACCAACATTCAAGTGGGCGGAGCTGCGGGCAACAGCTAGTATTCATAATATATGTAGGTAATACAGACAAACAGCACACACATTAAATAGCTATAGTACATACTCATTATCTACCAAATAAGTAAACTATAATTATTGCTTCATAATAAATAGCAGTGGATTTCCTTTAGGGTATCGATATCCGATACTCATCAACATTGAAAGTGAAAATCGATCGATGTATAAACACGTTGCTCATTATAAGTATTTGTTAAACGAGTATATACGTCGGATGCAACAGTCAAATATTAAAAACAACGAGAATTGTTTGGTGTAAACATTTTTGATAACTAGGTTTGATGTAATCCAAGAATTCACACGCGCCAAACTTCAATGTTTTATGGAAGCCAGAACATCCATCAGCTTGAAGGGCACTGCAATCTAAAGCAAGTTATGGTAAAAGAATCTCAGTCATGAGGTTTTGACCAGAAAGAAGGTTTAGGAAATAAAACCAGCTGATTTCCCTTGTGGGTGTAAGGCGGGTAAAAAACGTTACAAGGACTAAAAATTAACTTGCTGCGGTCGCCTACCCGCCTGCCAAGCGTGGTGAATTAACTTTTGAGAGAGGCTTATGGCTTAGCCTAATATATTGGTGACATTTCACTGTGTCTATACAAATCATAAACTTTATGATGTGGTATCAGTTGACCAATTGAAAAACACACTCAGTCTACTGAACCCGCAGCCTCAGTCGGAGCGGCATCACTCAACTAAAGAACTTTTCAGGCCGATATTGATGATGATAATGATGGAATTAAATTTTTTGTATCAATGATTATTGATTAACCTTAAGTCATGATGGCTTAATGGTTTTAATAGCATTTTCACCTAATGCATGGTCGCCGATTTTTTTGACTTTCTAGTATATCTGAAGTATGAAACATCGTGACTAAATACCATTGCTGCTATTTGCCTGTTATTGCCTTAATCGCATAAGACACCCATCATGAAAAGGAAGATTCTATAGGTACACTGGACCGGACACCACAAAAGCAACTCATTTAAATAAAACTATGGCTTAAAAGACTTTTGCTTTCAACGTTTTTATTACCATGTGCCAGTTGATTTACAAGTAAGATGGATGGAGGTCAGCCAGAGCTCGTAAACGTTAAAGTACTAAATATTGGAAGGCTGTTGTCGCCTTTAGAACTTATGAGTGACGTAAATCGTCGATAGTTAGGTATATTTATCGCTTAAAATCTGGATAATTCTGATGCTATATTATGAGATGATTTACTGGTGATAGTATAAAGATAGGTAAGGTATAAAGATACAGGGGGTCTACCACCTCTTAGAGCAGTATTATTTTAATATTAGTTTGTGTTTTGTCTTTTTCTTTTGTACCATTAAAAACAAGGATAGAAACAAATTAATGTTCAAATAAGATTGCTTTATGAAGTTGTAGTAGGGCCGCAGGTACGGTAAAGCGTCCATGGCTGAATGGCTAAAGTCGTAGTGGTTTACGGCGACGAGTAAGGGTTCGAATCTCGCATAGTACCGATTTATTATTTTTAGCCGCTGATGTAATATCAAGTTCCGGCGGCCTATCCGTTAAGGCGAGAACAGGTGCACAGGGGGGTTTTAGTCGGCATTACGGCCACTTACCATCTTAGGCCGGCGAGCCTGACATAGCCGCCTCGTTTTCCCCGGACGAGAAGGTATGCGTAAATGTATTTCCCCTCTACAAAAAAAAATGCCCGCAGGTACGTTGATAGTGAAAATTAAGAGCGCCTTTAATATTTATTCTGAGAACTAAATATTTTTATACAACGCATTCGAACAAACGAATGCGCAGCCGTCCATAGTGTCAGACTGTTTTATATGCTTGTAAGTCTAATACAACATTATTTCCAGTGCAAATAAACTCGACCCTTTTCTTCGGTCTGTTTAGAAAATTGTTAATGCAGTTATTTCATAATAGATCAACGTGCCTCATCGATCAAGCTTTTCAACCTCAATCACTTCTTATAAACTGTAGGTTATTTGACCGTAACCATTGCAACCTTTCTCTGTTTTACCTGGTTTACCTTGCCGTTTAAAGGTGACGAATATTTAATTGAGTATACAAGTCCGTTTACTAGCTATTCTGTTTTTATTTTATTTTCACGGCAGTTTTGTAGAGGAATATGTCAGGTATTTTAAAATATGGATATGTCTTATTGTCCGTTTAAATAGCATGAGAAATACTTTGGATATTGACGACTCCACCAACCACTAGCAGAGCATATATTATAGCATATTAAATATACAATATAACAGTGATCTTCACTAACAAACAACCGAATACTGCGATTTAAACAAGATAATACTCGTATGACATGAGAAGAGAAGATGACAAGAAAATGTGACAAAATTGCCGACAATGCAACCAAATCCACCTGCCGCTTCACGAGAATGCGAACGTTCGGTCAGTGAAAGCGCCGGAGGCCTAATTTTCCCCTTCTCCTCTTTCCTGGCCTCCCTCATTCCCAGTCGCCATAGTGGAGGCCACCATACCAGCAGTTAAAGACGATGGCTTGTTGGTATAGTTGCAACCACTTCTGGATTCCAGTGACTGTTTACCATCAGGCAGGGTGGAGTCACTTAGGTAGGCTAATATAAAAAAACAGATACCGATACTTAAATTTATATTACCTGGATAAAGCCATATCATCACTCTTAGACGACTGACGACTGCTAGAAGATCCAGAAGATGCATGGTTTCAATCATAACATCAGAGATAATAATAATAATAATAATAATAATAAAAAAAACGCCTCACACAAACTATATTATGATCGTGCTATACTTACCGATAAAACCATACACTACAATAGACCGGACCTAACACTACAAGATAAAATCAATAAAACCACTTACCTGATAGATATTGCAGTCCCTAACACACATAACATACAGAAAACTATCACTGAAAAAGTTAGTAAATACGCAGAACTCAAAGAAGAAGTTACTAGAATCTGGAGACAAGACAAGGTGTACATCGTGCCAATTGTTCTGTCGACGACCGGTATAATCCCCAAGCATCTTCATCATAGCATTAAATTAATAGATCTGAAAGAAACCCTTTATATAACTTTACAGAAAGCAGCCATTCTAAACACATGCAGAACAGTCAGAAAATTCATGCAAATAGAGGAAACCACAACATTACACACGACATTACATACAACATCTACAACCTAAATTATCACTACACACTGTATTTACTTGGCTGGCGCCCGTAAATGTGGTTAAAACCAGTTTAACAGCTGAGAAAAATAAAAGGAAAGAATAATAATAATACTCTACCACATTCACACAGCGCCATCTAGCCCCAAATTAAGCAATTATATTTGCTTGTGTTATGGGTACTAAACAACTGATATACTACTTATATAATTTTTTTTTTGTAAATACATACATATTATAGATAAATTACACCCAGACAGAACAAACAATCATGCTCATCACACAAAGGTTTGTCCTGGGTGGGAATCGAACCCACGACCTCCGGCTTAGCAGTCAGGGTCACTAACCACTAGACCAACAAGCCAGTCTAAATAATAAAAGATAATACATTTAAACACTATAAAATTTTCTCCCAAAACGCCAGATTTCCTCAAGATGTTTTGTGTCATGATATGACATTTTCACAAAAGTAATAAAAGTCACAAGCATACGACTGAAATGTCGTACGTGCTTACCCTCTAACCCGTAAGGCTATCACGATTATTTCTAAGTATTTTATGATTACAATGAGCATTATACTTTACAGTTTTAGAATAAGTACCGACATCCAATATGTTCTGGTCTATTCAGAATACTAGGGAATTAATAGCCTATTACGTATGTCAATGGGTGTAACTGACTAACTTTGTATCCGCTATAACACTATTTGTTCTTACGCAACTTTATAGATGCGCATTTTAATATTTATTTACAGAATAAATATTAAAAATGTTATGGTCTAGTAGTTAAGGAGGTTCGTGTACACGCGAGTTCGATCGCGAGTCGAGTTTATTGGTGGTACTAGTGAGCATAGAGCATAGAGCTTTACATAGAGCTAAATGCGTGTGTTATACAAGCTTTTTAATCGCAATGCAATACAACACACCGATTGTCGATTGTCTGATTGGTACAATACAAGATCGAATAACATATTGTTTGACATAACAATCTATTATAATTTCATCAGCCTCAATGCACAGAAACATATTTATTACTTACGCAATTGCAATAAGATAATCCATCAAAATAAACCGAATTACCGTTTCTAAAACATATGTTTCGTAAACTCACATCGCGAAGTCACGGGAAAATTCAAATGTCGATGTTAGAAATGCCACGGTTTGCGTAACGATTCGATGATTTGTATGGTACGATTGTCATGGTGAATCGATTTGTTTCAGATTCACGATGCACGTGGCTCTTATCGATTATTTACTCGATTGAAATGTGATTGTAAAGTAACATTGGACTTGACTGCCTAAGGAAATTGTCTTACCTTTAGACACGCTATATTCCAAGACGGAGCTGACATTCAAGAATTGCTTACGCTTTCGTTAGCTACTTAATTTTATTTAAATCGAAACTAAAATAAAGTTTGGTCCTCGTCCTTGCAGAAACATAAATCTTCTTATGGCAGCCAAATAGGTACGAGTTTTAGATCTATTATGATATAAATAGGTAGATTAAATTATTTAACTCTGTGTCCACTTCCAAATAAAGATTCAAAATTGCTACAGTTAATATAGAATATGTACAAACAATAACATTACAACAATAACAAGTCTGGCTAATAAAATTGATCATATCACTCTTTTTAATCGTTTACTGACTTTTAATAAT
Organism: Parascotia fuliginaria; assembly: GCA_963082885.1. Lineage (NCBI taxonomy): Eukaryota > Metazoa > Arthropoda > Insecta > Lepidoptera > Erebidae > Parascotia > Parascotia fuliginaria. Next base: position 21,023,382 of record OY720172.1, read on the forward strand.
AACTGATTTTATTTATTCAGCGTATGTATTCGCTTTATGTTTTAGCCGGCTACAAGCGTAACTACACACTGGTGGTTTTTAGTCATAACATTATAAATAGCTCCTATTCCTGATTTACAAAATATAGATAGAGATTGCTTTCAGAATACTCGTAGTTAAACTACGCACGTAGCGACAATGTATATTTACGTAAGCTTAATTCAACAATAATCTGTTAGTGATAATAGTTATCTCCTATTTTCTCACGAGAGCATACCCATAGTAGTAAGTATACACTATGTACGATGATTTACTTAATACGAGTCACGTGTAAACGCACCAGACTTAATCTTTAAACTGTGTGGTTGAAGGTCATGTAAGAACCACTAGTTATTATATTATTATATTATGTTTTATATGTAAGTAATGTTATTTAGCTATATCATGGGTGTATTAAGAATATCTTATTTAATGAAGATAAAATCAATCATAATCATCATTATTTTTACGGTAGTAGATCCACGCTGATTTCAGCATGAATGGGCCGGACCGTCCGGGGAAGTACTACCCTCTCATAGAAGATCGACTTAAGAGTAGTAGTATCCGTACTACTGCGTTTCGTTCGGTGAGTGAGAGCGCCGGAGGCCCAATTTCCCCCCTTTCCTCTTTCCTCACGTCCCTCATTTCCTTCCCCTAACCCCATTCCCAGCCGCCATAGTGGAGGCCACCATACCAGCAGTTTAAAACGATAGCTTTTGGTATAGTGGCCGCCACTTCTGGATTCCACTGACTGCTTACCATCAGGCGGGGTGGAGTCACTTTGGTAGGCTATACTATAAAAAAAAAAAAAAAATTAGCTTGGAGACTGAAATACATGGTAAAATTAAGTTTTTTGTTAGTCAGCATGCTCGACAGGCGAGTTTGTAAACACAGTCAATATTAGAACGCGGCTGCTACACGTAAACTTACGTCGCCTCCTACGACATCCACGAGCAAAGATAGAGAAGTGCCTTCTAAACCGGAGGGTAATGGAATTCATTAGCGGGATTAAAATATCGAACTGCGTCCAAAGAAAATGCATTATAAAATTCTATACTTAACATTAAAATAAGTGTCCAATCAAATTTAAATGAAACAAAAATCTATCGAATTTTGTTTGGCGCTCTAATGCAGAAACGTCTTCGTTGTTCCAGCCAATGAGGGTGTTTAGGAAAATTTTCGTCACCAGATAACGCCACTTTGGTAAATGACAGCGGAATGACATTTTGACAGCGCTATCAAAACAAATAATTTCAGTGATATTTAAAAAAAATATAATGTTTAATTTACAAAATGGATAATTTACGTGCATAAGGACAAAAGAAAATTGCTGAGAGGGATTTTCTAAAACGGCGCCCACGAGGGGGCAGCACCGACTAATCAGGTCTAGCTGTCAAGCGCTTTTTGAAAGTTAACCCTGGATAGTAAGCTTCATCTTGATTTCCATATTAACTATATTGTAAATAAGGCTTACCAGATGTTTAGCTTCGTAATGCGTACTAGTAAAGTATTTAAGCGCCCTTCATCTTACCTTCTATTATATATACGTCCTTGGTTCGGTCGCAGTTAGAATATGCGACTTGTGTTTGGAGTCCTCTGTATGCCAAATACAATGAGCAAATCGAAGCTGTACAACAAAAGTTCTTACGCTCAATGAATTATAGGTGTTTTCGTTCTAAGTCCTCTTACAACAGTCTTATGCTAAAGTTCTCGTTGCCAAAATTAGAGTCGAGAAGAATGCTTTTAGATATTATTATGTTCTTATTTAATACCATCTATCTATACATATAATAAAAATGTAACCGATCGCTGTCTGTACATGGAAGATATATGAGAAAAAAAATTATTGGGGCCTTTATCAACGCAAATAGAACCCAAAACAATGATTGTTACAATTTTTGTCTGTTTGTCTGTTTGTCTGTTAGTCTGTTTGTCTGTTTGTCTGTTTGTCTGTTTGTCTGTTTGTCTGTGCGTTTGTTCACGCTAATCTCAGAAACGGCTTATCCGATTTAGATATGGTTTTCACTAATACATTGTGGTAAGCTTCACTTAACATTTAGTGTTTGTTTCATGTCAATCGGTTCATAAATAAAAAAGTTATGCCAATTTAAAGAATCACGTCGAACATTTGTTAATTTACTACGAAATCTGATAGAAACAGAGACTTTAACAGGTTACGGAATTAGCTGATAGCGTTTTTATTTTTCGGATTCCGCTCATTCTAAACAATCTTCCGTTTAGTTTTAAATGAGTCCAGTTTCCAGTGAGCCTTTTTCGCGATGACAATTAATAAAGCCCAAGGTCAGACACAACTAAAAGTTGTGAGCGTGGATCTAAGTATTAGCTGTTTTTCGCACGGTCAGCTTTATGTGGCTCATCACGTGTTAGCATTCCTAGCAGCCTGTATGCTTTGATCCTCGATGGCTATACGTCTAATCCATACATCCATACACCCATACATATTATATAAGGCTTTGTCCTGACTGACTGACTGACTAACAGACAACGCACAGCCTAAACTGCTGGTCGTAGCGACTTGAAATTTGGAGGGTGTGTTTGTCTAAATGTCTAGAGGTTGCACTAAAAAAGGGATTTTTTAAATTTAATTCCTAAGTGTGTGAAAAGGGATGAAATCGATTATATGAATCTTCTTCATTTTTTAACTTACAGTTTTGAAATTTTATTTTGGAATACTTCTATTTAAATGAAAAATATCCTTATAATTTTATTTTAACAGGGGTGGATTTAGAGGGGTGAAATTAGGGATGAAATATTCTATACAAATATCTTTAGCTTCTGAAGCTAGCGACTCGAAATTTACAGGGAGGGGGAGGGAGGGAAAGGAGGGAGGAAAAGGAGGTGATGAGGCTGATGAGAAGGAGTGAGGGAGGGGAAAGTGAGAGGGAAGTGATGGGGAAGTGAGAGGAAAGTGATGGGGAAGTGAGGGGGAAGTGAGGGGGACGTGAAGAGGAAATGCGGGAGAAGTGAAGGGAATGTCAGGGAGAAGTCAGATGGAAGTAAGGGGAAAGCCAGGGAGAAGTGAGGGAGAAGTGAGGGGAAAGTGAGAGGAAGTGAGAGGAAAGTGACGGAGAAGTAACGGGGAAGTGAGGGGAATTGAGGGGGAAGTGAGAGGGAAGTGAGGGGGAAGTGAGGGGGAGTGAGGGGGAGATAAAAAATAGTATGAAAAACAGTATTTAAACAATATAAAAATGTCTATTGGAAAAAACGACATTCACGCGAGCGAAGCCCAAAAGGTCACTCACTCACTTATCAAGAAATCTCAGAAACAACAAGTGCTAGGAATTTCAAACTTTGCATTGTCATTCCTATTAGAATATAGGTGCTCACTTAGACGGAATTTTGCGAAATCCATCCCCTAAGGGGGTATAAAGGGGTGGCAAAGTTTGTATGAAACTTCTATAGTTTTTATAGTAGGATTACCAAATTACTAGAAAATACTCTTTTTTTAATATTCAGAAACCACCCTTATTAAATGGGCAAATAAGAGTCGCAAGTTTGTGTGAAAGTGGTTTGTCAGTTTTAGCGGTAGCGGGTTTAAACTGGATTCGCCATAGAAACGGATAATACTGATACAATGTACGATTGCCATAAAATCAGGCACGCAATATTCTCATAGAGGCACCCATCTGAATTTTCACGCGAACGAAGTCGCGGGCAACAGCTAGTCCACAATAAATTTGACTGTACTCGGTTAGTAGGAGAAATTGATATCCGTATCCCCTATCGGTGTACCGCGATAAGACATACTCGAAAGCACTGTCTCTTTGCACCTAAGAGAAGTGGAACGAATGGCTGGTGAACGCTGTCCTTTGCGTAGAGTAATGAATTTGTATAATGCTAAATTTACTGACGTTGAATGTTTTGCATGTTCGCCTTCTAGTTTTAAAAATAATGTAGGCAAAATATTAATTTCCGATTTAATATAATATTACTGGCTGTTTTGAGATGGCTGTACTCTTAGTGCTGTGTACACATAATGATTACACATTAAGTAGATGTAATTTAATTTATAAGTATTTTGCTTTGTGTAGTTAGGTACAAATTATAATATTGATTTGTGGACAATTAAAAAAAAAAAAAAAACCCCTGATTGGCCCAATGTGACAGTTGAAGTGGCGCCGACTGGTGGCGAAAATTTTCTTAAACACCCTTAATATGTTCCTACTGCATGGTGAAGAACTCTTTTCACATAGAAAAGAAATTAATTTTGATCACCGCGCTTGCTCAAAGCGAATTGACAATCTTAGACATACATTTTTTTAAATTACGTAAACGTAATTAGTATTTATTAATCTGAATATTATATGTGAACAAATGGTAATTGTAAATAAATTATGCAACTTTCTTATGTCGTTTAAGTGATGTAAAAGTTTTTTAGATAAATAGAGAAAGAGTAATATTTACTTTAAAACTTTCGCGGTGCATGATATAATTTATAAACATACGGGAATTTACTAGATTTATCTAGAATCTATTTCGCATAAAGACCCGTGACATTGACAACTTACATTTTCTATGTTTAATATGTGTGTATTAACAAAAAAAAGTATTTAAGTATGTATATCCGCATTCTAGAACCCATAACACAAGCTATATAAATATGCTTACTTTGGCGTTGTGTGTAGTTGTTGTGATATTATTATTATTATTATATTATTATCTCAGCAGTGAGCTTGTGACCACGGCCGGTATAACCTGGCCGAAACGTCAAGCAAGCAAATAAGGTAGTAAATACCTAATGCATGATCGCGTAAATTCCCGTATGTTTATAAATTATATTTTGTGACAATCTCCCTAATCTATAATAATGTTTGTTCCGATTTAACCCAAAATCTACGTAACCGATTAAAAAAATTCTTTCACCCTTAAAAAGCTGAATTAATTCAGTGATTTTGAAAATGTCTATATTTAAGCGCCTTTGTAAATCTAAATGATGCAATACGTAATAATTATATTAATATAATATTTTCTGTAAGCGTTTGTGAGATCAAAATGAAGCTTTTGATACCGAAGCAAAGCGAGGACGGACGTCTAGTATCATAAAAGTACTAACTAGGTACTATATTTGTAGTATGTAGCCAGTAACAATGTATCTTTTTTAAACTTTTCCAAAGTCATATATATACTTATTATGTTGTATTACGTAATAGTATGTTGTTTATGCCAGAAGGTGTAGCTATAGAAAAACATCGTAAGGATACCATATTGGTATCAAATATGGCACAAAAACCCTAAGACCAGAAGTATATGAAGAAAAGCTCCAATCATAAGATACTGTATAGTTCTTTACGCAGACAAAACATATTATTACTTGTCTATTATGCTCGGCCTGATGAAATTGTTGAAATCGATGTTGATGAAGATGATCAAAATTCAGTAAAATCGAATACATTAATTATTATTTTACTATCACCAAATAATACATCGATAGTCCTGTATCGATAACATCATTCGAAAGTAAATAGCTATATATTTGATACATTACGAGTGTTATGCAACGTGTCAAATAAACCGGATCGCCTAAAAACTCTCTTACATGATAATGTAACTGGTGTGAGGCGCTGTTACACCGAAGTGTACCGCGTATTTGCTCTTTGAGTATGTTCTGAACAATCTATTTGTACTTGTATATGTACGTAATTGCCTAGTGGCTACGAAACATTTACGCAGATATGAGGTTGTATGAGTATCAATTTGCCTTATTCTGAAGTGCATAGAATATAGCGGGAAGGAGACCTTTATAGCAGCTCAAACTTAATACAGTATTTTAAGTTTTATTTTTATCTTTTTATAAAGCAATAGCTTTCCGCAGCGCGGTTTCACCCGCGTCGTTGCTTGCTGCTCTGCTCCCGTCGCCAGTAGCGTAATGTTACATAGCATATAACCTGCCTCCAGAATTTTTAAATCCGACTGGATGTTCCAGAGATGAGCGCGTTCAAACAAACAAACAAACAAATTCTTCCGCTTTATGTAGCAGTATAGAAGTATAGATACTTAATGTATATACATTTAAGATAAAGAAATAAATTCTATCCACGGTGTTGTACACTATATAGTGTACAACACCGTGGATAGAATTTATTTCTTTTCACCTATATTTTTTTAGTAATGATAAAATCTGATGTGCTTCCTGCAGAGCTTGTGCCCTTATTCATAAGTCTACTAAAACAAAAGCAAATATAGGCAATCGTCTGCTCCATATGTATCGGTGTAAAAGCTCTCAAATGCCGCCAATCATGAACCGCGAGTGATTATAGTACAACCTTACAAGGACGGGTCAATTTGCAAATCCATCACAAGAACAGGTGACGGTATGAACAGTGTTAAGTAATCTGTTTTATATGTGGGTCGCTAACAAGCATACAACTCACCTGATGTTAAGCGGTTATTTACGCATGAAGATTGTTGTTTATTGCAAAAACAATGTTATGAAGAATTAACAAATAGTGGCTGATTATGAAAAGGAGAAAAGAAACGGATATCGAGGAGATAATTTTACTATGCTGTCACTCAATGATGAAATGCAAACAATAGTATGGACACTATTACTTACAAGTCGATATTCTTTGATTAACTTAAATATTTTCCCAAACGTTCGTCAAGATCTGCCAAAAAATGATCTAGCTTAGATTTTATAACAAACTAGCTGCGCCCTGCGGCTTTGCACGCGCGAAAATTGCTATGTGTTTAATTAATGTAACTCGGGAATCAGAGCGATTTTCAGGATAAAAAATAGCCTATGTCCAGAAAAGAAATCTATCTACATACCAATTTTCATCGAAATCGGTTTAGCGGTTTAAATTTAATATGGTGGTTTAGTATTTAGTAATCACTGCGCAATTTTCTTAGTTTTTCTTTCATAAGAATTCTCTTGACAATATAATAAATAACAAGCACAACAAAAAAAGAATTAACGAAATTGATCTAGCCGTTCACGCGTGATGCCATGACCAAGGGAAATAGGGATTCATTTTTATATATATTATATATAGATTCCTTCTTTTAGCAGACGTCTTTATCCTGATGGTGATAGTGACCCGTTATACAGAAAAACATCGGATAACTTACTAAAATACTGACCTACTAATTTTACGTCAATAAATAAATTTTATATTTTACGAGTTAAAAACAGAAAATGGCTAACTAACAGTGATCTTCCCATTACATCAAAGCTAGAGTCATAAAAATTCATCTACATCTTTACAGCCCAGTTGTTAAACATTGGTATTTTGTCTAACTGTAGACGTTATATTCGTGGGCCACGAAACACGTTATAAGAGTATAAATGCGGACTATGACATGAATATTTCAATTTTTTTGGTATAGTCATTTTTGTATGGTAGTAGATCTGGTTTCAGCATGAATGGGCGGGATCGACCGGGGAAGTACCACCCTCATATATACGTAAGAGTAGTAGTATTCGTACTATTGCGTTTCGTTCGGTGAGTGAGAGCGCCGAAGGCCCAATTTCTCCACTTTCCTTTTCTCCCCTCGCTTTCCTTTTACCCACCCTGCTCTCTTCGCTGTAGGCAGCGGCTTCGCAGAGAGATGACTCAAGGTCGCCTGCCACTGTCGGCAATAAAAAAAGGTATCCATACCAGTTGTGAAGTAGTTGATGGTTATGACTGTGACAGACATATCCAAGCTTTAGTCGATACAAAAGGCGAAGGGAACGTAGAAGGCGTAGAAAATGGTATTGTGCCGAAAGACTATTACGGCGCCTTCAGCTCTACTATTTTATGTCTATTATTTTGTAAAAGAGGACGTAATTGACCTAACGACTTAAAGTACCGACAGTGATGATATTATATAGTCAAGTAAGTGCCTATACAGCAATAAGATTATGAGGAAGTTATTATCACAAAAGGGTTTTGTTAAGGTAGTTACAGAGAAAGGTTAAGGTACCAAATAACAAACCGCTAGTTTTTTTTATTTTTACGTATCAAAGTGTATATTATTATATGATAATGTGGAACGAAATTTTAATTGTGGATGTAGATGGCGATTATTAAATCTGCAAGTAGCCTAGAGATTTATACTCTACTTTCTGCGCATTTTGTTTATAAAACGAACAGCGCCTCTGGTCTTTCAGAATTAAATATTTTACGCTGTCAAAATAAGTACCAGAGTAATTGCATAAAAAACAAGTATTGCATTCAAGTTGACTGTGATTGTACAGCAGTATGTTGTTATCTTTAACGAAATGATTGTTTAAGTATCGTAGTTACAACAATAATAGTAATTTATTTGTTTTTCTCTGCATCACCTGTACTGGTTGACTGGTAGGTAATGCCTCAGGCATTTAGTCCGCCAACATACTCCTGAATGTATATGAAGTGTTAATAAAGTTGTTAAATATACATAACTATGAATTTGACTGGTGACACATGAGTTTATACATGTGAGAGGCACTTCTCATGTAGAGAAGCTTGACAATTTCAGTCCTTTTATTAAATTTAGGTTTGCTCACTACGATTTCCTTCACCGTGGGTTAATAATAATGGCAAAGGTGAACTCAACAAGTACACATAAATTTGAAAAAGGTAGGTATATTGGTACTTGCCCAGTTTCTACCCTTTCGTGTATGTATTACCAACATCATGAGAATTATTTCACTTTGTCCAGAATGCCTTAAATTTCCAGTGGAATCTGCCCTACTAAATGCGATTTTAGTAGGGCAGTTTACACCAGTTAAAAATGTTGTTGATTCTGTCCCACTAGGAGTGCCGCATTTTAGAGTCAGCGTTGGTAGGTTTGCTCATAATGTAATTTTTGTTTGCAAAAGCTTTTTTAATAGATATGTCAGAAAACAATAAAGTAATACTCGTGCACATACACTAGTTTTAAACAAAATTAAATGAGCATGTCTTGATGACATGTAATAAAGTTGTCGTAACGCAACATCCTCGTATTTCTCACCTTTTTGACGTCAAACATCAAACTATTGTCACATAGTTACATTCATCACCATGAAATTGAAAAGAAATTCGGTCTCACACTCAATACATTGTGTTTGGATTCTCATTATTGAGTATTTCTTACTATACGTGAAAGTAGGTAATTCATATTAGTTGATAATCTTGACTTGTATGATCCGCAAGCTTAGAAATCTTTGTTAAATCATGAACGTCATTTGCAGTGTAGATAGCGGAAAAAATTTAATGTCTACATTGGTCTACTTAACTGAACTATTACATTATTAGTAGAGATGCCTGATTTAAACATTGGCTGACTAGCCGATTAGTCGATTGTAAAGAAGCCGACTAGTCAGTTGGCCGAGCGGATCACGGTTTCGGGGATTTCCGTAATGCGACGCCTAATGCTGATTCGCGCGAACGTGTAATGTTTTGTTTTTGTTTACTTCGTAAAGTCAGAGCGGTGTTTTTGTGTAAAATATTTAAGTTCCTTCGTTATTATATAATCAATTATTTCTTAAACCTGTTATTACCTTCAATTTTATATTCCTACTGTATACTGTGCTCGTAGTACAAGTTCAGAAAAACCCTTAAATGCTACAGACTAACACATATATAGAGGCATACACTGCGTAGCAACAATAATAAGTACATCGACCGACCATTTTTTTTTCGTTTTAATTTCGCGGTCTCACGGTCGGGTGGACGCAATAAAAAAGTCTGAATATTAAACCGTAGGCTAGCTCGTTGTCGGGAATAGTACCCCGTTTTATGGCTCATCGCTTACACTACAGAGCAAAATTACGTTAACATATTATTTTAAAATAAATTTATAGAACCTGTATCAGTGACGTGTTAGTGGTACATAGATTTGCTTGTCGTATTTAAGATTTACTAAGGTTTACTTTAGCGAGTGGTTTTGAATTTTATGACGAAATACTTAATCAGATTTCTCCTCTGTTACAGAGAGTCTAACAAAGCAACTTACGAAATGGTAGTGTTAGTAATGTGATGGTTGCCTTAATTGATGCATGTATGCCTACAATTTTTGAGAAAAGTTATAATTATGCCGTCGTACATATGTACTACTAAAATCTTCTTAAGTGAAATTCTGTCTTCCTAAAGTGTTATCTTCACGTATAGTAACGTAGGTGACTTAAGCAACGTTTTTAAACGCAAATACAACTAATGTAAACTTACATTAGTGACTAATGAAGTAAGAAGTTTGGCACACATCACTAAGTTTCCCCTATAGTACCTAATACATGCAATAAGTTAGGAAAGCTAAGGTATTGCATGTATTATTGTATTGGCAAACACGAAATGAAAGTTAACTCTGTTTTCTTGGCTAATATGTAAGTACTTAATACAACTACTGTTAAATTCACAGCAATTCTTTTGTTTTAGTATGTTTATCATATAAATAGACTATGCCAAAATGCTTCTAGCTTCCTAATTAATTGATAAAAACCGTTATTAAAAAATTGGTGATGTTAGACTGTATTTTTTGACACAGTGCATATAAATAGTAGGTTTCTATGGGTCTACACTATGTTTAATAGGGTCCTTCGTCGATTCACACCACGAGCTGTTTGGACCACTGTAGTGTAAAACGATGAAAAATCTAAATAGACATTTGCCGATTTACACCACTGGTCCAAAACAAAAAAATTAAACAGGTTCTTGTGCGATTTACACCGTGGTCCGAATAACTCGTGGTGTGAATCTACGAATTGCCCATTTAATGTCATGCATTTTATATTTCAATTAGAGTCGAATTACACAACAATAACATCGTAACGAAAGACAGTACTTAGGCAAAATATTAATAGTTTTCCTTTACAATTATTTCCAGTGGACTAATTTTATGGCCTGAAGCGTATCTGTGCCATTAAAAATTTTATTCGCGAATATAATGATGAGTATGATGCTGCGGTGTCATTCAATAGTCAAACGATTTTGCTTTAGGAGTAGACCTGGTACGCAAACTAATATATGGAAATTTTTATAATGCCAGAATATCATGCTATTGGAATCTAAACAATTTAAATTCTATTGTGATCAATGCCTTCTAAGGGTTTAAAGAGAAAAAATATATTTATTCGAAACGTAATAAACGTAATAAAGTAATATTTTTTTGTTAACTCACCAAACTGGTACATTTCATTCGAGTAATACTTTTGGTGCGTTTCAAAGTTGGTTCGACTTGATGAATACCCCATTTTTATGACCTATGGTAACAAATTTACAATCATGTAACTGACAGTATTACCGTGTCGCATTTTTCATTGTAATTATTGTATCAATTTAATTAAGAAAATTTGGTGTTAATAGTCTATAAAGCTGCTTACTATGTACAAACAGTACATATATGTATATTAGTACCTATTTATGTAAAAACATTATTCAGGTTATGCAATGCAAGACTAACATAATATTTGACTATTATATTCAGACATTTGTACGGTAGTAGATCCACGCTGATTTCAGCATGAATGGGCCGGATCGTCCAGGGAAATACTACCCTCTCATAGAAGATCGACTTAAGAGTAGTAGTATCCGTACTACTGCGTTTCGTTCGGTGAGTGAGAACGCTGGAGGCCCGATTTCCTCTCTTTCCTCTTTCCTCACCTCCCTCATTCCCTTCCCCTAACCTCATTCCCAGCCGCCATAGTGGAGGCCACCATACCAGCACTTTAAGACGATGGCTTTTGGTATAGTGGCCGCCACTTCTGGATTCCACTGACTGCTTACCATCAGGCGGGGTAGAGTCACTTTGGTAGGCTATAATATAAAAAAAAAACATCATCTTCAATTTACAATCATTAGTTGTCAATGTCGATTACCGAAATAATTTTTTAAATTGTCTATGTCATCAGTATTATTCTTCTCGGTAATGACATACACGTGAGCAGCGAACAAACAAATTGCTTACAAGTTAGAAAATAACAATATAGTACTTAACATAATGGTTCAATAATACGAACATAAATAAATAGTACTTATATGTACATATAGACTGCACACGATCTCAATAAATAAGAGTTGAAATCGCACCCAACCTCTCCCTTTCTATCCAGAACAACACGTGCAGGGCTAAAGTAATGACACTTCAAGGCGTTCCACAGTGGCAAAGGATCTCGACCTTAAAGATTCAATCATTCATATCAGCGAAACACGTCCACTGTTGGACATAGGCCTACTAAACGAACTAAACGATTTAGTACTTCATACTTATGTTGCTCAATAGAAATCCTCTAAAAAGTTTTTTTTTGTCAAAGACAATTTCCGCACTATGGAACAGGCCATGGGGTCGCGGAGAACTTTTATAAGCATACAATTAACATGGACAAAGCACACCCAGACTTGCAAAAAATACTTATAAATCACACAAATTCTGGTCCCGTGTCGATTGAACCTACAACCTTGTCATCAAGTTTTCGTTTGAACAGACCCTGGGTCTTCTATGGCGTAAAAAACATCTTCTAAATCGCCAAAGTGAAGCGCAGATTATCCTTGTTCCTTGCATTAGTCTGAGGTGAACATGTTTTCTAAGCAACGAGTAATAAAATGTACAAAATAAAATATAAACAATGGATGACTTGCGGCTGCGCTTAGGTCGCCCGTTGCATCAGATATACGGCTAGTGACCCTCGGGTTCATTCGCTTGGCTCTCTCTAGTTTATTGCGATTTACATAAGAGTGTTAATAATATAGTTTATGAATATGGAGTTATGATATACCTAAGTTTTGTTAATATCTTATTTATAAGCTTACCGATTTTGACACAGTTACGCTATCGTATAAGTTGTTTTATCCGTTTTCTACAGAGGTACCTATATAATCTATGCACAAGGAAAAAAATTTCAAAGATTTGTAAATTACCCACGTGCGCAGCCGGGAAGAGTTACTAATAGAGCAATATTATTATTATTATTATATTTGTAACTCACATATAAACAAGCAAGTGAAAATTCTCTGTAATTTAATACTTTTGGTAATTGAGCAACACTTTGATGAGCCTTTCAATAACTGGAGATGAAAAGGTCAATTGACCGTATCTAGTTAAATACTTACCATGATACGCATACAGTTGAATACTAGATAAAACCACGATGTTCGTGCGCGTATATTTCTAAACGCAGTGAAACTCACTGAGTGGATGTAAACATGCAAACCTTTGTTTACTCAACGGGGCCAGCTATAAAATAATTACTATTAGACAATAATAACGTATTGTTATTTAACTATATGTGTTATTAACGTTTTCTAATAATTAAGGGCAATTAACTTAATTTTATCCAGCAGTTTGCTAAAAGCACCAAGCTGCGGGGGTGGGTGATATTTAGTAGGTATGCGCTTGCGTATTAAGTAGAGTGGTTCGTTTTCTAATATGCTCTTAATCATTTCTTATGACTTCCACGAGAAAAATGAATTTTCCATATTCTATATTGGAGCTCTTACAACAAAGCAGGATATATCTACTACATCTCGTATCATTGTAAAGATAACGAATCATTTATTCAGTCCACAAAACTTTATATTGCATGTTCGAACAATTCCGGCTTGTTAATGCTGTTCATTGTAAACGATTTTCGATAGCAAGATTCTTCCACTTAATATGGAAGAAGTATCGCAGCAATTAGAAGTCGATTTACATGACCTAACATGACTTAATTCACTGACGGAAGCTAGCTAGGCTACGTAAACAATCAAGCACGTAGGTACGCCCTTCAGTCACTTATCTCTGATTATCAATCATTAGGATGATAACAACAATAATGTTGACATGTCACATATATAAGTTCAATGACCTGCTTTTACGTAGAAAAATAATATAAATATTTAAATTTAGTGGAAAAGTCAAGCTCGAAGCGACACTTGGACCGACTACCTGGCTCTTTCCAAATCCGACAGAAGTTTACGCATCACATAAGCACTAAATTATAGATAGATCCATAAAACTTTTTTTGAATCTGAACTAAGTATTTTACAGTCGTATAATACGACGCGGAAACTTGACGATTAATTGAGAATAAGGTAGTCGGGGATAGCAGCTTTCTTTCTAGCGCAACATGCACGGACGAGTTTTGAATATCGTTAAGCAAAAGATATAATTAAATTGAAAAACCAAAACGGAGTCCTAATTTGCATTACCAGAATTACATTGCCAACGACAAAAACAACGTAATTAACGTAATTGTTACAATGAATACTAAAAAATCGTAGTAGTGAGCTGTAATCCTTCAACCTATTTAGTCTTATTGTCATGCAAAACACCTAATTTGTAAGCTTCAGATTCTCTTTGAGTACTATAATTAGCTGCAGTAGCAATGTTATGGCAAATAAGTGTATGAACCGTATCCAATGGGTTATGTTACGGTGGTGCGTGTTGCCAGTATTAGAAATTCAGGCGAAACTGAAAAAATTAAATCGATTTGTATTTATACAGGTGGCAACACCGAATGTCGGTATTTAATCGTAGTTTTGAGTTCTTTAGTATTTATTGTGTGCCTTAAAAACTAATGGTTATTGAAATGGAATTAGGACAAACGTATTTGCCAAGCATCACCTTAATCAATCCTGTGTTGTTTTCATTCATAGGTTTTATTTGGTCTACCTTGCAAAAGTCGACGTTACATTATAATATTTCAAAAGAATTAAAATTTTTTTTAACACTTTTTCATGTTGCAACATTTACATGCGCAATCGTATGGAATCAGTTTATATCAAAGTGCTTACGTGCGTACCAGCGTTACCAATAAGGTTTTAAGTTAATCAGGACAACGAGAAGTCTATGTGAATGATGTAAGGACCTACGTAACTATGAGAATCGACAGTATACTGCGACATATTAAACATGTGCTTCTTTCGAAATATCTGTCATATGGTCATCGCAACATAGTTTAAAATTGCTAAATCGTATTTCTTTTTTTAAATCACTTTCCCAACGAAGCCAGGATGTGATATATTTAACGCAAACGAAATAAGGTAGCAAAACTGTAAGATGAGGCGCTCGTCTTTATAGACCACAAGACTTCGGCTCTTTTATAACAGCAAAGTAGGTAACGTAGAATTACAGAAAGGTAAAATTAATAACTGAATGTTATTCTTCAGCCTACAATAGATAAAGGGTGAAGGGTTACTCAATCTCTTCCTCTGAACGTCTGAGTCGACTAAGAAAAATACCTGAGGGTAATATCAGGTACCTACAGCAAAATAAGGTATATTCTTTTTTTTTTCAAACCTTTTAAGCATTTGCTAACATGTTTTTGTCACGACGAACCACACAAAAAGGTTAGTAAGTTCAAAGTTGGTTGAAAAAAATTAGCAACGATCTTCATATCGGCTGCGTCATTGGAAAAACCCAACGAAATAAGAAATGATGTGATGTAAAAAAAAGTACGAAAAAGTTGTATCGTTTGCAATTAAATCTAAATATGAGTACGCTTTTGAAGTATTTTAGGCGTATGATAAACAGGCATTTATAATATTAGTATGGATTAGGCTACTTGGGTTACTACCATAAGTTGGTTAAACAAGTAATTATTTGTACAATATATATTATTAAAAAACAAAAAGCCCGTCTGCTTAAAACAAAGTGAAAAAAAAAGAAACTCATTTTTTTTCGTGCTGACATTGAAATTTTATACCCTATGTCACTCCCACAATCAATACGAATCTAATGACACGTTATACCTTAAAATCCATCAAACCATTCAGGCTGTAGAGCGTGCCAAAGAAGAGACATACATACTCACCTAAACACATACATATTATACATACATACTCCTTATCTGCGTCAGTCGGGCAAAAATAACTAGTAATTACGTGTAATAACTTCGATTCTTAGGCTATGTTGTCGGCCACGACTTTTGTAAGAGGACGTGAATAATATATGAAATGACGCCTAAAATCACTTTCCTTAGATTAAGTTACCGAGTATGGGTGTTTGATCTAAGCGTCTCCATGTTTCGTAGGTCGTTAGGTCAGGTCGGATGCCTCTTTAAATTATGGGCAACGTGAACATATCCTGACACTAGACCATTGACTATTCTGTTATTTGCTAACTACTTTGTATAAACTATTTCATTTAATTTACATACTAAATACTTATTTCCTTTACTAACCATACACATTAGAAGTTACAACCATAAGTGAATAACATCTATAAAAAGTTGTTTTTAATTGAACATACGTCAGACAGATTAAGCACTACCATGGTTAATGTTAATTTATTGAATTTTGTAATTTATCTTAAACGTTTTTAACGAATTATTACATTTATCATGTAAAGGGCAGTATTTTAGTAACAGATAATAATATAGGATGTTTACGTATGTAAAAGGTATTTTATTAGATTTTTTTACAGGGTTATTGATATTTTTTGAAACGAAACGATGTCGTTGAATTGATAGGCATTAAGATATAATTTTTAATTAACACACCACTTAATGTGGAGGCAAATATATGTGTACAGTTCATTTGATGGGTTGTTGAGCTCTATGAGATGTGTTTTATAAGCATCAGCTCCTCAAAAAATACTTATGTTGGTACCTAATTCACTATTAAATAAGGAACTATTTGTTGTATAAAATTTGTGTTTAAAAACTGAATACTTCAAGAGCGCCTGCTAAATTAAAATAGCAAGCGCGTACTTGATATATAAAAAAAAAAAAAATTGGCGCTTTCATGCAATATGAAGACAGAGTAAAACATATTTATTTATTACGCATTACTTTGAATTACTGTTAATAAAAAAGAGATTAAAACAAGGACGCTTCATGCAAACATGTCTTAAAACAATATAAAATCATGCAAACACAAAATGGTGGTAAGGTTACCTCGATACAGGCTTGCCTAGTGAGGAACCGAAAGATATTCTCGTCTTAGTATGTAAGTCTTATGTGCAAAGAGTTTCAGATCCTTGTTTTTGTATAATATTGTCACCTAGTTTATAAGTCTTTTTGCAGTAATAAAATATTTTCATTTTTTTTTTTTTTTTTTCAATGAAACAGTGCAACGCGTAAAGTAGTAAAAACAAAACGTTCCGATAGAAAATAAATCACACAAACACATATTCTAACAAGAATTTGTGAAGAAATCTGCTATAGATTAAAAAAGTATCTAAATAAAATATATTGTTATCTGTGCTAAGGTGTGTTAAGGTGACAATCACTGCATGCACTGCATCACGTGCAACACACAAAATCCAGAAAAATACCGTTTTTAAAGAGCATGAAGATAAAGATAATATCACAGTGCATGCTATACTATATCTATCTTACGTGTGAGCGCGTCTCGTAGCGCAATTGCAAGCTTCGTCAGAGCGGTCCGCAGTCCCGCGTGGTATCGCTCGAACAAGCGAGTATCTACGCAATTTTAGATGGTTTTACAACGAAATATAGTTTATTTTCTTCACATGTCATGATTTGTTGACGTATAAATTGATTGATAAGTTTTGGTTGTCTAGTGGCGCTACAATACAAACTTTATTTCGTTTCCAAAATCATCAATATTTGTGCTAAGTTACAGTATTGATTTCATGCATAATTTAAAATAAAGCCAATTAAGTAACCAATTCAACCAAAACACTGTCTAAGTCAATGCTGAAAACACGAATAATGACAACACATTATTAGAACACATTAACAAAAACTTCAAGATCCGATGACGTAAATATACAAGAAGAATGATAGCTTGTTTATTAACTAAAAGCTACAGCTAAACATACAGCTTCCTAATTTTCATAATATTAGGAATTTTTAAAGATCATAAACATATTTAGAAGATAACATTTTAATTTAAATTAAAAATTAAATTTTACGATAAAGTAACTCCATCTAACGTTAACTACGCAAACTAACATCTAACATAACGCCATCTATTCTACGAGAGGTAAAACAACTTACATGCGGGGTGATCGTACAGCGGCGCGACTTTAGTTCCCTCTAGCGGACCGCCGGCGAGCTTCGCTGATATAGTCTCGAGGAACTCTCTGATCTTCTTCAGTTCTCCCCTCGTGGGATCGCTGGGACCAGGGTTGTCGCCATCGCCTTCTTCATCTGAAATATATAGCGCCTGTTAAAATATTTATAGCAACTATGTGTCTAAGTCTGAAATTATTATAATAATGTTGTGATTTTATTGTTTTTCTGTATTATAAACCAGCAAAAGGCTTGTTGGCCACAAGCCAACAAGCCTTTTGCTGGTTTTTGCGCTTAAACTAACTCTAGCACTAGGGAATATGCCATGTATCGAAAATTTAAACTAAACGACTAACATAAAGGCTCGTAACAACTACATAACCAAATATACATAAATAAAAAAAAATCTAATCTTTAATTGTATGTAGTTAAGTGTCTTTTAGTTTAAGTTACACTTAATTTCGTTTTCTTGTCTCCAACTTATTTTCTGTCCGCTTGAAACCTAAAGCTGACCAGAGGGCCTAGACAAGTGGCATAAACGTTAATAGAATAGAAAAGAATAGATTAATCGATTAATGAGATTGACATAAGCTAACGCCAACATAGTCGTTAGTCCTTCTTACTAGTCTATATTAGAGGTAATTGTTTGTCTTATCTATGCTATCAGGATACTAACCGATCTGCTGGAGTTTCTCAGTAGACATGCTCCACGGCATCACGCTGATAGCACGGTGCACTTGCTTCAGGAACCACGCACCTGACTCGAACTTCACAGGACTGGAGAAAGAGAAGCATGTGGTAATTAGTATCAATTTAACATTTAATTAAATGAATTGAATGAATGAATTAATGATATTAAATTAACCGTTTATATAAGGTTTAAAAAAGAAAATTGAAATTACGGCTTGGCTATTTATAGGAATGGTGGCTTTATTGAAAATCTGTCTATCGAACTTTTGGAGCTTCCAAGCTCAGTCGACGCAATAAAAAACTACCTACCTAATAATAAAATAGATTAACCCCCAGTTTCTAAAAGGCTGATCAACGAAAAACTAACTAATCTTCTGTTCAATCTCATGTAAAGTACTTAAAAGCATGCTCAAAGCATAGATAAAGCAACCAAATTAGTATTTCACATGAGATCTAACAGGTGATTAGTAAATTTTCCGTTGATCAGCCTTTCAGAAACTGGGGATTAGTTTCGTTCTTAGTCGTTCTACAAAAACCTTTTAACTATTGTAAACTTTACGCCGTTCTTTGCTACAAGACAGATCTTCTTTTCAAAAATAACCAGTCTACAACAACCTGTGATTTCATCAACTTAGTTTTCCAAACGTATTTTTAGGTAAGCGTTAGATCAAAGGATACGATACGAAGGTAGTACTTCTATACTCACTCCTGTGTATAGCAGATGCAAGGTAATGGTCCTCCGCGGTGGTCACCTCCGCACCTACGACAGACGTCGTCCTCCTGCCGAGATGAGGTCACGCATTTTTTGCTTTCACGATCATCTCTGGAAATAAGATAATACTGGTTAGAATACTTGTAAGGTTAAACAATAATAATAATAAATCATTTATTTCGGGCATCTAGGGTTCATAACATGCCAATACATAATATGAACTAATGTACTGACTGCTCATTTTGCGTGATCTAAATTATTGGTAACCCTGGTTAAGAGTATAACATATGATAAGTAAATGTGTCTTCTCGGTTGTTTATACCATTCCAAAGATAGTGTTATGTTATTTATTCAATTTCATTTAGTTATAAAAAAAATAAGTTAAAAAACTAAAAACCAAATCCGGCAAGGAATGTGCTCTTAAAAGTAGAAAACATAAAAATATTCTTCTCTAACAAAGATATATTCGTGATGGTCAGAGGAAAACCGATGTCGCATGCCACCTCACTATACCTACATAACAATGGCATACTTCCGAGTCTAAAGAACGGAGTAAAGAGTGGCAACGCATGCGACAACGACATTCCTGACCATCAGACCGGGCCGGATCGACCGAGGAAGTACTACCCTCTCATAGAAGATTGACGTAAAAGTAGTAAGTATCCGTACTACTGCGTTAAGTTCGGTAAGTGAAAGCGCTGGAGGTCCAATTTCTCTCTTTTCCTCTTTCCTCACCTTCCTCATTCCCCTCCCCTACCACATTCTCAGCCGCCATAGTGGAGGCCATAACAGCAGTTTTGACGATGGCTTTTGGTATGGTGGCTACCACTTCTGAATTCCACTGACTGCTTACCATCAGGCGGGGTGGAGTCACTTTGGTAGGCTAATAAATATAAAAATAGCCTACCAAAGCGACGCTATCGTCTTAAACTGCTGGTATGGTGGCCTCCACTATAGCAGCTGGAAATGGGGTTAGAGGAAGGGAATGAGGGAGGTGAGGAAAG
The DNA here is from genome assembly GCA_963082885.1 of Parascotia fuliginaria. Classification (NCBI taxonomy): domain Eukaryota; kingdom Metazoa; phylum Arthropoda; class Insecta; order Lepidoptera; family Erebidae; genus Parascotia; species Parascotia fuliginaria. The sequence continues at coordinate 21,043,669 of OY720172.1, forward strand.
AGGAAAGGGGGGAAATTGGGCCTCCGGCACTCTCACTCACCGAACGAAACGCAGTAGTAAGGATACTACTACTCTTAAAGTCGATCTTCTATGAGAGGGTAGTACTTCCCCGGACGATCCGGCCCATTCATGCTGAAACCAGCGTGGATCTACTACCGTCGGAAGTAAGAAGGCTAATATAACAAAAAGTAGACAAGTGCGAGTCAGACTCGCCCACTCGAGGGTTCCGTACAAATTAATTTATTTATTAGCTAAGTACCTACCTATACTTATAAAATAGGAAAGAGGATTTTTTTTTCATTCTTCGTCAGAATTGAAAACTAGGTATATTTATATCATAAAAATATTTAAAAATCTGTTTAAGCTTGTGTCAATGAAGCCCTTAACCGACACGATTAACTCAATTTAAAATTTAGACAGCCATTCCTGGCAAGAAGACCCTGTTTTTTAATGATTGTTTAGTTTTCAGATTTTTCCCTATACTTGTAGTATTATATTTGCTTTGAGATTGTTAAGTGACTCGGAAATAATGTTTCTTTATTATGTACTTTTTTTTTCTTCTCAATTATTATTTTATTCATTATATATTTTTTTTTAATTAATAATAATAATATGTGGACACTATCACACACCGTCATCTAGTCCCAAGCTAAGCAGAGCTTGTGTTATGGGTACTAGATAACTGAAATATAATACATATACATACTTGTTTTTGTAAATACATACTTAGAATACATAGAAAACACCCAGACTGAAGACAAATACAAATGTTCATCACATAAATATTTGCCTTCCGCGGGAATCGAACCCACGACACCCGGCGTCGCAGTCAGTTACACTAACCACTAGACCAACAGTGCAGTCCAATTACTGATTATAAGTATCTTGTGAGATTTACTGTCATTTGATTTTTAATTTTATTTTGCATTTCGTTTGTTTATTACTATTTTAGTTTGTTTTTCATATGTTCTGTTAATTAAACCTATTTTTGTTAATAACATGTAACCGCTAAATCAACTAAAAACAACTTTATAATATTTGTAAAAAATAATGTAACAACTACTGGTTGTCCAAATAAATAAATAAGACAGTATTACTTGCCAATTTCATAATGCTAGGTCAACGGAAAATACCTTATAAATATTGATTCCCTTGAGAGTGTCGAAGTATACGTTTTTTAGATGGTTGTATCTTTTTTTACGATAACTTAGGAGTTTTATTTTATAACAGCTTCAAGGGACTGTAAACTTGAGTATATTGTTTTAATATCAACTCAATACCGACTCGTTCCCGAGATAAAGAGTCTTCACAGACAGACGGACGGACAACAAAGTGATACTATAAGGGCTCCGTTTTTTTCAGAGGTACAGTACCCTAAAAGATACAGAGGTGGCTGTGCTAACCGGAGCGCTCAGTTTGGCACAGCTAAAAAAACCCCTCTATAACTTTTGAACGGAGGGCCGTAGAATCTTGAAATGTATGTGTAATGTCGACTAATTACAGAGTAATTCTAGGTATAATCAGTTTCTCGTTAGGTGCTATGGTTCTCGAGATATGAGGTGGCTGTGCTAACCTGAGCGCTCAGTTTGGCACAACTACCAATACAGGGGGTATTAGTAGTTGTATTGGTTGTTGTATGTATAACTTTTAAACCGTGTACCGACTAATTCTGGCATTTTGCAATTAATTTCAACTAATTACCGACTAATGCGTCATGTAATTAGATTTTTAGTTCGCGATGGTGGCTGTGCCAAGATGAGACATACATAAATAAGACAACCCGCAGACAAAAAAATTCTAATGTGCGCCCGCCCACCTTTACCCATGGAAACGTAATGATAAATAATTATCAATTTTCAACAGTTTCATTACCTTTTGTTAAAATAAAATGAATTGACATTTTTAGTGCTCATTTGGTGCTCATGGTCACGATAAACACTAAAAATAACTAAGAAAATAGGTGTGTAGGTACCTATTTCTTTAGATAGAATAAGATATTCTTTATTGCACACCACATAATTATTACAAAACAAACAACAGACAGTACAACATTAGGTAGTGGTAAACTCAAACTCAAAGCATTTATATCATTTGGATCATAAAATATGATGCTTATGAACGTCAAAATTACGAGTACGTACATGAAGTCAGTCAATTAATCTACAGCCAGTTCGCTGACGAAATAGAGCCGTGAGAAGTGGCAAGAAACTCAGGCGACTCTTTGGATGGGCGGTCTTATCGCCAGAAGCAATGGCTTCCAGACAAACTTTCGTTACTGTAGTCTAGCATAAAAGGTTGCCTCAAGGTTACAGTTACATCCGAGTTTCTTTTTATAATATTAGTCTACCAAAATGGCTTTAGTCTACCTGGTAGTACGCAGTCAGTTAAGTATGTGTGTGTTACGTTACCAAATTACTATAGTAGTAGCCTCTACAATGGCGGCCTTCTGAGATTATTTTTCACGCACCGCTTGAAGAACCGGCATAAATATGAGAATGACGTTTGATGAAAAAATAAATAAACTAGAACTGGAATTAAGACTATAACACTACATTCATAAGGTTATGTCACATTCACAGTTATGTAAATTTCGAAAACATCTACGTCTTTTAAAAAGTAACTTTTGTATTTGTAGATATTGCTACCTATTGAGAGATCACACAGAACAAAGAAAATTGCTATACACTCATCACTAGGCTATTAGAGTTTAGCTACTGTTGATCGTAATGTTTCTTTTATGTCTTCAACATAAAGAACAATATTTGTATTATTCATTTGTTTTCTTTTACCATACAAACAATTTCAATCGAAAGCGACTCTTCCTCTATTAATATTTTATTTCGTATACTAGCTGTTGCCCGCGACTTCGTTCGCGTGAAAATTCAGATGTGGCCTGTATGAGAATATTTCTTACCTAATCTTACGGCAATCGTACATTGTATTAGTAATAAATATCAGTATAATCCGTCTCTAAGGCGAATCCGATTTAAATCTATTCACCCGCTACCACTAAAACAGACGAAATTTTGCGATATTTAACGAAACTTGCCACTCCTATTTTCCCACTTAATAAGAATAGTTCCTAGTTTGGAAATCGTATTATCAAAACTCCCGTTTAAAAACTATAGAAGCTTTATACAAATTTTGTTTCCCTTTATAATCCAGGGAAATGAATTTCGCAAAATCCCGTCTTTGAGAGCACCTATTTCCAAAGTTTGAAACTCCTAGCACTTGTAGTTTCTGAGATTTCGTGATGAGTGAGTTAGTGAGTGACCTTCGCTCGCATGAATATAGTTTCTCCAATGGACATTTTTATATTGTTTAAATACTGTTTTGCATACTATTTCTAATCTCACTCTCTAACCTAAAGACATCCCGCGTAAAACAATATACAATACACAAAGGCAAATTTTCACTACGATAACTTTCCCCTTTCCCTCATTTCCTCTCCCCATTTTCCCTCTTTTCCCCCTCCCCTTCCCGTCCCCTCCCGTCTCCCTCACTTTCCCCACACTTCCCCTCACTTTCCCTCACTTCCCACTCACTCACCCCTCACTTACCACTCACTGACTCCTCACTTTCCCTTACGTCCCCCTCACTTTCTTCTCACTTACCTCTCACTTGCCCTTCACACTGCCTCCTCACATCCCCCTGAGTTCTCTTTTTCTTTTTTTTTTTACACAACGCTATCTAGTTCCAAAGTAAGCATATTATATGCTTGTATTATGGGTTCTAGAATACGGATAAACATACTTAAACACTTTTATTTTTGTAAATACATACATATTATACATAGAAACACCCATAAGCAAATAGGCATGTTCATGCTACAAACATTTGCACTGAGCGGGAATCGAACCCGCAACCTCTGCGTGGCAGTCCGTACACAGCACCACCGAAATACAGAGGCAGTCGATTTCACCCTGACTTTCCCTTCCCTTTGCCCTGACTTCCCCCTCACTACCCCCGCACTTTCTGCTCACTTCTCCCTTCCTTGTCTCTTCCTCCCCCACCCTCCAATATTCAAGTCACCAACTTCAAAAGCAAAGATCTTTCCATACAATATTTCATCTCTTATTTCACCCATATAAATCCACCCCAGTTAAAAAAAAATGAGAGTATTTTTTACTTAAGTAAAATTATTCCAAAACAAAATTTCAAAGCTGTAAGTTAAAAAATGAAAACGTTTCATACAATCGTTTTCTTCCCTTTTCATACACTGTAGGGTTGAATTTTTAAAAACCCTTTCTTAGTCCACTTCTAGACTTTAATACAAACACACTCTCCAAATTTCAAGTCGCTACGACCAGCGGTTTAGGCTGTACTTTGTCTGTCAGTCAGTCAGTCAGTCAGTCAGGACAAAGCCTTTTATAATATGTATGGATGTATGGATTAGACGTATAGCCATCAGGGATCAAAGCATACAGGCTGCTAGGAATGCTAACACGTGATAGAGCCACATAAAGCTGACCGTGCGAAAAACAGCTAATATTTAGATTCACACCCACAACTTTTAGTGTCTTACCTTGGGCTTTATTAATTAGTCATCGCAAAACATAGGCTCACTGGAAACTGGACTCGTTTAAAACTAAACAAAATATTGTTTAGAGAGGAATAAAAACACTATCAGCACTCACTATCAATAATCACTATTCCGCAACCTGTTAAAATCTCTGCTTCTATAAGATTTCGTAGTAAATTAACGAATGTTCGATGTGATTCTTTAAATTGGCATAACTTTTTTATTTATGAACCGATTGACATGAAACAAACACTAAATGTTAAGTGAAGCTTACCACAATGTATCGGTGAAAACCATATTTAAATCGGATAAGCCGTTTTTGAGATTAGCGTGAACAAACGCACAGACAAACAGACAAACAGACAAACAGACAAAAATTTTAAAAATCATTGTTTTGGGTTCTATTTGCGTTTATAAAGGTCCCAATAATATTTTTTCTCATATATCTTCCATGTACAGACAGCGACCGGTTACATTTTTATTATATGTATAGATAGATTTCGTATATTTCGTCTTTATATTATTATATCTAACGTATTGTTACTATTGCTAGCTTTCATCGCCTGTTAAATATCTATAATGCAACACGAGACTGCAGTCACCTGTAAGTTCTCAGTGTACTTTGTACTTTTTTGTAACGGAGTGAATGGATATATTTTTGTAATTCCTTCAATAATCAGAAGTAAAAACTTATTCACATGGGTCTAAGATAGGTTTAACTTCCTCAAGACTTGCTGGATTCTTGGCTGTTATTTTAGCTACAGGAGTCAGCAAAGTCACAGTGATAGGTCATTATTCGGATTGTCCTGTAAAACCAATTTACAAAACAATCGTTTTAAAATTGACTCACACCTCACACTTGGCTTATTGGACGATTCGCACGAATTCAACTCGCACAAAAAGTGCGAATCGACTCTTTTAAATAATATTACTTTTTTTGTAGACGATTCGCACGATGTTTATTTATTAGTCTGCGAATCGACTATTCTTAAAATATGTAGTAGGCTATTGGCACGCATATTGTGTTTTATGAAATGCAGTTAAGATAAAGTACACTTGAGTACAGAAGCAGTAAAGGTCAAATGTGTTAGAATAAACACAAAACTAATGAAAAATATCTTTATTAAAATTAAAACTAAGTACTAAGCATCCTCTAAAATCGCTATGAGCTGATTTGTGAATATAAAAAAATCAGCAAATATCAGAGTAATAGATAAGTGTCGCTAACTGCAAGTAAAAAAATAATAATAGTAGGTCCTTTACATTATTATCAGCAAACTAATTTTACCTCATCAATTAAATAATTAGTGATAATAATTATTACCTATTTATTTTTATCCACATCTTTCGTTCTTCCAAGTAAATAATATCTGTTATTTAAATTTAGATTATTTTTTTGTTCTTTTTAAGTGAGGCCCGAGTACGACTGTATTGTAATTTTTTTTATTCCTTAAAAAAAATGTGTGCCAATAGCCTACTACATATTTTTAATAGTGTCGATTCGCACGCTAATAAATTAACATCGTGCGAATCGCCTACAGAAAAAGTAATATTATTTAAAAGAGCCGAAACGCACTTTTTGTGCGAGTTGAATTCGTGCGAATCGCCCAATAAGCCCACACTTCATTGATGTAATCTCCCATGTGTACAATTATTGACGATATTAAAATTATAGGCAGCTCCAGTACTAAAGAATAACCTTTCATCACGAGGGCACCATAAACATCACATTTATTATAATTATACAAAGTAAGTTGTAGGCTCTTTGATCTTTTGAAAGAACTACTCGGTAGATTATTATTTTTTGCTTTTGTATACCTACAGCAAAATTATACAAAATTACGTGCAATTGGAACTGTTTCGGCATTTGACATGTTGAAAGTGTTCGTTGCCGAAAGGTTTCTATCTCGCACAAGGTAGATGAATGTTCAGTGCTAATTTTCATATGGCAACATCGTTGAATGACGCAGATACGGGTGGCGAACGCACCGTGACGAGGTGACGAGACGCAGGTACAAAAGTAAAAGTAACAGTTTTGTGATTACATATTTTTAACACATATAAAAACGTATAAGATGAAAAACCAAGTTATTTAATAATGAATATTAATTATAAACAGCATACGACATAAAATATAAGTTTCTCATTATTTTCCTAATGTAGAGACTGCAGGGTCTGCAAGAATTATAACGTTTAAAAAATATACTTTTTTAAAGAGCTCCCGTACTAGATAACAAGCACTTGGATACAGACACAATACAACAAGACTCGAAACAAATATTTATATAAATCACAGATAGTTTCGTTCCGTGTCAGATGACAACCTCGTTCAAAAAAATTCGTATCCTTATTGGTAAATTTAAATAATACACAAAAAGGCGAATTCGCACCGGAGCTATACGAGTTCAATCTCAAGGAAATCCACATCATATAGGAAGTCTACCAGAACACGCTACTCCATATCCTTTCACATCTGGTTGGTTTTCACAAGAACCGTGGGTATAGGCGAGTTGCAACCAATATTGGCTCACACATTACAAAACTAACAGATCAACTCGTTTTGACATACAAGCTAACAACGCTTGGCTAATCTTTCCCTTTGCTAATAAATATTACAGTTGAAGCATCATTATTCATTAGTAATAGTTTAGGCTATTTAGCAGTTTACTAAAGCTTACTTGCATTATACAGAGTGTATACGACGGTATGACATTAAATGCAATTACGTATAGTATGTGACATTATAAAGCGAGACAAAAAAAAATCTACTAAATATCTTCAATAGTTTAGACACAGGACAAATTTTTTAATTTCTTTAATTCTAAATTAACACTATGTAAGTACGTCAAACGGTCACTGACTTAAGTCATAGTCCACGTCGAAGGATAAACGTTGCCGTTCATTACAGTTCAGTGAACTTGTCATAATAAAATGGTGTATTACTTCGTTACTATTAAAATATTATTTATTTTGTTAGAAAATTTCAAATTTTTGTTTTTGTCAAATTACTTTTGTGATTAATTAGAAATCATTATATGGGCTAGTAACACCTGCCTTTTCATTTAATGTCAAACCGTCGTATACACTCTGTATATTTAACTTGTTTCTCGGGTCGAGGGCTCTTTTAAATATTGTAAAAGCTGAGATAGATCGCTTTGTTTTTATGCTGATAGATGTTTGTTGTCTGTTTTTGCATTTGATAGCCCAATTAGTTAGGAAAGTTATAGGCTATGTAACATAATGCTACTGGCGACAGCAGCAGAACAGTGACCAAAGACGCGGGGAAACCGTGCTGCGGTTAGCTAGTAATAAAAGAAACAAATGAATAGAATGTCTTGAGTGTACTTAGATATTTTTATTATAAACACCTTAACAACCGGCTTGACCAAAGATCGTGTCATTGTCAAGGTGAACAGTGTTATATATGACCTGATGTTGATGGTATATGAAAGTGTGCTTCTAACGAACTATACAAGCAACGCCGATTTGATACGATTTTCATTATGGCACAGAGATTTTTTTTCCGAAAGGGATTAAGCCATAAATAGTATAAAAGTAAGTCGCTGGAAAGCGTCTGTCTTCTTGAAATGGCTAATCTCGAAAACTACTCAATAGATTTGGATGCAGGATTATAATTTAGAAGATAATTAAGAATGCGGAATAAGTATCTGAGATACTACCACCTCTAAAGAGCTGCATTAAATTTTATGCTTAGATGTTATTGTTTGTTTAACAAGTCTTATTTTATGTAAATACTATATGTATAGCTTGCCGCAGCGCGGTTTCGCCCTCGTCTTTGGTTACTGCTCTGCTCTCGTCGCTAGTAGCGTGATGTGACATAGCCTATAACCTTCCTTAATAACTAGGCTATCAAACGCAAAAAGATTTTTTAAATCCGACTGGTAGTTCCAGGAATTAGCGCTTTCAAACAAACAAACAAACTCTTTCGCTGTATATGATAGTACATAGATTTTCACATACAGCAACGCTACCTGCATAGTAAAAATATCACCTCACTACGATCACTAATACGCCTATTTGGCGTTACTAGAATAGCAAATTTCTTCCTTTAGGAAAAGCTAGGTACAGTTGTGAACATCTTTCGGATAAAAAGCATTGATAGACTTTAAACTAGTCGATCCTGCCATGCTAAAACCAGCAAAGTCAAACACATAACGCCAATTATGCAAAATAACAAAAAATAAAGGTAAGGCAGACACGCGGCATGCCTCATTGCATGCATCACAAAAAAAGCTATATTTAAATTGAGAATAATTTAGTATAATTTGCAAGTATTTACATGTATTATGTTCTTGGAAGGTAATTTTTGTAACGCACACATTGAACACGCAGATTTATAACGACTTCTGATTTATCTAAAGGTACAAAAAGGTCTAGGCTATTAGTTGCCCTTTCTGTGAGTTTGCCAACCTTTTATGGAGTACCGCCCTCTTTACAAGAGTACAAATTCCTGACTCCTTTTACATAATAGTTAATTATATGTATAATACCACAATACCACAACAACGACACAACGCCATCTAGACCCAAAGTAAGCATATATTAATAGCTGGTAATATGGGTTCTAGAATGCGGATAAACATACATAGATACTTTTTTTTGTAAATACATATATATCATATACTAGCTGTTGCCCGCGACTTCGTTCGCGTGAAAATTCATATGGGTGCCTCTATGAGAATATTGCGTGCCTGATTTTACGGCAATCGTACATTGTATCAGTAATAAATATCAGTATTATCCGTCTCTATGGCGAATCCAGTTTAAACCCGCTACCGCTAAAACTGACAAACCACTTTCACACAAACCGGCGACTCCTATTTACCCACTTAATAAGGGTGGTTTCTGAATATTAAAAAAAGAGTATTTTCTAGTAATTTGGTAATCCTACTATAAAAACTATAGAAGTTTCATACAAACTTTGCCACCCCTTTATACCCCCGTAGGGGATGGATTTCGCAAAATTCCGTCTAAGTGAGCACCTATATCCAAATAGGAACGACCATGCAAAGCTTGTGATTCCTAGCACTTGTAGTTTCTGAGATTTCGTGATGAGTAAGTGGAGTGAGATTTTGCTTTTATGTATATAGATAGCTTTTGCCCGCAGCTTCGCTCGCGTGAATATCGTTTTTCCAATAGACATTTTTATATTGTTTAAATACTGTTTTTTATACTATTTTAAATCGCCCATTCATACAAATCCTCTTTCACCTACCTAAAGATATCCCTCGTAAAACAATATACAATACACATAGGCAAATTTTCACTACAATAACTTTCCCTTTCCCCTTCTTCCCTATCGCCCTTTTTCTCCACTCTCCACAGTTTCCTCCTTCCTCTCATCCCGTCTCCCTTCTCCTCTTCACCTCCTTCAGCATCCCTTGCCCCTCCTCCAGCATCTCTTGGCCTTTCCTCCACTTCCCTCTACCTTGCCTCCTCGCTTTCCCTTCTCTTCCCCCTTCCTTCTCCTTCCTTTTTATCCTTTCCTCTCCCTTCCTATCGCTTCCTATCCCTTCCCCTCCCTTTTTCCACCATTCGAGAACTACTTTCTTTCCTCGTCCCTTCCTCCTCCCTTTCTCTCCCGTCTCCCTCACTTCCCCATCACTTTCCTCTCACTTCCCCTCGTTCATCCCTCACTTGCCTCACTCTCCCTCACTTCCCCCACACTCCCCTTCTCACTTCCCTCTCACTTCCCCCTCACTACCCCTCACTCCCCCCTCACTTTCCCCTCACTTCCCCATCACATCCCTCTCACTTTCCCCTCCCTTCCTCCTTCCCCTGAACTGAAAAATAAAAATATTTTTTTTTTTTTGTACGCCATCTATGGCAAAACATGTAGAACACTATTGAAACTGAACACCATCTACACATTTCTGTCACACTCATGTTTTACAAAATAAATGTCTTTGTCTTTGTCTTTGTCTTTGTCCTCCCTCCCCCCCCCCTGCAAATTTCAAGTCGCTAGCTTCAAAAGCACCAAAAATTTCACCCCTGTTAAAATAAAAATTATAAGGATATTTTTTATTTAAATAGATGTATTCCAAAACAAAATTTCAAAACTGTAAGTTAAAAAATGAAGAAGATTCATACAATCGTTTTCATCCCTTTTCACACACTTACGAATTAAATTTTAAAAACCCTTTCTTAGTACAACCTCTAGACATTTAGACAAACACACCCTCCAAATTTCAAGTCACTACGACCAGCAGTTTAGGCTGTGCGTTGTCTGTTAGTCAGTCAGTCAGGACAGAGCCTTATAATATGTATGGGTGTATGGATGTATGGATTAGACGTTTAGCCATCGGGGATCAAAGCATACAGGCTGCTAGGAATGCTAAAACTTGATAGAGCCACATAAAGCTGACCGTGCGAAAAACAGCTAATACTTAGATCCACACCCACAACTTTTAGTTGTGTCTGACCTTGGGCTTTATTAATTGCCATCCCGAAACTTAGGCTCACTGGAAACTGGACTCATTTAAAACTAAACGGATTGTTTAGAATGAGAGGAATCCGAAAAATAAAAACGCTATCAGTTATTCCGTAACCTGTTAAAGTCTCTGTTTTTATTAGGTTTCGTAGTAAATTAACAAATGTTCGACGAGATTCTTTAAATTGGCATAACTTTTTTATTTATGAACCGATTGGAATGAAACAAACACTAAATGTTAAGTGAAGCTTACCACAATGTATTAGTGAAAACCATATCTAAATCGGATAAGCCGTTTCTGATATTAGCGTGAACAAACGCACAGACAAACAGACAAACAGACGAAAATTGTAACAATCATGGTTTTGGGTTCTATTTGCGTTGATAAAGGTCCCAATAGTTTTTTTTCTCATATATCTTCCATGTACAGACAGCGATCGGTTACATTTTTATTATATTTATGATGATATGATGATAGAAACACCCAGACCAATGCAAATAGCCATGTTCATGCACACAAATATTTGCACTATGTATGTTTGTCTATTATGTATAAATAATCAAAAATAAAGAATTAATTTTCTCTGCCGCCCCAACAAAAAGCTAGGGAGCGGTACCGACCGCGTTGGGAACATCTACGTTGCTGTCCCTCTATATTGCGCTAGCATTGTACTGCATAATATGCTCGTCTATTTATACCCTAAGAAGAAGGTGATGGAACCACAATATGTATACTTAGTAATCTATGTACTCAACCAATCCTTATATATCGACATGAATCCGTCACCGGCGCGGCGTGTGGCTGGCTACGAGCAGACAGCATTTTCTCGTAGCGCAATCCGTAGGCCGACTGGACAGTGTTGCCATACCTCTCGCAATGTACCTAATCTGTATTGAAATTCAAATAAAATGTAGGTACCAGAAACCAGTAGAGTCTGTAATCGCTGTCACCTCGATTGTCACTGTCGCTTATCGTTTGACGAACTATAGATAGATACATTTAATAAGACCCAGTTTATGCAATTATTGTCCAAACGACCTTACGGAAAACTACAGTAGAGTGCTATTTATACACAGAATATACAAAGTACCTATATTAATTGATAATGTATTATCGCCAAATCGCTTATTTATATGTAGAAATGATAATTATCATGTTAATGTAGTGTGTATGGACAGTCTAGGTATATCACAGTGCTCGCTGTATGAGAATTCTGTCCACCTATATGCCAGGATGCCTTATGCATGAAGTTCAATGAATAAATAAACTCTTTTAGTGTTTGGCTGTCGTACAAGGTCGAGAAAAGTAAATCAATCCTCATTCATAACGATCATGAAATTTAACAAACTTTAACTAATTAAATTTTTGGTCAAAATAAAAACAAAATATAAATCAATAATATTTTTCAGCACCAGAATATTATGAATAAAAAATGCTCATATATTATGTCGAAGGTATGTTTTGTCGAAATAATAATTATCTGCCGAACAAGCGCATGTCGAAGTGTCTATCGAAGTAGTAGTAGTGATCATTCGAAGGTGCATGTAAAGTATGTTCCGTCGAATTATTGTTTGTCGAATATTAGGTAGGTATGTTCTGTCGAAGCAATTAATAACTGTCGAACTACGTTTTTTCGAAGTTCAGTATGTGTCGAAATTCGAAGGTACACCCATTCATAAAGGATTTATGTTAGATACCTATAATTTGTTTAAGATATTAGAATAAATATATACAAGAATGTTATAAGTTATAACTAGGTACTTATAATAGATGTAACAATCGATAATCTAGAGTTTTCGATAAAACCTTGAATGATAAAAATACTATTAACTTATGGTAAGTTTACTGTTGAAAAGATACATATTTTGCAATTATTAAAATTAAGATGATGACAGATGATTAATTAGAATATAATTAAACACCTGTGCCTTACCTGTTATGGTCTTGTTATTTCTGTACTTGATAATAATATTTTTAGGATCTTGTCATAATTATGGTTACTGTAAAACGTACCAACATGTATTAATTATTCTGTAGTTCTATATAATTTCTAAAACGTGGACATAGTTGCTGAAATTTGGAGAGATTTCGTATCGAAAGTCTTTACACCATAATAATAATAAGATTTTTTTTTAATTTATGCAGAGAAATCATAAAATACAATATTGTATTAATTTAAGTTTGACAAATCGCAACTGAAGTAGGTAATTCTTTTTAAATAATTGCCGTGGTAACATAAAAGTTAAAATCTAAAAATCTGCTAACTCACAATAAATGTTTATGTGCTTAAGAATTATTTTCTTTATCTAGGTATTTTATTATTTTAACTATCTCACAACGACACCATAATGGAGGTCACCATACTAGCAGTTTCAGACGATGGCTTTTGAAATGGTGACCTCCACTTCTGGATTCCACTGACTGCTGGCAGAATCACAACATCAGGCAGAATGGAGTCGCTTTGGTTGGATAATATAAAAAGGCAATTCATGCACATTAGAATTGACCTAATAAATATAGCAGTTGTGATTGACCGCGGCATTACTCGCGCAGTGATAGAAAGTAATGTAAGTAGCCTTATCGCAATATTTGTAATATGCACTGCAACAATCTGGTTTTCAATCAATCATTTTATTTGATAGAACGGGTGCATATTTTGGCTTGCCTGCAGCTACGAATTTGCACAATAGTATTATTTTCTTTACTGATACAGTACATAAATATGTAGGTAGATACTTATACAAAACTGAAGAAAGTATGTTTAAAAATATAAAAATAGGTTGCCATCGGCATCTCGAACGGAGTCAAGCTACTGCCGGTTAGGGCTCCAAAAAGACAGGGACCAAACCTTATGACGTATCTTGTCGAGAAGTACCTACTGTTTTTCTTATTACATCCTAGACCCCTAATAGAGCAATTATTTGAGATGACTAAGATTCAGATAAATATGTAACTGTCAGTTCAGGGTAAGACTATCGCTGTAAGTCACTTTTTATACCAAAATTACTACCCTCTGTCCATGGTAAGCAGCCAATAGAACCCAGATATGATGGAATCCATCCTGATTACCATCGAGGCAATAAACTGTTGGCAATTTGGCATGGTGGCCTTCGCTAAGGCGGATTGAAAGTACCCTGCATGCAGTCGCATTTTCGTAACTTTTACGCAAGTAAATCCAGTCCAGTTTATTGTACAACGATATTTTACAATTAGGTTACGTTCTTATTTGTCATTTCCAAATAATTGAACAACTGTACCTTCAGAATAAAAAAAAAATCGAACAGTGGTATTTAATTTTAACGTTTATTCATAAGTTACATAGACAATTTTATATTATCTATGGTTACAATTACATGTTCGTGGCACTAGAATTCAACTTTTTAATTATACTTAAAGCTTCTATTTACAAATAAAGGCAAAAATACATTAGACTTAACATATCGATCCATTTTAAAATAAAACACTAACATTATCAGCCTAAACAATCAACTAGATGCACTACATTAAAAATAACCCGTAATCTATAGCCGGCATTAATTATCTGATTATGAGTGCAGGTTTTAAAACACAATAAACTTACTTTACCTAAAGCTAAGCCTCTATTATTTATCTAAATATCTTACAATTTTTATCTTACTTTTATTAATAATTTTGACTTTAGTAACATTTACCATCACTTCACTATCACACATTATTTACTCATCGTCCAAGTCAAACCACATCGATGTCACACTCCTTGATCCTTGTTCCCTAGCCTGTTCCTCCGTTATAATCCTCAGAACTACCACCTCCATCATACATAACGCGAATAATATTAAAAACACGGCAAAATTTGATCCTTGATGATGGAACTGAAAGGGGGCTGGCAAAGGGCCCGGTGGAGGCCAGGCAGCCACTCCAAATGTCACTAAACTCGAAACACTTGATAAAATCATACTATTGATTTCACATCACTATTTAAAAAGTTGAATATGCCGCCCATTTAAAATTCGAATTTAAAAATTGTCAGCTTTTTTAAATTAGATTGTTCGTTTCATTGATTCGAATTTTGATATTCGATGCGCGTATCGATTGTTTATTTACAATGCGTGTTGATATCGAGAGTGCCGGCACGAGTGTGGGGGCACAACGCTTATCGGACGCGGGCGTTCGTTTGAGTTGTTCACCGCGAATGCATCGGCTACCACAGCTGTTGCAACTCTCTTAAGAAATATGAATCGCTTTAGTTAGATTCTCTGAGTTGGGAAACGAATCCGAGTGAGCGCAATAGTTTTGGGGTCAAGGCTGCGTACGATGACCTTTGTCTGCGTGACGTATATTTGTAATCTTTTAGTTTGTACATGTATGCGATTACAATGGACGTGACAATGTGGTAGTGACAGGTAATTTATTGGTGTTGTCTATTATAAGCAGCTAAATTAACCTTTTTAAGGTAAAAAGGGTCAAGATTGAATTAAAATTATGTAGGCATCCGTGTAACGTTTAATAAACATTATTATGTATCTACTTGCTTATGAAGAAACTTTTGTAGCTTAGGTTCTTAAAATGAAGCTTACAGAGGAGTGTGTGTAATGCTTTCTTTACCAATTTAAAGACGATTAAATTGTTCATATTTTAACACCTATGTGTATTTTAAAGTCTATAAGATTAATGAAAGTACACAACCATCGTGAGAGTTAAAGGAACCGTTTATCTAACCAGGTCGCACAGCACAAATATAAAATACCTAGACATGTTTCGGCCAGTGAACTCTACTGATTAAGGAGTCCTAGATCAGAAGATAGCGGGCTATAAAGCTGCGTACAGACTTATGAAATGCAACATGCAATGAAAATATGCCCAAGTATAGACGCCTTGCGCACACGAACCGCGCACACTATACGCACGAACAGAGCATTTCAACTCGTACTAGTACTCGTCGCGATCCGCAGTTTGTCGGTTTTATCGCTTAACACAAAGGCAAATGTAAAGGCTATGTACTCTAGATACTCGTTTCATGCCGCAAACAGATGCGAGTATGTACATGGACAGTTCGTGCGCACCCTGTGTCCACACTTATGAAATGCTCGTTTCATGTTACATTGCGTGATTCATTTCTTAAGTCTTTACGCGCCATTATAGTAGTGACTGCCGGAGCTTGTAAAAGAATTACTCGTACGTATTTTAGCAGAGGAAGATTTGAGCTGCAAGTAAGCAGGTACATTGTGTATTTTTATACAACTACGCTATCAAGCATACGTTCCACCTGATGCCGAGTCATAACCAAAATATTTTGTGCCGGGATATGCAGTTGGTGCGTTTTAAGTGTGTTTCAAAGTTAGCGCGCTTCAAGGAATACCCCATAATCGTAGCCTCGCAGTGTCCTTAGAAACGCAGAAAGAATTAATGCTAAGAAACACAAGTCTGAAATTGCCAAGAGACCTTTATCTTCCATTTGAATAATGACAGGCTGGTGATATTAAAATAATAAAGCAAAATTAAAGAATTAGAAACAAGACAAATCAATTTATCCTTGTTGCAAATTGATCTGTTTACAGCAGTAATTTATTACAGCACAGTGTGTTTAATTTCTGCAATGTGTGTCAGAAAAGTTCAAACGTTCGGATATTCACTTTACCGGTCAGTGACCTATCAACTGTTATTTACTTATTTGTAGACCTACATTTTTAGATTTAAACTTTGACATTGTCCGATAACGCGATTAGCACGTGGTAAAAATGGCAAGTTAAAAAAGAGACAAGTTAAGAAAATGACGAAGTCGTGCGGAAAGAAATTAATCAACGATGATTTGCCGAATAAAATATGATTTTTCCTTTCTTTTGTAAATAGAACATATACCTACTACTTATAAGTAATTAACGGACACAATATAAATACCTAGACTCGGAACAAACAGGTATCTATGGATTACACAAGACTTGTGTGGTGTCTACTATAACAAACAAAGCAGGCGCACTTTCGTAGCGCCACAGAATCAATATATGAGATTTAGCTATTTGCTATTTTGCGTTTCATGTGAAATCCTTATATTTAAGTTGCAGCTAGAGAAAATTTGTGTATGGTTGGGAAATAGCGCAGAAAGTAATTAGGTACTGACTTATTAACACAGGTTTACCCGCTTACGTCTGGTCAAAGTAGCAACACTCGGATGTCGGCGGAGGCTAGGAGCTAGGAGGCACGTACAGAATGTTGACGATGATGTTGGTATTTGAAAATTATTGAAATTATGATAACAGGCGTTTATTGAGAATGTACACTTCCGTGGTACGGTTACAGACATTTTATTTTTTGCTGTGCATGGGTTAATTTTTAAAGCTTTAAATATGGACTCTTAACATCCATTAAAAATTAAAATAACAAAATAACTATTTTTATCATTATCATGTTTTAAAATTTGACGAGGCGCTTACGAGATTAAAGTTAGATACAGTCGGTAAGTCTGGCAGTCGAAAGGTTACTGATGATAAATTAATAAAAATGTAATTATAAAATAGGTAGCGCTCAAAGGATAGGTTTCTATTTGAGCTTCTTTTCATTAAAATGGTGATGATAAAGTGTATATTTCTATGCATTATAAATACAGTTTTGCCTGTACTTAAAATACACTATCTAGATAAAAAAAGGAATATGTATATACCAATCGCAACCGGTTTGACTGATCGAGTTAGGTAAAGACTCGATGTAGATATTCAATATTTTGATTATATAAACACATAAGTACATGTACCTAGGTAATTAAACGTATTTAGATAATAGAAACATTGTTGTTAATTTTTTTAAGTGAAAAATTAATTATTAATTTTTAGTTTTTCTTATTCTTGGGAGGTGATGATAGGTGGTTCATGAGATGGACCGACCAGGTGATGTCGGCTGTGGGTGGCTCATTGAACGAGTGCAACAGGATGGCCGCCACAAGAGAGAAATGGCGGATGATCGTGAGGCGAATAACATCTGCCTCTACAGAAGTCACAACCAGATGACCACGACCGCTCTGCCAAGAGTGTCACGACGAAGAAGAAGATTCTTACTAAGTATAAAAATCAATGTGTGTACGTTTTTTCCTCTGTGCGTGCCGTAACCAAAGATTAGACTGTAATGGAACTTTGCAAGGGTCTTCTGAAGACGCCTGAGGCCGAGGTTCCTAGTCCAACTAGATGTTTTTTTTAAGTGTATAAATTTCGTGGCAATGCAACGCACGCCGGGTGCAGCTAGTACCTACCAAGTACATATTATTATTTAATAAAATTACAAATTTGGTCTTTAAATACTAGGTAAGAAAGTGCTTACCTACTTCACTTTCCGGGACAGTAAACGGATATGGTCGTGATGACAATAAAACATCTATTGTGTCTTCAGAAGTGTCTATGATAGGGTAATACAAATTACAGAGGTCATTCTTCTTCTTCTCCTTTTTTTTGGCAACAAAGCCTACGATTGTATCAGCTATTTCTGCCAGCGTCAAGTGTAGAATAATATTCTAGTTAATGATATTAATGGTATATTACAATGATAAAATAGAAAAAATGTCGATAAAATTAAATGACAACCCTACAGAGGTCATTAATTACTACTCTACTTAGTTGACATTTTAATAAGACATTGTTGACAATAATTGAAATCCTAACCTAAAACTTAAACGATTTTGACTAATTTATTTAATTAAAAATATCTTTTAAAACAGAAAATTATATTTTAACCTACTATCAGCTAAATTTTAGTGACTTCTCAAGTTGAATTTGTAACAAAGATGTTTATAATCGTGGCTTACAAAGATCCACCAGAGCTATCACATTTTCTGCAACTTTCAACATCTGATTTAGATCCAGCGGTGGAGAAAACATTACTGGTGAACCCTGTTTGTTATGTAAGGGTGATGCTTGAATATATTAGGTATGTAGACTTACGTATTATAATAATGAAGTTGGGTGGGAATGCCTTAATTTCCTACGAATAAATAAAAAAATACGCTCTTTGTAAGAATTAAGCGACGGGACATCGCTAGACTAAGGATACGTACTATCTTACTAAAATAATAAATGCGAAAGTTTATGTGTATGTTTATGGGTTTGTTTGTTACCATTCAGTGCTTAAACGGCTAAACCGCTTTCGATGAAAAATGGTATGTAGATAGAGTCGGTGCAGGACATAGGCTTATTTTATCCCGAAAATCGGCCTGGTTCCCGAGGGAAACAAAACACTTTTAAGGCGCGGGAGCACCCGTGGGGCGCAGCTAGTACAAGAATAAAATAAAACCTGCACTGTATAGAATACAATAAAACCTGGTAATAGTAGTTATGGTTGTATGTGACATTGTTTGTTGTAGAAAGCAATGCAAGTTAGGCCCATCCACGCAGTTTGATTTGGCGGATCAGAACGGAACTATGAAGGGTCTCTTCACACTTCCTACTTATGCGTATGCAACGGATCTGTTTGAAAGCAAGAAAACATATTATCTGATTATTGTATTAACGGTAAAGTATCCCATAAGTAATTTTGTTAGGAAGAGCAGCATTCATTACGCAAACAGGTGTGATACGAGTCTGCGGCTACCCGTACGACAACATGAAAACCGTATGGTCTACCGTCCGGTGTTGCTACTTGCTAGTTTTCTACGCACGAAACTCCGTAGAAGGCTGACTGGAGCGCGATTCATTCTTGTGTGTTATCCGCTTAAAGATCACAGGGTCAATATCCATTGAGTTCCTAAGATATTTTAGAGTGTTAGAACGCAATGAGACTCAGGAGTGCGTTTCCATTGACGCGAAGCTGGGCGAAGTGGACAGGAGTGGACCGTGAATTGGCCAATCACAGCATTTCCACTGATACGGAGTGGAGATTTTGAACACTGTAATTAACCAATTCACGGTCAGCTCCTGTCCACTCTGCCCAGCTCCGCTTCGTCGGTAGAAACGCACCCTTACCTTTACCCTAAAGCAGTTTGCGACCACTCTATTAACACTCAACTCATAAAATGAATTAAGCACTCAAAAATTAGGATGTTCCTAAAATCATTAACCTTATTTCTTTAACGCCGCTATCATAGCAACACTAATTATGTAGTATTGCGTTCTTACTTCTTGAGTCTGTTGGGCTTGCAAGCAAAACCAGATCATATAGGGTGTTCTCACCTTATTTTGTGATAATTTAGATATTACCAATAAAATCCAGGATAATATTAATCAAAATATTTTATTTTTTGTAGGAACATAAATCAGTCTTTTACTTACTATTTTAAGTCATAATCTCTTAGTTTTATAATAAAGAACTTATCCTAACATGGCTTTATAAATCACACGTTCACTTTGGTAATTCTGTTATAATCACTTTAATTCGGTGATAGCAATATCATAATTCTGATATAACACAATTAGATGAGTATTTATTATCACATAATTAGGCAAATTTAACAATGTCCAATGTCCTACCCAATGTCCAGAGCAGGGTATCCCTTAATACCAAGTAGTCATCTTGCTTGTCTAATTTTCATTTAACAATTATTATCATATTTTAGAATGCGGAGAAAGGCGTGTCTTTACTTCCTCAACTGAACCGTGAGAACCAATTGTATTTAAGCTTGCAAGCAAGAGTGAAGAAGTTCATGCAAACTGGTAGTGTAAGCTCCACTGTACTGTCTACTACCAGCAAAACCGTGACCGTGACTAAGAAGGGGTAAGTTAACTGTAGCTACCCGTGACGCTGCGTTTGCTTACTGCTCTGTTCCGCTGTGCCCGTCGCCAGTAGCGTGATGTTATATAGCATATAACCTCTCTCAAGAACTGGACTATCAAACGCAAAAAGAATTATTCAAATCCGAATGGTAATTTCAGAGATCAGCGCGTTTAAAACAAACAAACTCTTCCACTTTATATAATAGTACTAGCTTTTCGCAGCGCGGTTTCATCCGCGTCCTTGCCTACTGCTCTGCTCCCGGCGCCAGTAGCGTGATGTTAAATAGCCTATAACCTTCCTCGAGAACTGAGCTATCATACGCTAGGTAGCGCCGTTTTATATAAAAGTATAGATATAGATTTTGTCCGTAGAACTTCAGAGGACTGTCAAATGTTACGTCAGTAAACATAATAGCCTTATTTGTCAGACTATCTGGTAGACGTCTGTAGTATGTTCAAAAACTTCATTATTAAAGTTCGTACCACAAATAAATAGAAATTACTTCCAATTTTCTCTACTTTTGATACTAGTTGAGCTATTAATGCTACCATAACGAGACATACGAAGATTTTTAGGCCAACATGTCGGACTTGAGCATTTCTCGACAGAATAACGTCATAACAGTCATAACAAGCAGTACGGTAGTTGCACTTATTACTATTGTGCCAACGAGTTTTATTTAATATCTGTTGCGCCCTACGGCTTTGCCCGCGCGGAAATTGGCATGTGTTTAATTAATGTAGGTCCTGTAACTTGAAACCCGAGCGATTTTCGGAATAAAAAAGTAGCCGTATGTCCGTCTCCGGCACCGAATCTATCTACATACTTACCAATTTTCATCGAAATCGGTTCAGTCGTTTAGGCGCTGAGTGGTAGATAACAAACACACATACACACACATACATATTACACACACAACCTTTCGAATTTATAATATTAAAAGGATAATAGGGTTACTTAATATACCCCTGTATTTTTTTTATTTACAGCCGCAGACTAAGCAAGGCTTCATAGTTTTTCCGTCGGCTACTATTTTAAAACAAATAGCAGAATGGCGGGAAATAAAAATGTGACCAAGACAAGGTAGTCAACAGTCAGAAGTTTCTTTTTATACATAGGAAAGGCACCAGTAATGGACACATAAGCGCAACTTTGTAGTAAGTATTTTTGCAATTTCATCAATAATAGTGATTGTTTCAATACAATACATATTGAAAATTGAGGTTCCTGTGTTCTTTTCTAATTTCTGTTGATTTAATGTAGGACACTGCAATTGGTTTTAATGTTATTTACAAATTAAAACCTAATAAAAGAAATTTTGCACCAGTGATGTACAGATATGAGGAAAACACATTGTGTTTTTTTTTATCTTAATTTTATGCTTAACCCAAAGCACAGAATATCATTCTGGTTCGAACAAACTTTTAATAAATGAAAAGGCAAATATTGCTAACTTGAAAAAACTCATTCATACTCTTAAGACGTTGTGCAAGTGTGCCTTCTATGAGATAAGTCATTACTGGATCCGTGTCAATTACTGGTACAATTACCTTAGCTAGTTTAATAATAATATTATGTTATAGTTTTTTTTTAATAGTTTAGTTTATTTTTAGTAAATACTTACATTGTAGATGTATTTATATACTAATTCAATGTCGGCAGAGCTGACTTTATGGTCGAACTTTGGATTTTCATCGTTGTGAAAGAATTTACGGTGGCTTCTTCTTTGTTTGAAAACCCGATTTTATGTAATAAATCATTCAGCGCTGAATCATTTTTACAATAAGTCAATATGTCTGTTTTTGACAGCTCTTCAACGCCGAACGAAAAATCGGGATTTTAAAAAATCTAGGATTAAAGTTTGCAAATAGAAAGCCACTGTAAGTCAGTTCTATCTAACATATACTTAGTGGTAAAATGGTAGGCTATTTTCATGTAAACGTGTATACCTGTGATCAGAATGTTAGCCGATATTAATTAATCACGTATCATTCATGGATTTGTTTGAAAAGTGAAATGTCTAACTAAATGTTCTTTTACTACCAGTCCTGGACCCTACCTACTGATTTTATTTTCAGATAGAGTACAGTGCACTTAACTATAGGTACCATTGATTACTTAGTTTTGAACTACGACAAATTAAATAAGCAACGTCTAGATTAGGTACGTAAATCATAGGAATCACTGCCACTGCCAAATATTTGTGTGCATGAACATGTCTATTTGCATTGGTCTGGGTGTTTCTATCTATAATATGTATGTATTTACAAGCCGCATTATAGAACCCGTAACACAAGCATAAAATATGCTTACCTACTTTGGGTCTAGATGGCGTTTTGTGTAGTTGTAGAAAATATTATATTGTATTAATATGTATCTGTCTGTTATTGTATTTTATTGTATTAAATAATAAAATAATAATAATATTATTATACGTAAATACTTAAATACTTAATTAATGTAGTTTTATTGTAAGACATTGAGCAAGAATGCCGATCAATGCTCATGTCTTCTCTAAGAAGTCTTGCAAGTCCTGCAGTGTGATAATATTGTAGGCGGATATAATATATGATAATAATAATATAATAATAATATTCTTTATTGTACACACCATATATCAGATACAAGTTAAGAATACAACATAAATATAAGTAGGTACAATGGGCGGTCTTATCGCTTGGAGCGATCTCTTCCAGACAACCTTTGGATGGATTTGGTGATTGGAAAAGCAGCAGTTGATGGTGCAATATAAATACAATATTGATAGATATTCATAATATAATACATAAAAATATACACAATAAATAATATACTTAAATGTATACAATATTTATATACAATACATACAATAACATATTTATAAATAAATATGTTTAAATATAGGTACTCCTAAAATAAATAGTCGGTAATAAAACTAATAAATACATTAACTACAGTTACAATGATGAATATTGTGGACATAAAAAATCGTACATAAATAGGCATTAATCCGTCCAAGATAAGTACTTACATTATCTAAAATCCTATTAATATTTATAAATGCCAAAGTACGTGTGTGTTAAAATGATAACGAAAAAGATTCATGGACTGGCAATACATATAAATCGGTAGGAGTCGCCATAGCTAGACGGACATAATTATTTGACCAAATACCTAGGTGCAAAATAAACACAAGTTACCTACCGACGGCGACGTGTGTATGAATGATAAAGAGGCTGATGGATCGTAGCGAATGGCGTTCTGTAGGGTTCGCTTAGCCCGTTTAAGAAACATAGCGTAAAGTTATGCATGTATGTAATACCTACACCAAATTAAATAGGTAGATACCTACTAAACTTGTGTGAAGAACAGATGCTAGGTATACTATCAGTAACGCACACAGCCGGCTTTGTAGTAAGGTATTCATTCAACCGTATTTTGTTCAATTTCTTTATTTGGCATTTCGTATAAGTAAGTACCACGTGATCTTTAACGTTTGTACACGATTCTGTCACACAACCACAACACTATTATTCTTTCAAAACTGACAACAGACATGGTCAAATAAATCTTGGGAAAAAAACAGTGGATATAAGATTGAAAACAATGTTCATGATCCCTCTTTTGTTTTCACGGATGATGGTTGTCATTTAATTTCATCCACATTTTTTCTATTTTATCATTGTAATATAGGTAGTATTAATATCATCAACAAGAATATTATTCTACACTTGGCGCTGGCAGAAATAGCTGACACAATCATCGGCTCTGTTGCCAATAAAAAAGAAGAACAATGTTCATAATAGTGACGTATAAAGATACACCAAAGTTGTAATTATTTCTAAGACAAACCGCATCCCAAACAGACCCAGCAGTGGAGAACCCTAAATGTCAAGTTAGGGTGATGCTGGAGTACATTAGGTATGTAGTACTGCTAGTGTGGAAGTTCTTTTGTCCTTAGTGTTCATAAAATGACACGGCACTTGAGAGTGCCGGAGGTCCAAATTCCACCCTTTCCTTTTTATCACCTCCCTCAATTCTTTAACCTATCCCACTCCCTTCGCGGTAGGCAGCGGCTTCGCAGTCTCTGGCATTGCAGGAGCAATGCTAAGGCCTCGTGCGTGAGTCTTTCAGTACAGACAGTTACCCCTTATCATCACGTAGGCTGAATGATGTAGGAAGAAATCAGCATACGGCCCACCTGATGATTAGTGATAACCGTAACCTAATAGAGCTTACGTTTTTAAACAATTTTCTAACTTTTCAGATGACAATACGTTATTTTTTTTATAGGAAAAAATGCAAGTTAGGTGTGACCACACTGTTTGATTTAGC
The DNA here is from genome assembly GCA_963082885.1 of Parascotia fuliginaria. Classification (NCBI taxonomy): domain Eukaryota; kingdom Metazoa; phylum Arthropoda; class Insecta; order Lepidoptera; family Erebidae; genus Parascotia; species Parascotia fuliginaria. The sequence continues at coordinate 21,068,626 of OY720172.1, forward strand.
GGACATTAACGGGAGAATAACCAATTTATTCGATATACGCGTATGCCACTGATTTGTTTTAGCACAAGGGGACTTATTATCTAATAGATATAAGCATGGTAAAGTAGCCTCCCTATATATTGAATAAACTAAGTAAGCCTTCGCAGGAAAAGCAATCTGCTCATGTAGACTTGCCATGCACTATAGATTTTAGCCAAAGTTTTGTTATAAATTACTAGCTTTCCGTGGCGCGGTTTCAACTGCGTGCTTACTGCTCTGCTCCGGTCGCCAGTAGCGTGATGTTATATAGCTTTAATTTTCCTCAAGAACTGGGTAACCATACGCAAAAATAATTATTCAAATCAGACTGGTAGCTAGAGATTAGCGCGTTCAATCAAACATAAAACTCTTCCGCTTTATACTTATTTACGATTAATAAGACCAGTCTACGATTAGTATAGAAGCACGCCGTCTCTTCCCGTGTGGAAGTCGTCGTGTCGTGTAGCAAACCAAGGGAATACCAAGTAAAGGACAGCAAAGTTACCTGCGTAAATTGTTAACCAATCCCTTTGTCTAGTGTGATTGATGACTATGGCATTTTGTCATAGCTGTAGCTAGATAAAAAATACCTTTATAGATAAAGGATTTTAATTTTGCAGGATTCTATAATGGTGTTACCTCAAATAAATCATGAGAACATTTTGTACGATTCGTTACAAACGAACGTGCTAAAGTGTTTAATGAACGAGAGTCTGAGCAACGTAGTGAATACGCCGCCTACCCTCGACAGCAAGGTGCCAAGCAAGCTGGGCAGCAAGGTGAAGAAGAAATAAACGTGCCATTAGTTTCAACCAAAATACTTCCACTGCTCGATATAAGATCCAAGGATATTCATGTACCTAACCTAAACTTCCATCGTCTCATTTGGCCACCATTTCAAAGTGATCGATCTACCGTTCAAAAATCAACCCTCTTTTCTGTCTCATAATGGCCATCAGTTCTACTTGCCATGTACCCTGACCATTATTCACTACAGTAAGATAATTTTGCGAGCTGTGTCAGCCACTTTAGTTTTCGTGTGAATGTACCCCGGTTTTATACGATTAACACGCGCCCTACGGCTTCGCACGCACCAAAAATGTGTTTTGTCTTCCACGGGAACCAGAACGATTTTCAGGATAAAAATTGGCCTATGTCCGTCTCCAGCACCTAATCTATCTACATACATCAATTTTCATCTAAATCGGTTCAGCCGTTTAGGCGCTGGGTGGTGTCGACATCCCCACACACATAAAATTCGCATTTATAATATTAGTAGGAGCAAACCTTTGGTTACCTATAGAAGTAAAGGTATGTTCTCGAGTATGTCTTCAACAAACGTACTAGCAATAACAAGTCTCAGCCATTTGGGGAGTGTCCAGCAATGGTCGTCTTTAGGTTTAAGATTACTGATGACACTTGCGTACTGTACGTAAGTAAGATCATGGAATTAACTTTTGTTCTTAAATATTCTTAATTTTAACCTGTACCTACCTATTTACATGTATCTCTTGTAAGATTTTTAAATATATCTAAACAATACTGTAAGCATGGTACCTACTTAATATAAATTTAAGTTAGGATACCAAATTTTAAAATACGACCCGAATTGATAACCTCCTCCTTTTTGAAGGCGGTTAAAAATTAACCTACGTTAATGTTTTTTGCTTTCTATCTTTCAGTAGACGTTGATACTATAATTAATTGCAAGCTGTTGCGAGATATTTAGTCCACTTGTTCCATTCTGACCAACTACCTAAGTATTTTATTTACTAACGGCTCAACTATTTGGTTGGTCGGTTCAAAATACCTAAATAGAAAAATCGTCGTCAAAATATGTTCGTTATTCGTATCTGTTAGTAGGTTGCTTATTATAAACAAAATACATACCTTAGTTAATTAATTAACATGATTAAATTTCTCCTTTATAAAATACTGTGTACCTAAAAATACCCCTACTGCATTATCTATTGCATTTCAATTAAGTAGATACATTTTTCTTTTGGTTATCGGATAAAGGTTCCTAGTTAATGAAGTACAAGGATTTTACATTTAAAATTATCTCGCAAAACAGTCGAATTTTGATGATATACTTACATAATTTACGACACTGAAGCAACTGAAGCTTGTGGTCTCGTTTTTTTGTAATAGTAAGGCCCAAGGGTTACAAAGAAAACTATGATCGCAGACTCAAACGAGTGTTCGAGAGATGCATGAGCGCGCATTGCTATTATTTATTGTCAGGCACTTGCACACATTGCAGCTTTGCGTTGTGATGAAGCATTTTAATTTATAACTTTTATTGTATGCTGGGATTTAATGTGAATACCGAAGAAATTAAATAACTCACTCTTCTAGCCATATTTTGCTGTGACGTAGTAATGTAACAGATTTTGAAAATCGTTTACCACTATCAGGCAGAAAGAGAGAATTAGAGAGAGATTGTCGTCTATACATAGTAGGAAAAAAAATGCAGTTTGAAATTTTGTTTTGTTCCCAGTAACACCAACCACCTGTGGTACAAATGGGACTTGCATTCTCACTAGTAGGCACCCCTCCTTTATCAAAATAATATTGATGGTGGGTGGATGGTACTACTGGGAACAAACCGAAATTTTAATAAGTATTTCAAGTTACACAAAATAAAAAAACCACAAAATATATTGAAGATATACTTCTTTTGGCGCGATTGGTAAAAAATGATGAGAGTGAATTTTTACGATGCGCGCGCACACCGATAGAAAAAAGCAACACCCTGAAGTTAGTTGCAAACCTTTTACACCCTGAAGTTAGTTGCGAACCTTTGTGTGTCGTATCAGTACAAATAATCAGTGTGAATAAATAAAAAATATATTGGCGTTTATATCAATTCAATTATATTTATGACGGTGATAGATATTTTTTATTGATCATATATCAGTAAAAATATTTATTTTGAATATTAGTGCATTTATAGATTTGTGGTTAACTGTCGGTATGTATAATTTATTTACATTGCAAATTATAAATTATTACATTATTATCTATTATTTTTTATTATTGTTGCATGCTATTTACGTATATTTATGTATGTATGCGTTGTGTTATTATTTGGTATTTTTGGATTGTTACGCCAAAGAAGTATAACTTCTTACGTGCGTACATGAGTACACACACTCTTTTTTTTTGTTTACAGAAAATACGTACTTAGAGATTATATTAATGACTACTACACACTAGTAGGCTATACACGTACCTCCATAGAGATAAGGTATTATAGTTTGTTAACCTTCCGGTAATACTTCCACCACCAAATATGGCGTGTGTATAACGCCAATATAATTATACAAACGGCGACTGACGACACACTAGTAGGTGCCTACTTTATGTGCGTAGAGCCAGCCATTGTATCGTAAAAAACAATTGTTGTGATTTTGGCCTTGTAATGGAAGAATATTTATTTACTAAAGGCACATATAAGCTAAGACAAACTTAAAAAAAAAAATCTGGAGTTGGAAACAACAGTCCTGAAGGAAACTTTTGGTGAAAATATAAAAGAACACAATCAAATGAAAATATAAAATAATAGGCATGTTAAGATTTGGTTTTGTTTATTTACACCCAGTTCTGAAATCCAATCAAAATTAACTAATCATCTGTTAAATCTCATGTGAAGTACCAATTGAGTTCCTAAAAGCATGAATAATTAATTAGTTTAATTTGATCTTTCTAGTAACTAATTAGATCTTTAATACTAATCAGCCTTTCAGAAACTGGGTGTCAGTCTCTTTGTTTTGTTAACAAGTAGACATGATTACCCAAGTTAACTGGTATTATAATTTAACGTATTTATAATCATATAAACTTAAAAATCAGTCACATACTATATTAATCAACTGGTCAATTTAAGCAAATTCTGTTAGGGGTTGCAATATAACATTTTTAACACCTTGTTTGGAGACCATTGTATGGCAATCCAAGGTCACGAAGTCACATTGACAAGAATGCTAATATTATTACCACAATTCTTATTTTAAAAGTCTATGTTGTACAAGACAACAGCTTCTCTGACAGCAAGTAATGCAAGAGTAAACTACAATAACAGGGTCTCAGTTAAACCACACAATGTGAAACCAGTGCTTTCTTCAAACCTTCTATAATTATAAAACTATCTCACCGTTGGTATCAATTATTTTTTGTAATTTCGTTTTCATATTAGCAAACATATTCACACACACTCTAGACCCATGGAATGATTTCCATGACTTTGCAACCTCATTGTGTAAAGCTGTTTCCACTCGATTCAAGTCCCACTTTTTCACCATTAGAGCCCATAGTTTTTCCATAGGACAGATGTCTGCGCTTTTAGGTGGCCAATCTATAATTGTCAAAGAAGTTTGTTTGTGAAACCATTGGTTGACCCATGCTAAACGTTGCCTACTGTTGCTGCTGTGCACTAAGTATATGTGTGCATCTGGGTGTACAGCACGCACAGACGGAAGCATTACATTCTCTAAAATACCTATGTAACTTTTCCTTCCCTCAGAACTTTTCACGAATATATCTTTGTCTACTTTAATAAGTTCACCAGAACCCACTGATGACATCCAGAGAATATATCTTAAACATAATATGTTAGTATCTTTAGATTTTCTTGGAATTTTGATTGAATCATGGTTTGATTGATCTGCTTTTTCCCATACTAATAAACCTCTTTCGTTATTAATCTGAAGACATTTCTCAGTACTAAATATAACAATATTATTGCACCAATCGAAATCTAAATATTTTTTTGCAAACTGTACTCGTATATTCTTAACGCCTTTGTTAAGTTCCTTTGTTTTATCTAGAAGACGAGATTGGTTTAAACTAGTTTTATGGTGACTATACATCACACTTGAATATCGATAAACCCATAACCGCACAGCTTCTAGCTAAAAAGAAAAGAAACAATGTTAATTATATTTAAAGTAAGTATCTAATGTGTTTGTTTATTCATAATACGTACTAGCTTGCCGCGTCGCGGTTTTCGGTCTTTGCTTACTACTCTGTTCCCGTGGCCAGTAGCGTGATGTTACATAGCCTATAACCTTCTTTGAAAACTGGGCTATCACACGTAATAAGAATTTTTCAAATCAGACTGATAATTCCATCAAGAGATTAGCCCTTGTAAACAAACACTTTTTTCCACTTTTTAAAATAGCATAGATTTGTAATATGTACCTACCGATAACTTAAAACGTTCTGCAATTTCACATAAAGGTACATTTTGTTCATACAGGAGTATTATTTCAGCTTTTCTAACAGGTGATATGCGAAATGAGTTCATTTTAAAAGCCAAAACACGAGTTAAAACAGTAAGTTATGCATGTTTAAACACAAAATAGAATACGTGTTTTTCGCAACATTTGAATATTGTCTTTTCTATTTTTTATTATGATTATGATTTTAATTCTTGATTGTTTTAGATAATGTTTCCAAGAGGCAACAAACAACACGCCACCCAGATACCCACTGACAGATGACGACTGACATTAGTGACATTCTGACAGCCAGTGACAGCTGAGAGTGCACTGCAGTGTTGCCAGATGTAATCAAGAATAATAGTAGAAACTGTAATATAATAGTAGTTCGAAGACTTCCAAGTTTTAACAGACGTGTTTTTATTATTGAAAATAAATAAAGCTACAGAAATTCATTTGAAGCAATTCATTTAAATCATTTATAATTGCCCATGAGGAAGGATGGTAATGAATATTGTTACTGCACAAGAATGTTATAACTTACGTTAACTAACTTATGTTAAAATTTTGTATTCTTTAGACAACAGCTCCACTTTTTAACTTATCGTGCATACCACCATTGATTGGGAGTTCATTCTTACACTTAAGACCTAATCTTTTAAATGACGAAATTTCAATAAACATTTTCCCACTTACGATAAGGTAAACTCCAAAGAACGCTCCGTTGAGGTTTTCCTGACAGACTCGGAGTTATATGTATAAATGAAATACCTAATTTAACTTCATAGAAAATAAATTTTTGAATAAAAAAATACACTTGTCATGTCATAGTCATGACTGACCACACTTTAAATTTTTGGGGTTCCGTACCCAAATGTTAAACGGGACCCTTTTACTAAGATTCCGCTGTCCGTCCATCTGTCAGCAGGCTTTATCTCATAAACCGTGATAGTAACAGTTAAAATTTTCACAGATGATGTCAGAGATTTAAATCGTTGTTTATCATAATAAACAAAGAAAGCAGATGATTATAATTACAATATGCGGGAGCGAGAAGTTTAGCTGTGTCATTTTTCGTCGTCAGTCGTCGCTGCGCGCCGACGGTGGTTGGTCGATTGTCGATGTGGTGTGGGCGGACGTCTTAACTTCATACAGACACAAACAAAGACTTACAACGTGGACAGATTTTGAAAGCGCAGGGCATCTAACGATTCAAATCTCTACATGATGTATTTCTGTTGCCGCTATAACAACATATACTAAAAAAACAGAATAAATAAATACTTAAGGGAGCTCAACTCTTTATTTCCTAACAGTTCAACTACTTGGTTGGCCGGTTAGGAAATAATGTGATCAACAATTCTTCTTTCCTGGCTGAACAACTATGGTTGACTCTTGTTTGTTTCTAAGCATGTTGGTGAGTCTAGTTTTCGAACAAAGAGAAGCTGCCTCTCTCTACTAGCTTGAAATGGTTTACTTGAGTAGTTAGTTCTAGAAAGGAAACCACATACTGAGTTCCGATCGGAACAACTAGTTTTATCAGCTTAGTTGGTCGATGTGGAATAAGTGACGCTAAAATATTCACAGAATATTTAGTTATATACATAAAAAATAATAATTGCAGTTTTTACAGATAATGGTACGAAACCCTTCGTGCGCGAGTCCGACTCGCATTTGGCCGGATTATTTATTAAATCCTGCGCGTGCGTATTTAAGGAAGTTAGGCGGTACGTGCGCAGGAAACGCGTCTATTATAGCACGAATATCAAGTGGCATTGTCATAAGTAATCAACCTCAACTATTATTTATTTATTTATTGAACTTCATGCACAAGTACAACGGCGGACTTAATGGTAAAAGCATTCTCTACCAGTCAACCCAACGTGGTGAAGAGACACTCGAAGTAGGTGAAGTCAGATAGTCAGAAGCAGAGTGATATTAATGGGTGTTTGTAAAAGAAAACAGATTTTAATGGATAAGATTACATTATCATGTGCTTTATTCGTTATGGTGACAATCGTGTGTTTATTTTACTTAAAAGTTTTATGTTTCCTGGAATGTAAGTAATATTAACAAATACAATCTGTTATCCTTTCTTTTCTTTTAATGTTGGTATGTCATGTTTTAGGTACTTACTTGATGTTATGTAAACACCATTGTTATACTTAAGAAGCGAATAATTTTCACTTAAGTAACATTTGGCGGTGAAAATTTTTTTGTTGGCTGTTCTTTAGCTCTTAGCCGCCGGAGAAAGGAAGCATTTATTTTGTCTTCAAAAATGTGCAGCTATTCGCACACCATTCAATTGTAGAATAAAAAGTATACAACAGACCACGCAACGAACCAAGTCGATGCGCTCTAGGCGCCTCAAAATGTGACAGCCAACTAAATTAAGTGTTAACCGCTCACCGTAGTTTGTAATGCCAACGAAAATCTACAGGGTTATCGGACGACTCGCCGGTGGAATACCTATTATTCTAGAATCGTTTTGCATTAGTAACCACCGCTAAAGAAGCTAGGATCGACGGATTACACACTGCTTGTCACAAACGCTATTCGTCACTATCGCGATAAGTCTTATTACGCGATTAAACATGTACGCAGCTTGTCACAGACGCGGTCCGTCATACGCATTTTGTCACAGACGTAGTTTGTCGCAAACGCATTACGTCATAAACGCAGTTCGTCACACGTAGTTTGAGAAAAAGTATTGACTCACAATCAGTATAAACTATATTGGATCACAGAAAAAACACAAAACTATGAAAATCATCATTTATTATAATATTTAGGATTATTGTCAGCATAGTTTTAATCACCATAATATAGTACCTAAGCATAGTATGACATAAAGTATTGAACTTGTGTACAGTACTTGTTTGTATAAATCATTATTTTTAACAATCATGTGTAAACTCTAATACTTACCTATTTATCAAAGTCACATAGTCACCTAATCATAAATAATTATATTAATGTAATTTCTTTGTACTCTTTTAGTTGTTCAAATAGCGTATGAATGAACAGCCTGTAACAGTCCACTGCTGCACATAGGCCCCTCGCTAATCTTGGGAGCATGACTAACCACGTATAGGACATCATGACTAACCGCGTATAAGACGAATTGCGATTATGGCAAACCGCGTATGTGACCAAACGCGAATGTGACGTACCGAGTAAATCAGATAGTTGAAGACGAAATGCGTACATGTCGAATAGCGTTTGTGAAAAGCAGCGTGTAATCCGGATCGACTCGTACAGATCCCATATAGAAAACTTTGTACCTACTTGTTCATTAGAACTCCGTCTACTCTGCAGCTAGTAGAGTACTTAGAGCAAAAATATTGTTTTATGATACCTATCTTGATACCTAAGCATCATTATTTAAATGTTCTTTTACGAGTTGATATAATAATAATAATAATAATAATAATAATAATTAATATGTGGACGCTATCACACTGTCGTCTAGTCCCAAGCTAAGCAGAGCTTGTGTTATGGGTACTAGTTATGTGAATTATATTAAATATACATACTTTTTTTTTGTAAATACATACTTATAATACATAGGAAACACCCAGACTAAAGACAAATACAAATGTTCATCACACAAATATTTGCCTTCTGCGGGAATCGAACCCACGACACCCGGCGTCGCAGTCAGTTACACTAACCACTAGACCAACAGTGCAGTCAGAACAACAACAGAATATTATTTGCCGTCAAAGTCATAAGGTTTAGAAGAGGCTAGTCATTTTGGGCTTCTGAAACATTTAAAACAATTCAAGCTTCCGGTCTCTCATCAATATAACCACTGCTTATATAGAGTTATTTGCTGGATTTTCATTCCGCACAAAAATTTAACAAAATGTAGACATAAGGACTAATTTCCTAGACTACCCACAAGTAGGGTTTAGTAGTGGGACTCCAAGCGAACCATGTTATGTTTTCAGAAGACCGCAGGCACAGGCCACCGTCGTCGCTGCGCGCCGACGGTGGTTGGTCGATTGTCGATGTGGTGTGGGCGGACGTCTTAACTTCATACAGACACAAACAAAGACTTACAACGTGGACAGATTTTGAAAGCGCAGGGCATCTAACGATTCAAATCTCTACATGATGTATTTCTGTTGCCGCTATAACAACATATACTAAAAAAACAGAATAAATAAATACTTAAGGGAGCTCAACTCTTTATTTCCTAACAGTTCAACTACTTGGTTGGCCGGTTAGGAAATAATGTGATCAACAATTCTTCTTTCCTGGCTGAACAACTATGGTTGACTCTTGTTTGTTTCTAAGCATGTTGGTGAGTCTAGTTTTCGAACAAAGAGAAGCTGCCTCTCTCTACTAGCTTGAAATGGTTTACTTGAGTAGTTAGTTCTAGAAAGGAAACCACATACTGAGTTCCGATCGGAACAACTAGTTTTATCAGCTTAGTTGGTCGATGTGGAATAAGTGACGCTAAAATATTCACAGAATATTTAGTTATATACATAAAAAATAATAATTGCAGTTTTTACAGATAATGGTACGAAACCCTTCGTGCGCGAGTCCGACTCGCATTTGGCCGGATTATTTATTAAATCCTGCGCGTGCGTATTTAAGGAAGTTAGGCGGTACGTGCGCAGGAAACGCGTCTATTATAGCACGAATATCAAGTGGCATTGTCATAAGTAATCAACCTCAACTATTATTTATTTATTTATTGAACTTCATGCACAAGTACAACGGCGGACTTAATGGTAAAAGCATTCTCTACCAGTCAACCCAACGTGGTGAAGAGACACTCGAAGTAGGTGAAGTCAGATAGTCAGAAGCAGAGTGATATTAATGGGTGTTTGTAAAAGAAAACAGATTTTAATGGATAAGATTACATTATCATGTGCTTTATTCGTTATGGTGACAATCGTGTGTTTATTTTACTTAAAAGTTTTATGTTTCCTGGAATGTAAGTAATATTAACAAATACAATCTGTTATCCTTTCTTTTCTTTTAATGTTGGTATGTCATGTTTTAGGTACTTACTTGATGTTATGTAAACACCATTGTTATACTTAAGAAGCGAATAATTTTCACTTAAGTAACATTTGGCGGTGAAAATTTTTTTGTTGGCTGTTCTTTAGCTCTTAGCCGCCGGAGAAAGGAAGCATTTATTTTGTCTTCAAAAATGTGCAGCTATTCGCACACCATTCAATTGTAGAATAAAAAGTATACAACAGACCACGCAACGAACCAAGTCGATGCGCTCTAGGCGCCTCAAAATGTGACAGCCAACTAAATTAAGTGTTAACCGCTCACCGTAGTTTGTAATGCCAACGAAAATCTACAGGGTTATCGGACGACTCGCCGGTGGAATACCTATTATTCTAGAATCGTTTTGCATTAGTAACCACCGCTAAAGAAGCTAGGATCGACGGATTACACACTGCTTGTCACAAACGCTATTCGTCACTATCGCGATAAGTCTTATTACGCGATTAAACATGTACGCAGCTTGTCACAGACGCGGTCCGTCATACGCATTTTGTCACAGACGTAGTTTGTCGCAAACGCATTACGTCATAAACGCAGTTCGTCACACGTAGTTTGAGAAAAAGTATTGACTCACAATCAGTATAAACTATATTGGATCACAGAAAAAACACAAAACTATGAAAATCATCATTTATTATAATATTTAGGATTATTGTCAGCATAGTTTTAATCACCATAATATAGTACCTAAGCATAGTATGACATAAAGTATTGAACTTGTGTACAGTACTTGTTTGTATAAATCATTATTTTTAACAATCATGTGTAAACTCTAATACTTACCTATTTATCAAAGTCACATAGTCACCTAATCATAAATAATTATATTAATGTAATTTCTTTGTACTCTTTTAGTTGTTCAAATAGCGTATGAATGAACAGCCTGTAACAGTCCACTGCTGCACATAGGCCCCTCGCTAATCTTGGGAGCATGACTAACCACGTATAGGACATCATGACTAACCGCGTATAAGACGAATTGCGATTATGGCAAACCGCGTATGTGACCAAACGCGAATGTGACGTACCGAGTAAATCAGATAGTTGAAGACGAAATGCGTACATGTCGAATAGCGTTTGTGAAAAGCAGCGTGTAATCCGGATCGACTCGTACAGATCCCATATAGAAAACTTTGTACCTACTTGTTCATTAGAACTCCGTCTACTCTGCAGCTAGTAGAGTACTTAGAGCAAAAATATTGTTTTATGATACCTATCTTGATACCTAAGCATCATTATTTAAATGTTCTTTTACGAGTTGATATAATAATAATAATAATAATAATAATAATAATTAATATGTGGACGCTATCACACTGTCGTCTAGTCCCAAGCTAAGCAGAGCTTGTGTTATGGGTACTAGTTATGTGAATTATATTAAATATACATACTTTTTTTTTGTAAATACATACTTATAATACATAGGAAACACCCAGACTAAAGACAAATACAAATGTTCATCACACAAATATTTGCCTTCTGCGGGAATCGAACCCACGACACCCGGCGTCGCAGTCAGTTACACTAACCACTAGACCAACAGTGCAGTCAGAACAACAACAGAATATTATTTGCCGTCAAAGTCATAAGGTTTAGAAGAGGCTAGTCATTTTGGGCTTCTGAAACATTTAAAACAATTCAAGCTTCCGGTCTCTCATCAATATAACCACTGCTTATATAGAGTTATTTGCTGGATTTTCATTCCGCACAAAAATTTAACAAAATGTAGACATAAGGACTAATTTCCTAGACTACCCACAAGTAGGGTTTAGTAGTGGGACTCCAAGCGAACCATGTTATGTTTTCAGAAGACCGCAGGCACAGGCCACCGTCGTCGCTGCGCGCCGACGGTGGTTGGTCGATTGTCGATGTGGTGTGGGCGGACGTCTTAACTTCATACAGACACAAACAAAGACTTACAACGTGGACAGATTTTGAAAGCGCAGGGCATCTAACGATTCAAATCTCTACATGATGTATTTCTGTTGCCGCTATAACAACATATACTAAAAAAACAGAATAAATAAATACTTAAGGGAGCTCAACTCTTTATTTCCTAACAGTTCAACTACTTGGTTGGCCGGTTAGGAAATAATGTGATCAACAATTCTTCTTTCCTGGCTGAACAACTATGGTTGACTCTTGTTTGTTTCTAAGCATGTTGGTGAGTCTAGTTTTCGAACAAAGAGAAGCTGCCTCTCTCTACTAGCTTGAAATGGTTTACTTGAGTAGTTAGTTCTAGAAAGGAAACCACATACTGAGTTCCGATCGGAACAACTAGTTTTATCAGCTTAGTTGGTCGATGTGGAATAAGTGACGCTAAAATATTCACAGAATATTTAGTTATATACATAAAAAATAATAATTGCAGTTTTTACAGATAATGGTACGAAACCCTTCGTGCGCGAGTCCGACTCGCATTTGGCCGGATTATTTATTAAATCCTGCGCGTGCGTATTTAAGGAAGTTAGGCGGTACGTGCGCAGGAAACGCGTCTATTATAGCACGAATATCAAGTGGCATTGTCATAAGTAATCAACCTCAACTATTATTTATTTATTTATTGAACTTCATGCACAAGTACAACGGCGGACTTAATGGTAAAAGCATTCTCTACCAGTCAACCCAACGTGGTGAAGAGACACTCGAAGTAGGTGAAGTCAGATAGTCAGAAGCAGAGTGATATTAATGGGTGTTTGTAAAAGAAAACAGATTTTAATGGATAAGATTACATTATCATGTGCTTTATTCGTTATGGTGACAATCGTGTGTTTATTTTACTTAAAAGTTTTATGTTTCCTGGAATGTAAGTAATATTAACAAATACAATCTGTTATCCTTTCTTTTCTTTTAATGTTGGTATGTCATGTTTTAGGTACTTACTTGATGTTATGTAAACACCATTGTTATACTTAAGAAGCGAATAATTTTCACTTAAGTAACATTTGGCGGTGAAAATTTTTTTGTTGGCTGTTCTTTAGCTCTTAGCCGCCGGAGAAAGGAAGCATTTATTTTGTCTTCAAAAATGTGCAGCTATTCGCACACCATTCAATTGTAGAATAAAAAGTATACAACAGACCACGCAACGAACCAAGTCGATGCGCTCTAGGCGCCTCAAAATGTGACAGCCAACTAAATTAAGTGTTAACCGCTCACCGTAGTTTGTAATGCCAACGAAAATCTACAGGGTTATCGGACGACTCGCCGGTGGAATACCTATTATTCTAGAATCGTTTTGCATTAGTAACCACCGCTAAAGAAGCTAGGATCGACGGATTACACACTGCTTGTCACAAACGCTATTCGTCACTATCGCGATAAGTCTTATTACGCGATTAAACATGTACGCAGCTTGTCACAGACGCGGTCCGTCATACGCATTTTGTCACAGACGTAGTTTGTCGCAAACGCATTACGTCATAAACGCAGTTCGTCACACGTAGTTTGAGAAAAAGTATTGACTCACAATCAGTATAAACTATATTGGATCACAGAAAAAACACAAAACTATGAAAATCATCATTTATTATAATATTTAGGATTATTGTCAGCATAGTTTTAATCACCATAATATAGTACCTAAGCATAGTATGACATAAAGTATTGAACTTGTGTACAGTACTTGTTTGTATAAATCATTATTTTTAACAATCATGTGTAAACTCTAATACTTACCTATTTATCAAAGTCACATAGTCACCTAATCATAAATAATTATATTAATGTAATTTCTTTGTACTCTTTTAGTTGTTCAAATAGCGTATGAATGAACAGCCTGTAACAGTCCACTGCTGCACATAGGCCCCTCGCTAATCTTGGGAGCATGACTAACCACGTATAGGACATCATGACTAACCGCGTATAAGACGAATTGCGATTATGGCAAACCGCGTATGTGACCAAACGCGAATGTGACGTACCGAGTAAATCAGATAGTTGAAGACGAAATGCGTACATGTCGAATAGCGTTTGTGAAAAGCAGCGTGTAATCCGGATCGACTCGTACAGATCCCATATAGAAAACTTTGTACCTACTTGTTCATTAGAACTCCGTCTACTCTGCAGCTAGTAGAGTACTTAGAGCAAAAATATTGTTTTATGATACCTATCTTGATACCTAAGCATCATTATTTAAATGTTCTTTTACGAGTTGATATAATAATAATAATAATAATAATAATAATAATTAATATGTGGACGCTATCACACTGTCGTCTAGTCCCAAGCTAAGCAGAGCTTGTGTTATGGGTACTAGTTATGTGAATTATATTAAATATACATACTTTTTTTTTGTAAATACATACTTATAATACATAGGAAACACCCAGACTAAAGACAAATACAAATGTTCATCACACAAATATTTGCCTTCTGCGGGAATCGAACCCACGACACCCGGCGTCGCAGTCAGTTACACTAACCACTAGACCAACAGTGCAGTCAGAACAACAACAGAATATTATTTGCCGTCAAAGTCATAAGGTTTAGAAGAGGCTAGTCATTTTGGGCTTCTGAAACATTTAAAACAATTCAAGCTTCCGGTCTCTCATCAATATAACCACTGCTTATATAGAGTTATTTGCTGGATTTTCATTCCGCACAAAAATTTAACAAAATGTAGACATAAGGACTAATTTCCTAGACTACCCACAAGTAGGGTTTAGTAGTGGGACTCCAAGCGAACCATGTTATGTTTTCAGAAGACGTTTTGCTACACATAGTCAGGTATTCAAGGTATGTTTTATGTGCCTAAGTATTTAAAGTTAGTAAGCTATTTGTATTTCACCGTTTTGAAGGTTTTAATTACCGCAGCTGTATTCGATTGTCTCGATTCATTCAGCGAATCGAATGTTGTGCAATTTGCGCTTGACATCGATTATGCATTGATTACATGGCAGATTGTTTGTGTAGGTATAGTATTGTCTGTCGGAGTTTGACTTTTTGGTTAAAACTAAAATTTCACTTAATTCCATGTCTAATCCAAAGTATGTTCACTTCTATTCAGTGTGATAGCCTCTTCTTGCAAACAATCTTCTTCTTATGTATCCTACGCACAATGGTGATTTCATATGCTCATTTTTCAATATTGCCTTCATCCGTCTTACTCGGTACGTGACAACAAAAATTCTGTACACCTGAGGAAGAACGACTACTTACATAAGTTACTCTCCTCTTGGTCCTCCTCCATTTCTTCTCTCATACCCTTCTCTTCTACACAATTGACAACGGCTTGGTTGTGTTTCCTTAGTATTGTTTCTCCGATGCTTAAAAGACACAACCATATCCGAAATTTTTTTTTTTATTTGAGAGGGTATACTCTGAAATTGGTCCCATTTTTTATTATAAGAAATGGTTCAGTGGTTGTATGTTTGTTACAACTTAACTCCGTCATTTATAAACCAATTTGGAAAATTCTTCTTTTATTTGAAAGGGTATACTCCGAAATAATAAAATAAATAATAATAATATTCTACCACGTTCACACAGCGCCATCTAGCCCCAAATTAAGCAATGGGGTCCCATGTTTTTTTTATAAAGAATGATTTAGTAGTTTGGCTTCAATTTAATATTTTGTAACAAAACGTTTGCAAGAAGGATCATAATTAATGACCTTCATAAAAATAACCTACCTACTAGCAAAAAAAAACCTTCTTGATTAATCTATTAAAATATGAATGAAAAATATAGATTTAATACAAGAAATCGAACGGAATCTGATAAGTGCGCGTCAAATTTTTTATGTATATCTGAACACAACTATCAATGACGTCTGCGTTCAAGAGTATGACCGCGTTCGGGTAGTGCACTCAGGCATATCCCCCACGCGTGCAATTACCGCCCCGTGCATTACAAAAGTTGGTTGCAAAGACAGAATTAAAGATCCTTCTTGGCTGGCACCGACTCCAAAATAACTGATTAAAAACTATAAATAGTAAAGTATTATAGGTATCAAGGATTGCGTTGATTCCCCTTTAATGTTCTTTGCTATGAAGTAATTAAAATATTATTTTCTACTTTTTAGTTAAGGATTGAACATGTAGGTGTTGTTTGAAGTCGGTTTACATTTTTTTTTTAAAATAATTTTATAGTTACTACCACTTACCTACTTCAGGTGGATTGTATGTTTATTTTCTTACTGAAGTTCTGTTCTATAAAAAAAGTTGCGTCGTTTATCTTTAGAATCTTATGAAAATTTTGTTGCTAGCTAAGTACTTTTGCAAAAGTGAGCTGCACGATAAATTCCGAGGTTGTTTACAAAGCTTGATAAAGTCCTCACGGCGTGTTTGTATATTTATTGCATACGGGAGACATTGAAAACCCATTTTCATTATGAAAATTATCTTATCACGACCGAGTGACGAATGCTAAAACCAATATGACCTTCATCGTAACATGGCTTTTATTGACGTACTTAATATTATAATAATATAATTTGGGCCAGATAGGTAGTTTAAATTGGACAATCAAAATTTGTTGCTTGAAATCTATTCCAAAACAAGTATGTTTTATGCAACTATTGTTGTAAAGTATTTTCTGGCGTTGTCGTAATCTTAGATATTTGTTCATTATTTTCACTGAATTATGTATCAAGTCTATCCACTCTCACATTACCACTTTATGGTCAAACTTTTTGTAATCAAAAGTATTCTTGTAATACCTATTCATTAATGCCAAATAAATATGCTAAGATCCCTACTTCACTGTCCTAAGCTAAGATCCATCTGATATCGCAATCAGTTACCGTAACCTATTCTATTATTACCCTTACTTACAGCTTCCCGTCTTGTAGGACAATTACACTTTGGATTATAGGCCAATAGCAACATTTTCAAAAGATTTAGAACTACAGATTTCAGTTTTTTTTTACATATCGTCGTTGCGCCTGCAAAAGTCGCTATGTGATTTTTACGTATTTTGGTTTTTGGTGCCATTTTGACCCTTATTACCGTTCAAATAAGGATCAAAATGGCATCAAAAATCAAAATTCTTAAAAAATCACATAGCGACTTTTGCAGGCGCAACGACGATATCCAAATAGGAAAGGGGGCAAGAACTGAACAAACCGTTCGAAATAACTAGGCGTTACCATGCTAGTTTGTAGCAAACTTTTACGTAGTTGAATGTAATCTAGAAACATCATTTTATGAAGTACCTAGTACCTACCAGCTTGCCGCAGCGCGGTTTCAGCCACGTCTTTGCTTACTGCTCTACTCCCGTCGCCAGAAGCGTCATGTTAAATAGCTTATATACGAATTTTTCAAATCCGACTGGTAGTTTCCGCTATATATAATAGTTTAGATAGATTATCTAATAAGAGTGCTATAAGAGCAAAACATTTCTTAAAAAATAAACAATTATGCCATCCGTAAAAAAACAAACCGGCAAGACGCACGGACTTTGCATTGACTATGAAAATCGAATTCCATGGTAGCAGCACGTGCATTGTACAGTGAAAGGTATGTCCTTTCACTTACAGAACAATTACAGAAAAATAACCGATTCTATTGCCTTTAACACTAGTATTGCCTACAGTGGCAGACGAGCCAACAACCCACCTGATGGTAAGTGGTAATTGTCACTCATGGATTTCTGCAATGCCAGGGAATCCGCGAAGCCGCTGCCTACCGTGATATTAATGCTCTCTTTAAACCTCGTTTGAAGAAGGACATGTCTTCATTTTTTCTACAAATTGCTTTTGGAAGTTACTAAACATTTTAAATTCTACATGCATAGTTTTCAATACGGTTTGTGCTATGACTTTAAATATAACATTACTAGCAGCAACGACATCATAATTTTAATTAAATGCCGAAGATTACTACACTTATTCAACAATAAAACATGTCAGATATTTTTTCAACTTTTTCTCTTCTTCGTTGTGTCAAAAATTTCGGTGGTGTCAGCCTTTTATATGCTTCTACTCTATTTTGTGTGATTTCGCTCTATTCTCGACATCGTCATCGAAAATATTCTCTTTTAGATACTTTGACACTACACTTGCCCATCTTTTCTTGGATTGACCTCTGGATCTTTGACGAACGGTTAACTAATATATTTTTGTAACTAACTGAGTTGTTTTGTGAGAGCGGTGAGGAGAGGCAGACATTAATTATAGTTTACAGTGCTAATTGAATTAAATAAGAGTGTTTTAGCAACATAATTACGTACCGGTTAATTAATGCGTGTTTTGAAGGTGAATGTTTACGGACAATGGAGAAATAATCTTTTCATCTTTTCATTCTTTATAAGTAGGTACGTAGGTTGTATGGTTTTGTTTGTATGTTCACGAATTTCTGCGACACCATCTCGGTTCTCTTACTGCTACATGTCCAACTGAATTTTTTGAATTTATTTAGTACACCAAACACATTTGCAGGCATTGTCAATGATCACTATGATCAGATTGCAATACAAATATTGCAGTATTTCGATCAGGTTTAAAGATCATAATCACAAAAATCTTGATCCCAACGTCTGATCGTTAACGCTGGAGAGACCATTTTGTAACTGTGATATTTTGTTAGTTTCATACTACAGCAGTTGCAGCATCAGTTTAATCCATATATATTTTGATTGGACAGTATTCCAGCGACCCTGGCTGTGTTGCTAGTCTCCAAAACGTATAGTTAACATGAACAATACAGGTGCATGTTGGTTGACTGTCCGAGCATTATCGCCCCTCGTCACTCACGTGCGTGAGTACGTCACACCTTTTTAGCTTCACTTTTTAAATTAAAATTGTGAAAGAATTTATTTAATACTAGCTGGGCCATGAAATCAACAAGCTTTCTATTATTATCTAAGTAATAAAATTAGGCCTTGTTTAGCGGAAAACTGTTGTAATAATTATTATGATACAGATAATATGCATCGGTACCATTCCCTTCATTCAATGTCAAAGTGGAAATCATTTGTTTACTTGCGTATTTATAAATTACATTATATGATTATTAAACTTGAAAAGTATATGTAGGTAGGTAGGTATGTTAATTATAGTTATTTTAGCATTTACAGTCACACGACCAATGCGGTAGAGTCATTGAAGAAGCTGAAAACAAATTCAGGTGACGCTTTTTTGTCGCCATCTAGGTAGTAGGTACCTATACAAATTCAATTGAGTCTTTACATATTTTGGTACAAAGTACAAAAAATTTGAGGTTGGCAATGGCAACAAATCTACCCTAACTTTTTACACCAGGTAAACAACGAGCGTAGTGATTCCTGCAGTTGTGTAGGTATTGCTTGCTTATCTATACAGCTTAAAGCTGAAAGGCCAAGCCAAGGTCATCACTATAGAGACCACGCAAAATTATCACAAAAATCTGTGCCGTATTGTATGTAATTATATCGACTTCATAATATTATCATTCAGCCGTACACAGTGCCTATAGATTCAACTTACATAAAGTTAATTTTATTCATACCTGAACCTTTATCCAATAGGTATCCTGATTACACTATTCACTATACTCACAATTATTCACTTAAACAGCACTAAAATTTAATTCGAAATTCAAAATTCATCTGTCACACGGAATTACCCGATCGCTGCCGAAATCGGTGGTCAGCGCGTCAACGCGGGTTCATGAATGACTGGTCGAATGAGTAGAGGTGCGCGGGCGACGCGACGACTGTGTGCGCGCGAAAACCTCCCCTTTTTGGTTATTAGAGTTCCGCACACGACACTACAGTTACAAACTGCTGGCCAGTAAGCCAGCTCCAGGTTAATAATGAGGTGCGAAGAACACCGCGGTATGACACTTGACGAGTCATGGAGATTACTACGCCTACCTAATAAAATGAATGAATCCCACAATTAATTTAATCAGAAGTAATATTATCCACGTTTTCCGGGAGATAAATTTAGTACCTTCCTACCTACTAAGTGAACGTGGTTCAGAGATTTTTATTTTCACAGAATTTTTATACATACTTAAGTTTAAATTTTGCGCACCTTTCGGGCGGTACGGCAGCAAAGTTGACATATGTCATTTTTTTTTTTTTTTTTTATTTTGCCCAAAGGGCAGGCTATAGTCTTTCGACCATACTGCCTAGTCTTCCGTGTAGATTGACATATGTCATATACTTTGCCTGGATAGCTCACGTTCAAGAATGTTTAATTTG
The DNA here is from genome assembly GCA_963082885.1 of Parascotia fuliginaria. NCBI lineage: Eukaryota > Metazoa > Arthropoda > Insecta > Lepidoptera > Erebidae > Parascotia > Parascotia fuliginaria. The sequence continues at coordinate 21,089,028 of OY720172.1, forward strand.
TGTTATTTTTCATTTTTGTTTTAGTTTTCTAAACGTAACCTTTATTATTTTCTCCCATAGTTTTCTTTTCTCAAAGGGGTCCGTAACACACCGACCCGTGTATTATAGATACGGGTCGGTGTGTTACGTACCCCTTTTCAGTCGTAGTTGTAATCGTAATGAATACGTCAATGTTTTCAACCTCTTACTAAAAGTTCTAGAAATACATACGGAACTGTGTAACCTTTCCCCATAACAGTCACCATTCGTGTCTATTGCACCGTGAAATGTAATATGGTCAATAGGTGCTCGATTAGTTTTGTTCTAGAGTCACAGTCACGTGGGCAGTCATTAGGGGTGGACCGTACTCCGTAACCGTTCATTAGCTACTGTTTTTTAACTGTTCATGATAAAGTGGGATAAGTAGTTTGGCATCATTTTAGTAGAGTTGGTAATTGTGTAATCAACTGAACATTGCTAATTATCACTATGTATGGTACACTGGGCGGGCAGGGGCACGCACATGGGTTCAATCAAACTATATGACATGTGATTCTTAAACGATTTTGTGTTGAGATTGGGGTAGTATTTATAAACGAAGCTCAGGTATTGAGTACGCGTACTTAATACCGTCTCTTTCTAACTACGGTCTCGGACCCCTAGTTAGATAGAGACGGGTATGATTCAAGTGCGCGTACTCAACTCAATACCTGAGATGCGTTTATAAATACGAGCCTCTGTCTTGCAATATAGGACTTATTCCTGTAATCATTTACTAGCTTCCAGCAGCGCGGTTTCACCCGCTCGAAGTTACACCTTTGGTTACTGCTCTGCTCCCGTCGCTAGTAGCTTGATGTTACATAGCATAAAACCTTTCTAGAAAACTATCAATCGCATTTATTCAAATTCTACTGGTAGTTCCAGAGATTAGCGCGTTCAAACAACAAGCAAATATACTTACAAACAAACAAACTTTCGCTTTTTAATTTTATATACTGATATCGTATTAATAGGTTAGTTTAAAAGAACGCTCTAGAAACAAGGATAAAAACATAAGGTACGCTTACGCAGATAAGCATTTTTAATTACCCATGCATGCATTATTTTTAACATATTTATTATTTGTCCAATGTTAATATCTTTATTTCATAATAGTATTGTAACACAAATGCATAGGTACCTACCTATTATTACTTAGTTTATTTATATTATATTATTATATTCTTTAAGATTGTTACTGTGGCCACCATAATTTTTAAATGTTGTGCACATCTGTAATTGATATAATCACTAGTCCTAAGCAACTAAAATGTAAATTGTGTGTGTATTGTGTTTATATTGTAGATGAGCCTTTTAAATAAATAAATAAATAAATAAATAGAGGGAAAATATATATACTAATACAGCTGTTATCATCAGATAACAGTATTATGCAAATTGTAACTGAATTTGCCAACCCTATTAGAAACGTAACGGTTTCGAACGTGACTACAGCGACATTTGGGTTTCAAAAACGTAAAACGAGTAAAAACAAACTGCCTCGTCTAGTCGGACACGCTTGGGTGATTGGGTGAGCTCTCGGAGCACATCACAGCTTTTGTTCAATCAACGCATGGCTACGCAAATGTGATGAAATTGGATGAAATTACCTCATGTGTCCTGATGATACGTATCCACTTATCTATACATATAATAAAAATGTAACCGATCGCTGTCTGTACATTGAAGATATATGAGAAAAAAAATTATTGGGGCCTTTATCAACGCAAATAGAACCCAAAACAATGATTGTTACAATTTTTGTCTGTTTGTCTGTTTGTCTGTTAGTCTGTTTGTCTGTTTGTCTGTTTGTCTGTGCGTTTGTTCACGCTAATCTCAGAAACGGCTTATCCGATTTAGATATGGTTTTCACTAATACATTGTGGTAAGCTTCACTTAACATTTAGTGTTTGTTTCATGTCAATCGGTTCATAAATAAAAAAGTTATGCCAATTTAAAGAATCACGTAAGACATTTGTTAATTTACTACGAAATCTGATAGAAACAGAGACTTTAACAGGTTACGGAATAGCTGATAGCGTTTTTATTTTTCGGATTCCGCTCATTCTAAACAATCTTCCGTTTAGTTTTAAATGAGTCTCCAGTTCCAGTTTCCAGTGAGCCTATGTTTCGCGATGACAATTAATAAAGCCCAAGGTTAGACACAACTAAAAGTTGTGGGCGTGGATCTAAGTATTAGCTGTTTTTCGCACGGTCAGCTTTATGTGGCTCATCACGTGTTAGCATTCCTAGCAGCCTGTATGCTTTGATCCCCGATGGCTATACGTCTAATCCATACATCCATACACCCATACATATTATATAAGGCTTTGTCCTGACTGACTGACTGACTAACAGACAACGCACAGCCTAAACTGCTGGTCGTAGCGACTTGAAATTTGGAGGGTGTGTTTGTCTAAATGTCTAGAGGTTGTACTCAAAAAGGGTTTTTTAAAATTTAATTCCTAAGTGTGTGAAAAGGGGTGTAATCGATTATATGAATCTTCTTCATTTTTTAACTTACAGTTTTGAAATTTTATTTTGGAATACTTCTATTTAAATAAAAAATATCCTTATGATTTTATTTTAACAGGGGTGGATTTAGAGGGGTGAAATTAGGGATGAAATATTCTATACAAAGATCTTTAGCTTCTGAAGCTAGCGATTCGAAATTTACAGGGAGGGGGAGGGAGGGAAAGGAGAGAGGAAAAGGAGGAACTAAGGAGAAGGAGGAAGGGAGGGGAAAGTGAGAGGGAAGTGATGGGGAAGTGAGAGGAAAGTGATGGGGAAGTGAGGGGGAAGTTAAGAGGAAGTGTGGGGGAAATGCGGGAGAAGTGAAGGGAAAGTCAGGGAGAAGTCAGAGGGAAGTAAGGGGAAAGCCAAGGAGAAGTGAGGGAGAAGTGAGGGGAAGTGAGAGGAAAGTGACGGAGAAGTAACGGGGAAGTGAGGGGAAGTGAGGGGAAGTGAGGGGGAAGTGAGGGGGAGTGAGGGGGAGATAAAAAATAGTATGAAAAACAGTATTTAAACAATATAAAAATGTCTATTGGAAAAAACGACATTCACGCGAGCGAAGCCCAAAAGGTCACTCACTCACTTATCTCAGAAAAATCTCAGAAACAACAAGTGCTAGGAATTTTGCGAAATCCATCCCCTAAGGGGGTATAAAGGGGTGGCAAAGTTTGTATGAAACTTCTATAGTTTTTATAGTAGGATTACCAAATTACTAGAAAATACTCTTTTTTTAATATTCAGAAACCACCCTTATTAAATGGGCAAATAAGAGTCGCAAGTTTGTGTGAAAGTGGTTTGTCAGTTTTAGCGGTAGCGGGTTTTAACTGGATACGCCATAGAGACGGATGATACTGATACAATGTACGATTGCCATAAAATCAGGCACGCAATATTCTCATAGAGGCACCCATCTGAATTTTCACGCGAACGAAGTCGCGGGCAACAGCTAGTCTATTAAATAAAGCATTTTATTGCTTTATTTCCTACTCTATATTTAAATTTGAATAAATATGTGTTACAATAATATGCATATAAATATTTAAATTTACAAAAACCAGTAAGTTGTAAATAGTAATAAATAATTTACTATTTTATTCAGTTTTACTAAAATAAATAACAGCAGCGCGTTTTCGCGCCATCTATGCATTTAATTGCGAACTGCTTGCGTGAATGATTGCGTTGCGTTTTACATTAGACGGTAATAGAAGTCGCTAGTAGTAATAAGCTGACCGTAATTTTATAAATAAAGGTGATTTTAAAATAATAATGTAAAGAAACACGCAACTCACGGAATTACTGTTTTGATTTTAAATTCATTTACATACACATCAAAGTGGCTCTGTAGGCAGTCTAACAACTTATCAAAAACACATGAAATCGACGTTTACGTGATTCTATGATTAAATTCAAGAAATGTTTAGACCAATACATTTAATTGTTCATTAACATTAACTGTAATTTTAAAATGTTTGTTTGGTGTTTTATATTGTATTAAATTACATGTTTGTGTACGTATATATTATACAGATTGCTACTGTTTAAATTGTCCCCTTGCTTTGTTTAAATTTGTTTAATTTTTCATTATTGTGTAACATATTAGGTACTTAACTTAGTTCTAAATATTTTTTAAATGCATGCTGTGGTCTCCTATAATAGAAGGAGTACACTTGAAAAATTCTTTGTGAAATGAACCGTGTAAATTGTAGTGTATATTCTTTGTTGGAGATCCTGAATAAATAAAATAAAAAATAAAAAGTTACATTTAATCTAATTAATAAACTTACGATATTGATCGATTCAAATTATTGCTTGTTTGATTACGATTACCTACTACTATACATGTGACATAAGTACCTATGTACTGAGGAATATAGATTAAAGGTACCTACTTGTTGTAAAGGCGAGGGTTCTTATGCAAACCCCTTCATAAATAGTAGGGAGACTAAACGAATCAACTAAATAATTAATGTTTCTTTAGTTGATTTGTATAAGTATTTCTTTACTATTTCGACATACCTAATTCGTAATTTAAAAATTTGTAGCTAGCTCCACAAAGCAGTTGGCTTCTTCTTAGTTGTCAGAGAAACATCACTATGCGATCTTTATAATGAAAATCACTTACCTAGTCCGTGGAAATCCATTAGCGACTAGATAGCACACTCCCGACACGATCCCAGCAAGAAGACCGAGGCTCACGCTCGCCGACAAGGAGAACGTATCCGGCATTCTGACACTTTCTTTTTCGACTTTTTTTTTTTTTTACTCAGCACTGTTTAACATCATAAACTGTACAGTTCCACGGACTTCATTGTTTGTACCTGAAAAAAAGAAAGATAATGGTTAGAATTCTTTATTTAAATTATTCAGATTATTTTTTCTGACTGCCGAAGTCAAGGAGGGTAATGTTTTTTAGCGTATGTATGTATTTATGTATGTGACATACCCACACACACGCTTTCAAACAAACAAACAAACTTTTCAACTTTTTTAAATTATTATTATAATTTGCTTATATCTATACCAACTAATAAATAAAGCGGAAGAGTTTGTTTGTTTGTTTGTACGCGCTAATAACTGAAACTACCAGTCAGATTTAAATAATTATTTTTGCGTATGATAGCCCCATTCTTAAGGAAGGTTATAGGCTACGAGCAGTAACCAAAGAACCGCGTTGCTAGGCTAGGCTAGGCTAGTAATATAAGTATATAAGTTAAGGAAGGTTATAGGCTACGAGCAGTAACCAAAGAACCGCGTTGCTAGGCTAGGCTAGGCTAGTAGTATAAGTATATAAGGAAAGAAATCTCATTATCATTTTAATGAGACTTTGTCGCGTGTGTTTCTCTTGAGACAATACCTATAAGCTCTATAGCTTATAGGTTAGGTAGCTCTACCATGCGATAATAAGTTTATATCATCACTGATGAAAAGACAAGAAAAGGGAATTTTTTGTTTCATAGGGTGAAAATTATTTAAAATTACTATATTATATTAAAAACGATTTTGTATGTAGTCAAATTATTTAAATAAATCACTGGATTCTTTTAAGTGTACGATTAAAAAAGTTTTATTTTGTTCACCAAGAATATTTTCTAGAAGTCTATTTGTTTTCATAATGTTGATTTCAGAACGGACTTCGACATACGAGGGGGCGTTTTTATATTCGCGGAATGGGGGATAAAGAGTGGAAATAAAAAAACCAAATTATTTTTCCTTTTCAATATATTCACCTGCAAGACGAATACATTTTTCAGATCTTTCAATTAATTTATTAATACCCTCATAAAAAAAGATTTCTCTTTGTCTACAAAATACGCCGAAACTGCCTCCTTGACTTCATCATCGGTGGTAAATTTTTTACCCCGTAGTTCTTTTTTCATTTTTGGAAACAGGTAATAATCACTTGGGGCCAGGTCTGGGCTGTAGGGTGGGTGTTCTAAAATATCGAAGCCCACCTTATGCAGGGCAGCCAATGCAACGCGGCTCTTGTGAACGGGCGCGTTGTCGTGCAAAAGCAACACACCTTTCGTCAATTTTCCCCGTCTTTTTTCCTTAATGGCTTCTTTAAGTCTCTCTAATATTGAAGCGTAGTATTCCCCGGTTATAGAAACACCTTTATCTTTATAGTCGATTAATAATATTCCTTCCGAGTCCCAAAAGACCGTTGCCATAATTTTCCCAGCTGACTGTGACACCTTAAACTTCTTAGGGGGTGCTGCGCCCTTTTTATGCCACTGCATGGAGTCTTGTTTCGACTCAGGTTCATAATGATGAACCCAAGTTTCGTCTCCAGTAACAATTCGACTCAATACATCATCCTTGTCTTCATTACAGAGGTTCAAAAATGCACGTGAACACTCTACGCGCTGTTGTTTTTGGGGCGGCGTGAGCATTCTTGGCACCCATCTTGCACTGACCTTAGTCATGCCAAGATGATCATGAAGAATTTTAAAAATGGTTGTATCGGATACTCCAACCATTTCTGCGAGTTGTTTCTTCTTTAGTCGAGCATCTTCCAGTACAATTTTTTCAACTTTTTGTATAAGTTCTGGCGTGGTCACCTCGATACTCCTGCACGGCCTCGGATGGTCTTCAATGGATTCCCTTCCTTGTTTAAATAAATTGTGCCACTTGTAGACCATGGTTTTTCCTGGACAAGAGTCACCGTAAACCAATGCCATCTCATTCATTATGGTCGCAACTGTTTTTCCTTGCTTGGTAAGGAACTTTATAACGGCACGATATTCGATTTTTTCCATATTTCACTTTTCACTCCCGATTATGTTGCTTGATTGACGATAACTCAAAGACTAATTGTCTAATTGCAATGAAACCTCGTATTTATACTAATTATGAGTCACTGAATACGTTACGACCCTAATAAGTGTAATCCCCCCCCCACAACCCTCTCATTCCGCGAACTTAAAAACGCACCCTCGTAACTTGCTAAATTCTGACCTTTTGAGGTTCGCATTCCTTTATAATGTCCTTGGTGATGATTATTTCATTTAAAAGGGACTCATTCTTCACATTCTTGGACCCTGGGATACAAAGCTTTGTTTAATTATGTAGCATAAGTTTTGACTGTGTTTTACTGCTGAATAAGGATGTTGTAAACATTACACAAGATATAGCAAAATGTAATTAATATTAAGTGTTTCCAAGACCGTGCTGACAATGAAATGAATTAACAAACTTTGTAGTGTATAGAATTAATTAATTTCGTTCTATCTATTGCATACCTACACACACATTAGCGTAAAAAAGCCACTACTGGATATTATACCTTCTTTTATAGGGATAATACCATAGTCAGCACTTTGGCAGTGACTTTTTTTAGTACCAGGTTCCTTCGTCACCTTTTACGAAACCCATATGTCAGGTTTTCTGCCTATGAGTACTTATTACAATACTCGATATAGAAATTTCGGAGTCATACCCCCAGTTTCTAAAAGGCTGATCAATGAAAACTTAACTCATCACCTGTTAAATCTCATGTAAACTATTAATTAGGTTGCTAAAAGCATGAATAATTACTTAGTTTATTTTCTCTAATTAGTAACTACTTAGATGAAATTAAAATAATTATCCATGCTTTTAGGTAAGTACTTCACACGAGATATAACAGATGATTAGTTAATATTTCGTTAATCAGCCTTTCAGGAACTGGGGATACTGACTGTATCACACAAAGTTTTGACCTAACTTCATGCACTGCAGTCACACGTACTCCTACTGTAATGCGGCATTCAAACAAGAATTATCCAGAACTTTGTCCAGACAATTCGAATGAACGAGGTTCTAGAAAACAGTTCCCGCACCGCCTTTAGCTCTGCGAAACTCTCATGGAGTTTGACACTGATTGTGCCATCCCGTTGTTGAGAACTACTTTGTTTTACACTCGATCAGATAACGTGTGAAGCTTACTTTACTTTAATTAGGTTAAGTAGCCGTTGTTTTATAGATTACGGCATTTTGTGTGGGATACGTGATCTTATCCCGTTTGTTTTTATCTCGATTGTGTCTGAATTGTTTTGAAGAGACTAACTATTTTTCTTTAGAGAATTCACTTTTGACCGTGAACTCTGGTGGTGTCCGGGATACTCTCGTCGTGTAGGTGGTGAGCAGCCGCGTCTTTTGACACCCCTCGCAACCAGATCGGGCGAATGAAAATTGAATCCTGAAATGGGATCCTATTTCTCTCATTGTGAGAATCCCTTGCCTTTAGAATGGACCTAAGGCCAACAATGAACGTCATAATGCTCTTGCCAACTTCGACTAAGTACGTGTCATTACATAACATTACATTAATCGTACCTTCAGAAGCAAAATGATGTAAAGTAATAAAACTATATTCCGAATTTCAATCTAAATTCGATAAACTTAACGTTTAAATTACTATGTAAGTATAATGTCACTAAAGTTATGCAACATAGCATGCAAGTGAAGATGTAGCTAGTGTTAGATCTGACACCCTATTATGATGTGCATGTAAGAAGTGTGAACGTTTCACCAACAGATTTTATCCGACTATTAATGTGAAGTTGTATGGTGACAATAATTCAGGTAATAATCTCTTCAGATCTGTTACGGCCACCGTGGGACCACCTAAGTTGCATGTGTTGTGCAATATGCTTGTGTACCATCACAAGCATACTGATAGTTAAGTTTGAACGTAGCCTATGACGTGTTCTCTAAACATTTTTCACACATACATACCTACCTACTACAATACAGCCTTTAATTGAAAAATGAAATGTAACCTCTAGGTAAAATAGATAAGTATACTTACAAAAAAAAAAAATATTTGTGAAAGAAGGACAAAAATAAACATTGGTTTATTTTTATTTACTTATCGCAAAAACAAACAAACACAAAAGAGAAGAGGTTTCAGGCCATGGGGACCACTCCATGAGAGAGGAAGGAAAGACAAGAGACTAATCGAGACTGAAAATGTAAGTAGCAAACAAGCATATTTTATTACGGTTCTTGTTCCTAGCAGTAAATGCTAGGCAACGGCTTAAGTTGTGTTTTGTCAACATTGTATTAATTGGAATGCCTAAGTAGAGTCCGTACGTGTGCATACGAACGGAACACAGAAGTACCTGTAAGCTTACGGATAAATTTATAAATTTTAAGTACGTCACCAAGGTACTTTAGAGACATTAAAATAAATAATTTTAGTATACTAACCTTAGTTAATGTAAATATGAACGTTAAAGTGCTAAAAGATGCAGTCACGCGTGATAAATTATCACGTTTTGCAAAATATTTAGACCTTGAAGGTGGTTCAACCAATTTAGATCGGTTCAAGTCAAACTTCATACACCTTTCGTTACGAAACGTTTGACGTAGTGTGCAAGTTTGCTCTCCTCGTAAGTAGATGTAGAGATTAATGGTTTGACGTCATCTATCTGGCCAATAATGACACACAGAGGAAATTCAAGTGAAAACGACGACTACGAGTTTACAGCATAGAAATCAAAGATTCTATGCTGTAAACTCGTAGGCGCTCTCGGAGGCGCTATCAACAAATTTAGACCACTCCCATACAAGATGTATAGGAGCCTGAATCGCGATATTAACATTCTCACACCAACTAACTATATATACAAGTTCTCGACTACCAACTGTCGGGTAATAGCCCGCCAGGCACGATCACCTAGCCTGGTCGGAGGATCCTCTCGTTGGTTGGAAGTATATGGTGTGCTCCAAAATGGTATAAAAAGTATAAATAAATAAAGTAAGAAATCCCCTCCTGTTCCTTTTCTCTTTTCATTCCCTATTCTGCATGCGGCCCGCGGTTCATCTTTGTGCGGCCCGCAGAGTGTTTTTAATATTATAACGAAAGAATCAATTTTTCATGTAAAACCTCATCTACATATAAAACCCTACAGGCAAAAAAAGATATTTGTGCGGACCATCAATCTATTTAGTAATTTGATATTGGCCCGGGATTCTATCCGGTCTGAACAGCCTTGCTCTACGCGATCGGCAACAGTCCCAGGTAACGTTACCATTCTGTTGGGTTGTTTGCCGCCAAGCTTGTTTATCTACATAGTATGTCACTCTAAGTTTCATTTTGGCAAGTTTTAGGCAGAATTATTGGCTGGTGCTTCTAGTAGGTACTTAGTGATCAAAACTCTTTTTTTGGCTTTTATCATGTTGAATCTGACGATTGATGACGTTTCATGTATGAAGATAGACGGAAGGCACAAAACTGTCACAGCTTTCTTTTTACCGCGAAAAATATTTAATTCTCATAGCCATTTCTCCATTGATCACGCGGGTGAAAGAATAAGTTTTATTTCTCTGAAATGGTTAAGTTCGTTCATTTTTTGCATAGTAAAACATTGTCGGCGTATGTGGCATTCCAGAAGATCTAATTACGATAGTGCGATGTTATCAATAATATGCAAGGACTATTTATTAGTCAAAACGCTGGCTGATCGCGTTCGCTATCTATTTTTAAATAGTATAAAAGTCGCAACTTTGTCCTGTTTGTTTTACCGTTAACTTCATCTGAACCGCGCTACTGATTTGGTTACAATTTTCACTATAATTAAGAGCATTTATCCGAAAGGTTTATAATTATAATACTTATGCATAATCTATATTATTATATAAAGCGTATAATAGTAACAGTTTGTTTATTTGAACGTGCTAATTTATAAAACTACCAGTCGGATTTCAATAATTCTTTTTGCGTTTGATAGCCTAGTTTTTAGTTTTTTTTTTATTTTTTTTTTATTTTTTTTTTACATTATTGTCTGATTTTAGTTTTATTTTTTTCTTTGTAATAATTTAAGTGTGTTTCGTTCAGTGTACAAAAATAAATCTTTTTCTTTCTTTTCTTTCTAGTTTTTGAAGAAGGTCATAGGTTATATAACATCATGATATTGACGACGGGAGCGGAGCAGTAGCTAAAATATATCTAACTTAACGCAGATCAAATCGCGACGCGGAAAGCTAGTATCTATATGATAGTAGAGAAAAGCTAAAAATTTCAACGATTTAAATTTATGTCGTAAAAAGCATACAAGTACGGGTGAAGCAGGGACAGGTCAAGTAATATTTTTTTTTTTTTACTGGAGCAGTTTGAAGTATCATACAGTGGTCTCGGGTAATAAAGCATTAAAAGTTAAAGCAGGTAAATTTTGTGAAGTAAAAACTTTAAACCTATGTAGTTACAGGTATAAATCGCACTGTCAGTGTAAAAAAGTCGTAAAATATTATACTTCGCTGTTATATATAGCATCTTATATTTATTAGTATAAAACTAAAAGCATTCCGGTCGGATCATCCAGGGAAGTACTACCCTCTCATAGAGATCGACGTAAGAGTAGTGGGTACCTAGTATCCGTACTACTGCGTTTCGTTCGGTGAGTGAGGGCGCCGGAGGCCCAATTTACCCCCTTTACTCTTTCCTCACCTCCTTCATTCCCTTTTAACAACCCCATTCCGGTAATTTCTGGTAAAAGCGGTAATCTATACTTATTGTATAAAGCAGAAGAGTTTATTTGTTTGTTTGAACGCGCTAATCTCTGGAACTACCAGTCAGATTTAAGTTCTTGCGAAAGGTTATAGACTATGTAACATTATGCTACTAGCGCGATGGCGACGGGATCAGAAAAGTAACAAAAGACGCGAGTAAAACCGGGCTGCGGGAAGCTAGTACTAATATACTTAGGGTAATTTCAATGATTTGTAACAGTGTAGTGTAAAGCATAAATGGGTGGTCCGACGACCTGGTAAGGGTGGCGGGTAACCGACGGATGTAGACGGCTCAACAGCCAAGGTGGCGAAATTTGAAGATGGACTATGTCCAACAATGAACATCTTTCTTTCTTCACGTGCTAAGCACTGGCTACTCGCTACTTAGTATTGTATTAACTAGTAGCACTAGTCGAATTTCAAGCTCGGTGTGTGATAATGACATGGTTGCGATACAAGCAATTAAACCTGACCTCCACTTTGTTTACGATTGTATATTTAAGTATACAGCTGTAACTTTCAATATTATACCAGGCGGTGTTCTTTTAAATATGCATTATAAAACTAAATGTGATGTCGAACTTTTCGAATAACATTTTACTAGTTAACTTTGCATTATATAAAAGACTTATTTGTAATTTTGTGCTATTTGACTTCGTGGTTTAGTTTTCCGGAACATGATTATTATTTCATTTACATATTTTCTATATACCTACCTATATCACTGTGAAGAATTTTCAATGTTAAAAATATATTCATAACACTGAAAATTCTTCAACGAGAAGTAACAATGTACGTTTGAATAATAATATTAATATAATATATATATTCTACCACATTCACACAGCGCCATCTAGCCCCAAATTAAGCAATTATATTTGCTTGTGTTATGGGTACTAAACAACTGATATACTTACTACTTATATACTTTCTTTTTTTTTTTGTAAATACATACATATTATAGATAAATTACACCTAGACACAGAACAAACAATCATGCTCATCACACAAAGGTTTGTCCTGGGTGGGAATCGAACCCACGACCTCCGGCTTAGCAGTCAGGTCACTAACCACTAGACCAACAGGCCAGTCAATAGCCGATATTTGTCGGCTTAGTTGGATAGCTTTTGATTTTGTTACGAAGTATCGCAAAGAAAATCGTGCAACACAATCAGTCATATATTATCTTATCAACTGTTTTGTTTGAAGCCGAATGAACTATGTCCCGAGCATGCCAACAAAATCTTTACACAAAAGAAACCCAATATCTGTCTCACTTAGTTTTATGTGCTATGTGTTATTTTGAACAATCGATGTGCTGGGTGTTCGATAAACTAAATGTTCGATTTATTATGTAACCATTCGACATTTTGTACACTCGAGTATTTAGACGATTTAGACGTTCATTAACCGACTTCAAAAAGGAGGAGGTTATCAATTCGGGTCGCATGTTTTTTTTTTTGTATGTTTGTTACCTCATATCTCGGTCATTTATGATCCGATTTGAAAATTCTTCTTTTATTTGAAAAGGTAGACTCTGAAATCGGGTCCCATGTTTTTTTTATAAAGAATGGTTTAGTGGTTTGGCTTCAATTTCATATTTTGTAACAAATCGTATGCAAGGCAGTGAAGACGTGTAAAGCAACACGTCGATGTCTTTTGCGACGAATTTTCTGACATTGACATGTCCATGCTACAAGTGCGAAGTGATTTTCAAAATATTTTTTTTGTTAGAAACAAAGTGGCCCTGGATGGGTGACCATTTGTGTCATTTCATTTTCAGCGTCTTCATTCTTTAGAAGCAGGGGACTATGCAGGGGTAATTTGGTAGTCGGTAAAGCCAAGTTAGAGGTATTATGGTCGTGAGAAATTACAACAGCAACGGGCGGCCTTAAACCTGCCTTTACACACTGTTTATTAAGGATTGCGTTGAGTCCCCTTTAATGTTCTTTGCTATGAAGTAATTAAAATATTATTTTCTACTTTTTAGTTAAGGATTGAACATGTAGGTGTTGTTTGAAGTCGGTTTTCATTTTTTTTTCTAAATATAATTTTATATTATGACAACTGAGTCGCTGTAAAGTAATCTTCTTGATGATTTTAAATTTTACCTTTGTAATGTTCTTAAAAGTGCTGTATTGACATCTATCAATGTCAAAGTTTCTACCAATGTCCTTTAGTTTTTATCCGTTTATTTATATTTTGAATAAAATATATCCTAGATGTCGGCATCTATAGCCTTGCAGTGTTTGCTGGGTATGCAATGCAATGATTTCGTCATAATAGCAGCAGATCAGACAAATACGATGAGCATAATTGTCTTGAAGAACGGTATTGTTTGTTTATATTTCACCTTCAAATAATCATCTTCTTGACTGGCATTAAATGTAAGCGGTCCTCTAAATGACGCTCATTACTTCGACAAATGGTCACCTTTAACACAAAGTTAGGTACCTAGCAAGGTAAATGCTTGTAATATACTTATAGCACTTGGATTGAATGCCTGTGAGAACGAAGAATTGAATAGACTTAAGATATTTTGTTATATAGGTATTAAAAATTGTACATAAATAAAATGCATCGTTTATGCCTTTCTGTGTTTAAAATTGAAGGGCACGTTACGTCACGGTTTCACCCACGTCTTTGCTTACTGCTCTGCCCTCGTCACGCCAGTAGCGAGATGTTACATAGCCCATAACCTTCCTCTAAACTGGGCTATCTAAGACAAAGAATTATTCAAATCTGGCTGGGAGTTCCAGAGTAGCACGTTCAAACAAACAAACTCTTCTGCATTATAATTTAAATAAATGATTGTAAATGAATTATTTAATAATAATAATAATATTCTACCACATGCACACAGCGCCATTTTAGCCCCAAATTAAGCAATTATATTTGCTTGTGTTATGGGTACTAAACAACTGATATACTACTTATATACTTTTTTTTTTGTAAATACATACATATTATAGATAAATTACACCCAGACACAGAACAAACAATCATGCTCATCACACAAAGGTTTGTCCTGGGTGGAAATCGAACTCACGACCTCCGGCTTAGCAGTCAGGGTCACTAACCACTAGACCAACAGGCCAGTCAGCATCGTTAACGCATTTCCGTGCTTTGAAAGTCACGTTAAAAGTTGGTCCTGGCTTGTGTATCATGTTAATAATAGTGGTTAGGTCAAGTCAGATGCCTCTTTAATAAAGATGAGCGACTTGAACAAATCCTGACACTAGGTTGATCACTAACCACTCGCTATGAAGAAGAACAGGTTGAAGATGTCCACTGTCCACTAAATATATTAAACCTTGCCAAAAAAAGATGCAAAGTACGAAATAAAGGGCTTATCTGTGCGGATAAAATTTTCAAAAAACAAATAAGAGATATATTTGAATAAAATACCATACCATCCACTATTAATACAGTTTTAAATATAATTCTATAGTAAATTATAATTATGATAAATTTGCGTTAGTAATATTTATTTGAAGGTGATCTTAGTATACCAAAATAATAATTTTATTGGACTCGCCTATGAACACCCAGGTGATTATATTCTCGGGTAATCAAAGGAAACTTAAGAGTCGCCTATGAACACCCAGCAGATATCACCTAAGTGAAATAGACCGAAATTAAAGTAGATGACATTGCTAGACAGTCATAGATGGGTTATGTTATATGTAGTCTTATCACAGGACGCTGCTGCCTGTCCTACGTTGGATAACTTTCCTACAACTTCTTCAGATAGTTTAATCGCGAATACGATCTGTGTTTTAGGTGATAGGTACCACATATACCTAATTTTGATGCAATAATAGGGATTATTTAAATATTGAAGAGTGAAGGTCTTTCATACTTTCTTTTTCATAGTTAATTTATATTTCATTGCTTGTAAGTTAAATTTATTTTAATTCTAGTAAATACTATTATATCGCTATGTTCCCTAGTTCTTATCTAACACCGCAAAACAATATATTTAATAAACTACACATTTAATAACAATTGTGGTTACTATTATTGTCCGTCATGTTTTAAAACATGAAATAGTCTATTGTAAAATAACATAGGTAAGTAATAAAAAGTTAATGGAATTCCAAAGATCTGAACGTGTCTGAACTATGATTTTCGTTTGACTTGGTACGTCTTGAGAGTTAAAATAATTAAATTATATTAATAATTATTAAAATAAATTAGATAATTAACTAATATTATTAAATTTTATTTATTAAATTAATTAATATAATAAAATGAAATGATTTATTTATTGTGTAAGAATCGCTTACTTAGTCTCATTGAAAAATGAAGAAAATACATCTTTTTTGGTTCTGTAAGACGTGTTTAAAGAGACACAGAGAGCAGCGTTACTTGCGTACCAAATCTTACTGCGGTTAATAATTAACCTATCAATAAAGATGATAGACTGATAAGGCAAGCACCTCCCTTTGGTAGAGGAGTCTATATTCTGCAGAGAACGTCTTTAGACTGAGGAGGCTCAATTCTCCAGTTTCTTTTTTCCTTACTTCCTTCATTCCCCCACACCCTTCACGGCAGGCAGCGGCCTCGTAGAGTCTCTAGCCTTGCAAGAGCGATGCCTGTGACTCTGAATCTTCCATGAGCGGCAGAGACCACTCGTCTGCCACTGTCAGCAATAAAAAAAGAAAAAAAAAGAAAATGTATGTTTGTAAAATCTTTTGCGACAGAAGTAATGAGCTGGAATTTCAATGTCTTCAGATGAGCAGAAACTCCACAATATATCAGACAAACACGTGATGGGTATCATCGGTGATTCGGGAGACACGTCGCAGTTCGTGCAGTTCATATCAAAGAACTTGCAGCTGTATAGAACGAAGAATGGATATCAATTAAACACTGCTTCTACCGCACATTTTGTTAGAAAGAACGTGGTGGATAATTTGAAGGGTCTGGTAAGTCTTGGCCTTGGGCTTCTTATAATCATGTTTCACCATCTAAGATGAGTCCTTTGTAGTAGACGGAAAATTATTTACTGGGCGTAATTCTTCGAGGAAGGGAATTTCTCTAGATAAAACCCAACATTACTTTACCGAACTCGATACTTCTGGAGTCTCTTACGCCAGTGTGGGGTGGCCTATATTCAGTGGTAGATATACTACGGCCAAGAGAAGATGAGACTTGGAAGGTCTTCTTGTTAGCGTGTCGACAAGGGCGAGTCAAATCAGTGAGGACTGATAAGCTGCCACTAACAGTGTCATCTGCAGCTTTGTACAGGTTCATGCGTGTATAGGTGGAGGGCACGCGGGACAGTTTAATAAACGTGCCATGGTCTGAAGGGAGACACACAAGCAAGCTGTTTACGAGCTGTAGCCGTAGCCCCAATGTTCTCTTCCATGTCGGCCAAGCAATGTCACTTCCAGGTCAAAGTTACCCTGACAGCGGTAAAAGTGACGCTGTGGTCTCTCTCTCATTCTTGAAGGATAAATATATAATAGACCCTCAACCTATTTATGATAAAATGTCTGTTCAAAACGGGCAAGTATTTTAGGTGACTTCTATTAGGTATTTATTCTGTGATTATCTACAATACTTTTCTTATTTACTTAATTACATAAGACGTACCTCCTCATTCATAAAAATCTTTTTTAAGGCTCCATTGTTAAAATGGGTTTTGTCTCTTTCTTACTAGTACAAATGTCATGGTGACAGAATAAATGAAATATAAACCTACTACATTTCCGCAGCACAGTTTCACCCGCGTCTTTGCTTACTGCTCTGCTTCCGTCGCCAGTAGCGTGATGTTAGCCTATAACCTTCGTCGAGAACTGGGAAAAAGATTTCTATAAATCCGACGGTAGTTCCAGAGATTAGCGCGTTCAATCAAACAAATGAACAAACTTTTCCGCTTTATTTAATACTATAGATTTTAGCTATTATAAGCATTATGATGTTCATGAATAAGGTGGTTACATTATAAACACAAAATAGGCAGAAGTTAGTTACCTGAAATTAAATGTTCCTTGTTATTACTCAGTATTTAAATTAATGTCTCATTTAATTATGTAATAATTCACGTGTTAATTTTATCACTCGTAAACTAAAGCGATCTGTGAGTCTCACGTTTTAATCGTTTTCTCATTAAAATAATTATTTTACTAAATGATGAGGTAGTAAAGCAGCGTCGATTTGTCTTGTAGGTACATAAAGAGATTGCCTTAAGTTGCCTTTTAGTGCTTCGCCTGGCTCTGGTCTGGTCAGTGAAGGCGTTATGCATAAATAACCTTGTTTTCTTTACTTTCATAAGTCTAAGAATAAATGAGCTTGGCCGAACTCTTGTCTATACAATGGTTTTCTTTAAGATCTTCAATCAAGGGAGGTAACGTTCTGCACTATCTTGGCGAAGTCGGAGACGTGCCGCTGACATTTGTTGCTTTTTATTTAATTGCCTACAGCAATATTTTTTACGTCGAGCTAACAGGCCGTCAGTGGAATCTGTCGCTAATTTACTTGTGAAATGTTAGGGGCCTCGATGCTACCTCCCGTGATAAACTCTTTCAACCTCATTTGAAGAAGGACATTTCATAGGACTAGGCTGAAGAAACGCCGCAACTGGTAGTTCGATCTTAAATAGAAATGAAAGCTGAAAGTGAACTGCTAGATAAGATTGTGTTAGTATACCGTATGAACGTAGGTATGTAATGTATGTACACATTAATATATTATGTATTATGGTGGACTAAATTGTTAAGCAGGCTAACGTTAAATGAACATAAAGGAACTTTCATACATATATTATCGTTTTGAATAATACTTTCGCACTAATTATAAATCAGTGCTAATTACTTCTGTTGGGTCTAATTAACTTGACGAATTAATTGGTTTTGTTTATTTTATACTTTACTTTTGTAAATACTATCTTTTTAGGATATTTTTTTTTTAAAAGTATCTGGTCACTACACCGTACCATACCATGACCGTGCTATGAACGCGTCAGGCAAGAAAATATTCTTTGTATTGAAAAGTATAAGACTATGCCCACTAGACCATTCCGTCACCGACCAGCACCATCGCATGCCATGCACGGAGCGTCAACAATTGTCGACAGAATCGAATATAATAATACACTCTAGTGGGAATAGTAGAGCGTATCGTGTTGCTTGCCCATCCTGATACGTTCATAGTACGATCATGGTATGGTACGGTGTAGTAGGCAGACTCCTTAAAGACGGTAGGTACTAACCATAGGCAATGACTTAGCCGATACCGAATTCCATAAGTGATTACTAAGCACAGTGAGGAAGCACTTATCACTTATCTCAGCCCTAACTCGTCCACATGGCTGATAAGCAGTCTTTATCCAGAGAATCATGATGCTGATAACCATTTTCCCGACGGATCAACTAAACTGATCAACTACCAACTGATCAACAAAAATAAAAATAGCAAATAAAATATAAAAAAAATAGCAAATAGAGTTTATTCCCAGTAGATTCTTTGAAAGGAACTAATGGAACTTAGTATTCCCATTAGTTTCTTTGAAATGATTAAAGGAACTAATGGGAATAAAATGTTCACCACTCAATAAATTGTGTTTTCCAAACACATTGTGTTCTGTCAAACATAGAGATTAATTAGTTTTGTTTCTAAAGCACAGTTTCATATCTAAATTTAAACTTTTCAGACTCCTCCAATGTTAAATATGCTGGTAGGAGGATACGATAATGGTATTGGAGGACAACTATACACGATAGACTTTCTCGGTACATCTCTGAGGGTGCCGTTTGGAGTCCACGGGTTTGGTGGTCTCATCAGTATGTCTATTTTGGAGCAGCATTACAAACCCAGTAAGTTTCTTTTAACTTGTGAGTGTGTGTGTGTGGCCTGAGTTTCCTGCCAATTCTTCTCACCTTGTCAGCGAACTGTCTGTAGAGTTAATTGCCTGACTTCATGTAATTTTGACGTTCATAAGCATCATACTTAATGATCAAAATGAAATAAACGCTTTGAGTTTGAGTTTGAAGTTTATTCTTATGTTATCCATCATCATTTATCTACTTCATTAAAATTACACGAGAAACATGACATTTAATAAGAACTTTAAGTCTAAAATCGCTCAACTGGCTTGAGCAAGCGTGAGGAGTGATAATTAATATATTCATGTTTTCTACAGAGAAAACAATGCCCTTATCACCTGGGGACCTACCACAACCTCTTATAGCAATCTTATTAAACTTACTTGGTCTCTATCCTTGTTTTTAATGGCACACAAGAAAAAGACAAAACACCAAGTAAGATTAAAATAATACGGTGGTGGTAGGGCCCCAGGAAAGCTTCTGATCTTTTGCTACCTTGTCCGCCGAGGTACTCCCGAGAACCATGCAGTTCTTCAAGGAAGGTTTTAATGTGATCGAAAATGCGCAAGTAATAATTATGTTGCAAGCGTGCATTGGCTACGGTAACTGCGAGCGGTAAGGCAGGTCGTAAGCTTGTTTGTTACCTCAGCTGTATAGAAAAGTTGTATCATATACTTTTAAAATTTTTTGAGTTCTTATCTTATTGGTTTCCAGCACTAACAGAGCCTGAAGCTTACGAGATAATAAAGAAAGGAGTCCGTGAGATCCATAAACGGTTATTCGTTAGCTTGCCCAACTTTCAAGTGAAGGTTATCAACAAAAATGGTATCAAATGTCTCCCGACTATCACGCCAGCCAGTTTCATGCAAGTAGCTTAATTCATACTAGTATCAAAGAAACCAGTTGAAATAAAGCTCTCAAGTGAATGAACATAGAGGCTATGAGAGATTAATTTGTTATTCGTTTATTTCATGTAATTCAATGGTGTGTGTCGCAAAAACCAGTTGAAATAGATCTCTTAGTTAAAATAATAAGAAAGCTATGAGAGGTCTATTTATTGGAGACTGGTTGCGAAGAAACTGGAGTTTTTTTTTAAATCTATTAGCCGCGATTTAAGTTGTATGTGGATGTTTTCTAAACGTTTTAATGAGTTACCGCTGTTGGTTTTGTAATTATTTATACATGTTATATTTTAAGTTGATATAGCTTTATTATTGTCTATAGATTTGGTTTTAAATAAATATTTTTTTGTCATAAAATTTTATATTTTATTAAATAGCCGTGTTCCGCTGTGTTCCGTTTCGCGTCTGACTCTGGTCTACAATACGAAACTCTTTCTCATTCAGCTCTTTCGATGGGTCTCTGAATTAGTTAGCATGTAGCAGCGATATTTGCATACTAAATATCACCTTACTGCTGTCCCGAACATGTATGACAAACGACGTGTTAGGAGAGGCTATGTCTTGTACATCTCCAGCTTAATGGTGATAATGATAGCCGTGTTTCAAATGCAATAATCGGTTGAATTCACGTCAGCATACATTATATAATTTTGACCCGGTTGACTGGTAGAGAATGCCGTTGGCATAAGTCCGCCGTTATACATTCTGTGTGTAAGAAGCTTAAATAAATAAATAAATAAATAAATAATTTCTTACCATTGCAGCACAAGATAAATTATTAGTTAAACCGTCTCACTATTTTACATAACTAATGCAGACTTAATAACGTCAATTGGACGAATTGTTTTATTTCTACAATTTGTATTTAACGCTTCACGTCGCCGTCGACGACTTAGTGCTTATCTTCATTTTATCGTAAAAAAACACTCAGATTACGCATTTTTACCTCGAAGTATGCAAAGGTACACTCACATTACACCAGCTCTATCGGGTCACATGTAGGTAACATTGATTGCATTTTGCCGAACAAAATTAGCTCAGTCATTTATAATTAGTATAATTTAAGCCCATTCGGCAGCAGCATAATTTAATTATAATTAATTGCTGAAGAGTAGGTGAATTGATCGTTGTGGCATTTATCACAGAGTGTTGTATGTTTACTGTGAGTGTTGTATGATTTTGTACCATCTATTCTTGTGATTGTGTTGCCTGATTACACTATTGAGGTAACACCGCCTTTATATTGCATATTATACATAGAACTTTCAATTATTTAGGTAAAAATTAATTGTAAATCACGCAAAACTAGCCATTATACTTTCACGATGTTAAACAGTGGTGATATTGATAAAATGGATGAGGCTAGTTCAATTTCAATGTCGGCATTATAATACTGAGAAAAATTATCACTACCTAGTGTTGTGCTATTCAGTTAAGTATTTGTTTTATAATATGTAGGTTTATTATGTATCTACGTGGTGTGCAATCAAAAATATTTTATTCTATTATATTCAACAGTTACTTATGTTTGCATACATATTATGGCGAATTATACAATTTTGATGAGGTGTGAGGAGAAAGTAGTATAATAGAAGTATAGCAGAATATATTAGTTGAGGTGCTAAGTAGCGATTTATCTTTAAATAGTAGAAAAGTCGCTGTTTTTCGTCTGTTTCTCCGCAACGTTCCTCTAAACGACACAACGGATTTTGATGTGGTTTTCGCTACCGCTTAGAGCAGGGCTGTCCAAAGTATTATAGTTGTTATTAAAAAAATTTAAAGATAAATTAATGAAGCACTAATAAAATTTAATGTATTTAACGCTATCAAACCTTTTTTTGAAATAAGTATGTGTTTTTTATTTGTGCAGCCCTCTAGTCTATTTAGTAATTTGATATTGGCCCGGGATTAATTATGCGGTCAGAGCCCGGAGAGCCCTGGTTAAGAGCATTTCTTCTGAAAGATTTATAAGTATAATACATGCGTATTATAGTAGCTAAAAACTGTCAATTCCAACGATTTGTAAACATGTCGTAACAATCTTCTAAGTAAGTATGCAGGTGCTAGTTATATAAAAGCAATAGGTCAGTCAGTAACTGAACATGAAAACTCGCAGACTGTTAGGTAGAAACTGCCGTAAGTCGGCTGGAAAATCTTCCTACCTCGTAATACCTTCGTTTACTAACTACTTTGAGTCGATGTTTTAAGAGGGTCGACCCAGTCCATACTGAAACTAAAATTGACGTAATACCGCAGACAGTTTAACAAATAAAAAACGAAAAAAAAAAAACAAAAAAAAACAGTTTTTTTGTTTTTTATGTAAGTATTTATAATTTTTTATTATGTATCATTAAATAGTGTAATTGGTTAACACCGTTCTGTTTAATGTAAAATAAATAAATAAATAAGGGTGCCCAAATATAGGTCATTAGAGTCACCTTAATTATTCGTGGAGAGATCGTTACATAACCCTTTATTAATCATGCCGTCGTCATAATTAGGTGAAGAGGCCTCTGAGGCTGTGGTGTGTACTTACACGACATGAACAAACATGTCACAGATAACAGGTAACGCACGAATGTTACATTATCGGTTAGGGCTTGGACACACAAGATAACTAAATAAAGAAGGAGTAAAGTGCTCGAATGAAGTTGTATGTAAAGGAGTCTGCCCACTACACCGTACCATGGTATAGTACGGTGTAGTGGGCTATGAACATGTCAGGAAAAAAATATTCTTCGTATTGAAAAGTATGAGACTATGTCCACTAGACCGTTCCGTCAACGACAAGCACCATCGTGTGCCATGCACGGACCGTCAACAATTGTCGACGAGTATATATTATGTATTTTTACGCTCTTGTATAGTAGAGCATGTTGCTTGTCAGTCCTGATACGTTGGCTTCGGTTCATATCACGGTCATGGTATGGTACGGTGTAGTGGGCAGACTCCTTAAACGTGATTTTTCAAGCACATTTTTGGGCGGTCACTGCTTTATCTGACCAAAATTGAGCTATCTTTAACCATGGAAACAGGCAGCAAAGTACTCGCGTACAGAATGAGGTCTTTAACGAGTAGAAATAAAAATTACCACAGAATAATTAATAGCACGTAGATAATACTAAGAAACAAGTCAGTAACACAAAGTAGATTTACATATTTTAGATTAAACAAAGTTTTGTCTCTGCAGGCTTGGCAGAATCGAACCTTCAAAATTATTCACAGCCGTTTACGCACGACCGAATGGTAACTTCGGCGACGTTATTTACGTAAATTTGTTGTCTGAATAAATGCTTACGTCACGAAGTATATCTTAGACGTTATTTAGCCTCTAGATTACGTACTTATAGTGCAGTATGCAGTTGTTTTGAATGTGTATGCATAGTGCTGATTAACTTCAAGGTTTTTATCAAGGCGACGTAATTGAGATCTAAAGAAAACGAGGAAATTTGTGAAGGTGAGATTTATGTAGGCAGGCTTAGGTATAAACTAGCTGTCCGCGGCGTGATTTCAACCGCGTTTTTGCTTACTGCTCTGCTCCCGTCGCCAGTAGCGTGATGTTCCATACTATAACCTTCCTCGAGAACTGGGCTATCATACGCAAAAATATTTTTTACAATCCGATTGGTGGTTCCGGCGATTAGCGCGTTCAAACAAACAAACTCTTCCGCTTTAATAATAGCATAGATAAATAAAATAAATGTTAAAGATATATTTTCAGTTTTCCTCTATTATTATAATTATTATGGTGTTACGTGCAACATAAACTGTGTGTGTTGTTTCTTTTAACAATATTCTGCTAGTAAGGTGGCAAACAATTATTCTTGGACAGTGGGACAGTCAACAGGACTAACCGAACCGTACTACTGGCAAGAATTTCGGCATTCTGATGTTAGGGTTGACCGATTTCTATTTAGAAGATCATCATTATATCAGACAAAGACGTCCACTGCTGCACATAGGCCTCCCCCAATTTTCGCTATCTTGGCCTGTCGTGGGTCTCCCTCATCCATCACTTGCCCGTCACCCTTACAAGGTCGTTGGTCCACCCTGTGAGAGGTCTGCCCACGCCGAGTTTTTCGCTTCGTGGTTCGGAATTTAGAGGATAATACTAGACAATACTGAATTACAGTAAGGAAAAAAACATAAGAAAACCTGTAAATAAAGCAAGTTCGAATTTGCCAATTAGCCTTCAGCAAGCGATGATTAATGATCACGGCTTTACTGTGTGAGAAGAGGCCTTCACTCCTCTGCAGTGGAATAATAATATCCACAGAAAAATATTAGGTTTTATTTCTGTGACAACAACTGATAAAGAAAAAGAAAGAGAAAGACAGAAGACAAGAAGGAGAAAGACATTAAACGCATTATACCTAAATATCTTGCTTC
The DNA here is from genome assembly GCA_963082885.1 of Parascotia fuliginaria. Classification (NCBI taxonomy): domain Eukaryota; kingdom Metazoa; phylum Arthropoda; class Insecta; order Lepidoptera; family Erebidae; genus Parascotia; species Parascotia fuliginaria. The sequence continues at coordinate 21,113,671 of OY720172.1, forward strand.
TCTTTCTTACATAGTTTTAATTGGATTGAACTAAAACTTGTTTGTTTTTGTGTTTTGTAAACATTCATAGAATGTAATATTGATACATACGTTTTAATAATTATTCTTATTTTCTTGTTTTCAATGGGTAATTGTTTTGTCTAATAAATGAAGACAATACATTATCAGCCTTAATTAGTTCTTTATTTGCTTTGTTCTTGCTACCATGAAGAAAAACAAAATCCATTCTTGAGATTGTTACAAGTTACAAATTTAGGAAAATAGAAAGCTAAGGAAGAAATGGAATAGCTCCTTAACACATCAACGAAGGAAACGAATCGACGGACGGACTTTGAATTGGCGACCACAACGGTAATTAGTCATCTTCACATTCACCTGTGACCTCCAAACTGATTTTCTATTGAGTCTTTATAATATTTAGTGTTTATAAATAAAATAAATAATGCCTACAGCATCAATATTACTTACACGACTTTAGAAACGACGTATCTACTTACGCATTTGCGATGTAGCATTTGATCCTTGGCACAGAAAACACATAATGTCTTATCTTATGGTAGTTAAAGTATATTAAATATACAATATGTAGGCTTTTATCAGTCATCATCAATTTGACTAAATAGCGTCGGTATCACATTTGATCTTTAATTGCAGTCATTACTAACATACGGTGAAGGCAAGACCGTTTTAAATTGACAATCCGCTTTAAGCATTCGTAGTTATTCATTATTAAGCCATAAGTAGGTCAGTAATCAGCTGACATAAATGTATTATTTTTATTACAAACATTTCGGTGCTGAGAGTATCGGATGTGTTAGTAAAGTATGTGTTAGTTTTTAAATTATTGAGTTTCATTTGGTGAGTGCGAGAGTGCCTGCGCCAGAGGCCCAATAACATTTACGACCTCATTATTTTTCTTCTTCTTCTCTTTTTATTATGACAACTGAGCCGACGATTGTGTCAGCCATTTCTGCCAGTACATTATACACATACGGTATGAGGGCAGACAGTCCCCCTGGTCGATTCGGCACATGCAAAAATAGCAACTACTGTAATGGACAAGGCCCGTAAACCTTAATTTCTAAACCGCATTTTACTAGTCTGTTAATTATAGAGACAGATAATAATTACTACAATTATATTTAAATAGATAAGCTATGTACGATTTGTCTATGAAGTGCGTGCTGTTTACGATATTTCATCAGTAATTGTTAGAAAAATAAAGTTAATTGCTATTATCTATTGATTAATTATTCAGTATTGTCTATATTTGTAATAAAACATAGAGGTAATACTATTACGTTCTCATGTATCATAGCATGATGATAAACAGCCTATAAACGAAAGGTATGTCAAATCTGACTAGTATTTTTTAGAGGTTTTGACGGCAGGGACTCTGAGTCGTCCATAAGCATCAGTTATAATTTTTTTTTCTTTTTTTTATATAACTTTGGTGGCAAAAAAGCGTACAGCCCAACTGATGTTAAGTGGTAACCGTAACCTATAGAGATGGCTGCATTTTCCAAGCATCGCAGAAGTAATAATGCTAATAAACACAACCAAGCCGTTGCCGACCACGGAGAAGGGGGTGAGGAAGGAAAAGGGAAACAGAAGAAGACCGAGAAGGTATTTGGGCTGCCGGCGCTCTCACTCACCGAGCGAAACACATAAGTATGAATAGTAATATAATAGTAATATTCTTACGTCGATCTTCTATGAGAGACTTCCAGCCCATTCATGCTGGAAACAGCGAGGATCTACTACCGTATAACTTACCATCAGGTGGACTGCTTGCTCGTTTGAAACTGTCGGCAATACAAAAAGGTTCGAGCGTGTAAACAAACAACTCAACAGTGCTAAACCTGCGCCTATATTGGACTTCGCAACGAATTTAATCAGAAGTTTTACTGCCTAAATTCACTACATTCAAATACATTCAGCTAAGAATGTGTGTTAATGAATGTTCAGGTACTTTAGGTCAATAAGAACAGCTTTAATATAGACACAAGTACTAAGACACATTACTTTGAATTGTCATGTTTGATCACACAGAATGTCGACTGCACTAGTATATTACCGCTTTATGCTTTTAAGATAAAACAATGGCATTGCTCTTTGTTGTAAATATGAGATTTATAGCCAACATTCATCATCAAAACTGTAAATTGTAGTTTTCAGAACGAAAGAAAGAAAAAATAGTTTACAGACAGTTTCATATAGAATTATGTTCTACGAATTTTAAATTAGTCTTCCAAAAGGACTATAATTATTCTACTTGGTTAGCTGTTAGTGTAATTTAGATCAATAGAACACCAGAATCAGATAATAAATACAGAATTCAAAATGAAAACACAAACAATTAAATTGACTAGTTCTGTCTGATGCTGTTCGGCTGTTTTCGGCTGTTTAAACTTTAAAGACAAGAATATTTTTTGTCTTTTGAAAAACATCGAGACCGTTACCAATGTAAGAAAGAAGAAAGAAAAAAAAATACCAGATTACCAGATTATTGCGTGTCTCACGGCTGCGCCAAATAAGCCCAGTTCAGCAGTAGATATGCCACGTATTTTTGAAATCTATGATTTAGGTACAATGATATTCTATTTAACAGATATGTTATACACTCACAAAACAACAGAAAAAAGTGTTCCGCACAGTACCCGTTGCACACATAGACCTTTTTCATTCATTTCACATTTCACTACATGTCAAAATGATAGAAAAGGATGACTTGAGAAAACAAATATGAAAAAAAGTGACAGCTAGTGTTGTCAATTGCGTATGAATTTGAACAAACATTACTCTAGTTACCAATCACCGCATGCTGTATCATAGACTAACAAATATAACGCGAGAGAAGGTACAAAATTTGTACCGCAGTTTCTACCTATAACAACTACTAAAGGTAGAAAAATAAAACATGTCAAAGAAAATAAATATTTATTTACAGAAAAATTAAAACATTTTTAATAAAAACTGTGATAGGCATAATTACAAGCTTTTTTGTACGTAACTATATTTATAACGGGTGGAATCATGCAACTCAATTTTCGGCCGATTGAACTGAAACTTTTTACACATCATGGTCTGTTGACAATGCAATTATATATAATTAATATTATTTAAATCTAAAATAGCGAACCTAATATGGGTTACATTCTGTAACCCAAATTTTAAAATACGATAAACTAAGATATCGGAAACGGTTATAATGTACCATTTCTGTCTTAGTGTCTTATCTTAGTTTATCCTTAATTTAAAATATTTAAGGTAGTAGATCCTAGCTATTACGGTCGTAGATAGAACTGCGAAGAACGATGACTTTTCTGCCTACGATTTTCGCATCTGTATTTTTATTCTATGTCCGGGATGCACGCGTCCTTGTCACACGCACCACAAAAATGTATTTTCCATTTCTTTCTTTTTTCTAACCTCCAAATATTCGAATTATTAGGAAAATAATTGAAATATGTTATTAAATCAAAGAGTATTGCGTACTTACATATGGTATGAGATTCCTTGTGTTTTATTTAATTTTGTATCATAATTGGTGCACTTACGGAACACACAAGATGGCATTTTTAAATTTGAAAATTGCATCAATAGTGTACCTACTCGTTGCTGTGCGTAACGCAGACTAAAGACAATACGTCCCAATTAGGACGTTTTCAGGTCTTCACGATTACGCGTTCATAACATATCTGTTAAATAGAATATCATTGTTTAGGTACTTATAAATATGGTGTATTTTCTGCTGTACTTGTCACATTCGTCAACTAACCTCCAGTTTCTAAAAGGCTGATCAACGAACAATTAACTAATCACCTGTTAAATCTCATGTGAAGTACTAGTTGGGTTGCTAAAAGCATTAATAATTAGTTTTATTTGATCCTATTAGTAACTAATAAGATCAAATTAAACTAGTTATCCATACTTTTAGCATACTTTTAGGTACTTTACATGAGATTTAACAGGTTATTAGTTAATTTTTCGTTGATCAGTTTTGCAGAAACTGGGGGCTAGTATAAATCATTTACGGAACGCAGGTCACCAAAATTCGTTTCGCATCGGTTGATTGGTGCGGCCAAGAGCAGCCGTCTGTCACGTTGGATCCATCTCGATCCACCAGTGAATTTAATAGCACTCTAAAGTTCACTATGATCCACCATTGACCTGAGTGGATCTTGTGATAGTTGCGTATTTCTCATTAATAAACAATTATTTAACATTTTAATACATTATTAAATACACATTAGTGGTGCTGTTATTAAGGACTTTGATAATACCGCAGATGTATCAACGATTCTAGGAATAGTAATTACATTTTACATTAATAAAATTTAAAGACTGCCTCTGTGGTTCGGTGGTACTGTGTACGGATTACCACGCAGAGGTCTCGGGTTCGATTACCGGGTCAGGTAAAGTGATATTGGGTTTTTCTGTCGAAAAATTATCAGTGCTAGCATTTATTAGGATTAGGAGGTATTATCAACTGTATGATTCTTTAGGTAAATATACTCTACTTATATTACTTTTTCATGGTAATAGATCCACGCTGGTTTCAGCATGAAGGGGCCAGATCGACCGGGAAAGTACTACCCTCTAATAGAAGATTGACGTAAGTATAGTACGGTGGTTGGTTCGGTGAGTGAGAGTGCCGGAGGTCCAGTTTCTCCCTTTTCCTTTTTCCTCATTCTCAACCTTGTCACCTACCCACTCCTTTCACAGTAGGCAGCTGCTTCGCAGAGTTTGAAGAGACCCTGGCATTGCAGGAGCAATCCTCGGGACTCCCACTTACCATCACGTAGGCTGTTCGCTCCTCTGCCACAGTAAGCAAAAAAAAAAACGATCTCTGATGATCACGGTCAGCAGTTTGATGCATATTCTTTGATGATATTTCTTCCGCGGCAACACTTAAAGCCGTTCCTTGAAAGAGTGGTGGTTTCCATACTTATCATTTAAGTAGACATTCAAAAAAATTTGGTCGTATATTTATGACGTAGATTTTTACGATTTTACAACAATAATGCAATCTAAAAAAATACTTTATGTGAAACGGATTTTGAAATGACCTAAAAGAATGTAACTCGAGATTATTATTATAATATTTAAATTGCATTATTCAGTATTATGTAGATTGTATTTTATCAAATATCATATTTAATTTAATATTTAAATTTAATAGAAAAGTAGACCGATTGACCATTTTGCTATTATATACATACCTGGAGAGGGGTTAGAAACGTAGAAATTTAACTCTTTTACACGATTTTTATTGGTCACAATAAGGCTCCTAAATTTATCAGTGAAAGTAAGGTTCAATATACCATAATACTATTTCTGAACTTGCGCTCTTTTTCCACTGAGAGTACGATTTGCACTTAAATATAAAACCAAAATAAACCAACTAAACAATACAAATCTAGCAACATAAATCACATTGAAGAGGTATACTTTTGGTTCGAAGGAGAACTGAACTGTTACCCACTCATTTCTTTAATCTGTGAGTAGATATCATTAAAAGATCTTTGCTTTGCATGATCTTTGACACGGAAAGAAGATCCACTGTCCTAGAAAGCCCTCTGGGTTCGGGTTATTGTTGAGATGATATTTTCGGTTATGTATTATATATTTTTTTTTATTTTTTGTAATTTATTTTGTTTTCTGTTTCATATTGATTCACATTTTTACTTCTTTTTTTTGTTCTTTCCAATGCACCTACTTTGTTCTTTTCTTTATTAACCATATTGGTTTACTGGTAGAAAATGACCCAGGCATTATGTTCACCAAATATACTGTCATGTACCTATATAATGAAGTTTTAAGTTTTAAATAATTAATAAATAAATAATCTTAGTATAGGTAGGTATACAGATACAGATTATAAGGAGCGCTAAGAGTGTGAGTGCAACTAGCACTTGGTCTTCATAAAGTAACACTAATGTTATTATTGTCACTTACAGTCGAGATTTTCTGATAGTCGCCAACATCGACGAACCGAAACGGTAGAATCGAAATACTGAGAGCGTGAAAGCCAGATTGTTTCAGTGCTTCTATAGAAAAACTTACAGAACGATAAAATTTCTTCGCGATACCTCGGCTTTTAAATATTTACTGCTAGTGTTGCAAAGTTTGTTTTAAAACATCTTCGAATAGAGAGCGGTTTACATAAGGCGAGATACACATAGGCTATTATCGAAATTACGACTGATTTGATTAAGTTAGAGTATGTTGATGCTTGAGATTTTAATGAATTGTACTGTTCTATCATAATTTCGTTGGAAAGTTCGAATTTATTTACGACGTGTTATGTTTTACGAATCTAAAAAAATCACTTTTAGGATAAAAAGATTCCTAGTGCCCCAAATTTTAGGGTCTAAAATTTCCTCTATTGCCTATTTCGCGGGAAGTAGAGTAGGTACTGTTTGAAAAACGCTAAGAAACTTTCTATACTCTTCATTATATCCTCATGGCTACAGGAGTAAGCACCTAGGGCACGTTGCAGCTCTAGCGATCTATTTTCAGATGTTAGTTTAAGTTTCGATCTTAACATTGCTCGAACATGAGCAATCGATTTTAAAGCTGTTCGTACATTTTCTTCGACTACTAAAATAGCGCGAATTATTAAGTTAATCTCTTCGTCACTATTGACTGGTAAAGAATGCTTATAGCATTAAGTCCGCCCCTGTACCTATGTGTATAAAGTTTATAATATTATAATATTTCAACAACTACACACAACGCCATCTAGACCAAAAGTAAGCATATTATATGCTTGTGGGTTCTAAAATGCGGATATGCATACTTAAATACTTTTTTTTTTGTAAATACATACATCATATACATAGAAACACCCAGACCAATGCAAATAGACATGTTCATGCACACAAATATTTGCACTGAGCGGGAATCGAACCCGCGACCTCTGCTTGGCAGTCCATACACAGTGCCACCGAACCACAGAGGCAGTCAAGAAGTTTATTAAATAAATAAATAAATTATGATTTAAGAACTTAAGAGAGACCAAAAAACTTAAGAATAGTTCAAGACTTAAGGTTCTCTTCTCTTTCATATTTTTTTCAATAGTATTGACATAGGTATTTGTTAACACTATTCTATAAAGCGGAAGAGTTTGTTGTTTTAACGCGCTAATCTCTGGAACTGTCAGTCGAATTTGAATTCTTGCACGTATAGCCCAGTTCTCCAGGAAGGTTTTAGGCTATGTAACATTACGCTACTGGCGACGGGAGCAGTTCAGTAAACAAAAACGCCGGTGAAACCGCAACGAGGACAGCTAGTTATAAAATAAAAACTCTGTAAATAAAACAAACTGTAGAGAAAACAAATGGTCAGCTTGTAAATAAATTAAGACAGAAGACATATTTGTTTGGCTATCTCTAGAAGTAAAGTACAGCTTCATAAGTTATAACATCACACCGAAAAGCATCCTTCTCTGTATTCTTATATGTTATGCGTTCTTATGCGTTATAATACGTGTTGCAGTAAAAGTTACGGGCACGTTCCATAGTTCGTTCTAATGTGACATCCCCCTAAAGTATACTGAACGCCAAAATCTCTGAGTTTACGAGTGTCCAGTTTTAAATTTACTTTTACTATTGTTTGTTTAGAATAAACACGGTGAGCGAGACTTTCTTTAAGTCATGATATGGCTTTATGTCGAGCAAATGTTTGCATTATCTTGCGATAGCAAAATCGTACGTGTAATGTTTGAATTTCAACAAAACTGAGGGTCTAGACACAGGTGGCTTATACGCTAATAGAATAGAACGACAATGTTGGCGTTAGCATATGTCAATCCCATACATTTTTTAATTTATTCTATTAGCATTTTATGTTACTTTTCTAGGCCGTCAGTTCTCTTCTAATTATGTATTTGCCGACTCACACAGTCAAGCAGGGTAATGTTTTCGAGCGTATGGATGTATGTACGTGAGTATGTGTATCTATTTCTTTGGCACGCTATGTCTTGATGGATTTGAATGTATGATGTGTCATTAGATTCGTATTGATTGTGGGAGTGACATAGGGTATATAAAATTTAAATGTAGCGTCAGCACGAAGAAAAAAAATGGGTTTCTTTCTTTTGACTTTGTTTAAGGCAGGCGGGCTTTTTGCTTTTTAATAATATATATTGTTGTTGCCTTAGAAATGACTTATGTAGGTACAATTGTTAACTTTGTTACCACTGGAACGTTTTTACTTACTTTACCTTGTTATTGTGTTAGTGGCGGGCTATTGCTGTATGGCTATTACTTTAGAGTCACTGGAAACTAGATCTCAAGATTAGAAGTGTAGTACTACCTAGGTAGTGCTGCTATGATTCAGATCGTTTTATAGAAGCCGATCAGGGACTAAGCTGAGGAAGTAGAAACTGCTTTCATTAAAACGAGCATCTTGCTTTGCAGAAAAAAGTATTAATGACTTGTTCTCAGTACCTACAACTGTTTGTTAGTCTATCTATATTTTTTATGTATCTTTTGTATAATACTAGCTGCGCCTCGCGGCTCTGCCCGCGCGTAAAATGAGTTTTGTCTCATTCCCGAAATCGGTTCAGCCGTTTAGACGCTTTATAATAACAATAGCTTCACGCGGCGCAGCTTCGCCCGCTTCTTTGTTTACTGCTCTGCTCCCATCGCCAGTAACGTGATGTAACATAGCCTCTAACCTTCCTCAAGAACTGGGATATCATAAAAAGAATTATTCAAATCCGACTCTACCAGTTGGATTTCCAGAGATTAGCGCGTACAAACAAACAAACTTACCCCCAGATTCCAAAAGGCTAATTAGTAACTAATTTGATCAAATTAAACTAATTATCCATGCTTTTAGCATGCTTATAAGTACTTTACATGAGATTTACAGGTGATTAGTAAATTTTTCGTTGATCAGCCTCCTAACTCTTCTGCTCTATATGATAGCATAGGTAAAGAGGTAAGGTTTGTGAAGTTGTAGAGGGTAATCTCTGAATATAGTGAACCGATTTTGAAAATTCTTTTTGGCTATGTAACATCACGCTACGAGCGACAGGAGCGGATCACTAACCAGAAATGTAACTTAGCACGGGTGAAACCGTGCCGCGGCAAGCTAGTCTGATAATACTTTATTGTATTATTATTTTGTAAATGCATGCATTGTATATTATCCTACGTTTGAAGTCTGAATTGAAGCATGAAATGACAGAAGGTAAACCAACGAAACCCATCCACTATAAGTAGGTATCTACCTATCTCTTAAAGGTAAAGCGTAAACAGAATGATAAAGTAGGTATACGACATTATCAAGCTTGTTTACGAACTATTTTAAGACAAAAACTATTTTCATGATAGCATCCTATGAATAAAAGGGCGATTCAGAAATCAGAACGGATTCAACAAACATAAAATCTGTTTCTGTTTGACGTGATTGTATGTTTTTTCTTTGACATAAAGATATTTAAAACTAGCTGACCCGGCGAACTTCGTTCCGCCTAACATTCGATCAACATTACTTTATTTTTTTTAAATATAAGATTTTTTCTAAAATAAACGTAGCCTAAGTTACTCCTTAATACATCAGCTACCTGCCAATAAAAGTCCAGTCAAAAGCGGTCCAGCCATTTCAGAGATTAGCCGGAACAAACAGACAAAAATTTTAACTGACAGACACTCCAATTTTATTATACGTATAGATAAATAAATATAATTCCAAGATTGGTATAAAAATTGGTATAAAATATACACAAGAAGGATATAAATAGATACATAATACACATTGCGGATTATATAACGAGCAGCATAGCAGCACCTGTTGCGTTTTATTTCATAAATTAATTTTAATAATATAAAAATTAATTACATATAGGAATTTCTAAAATTATTATAATGTTTTATACTTTCTCTGCTACGAAATAGGCAATTAGTAATTATAACTTCTGCAGGTTTCAATAGCAATTATACAATTTGGACGAAACATTGACAAGTCTTATGCTATGCCGAGATTTCGCTCAAAAATTAACTAAATTAGATCTATATAGGTACCTACTACAAATTTAAATAAGTAGGTGTATTCTACCGGTACTTTTTCTAGACGTTTAGAAATACCAAGTTGAATTTTTAAGAGATTTCAACGAACGTCTGCATAATTATTAAATATTATTTCACTAGTACTAAACAATTTCATAACAATTAACATTATTTTGATTAAAAGAAAGCTTACCTTAGACGTAAATTAACATGCGCACAAATTCACAAAATTTCACGAAACAAAACAATGTTACACTACTTATACTGGGATAATTTGAGGAGTTTTTATCACTTTATTATTATTGTAATTTCATGTTTATCACGTGTAAATAAGGTAGTATTTTATTGATGTGTGTTCAGAGCGAGACGCGGGCGCGCAAGGCCGCGACGCGAGCGCAGATGACTTCGTACGTTCGTTCTTATCACGAACCTCGGTGAGTGTGACCACGCGATGAGAAATTACTTTTATTCAACAAAACTAAGTCGTAAGGTTGCCAATGCTAGGTTATGTACAACTTAATTTAATTTATGTTAATAGTCTTTTAAAATCTGTATATGGATTGAATTTTCTTTTCTTTGTATGCAAATCTGTGCGAATACATTGTCGAGTTGTTTTGTTTATCTATTCTATTGCGAATTTATTCTTACTCGACAAGATTATGTGCTAAAAACGAAACTATCTACATTTCGTAAATAGTTTTAAGACGTGTATAATGAATTCTTATTATCATCTTAGTCTCTATTTTTGAAGTTATACTTCTTTTGGCGCGATTGGGAAAAATGATGAGAGTGAATTTTTACGATGCGCGCGCACACCGACAGAAAAAAGCAACACCCTGAAGTTAGTTGCGAACCTTTTACGCCCTGAAGTTAGTTGCGAATATTTGTGTGTCGTATCAGTACAAATAATCAGTGTGAATAAATAAAAAATATATTGGCGTTTATATCAATTCAAATATTTATGTATGTATGCGTTGTCTTATTATTTGGTATTTTTGGATTGTTACGCCAAAGAAGTATAATTTCTTACGTGCGTACATGAGTACACACACTCTTTTTTTTATAACAGGCATTGATCATCACGTCTATCTAGGCGTATTGGTAATGGACTTATATTATTATAAGTCCAGGTTACCTAATGATATTGTAATATAAATTTTTAATAATTACTATTTTGTGTAATTTATTCAATATTCTTAATAATTTCTCTTATAATTAAACTAGCTTTCCGCAGCGCGGTTTTACTCACATCTTTGCTTACTGCTCTGCTCACGTCACCAGTAGCGTGATGTTACATAGCCTTTAATCTTCCTCAAGGACTATCATATGCGAAAAGAATTTTCAAATATGATTAACTCTTAACTCTTACGCTTTATTAATTAGTATAGATTACTAATATAAATACTGAACTTCTCATAAAAATTGCAAAATTTTAATTTCAAAGTGATGTTTTAAAGCATGTCGAATTCGCGCATTTATTGTAGTAATTTTAGATAGTGCAAGACTAGATTATATATAAATAGTCGATATAAATACTTATCTAGTTACTCGTCTAATAAAAGTTAATATAAAAGTCACTTTCATATGATTATGTACAAATAGAAAAGCGAAAACCTGTATTCACGGTCACCAAAGCATTTATTTGAATAAACTTAACGCTATTTATTTCATCTGCATTGATTTAAACTGCCATCATGCCTTCTCTATTTAAAAGCCCTTGCAAGATCATGACTGTCTAGTATTTTTATAGACTAAAAGAATGATGTAAGTTTCTTCCTGTGGACTTATTTATACAACTTTGGTGGCAAACAAGCTTACACCCAGGCCACCTGATGGTAAAAAAAAAATAGGGTCATTTCAAACGATTACAACTGAATATCATCAGTCTACTTAATCTGCATCTGAACGTGCTCTCCGAGGCATGGAAAGTGTCGAAGTGTCTATTAACTAAGATGATTTATTTACATATCATTAACCAAATGTATACATAAGAGGCGTTAACGTCTGAGATATTTTCTACTGATTTTATCTCAATATTAATATTAAAGATGAAATTGCTATTTTTATGGTAATCTATAAAATCTAAATAATATACAATATAGTTGCTGTCTGTTTCTCTACTTATTTCTTCTAAACGACGCAATGGATATTGATAGGGTTTTAACTATTGTTCAGAGAAATTTATCAAGAAGACTTATACGCATGCTTATACTTAAGTATAAGCTCTAAGTTAGCTAGTTCTAAGTTTATCTTGAACATATCTGACTGATGGTGAAGGAAAAAATCGTGAGGAAACTGGTGTTAAAAGTCTGAAATTGCCAATCCGCCTTGAGCAAGCGTGGTGATTAATGCTCATGTCTTTTCTAAGACAAGAGTCCTTTGCCCTGCAGTGGACAGTAAACAGGCTGGTATTATTATTATTGTTTATAAAGAATATTAACTAGTACAATCGTCCAAAGCCAGAGCGCATCCTTTGTGGAGAGATAAATGAAGTATTTTATTATTTTATTAAGCATTAAATTGTAAAGTTACATAATATAAAGTAAATAACGCTCTAGTAATTGCATATTATTATGAAGTGTGAAGTATATATAATAATAATCTAGAAATACATACATTCATAGTAAAAATATGTACAATTTAGAGGGCAGAGACATAATACGGTCCAGTATCGTAGCGTATGCTTCTCTAAGTACCAACAAAGCTGTTGCTGACTTTGACTAACCCTCAGTTTCAGAAAGACAGATCAACGAAAAATTAACTAATCACCTGTTAAATCTCATGTGAAGTACCTAAAAGCAATAATTAGTAAATAATTAGATCAAATTAAACTAATTATTCCTGCTTTTGGTAATCTAATTGATACTTTGCTGGTACTTAGAAAAGCATACGTTACGATACTGGACCATAATTATATTTCTCTGCCATCTAAATTCAAAATTTTTTGTTCTTTGAATGTATGTATCTCTAGATTTATTATTATATTCACTTCACACTTTATATTCATTTCCATTCACGTAAGAATATAATAAGGGCGGGAATAAAACAGGAAAGGGATCGATGGTGTAACTAAGTCTTTAGTTCTTTTACCGCATTTGTGTGAATAATAAATACTAAAGAAGATTGTACAATACAAAAGGATAAATCCAGACTATTACTGAAACTAGAGAGAAATCTACGAACGATACAAAGCTAACTTAAAACGAAACACTTTGTATTATCCTATCTCTCATCAGTATCATCATTTCAACCGTAGGACGTCTTTTGAATCTATTAAAACATATCTAGCCGTATTTTAGTTGCCTTTATCAGGTCGTCTGTCCATCTTGCCATACAACTTTACATCAAACAGATAGCCGAAAAGTTTCTTAGACGGATAACAGAGAACTAACTTTATTTAACTGCTAGATGACCGCCCTTGCTTCGCTGCAGTATCGAAAGTTACTTTCGGTCTCACAAATGCCTACAGAAAATATCTTAGCAATAGTGACATATTGCATCATTTGAATTTACAGAGACGGTTAATATTGAAAATGACTGAACTAATATGTTGATGATAAAAAGATATAGTCTACTTTACCCGTCCTATTTGTAGCTTTCTAAAAGTGAAAGAATTTTAAATCGGTTAGATCATAGATCTTGAGTTAAATCAGAACAAACAAACATACAATAAATCAAATATTTTCACTTTATAATATTAGTTTTGATAATATCCTTATCAAACGACTTGTTGGTCTAGTGGTTAGTGTAACTTACTGCGTCGCCGTGTGTCGTAGGTTCGATTCCCGCGAAAGGCAAATATTAGTGTGATGAACATTTGTATTTGTCTTTAGTCTGGGTGTTTTCTATGTATTCTGAGTATGCATTTCCAAAAAAAAGTTTATAATATTTCAGTTATCCAGTACCCATAACACAAGCTCTGTTTAGCTTGGAACTAGATGACGGTGTGTGATAGTGTCCACATATTAATGGTTTTGATAAAGCTGTTCTTATTAGGAGCTGAATCTTACAAATAACACTAGTCTGCCTAATGGCTGAGATAGTCGGTGGGGTCTAAGATGGTGATCACACAAAAGCCATCGTAACAAACAGCTGGCAGCCATCATTGTGGCAAAAGTGTGATGTACTGAACTGTTAGGTATGAGATACTTTAAAGTTCACTGTGAAAGGATAGTGTTATTACTTGGGTATAGTTAACTAGCTGCGTCCCACAGCTTCAACCGCGCATAAAATATGTTTTATTGTATGCTTCGGTAACAAGACTGATGAAAAAGTAGTCTAAGTCCGTCTCCGGCACCGAATTTATCCACATATTATAAATTTTCATTGAAATCGGATCAGTCGTTTTGGCGCTGAGATCGAGGCCACAAGCATTTACTTTTTTATGGTTACCATGACTATTATACACATTCTATTTAACAAATAATTATTTATAATTATTATAAAGTGTAATATCGTGGTCACTGTAGTGGAGAGATGAATGAAAGTACATTCTATTACGTGAACAACGCTTGTCCCGACATCTGGCGGTTCAGACAGAAACTAATTATACACACATCAACGTAATTATGTGCTATTTTGGTATCATGTTTGTTTTTTACTATTGTTTAACGTTTTGTGTTATTTAAGTACTTTGTACCTTGAGGTTGTTATGTATGTATTTTTATAGGCATTAGAAGCTAGGCTATCTAGATAGCGACTGATTAATCTACATGGCAACTGGCTTGTCTGAGATGGATTTTGTGACTGAACTGTGTGTAGTCTTGCCCAGGATTTGAATTTGAAAGGGGCTTCAGACACGAATTTTTGGCTTGACACAACCTGCAGTAGAATTTTACCTCGGTAAACACTACAGGCACCTACATTTGCGGATGCGTTTGGAGGAGGCTTGAGCCCCCTAGCCTGGATTCGCTCTGGCGCGGCGTTTCAATGACGCCTTGTACTGGTAGATTTAATTATGATGAAGTATATAGAATAGAAAATATATATTGCGCACATTTTTGAAATAATTGAGACAATGTCACCTTATCAGTTTTGTAAATCAAACGTGCCTTCCTTTTAATTAGTTTGCACAATAACGTTGACATTGTTAGTTAATAGCTAATAGGAGTTTTACTAATTATTTTAGACTAAAAGCAATTATAAAACGCTTAAAAATAAACTATTCAACTGTTTAGTATCGAATAGAGCCTACTTTGCAATCGATGGATAATATATCATCATAGGCCGGCTCACGACCGGCCAGTGATGAAAATTGGGGAAGGGAACGTCTTTCAGCTTCTTCTTATCTTTTAGCTAAGAAGCCATTCCGCGTCATATATTATTCTGCTTTTAAATGCTACTTCTTTAATAACAAGCTGGCAATTTAAAGAAAATTTAATCTATACTATTATATAAAGAAGAAGAGTTTGTTTGAACGCGCTAATCTCTGAAACTACCAGTCAGATTTAAAAAATTCTTATTGTGTTTGATAGCCCTGTTCTCGAAGAAGTTTATAGACTATGTAACATCACGCTATTGGACACGGAAGCTGAACAGTAAGTAAAGACGCAGGTGAAACCGCGTCGCGGATAGCTAGTACTTACTAAAACTGCATTTCTCTGTCAAATTTATTATTTGTTTCAAACTGGTAAGAATTTTTATTCTCGTTAGTCTAATGGACTTTGATGATGAACAAGTGAAACAAAACTTAATTCCTTATCACTAGTTCCACCGTGTCTCTAAGAATTGTTAGTTATTTATTAGGGTAAGTAGTAAATTATGTTACAAATTATTATTTATTTTTATTACTTACCTATTGTTTACCTATTTTATAGATTAAATCCTGCAGTACAGTAGTACCTAAACGAGTTTTCCTCCCACCCAAATCATTTTAATTGGTACAAAACACAACATTATTGTTAATTACAAAATCTACAATGTCAGAACTCAGCCATAATGCAAATGACGACAACGACATCGTCTACCTAGCGTTAGTTTATTTTAAATGTGTTAAAATGAATAGCATAGAATTACTTAATTAATAACTGTTTTAATCGTCCCCGTTTTTTTAGGATGAAAACAAATAGCACGCAGCGGTTAAAGTATTTGGTTCAAGTACCTACTGTGTTGCGGTAAAATTGTTATTAATTACCAATATTACCATTTATTCGTTATTATTCAACGTTGACTTTGAACTACTTAAGTTAATTAAGTAGGTAGATGGTGTTAGTCGCAATTAAAAAAGTTGAACTAAGTAAATGTTTTAACGCAGTACCACCTTCGGACTGATTTTTTGCGACTAGTGTTGTAGGCCTTCATATTACGATATCTGTTGTTTATTTTTAATATTATTTTAAACCTCCACTAGATACTGGATATAGGCCGTTCCCGAGCATCTCTTCTTTGATTAGTCAAAATGATTTAAAATATGTATATATAAATATGTGGACACTATCACACATCGTCATCTAGTCCCAAGCTAAGCAGAGCTTGTGTTATGGGTACTAGATAATTGAAATATAATACATATACGTACTTTTTTTATTGTAAATACATACTTAATATACATAGAAAACACCCAAACTGAAGACAAATACAAATGTTCATCACACAAATATTTGCCTTCCGCGGGAATCGAACCCACGACACCCGGCGTCGCAGTCAGTTACACTAACCACTAGACCAACGGTGCAGTCAAATTCATTTGACAGTGTATACTGTACTTATATACCTACGCTGTTAAAATTTTATCAATTCTACAGTTACTCTCTAACTGTGATCTATGACGTTTTTAGGCAGACTCTAATATTAATAATACCAGCCTGTTTACTGTCCCACTTCAGGGCAAAGGCCTCTTCTCATTTAGAGAAGGCATGAGCATTAATCACCAGGCTTGCTCAAGGCTAATTGGCAATTTCAGACTTTTGAGCGCAGGGCTGTCCGGGCTGTGACCGGATAATTGGTCCCGGACCAATATCAAATTACTAAAAAGTTTTCCTTTCCGTTCCTTCAGAGTCAGTCAGAAACTAAGAAATGTTCAATAAACTACTTTCTAAGTAAAAACCAATTATAAAATCACATTGGCACTTGACGGTACTCGAACCCACTCGTGTACCTTATCCACTGGGCCATTAGTCACATGCGAGCACATTAACGTAAACAACACCAGAGTTGAAGTAGTCGCCATTGCGGTAATCGGTTGGATCATCATCACCTATGGATCTTGTTCCCACATCAAAAGAACAAGAACGTGAGGTTCTCAAAATACCTCATTAATAAATACCTACGTTTGTAAAATTAATCTGTATTATTTTCAACACATCTTTAGGCCTAAGATCGTTTTTAACGAAAGTTTGTTTTTGTTATATTTTCAAACGTGAAAACGACCTAGAAAACTGTTCAAGTGTCTAAAGTAACACGCTCATGGTCCTGTAGTACTAACTCATTACGAATAGTCATTAAACTGATTTTAAACATTTAATTAACACTGTTATAGCCATGATGGCTTAGCGGTTACGGAGTAGTTCTTTTGCTTGGCGTCGTGAGTCTGAAATTGTGCAAACTAAGTAACAATGCAATAAACATTTTTTAAAGTCTTGGATGACTAAGTAGTTTGTCTTGGCAATGAATGGATCAAACCTCATTCTCTCTTTGTTCTGAGGATCAAACCGTACCAGTAAGTATAGGCGTTTCGAGGAAAGTCCATCCACAAAAGACGTTCTAACATACGGTGAAGGGTAACATCAATGAGTATATAACCACTTGAGTGACGATGATATGATTTCTAGTACACACGCGGACTCACCACTGCGGGTCGGGGGACGAAGAAATTATCGCGGCAGTGATTGGTTAATGCATCAATGTCAATCATATTGCACCGCCCCATAGTGTTGTACCTGGTTGTACCACATAATTGTGCCAAAATAAATCGTTATCGATAAAGTAATTTTTATTCTATGTCCGAATACATGGATGTCAGAATTATTTTAACAATATGAAATCAATATATAAAGAGGTTATTATGTCTTACTAATAAATTTACATTATAAGTATTTTTTGTATGTAAATGGTTTATTGTAGAATTTATAAAAGTTATTCATAATTGATGAGTATAATAAATAAATAAATATTTTATTTGCATTTATCTTTACAATTGATTTAATGTAATTTTGACTGCTTCTGTGGTTCGGTGGTACTGTGTATGGACTGCCACGCAGAGGTCGCGGGTTCGATTCCCGCTCAGTGCAAATATTTGTATGCATGAACATGTTTATTTGCATTGGTCTCGGTGTTTCTATGTATAATATGTATGTATTTATAAAAAAAAAGTATTTAAGTATGTATACCCGCATTTTAGAACCCATAACACAAGTATATAATATGCTTACTTTGGGTCTAGATGGCGTTGTGTGTAGTTGTTAAAATATTATTATTAATGTCTTCAATAAATGAAAGGTAAAACTATAAAATAATTTTACTTACTAGTAGGTAGGTACATAATGTGTGTCTTTTTAATGGATAAATATTTCCTTTTATCTCTTGAAAAAAAAGATGTCTGGATTAATAAATAAAGTGAATAGAGTAAAGGAAAGTGATTGACACGAGTGAAATAGGTAGTTATAGGCGGTTTATGAATCATGATACGATAGGTACGCTTGTGTTAAAACCTCGGGGCATGTGTATTTTTTTTTCTTAGTTTGTATAATACCAAGTAAATACGTGGTATTTTATTATTAGTAATAGTTGTTGATTGTACTGTGTGTATAAATAATACTAGAAAAAAATAATTTTGTAATTCCAGTCAAAAAACAACACGCATTTTTATTGAACACTTTCTATTCAATTCAGAGTATTTTGTTTGTTTATATAAAAAAGTATATTTACAATCACAAAACTAAATGGAAAAACAAAGTAGGCAAATGTAATTAAAGTGCTGGAGGCGCCCTATCGCATGTTTACGTACCGCTCGGGTGTAGGCATTTATTTTTAAAAATTTGGCCGTATTACAATGCTGTATAGATAGTATTACCGTGGTTATATATATATATATATATATATATATTTATACAGTATTTAAAAATGCTATTAATAATAAGAGTTTCAAAAATTACGTATTTCGACAAAAATAAAATTATTATTTTCACATTAATTTTAAATATTTTATAATAAAGTTAATTATAAGCGTACTAAAACAGGTAAAAACATTGTCGGCGTTGCTGAACTAAATAAACGCCGTCGGTTTTTTAAATTTTCAGAAGAATCAAATGTGTCAAATGTGAAATTCCAACAAATAACGCTGTATTTGCTAGGGTACCAATTTTGTCTGTTAACAGCATTTATCCATTTTTCTTTTATTTCTGGGCTCTTCGAAAAACTAAGATCTAGAATAATTAATTAATTTTAAAATATCTTTAATTAATATTGTTAACCGAATCATGAATACTAATTATCGATATCAACTTTATTTCCGATTTGTCTCAGCGCTACTGTGACAGAAAAAAACAAAAAGAGACGGAACTATTGACAATCGTCTCGCGCGAGAAAGAGAGACAAACTTTGATGGTGACGTATTTACGTCATACAACCAATATCACTTGAGCCCTGCAATCACAATAAATATTTATCATAACACAACTAAAATCGTACTTTACCGGTAAAAAGTTATACCATCCTTGTTATAACTTGATGTTTTAGTGGATTTTCCATACCATTTACCAGAGCAGGAAGGCATTTTCGTAAAAAAATTAAGAATGTAGCGTATTGACATGTTCGCACAGATCTGACACTTGGTCGGAACTAAATGAGTAAGCTCTGTCGCGGTTTGATATAAGCGCTAAATGCCTTATCTTTGGCGAGCGTTTGTACGCTGTATTAGCAGTCAAGTGGATCTATCGTCTTTGGGTAACATCGTAAAAACACTTCGACTGTTACAAAATAATATGAGAAGTAGCACAAGGAATTTCAAAGATCGATTAGTATGATAACTAATATCTTTCGTCGATATTCTATTAAAGGGTAGTACAGTATTCCTCTGGTCAATCCGACTTAGTTATTCCTTAACTAGCTGCGCCCCCCGGCTTCGCACACGCATTAAATATGTTTGTTGGGATAAAAAGTTGCCTATGTCCGTCTCCAGCACCGAATCTATCTACATGCCAATTTTCATCGAAATTGGTTCAGCTGTTTAGGCACTGAGTGGTAACAAACACACACACAAACATATCTACACACATACACACTTATAGGATGAACTACTACCGCTAAAACTTTGTCTAATAAATTACTTATCTTTAAATTACACATTATGTATTACGAAAAAATATATTCTGGATATAAACCCAGTTCTCATTAAATTACCTAAAGCACTAAAGGAAATAATAGCAGTCGAAATATTTAAATGTGTGAACAGCGCCCCTAATGGTCTTAGGTAAAACTAAAAGTTCCCATACAAATTGTGACATTGTTTACAAAATCTCTTATTTTTAGTAAATTGGACGGTATTTTTTGTGTAACACTGACTTCATGCAAGTATAATAAATTTCCGGTAAATCCTTGCTGGTTTCAGCATCAATGGGTCAAATCGACCGGGTAAGGCTGGTTTTACAGTGAAGACGCTTACCGTCCGCGCGGTAAGTGCGGCCCGTACGCCAAGCAAACTTATTGGTGCGTTTCTATTGAGGTGGAGCTGGACGGAGCGGACTGTGAATTGGCCAATCACAATGCCCGAAATCTCCATTCTGCTTCAATAGAAACAGTGTAAGCAGATTCGAGCGAAGTTGAGCAGACTTTCAGATAAAATATGGAAATACGCGGCCCCGAGCTGGATGCCGCGCGGGCATCACAGTCCTGAGTCCGCTGGACTTAGTTCTATACGAAGCGTAGGGTAGCGTGGCGGTGCGGTACGGCGCGGCGCCACCGAGTAGGGTAGGTAGACTTATTACGACTAGAGGTGTCAGTATAAGCACAGTCTTATTATTACTGCATATAGGTGCATATTAATACTGCGGTATAAGTGGTCATAAGGCCTTCGCGTTATTAAAAAAAGTGATCTGATAATATTATATTTTATTTTTATTATGGCACTAAATTGTGACTCTTATGTGTGAACCAGTGTAAACGCTCTTAATTATTTTTGCGTTTTACTATGTAACGATTCAACACGCAAAGCACGTGACCTGCGACGCTGACCAACCGCACTGGCGAACTGGCGAAAATGTTTCTTTTTTTTTGTGACCGAATAAAAAGTAAAAACGTGCTGAAATTTGTATCTATGATATCTTTGTAGTACATAATAACTTTATTACGCTTGTTATTTGAATAGACAATGTCTTTGTGCGTTGATAAAATCACTTACAGATAAGGTTTCTAAGAGATAACTTATTGATAAATACATACTTGACTAACTCGGTAGGGCAGTAAGAGTGCGTACGATTGACTTGACGGGTTTATAAGTCTGGATGAAGTTTGTGTCCGTAATTGTTTGTTTGTATGTTGACTCTTATCGAGTGGGTAAATAACTCTATTCAACAAGTTCTGTGTCTTTAGGGACATCAAGCATAATTAATTTCTACCTATTTATAGTTTACAATGAAGAATAGTAAACTACAAATAGGTCTGTACTGATGGTTCGATCCCTACACGGGACAAAAGTCTAGTCTAGTAGTAGTCTGGGTGTACTTTGCGTCCGTTAAATGTCTGTTTGTTAAGTCTCCCGCGACACAGGGCTTCCATAGGTACTGAGAAGACGTTTCTTTTTTTTTAATATAAAAAAAGTTTTCTTTGTCAAAAACCTTCTAATTTATCTTGTACGGAGGGTTCGACTTAATTAGTAGATAATTTCCTAACTTCAATCATTTAAAATTATTTGTATATTGTTATTATAACTACTATAATACTTAGGTACATGTCGTATGCTACTTTGGTTGTGCCCCAAACGTCCTTCCGTCCCGTTATCTCAGCGGG
Source organism: Parascotia fuliginaria (assembly GCA_963082885.1). NCBI lineage: Eukaryota > Metazoa > Arthropoda > Insecta > Lepidoptera > Erebidae > Parascotia > Parascotia fuliginaria. Next base: position 21,135,636 of record OY720172.1, read on the forward strand.
GTTTCCGAGACTCGAGAACAAGGCTGTGATATGTCGCCAAATTGGAACATGCATAATATATTGTGAGGCAGTCTTAATTAATTTTAATAATTTAATTTAATTCAATCTAATTTAATTCTTAATAGGAATAAAATCAAAATAATTTAAGTTTGGAATCTATAGGTACAAAAATGGTTTGCTTTAAAGAAACTAGAAAGTAAGTAGCTACTGGATTTATTTCTGTGGTAGCTACTTAAAGGGCAAATAAGTTTCTCTTAAAATTTTCTGAAGGAGGGTTTATATTGAAAGTAAAGGCAGAAAGAAAGATTAAACGAGTTCTAGATTAGTTTTCCGATTAAACAACTCATTTGCAATTCGGTCGAGTACCTATCTATGACCTTTTTCAATTCAATAGCCTATCCTGAAGTTGGAATAAAGTTCTCGAAGAGTTTTAAGTACCTCCCACCCAACTATTTAGAAAAAACGAGACAAAATGTATTTCTTCTTTAAATATAAAACAAATGAGTGCTAATATATAGTATGCATTCTGAATAAATACTGAATGTTACAATTTGGAGACTTTGAAATGGGGCATTGTGTTTGAATATTCTTTTTTTAGTAACATTTTTTGATATATTATTTGAGTGGCAAGAATTATTGATACGGCCCGATATAAGGTTGTAACTTAAGCCTATGGACATGGGTAAAGTTGAATTCTTCAAGTTATGCAGGACAATAGATACTAGTTAGTTATAAAAGCCGTTATCGACTACGAAGGAGAAGAGAATGAGGCAAGTTAAGAAAATGGAAGGAAACTTACTAAGGTAAGAGCTTGTTCTGTAAAAAAAGAAAACATTTATTTTGAATTCGCACTAGGTACGTACTTACTCTAATACATGGGGAAAGGAAGGCAAAACGGACTCTGTAGGCAAAACGGACTCTGTAGGTAAAACGGACCACCTCATAAACTTTACTAGACATAATTAGCCTCATTCAGCTTAGATGCACATGAGTCACTTTATGCATTAAGCTTATCTTACTTGGTTAGGTACATCACACGAAGGACATGACCTATTTCGAATCGAAAATCGCAGTCGAAATAATTTTGTTGATTTACAATTTACACGCGTAAAAGTGATTGCGTGTTTAATGGTTCAATCATTTTTCACGCTCGCATATATTAATGTTGTTTATACTCCTGATAAATTGAGCACTTAAAAAAATTTCTTTGATATATCATGGAACATGAAACGTCTTTTTGGCAAACCATTTTTGATTTTAAATTTTCAAACGCCTACAATTTTTTTGTGAGCAATATGCTGCAAAAATATTTGAATTTTTGTTGCCCTAATTATTTTTTATGGAGCTTGCCAAATAAAAATAAATGAATAAAACTTATCACAACGACTGCACATAAAACATAATTAGGTATTTGAACCTTGTAAATAAAATACATTATGTCATAAAAATAATTATACAAAACTTATGACACCATCTACTTATCAATACATTGGACAAATAACTTTAAAACTTCAATGCTGAAGCACTATCTTAAACTTTACCTACGGTAAGTTTTGTGTTTAAACCTGTTTTTTATTTGGAGCAGAAAGGATTAACAGTTTAATTTGATTCCTTTTCAACTAAGACCTACATGCAGCTGCTATACAGACCGAAAGTAAATACGGGTACAATAGAAAATATGCATATCTTATGTCAGTAGTATGTAATCTGTGAATACCTATTGTTTGAATTAAGAGACCATTTTTTAATCACGGTAAAAAACGCGCAAGGCGTAGAGAAAAGCTTTATTGACCAACATTATCTATAAAAATATTATAAATGTGAAAGTAACTCTGTCTGTCTGTCTGTTACGCATTCACGCCTAAACCACTGAACTGATTGTAATGAAATTTGGTATAGAGATAGATTAGACCTTGGGAAACAAGACAGGCTATCTTTTATCGCGAAAAATTGGATAAAAGAGGTTGAAATAGGTGATGAAAGTTTGTATAAAAATCGTCAATGTATTACCTACAGAGATTAACCGACATTAACGGAGGCGGAGCGGCGTGCAACAGCTAGTAATTAAATATTTGACAACTTTCAAAGGCGGCGGTTCCGGGGCAGGCTGCGACACAACGGAACTAACACCGACCGACAGGCACAACGAGAAGTGTCATCAACATCATAGATTTAAGTTATTTTTAATATATATTTTAGGTTACGGTATTTATTGATTAACTTTTATTTAAATAGTGTGTAGTATACTTATATTACAATGTATGTATGATAGTCTGTAAGATATATATTGAAAATTGTAATCCCGATGGTACCCAAGATACAAGCACTAGCTTAGTTTGGGACCAAAGGGAAACTACTTATTTGTAATAAAATGTAATTTATATTTATAAAATAAATTGAATTGAATTGAACTCGCAGGTATCTTTTTATATACTTACTGCAAGATGAAATTCTCGTTTTACACAGAGAGGGAATGTGTATTGAGCATTGGTCACCACGCTATCTCAAGACGAATAAGCGATTTCAGATCCAAAATATATAATATTTTGTTAACTTTCTAATTATGGCAGTGTTTTGAGTCTCTTCACTTGCATTGTTTTGCATACAAGAAAGGTGGCATTATGCTTAAGCAAGATGCAGGTTTATAAATAACCATTCAATGAAATCAGTGACTGCCGTACGATTGATTTTTATTAACGAGCTCGACAAATATCAACAGCGACAATTATTATTATCATTCGTCGTGAACGGCAAATCATTTAAAACTATCCTATTTTCTTCACACGAATTCATACCGTATTCTGAAATTGCTAAGGTGTGTTTTAGAAGTCCGACTATGACTGTACTCTTTAAATGATAAACGCAAAGGGTAAGGATCTTCCTATATGTTTCAATTCGTTAATAAGAACTTATTTCCCTTTAATAATAAAATTAATATTGATTACGATGAAGTCAAAGTTGTTGCTGAATTTTTGACCTTGAATGAACATAAAAGGTTACCAAGGTGATATTTAAACGTCGCCTTCGCAGAATGGTACGCGTTTTTTGAAGTTATACTTCTTTTGGCGCGATTGGGAAAAATGATGAAATTTTTACGATGCGCGCGCACACCGACAGAAAAAAACAACACCCTGAAGTTATTTGCTAACCTTTTACACCCTGAAGTTAGTTGCGAACCTTTGTGTGTCGTATCAGTACAAATAATCAGTGTGAATACATAAAAAATATATTGGCGTTTATATCAATTCAATTATATTTATGACGGTGATAGATATTTTTTATTGATAATTTATCAGTAAAAATATTTATTTTGAATATTAGTGGTAAAAGTGGTTTTAATATACTCTTTTAAGTGCATTTATAGATTTGAGGTTAACTGTTATGTATGTATGCGTTATGTTATTTTTTGGCTAAAGAAGTATAACTTCTTACGTGCGTACATGAGTACAACACACACTCTTTTTTTTTTACTGGCGATGATACTAGACCAAAAGCGTTCCGAATGGAAGGAATAGGGTACAATAGGCTTTTTTCACTATTGTGTTGTAAAGTAACCCCTTGCAGAACGGCTTCCCAAAATGTTCTCTTCACATGCAGTTGACACAACTCCTTAGACGTTGCCGTATGTAAGAACTGTAGGTAGATAAGTATTATTAGACTTCTATCAAAATTGTACTTACCTAAATGCAAACCAATGCCAATGCATACCGTCTGCATACCTATAGCACACTGTTCAAATATGTCACGGCAATACCTATTTCTTAGACATTTTATGTAGATCATCACAAATAAAAAAAATCGTTTAGCTGGCATTCTATTGCTTTTGTAATGTTAATTTGCTAGGTAAAAAACATAATTATTATTACCTAATGTAAAAATAGGTACTTAAGTGTATGCTAAGTACGTGTAGGTAAGTACACACTTTTCAAAGTGGTGTGCACCTACTACTGTCGCAGTATTGTATTGTTGGTATCAATTATCAAATTACCTACACCATAGATTTACCCACACTGTATTTCACTTTGTAAAATAAAATAAGTAGTAAAATTACTGTGCGTGCAATATAAAATTGAAAACAAATTAATGTCCTATAAAATTGTTTAGGTACAGATTGTTTTACAACCATAGCGATAAACGAAATAAAATAAGTGGCTAGCTACGATAACAATTAGCATACAAAAAGTTTGATATTAACATTGACCTTTAGTTAACATATTATTAGCAGTTGCATTGAATTGCATTATCTATTTGGCTCTAACCTCATTATTTTATCCAATCACCCCATGGATGCCCAAAACCCGTCTAGTACAAGAGAAATACACCCTAGCACAAACTTCTAAACTTCAAAAGGATATTACGCATGCGCGCCAATTCTCCCCTAGTGTCACGTCATAACCTAAAAGGGACTTTAAAATCAAAACATTTCTAGATTGTAAATAATAATTTTAAATGTTTACGAGTTCGTCTCAGCTTTGCTATTGGCTGTAGACATCGGACCATGCATTGCCTCGAATTTTATTAAAGCAGTGTTGTAGGAACGAGACAAGTGGTAGGTACGTGAACTGAGAATTGTAATTGGTCGCACAACAAAAAATATATCTTTGTGATTTATGTGGCGAATATATTATTATTAAACAAACGGTGATTGTTATAGTGTTTGTGAACAATAAACCTTTTTATATTAAGTGAAATATCAGCGAAGTATTGCGGTAAATATTTGTAGGTTATGTTTTTGATTACCTGTTTATAGTTTGTATTTACTGAAATTTTGTGCTTATTATTGTTAATAAATTCATGCATTAATGTTATTAAAAGCAGACTTATACTGTTTAAATATTAATAGCATAGATTTTATTTGTAATTTTTTTTTAAATAACGTAAGTAAGTATTATCACAATATTTAATTGAAGGTGGGTAGATAGGATAGGCAGTTAATTTATGATAATAGAATTACTTGTAAATATTGAGAAGATATGGTTCAACCCTAATATAGGTATTGTTCTTTTAAACGATTCCTAAATTGTAATCACTGTTAAAATCACGTTATCTACACGCAGACTTGGCAAAATGATTTAAGACTTAAGACTACTTACCTACGCAAACATTTGTAGTAGACCTGGAACGTACCTATCGTACATAGGTATAAATTTATGCACCTAAGTCAATTTTCAGTTTTTTTTTATTATTCCACTGCAGGAAAAGGTGAGCATTGATCGCCACGCTTGCTCAAGGCGGATTGGCGACTCAGACTTCCTCAGAAGTCCAGGTTTCCTTACGATATTGTCCTTCACCGTCATGCGTCAGTCAGTAATATCCAGCTAAACTTATTAAGTAAGTAGGCACATAAGATTTGAATAATCACATTGCATTGGTACTTGCCCGAATTCGAACCACCAGCCTCGTGTTTTACGAAGCTGGCGCGTTCACCACTAGGCCATCACGATATTACTAGGTAAATTAGAATAATATTGTTAGAAGCGTTCCTAGGTTTTTATCAAAATGTTAAACCATTGAGGCGAATCGAAATTTAATAGACATTACGGCATTAAATGCGTCATACAAGAGGCTAAACGAAGCGAGACCAAGCAAACAGGGGTGTACAGCGAAATCCTTTTAAAGTGTTGCTAATGTAAAAAAAAAAAAAAAATAAGTTAAACATGTAAGAAATTCATATACTTACTCCAATTCGTCGTGCGTTCACTGGTTCAGAGTGATCATTATCTCCTTCTGTGGGTATTGAAAATTATATTGTATTATGTGATAGGTACTAAATATTTCTTACTCGTTCATTAATCCGTCCACCGAGTACAGTGACAATGGCAACACCGATCTCCTAAATCGGAGAGGCCAATGTCAATGTGCGGTCTTGTCTTTTAACTTGATGTTAAAAATTATATGTGGGTTATTATGTGCGTGCAGATTACCAATCTATTAAAATAAAAATAAAATAAAGCAGAAATGTCTTCGTGTACCTACAGCTCTTATCGGTTTTCCCCTTGAGTTAAATCATGAAGTTTTTTTTAAATGTGCATATACCTACCTTCCGAATGAAATTATCTAAGAGTCAACTGACTCCAAAATATGATCTATGGAAGTAAGTGCGTGGGTAAAGAGAAGTTAAAGCAGAACAGAAGAAGAAGCCAGTGAATTTGTTTAATACGTTCCAGAGATTCTGTTTAGAGATTTATATTGATACTTAACTACTTACTTGCACTCTTTGTATGAAGTTAACTATCGGATATTTATTTATTTATTTATTTATCAACTTTATACATACAATATGTAATGGCGGACTTAATGCCTGAGGCATTCTCTACCAGTCTACCATAGGGTGATGCAGAGATATATCGAAGCAGGTGCACAAATAAATAAATTTTGAGTTGAGTAAAAAGTACATTATTTGCATAATATATAAATATATACTACACATAACTACATAATAATATATATACCTACATATATAAATATATACATTAAATATATAATAATACACACAATTTATATACATATTAATAAAATTAACATACAAATATATAGAAGAGATGTGACAATACAAGAGCTGTGACGAAACTGCCATTTTAGTTGCTCAGAAGCAAGTTCCGAACTTTTATTTTAAATGCATGACGGTTTGTGGACGTTCTGATTTCAAGAGGGAGGGCGTTCCAAAGAAGAATGGATTGAATAGGGAAAGAGGAGTGAATAAAGTTAGACGTGTGTGAAGGACATAAAAGGAGGAGATTATTGGCAGAACGAAGGTTTCGTTCATGAACAGAGTTAAGATACTGAAAATAAGGCGTTAAGTAGGGAGGAGGAGTAGGCGAAGTCAGGATGGAATAAAGGGTAGTGAGAGCACGCAATCTACGGCGTTGGACAATAGGTAGCCATTTTAGTTGAGAACGATAAGTAGATACATGATCATACTTACGAAGATTAAAAACGAATCGAATGCAGTTATTAAGAAGACGGTCTAATTTGTTGAGAAGATCTGCATTCAGGTCAAAATAACACCCATCACCATAGTCGACTTGTGGAAAGATCAAAGACTGCACAAGCATTACCTTAGTTCTATAAGGAAGGAAATTTTTTAGTTGATATAGAACGCATATTTATAAATAATCTGTATCTTATTGGTCAAGCACCGTACACGGTTAGTTTTTTAACACTCAAACCTTAAACGCAGCAATAAGGTAATACGAACATTACGTCATAATGTCAATGGCCGACACGTTGTACTGCCGAGATACTTTTGTATAATCTAGCGTTTTTGTAATAATTGTACAGTAAGTAACGAATTTATAAAAATAATGTTACTAATTAGTGAAAAGGCTAATGTTCTGTTACTTTTATGAAGTTTTCAACCTTGAATAATAAATAATGCAGTAGATCATTTTTTGGTTTCCGTTTGGGTTATTAAATGACCATGATTTTCAACCTTAAATACAAGAGGCTTGAAATCGGAAAACTATCAATGTAAGTTTTTCAAAATTATGGTATGTACCTCGCCTATTTTCAAGTTTTAATACTAACGATAAAGACATAGTAGACATACCTACTAGGTACGTATAAAAAACTCTGAAGTACCACCACCTCGTGTAAAGGTCGTGGTCAATGCTCATTCCTTCTCTGTATGAGAGGCCTTCACAGTAGGAATATAGGTAAGGTGCATAGCAAGTGGGTTATTGACCGCAGTAAAGGGCTACATTAAGCTGCTGTCTGTCCTGGTACATAAAAGTACACCCGCCTCTTACGTCACCCACGAGAAGAGGTGGTTTGGTGCCATCCGTGCCATATTCTAGAGCAAAGAGAACATGGCATGAATTTATGTTCATGTTGTATCATTAAACAAATAACAGTAACAGTGTGCCTCTGGTGACACGGTCTGCTAACATTACACCGTTGCTTGGTATCAAATTTTTCAAGAGATATATTTAATAATATTTATGTGATCCACAATTATTTTTTGAGAATGAAAGTTAGAACTTGTTCTTTAATGAAGTTCGTCATTTTATGAAAGATAAAACTATTTTTAATTTAATTTCAAGTCAAAGCAACTTTATAGATATAAATTTACCTATCTTTAAAAACCGTTTTGATAATAAATTTCCATTACAGCACCTTATATTTTTCGTATGATGTTAATCACAAGCAAAAAAACAAATCCTAGTTTATCAACATTTAATGAAGTACCATTGCGGTTTTTTCTGTACACCTAGGTATTCAGAAATTATACGACGTCATAAAACCTAGGACACTAAATATAGTTCATAATATAAAAGAAGATAATAATATACAATATTATGCCACCCACAAGGTACATACACCCTCCAGACGTTTCATTAGCGGATGTAGTGTGTACTAAATACCTTGCCTATATGATAAATTGCTTTAGTCCTTGTTCTGAGGATAAATGATAATATCTATGTATAGACTTGTCATTAACCATAAGCCTAAACGACAATATAAAAGTTCTATGTTAGCTTAGTGAACTCATTTACAATATCTACATCTCTTTCTAATGGGTCAAAAAGACAGAGACTGATTTCTTTTTGCTAAAAGTCTTTGTACTCATCTATCCCTACTATACCTATCAAAGTTACACTTAAAGGCGCTGTATTGAAGAGACGTCTTTCAATTACAAATTTTGAACACTTTTTTTACTACGACTTTGTCATCATCGGCCTGACTTTAATTTAGACCTCCGATTACCAAAGTCACCGCTTGGTAGGCGGTTTTGTGATCACAGCAAGGGAAGGCAGATAACGCTGCCTATTTCAAAACTCACGTTTTTCGTCGTAGACTTCAATAATAAAGTGCGAAAACAAAAATACGATAACTACCAACTTAGATACCCACAGATAAGTAAAAACTTATTATCTCTATTATGATCTTAAAACTGGAGTCATCAGTTGAACAATGTTATTGTCAATAGACATGAAGATAATGAGATAGTAGATTTGAAACACGATAAAGAAGTAGACAACATTTTTGTGGCTAATATTTCCATAGTCACACATAGCGCTCTTACACACGAGCGGCATGTCATCAACGTTGACATCATGTCGTTCGTTTGTAAGAGCTCATAGACGCCTCTAAGAGATGGAGAGGCTATTATGTTTTAAACAATAAGCAAAAACTCAAAAAGGGGTAACGTAAAGTTCTTTCTTTACGTTTTAATCCCTTCCATCCGCTATGCAATAAAGTCGCTGTTCTTCTTTATTACAGTTTTCATTAAATAGTTCAAAGAATTTCTTTTCGAAGATATTTATATACTTAGTTGTAATAGATGCAGTAAAGAAAAGCCGAAAATCATAATGGTTATTGCATGTTTAAAAACATATCGCAAAAATAGGTTAGTATTATTGTTCGAAGCCGGAGCGGGTCGCAAATACTAAATACCCATTTTGTTTTACACAGAATTTTATAAGAATAAGAATAGGTTATTTTCCATGGAATGTTTCTACTCCAATATTTTTCTGCACCTTTGGTTAAATTAACGGAGGTGTCTCCAATAAGATAAATCCAAGTCTGCAGCTAATGAAGCGATGCTAACCCGCTGATCTTTCCATTCAATTAGTTCTTTCGTTCTCGTTCACGTTCAGAATGAATCCGGACTCAAGGTTAGGAAGGCATATATCTAATAGATGTTCAATTTGATAAGGATATTGTAATTATTACGAATATAATTTAAAATGCAAAACTACTTGGTTTTTCACCCTATCTTACTACTTTGGTTCTTCAAAAAAAATATCCGAATAGCATTGTAGTAAGAACAGTAAAAAAAAAATATGAAGTTTCAAAACAGCTTTTATTAAATATAGCGGTCGCGCAAAATTTTTTTTTTCTGTAGATAGTTTTTATTGTATGCTTACTGTTTCTATCTATCAGCTTCTATAAAGTAGACCTCTGTTGTTTCAAGAGAAGTTTGCCTGAACAAGCTCCACGAGGAAAAACTATTTCTCGTGACCTGACTGCCGCAAATTGTAAAACTGCTATAACCTTGCCATAGTTACCTTACCATGCTTGGTAGGTAGGGTAATATAGCTTGCCTGTTACCTAGAACTCGTGGACCACAATGCCACACAAGCTATATTTCACTAAACATCATTCAGAAATCAATAAATCACCTGCCTCAAGGGTACGAATATGTAAAATGAGATGAGAAAACCAGAGCAGAAACGTGAAAGAGATTGTTTATTGACCTAGTGGTAATTTTGTTCATTTAGATCATAATAATGAGAATGATAATTATAATAACTAGAATAAGGTGTGGGCTAATTTGTTTACAGTCGAGCCGGCATGAAACTCAGGCTACTCTTTTAATTCCCAGATATTTTGTAACATGGAGTTCTCCAAGAAAGGAGTTAAAAGATTTTTCATAGAATCGGCAATGCTCAAGTGATTGATATTCTGGTGTATGAAATACAGCACAAAATAATCCTTAAATCGAAGTATTATAAGAACAGCCTCGGCTAAGATAAAGATAAAACAGTATGTCATTAACAAAAGCGGTTGTCTTTAATGTTCTTACTTCTTTATCAGGTCAAATATTGCTCGGCCGATTAAAGATAACACATACAGAATATGCTGTACATATGACTTTTTTCGTCTAGTTCTTTATATTCAGTTTGTTTTCGTCTCGTGATAAAAGCTGACGTATTGTAGTAATTTTTAATGAGTTTGCGATAACATTGCATGAGTTTATTGACAATTAAGTATTTCTGATTTACAGTATAACAGTATTATTATAATAAAAGACTGAATTCGAAATTCCTAGAAGAATTTAAGATTAATTTATTTATATTGCAACGAACTTGGGACCAAAATCGAAGTGATAATAAGTGAATAAGTGTCTTACTACATACAAGCTTAGTAAGTGCAATATTAACTTTAGTGAAGATATTTTACTGTTGGTAAACTTTTATATCCAATTTTTGATATGCAAGAATGAATAAGAGTTTTTGAGAATTGTTGATTGTAAGCGTGACCTAATTTCGTGTGAAAAAGTGATACAAAGCAATCTGAATCCTGAAAACTATTGGAACAGTCGTTCTACAGGAAAAGTAACTAGTACATTTGTTGCCAGATACGGAATAATTTAAAGGCACAGCAATGAGGGATTCCATATCAGGTAGCGTAATGGATTCATTAGAAGGAGAGAAAGTCCTCACAATATACAGAGTGACGGCGAGAAGATGGTTGATCCTTCTTTTATTCGTGTTGTACTCGGCTTCTAGCGCAATGCAATGGACCCAATATTCAATAATACAGGACGTTATAACTATGTACTACGGTGTGAACAGTGGACTTGTGTCTTGGACATCCATGGTGTATATGATCACGTATGTGCCTTTGATTTTCCCTGCTAGCTGGCTGCTGGATAAAACGGTAAGTGATAGCAATGTATTTACTATTTACAGTTTTACAGGTTTAATTTCTTCGTGTTCCTATTCTTCTTAGTGTTTCGACAGTAAACAAAGTTTATATTGTGCTAGCGCAGAAGGCGGTTAACTATAACTGCATTGCCAGAAACAGCCATCAAGTCCTCTTACGTACAGTTGTTAGTGTATGCAGGGCAAGATATAAGATGGTGTTCCTATTAATCGTCGAAATTTAAACTAAATAATTACTACAATATAACACGACAAAATCTTCTTGTGAACTTAAAAACCTAAACATTTATAGTTGCCTAATACGTAATAACAGAGGCACCTTCCAAAAATATATTCTTCACTATATAAAAGACTTACCTACTGTAGAGTAAAGGCTAGCGGAAATTACGGCGAGCCGCACCGCATCGCATTGCGTAACAAAAAACGTCCAACATCAGTTTATTACTTTTATTACTATAACCGCATCGCAACGCACTGCACTACACTACGAGTATCATGTGCTTTGACGCAATTTTGCAATGCGGTGCGCTGCGGCCGCAGTACGCGCTAGCCTTATTACAGAAAAATACTACAGACATTTTTCCGTGTCTTGTAAGATGTGTCCAACAGAGTCAAACTGTCTGTTTCATTTATCATATCGTAAGAATATCTATGATAATCGCTTTGAGTAGTAGTCTTGCCTGACATCTGTGCGTACTTATTGTTTAGTCATCGAATAAGTGTTGCTAGGTACTTAGGTGATCGAGATTAGATGATAGTCACTCCATATATTTAAACAATCAAACTCTTAATATTATTTGGAATAGGCTTGACGAGTGGGCAGCATGGCAATACTGCGGCAGACGAGCCAAAGGCCTAACTGATTATAAATGGGTGCTGTGTCATTTTTCGTCGTTTGTTGACGCTGCGCACGCGTTGTCGATGTCGTGTGCGCGAACGTCATAACTTAACACACATACACATACCTAAAACGTGGACCGATTTTGAAAACGCAGGGCGCATCTAACGATTTAAATCTCTCTGTGTCTCTCTCTGCGTATATTGACACCACAGCGCTTTAAACGGGTGAACCGATTTCGATGAAAATTTATATGTACAATAATGTACCTACACAGCTTTCGTGTCGGAGACGGACATAGAATACTTTTTATCCCGAAAATCAGTCTGGTTCCCGAAGAAAAATGTCTTATCTCAATGAAGGTGCATTAATATCTCATCACGATTGCTCATGGCGAATTTGCAATTTGAAGACGTTTTAATAGGTACATAAATCAAAAGCAGTATAAAGCGTTCAGAATTCGATATCGAATAACACATCTATTCGATTGAATTCGATTTAAAATCGAAACTGCATCGCCTACACCTGTTCCAGCAGTTTCCATCCTATTTATCATAACGCTTTTTTTAACTGAAAAAAGTGATTGCAAACTAAAATAGTTGCTAAAGCTTGCTACGCAGTATTGCGACCCAGTTTTAAATTTATGTACATTTAGTAGCTTGATAAAAAAAAATGTAGTCACAGTTTTTGGAAGAAATATAAGTGTTATGTAAAAAAGATTATTGAAATATACGTAGGTACGATATACATAGGTATAACTTGCCTAGACTGAAGGATTGACTGACTAATTCATCAACGCAGAGCCTAACCCGCTGGGGCTACAAAACTGATATTTTGGCGGTTGACGCTTCTTCTTCTTTTTTCGTATCGGCGTCAAATCTGTTTACACTGTGTCAGCCCAAAAGTTAGATACGGCTACTGCATTCCTGCGTGCAGTTGTCCCGGCACGCAGGCCGCGACATCATGATCAGGTGACGCTGTATATGTTCTAGGCAATCTGCATCCACTAAAGGAGGGATTTTGAAAGTTTATTTCATAAAGGAGTAAAATATGCAAGAAGATACCTACGAAACGAAGGTACGAAAATTCAATGGCAGATTTTGCTAATGAAAAAATTGCAAGCTCACGGCATCAAATCAACGAATGAACTTCAAATACAGTCGAACGGCACTATATAGAAGGCACATTACATCCGTGTGGTAACATTATCTTCTCTCAAGATAAATACTTATCTAATTCTTTATTGCATTACACACAATTAGATGTAAAGTTTGACAATGCTTGTATCGCCTGATATTATCTCAAGATTTTCCAGATAAGCTCTGAGACATCAAGGGAACTCTAATCCGACACGCGTGTAATAAAGGTACAACAGTTGTACAGATCATGGTTAAATATAAAATGTTCGTCAATAAAAAATATAGATTATATTTGTTATCGTTTATTGTTAATACGAATAACGGCCGAAATTAATATGTAACCTATTTCTAGAGATAGGTAAGTTAGATTTATCTGAGACTAGCTGCGCCCTGCGGCTTCGCCCGCGAGAAAATTGCTATGTTTTTAATTAATGTAACTCGGGAATCAGAGCGATTTTCGGGATAAAAAGTAGCCTATGTCCGGAAATCAAATTATCTACATACCAATTTTCACCGAAATCGGTTACGCGGTTTAAATTTTATATGGTGGTTAAATATTCTTAAACTTTTTAAATCACCGCGCAATTTTCTTAGTTTTCTTTCGTATGAACCTTGTCCTGACAATAACAAACACAACAAAAAAATAATTAACGAAATTGATCTAGCCGTTCACGCGTGATGCCATGACCAAGGGACATAGGGATTCATTTTTATATATATAGATAATTCCCTAGGATATTCTTGTTAATATGACCAAAATAACGACGGTCGCTAGGTAACGAAACCAGTAACCTAGGCAACTATCTCAGATAGCCCTCTGTCTCTAGAGATAGGTTAAATTAGTTTCTACCGTAAGAGTACCTACTATTGAGTAGATATCTCCTTGAGATATTTATAATCAGCACGCACTATTTTGATGAAGTAGCTTACTACTAACATATTATTATTTTATTATTAAACATTATGTGTATCTGTTGTAGGTTTAGCTGTACAATAAATAATAATTATTGTATCTATTTATATTAGCTTCTTAATTGGCAACCACTGCTTATTGCTGTTTGAAGCATATATAACTATAAGCAGCCTCATTTCGTAATGCTCGTTAATAATTTTCTTCTTCCCTTTCATAAGGAAACAAAACGTATCCAAATCTTAAGCTCCTGTACTATACGCCTACGTCTGTGTGTACGGAAGCTCCATCTGAAGGTGAAAGGCCGCGACATAATTTGTATGAAATTTCGTTACCGCTCGTCATTTGTGCTGAACAGCACTACATTGTATAACATATCATTACCAAGTCATTTATTTACCGAACAAATGACACTTAATGTTTTGGCCATAAAACTGAAAAGCTTCAGGATTAGACGAGTTCGATGCTTTAATGACGCTCGTTTTGCCAGCTGTGATAGGTTGTATCTATTAGGAGACGAGCCTGTCGTTTAAATGAACAAAATTAAATAACAGACACAACAATTTTATTCAAATTTGAACATTAAATCAAGTAATATAAAGATTGAAAGCATTCAAGTTCTTATAAGTCATTTTTAAAGCACAAAATGGTCTGAAAGGCTAACATTTGACAACATCCTTCTAATTTAAAACGTAATACATAACCTTCTCGGGCACTAAACCAGACACCTATCGTTAGAACCACACAACCTTTGTCGACCTCATCCTTCTTATACGTCCAGTATAACACGACCTGTAATATTTCACACATTATTCACAAATATATGAGTTTACCAAGAAATGACGGCTCGCAACTTAATGGTCGGGTACCGTCATTTAATTAAGTTTAGCTTGCTTTTGTGTCTTTTATGATGTTGATGCGTTTATGCTAAAACAAGTAAACATGATTTAATTAAAGGGTGTCCATTAGTATTGCTATTTTCTCGTGCAATGATAAAGATATTTATCCGCTGGACAGTTCAATTTAGTCTAGCAGTTGGAACAAGTCTCTAAATATAAAAGAACTTTTCCAACGGTAAGTAGGAGTTAACCATAGCCGTTATGCCTTGCCTCCTAAGTAAAGCAGGATTGGTGATAGTAAGGTGATATTTAGAACGTACGTAACTTTGTGGTTGATAATATTTTTTATCGCATTTACGACACTCTTGGAAAGAGGAAATCTGATTTCATATAATATGATATGGTCGAGATTCATCAAAAGAACTATGCTTTACGAGTATTGATATGAAATTGGCGCCTAAAGCAGTCCCTAAGTCCCATAGTTGTTGTTCCTCAAGGGAAAGGTAAGTATCGTTTTCCATCAGATAGCTGCGTCAGACCCATTTAAAAAAAATTACTTTGGATTGTTCATAGAGTCTTATTGTTCCATCTACAGTTTGTATTTTATAAAGAGTTAATTGCGTGATATTATATACCGGGAAAGCCGAATTAGAAGTCTTACTAGAAGGTATTCTAATTTGCAAGTTCGGTAACTCGCTTTAAAAGTTAAATTGTGTTTACTAAACTTTTGTCAGGTCATGTTTTGATGGGAATTGTTTATAACTTTTTTTTATGGTTTTAGTAACTTTGTTATTCAAAACAATATGTGACAGTTGAGTGATGTGATTAGCAACCTATTTATATTCTTGACAGTTTCCTTCAAAATATACTAAACATCGCTTCCCAATAAAGCCCGTGACTTAAAAGGCTAGATTTGCAGTTGACTCTAATCATGACTCCTTTATATGTTGCTGACAACATGTAAAAAAATAAGATATATTATTATTGTGTTGAAGAAAAACATCGCGTTGTGAGGTAACCTGGACTTAAAAGTTTGAAATTGCCAATCCGCCTTGAGCAAGCGTGGTGATTCATGCTCGTGCCTTCTATATGAGAAGAGGCCTTTGCCCTGCAGTGGGACAGTAAACAGGCTGGTAATATTATGAATATAATTCCTATAATCGTGTTATCCTTGATTCTTAAATAAAATACGTGGAATAACAACCTAGTTTGTTACCCAACAATGTCTATAACTATGAAACAATTTTATTTTTTATTTTGGACATTTATTTTATATAAATTTACTAACTAAATAATTATGAATTAATGCGATAAAATATATAAATTAAAAAGGAGGCACAATCTACTTTTTCCTGCTCATTAACAAGAACACTACATTACAATAAGGGTTTCAGGGTATTGCTGGGACTGCCCCGCTTCTGTAGCGCATCGGGGATGTTTGCAGATGCGCATGTTGATGACTTTCATGCCATCATGCGAAAAAGAATCGCATCCTTGATGCGTCGGGTGCGGGGTAGTTCCAACAGTCTGCTGGCTGTTGTAGCTGAGGACATTGGCAGTAGTGTATGGTCGCACTGGTTAGGTGTCCATAAGCCAGTTGCCAGATTGGTGTCCATTTAAATGTTGGTGTAGTAATATTGTATGATATGTGTATGTTCCTGTAGTGGTTCGAAATAAATGACTATTATTATTATTATTATTATTATTACGTGTATAGTGTTTGTATGACTGCGGTGAGCTTCAAGGTGAAAATACTAGCTCAGGCAGGGCAGCTTTAATTCTGCTAAAAAATCTGTTAGTGTTGACAAATAAATGCTATGCCACCTTCCTTAAAAATTTATTATGCCAGTGGCATAATACATTTTCTTAGCTCTCTAGCTCGGGCAGGCAGACATTGAGCGCAATGTATAGCAGGAGAAATAAAAAATCCTGTAGGTAGTACCCTACCAAAATCATATCAGTGGTTAAAGTAAGTAAGTACATACTTACTTCTATTCTGAGTAAGTACATACTTCCTAGACCTAGTTTCATTATGTTGTACTGGTTTTTGTTTTAACATCTTAGAATTTAAGTCAACTCTGTATGCTATGTACAAATTACTTATTATTGAATAAATTATTATTATTATTTTTATATACTTATATAATACGTGCCCACAGATTCCGATATTACAACAATATACACGACATATAAAAATTTGTTATTAATCGAATATTGTCCAATAAAATAAAATTCAATACACTTCATTGTGTTCCTCTATAGAAAACCTCTTCAAGTCTGTAAATATGTAAAATATTGTATCGAATCGCCGAACTACTTTATACGGGCTTTATATACCGCAGTATAAACCACAAGCACAAAAGGTTTTGCGGATAGTTCCGGAGAATAAAGCTGGTAATAGCGCTGAGGGTATCCTTCCTTTCAAAATATGGAAATTTCAATAAGCACCTCGTTTTAGTATTAAGTGAAAGCATCTGGCATCGTGGTCTAGGTGAAAATCAGATCTATTCCCAACCAGTATTTCTTTTTAATTTAATTATTTTGTATTCCTAACCAGTACCACTTTTTAAAACAATTAAATTAAATGGAGATGTATTCCTAACGTATTTATTATTAATTTGATTAAATTGGTTTTGAAAAAATAAAACACTTCAGAAAAAAGCATTTTCACTGACCGTACTTGATATATAAAAACAAGTGTCTTGAACTTTGCTGGTAGATTTATTTGGAATCAATAATCGTAACAAGGTTCAATTAAATAGTAGGTATCATTTATTAGAAATATACGATCATTATTACGTACATTCTGTAAACAATAAATAATTGGTATAACTAACATATTTACATTTAGTAAATTATACGCCACCATTGGTATTGGTTGATATAAAGCACCCTACAAGAAACAAAAGGTTATTTTGTAAGCTGACTGTACTAAAAGTCATGTTTTGGTACCCGTTAGGAATACATCTCCATTTAATTTAATTGTTTTAAAAAGTGGTACTGGTTAGGAATACAAAATAATTAAATTAAACCAAATGGTATTAGAATGTGGTACTGGTTGGGAATAGATCGAAAATCAGGCAAAATGAATAGTGGTTTCATCGTTTATTTAATACATATTCGTTAATACTCGTATTTTTGTCGTGATAGCCTAGGGTTCAATAAGTATGAGTACCAATGTGATTTCAAAGACTCTATTACGTTTGTTGAAAACAAAAGGGGAGTTTACTAGGAACACTGTAATCTTAGAAAGCATTTTGTAGCATTTTCTATGTTTATCTTGATCATTTTGCTTGTCTGCCAGCATTAAAAATAATTATTTCATTGTTAATAGTATTAAGTACATTGTTACAATCAATTTGTTTCATTGATAAGGGTTGTAACTAAACTAATTCATTTGTGATATCTAATCATTTATTGTTTGGTTTGTACTTACTTCTAGACACAAGCTCTTATTTCAGTACTATTATTATTATACTATTAATATAAATAGAGATAATTGGTTTTGGATATGAAATTAATAACAATATAGTGGGAATATTTTCTAATAATAGAAATGCGAAAAAAACTCTTAACTGTCTATCTGTCTAAGCATACCTAAGCATAGCATATGATGTGGGTTTTAGAATAAGAAATATTTACTTACTGTTTACACTAAGTCCTGCAATGCAAAGAGCTTTAAAACAAAGTAAGACAATAGCTTTAGGCACGCGTGGTAATTAATGCTCATGCCTTCTCTGTATAAGAGGCCTGCAGTGTTACGGAAAAACACTGCTATTATTAATCTAAAAGAAAGTAAGAGTCGAGATCAATACATATTTGCACATTAAGATAACAGTGCTATTGACCGTCAGTTACGTACCGTACAAGTACACGTGATTGCGAGCCGTATCAATAGTTCTTTGATTAATTGAACTAGTAGCAGAACGAAACACAGTTAAGTAGGTAGTTACGTACAGTACTGTAGATTACGAGGACATAATTGCAATAAACTTACTATAGACGCTATAAAATTAAACGAAAATCGGTTCATCCGTTTGGGAGCTACGATACCACGGATAGACACGGTAAAGTTATAACACTCCTCTCTTTTTGCGTCGGGGGTTGAAAACAAACAGTATGCAATATCTTGCAAACAATAGTTTGGGCCAGGCAATACGAAATGGTCAACTAGTGCCGTTGCCTTTTTTCCTCAGTATCACATATCATTTCGCTATTTTTGTGTAGAATTTCCCCGATTTCAGTGGGTGTTTTACCTTTCTATTAGTTTCGTAGGCGGTAAGAATAATTTTACTGGTAAAAATACATAAATTCTTTGGAATTATGCTCTGAATACGTCATAGGCTTGCTTACAGATAGGAACCGAATTTAGCTGGTAAAACGTGAATGTAATACACCTTTGTCCAATCATTCTGGGAAAAGGGCCAACAAAGTGACGTGTATATCTAAAAATAAAACATCTAAATACTAGGAATTGTCCTGTATTTATAAATAACTATTACAATTCCGGCTGTCCGAAAGGCTCTTTCAGGTAAATAGCGACTCTGGTAGTTTGAAATTTTTTTTATACGAGTATATTAGCCTACCAAACTAACTCTAGAAAGAAAGAAAAGTAAAGAAAAGTATTTATCACTCTACTTAGTGATAAGCAATCAAAAGGCATCATCTTAAACTGCTGGCATATGTCGACTATAATAGGGAAAGGAATGAGGAAGGAAAAGAAGAGACAGCAAATAAATCTAATATAAAACAAAAACAAAGACTTGTGGTTTTTCTTCGCTCCGTGCGTCACTTGAGGTCAGCACGTCCATCCAGCAGTTCCACGACCATCACAAAGCTGAGTGCTGACCTCGTTGTCGCAAGCTGCCGCGCAGTGTGTGTGTTTTAAGTTAGATCTAAGAATATAATTGTCATTGTCATTCTACTGCGCAACTGTATTGCTGACAATAAATAATTTTGCTTTCTTTTTTATTTTATATATTAAGCATACATATAGGCTTTCCTACAGAATGGTCATTGAATCGTATGTTTTCACTAAGATACTTGTACCTTTGATTGTTGATAGTATTTTATTAATCGTATGATTGGCTTCATTGACTCGTGAAAAGAATAAATAGCCACTATGGCGTGATGTTTAAATTTGTGTGATTGTTATGAAGATAAATTATGATCGACGTATTGAAATAGAGCTAATCAGTTTTAAATATTCTGAATGGCATCATTATAGCAGCATATAGATAGGTACAGTGCAGTGCTACAGACACTTGTAAAAATTAAGGACCTGCATAGTTTTTTTACGATATAATTACAAATCTTGGAAATCCTCCTTAAACTTTCGTTGGTGAATCAAATTCAGGATTCTAACAATACAGCGACACCAACAGTAAAACTTCCACTACAATCCAAAACCATTAAACCCAGATCATAATTTCCATTCGTAATTACAGTTCGATAAGTGCAAACATTTTTCTCATTGCCCTAGATGCATTAATGTGTCGGGTATAAATCAATAGTTCATCGAGCCACCATTAACTGTCCGCGATGATAAACGCTGATCAGTAGACGCTCATTACACACTTCATCTTTAAAAGATGTTGGATGTATAGAAGAGATAAAGGTCATTTTTAGAGGTTTTATATCGTTTACGCCAAAAAAGTTTCGAGTTGATTGGACACCACGGCTCGAAAAATGTGGTGTTACGTTACGAGGGCCAAAAGAATAGAGCTAGAATAAAGGAAAAAGTATGCTTTACTATCCAGTTTTCGACTACTCCATTACCCTATTGAACTTTTTAATAGTTAAAGAATTTTTAAAATAGGCGTCTACTAATTTTCTCCACCGTGGCTGGTCGTTCGCCGCCCTCATCCATCGGTTGCCCGCCACCCGACGGAGAACCAAAATACCCGATGTGGCTCGCAGAGTTGCATCTCTGAAGTGGCAATGGGCAGGACACTTAGCTCGCAGAACTGACGGCCGTTGCGGCAGAAAGGTACTAGAGTGGTGACCATGAACCAGAAGTCGCAGCGTGGGCAAACTCCTCACAAGGTAGACCGACGACCTTTTACAAAAATGTCATAAATAAAAACTCACTGAATTCGCACTTTGTTTTTGTGTTATAATGTTATTAGTATTGATAATAATTATAAAATTCCTTGAGATTTAGGTAAAGTAATGACAGGTGCACAGATTTGGAGACAAAAAGAATATTTCTACGCTACCATGATTATTTTGTAAAGCTGCAAGAGGAGACCGCGGTAAAGAGAAAAGTTTATCATTTATTTTACAAATAAATACCAAATTTAGAAGTTTTGACATACCTAATGGAAAAGTGACGGCGCGGTTGGATTTGAAATAGTTTACGTGAGGTTACCACTGATCTAGTAGTGTTAGACTTTGTTTCTGGATAGGTTTAAACTTGTACGGTATGGCTCACGGCCACAGTCTTATCAGTTGTATATTCAGTAATTAATTAGGGGAGCGTTAAAGAAACCACGAGTCTGAGACACAACTGCTTTATTTACCATGTACCTAGATTAGGTATAATAAATATACAAGTACCCCACATTATCATTGTACTCAAAATTATGGTCTCCGATATAGGTACCTTGTAGAGTTTTATGATCAAACTCAAAGCATTTATTTCATTTTGATCATAAAGTATGATGCTTATGAAAAGTCAAAAGTACATGATCAGCTAATTAACCTACAGCCAGTTTGCTGACGAGGTAGAGCTGTGAGAAGAACTGGCAAGAAACTCACGCCACTCTTTTCAATCGCCAGATAATTACAGTTTTTTGTGTGAGTTACCATTTTAACACTCAACGCAACCAAAGAACCATACAAAGTAATTATTACAGATCAACCAATTATATTTAATTACCAAGATTTAAAAAAGAAAAGAGAGAATTTAGATTATTTAGTTTCATCTAGTATGGTAAAATTAATCAATAAATGTGATTTTTATTACATATATCTTATTAGAAATCAGTGGTCTATAACTCCATTTCTCTTCGTCGTTACATCGTATCACATTTTCACTTCATAACTCAATATTTTCCAAGTCACGTCACAATTCCAATAAAGGTATAATGTACCATTTTTCAACTTCACAGCTTCGCATTAGTTCTATGTTGCGTCGGAAAACATGGGAAAATATTTTTTTATCTATAACTTTAATCTTACGTTGTTGTTTTAGAATAGGTAACATAATATATTTTCCGTGCGTATCTGGAGGCCGATGAGGAAATTCCAAGGAACTTGCAGTAACATTACCTATACGTACTGTCTTTCTTATAAAGACCAGTGCAGCAGTAAGAAACGCTCCTTGTATCGCGAGAAAGTTTACAAACGTATAATTAATGGATACTAAGTACACCCAGTGAAAAGGTTTTATGATAAATATATTAAATACTAGCTGTTGCCCGCGACTTCGTTCGCGTGAAAATTCATATGGGTGCCTCTATGAGAATATAGAGAGTATATGCGAACCTGATTTTACGGCAATCGTACATTGTATCAGTAATAAATATCAGTATTATCCGTCTCTATGGCGAATCCAGTTTAAACCCGCTACCGCTAAAACTGACAAAACACTTTCACACAAAACAGCGACTCTTATTTGCCTACTTAATAAGGGTGGTTTCTGAATATTAAAAAAAGAATATTTTCTAGTAATTTGGTAATCCTACTACTATAAAAACTATAGAACTTTCATACAAACTTTGCCACCCCTTTATACCTCCTTAGAGGATGGATTTCGCAAAATTCCGTATAAGTGAGCACCTATATCCTAATAGGAACGACCATGCAAAGTTTGAGATTCGCACTTGTAGTTTCTGAGATTTCGTGATGAGTGAGTGGAGTGACCTTTTGCTTAGATAGCTTTTGCCCGCGGCTTCGCTCGAGTGAATATCGTTTTTCCAATAGACATTTTTATATTGTTTAAATACTGTTTTTCATACTATTTTAAATCTCCCATTCATACAAATCCTCTTTCACCTACCTAAAGAGATCCCTCGTAAAACAATATACAATACACAAAGGCAAATTTTCACTACAATAACTTTCCCTTTCCCCTTCTTCCCTATCGCCCTTTTTCTCCACTCTCCACAGTTTCCTCCTTCCTCTTCTCCCCTCCCCCTTCTCCTTTTCACCTCCTTCAGCATCCCTTGCCCCTCCTCCAGCATCTCTTGCCCTTTCCTCCACTTCCCTCTACCTTGCCTCCGCGCTTTCCCCTCTCTTCCCCCTTCCTTCTCCTTCCTTTTCCTCCTTTCCTCTCCCTATCGCTTCCTATCCCTTCCCCTCCCTTTTTCCACCATTCGAGAACTCCTTTCTTTCCTCATCCCTTTCTCCTCCCTTCCTCTCCCGTCTCCCTCACTTCCCCATCACTTTCCTCTCAATTCCCCTCGTTCATCCCTCACTTTCTCCTCACTCCTCCGCCTTCCCCCACACTCCTCTCCTCACGTCCCTCTCACTTCCCCCTCACTCTCCCCTCACTTCCCCCTCACTTTCCCCTCACTTCCCGCTCACTTCCCAGTCACTTATCCGTCACTTTCCCCTCACTTCCCCTCACTTTCCTCTCACTTTCCTCTAACATTCCCATAACTTCCCCCTCACTTCTCCCTCACTTCTCCCTGGCTTTTCCCTGACTTCTCTCTGACTTTCCCCTCACTTCACTCGCATTTTCCCCACACTTCCTCTTCACTTCCCCATCACTTTCCTCTCACTTCCCCATCACTTTCCTCTCACTTCCCCATCACATCCCTCTCACTTTCCCCTCTCTTCCTCCTTCCCCTCAATTCCTCCTTTCCCTCCCTCCCCCTCCCTGCAAATTTCAAGTCGCTAGCTTCAAAAGCACCAAAAATTTCACCCCTCTAAATCCACCCCTGTTAAAATAAAAATTATAAGGATATTTTTTATTTAAATAGAAGTATTCCAAAACAAAATTTCAAAACTGTAAGTTAAAAAATTAAGAAGATTCATACAATCGTTTTCATCTTTTTTCACACACTTACGAATTAAATTTTAAAAAACCCTTTCTTAGTACAACCTCTAGACATTTAGACAAACACACCCTCCAAATTTCAAGTCACTACGACCAGCAGTTTAGGCTGTGCGTTGTCTGTTAGTCAGTCAGTCGGTCAGGACAAAGCCTTATATAATATGTATGGGTGTATGGATGTATGGATTAGACGTTTAGCCATCGGGGATCAAAGCATACAGGCTGCTAGGAATGCTAACACTTGATAGAGCCACACAAAGCTGACCGTGCGAAAAACAGCTAATACTTAGATCCACACCCACAACTTATAGTTGTGTCTGACCTTGGGCTTTATTAATTGTCATCGCGAAACAGAGGCTCACTGGAAACTGGACTCATTTAAAACTAAACGGATTGTTTAGAATGAGAGGAATCCGAAAACTAAAAACGCTATCAGCTATTCCGTAACCTGTTAAAGTCTCTGTTTCTATCAGGTTTCGTAGTAAATTAACAAAAATGTTCGACGTGATTCTTTAAATTGGCATAACTTTTTTATTTATGAACCGATTGTCATGAAACAAACACTAAATGTTAAGTGAAGCTTACCACAATGTATTAGTGAAAACCATATCTAAATCGGATAAGCCGTTTCTGAGATTAGCGTGAACAAACGCACAGACAAACAGACAAACAGACAAACAGATAAACAGATAAACAGACAAACAGACAAACAGACAAACAGACAAAAATTGTAACAATCATGGTTTTGGGTTCTATTTGCGTTGATAAAGGTCCCAATAGTTTTTTTTCTCATATATCTTCCATGTACAGACAGCGATCGGTTACATTTTTATTATATGTATAGATCACATTATTTACTGCTATTAACCCATTTGCCAAGCGTAGTGATTATTGTAAACATGGTTATAGTGAAGCCTGGAACTCTTTACCAGCGCATGTGATTTATCTAATTTTGATCCTGGGTCTTTAAAGTGGGACGTGAAAAAGCATCTCACTAACAGTGGCTTTCTATATTATATGGTCGTTCGGAAAATCCAATTTTATGCAAATGAATCGTTCAGCGCTTAATCGCCTTTACAATAATATTTCAATATGACTATTATTGACAGCGCTTTAGCGCCGAACGAAAAATCGTGATTTTCAAGAATCTTGGAATGAAGTTTGAATATAGAACGCTAGTTTGCCGCCATAGTGGAGGCCACCATATCAGCAGTTTAAGACGATTGCTTTTGGAATAGTGGCCTCCACTTCTGGATTCCACTGACTGCTTACCATCAGGCAGAGTAGAGTTACTTTGGTAGGCTAATAAGTATAAAAAGCCTCGGATGTCCTAAATGATAATGATGACTGATCTTGTGGTCTGCAAGAAACCTATTTTAAATAACCTCAAGCTTTAGTAAGTACAAGCTGTTGCCTGCAGCTTGAATGTCGGTAGGTATATCTCTGTTTACATTGATGATTTTTCATACAAACTAGCAAAAAAAATTTCATCTCCTATTTCAAGACATTTTTCGCGATAAACGATAGCCTATGTTGTTCTCCGAGGTCTAATCAATTTCTATACCAAATTTTATTAAAATCGGTTCAGTGGTTTAGACGTAAAGCGTAACAGATAGACAGAGTTACTTTCGCCTTTATAATATTAGTATGAATAGTATGGATTATTAGTTTATTAGTGTGTAAATTCAGTAGGTAGGTACCACATACCATAAATAGCAATATTGAGTTAGTGACAATTACTTACGCGCGGTGTTCTGTAAAGTGCACGGTACTTTCTCAATAAGGTTCCTCATATGAGCTCGGAATTCAATTACACCCTACGGTATGGGTTCTGTCTTAATAAGTTAATGGAACTCTTGTGTATATAAAGTACAAAGGCCTCTTAAGAGCGCGTGAGTATTGCAATTGCTTTCCATCAAGTTAGACGTACCTAATTTATGTAGTGTAAATACGCCTTTGTGTCTCTTATATACATAGTACTTACACCGTTTGTGATCCGTATTTGGTTATGACGTATTTTCTATATCACCGGACATCTATCAATTTATTTCCTTTTGTATGGTTTTTTATTCTTCATCGGCATGAGTCAAAGCAAGCTGATCTCGTTTAACAGTACTATGGTTTTGTATCTCTTTTGTACCAAATCTCGTTCATTATGTATTTCAATTTAGTGTTCAAACACCTAACTAGTATTTGAAGTTGATGTTAATAAATTGCCAGTTAATTTTTCGTGTGAAATGGGTCTCAACATGTTTGTTTTACAGTTCTGCCTTACCTTATAGGGATAAAAAGGCGTGACGCTATGTTAAGTGTTTTACTACTAATTGACGCTTAAATAATTGAGATGCTGTCTATCTACTGTTTCTGGCACTGACTGCTTATCATTAGATACGGCAGATTAATAAAATAAAAAATAAAAAAAATAAAAATAAAATCTTTAGGGGGAAAATTGATGCACTAGATCTACATGATGACGAGTTGTGTCGTTTTTATACTCCTGACAACTATCGTCGTAACCGGAGACATGTGCTGTTCGCTGTTCCATCATGTCGCACCGTAGCGCGTTCCATGTCGCCTGTACCGCGCACACTATCAGCACTCAATGCTCTCCTGTGTGCCAATCCTAACTGTGATCTGTTTGCGGATGAATGGCAGAAAATATTGTCAGAGTGCTTGCGGTTCTGCGAGCGTGATGCATGAATGTGTTTTATCATATCATTTTTTTTTGTTTTCATTTTATTCCTTTTTATCTGTGTTTATTGTTTTTAATTGTATATGATTAATAATTATTGTAATTGGTAGTAATTAACCGTTTTATTATTAAATAAATAAATAAATAAATAAATAAATAAATAAGTATATGGAAATAGTTTAGTTAATTCTTTCTCTATCTAGCTTTTCGCAGCGCGATTTCACTCGCTTTAAGTTACGCCATTGGTTACTGCTCTGCTTCCGTCGCTCGCAGCTAAATGTTACATAGCTTATAACCTTCCTCAAGAACTTGGCTATAAAATAATTATTCAAATTTGACTGGTATTTCCAGAGATTAGCACGTATCATCAAACTCTGCCGCTTTATACTTTTATAATACTATTATATTGCGTATGATAGCCCAGTTCTCCAGGAAGGTTATAGGCTATGTAACATCACGCTACTGGCGACGGGAGACAGAAGGCTAGTAATAATATAGATAGAGTACCTATTTAACTGTTAAATTTTATTCTCAGTCAGATTAAGTCACATCCAGTAAACTATATGCACATCTGCAAAGCTACCAGTGACCTACTTACTAGTCACAGTACCCTCACAAGACAAATGACGGTGGGAGTCTACGCTCGGGACCTACGCGGGACCAACCCTTAATAGATACAATATCCTTTTCACTTTGATCTATCTTTGGCAGAACCTATTGTGATCGCCTTATGTATTGCTTTGGTTTAGTTTTTTCATATTTGGGATTTTATTTATCTTTTTCTGGGTCGTTGGAGTTGGTATAAAATGCAATGATCTGTGACATAATATTTAGATTGTTTAGAACATCAGCAAAAGCTTCGTGATGTCTTTGTTGATGTTACACTAATCATTTAAGGTTCTTCAAGTATCTGGAAGAGCTTACTATCAGATTGTTATACCCCACCTAGTCGTCAGTAATAACAAAATGTCGCACCCAGCTTTATTCTCAAAACGTCCTTTTTTGCGTCACTACGCTTAGCGGGCGATATTTATGGGACTGCTGCTTATAAAATAACATTAAAGCTGTTATTATAAATAATTATGAAAATATCGTTTAATATCAATGTCACAATAAAATCCTGTACATAATAGAACGTAATTTATTTACAAATTATAAAAAAAAACATTTTAACATATTATTATATTTCTTGTCAAATTATGCTGTAGATATAACACAGTTGCGTTTTTACAATAAAAACAATTTTATTGTTAGAATTATAATTTCAAGTATAAAATTTGTTTACATTGTTATATGTATAATAGTTATATCACGCGGAACTAAATGCGAAATTGTATTGCGTAAAATATTGTTTGGTTTAAAAATAACTCGTGTTTTTGTAAAATGTATAAAACATGATAAATGTTTATATTGCTGTTAGCTGATAGGACCCGAGTTTCACAAATTCGGTGACAAACAAGCAATTTTTTTCTTAATAGCCTACCAAAGGAACTGCTTTCTAGCTAATGGTAAGCATTCAGTGGGATCCACATCTATTCCGTGGCCGCTGGCCGCCATTCCAAAAGCCATCGTCTCAAAAGTGCTAGTGACCTCCACCATAGCGGCTTTATGGGACGCTTTTTCATGCCCCGCTTAAAAGACCCAGGATCATAATTAGATGAAAAAAAAAACTCATGCACTGGTAAAAAACTCCATACTTTAATTGAGCGACAAAGTATGAAGTTGGTACTAAACTGTTTGTTTGAGACCCTTTAGACTGCACTGTGAGAGGGATGCACTTTAGTCCTGCATGTGTATTCGGCTCACCTGATGATGTAAGTGGTAAGCGTAACCTTTTAATGGACATAGCTGTGTCTTCAAACAATGCTAAGAAAGCAATTAGGAAACTTATGTCAGAGTTAAATTGTCGTGCTTTAAGTATCTACTCACTAATATTTACACTAGTTAATTAAGATCCTCATTATCCACACTTCCATACTAGTCCATAATAATATTATAAATGCGAAAGTAACTCTGTCTGACTGTGTGTTACACTTTCACGCCTAAACCACTCAACCGATTTGATGAAATTTTGTTATAGAGATAGATTAGGCCTCGAACAAGGCTATCTTTTATCGCAAAAAAATGGCATAAAGGGGTTAAAAGTTTGTATGAAAAATCGTCAATATAAACAGAGATCCAACCGACATTCACGCACACACACACACACAAACTTTTTCCATTCAAACTTTCATCCCCTATTTCAAATCCTTCAAGCCAATATTTTCTAGTAAAATAGTAAAATAGCTTATGTTGTTCTCCAAGGTGTATTCTATCCATAAACCAAATTTCATCGAAATCGGTTCAGTCTGTCAGGCGTGAAAACGTAACAGACAGACAAACAGACAGAGTTACTTTCGCATTTAGAATATTAGTACGAATAATAGGATAAGTAGTAATCATTTTATATGTTGTGACTTTTAATAGCCATGATTGTAATATACTTTTGCACGTGTTCTATGACTTTACACGTTTAACACGGATACTTGCAACTTTTTGCGAGTAAACAAAGCATTGTAAAACTTTTTATAACTGCCTGTTTCCTTTGAAACCCTTTACAAAAAAGCGAAGGAAACAACTTTACAATACGTGAAGATGACGAGCGTGAATATTTGTGTTGTTTTGTTAGTAAATACTTTAATCCTGAGATAGCATCAAGCGCCTAGTAATTTTAAACATAGCAAAATTTCTCATACGCCTTTATACACCTTTTTGCTCAATAAGGTCGCTAGAACTGGTAATTCCATGGGAAATAAGCAACGAGTTAGAAGTCTCCACTGATTCGTCTGTCATCCTATTAATATTATAAATGCGAAAGTTTGTGTGTGTATGTGTGTGTGTGTTTGTTACCACTCAGCGCTTAAACGACTGAACCGATTTCGATGAAAATTGGAATTTAGATAGATCCGGCGTTTATTACGAGTAATAAACGCCGGATCTGTTACCAGCAATGTAATAAGTACCTAATTTGGGATGTTTAAATTAGTTTGACAACAAATATAATTCGTTTATAGCATTCGTCGAGTATATAATATACTGTGTAAGTATATATAATAATATTTTTTATGCATGTTCGCGCATAACCTCTCTATATTTTTCTTGCATGTTTACGCATACCGCTTCTTTATAGAAACCGATGGAAATGATTATTTTTCCAAAACGCAAAAAAATATTCCTACTTTCCGGGCGTACATGCTTTAACATCGATGTCACTCCACGTTTGCTCCATCATCATTTAACGTCAAATTTTATGCTCGAATACCGACTGTTGTACCAACACACTGTAAAAATTATTTCATCTTTTGTTTTTACGAAAATTGATTCTAACTTTTGGGTCCATCTTATGTTTTCACAGAAGATGTTGTCATTTAATTTCATCCACATTTTTCTACTTTTTATCATTGTATTATACCATTAAAATCATCAACGAATATATTATTTTACACTTGACGCTGGCAGAAATAGCTGACACAATCGTCGACTCAGTTGCCATAATAAAGGGAGAAGAAGAAGAAGAAGATTGTAACTTTTGCTTTTCTACGACATTGTAAACAACATTAAAATTGTTAATAAGAAGTTTTTACACTTGACTCTGCCAAAAATAGTTGTCAGTCGTCGACTTAGTTGCCATAATAAAGTTTAAGAAAATAATGAGAAAATAAACATACAGCCACTAGTAAGCAGTTACCGTAGGCTATTTATGCTTGAAGCACATTTTAACTGAAACAGGTAATACTACAGTTATATACTGTTCTGTTCTTTAATTTGACAATTTTAGAATAATAAAAATAAATAAATATTAAAAATCGCTCATCGTACACCTTCATAACCACGCAATGGATTTTATTTGATACAGTTTACGCAGTATTGGTAAGAGCATCCGTAAGGTTTATCACTATAAAAACATGCATATTATAGTAGAGAAAAGTTTAGTACTTCAACGTAATCTATATTAGTATAGATTACGTTGAAGTACTAAACTTTCGTCGTCAGTAGCGTGATAGTTCCGAAGATTAGCGCGTTCAAACTAACGAACAATCAAATTCTTTCGCTTTTTATAATACTAGCTTTCCGCGGCGCGGTTTCACCCGAGTCTTTGCTTACTACTCTGCTTCCATCGCCAGTAGCGTGCAAATAGCCTATGAACCTTCTTCGAGAACAGAGGTATCATACGCAGAAAGAATTTTTCAAATCCGAATGGTAGTTCCAGAGATTAGCGCGATCAAACAAACAAACAAACAAACAAACTCTTCCGCTTCATATAATAGTATATATTTGAGATATAAAGCGAAAGAGTTTGTTTGTTCGCGCTAATCTCTGGAACTAAAAGTAGGATTTTAATAATTCTTTTTGCGTTTGATAGCCCAGTTCTTGAGGAAGGTTATAGGCTATTTAACATCACGCTAGGAGCGACGGGAGCAGAGCAGTAGCCAAAGATGCAATTTAACGCGGATTAAATCGCGCTGCGGAAGGCTATATATAGTCATGTCATAAAAAGCTTAAAAGAATGCTCACGTGTAGCACGGATGAGTCGCCAGTAACAAAATTAAAACAAAAAGTTGCAATTTAATATTGAATGGCGCTCGATTTGTATAGACCGCAAATTAATCATATTGTGACTGAATTTGTTTGAAAACTGAAAATGTCCGCGAATTTTGATGCAAATTGAACAAAGGAACTTTTGTAATTAATGACGAACGGTATTCTTGTCTGCGACGGCTATTATATTTATCCCCTCTGACATAAAAAGAGAGGTTGATAAGTTTGCTGTTTATCTGAGTATGTGTGTGTTCGTCTATCATATCGTAGCTCCTAGACGGATAAACCGATTTCGGAAAGGTTCTTAGCTACGACTTAAGAAAAATTGTGTAGCTAAAACAGCATCAGCTTTTCCTTGGTCTGAGCCATTCGAAATTTGGTATTGTGGTACTTTAATATATTGCAAGAACATAGCATCCTTCTGATACTGCAGCATCTGCAATCGTGTTTAGATTTATTGGAATGGTTTCAATGGTTTATAGATATCTACATACGATTGAGTCGCAGGTTTTTAAATTTGAATCTAGGTATATTACAATACTAGCTTTCCAAAGCGCGTTTTCACCCGCGTCTTTGCTTACTGCTCTGCTTTCGTCGCTAGTAGCGTGATGTTACATAGCCTATAACCTTCCTCAAGAACTGGGCTATCATACGCAAAAAGAATTTTTAAATCCGACCTGTAGTTACACAGATTAGCGCGTTCAAACAAACAAACAAACTCTTACGCTTTTACAGATTACAATTACAATATACTGTTCTAATTTAACTCCTGATATCGCTGGACGCGTCTATCGCTTTCAAGTACGCTCTGCTTAAATAAAAACCCGTTGAATTGCTGCCGTGTACGGATAAACCGAGCTTGTTTGTTTGCTGACACCCTAATGATTTACTGCGCTTCTAACTAAGTCAGGAGTCACTAATTTAACCGTTGTTCTGCCTGACAGCTCGAGCCGTACGGTTGGCATTATAAGAGCCCTTGTATTCATAATCCAACTAGTGACTTATCTCGGCTTCACATCATAGTTACATATAACCACTGAAATGAAAATAATTATGAACTTTTCAGTGTTTAGGCATGAAACACTGAGTAAAACAAAACTGTTTTTTATATGGCTATGGTGATAAACAAGAATGCGGCCTTCCTAGAGCCTAAGTAAGCCATATAAAAAACATTTTGTCTTTATACCCAGTGATTCATGCCTAAACACTGAAAAGTTTATTATTTTTTCCATTCCTGATGTTAAGCATTTGCATCGCTTATAGTATCTTGCGCGTTGTTAAAAAACCTTTACATATAATTACAAACATTTGAAATTCTCATCTTTTTCTGCTTTAAGTATTACATTTAATACTTAACTATAGAATTGCTAAAAGATATTTCTGAGGGAGTGAGAACCGTATTAATGTTCAGAAGTTAGCAGTGTTACAAACATGGACTCTGCATACTAATGATACAGGCTAAAGTTTAAAGCTCATTCGTGCGGTCAAAGCTTCCTTTACAGCATCGGCTAAAGATTTATTGCTTGCCTAACATCGTACGGTAAAATCACGTTTGGAAATCAGGGCTAGTCGGTCTACGTTAAATCCGTGTTGGGCATGTTAATGTTCTTGTTTAATTTAAATTTAACGTTCAGCTACAAGCATTTTGGGGCTCTTTTATGACTATTGGCAGCCCTTATTTAAGATAAAATCGATTTATGTAGGTAGGTACCTATTTAAGTACGATTTTAATTTATACTATTTTAAAAAGCGGAACAGTTTGTTTGTTTTAACGCGCTAATCTCTGGAACTAGCAGTCGTTTTTGTAAAATTCTTCTTTGCGTATCATTGCCCAGTTTTTGAGGAAGGTAGGAGTAGAGCAGTGAGTAAAGACGCGGGTGAAACCGCGCCGTTGAAAGCTAGTTTATAATAGGTACAGTGATATTTTTGGCTGAAAATATTTTTATCGTGGTTATTGACTTGCCAAAAGCTACACTTCAGATCAGTATACGAAGATCTAAAGCTATTTTCGTTAATGCATATAAGTGCCATACAATAACATTTACTCGCTTACCAGACACCTAAAATATCTAGTAAGCCGACAAAATGGGTTTTGCAAATACCGGACTTAGGTTTAATAGCTTAGGGTTATTTTTAACCTTGAAACAATAAACAAATTTAATAATGTTGCGTAATAAAGTGTCTAACAAATGAATTTTAACAATTGAAGATTCATGCCTTTTTTTCCCTGGATGAGTAGGCTCCGAAGGGATTTTGGGAGACCCACGTTTTAATGGGTTATTCCGGTCGGATCTGATCCCCTGATAGAGTTATGTTGGATCTTATGCAACAGCGGGCGAAGCAAGAGCAAGGGCTTCTGCCAATAATTACCTTAGTTTTTACCCGACTTCTAAAAAAGGAGAAGGTTTCTTAATTCGACCGTATATATATATATATATTTTTTATGTGTGTTCGCGGATAACTCCGTCATTTATGAACCGATTTTGATGATTCTTTTTTCTTCTACTTCCTCACAGTCCACAAGGACTTCTTATTAAGACATTCTTGACATTGTATATGAAATATTGAGAGAACACAGACCATACATAAGTAGCCTTAACCATGTGCCATTAGATATGCTTAATTTGTCATTAAAAAAAAACAAAAAGTAAAACGTCATCAGTTGATAATTTTTTACTATTTCCTACCCGTCATTACAGCAATCCGGTCATTGTAAAGCTAATTACTTGAGAAAAATAGAAGACCGGAACAAATAATAGAATACTTGCTAAGCAGTGATGGGTGCAACATTAATTAGAATCGGTCCAGTAGTTTTAATTGGGTAATGAGTTAGAGAAACTAATCATGAACGTGGTTTAATGAGCTCGTTCTATTCCGTAGATAACTGCATTTACGATACACTTAAGGAACAAGCGATATCATTGTTATGAACCTAGATTAAAAAAGTAGCAACTTATACCAACATCTAAATAATCGTCCTGGATAGGTACTGAACCTACAGTCTTGGACCCTTTCGGTACCTGTGTTCTAAATCCTCTGATTAACAATTCACAAAAATAACACTAAAAAAGCATGAGAGAAAATAAGTCTGTACACAGTATAAGCTACCATTCATAGACCTTAACTACTCAACAGGCTAGTAAAACTTCAAGTCAACTTTAACTTTTTTCTAAGTGGGAGTGTTCTGAAGAACTCTTTGAATTAATTCTCCCCTTTCCCTTTTTATCCAGAACATCACGTGCGGGACTGAAATGTCACCCTTTCACAGTGGAGTCTCGAACTGAACGATTCAGCACTTCATATTTTTGTTGCTCAATTAAAGCCTGGAACTCTTTACCAGCGCATGTGTTCCTATCTAATTATGATCCTGGGTTTTTTCATGTGCATCCTGGGTGTTTTAAGCTGGGCGTGAAAAAGCATCTCACTAAGCCGTCATAGTGGAGGCCATCATACCAATAGTATGGCTTTTGGAATGTCGTCCAACAATTCTGGATTCCACTAACTGCTTACTATCAGGCAGGGTAGAGTCACTTTGGTAAGCTAATATAAAAAAATAAAGCAAAGAAGTCTGGCTGTCTGTCTGTTCCTTCTTCTGCAGCCAAATTTTTAAACCTTTTGCAATACAGGACGAGCAGACACAACACCTACGTCCTGTGATAAGACTGCCACTCATTGCAATCTTAATATTAACCTCAAAATGCTCAAGTGAGGCCTTTTTGTCTAGGAGCCATTAAGTTAAATGAGTTACATAGTATCAACAAACTTTAAGTTAATTAACTTTTTGACGTTATATTTAAAACAAATCTAAAGACAGATGAAGGCGTCAACCGGCTGTGCTAACGATGCCAGTAATTTGTGAAACAGCTTACAACTCATTAAGGCTCATATTTTAATTACTTATCTATTATACCATTAACTTGTGATCCATTAGGAAGTTGGGCCGTCATTTCGCTTATGGAAAGCATATTTTATAAATTTGAATACGCAGTTTTCTTACATTTTTCATTTTAAGCTTAAGACTGATGCATGTCGAGCCTTTTAATCTTTCTAAATTAATAACTTATTTATTTTACAATTTTATTTACTGTTGGTAAAACAGTAGAAGTAAGAAAATCATATTATGTGTAGCTTTACTTACATACCTACAGTATGTAAGTAATGTCCGAGACAAACTATAATAAATAACAAACTATAATATAAATACTCATTGGAACTTGCCGTACTTCCAATCCTCAACATCGGGTACCTATTTGTAGACGCCGGTATTGAAATCATTAGATTTATCATTCAGAGGGCTCAGACACGTAGCATAAATGCTAATAGAATATGAATAAAATAGATAAGAAAATTATGAGATTGACATAAGCTAACGACAATGTTAGTGTTAGCTTATGTCAATACTATACATTGATTAATCTATTCTATTAACGTTTATGCTACTTGTCTAGGCCAGCCCCTCTGCTACTACTGTCACAACTACTCTATTCGATCTCTACCATTCTAATTGACGTCATCAGTTTATACTATGACAACTAGTTCTAACGCGTTATCTTACTACAGCTATGCCTATATATATATATATATATATAGTGTAGCAAACCGTTATAATACACGCAGAGAAAAGTAGTCACATATTTTTTTTTTTTTATATATTAGCCTACCAAAGTGACTCTACCCCGCCTGATGGTAAGCAGTCAGTGGAATTCAGAAGTGGTGACCACCACACCAAGAGTCATAGTCTTAAACTGCTGGTATTGTGGCCTTCACTATGGCGGCTGGGAATGGGGTTAGGGAAAGGGAATGAGGTAGGGAAAGAGGAAAGGGGTAAGTTGGGCCTCCGGCGCTCTCACTCACCGAGCGAAACGCAGTAGTACGGATACTACTACTCTTACGTCGATCTTCTATGAGAGGGTAGTAATTCCCCGGACGATCCGGCCCATTCATGCTGAAACCAGCGTGGATCTACTACCGTAGTATAGTAATACATATCCGTAAAATGGTCTCATCTCTCGCATCTCAACAAGTGCACATAAACTTCGTCTATAGCTCCACGCGTACTTATTTACCTACGAGCTTCTGTCGATCCATAAATCACAATACGTACATATAACGATATACAGTTCGAACCAAAACGGTTCAGCACTTCATACTTTTGTCGCTCAATTAAAGCCTGGAACTCTTTGCCAGTGCATGTGTCCCCATCTAGTTATGATCCAGGGACTTTTAAGCGAGGCGTGAAAAAGCATCTCACTAAGCCGTCATAGTGGAGGCTACCATACCAGTAGTCTGGCTTTTGCTTACCATCACGCATAGTGGAGTCACTTTAGTAGGGTAAAAAAAAATTCATTTACTTAACCGGCGTTATTATCACAATTATATCAATGGCCATGACCTGACATTGTTACTGATATACCACTGAATGATAGCAAATATTAATTGTCGTTTTGTACGTAATTAAGATTGTACTTATATAATAATCAAGCGTACACTGCAGGGCATAGACCTCTCCTATAGGGACGTATTTATTATTTCCACAGATTGAATGAATAGTATGGATATAAATATTCTACATCAATATTCTACGAAAGACGCGATATGCCTTTTCGGTCAATTCGATACAAACTAAACACTCCATATACTCGGGCCTCTGAATTTGTCATGCTAATTTTAGCAGTTGTCCGACAACCGTCTATGAACTAGTACTAGAAACGAGTTGACGAGCAGCAGGAAGCGAGTGTGTGGGTCTAATAGTTTTGTAGCTGAGCTTTAAGCGAGTATGCTGGTGCGAGTGCACTTTAGATAAATTACTGCTAGTTGGTCTCTCGGCGTAAATTCTGACCGCCAAGCGAGCATAGCTGAGCGAGAATCATCTTTGATAGTTCTTGTCGCTCGACGACAATGACAAACTAGTGAAACGAGTCCCCGCCGGCAGTGTGAACAGTTAGCTATCAACTACATCTTTTTTGTTTACACGGAATGTTATATCTATTGTACATTTCTTGAACGAGAACATAGTCGATAGTTACTCGTGTACTCGCCGGCGGTGAGACAACTGCTTAATAGTGCGGTTTTACGTTTTCACAGACAATCGATAACAATCGATAAATAATCGTTAATGTAATCAATCAGCCATAATTTCGCAAATGCAGTACCAAAAACAAACATCGTATGATTTATAGTATCGTATGACTATCATACGACACCATGATTATGTATCGTTAGATCTTGTTACTGATTAGTTTATTACATGTTATCACCGTAATCTACTACTTGTAGTAGTACTATTTGTAGACCACCTGGATTTCATTGTAACTTGGAACTAGTGAATAGTTTTAGTAGATCCTTGCTGGGTTTAACATGAATGGGCTTCATCGATCGGAGAAGAAAACTTTCATAGAATAATTAAACGTAAAGTAGTAAAACCTGCTACTGTTTCAAAGATTGCTAGAGGCTCAAATACTACCTTGATTCCACTTCAATTTGTCTCGTCCCTTATTCCCGGTAACGAATTAATTGTATTTTCTTAGCATTGTGTATGTGATGTTAGGCGGCGTGTTTAGGATC
This sequence comes from Parascotia fuliginaria, assembly GCA_963082885.1. Taxonomy (NCBI): domain Eukaryota; kingdom Metazoa; phylum Arthropoda; class Insecta; order Lepidoptera; family Erebidae; genus Parascotia; species Parascotia fuliginaria. Next base: position 21,173,587 of record OY720172.1, read on the forward strand.
GCCTTACGACGCTCGCGTGGTGCCTTTATCAAACAACTAAGTTTGGGAGGGATCTACGCCGAAGGTGATAGAAACTAGTAGCTAAATAGGTAAAGGATATGAATTGCCACGCTTGCGCAGAACGAATTACAAATTTCAGATCCCTCGCGACAACCACTGAGACAGTCTGCAGTTATGTATGTTTAAGTAGGTAAATTAATGCAAAATTAGCAAGATTATACTAATTAACATTCAGCATAAAAACTATATCCGTCTACATAATATTCTATGTTCAAAATCGACTTTATTGTATTTAATTTAAAGTGCAATTTTCATAACAAAGCGGCGACTGTAACAAAATGGAGCGGGAAATTTGTGCTTAGATCTAATACAGACAGTCTTTATTTTGATTATAAATACGTCTGTTGATTATAAGATTAGTTATCAGAGTAGTATCTAATGATAATGTCTGGTTACGTATCTGCAGTGTATTGTTTGTCATTTTGACTTTTCACTTACACCGCCAAATTAGACAAAATAGACAATTTGGACAAAAACAGTGTTTCGATATCTACCTAATGATTATTACCTATTATTTTAGTAGCATCGGTGATTTTAGTCTATTCTTTTTTTTTTTCTTGTATTGAATTTCATGCACGAAAGTAGGTAAATGGCGGACTTAATGTTAAAAGCAATCTTTTCTTTTCTTTTTTAAATGAGAATTCCGCACTAGGGAACAAGGCCTATGTCGTAAGAGACTTTACAGCACAAACTACACCCAGACTCAATTACAAATTTCTTGTTTTTTTTCTTTGGAGAAGATAAATAATGAGTGATTTTAAAGAAAATAGACAAGATCTAGCGAATAGTTCTTGGTCTCTCGAATGGCGTGAACATTATTTTATACATTTTTATGAAGTTGCAGAATTCAGTAAGTATCACAGTGACTATTTTTGGTTCAGGTAAATTACTTCCGCAAATAGTTTCAAGAGGCTACTTTAACTAATAGCGTAGTTGACAGGCCGTATATGCGAAAATGTAGCTTACCTACCGTAAGCATTCAAGCACGAATTTAATTGTAACATAAAATATTTATTTATGTTGCTTTGTTGCCCCGTGACCTTGCTGAAGTCGCAATGACGTATGATGTAGATAATTATTGACAAAAACAACATTCCATATTTAAAAACTTATTTTAATTATGGAATGTTTTAACTTTTTAGCATATTTGCACGAGAGGAGGTTGCGTTGTATTAATAATCAACAGTTTAAATTATTTAACGTAAATAATTGTTATTATTTACGTTATACACGAAATAAAAAAATGTCTCTATTACAACATGTTTTATTACATTGGTCAACTATTAACAATAAGATAAAATCAATATTAAATAATACCCCCGCACTAGAGAACAAAACATTGATTTGCATTTTATCTGTGCAGTATCGTGAAGTGGTGTTTATAATACAAGTATCTATCTATTTATGAATCACTCAAAATTTTGTCCCTCAAGAGAATCACACCTCTTGGTGCACAACAGTAGCAGCTCGCACTCTGTTCAACAGACTTTTTGCCCTGGCTCATTTAGCCATGTCTGCACGAAAGTCGTAAAGGTTTGTGTATTTTTGTGAAAAATAAAGAAATAAATATATTATGATATTATTAAAAAAAGTATTTAAGTTGGTATGTAATAAGTACCTATGTATATCCAGCATTTAGTATTCTAGAATCCATTGCACAAGCTATATGCTTACTTTAGGTCTAGATGGCGTTGTGTGCTGTTGTTCTAATATTATTATTATGTCAAATTATTAAAATATTCATATTTTTACTCTTATGAAAGATACAGTTTGTAATGGTTTTGAGTGCGTCGCGCCGCCGCGTTGCCACCGTGTGACGGTCGGCAACTCACTGAATCATGAATTTAAAAAGTCTATCAGTCGAAGGCGCTTATCTCGCTTGTGAGTGAAAGATGTCTACCCACTAGTCTGCTACGAATGACTAACTATTTATATATATACTGTTTACTTAGTAAAAATAAAGGAAGACGTAATACCTGCAAGAATATATAAATACAATAAAAAAAAGTAGTCGAAATAGTGGATAAGGCACCCTATTCGTAAATACTAGGTACTTAGTGGGTTCAAATCCGGGTAAGTTCCAATATAATTTTTTTAATTATATGTACTTTCTAAGTTTTTCTTGGACTTTTCTGACTGACGGTGAAGGGAAACGTCGCGAGGAAACCTGGACTTAAAAGTCTGAAATTGCCAATTCAAATTGAGGAAGCGTGGTGATTATTGCTCATGCCTTCTCTATATGAGAAGAGGCCTTTGCTCTGCAGTGGGACAGTAAACAGGCTGGTATTATTATAAATACTTACATACAAAAAAATCTAAAATTTGTACCTAAACCTTCGAGTTGCTAGTTTCTATAAAACTGCGTAGGTTCAATAAATATGATGAAATCTAAAAACTTCAACGGCCACGGTTACTAAGTAAAATATAATTTATGACATTTATCTGTTTTTTATCGGTCGCAATACACTTATTATACTCATTGTTGTTAAGTATTATATGTATCACGCCGAATAATATAATTAAATGACATCATTGGGTCTTAAGTACACCAATTACCTACTTGAGGTCGGCGCAATTTGTTTTACCTGGCGTAATTTTTTATTAGCACAATCTTCCTCTTTGACCACATCATCGATATTTTAAGTCTTCCTCAACCTGCGTGCTGACTGTGGTGAGGGCGAGCGCCAAATTCCTATAGGTAACCCAAACTGGACCAGTTCGTAAGGAAGTCAAAGATCAGGCCAATGGTGACAAATAATGCTTATATCATTAGTTACCTACGTGCACGTGTTCAATTATTTGTCTTACGGGTCCTTTTCTCTAATGATCTTTATTGTAAGACTGATTATTTGTAATAAATTTGTAAAGCAGTAAACCTTTAAGAATCCAAATTATACACCTAGAGGATAACCTAAGCTCATAATACATACAGAATCTTTAAATACTATATACGAATATATTTTTTTAATTTCCAACGGTGGCAGACGAGCCAACAGCCCACCTGATGGTAAGTGGTAACTGTCGCCCATGAACTTATTCAATGCCAGGGACTCTGCGAAGCCGCTGCCAACTTTATAAGGAGTGAGATAGGCGGAGGGAATAAGGAAGATAAGGAAAGAGGAAAGGAGAAAATTGGGCCTCTTTGCCGTAAACTTTTTATATCACAAAGTTCTGTAATTTGGCCGAGGCTGATAGCCTACCTTTAAAAATACATTTAAAGTACCTACCTATATAAAAATGCAATATTCCTTTAGCGTAACAAGGCCTCTAAATTGAATAACAGTCAAAACTAAAACATGGTGAAAGAATTTTTGCACCAAAATTGATACTCTGATATTTAACTTATTTACGAGGCAATGCTATCCGCGCAATTAACTCCTACGATATAATTCTTGCAAGCATAGAATTAGCTTGCAAATACCGTATTATACTCGGCAGATGGACGACTGCTAAGCTGCTTTGGACCTCAGTACATTCTCTGTAAATATTTATTATATTAATCTACTGTATCGCATCAAAGGGCCAACATCTCGAAAATTTTAGGTAAATTAAGCTACAAATGTCTGACACAAAATATTTATCCATTTTCAGGCATATTCTCGAGGAAAAAGTTCGCAAGTTGCAAAATATTAATCAATATTTAACCCTATGCACATTGTTTCAAGATAAAATTTGCCAAAGGCAGTTATTGCCTTACGATTGTTTTCCATTGAGGTGACGATATTGATAAACAAAGTAAACTTCTCACAGCTACTGATTGTTGAAAAAGCATGGGATGTGAATATCAATCGACGGAAATGACAGACATTTTGGCTTCAGCACAATGTCTATACATACACAGGGGCCACTTGTTCACACAATTGATGTAACACTGTTGTATTGGTACAAGTCAATATTTATCCACATATTTGCAACGTTTTCCTCCTCCTATTTGGCAAATTTGATGTTGATTTGCGATCTTCACAGATTTGAAAATAATATATCTATTTACAGATCATATCGAAAATTTACTAGGGCTCCGGAAAATGCTATAGGAAATTTAGATTTCAGGTTATTGAGTAGCGTTTATGTATCAGAACCGGAAGACGCAGCGTAGGTAGACCCCTCAAAAGGTGGACCGCGACGGTCCTCCGTCTCCTTGATAAGAGTGACTGAAGACCGGTCAAGGGGGCGAAACTTAGGAGAGGTCTATGTCCAGCAGTGGATGTCGTTCAGCTGATATGATGAGGATGATATAATCATTTTCTCTTGAATTTGGAAAAGGCTATTATCGAAAATTGTGTATAAGGCTGCTTGCCCACGGCGACTATTCGTAGCGAAGCTGTCGCGCGTTTACATCGATACAGTCACGATGCTGTCGCTGGCTTCACCCAGATTCAATATCAGAATTCAAACGCAACTTACGCACGACAGCCGCGCGTTTACAAAACACGGGAAATCATCGCCATCGCTACAAAAAGTCGCCGTGGATGAGGGCTCTGAGACGGCTCTGTTGGAATCCGTAGGTTTTGTTGTTTGCTGACGACTTCCAAACTAAATGGCTTGCTGGGTTCTTTTTACGTTACTACGATTTAGAGTTTTGGCAATTTTTACTTATGACAATCATACATTTATTTCATTTAATAAATTTAAAGCGTCATTAATTATAAAATATATCCTATCCTTTAACTTAAGTACTTTGCACCTACTTGATTGTCTCTGCATTACCCAATGGTAGACTGGTAGATAATGCCTCAGGAATTAAGTCCGCCTTTACACGTATGTGTATAAAGTTTTAAAATAAAATAAAATAAAATAAGATAAAGCACATCGATAACAATCGCTAATAGATACTTTGATTAAATAAACACTTTTCATTAAAATATGATCGATTTGTTTCTATGTAAAACGATATTTCAATTTCATAGATACCTACCTAAGAATATGATTCTTTTCTTATTGGTAAGTAATGTGAGGGGTTCTGTAATAACCAGACAATACTACTTAAAATTTATACATATTAAAACTCAGTGATGGATCGAACTAGGAATAATTAATTTTCAAACACATGAAAATGTGTTCCAAAGTAAAATTTTAGCTAATCTATATAATTTCATAACGCGGTGCTGAATTTATTTTTGTTTTACCAAAAATAAGGTTCTCATGGCTCTATATTTCTTCGCGATTATTCGCCTATTAAATCTTAATTCATGTCATTGATATGCCGAAAAATCAATAAGTAAAAAGCATAAGGAGGTTTATTTGATAATTAGTAAAGTTTTAAAGTGAAATTAATTTAATTCAGTACAAAGCAATTTACAGCAAATGCATTAAGTGTGTTCTCAAGACACGAGTTCAACTAGCATCCATAAACTCGTAGTATTAGTGTAAAAAAATAGTAATTATAATTGTCTCATAAAATCACTACGATTTACGATAGTATTGTTGACGGACATACAGTTAACATTATAGTTGTCACGCCGCCGGATGGAGGGTGCACAGGAAACGTTTATTCAGCCTCTACGAAAATGGAAAACACTTGAAAACAGTCACTGGCCGACCGCCGCGCGCTCCACACGCCCGTGCCACCCAATAAACGAAAGACGCGCGCGCGGGCAAATCGACAATAAAAATAATTGTTATCACTTACAAATATTATTAGAATAGATAAATTTTAGTGCCATTTAGATGCCAAATTCTGACAATAAAACGACAATAATATAGATAATATATTTTATTAAAAGAATATTCAGGTTTTAATAATTATGACGGATATGAAGAATATGGAAGTTTGCGGGAGTGTGATGGATGGTATTGCTGAGAAGGGGGGAGTGCTGGAATCCCCCAGTAAGAAGCCCGGTACTACGGAGTACAAGGTGTTGCCAGTTAGATGGCTGGTTCTGTTCGTGTTCGTGTTTTATTCGGCGTCGAACTCTTTCCAATGGGTTCAGTACACGATCATCCAGGATTCGATAGTGCGGTACTACGGCGTGACCAGCATCCAGGTGTACTGGACCTCAATGATCTTCATGATTACATACATTCCTCTTATCTTCCCTGCGAGTTGGCTTTTGGATAAAACCGTAAGTAGTCTTGCCTTAAATAAATTTTACAAACTATTTTATTACCCTATGGGAATAGGTAGGATATGAACTTTGATACAAAACTTTCTGCCTTCACAGTAGGTACCTCCCTGGCTTAAATTCTTTAAACGCGAAGATACTATAAAACTAAAAATTTAGGTAATAAAACAAAACGATAGCTTTAGATTAGTAGGTTCCGACCTTAACATTAAAACAAAAATTAAAAACTCTGTACCTCTCTGTAAGCACATTACGCGCACGAAGGAATGTAAGAATTGACGGAGGGAAAGTTTAGATACATGGAATAGTGCAAAATGATAAAATTATCATATTTATTAAAAATATAATGACGACATTCAAAACATCGTTAACTAGTTCTAAAACTCGTTTATTCGAATTAAATCTTAGACCTTTTTAGAATGCCATTAAAACATAGACTAGACTGATCGATTACAATAAAAAAAAAACCTACTACTAAAAATGTTAAAGAAGCGAAAGAAATAGTTGTACCTAATATTTAGATGATTATAGTTTCTGTCTACTTCGTTCGTGGTAATATGGGTAATCAATCTTAAGTTGTACCAAAGATTTCAAAAATGCACATACTTACATAAACAATAAATAAATATAAATTATGTTATAAACAATTATTTTCTCTACAATGCGTTGAAACTGGTAACCTTGTTGAATACTAAGCAGATGATAATATATATGTAGTCTTTTTTGTATATCTACATACTTAACTAGTTTTTGTGTTATATTGCCAGTGACTAAACAAGTTTATTTGTATAAAGACCGCGGCAGCCTCGTCTTAATATCGCTCATAAGTGACACGCAGTCTGTGGCTATTGTAGAAGTGAAGAGTTAATATAGGCGATCTCTGTGTAAGTGGTTACGTTACAGTGAGAAAGTACGAGTAGGTACCTATATCATCATTTTTAGAGCTGCTTTTCGAAACTCAATATAACTGCGATTTGATGGTTTCATCAATTGAGACATTTCAAGTTTTTGTTGCCCGTAACTACTGCTACAGACCTTTAGGTGTTCACTACGGAGAAAGTTTTTTGATGTTTTAAAGTCTGTTGTGGGCGGCTCCAATGAATGCAGCAGGATGACCTCCAACAGGGAGAGCTAGCGAGATATTGTGAGACGAATGTCATCTGCTCCATCCAATACTTGACAAGACAAGACTGGCCTGTTGGTCTAGTGGTTAGTGACCCTGACTGCTAAGCCGGAGGTCGTGGGTTCGATTCCCACCCAGGACAAACCTTTGTGTGATGAGCATGATTGTTTGTTCTGTGTCTGGGTGTAATTTATCTATAATATGTATGTATTTACAAAAAAAAAATGTATATAAGTAGTATATCAGTTGTTTAGTACCCATAACACAAGCAAATATAATTGCTTAATTTGGGGCTAGATGGCGCTGTGTGACTGTGGTAGAATATTATATTATTATTATTATTATTAATAATACGACACGACGACCACGCCGCTCTGCCAAGAGCGTCGTCTATCTGGAAAAGAACAAAATAATACTTGATCACCTCATAATTTTAAGTCTCTTTCTGTAACTTTAATATGAATTTTAGCGATAGAAACATAATTTAGTAGACCTTTTGTATCGTGTATTATAGGTACTCAGTTGAAGTTGAACATTAACATTTTAATTCAAGTACACAATATAGAATTAACAAGTTTGAAACAATTTTGCAACTGATAACCTGGATACGGGCAGCGACAATGAACTATAAATAAGCAAATGTATTCTTATGATAACAAATTTAGTAAAACTATTACGAGATCTTGAAAAGATCGTTTTGGCTATAAAAGTCACAGACCTTCGTACAAAAACAGATAAAGAAGTGATATTAAAATACCAATTTTTCTGAATTAGGAGTATCTGAGCTACATTTTTACTAACAGTTAAAAATGAATAAACAGAAAGAGGTAAAACCAATAATTATAAACTAAAAGAATAAAAAATAAAAACCATAATTTAAAAACAATTTTAAAACGTCACGCGGGAGTGGTGTGGAAACTAACACATTCTTAGCAAAACACAAGACTAAATATTATAAATTAATATTATGGTTTTAAAGCTTTAGAAATTAAGGTACATACCAACACCGTATGGCCGTATTAACAATTTAGAATATTGGACAACCCCATCTCTTCCCATGAAGTTTCCCATTGCAATTGGCGATTATGGCAATATTTTATATAAATATATATACATATAATTAATATAAATATCACCATTGTTTCCAGCTGATAAAGATTTTTTTGACCATTTTACACAGTAGTTCAATTTATACAGTAGAATGAGATACAATATACTTAATAAAATTATATTCGTAACTTTTGTCTTCTGCCTGCCCTAATTCCACATTACTTGGAGTCGTAATACGTTTTTTAAATCCATTCTCTTTTATCAGCCATCATCTCAACACACGTGTCAGAACCCACAAGTATTTTTTGGTGTCATCCCTAACGCAATTCATCCATCTTTGTTTAATCTCCCTATCTTCTTTTCTTCTTTTAATATATTAGTATCATAAAGTATTAAAGGAAAAAAATGTTTTTGGTTTGTGTGTTCTTGATAGATGTTAAAGTAAGTTAGCAATCCAACGTGACTTTAATTGTAAATTCGTTCTTAGCGAATGTTTCTTCTCGTCATAATGTTGTGATTTTGTTGTTTTAAATACCTATTTATGCAAAAAAGATTATACTTATCGACCATAAACGTCATACAGAAGTACGCAGTTTTAGCGAATTCTATTACATATAATCTTCTTAACAGATAGACTTTTTAATACTTTAAAGTGTATAATCCGATTTGGAAACCATTAAAAACTCTCGAACACGCATAAAATATGAAATTGATATGTAAATTAAATTGCCTTACGAGTAATTGCCGCACTTCGTCTGTCGCCTTAAGACACACCTTTAACATTAGCGCAAGCAATTAACTCCTTTTTGTTCAATTACTAAGCTAGCTGCTTTCTTTCTTAACAGTCAATTCAATTAATTGATAAATTAACAGTAAATCTAATGAAAGTTGAAGTGTGTTAGACTAGAGTTCGAAAATGGTTAAGTACTACTATGTTTTAGTCATTGCACTTTCTAAATACTGACTTCAGTTGAAGGAAAATGTCGTAAGGCAACCTGGATCAGCCAGCAAACATGGTAAGCAACGTTCATGACTTCTCTGTATGAGAAGTGACATTTCACTAATATGCGAGGGATATAATGGACAGAGATGTAAATATTGTAGAGGTTTGAATTTAGCAAACAAAATACATGCCTAATAGCATTTCTATGTTTGGGTAGATACATTGTACATTATTTGTGCTACTACGCGTGATTTTAAAGCTGAATCGGCAAATTGAATACGGAAGCCGTATGCACGTATAAATACTGTCCACAATGTCACTATTGTGAGGGCTGAAAACAGTGTAATCAGTGTACCTGTAGATATAAATAGGAATACTACAGTTTATCGTGTATAGCTGTCTAAATTTTGGATTAATTAAAAAGCATTTACACGGTAGTAATTCTGTATTCCAATGACTGGTTGCCATCAGGCAGGGTGGAGTCACTTTGGTTAAAGTAGCTTATATCCCAAAGTAAATCTTTTAACTAAAATTAGTATGATTATGACGATAAAAGCCTTAGTCCAGTAGGTTAGCTCCAAATCACTACAAATATAAAAGCATATCAATACTAAGCTAAGTTATTCACGTTTTATAAATTTTACATACGACTACTAGCAGATGTGTCATTACGTTTTACCAGCTATTATTGCTACAAATTTTTCGACCAAATCCTTACCACATCCGTACCTACCACTGAATGACCGACAGTTTATTAACTATCTTCTTACTTAAGTTTAGTGTTAAACTAAATGCACAGGATAAGCAAAACGTTTTATCTAAATCAGTAAATAACTGAAATTTCATTGTCTTTATATTGTGTATGTAAACAATGTAATTATCTTTTTTATGAGACTGCTCGCTGTATAACGTCTTAGTCATTTGCATGTTCGCTGTGTGATAGCTGTTAATGTTTTCACTTGTAAATTGTTTAGTGTATATTTGCAATGTGATTAGTCTCTAACAGTTTAAAGCAAAGTTGCTAATAAGTTGTTCTTCTACCTGTCTTTCCAAATCCTGTTTTATTCTAAACGACGCAATTAATTTTAACGCGGTCTTCTCAGTGCTTCAGAGAAATTATCCCTGAAGGGTAATTTTAGTTTATAAAATGCAAAAGTGAGAGTAGAGAACAGCCAGAGCTCGTGCGAAGTCAGGAAGAATCGCTAGGTGTTAACATAAAATTTAAAAATAATATTTCAATTAACAACTTTCACAATCGAATAATCACTACTTTCATTCAAGTATAAACGTGCCTAACGAACTTGGTGCAAAGATAAAGATTTTCCTTCTTTTTCCATTAGTCCCGAGCTTATGAAAATGATTCTTTCATAAGGTAAGAGCTTTTTGTAATCTGCACCGTTTCTTTTATAAGAAAAACCGGGCATATAAATACCTTTAACTATAAGAGCCGAGATTTCGAGTCAAAATATTCGTATTCCGAATGAGACTTAACCGACTGTCTCGTAGTTTTCAAAAACTTTTTTTATACAACTTTGGTAGCAGACAAGCTTACGGCCCATAAGTGGTTACCGTAACCTATAGAGATAGCTGTGTTTTCTAAGTATTGCAAAAGTAATAATGGTTAGAAAACACAACCAAGCCGTTACCGACCACGGAGAAGAGAATGAGGAAAAAAAAGGAATAAAAAAGAGGACTGAGGAGGTATTTATGCTGCCGGTGCTCTCACTCACATTAGCATGAAAACTAAAATTCTTACGTCGATCTTCTATGAAAGGGTAGTACTTCCCCGGTCGATCTAGCCCATTCATGCTTAAACCAGAGTGGATCTACTACACTTAAACACGCAACATTTTTGATATGGTTTGCACTAGTATTAATACATTTTCTTTCGTTAGGTTGGGTTTATTACAACATACATACATTACATACGTTGTACACTCTAGTAAAGCCCGCCGTGGTAGATTGGTAGTATATAACTATAATGTAGTAAACGATAGAGATTACTTCCTAGAAGGAATCAGATAATCTATGTTAAAGTGACACAATATTAAATAAAAATTTACTACTCAAATCGATGTACGAGTATGACTGTAGTGCGGAAGATTACTTACTTTTAGTAAACCATAGCGGTGTTTATTATTGGTGTCATAAGGTATAAAGGATTTTTTTTAACAGATATTAACTTTTCTATGACTTGTTAATTATTCTAGTTTTCACATCCACCCCATTTATTTGACACAAAATGTGTACGTACTTGGAATTATAATATTTAACTAATAGTTAGTAGAATTCATAAGTGTACCCAATTAAAAAGTGTTTGTTAAAACACTTTAATAATTTTATTAAAGTCTAAAGTATGTTGACGGTTTTCAAAGGAAATTGCTTTAGAAATATTTGTCGGACAGGAAATATTTTTTGTGTTTGATAAAAAGCATTCCAGCTTTGATTGTATGAAGTGACTCTCGACTTTCAGTCAACATGCTATTAAATTATTACCTATATCACGTTATTATTATCTCGACGGAGTAAGGAGTATGCTATACACATGTTTCATCAGATAAATTCAGCTGTCAGATTATTGTCTGCTAGGCATAATTCTAATCCTATCAAATCTGACCCCAGACGTGAAAATGAATCTATACAACCTGCTATAGTTATAGTTTTTGTAATGGTATGACCCACTCTTTAACCTTTCCTATCCCATTTAACAAAGTGAGTGAAGTCATATACGTTGTCTAACATTACAAAAGATAGATTAATGTATATTACCCAATATAATAATATTTTATCGACTTACACTCACAACCTGAAAGGTTAGAGCAAAATTCTTACCTTTCCACCGCAGGAATATAAATAAAATATGTAACACCCTGATGTAATAAATAAAAATATAGTCTGTGTACCTATTTGGAATATAAATAAACGATAAAATTTGGTTTCATATAGGTTTCAGAAAGCATTGCTATTGCTAGTGTGTAACCAGATCCAGTTTTTTGTACACTTTGAGAAGCAATATCTGCATGATCCACAAATATTTATTTCGAAGTTTCGAGTTGTATCAAAGTGTATGGATGTACTCTTGCAATTTGGGCTTGCACCCTAATCTTAATAAACCAGCTTCATACCATAGAAAAGCAAACAAATTTCCAATGCAAATATAATAACATTTTTTTTTCGATTTTGTATAAAAACGATGAGAAAATGTGTGCTCGTTTTGTCCCGTTTTATAAAAATTTGTTATCTCTACAATCATATCTAAAAGATGCTGGGTATTCAGGGGTATATGGACGGCCACGTAGAGGTCTCGGGGTTTGATCTCCAGGTCGGTGATTTGGTTTGTCCTATCGAGATTCTGCTCGGTGGTAAATGGCAAAGGTCTCGTTAACTGATAATGGGACCTGCTATATCTGGTGACGTGGTTTATATAATAATAATAATAATATTCTACCACATGCACACAGCGCCATCTAGCCCCAAATTAAGCAATTATATTTGCTTGTGTTATGGGTACCTACTGAACATCTGATATACTACTTATATACATTTTTTTTCTTTTTTTGTAAATACATACATATTATAGATAAATTACACCCAGACACGACCACGACCTCCGGCTTAGCAGTCAGGGTCACTAACCACTAGACCAACAGGCCAGTCGACTCTTGCGAAAAATAGATGAGATGCTATCTTATGTATACAATAGCTTTCCGCATCTTTGGTTACTGCTCTGCCCACGTCGCCAGTAGCGTGCTGTTACATAGCCTATAACCTTCCTCAAGAACTGTGCTATCATACACAAAAATAATTTTTCAAATCCAACTGGTAGTACCAGAGATTAGCGCGTTCAAACAAACAAACAAATTCTTCCTCTTTATATATTAGTATAGATGCACTAGGAGTGATAAGTACTAGGTTTATAAAGTGGAATTTTCGTTAAAAAAAATTTTAACTATTACACGAAACTATATCGTGTATGCTAGGTCTGGCTTAAATTGTTGACAAAGTTTACTGAACAGTCTAGTATGTCGATAGTTTAGCATTATGGTATCATGTCGTGTATTGTTATGAACGGAATATCGAATCAAATGAACGTCAATGTATTCAACAGGTAATTTTAGGTTCTATAGCCTAATGAATAGTGCAGTTTATTAACTGTCCATAGACTGCCTAGGGCTCTACTAGGGACAACATTTTATGTGATCCTTAAATCAACATCATCATCATATAAGCCAAAAGATGTCCAGTGCTGGACAAAGACTTCCCCCAATGTTTACCACCTTGGTCGGACTTCATCCATAAATATTTGTCAAAAAACTAGTTGTATTGGCCAAATTATATGTTTGTAAAGTCCGCAACACACATGCTTTATTTGGTAGTGCGGGAGGCGGTCTATATACATACGTAAATATAAATTCGTAGGTATTTCGCAAGTTACAGTGTAACTCCCGGTCCGTCGTTTTCTTCGTTTATTCTATCGTAGCTTGATTCTTTAGGTTTGGTTTAGTGAACGCACATGGAAAACAACAAGGGATACATTTGACTTTGTCTGTCACCAGTTGGTACTTACCTGCATTGAAACTGCCATATCATCTACTTCTAATACAATACTTTCTTTAGGAATATTGGAAACCACGAATTACTAGCTGAAAAAATAGGTAAGTACCTATGTAGAGGAATGCTGTTTTTTGTAGGGTCGAGGTACTTTACATATGATACATACTAACCCAGCGAACTTCGTATCGCCTAACAGCATATTGTCGTTTTTAGTATTAACCTAGCAATTTATTCATGTTTCTTCACCCTTAAAACATTCCTTGAACTTCAAAAAATATATCAAGATCAAAATTAGTCAAATCGGTCCAACCGTTCTTGAGTTTTAGTTTTTCTTCTTCTTATCGAGTGGTTAGTGGTTAATCTAGTGTCAGGATTTGTTTAGCGAGACAAACGAAGAGCAATAGAGTTTAATATGCTTCTTTATTGAGACAAGTTCTCTCAATGCTGATGTATTTTGTGGCTGTATATTTAATTAAATTGTGTGTAGTACATATAATTATGTATGTAGCCCGTGCTGACTGACGGGTGACCACGTACGCCAGCTGCTTTCTGACCGCAGAGTAATAGGCCAAACCGTTTAGTTTATAGTTACTTACATAGTTTGTCACTGAATATTAACATTATATTATATTTTTGTTTTAACAACTAAATTAATTTGTTGAAGTTGGTTTAGTTTTAGTTTTGTACCAACTTTGTTTGTTTTGTATTCTTACTGTCTTTTTTTGTTTTTTGTATGTCCCCTCTGGGTAGAATAAATACTGTTTCTTTTTTTCTTTTTATTATTTTCGGTCGGTATACCTATCAGTAAAAATGTACGTAAATTTATGACAGAACTACTAAGAGTTTAATTAATTAATGTAGTACAAGGCATTACCTACGTTGTACATTTTCCTCGTATTTGACTTAACTTATCAGTCCTAATCTCAAGGAAAATTAAATGTCCGGCGTACTGAGGTTTCTTTAGTTTCAAAGTAGTAGTAGTCAAAAGTAAATAACAACCTCTTAGTTCATAACTGATAATTACAATATTGTTTTTCATTTAAAAGAACTACGCATTAGAGAACACTTTCCGAATGCATAATTTGTGTACTATAAACCGCCATAGTGGAGGCCACCATACCAGTAGTTTGGCTTTTGGAATGGTGTCCGCCACTTCTGGATTCCACTGACTGCTTACCATCAGGCAGATTGGAGTCATTTTGGTAGGCTAATATATTAAAAAAAACTAAAAATCCAGAGATCCAATGCCTTGTTTGATTCTTAGTCAAAATATTTGAACGTTTGTTACACATTTTATTTCGTTTTAATCATATTGCCGTCTAATTTCTAAGATTATCTTAAACATCACTGATATAGCGCAGCATCGTAAAATATCTGGACTATTTATCAAATGCAACGTATGTACACAATCCGAAGCACTATCGAGAACAACCCCCACTTAATGATATGACTGGCGTTCCACCACGACTTCGCATGAGTGCACAACGTAGGTACCTATTACATGCATATAAACGTCCCGCAAAACATTTCATGAATGATGATATTATTCGTTGCGTGGTTTAGAAGAAATTAGCGGTAAATCAGACAGGGAAAAAACAGCGATTTTGTACTATTTAGATATATTATGTAGGAGTGACCATGAGTTTGAATACTTATTATTCTATCTTATCTAAAAAGTGTTACAAATTATGGTCGTAAACATTTACGACTAAATAAATGAGTATATATTGTGTTCACGTGTAAACTTGGTCATTGACTGTAGTTTTATTAATTTATCTAATCGTATAAGATAATTTAATAGAATTTGTTTTATCAGATATCATCTATAGTTGCATAGCTGGGTGGCAATGGCGGACTGAATAAATACAGGACTACATGTAATCTATTGTAAGAATACTACATAAAATAATACATAACGTGTGATCTACCTGCCACACAGCCATTACTCAATTAGACACCAAAGTGACCGGACGTGTCCCACATGCATTGTGTTTGGAGTAATACGTTCTATTTCCTGTCTGTATTACGTTATCTGTGCCAGTAAGAATATATCAGACACCGATATATAGAAAAACTTCATTAAGATTTACCTAATTTCCATGAAATTTCAGTGATATATAAAGTACTCTTTTACAAAAACAAATAAAAAAACCTGTGATGTGTAAAAGCATTTATTCTGCTTACCAATCACACAAATTTTTCCACATTTTCACTTACTGTATAAAATTCAACACTGATTAGGTACCTATCGTGTGTGCGTGCCTGAGACTGTTCTAAATTAAAGTATGGATGTGTGTTTAGAAATCTCCCTTCCATTTGGGCCTTTTTTATATATTAAGAGAATACATGCTTGTGCATGACAACTACTTTATACCAGGTGCGTCTTATGCTTATTTGACATATAAATACTATAAACAAATTGCTTTCGAATGCGAAAACCTTATTAAATCAATATTTTCTTATATTCACTTTGAAAAAGAAACCTTTATTTCCTTTATTTTATTTTCAATTCGCCTTTTCCCGTTTTTCACGGACAATTTAGGTATTCCTCAACCGCCCTCAGTTCAGTTGTGGGAAATGATTTAATAGTACTGAAACCTGAGAATTTCTATAATAAATTGCTTTTAAAATTTTGTTACCTATTTGTTCGAAATAATTTGACGTTTATTGCTGTAAGATCTTTATTACATGCAATTTATGTACCTACTTATAAAAATAATTATATTAACAACAACTTGCAATAATTTTAGTACTTATTTTGCAAAAATGTTCTTTTTCGGAATTTGTGTACTATTATTTGTTTGTGCTGTTCATCATCCATCAGTTACCCGCTACCCTTATTCATCGGTTCAAATTGTGAGCGGTCTGCCCACGCTGCGACATATATGTCTAAAGCTCGGTCTAACGGGCGAAACATGGTGGAGCAGTGATCTTGAGGTAGAAATGATATTGCTGTCTTATCATTAAAGAAATATCTTTTCCTTTTTTATTTGATTGGGAATCTTGCCGTAACAGTAAAAAAAGCGGCGTAAGAGCACTCGTAAACGGGACAATTCCAGCCATACCTACGCCTAGCACTGACTTTTGCAAGAGTGAAGAACACTTGTAAACATTAAGCTAGTTAAATCGCTAGCGAAGTCAAAACAAACACATCAGAATAAACAATAAACTCCACAGTTAATGACGTATTACATTATGGCGCTCTGACATTACGTTTAACCACAATGAGAGCGCTATTAGTACTAATTACTTGTAAAATTAATAACTCGTCGCAGATGGGATTTATACAGCCTTTACGATATGACGCACAACCTACCTCTACTACGTCAGATATGTTTTTAAACAAAGCCACATGCAAAACTATCATCTATACTTATATTACTTACATTACTGACAACCTCTGTGGTTCGGTTGTACTGTGTATGGACTGTCACGCAGAGGTCGCGAGTTCTGTTCCCACTTAGTGCAAATATTTGTGTGCATGAACATGGCTATTATTTGCATTGGTATCGGCGTTTTTATGTATAATATGTATGTATTTACAAAAAAAAAAACTATATAAGTATGTTTATCCGCATTCTAGAACCCATATCACAAGCTATTAATATAAAATATGCTTACTTTGGGTCTAGATGGCGTTGTGTGGTTTTTGTGGTATTATTATTATTATTATTATTATAAATCGTATTGGATCTTTTGTAAGTATGTTAGTTACGATTTAACTAAAATCTGTTACAGGTTTTAAAAATTCTTTTGCTCTATTTTTAAAAAAACTCTTCGGAGAAGTTTGTCATAGTTCCCACGTTTGGCAAGCAGTGACTACAGTGAGTTGATAATACGCAAGTAACGTTGGTGCTCTGTCCTGTACCTACTGTAGCAGCCAGATTAACTTCATCTGAGAGTACTGAACGTACAGTCCCGTCCAACACCATTTTCGTACAATATAAACAATCTGCCATATTGCCATTGTCTATGGTTTTTGGTATTTCTGGCCTGTTGGCTTAGTGACCCTGACTTCTAAGCCAGAGGTCGTGGGTTCGATTCCCACCCAGGACAAATCTTTGTGTGATGAGCATGATTGTTTGTGTGATCTGTGTCTGGGTGTAATTTATCTATAATATGTATGTATGTAGTATGTACTTACAAAAAAAAAGTATATAAGTAGTATTTCAGTTGTTTAGTACCCATAACACAAGCAAATATAATTGCTTAATTTGGGACTAGATAACTCTGTCTGTCTGACTGTCAGTCTGTTACGCTTTCACGCCAACCACTAAACCGAATTTGATGAAAATTGGTATAGAGACAAAACATACCTTGGAGAACAACATAGGCTCCCTTTCATCGCAAAAAAAATCTTGAAATAGTTGAAATAGGGGATGAAAGTTTATAAGAAACATACGAAATAATCGACATTTACGCGGGCAGAACTAAGGGCAATAGCTAGTTTGCATATAAATAAAACTGTGAAATGATTTCTTACTTTTTATACAGCTTTTATCTTATTCTAGTTGTTTGTTAGCAAAACATATTTTTAAAATTTAGCTTCGATTAAGTGATAAAAATGGAAAATCACGAAATAAGACACTAAATTGCGACTTTGTCACTCATAAGGTGTAAACCCTCTTTAGGGGAGCACTGGTACGATATAGCGGCAACGGAGCTCCCCTCCCATGCCCGAGGACGGCTATCGTGGTGGTTTTAGTCGGTAAACCGGATTGGGAGTCCGACATAACCAATTGCCTACCCTCAGGTGAGAGGTATGCATAAAGCATTTCCTCCACGTTAAAAAAAAAAAAACAAATTTTACAAATTGTGCCTAAAGGGACTTGAAAGAATAAGCCCACATTGATGAGCCTTCATTATCTATACATATAATAAAATTGGAGTGTCTGTTTGTAATATTGAAATAACCGTTTTTTATTACATGTATATGAATATATATACGGTACATACACAAAAATAACATTTTTTACAATTTTTGTCTGTTTGTCTGTTTGTTCCGGCCAATCTCTGAAATGGCTGGACCGAATTTTGACGGGACTTTTATTGGCAGGTAGCTGATGTAATAAGAAGTAACTTAGGTAACTTAGCGTTTATTTTAGAAAAATTCTTTTATTTTAGAAAAATAAAGTAATGTTGGTCGTTTGTTAAGCGGAACGAAGTTCGCCGAGTCGGCTAGTATAGAATTATTTAGTAACCTATAAAATATTAATGTATCAGATATTGGCAAACGTATTAGGGAAGCAAGTTCTTGTAATTTGTAATAAGTACACCATTAAAACTACGAATACTTTCACAAATTGCTCTTGTAATTATTTGGTGTTAATTAGTATTCGCACTGCTTTCTAATTATAACTAATTCAAATACAATATGTAATCAACGTTATTTAAGAGGACTTCGCAAGTTTTGTAATTCAATTGGATCTTTTTCTTGGTGAATCGATGGTAGCTAATGCATACAAATTACTAATATACGTCTAATACGGAGAGATAGGCCAACACGGCCTAGTGGATATAAACACTCGCTCGTATATAATAGTACTAGCTTTCCGCGGCATGGTTTCACCCACTTCTTTGCTTACTGCTCTGTTCCCGTCGCCAGTAGCGTGATGTTACATAGCCTATAACCTTCCTTAGGAACTGGGCTATCATACGCAAAAAGAATTATTGAAATCTGACTGGTCGTTTCACAGATTAGCGCGTTCAAACAAACAAACACACTTTCGCTTTATATAATAGGTAAAGATTTTAAGGTTGATGAAATGACAATGTCCTTTGTCAAGTCAGCCTTTAATACGTAAGATGTCATTGATCTTCATTTATATTATTGTTATGTTATTACTATTGTTAACGTCGGCGATGTACAAAAGTTTATTATTTTCAAATGTTTTATTTTAATATTTATATACTGCATTTTTTGTTGAATAGCACTGTGTACGAAGCAAGATTATTTATTCTTTTTTAAGACCTCTTAAATCTTAAAAATATATGGTCAAATTCTATGATCATAGTTATATGATGACGTTCTTTATTTTTACATATTACACTTATTGATCATAGAAATGTCATATACCATCAAGCCGTGTTTTCCGTTGCTATGGGATCCTTTCCCTTCCCTTCAAATCAACACACTAGCACCGGCTATTTACATACAGACTGTGCTAGTGTGTTGAATATGATCCTACTTGTACGCTAGCTGTCAAAAAGGAGCCTCTAACTATGATGAATTGATCATAGATAATATGAATCACATGTAGTTATTATACCGTAATATGTTCTTCATACAAAAATGACTAACTCTATGATCTGCCTACAAATTTTCAGTATGAGGTCTAGTCCGTCTTGTATTGTGTTTGATAAATGTCAAATGTCTCCGATAAACCGCGTCCAAATAGCTTAAAAAATAGCCAAAACTTGGTGTTATACCTCTGTCCATAAATCTTCAAAGAAAAGAGCGTGTTATGTTAGATTAATCCATACTAATATTATAAATGCGATAGTAACTCTGTCTGTCTGTATGTATGTTACGCTTTCACGCCGAAACCACTGAACCGATTTTTATGAAATTTAGTATAGAGATAGATAAGAATTTGAGGAACAACATAGAATATCTTTGATGGCGAAAAATGACTGTCTGTCTGTTACGTTTTCACGCCTAAACCACTAAACAGATTTTTATGAAATTTGGTATAGAGATAGATTAGAATTTGGGGAACAACATAACATGTCTTTTATGACGAAAAATATCTTAAAGGTATTGAAATAGGGGATGAAAGTTTCTATGAAAAATCGTTATTGTAAACAGATAATTTACCCGACATTCACGCGGGCGGAGTTGCGGGCAACAGCTAGTGAAATATATTTTTCCGTAATTGTTTGAGATTATACTAATTATTTGATTCTTAATTAAATGAGTATGAAAAAAGGCGAATGTGTTAAAATTTACGACGTAAGCGAGTACATGGTAAGCGCACCTGTCGCGAACACGAACCGGGTGATTTACACGCATGGAGTGTCATTATACGCTTGTGTTCCGCCTGTGAAATTAAGGGATGACAGTTTTATGTAAAACACATTACTGAAGTAACACCAGAAACATAATATTAAGAATTTCTGAGCAGAATAAATGGTTAGTTAATAAATATTACAAAAATATGGTTTTAAATTTTGTTTCAACGTTTGTAAACGAATGGCAAAGTAGTAAGTAACCTATCGTTTACTAGCTACAAAATTAATTGAGGTTTTATCTATTTACAAATCTAATGATATAATGATGGCATATTTTAAAAACAATTAACTCTAAAATAGTCTTGTTAACTTCTGAATTCTGTATCTGTGAAGTATAGGTACCTACTACTGTTAACTTCTGGGCTATATTCGTGTGTATCTATCAAACTATACCTTTTGTCATCCCGTGATGTTATGGTAGTAGTTTATAGCTTCCGAACAAGCAGTGAGTGCCGTTACTGTTAATAGTTCCATTATGTTCCAACTAGGAAGTGTCGGAGGGATTGTCACTAACTTGTGTGATACGTGTGACTTTGAGTGCTGACACCGAGTTTTGTGTAGGTATTTAGTGATGATAGTTATAGGTAATAATGTGATTTTGACATAAAATATTTTTCTCTATTATGAAATTATTATGCAAATAACATTCCACGTACAGGCACCACGCCATTTCTCCGATTCGTCTGAAACTTCTCCATCTTCCAATGACGATACACGCCATCTCCCACCAGTTCTTTTTGTGGACGATAGGTTAGTAAATAACATAGGTACCTATATACCTATAATATTTTATCCGTATGGATTAAGTAAAGTCCAGCTTTCGGACAACTACTGAAATAAACATGGGTAAACACAAGTTTAATGATTTCGTGTATAAATGGAATCATTTTTGGGAAACTAACTCAGTTATTATAAAAATCAGTTTATACGGTTTCGTAAAAAATATATGATATCTCATGAAAACTATTTTTAAGGTTTCGTATCGCTCGTCAAAATTTATGAAAACATCTCATGTTTCATAAGAACTCTCAAGAAGTACAATATTCGCGACAAACTTTTTATGTTTTTTCGATAACCAATAAACGCAGCTAAAGTAGGCTTGTAAGATAAAAAATACTCTTCTTGAGTTCAGCAGTCGGAAAAACTATGTTACGGTACAGATAAGACAACGACGACGCGATCCGACTCAGCAAAATGCAGGATGCGAAACTAACTGGCTTCTGTCAATACTGCAAAACAAGTCGGCCAAGTACATACACTTTAAATATAGCGGATTTGTAGTTTTTTATTGTGGATCCTTACTGGTGTGAGTATGAATGGTCTGTAGGTATCAACCATGGACAGTACTCCACTTTACCACGAAGTTCTGCAAGAAAGCTAAGCCTTCATATAAAATTTCGGGATATAGTATAAGTTCCCATACTATTGTGTTAGTAAAGTACAGGAGTCTCACTCGAACAAGGCGGTATCGTTTCTTTCGACTTCCCCTTGGCGAGAAAAACCGCTTACAACCGCGCTATCTAATCGCAAACTAGCAAAAGAGATTAATAACGTCCGGTATATACCATTCCTGGACCATCCATCAGCCAGAGTGGACTCATATTGATAGATAAATAAAAAAATCATAACCGCGTTTTTCTGCTTTAATAAAACCCAAACAAAGTCACTACCCTTAAGGAAATGTAGCAGGAAAATGTAAGCATTGTTCATTTTGTATCGTACAATATATTAACACAGTTGCAATATGACTATTGGGTACTAAAGAAACAAGGTTATGTCAAGATATTTGTGTTGTGGATTGCTTGAGGAAAATAAGATGTTTGAGGATGTCATGAACTGCAATAATTAGCTGTGATAGTGATATTGTGGTGATAACTTGAAGACAGCTAAGGTCATGATTATGTTCATTAATTGTTATAGAAATAGCATTAGGAAAGACGACTAAGTAAGTTATAGTAGAACTAAATATACGGGAATTTCTGCGATCATGCATTAGGTATTTACATATCTTATTTTGCTTGACGTTTCGACCAGGTTACACCGGCCGTGGTCACAAGCAGACTGATGTGACCACGGCCGGTGTAATCGCGTGAATTCCCGTATATTTAGTTCTACTATATCATGCAACGCGAAAGTTTAAAAGACTAAGTAAGTTGTTGCCGTCCGAGATCGAAATTGAGGAGAAGAATTATGATGGCTTAGAAGATACGAGGGAACAAATGAACATACATCACATAGAATCATCAACATAGCCCGTCAAATTCATAACCCTCCATTTGGCTGCGCCGTAGTCGCCGTAGTAGAAGCTAGACGACGAAGCGAAAGGGTAATTAGGACACTGGCGCTTTCATTAGCAGAACGAAGTATAAAAGTCGTAAAGGTACGTCGAAGTTCTTAGGATCTGCACCTCAAGAATTGGCGTCTTGTGCGTCATTAAAACTAATTCGGTAAACTGTACTGTCCTGAATAGAATGCTGCTATTCTTACATGCCTCAGCAACTGTGTTTTAAGATGCAAGTTGGCTTCTCACGTAGAAGCCAACTGTAAACTGGTCACATTTTTGGAACGGCTCACAGTACTTAAGTACTTGATGCCATCGTTATGTTGCAGCGGCATTCGCATAATCACATTTACGCAGCGCCACCTAGCCCTAAATTAAGCAATTATATTTGCTTATGTTATAGGTACTAAACAACTGACAAACTACTTATATACATTTTTTTTTTGTAAATACATACATATTATAGATAAATTACACCCAGACACAGAACAAACAATCATGCTCATCACACAAAGGTTTATCCTGGGTGGGAATCAAACTCACGACCTCCGGCTTAGCAGTCAGGGTCACTAACCACTAGACCAACATCTAAAAAAAAATTGGTAATAAGCTATTCAGGAAAGAGCGACAGTTAGTATTTTTCTAGTAAAGCCACTTTAACTTAGCGAAACATTTCTAAAGAGAAATGTCGTTTTGTCGCTATATAAGTATCTTACATAAACTGTAATTTAGTCCTTAACTAAAAGAAAATAAAAGCTATTTTCGCATTATAACATTCAATTATGGACTAAAGAATGCTTTGTTTTAAGCTTGGTCGGTCATATTAAAAATACTTTAATAAAATTGTGACATTACGTCAATTCATTTTTAACAAAATTAATTTTGTACGCTTCAAATATGCTTTGAAGAATTCACGCTTTTTATTAATTGTTTTGGGCACCCATCTTAATGTATACCTACCGCGTTATAAAGACAACTAAGTATTGTTTGTTTGTCGTTGCTATCTCAAGAACCTTTTTCAAGCTGAAAATTATGTTATAGTTCCATTGTATCATGAACTTTTACTTCTATTTTACAAAGAACTTAAACAATAAGTAGGTAATTTTATACCTATAGTGCTTTATTATTTGCCATTCATAATAAAGATTTTATTAACAATGACAAACAAGAATGAGAACTAAAATAAAAATTAAGGAAACGAGCTTATGTATCATATAAAAATAGCTTTCGAAACATTTCCCAAGGAGCTGATCCAAGAGCTGTTGGAAGTGGTACTACTGCCATTTATTTATAGTGTTATATAAAGCAAACTCTTCCAGTTTGTTTGAACGCACTAATCCAGTCGGATTTGAATAATTTATTATTATTAACTTTTTGCGTATAATAACCCAGTTTCTAAGGAAGGTTATAGGCTATGTAACATCACGCTACTGGCGATGGAAGCAGAGCAGTAAGGAAAGTCGCGGGTGAAAGCGCGCCGCGTAAAGCTAGTCTATTCATAAAAACCACTTCGATCACAAGACTAGAGTGACTAGACTAGTTGACATTCTCGAACAGTCTAAATAACACATTAAAAATACTTGACCTTTCAAGTTAATAGCTAAAGATATGCCAATCAGACGTCTCAATCTAAATAAATCATTTTGTCTGACCTATTTTTACGGCCCTTTGCCTCGCTTCGTTTCTGTGGAAATCCAACCACAAAGGGATGAGAGTTATGGTTTGTTTTATTTTTTATATACAATACCGTATATAAAAAAATAAAACAAACCATATATATTATAGGTTCTACTAAATCAAACTGGCTTATTTTTAATACTTAGAAAAAATCCTTGCCAAAGGAGGAAATTTTACTAAGAGGAAGTTTTACATATTTGATCTATAGACGCTGTTTACAAAGTAGAGGGCCTAGACAACTGGCATAGAATTCTAATCATAGAACAGATTTAAAAATGTATGGGTTTGACATAAGCTAACGACAATGTTAGCGTTAGCTTATGTCAATCCCATACATTTTTTATTTATTTTATGAATATAATAGAAACCTATGCCACTTCATTTCGTATTTTGCTAATTGATTGCCCGATCATCACAAAATGTACGACGAATGAATTTCAAAAAAGATACATTTCATATTTGTACTTATATTGAAGAAATGTAGATATTTTCATACTGAATAATTTGTTAGACTTTATCAGTTTTATCCTCATTAATGATATAGAACAGGTTTCGACCATCATATAGTGGGAAAAGTATTTAAAAGGGAACAGTGCCAAGTTCATATGACATACATAGTTGTATCTAATGAGCGGGCTGTACATAATATAAATTTTATTATGTATATAGTTAGTAATATGAAGCAATTGTTCAGGGGGCCTACTACCACCTCATAGAGTAGTATCATTTTAATCTTACTTTGTTCTTTTTCTTTTGTACTATTAAAAACAAGGATAGAGACAAAGTAAGGTTATAAAAAGTCGTTGTAGGGCCCCAGATATAAGTTATGCTTATAATGTTTATTTATCATCCCTTTGTCACATTTGTAAACTGTAAAAAGCTAGAGCTTTGTTACAAATATAACTCTAGATACCGTAACTATCGCTTTAAAGAAGACTACTCCCGCTTTAGAAAACAAGCTCCATGTAGCGAATAATTTGACTATAATATATGAATAGACACAAACTCTTAAAGTGCATACTGATGGCCCTTGTCTCTCATAACAAATTAAATTTATTAAACACTGTTTGGTTCTGCATGGGAATCGATCCTCGTGCACAACAGTCGCATTCCCACTGTGGCACAGAGGCAGTTTATAAGTTCTATTATTTGTTAAATCTGATTACGTATTCACAGATTCATTACCAAGCTATTTATTACTCGACCGTGACCTCACAGTTATCCCTCTGTAAAACTTCCGATGAAAACTAAAGTGCTATGAGCGTTGCATTTCCTCACAAAGCGACAGTACAGGATGTCCGCATTCAGTCACACACGTAGGTATACTATGTAAAGCCTTGGCTATTCATAGTTTAAGGGTGTATTCAGATGTGGTATACTTATTATGCACGAGTGTTAGCTAGATAATCCGGCTTTTGAAGATGTTTACCAAGCTGCTAAAGACAATGTCAGTGCTTGGAATATATAAGCTCGCGGTATTCGGTTAATTTGTTGTTTTTACGGCAGAAATCTATCTTCCCATAATGCCCCGTCATCCCGGGGAAACGATATGACGGACTTGCTGGCCTGTCATGATAGCTAGAATACCGAATTAAACCTCTCTTTATACCTATGGGATTTATGTGACCGAAACATGTGGAGTTCCGGAACAGTGCACTACATCAGCGTCATTAATAATATACCTCGGTCAACCCCTTCAGGGATACGGGGATTAGTTTGTGATACTCCCATGGCAGTGTAAAGTAATTAACTCGTCACTACTCAACGCCATTATTGAAGTCAATTTACGAACATACACCAAATTTACAATCTCCTTGCTTACATACGTAGTCTAAGTCATATGACTTAGACTGCCTCTGTGGTTCGGTGGTACTGTGTATGCACTGCCACGCAGAGGTCGCGGGTTCGATTCCCGCTCAGTTCAAATATTTGTGTGCATGAACATGTCTATTTGCATTGGTCTTTGTGTTTTTATCTATAATAAGTATGTATGTATTTACAAAAAATATATATACACTGACGGACTCATAAACTGCATCAAAGTAATAGACGACTTTGAAATAAATATTTTAACCAAGTATGCAAACTTTCTATACAGATTAAAATTGAAACCTCTAGATTGGTTCGTGAACTTTAAAACAGCGTAGGGTCATATCCTTACGTTTAAGTTTGTGTACTGGAAAGGACCTTAAGACTTTTATGAAGAAAAAACAGAAATTTAAGGAAAATTGGTTTAATAAAAAAAATGGTTTTAACAATAGACACAAACTTTATGCAAGGGTTTATTTATGTTTTAATAAGGTGTATTACCTCCACGCGCCCTTATTACGGACTCTAATCGGTTCCGCATAGATTTTATTAGGGTTATTAAAAGATCTTGCGGAATATTGTCCCATTCTTCTGAAAGTGCCTTTCTTAGTGCTGCCACTGTCGTGGGCACAGGATTTCTCGCATATACAGCTCTTTTTAAATTGTCCCAAACATGCTCAATGGGATTAGGTTCCGGGCTGCATGCTGGCCAATTCATTGTACGTATCCCAACCTCTTCGCAATATTGTCGAACTTGTGCAGCAGTGTGCGGCAGGGCATTATCCTGCATTAAAGTTAAATTTTCGCCTATGAATCCCATGTAAGGCACCACGTGATCTTCTAAGATCTCTGTTATGTAGCGATGTGCAGTCAACCCCCCTCTATTACCGTTTTGACGGACCATGTCTATGAACACAAGTTCTGTGCGCCCGTTCATCGATATGCCACCCCAGACCATACACGAACCGCCTCCAAAAGGAACACGCTCCTCAATGCAACTTTGAGCATATCGCTCCCCACGTCGACGATAGACTCTTCTGCGACCATCTGCAACATATAAACATGTCCTACACTCGTCCGTGAACAATACGGAGGCCCATTGCTCTTCTGTCCAATTTAGGTGATCACGCGCAAATCTTAAGCGAGCTTGTCTGTGAGCTACAGACAACTTTGGACCATTTGCTGGTCTAAAAGGGCTGATATCCGCTTCCTTTAACCTCCTTCTTATTGTTCGTGCACTCACATTTACTCCACGCACTTCATTAAGTTCTGTTTTGATGTTAGCTGACTTGAGGAAACGCTTTCGCAGGGAAGTTGTAACAATAAATCGGTCATCACGACCGGTGGTTGCTCGAGTCCTGCTTGTACCGTCTCCTTCTGTAAGAACCTGTCTCCACAAACCTTCTGTATATTCTAGAAACCGTAGACTGGTTTAAATTTAAATTTCTACCAATCGTTCGTTGATCCAAGCCCTCCCGCACCAGTGCTACAATTTGAGCCGCTTGTTCGGACGAGGTATCCATATTATGTTCAAAAACTCTCGATGAGTTAAAAAACTAACCCAACAATTCTGCTGGTAACAATAATTCAATTGACAAAAGAATAAAAAAATAATGCGAATCAATTTAAAACTTTGCTTTAAATAACACGCAAATCTGATATCATACTACGAGTAAATTTTCTTTTCCCGGCTATATTCATTTGTTTTACTGCAGTTCTATTTTTAAATTGTGCTTTTTTTTAAGATTAAGAGCCAGTCTCTCCATATTTATATAATTTAATCTAAAAAGTTTGCATATTTATTAAAAAAATCATTTCAAAGTAATCCTGAACTTTGATGAAGTTTATGAGTCCGTCAGTATATAAGTATGTATATCCGCATTCTAGAACCCATAACACAAGCTTATAATATGCTTACTTTGGGTCTTGATGGCGTTGTGTGTAGTTGTTGAAATATTATTATTATATATACAGAGTGTAAATTGAGGTTGATAGGAAGAATCTGCCTTAAAGGTTTGGCTATTTTAAAAATATAAGTAGATTTAAAGTAGTATAACATTTTTATTCTGAAGAACATGCAAGGTTTTAGAGGTTTTATTTAAAACTTTAAGACCTCAAATAGGCCGCGTGTTCTTTGCAGATAAGTACCTAATACGTGTGTTCCAAATCCTTTCACGCGCTTTTACATTCAAATTCAATTGGAAAAGTTTTAGGATGGAAAACCTAGGATTTTAGTTTCTTTGGCATTGAGTAGTTATGATCTTTACTGTTATATAAAGCAGGAGCGTTTGTTTGTTTGAACGCGCTAATCTCGAAAACTACCAGTAGGATTTGAAAAAATATTTTTGCATATGATAGCCTAGTTCTCGAGTTAGGTATAAGACTTGTAATATCCCGCTACTGGCGACGGGAGCAAAGCAGTAAATAAAGACGCAGGTGAAACCGCGACGCGGAAAACTAGTCAGTTATAAAAAACATGCCAAGAAATTTTTTTAAATTTAAATGTATGTACATTCTTATTCACTTTACATTAAACGTTACTGACATGCACTGAAGAAAAATAATGGTGACAAAATCTGTGTGTCCTTTAGTCCTATAATCCTGACTGCCTCTGTAGGATAGTAGGAGAGGAGTGTACCTACTACAATATCTTTGCAGATCCTGTGTCACAAGTGTGTGTTGACAATAAAAATGAAAAAGAAGGTTCTAGAAGTTGATGAGCTATTTACAAATAGTTATGTTTCTTACCTATTAGAAATACCTAACTGCATTAAATATTAACAGGGTCGTTATTATTATGTACTCCGTGGGTTACCTCCCGCACTAAACATTACAAATTGTTTACAAAATAACGTATTTGTAAACATTTACTATAATTTCTGATTATGCCGTTTTTATTATTCACTTTGAATACACTTACTGTGTTTAGTATTACCACGTCGTAGCTACAATGCTGACACTTGGCTACAATGGTGGTATTTAAATATATTTTTACATAATTAGTCATTACTTACAAATATTTGACAATGTTGGTTTTTCTCTACTAGGTATAATATGTGTCATACAGTGCCGCCACCTGGATCCAGGATTCGAGATCGGGGAGGGCTTAACCACGAGTTGAGAGACGGATTTGAATTGAGAGGATGAGGGAGGAGAGATTTAAATAGGGTTTCACCAAGATAAACACTATAATCACATTCATTTTTTTAGAGCATGCAAATGAGTTTAATGGAGCCTAAAAGCTCTAGCCCCTCCCCTGGTTCCACCAGCGATGTCATACATATAAAACTTCTGAAAGAAATCCTATAGATGATAGTAAAAACCTTAACAAAAGCCGTTCTATGATTTAGAAGGTTAGCGAAAAAGCAAGAAAATAGTGACTGCTTTATACTATTTAGAGATAGGGATTAAGATTAAAAAAGGCCGCAACACTCGATTTTTCTGTCTAAGTCTGATAAAAATTTTACAGCGTAAGAAATGCGTCATTTGAAAATTGTGAAATGATTCTGATAGCGTCTAAGATTATCGCAATTTAATACGGATTAGGACTTTAACCCTCTAAACAAGCGTCGCTCATTTGGAAGCGGAGCTTAACTTCTACCGTTTCCATTTTAATGTGAGTTTTAAGGACAAAAATACTTAAAGTTAACTTTAGGTTAGGGAGAGGTAGACATTAGCGAGAATTCTTATAAAAATATTAAATTGGAACTAGCCAGTTTTAAAGCAGCAGACGGGAGTTTAATTTCTGAAGTAACACAGTGATAGGGGAGCTTGATTGGGTAGTTGGAAATAGATCGAGAAAGACCTTATAGAAGGCCACAGCTACAGCAACTCTATTTAGGAAAGTAGTGATCTCTAACGTTTTTAGCCTAGGTACCCACAGTTAACTTTACTAATGTCGATTACCGCTTTTTCATACAAACTTTCTTACCCTATTTCAACTCCTTCAAACCATTTTTTTGCGATAAAAGATGTTGTTCCCCAAGGTTTATTCTATCTCTCCACCGAATTTTATCAAAAATCGGTTGTGGTTTAGCCGTGAAAGCGTAACATGCAGACAAAACGACAGAATTACTTTCGCATTTATAATATTAAAGTACGGATTGTATTTTTGTAACGTATTCTGCCACAAATAAAAAGACAAAGTTACAGAGGTGGAATACCTAGCTAACGATGTTAATACGATACACCTTATGTTTATCACTTCACTGAAAAATAACTTAAGTAGTTAAGTACCTACTACTAGTACATTATAATAAATAAGTTAGCTCATATATCAAAAATTAAACCGTAACAACCTTATAAGAAAACGTAGTAACATTGCTATTGTTTCGATTTTACTCCGTGTCGAGTTTTGTCGTTGCCTTTATGGCTTTTGTGTGCACAAGTATCTTTTACGGCGATAGTAAACAAATCAAGGAAAAATACAAAGTATCATATTATTGAGTGATATGTTGAAACAGTGTAGGTTTACAACCTTGTTATTTCCCCAATAAGTACTTATGAAAAAAATAATCTGGAATTTAATGTACGAGTAGGTTGATAGTACATAGATGTTTTAAAACTTTAAAATCTCCAAAATTACAAGTAGGTATACCTATTAAGTCTTCCGCGCACAAATTGTCTTTTTAAATAAAATAATAAAATATACTTAAAAGTGTATACTTACCAACAAATTAGAATCTCAATAGTCATCATCTTGTCAATAAAATTCAAACAATGGCCGGCTATCATAAACGCGTTTTGGTATTTTTATGATTTACTAATGAATTATTTATCAGTGAAACTTTACAAGGACGTCAAGCATTATTAAATCGCCAGTCATAGTAGTGAATTAATCATATTTTTTATAGCAAATGGCAACAGGTCGCTAGGGTCGAATGGGCCCGTAGCCCGCTTTGTTACACGAGATTCTACATAGCTTGGGTGATAAACGCTCCCTGCCTTCCCTTACAGGAAAAAGCCGTGATGCTTTTAGAAAATAGTTTAAATTACTTTTTATCATCATCATAACATATATAACCGGAGAAGTACTACCCTCACATAGAAGATCGACGTAAGAGTAGTAGTATCTGTACTACTGCGTTTCGTTCAGTGAGTTAGACCGCTAGAGGCCCAATTTTCCCCTTTCCTCTTTCCTTACCTCCCTCATTCCCTTCCCCATTCCCAGCCGCCATAGTGGAAGCCACCGTACTAGCAGTTTAAGACGATGGCTTTTGGTATGGTGGTCACCACTTCTGGATTTCACTGACTGCTTACCATCAGGCGGGATGAAGTCACTGCTGGATATATTTTCGCTACATTGGACGGTCGTGAGTCCCCCTTAGTGGTTGTTCACATTAGTCCTTATACCTACTTATTGTAATTTTATCACGTCACGTATTAAAAGCTTATATAATTAAACCTTGAAAGTAATTTTTACATAACGTCTAATCTCTAGAGAAACACTACACCATTGGCAAACTGAAAAATGTACCAGCTAATGCTTGCTATGTGATTTCCCGAAAGACGAGCATAGTTAGCGCATAGTTTTTAAAACTAAGCGAGTTGTTAAGTGAAGTGTGTTTAATTTGATAGAGCAGAAAGTTTCAAGTAGAGAATGTTGGTTTTATTCTGCCAGTCAGTGTAACCTAACAGTGATGGCCTTCCCAATTGCTTCCATATATTATGTTTAAAACACAAACTTATTTGTGCTTACGTACTTGAACAACATAGGTATCGAAGAGTTGTATGTTTTTCTATTTATTACTTAAAATTTGTTGCTTATAATAAAAAGTTTAATAGATGAGGGAAGGACATCATTGTCATGAAGTGGACGATTGGATGTAGCCGCAATCGTCCACTTCTAACATAGGCCATTCAACATTGATTGCAAAAGGGGTCGATAGGAAGCAGCCCCTCTTGCATACAGGCAGAGAGAGCCGGCAGCCCAACTCTTGATCCTTTAGTTGTGTTCCTCGATTGTGCTTAAACATAGTCATGCCCATAGGTTACGGTTACCTCTCACCATTACGGTATGTTCCCTTTATGTCGATTCCCTTTACGTCGAGCCCCTTTACCTCGACTATGATATAAAATAGAGTCTATTGTTCTAGACCAATAGATTCTAAGACTCGACGTACAGGGACTCGACAAAAAGGAAATATACCGTTCTTACTTATGCTGATGAATCTGAACTGCAAATTGCAAGCATTTTATGACAAAATTACAGTAAATTTCTGATGTTGAGATTTATGATGTCCATAAATCTAAATACTTCTAACTATTACTTTGTAAATATCACAGCAAGATTCTCTAGCAGCAATATGTATTTATATATTTAAATTTAATAAAATTCTCAACTTCAAATTTACCTCGCAAGCTCTTTCTTTAGAAATATATTTCCGCTGCAAAAAACAGGAATTATTCGAATGCTTTAGGTATAGAACTATTTTATTAAGTGCTAACGTTTGCAAGTACTGCTTATTTAAATTGAATGAACGAATGCATAAAAGAACTGTTCATTGGCAATACTCGTACTAAAAGTGCCTTTCAATCTATTTGTACTTATAAAAATAGCATAGCTTAGTAAAATTATTAATAAATAATAAACTTCTCATTTTGTATACTTAATGGCGAATAAAGTAGATACCCTTACTCTGTTTTGTACCTAAGTGAATAATCCTGAGAGACAGTTACTACCTTGGCATACCTCCTTTTTAAAACAATTTCGTTTGAAGGTTGCCCGATTTAAAACCCGCAAGCTTTATAATAATTATCTATTTTAGCTAGAGTTTATATAGAGAAATTCAAGGAAATTGTATAGTACTGAGGCAAGACATACAGTTATCCACTCGTACAATTTATCCAAATTGAATTCTGTTTCGGTATGCATTTGTGGCCACACTGATATTAGACGAATATAATTAATTATTTGTTTATTTTCCATATTATTCCTAAGTCAGACTGAGAGTTTACACATGTTTTCATGAACTCACACCGCCTGTGGCACAGGTTTTATTACCTAGTATAGGCATCCTAACACTGTATACCTATTTATAAGATATTATTTAAGACCTATATTGTTAAAATGACTTTCATGACCCAATAAAGATTTTATTATTACAATAAAGATTTTATACATTTTACAAACTGTATGACTATTTGGGCGATCACGCTTATTATTTCGATGAACGTCATGATGTCCAATTGAAATTTAGTCCAAATTTTTACTACAGTAGCAATTATTATGCCAAAAATCTTGATTGTATAGTAAAATTAGATTATATAGGTATATATAAATTTATTATTACACAACAAATAAATAAAAAAATGTGATAGTTCACAAATGTTAGTCAGAGAGTTATAGGATCTCTTCGTGCCCTATATCGTCTGAAGAACTTCCTCCCTTCTAAAACAAAAATGATGCTTGTGCAGTCTTTAATCCTACCCATAATCGACTATGGTGATGTGTGCTATTACGACCTGAATGCAGATCTTCTTAATAAATATGATCGCCTTCTCAATAACTGCATTCGATTCATTTTTAATCTTCGTAAATATGATCACATCTCTATTTACCGCTCTGAACTGAAATGGTTACCTATCCGTCAACGCCGTAGCTTGCGTGCTCTCACTACCCTCTTTTCTATCCTCAACTCTCCTTATTCACCTAACTATTTAACGTCTTCATTTCAATACTTGTCTTCTGTTAATAATAGAAATCTACGTTCTTCAAATAACCGTTTACTTACCTGTCCCTCTCATACTTCTGGTTTCGTACACTCTTCCTTTGTAGTGCAGGTTATTCTTCTTTGGAATGCGCTTCCTCTCGAGATCAGGATGTCCACTAACCGATATAAATTTAAGCAAAAGATTCGTACTCTCCTGTTTGATGGATTGTCGGCAATTACACGTTAACTTTTGTATATATATATATATATATGTTTATACATGCATTATATATATATCTATGTAAGTATTTATGTATACTTATATGTATGTTTGTATGCTTATATGTATGTATATAATCTAATATACCAATATTATTTATTTTGTATATATATTATTTTTCTTTAAGTAATTTAAGTATCTATTGTATTGAATACCTATTTTTGTAATATGATTTAAGCCTCCCTTTTTCTCTATCATAATTTACAACTTCATTGCACCTACTTCGCTTATCTCTGCATTACCTTGGTTGACTGGTAGAGAATGCCCATGGCATTAAGTCCGCCATTGTACATTAGTGCATTAAGTTTTTATAAATAAATAAATAGTTTAAAATAAAATTCTACTTTTATAAAGCATCTGTTTTGAGGCGCTTAAAAGAAGGCCTATCATGTTATCAAACATCACCCTTGCAGCTTACGATTAAGTAGTTTGAAGTCATTTGTGTAGACTAATACCAACAACAAGTATACTAACAGTCCTACTAATAAACACAGAGAAACGACAAAATAACCCCTTTTGATCGAGTTACCTTAAACGCAAGATGCCAATGAAGGTGATAACGATAACTAAACAAGAAATTTGCTTAAAAAGAAAGCTGTTTGCCCTAATTGAGAAAAGCCGATGAAGCAGTATGTCTGAAATGTGAAATAGACTAAGAAGCAGATTGCCTAAATTTAATTTAACTATTAAGCAGTTTGCCTCAAATACAAGATGACTCAAAAGCAGTTTGTCTGAAATATAAGATGACTTAGAAGCAGTTTGCCCGAAATACAAGATGACTGAGATGCTATATGTTTATTATGTCCATAGTTACAGCGTTTTAATAACAGCGTAAAGTCTCGAAAAAGAAATTACTTTACAAGTAGTCTTTTTACAACACGGTTCCACAGAATAATGCAAGTTGTTGACTGTAGCACATAAGAAATAATATAGGTATTTGATACTTATGACTTATGTTTAAGCGTTATATGTTTACGTATAATGATCCAAATCCGAAACATCAGATGCTCTGTCCCTTTCAACCGTTATTCTTGACTAAATCGAGAGGAAGGGATAAATCACTAGTAACTACTTTCTATCTAAAATTTTCAAAGTAGGCCCAAGTGTAGTGTATGTGGTCCAATGTATCAATATCTACAAAATGTTAAGTATGGGCTAAGTAAGGCTAACTTAGGTACACACGCAAACATTTGAAATTTACTCACAAATTTAGGCACTTTGCTTTGTAGGCAAATGACCATTTTGCTTTGTAGACATTTAACCACTTATGCAATTTGCTTTGTAGGCGTCGACTTTAAGCAATTTGCTATTTAGTGAATTTTACATTTCAGGCATACTACTTCATTGGCTATTTTTAAACTTTTAACTAACTTTTTTTTTAGTTCTACTACTTCATTAGCGTCTCTCATTTAGGGCTAACAGCTTTTAAGTCAAATTTTATGTTTAGGTATAACGCCTTCCTTGGCATCTTGCGTTTAAGGTAGCTCGATCAAAAGGGAAAATAACTATTTCGTATTATGTCCCTTTTATAAACATCAAAAATGACAGAAGAGAAAAGAGGCTAAACACAGAGTAGCTTATCCCTATTTTACGTTATTTAGTAAGAGGTTCTATAGTAAAAACAATCATATTTGCAGTAAGATTTAAATCTGCTAAACTTATTATCCTTACAAACGATGCGTACAAATGTTATATGCAAATGATATTATGTCCAGGGCCGGGGCGGAAACTTGCTTCATTCTGATATAGGGGTGGCTTAATATCACAATATTTGTAGCTTTCATGAAATATACGCTTGCATCCTTCTTTATGTGCAAAACGTGTATGAGTTTTGTTCAGCTATTTTATTTGGAGCTAGCTTTGTGAACAGCTTAATTGTATAGCATGGTGAATTTTCGCTAGACGTAGACGGGGTAGGCAGAAATAACACATACCTATATGTAGATACACTTGTTTCATTTATACATTTATGTGTAAATTTTCTTTAAAATAAAATGGTTCTAAATAGTGACATAACAATGTAGATATTATCTAACACGAGCATTACATCTGAACCCACAGTGCGCCGTTTTAAATCTGTTTCTTTTACTTATATTTTTCCACCACTAAGAGAGTAAGTTCTAGCTATAAATACATACCTATGTATGTTTTTGTAGATCACTGAAATTAAAACCCACGACGATACTACCCACAGTATTGGAGTGACCTATGAATGCTACGTTTACACGCTAGTGTGTTGTTATTATGATCCTACTTGTACGCTGTCAAATAGAATCCATTAGCTATGATGATATTATGAATCACTTAAATATGTAGTTATTATATGTTCTTCATTTAAAAATGACTCGCACATCTATGATCATATTTCTATGATAGTGTACGGCCTTAGACCGAATGTGTATTAACAATAATAAACCGAAGTCCGATTATTCGACTTTTTAACCGATTTTATTCATCATCGCAGTTATATTCCATATTTTATATTTTATCTCGAAATAGCACACTTAATCCGGCAACACTAACCACAGAACAGTTTTCCCGTAATCATTAAATGCACGTACACGTAAATTATCTGAACGCTTACTAAGGAGCAGTGTAATTAATACCAGACTACAAATTGTCTAACGCACATTAATAATGTCATTGAGAGAGTGTAACTGTCACGGGTTTAATCTCTACAATAATATCGTTTAATTAAACCTAGAACAAGGCACCTGTGTAAATTGAATTATTGTCAAACATGACATAGCATGACATGCGTAACTTAAGCATGTTTGAGTAGCGGGGCATCTAATCCAGATTTCGGGCTAATACTGAGAATATCTGCACAGAAAATCTGATATCATTGCCCGATCCGGGGATCGAACTTGATATCTCTGAATGGTAATCCGTACCAACACAGTACCGTCGATTCAGTCAGCCGGCTAATTGTAATCCTTTCTAGATTTTGACAGTTTATTACAGATTAGGATTGAAAAAAACACCGCAGTTTGTTTTTTTTATACGACAAAGGTGACAAACAAGCATGCGGCCCGCCTGAGGGTAAACAGTTACCGTAGCCTATGGACGCTTGCAACACCAGGAGCATCACTAGCGCATTGCCGACCCTGTTAAAAACCTTTTAGCTCCTTTCTTGAAGAAAGTTGAATAAGTTGTTAATATTAAAGCTGAATGATATCGTATTAAAGGAATCGGATATACTACCACGGTTTCGAATGCCGATGAGAGATAGCTGGAGTTGTCACAATTTCATTTTCATCTCTTTTAAATTCCTGTAAACATTTGTATTCGTCATCATATCAGCAGAAAAAACTCCACTGCTGGATATAGACCTTCACAATTTTCGTCACCAGGCCGGTCGTGAATCGCACTCATTTATCAGTTACCTTTATCAGGTCGCCGGTCCACATTGTGATGGAAATTTGCATTTACAGCTGCACAATTCACAATTCCACTATATAAAATACAAAAGCGAGTTTTAACTATTCATAACGGATATTTAAAAGCATGTTAGCGACGGCGACGCAACGCCTGAGTTCCTGACACGAATATTCAGCGATTTAATTAAACGTATCTGGTGGTTGTTTACGCGAGTTTTGTGAGAGAACTTGTGTACCTACCATTCCACACAATCGTCAACTTGCGCTTTAATTAAATACGCTTTTTGAGCTTACTGCTTTGTATAACATGTTGGACAATGTTAAATTTATTTATGTGAAAAAGTTGTTTTGCGTCATTTGTGTTTGTGCATATTTAGGTTGGACTGACATAAGCCTCTCACAAGTATCGCCAGTTTGACCGGCTGTGAGCTATCCTCATCCATCGCTTGCCCGTCATTTTTGCAGGTCGATTGTACACCTACTGTAATGTCTCGTACGTCTTTTTTTTTTTTTTTTTATATTAGCCTACCAAAGTGACTCCACTCTGCCCGATGGTAAGCAGTAAGTGGAATCCAGAAGCGGCGGACACAATTCCAAAAGACAAACTACTGGTATGGTGGCCTCCACTATGGCGGCTTAGTGAGATGCTTTTTCACGCCCCGCTTAAAAGACCCAGGATCAAAATTAGATGGGAACACATGCGCTGGCAAAGAGTTTCTGCAATGTCGTGTACGCTGCGTGTGTATACCTACAATAATATAAGTTATTCCGGTCTGATCTCCCAGTTCTGATCCCCTAAGATTATTATTATTCTTTAATTCTGTTCTGATC
The DNA here is from genome assembly GCA_963082885.1 of Parascotia fuliginaria. Classification (NCBI taxonomy): domain Eukaryota; kingdom Metazoa; phylum Arthropoda; class Insecta; order Lepidoptera; family Erebidae; genus Parascotia; species Parascotia fuliginaria. Next base: position 21,212,300 of record OY720172.1, read on the forward strand.
CTCTGCATATTTAGTTATTCCGGTTGGATCCCCTCAGTCTTTTTGACAGATAAGTACGTAAGTTAAGTAAGTTTTTGACAGTATATGTAATAATTAATTAAAATAATAAGAATAAAAAACGTAGTTGTTCAGTCTCTGCTTACTCCATTAATGGACAGTATGTATAAAAATAAATTAAAAAATACACAAATATTTTGGTTCGGTTTACAAGTTTGTTTGTATTTATGTACATGTTACATAGAAGACCAGTTTAAGGGTTATCAATGAGATAACAATTTCGCTTATCCAAAGGTTATCTATTCTTGTCTAACTGACATTAGGGGCGATAAATTGCTTACGTATATCAGGTTAACAACGTTTGTAAATAAGGAATATATATTTTAAGAACACTAGCACTTACAACTGATTGATGAGAATTATTCATATCAGCCATTTAAAAAGGTAAATTACTTTAACAAAGTAAGTGACTGCCTCCGTGGTACAGTGAGAGCGCAAGCGACTGCTGTGCATGTGGTTGTAGATTCGATCCCCACACGGGACAAAGCTTTGTGTGATCCATAAATATTTGTATACTGTATTTGTATGTTGTTCCGAGTCTGGGTGTACTTTGTGTCTGTTAAATATTATTGTAAAGTCCTCCGCGACAGAGGGATAGTTCCCTAGTGCGGCAGTTGTCTCTTAAAATTGAAATTGAATTAAATCAGTAGGTACCTTGATAAAAGTTTGAATATTTGCACTTTTAGTGTAAATACACTAAAAACTTTAGAATTCGGATACTTTTATAATGGAACTGGCATGTTTGTATAGCACTGCCTGACGGTAAGCTGTTACTACAGTCTATGAACTCTCGCAATAGCAGTAGGTGTCACTCGCGCGTTGTCCTGTAGAAACCTTCTTCAATTCAGTGCATTCGTTTACAAATGCAACGCAAAAGTACGGATAGTAGGTACCTACTTACGTATTTTATGAAGGAGCTGTTATTTTTTGGTTAAATCCATTACTTAAACCAACAAAATCTGTTACTGTAATACTCAGTCAAGAACAGCAAAAAAGCTGACAAATTTCGTAGGAAATGTATTTGCAATGCATGTTATGTGAAATAAATATATTGAACCTATACTATTATAATAATAAAGCAGAAGAGTTTGTTTGTTTGTTTGAACGCTTTAATCTCCGGCACTATCTTTCGGATTTGAATGATTCTTTTTGCGTTTGATAACCCAGTTCTTGGGAAAGGTCATAAGTTATATAACATCACGCTATTGGCGACGGGACCGGTGCAGTAACCAAATATATAACTTAATGGTGGATGAAACCGCGCTGCGGGCAGCTTGTAATAATATAGGTAAACCTCGAGTGCGTTCTTTTTCCTTGTGCAGTCATACATTTAGTTTTATTGTGATATAAAAATTTTGCTCCGAGGTTATATCTCAATTGCCGGCAATTCTTTCAATTTTGCATTTAATTATTACTTTTATTACGTTAATACTACACTAATTAGATTGTCTACTAATTACACTAAATCTTTAGTTTTATATGTATTTTAGTACAAGACAATAGAGGCTTTTAGCCAAATGTTTACCTGGATTAAAATGCATATCCCAATTACGTGTGTTCGTTTATTATGATCCTTTTAGTGCCTTTTAAATTAATAAGCAATTATGTAACAGTTATTTGAAGATTTTTTTAAACTGCATATATTAGAATTTTATATTATATTTAATTTAAGACATAGTTAATCAGAAATACTAAATAAATATTTTATAATTGAAGTTGGTGCCAAGTAAAACAATAACTAGATACCTATAGGTATTATCAATCATAATTTCGGCTCCATCATCAGATTGACTCCGAACCTTTACTAAATAGTAGTGTCTTAAAATACTTAATGAAAAAAATAACAAATGCACGATTTATACGCCAGTGCGATTTTCAAAAGTTCTCTTCAATTTATCTAAGATGCCATCATCAGATCCGGGTTTCTTTATCATGGTATCAAAATAAATAAATATATATATATATATATATATATACACATATACGTATATATAAATATACGGCCGAATTGAGAAACCTCCTCCTTTTTTTGAAGTCGATTAAAAAGGTAATGGATAATATGATAATCTAATATATTTACAAATGTAGCCAATTTTTCGACCTTGTCACAAATATATTAACATAATTAGTAGTGTTAAGGTTGTGCCAAACTAACAGATAAAGTGGATCTTCAAATAAGTCCCGAGTGCTTGACAATGACATTAATTCGCCACAAAAGGAACTGTGAATGATCGTTGTTGATGTTCTGTAATCTTTGGTATTTATTATACATACTAAAAATTTATTTTGGGAGTAATCGTAGAATGCTAAAAAACCTTTGTGTTTTTTTACAAAAGTTTTTGTTAGGAATAACCGGATACAATATCGTTATTATATTAATCAATTACGTTAAATTGATAATTATTATTAGACAATATAAAATGCTGTCTATAAAGTTGATTCATCCTAGTAACAATGAAGTATCAACGACTAATAAATTAGATAAAATAGTTGTATTTGATTGAACTTTGGTAGTCTATATTACTTAGGCTCATAATATTAAAAAAAAATATAATAGATACGTCTAGTAAATAATATTTCATTTCCATTAATATTACACAACAATACGCTTATATCTATACATATAATAAAAATGTAACCGATCGCTGTCTGTACATGGAAGATATATGAGAAAAAAAATATTGAGGCCTTTATTAACGCAAATAGAACCCAAAACAATGATTGTTACAATTTTTGTCTGTTTGTCTGTTTATCTGTTTGTCTGTTTGTCTGTTTGTCTGTTTGTCTGTGCGTTTGTTCACGCTAATCTCAGAAACGGCTTATCCGATTTAGATATGGTTTTTACTAATACATTGTGGTAAGCTTCACTTAACATTTAGTGTTTGTTTCATGTCAATCGGTTCATAAATAAAAAAGTTATGTCAATTTAAAGAATCACGTCGAACATTTTCTGATAGAAACAGAGACTTAAACAGGTTACGGAATAGCTGATAGCGTTTTTATTTTTCGGATTCCTCTCATTCTAAACAATCTTCCGTTTAGTTTTAAATGAGTCCAGTTTCCAGTGAGCCTGTTTCGCGATGACAATTAATAAAGCCCAAGGTCAGACACAACTAAAAGTTATGGGCGTGGATCTAAGTATTAGCTGTTTTTCGCGCGGTCAGCTTTATGTGGCTCTATCACGTGTTAGCATTCCTAGCAGCCTGTATGCTTTGATCCCCGATGGCTATACGTCTAATCCATACATCCATACACCCATACATATTATATAAGGCTTTGTCCTGACTGACTTACTAACAGACAACGCACAGCCTATGGGCGTTTTTAAAATAACGTTGATGAGCACCGATGTCAGTATTCGTTGACGGCATCCGATGTCAAAACATCGAGCAACGGATTTCGGCAACAACGGCCATTCTGATATCATAGAAGGCACACCGTCACCGGCAACGGTATCGACACCACCACAGTGTCAAAACTCAAAACTGGCAACGGAACGATAAGTATCACGAACGATGGCGAGTATCACCGGCACCGTCCGATTGGCCGCTTTGTGCGTTGATTCAATACAATAAGGCGGCCGGTTGGTTGATTGCTCAGAATAATACACGGCAGTATATTATTATTAAGTCTGTAAAATAATAACTAAATGTGAAATAAAAACTAAACTATTTTCCAAAGACGGGTAGATATATATATTTTAAATGAACGCAGAACACGTCTTTCTTCATCTAAATGAGAACAATGCATTTTCTTAAAATTAAATTGTTTTCATTGTATTAGATTAACCTTACAAAAAAATCTCGATGTTTATAAATCGTCCAACTAATAACGATGCGCATCGCGTCATCGATGTCGGCAACGCCCATCTAGTGCGCCGTACCAACCTAGAATACCACAACTCTGTAGTCTATACCGGTGCCCGGCACCGGTGAGAAAATCAACGGTGTCGGCAACGGATGCCGGTTGAACGACATCGGTGCGCATCGATGACAAAAAATAACGAAAACGCCTATAGCTAATCCCCGATGGCTATGCGTCTAATCCATACATCCATACACCCATACATATTATATAAGGCTTTGTCCTGACTGACTGACTGACTAACAGACAACGCACAGCCTAAACTGCTGGTCGTAGTGACTTGAAATTTGGAGGGTGTGTTTGTCTAAATGTCTAGAGGTTGTACAAAAAAAGGGTTTTTTAAAATTTAACTCCTAAGTGTGTGCAAAGGGATGAAATCGATTGTATAAATCTTCTTCATTTTTTAACTTACAGTTTTTAAATTTTATTTTGGAATACTTCTATTTAAATAAAAAATATTCTATAATTTTATTTTAACAGGGTTGGATTTAGAGGGGTGAAATTAAGGATGAAATATTCTATACAAAGATCTTTAGCTTTTGAAGCTAGCGGACTTGAAATTTACAGGGAGGGGGAGGGAGGGAAAGGAGGGATGAAAAGGAGGAATTGAGGAGAAGGAGGAAGGGAGGGGCAAGTGATGGGAAAGTGAGAGGAAAGTGATGGGGAAGTGAGGGGAAAGTGAAGAGGAAGTGCGGGGGAAATGCGGAAGAAGTCAGAGGGAAGTAAGGGGAAAGCCAGGGAGAAGTGAGGGAGAAGTGAGGGGAAAGTGAGGGAGACCATAGAGGAAGGGAGGGGGAAGGGAGGGGAAAGGAGGAGAAGTGAGGGGAAAGTGACGGAGAAGTAACGGGGAAGTGAGGGGAAGTGAGGGGAAATTGAGGGAGAAGTGAGGGGGAGTGATGGGGCATTGAGGGGGCAGTGAGGGGGAAGTGAGGCGGGAGCGAGGGGAAGTGAAGGGGAGTGAGGCGGAAGTGAGGGAGGGAGTGAGGGGAAGTGAGGAGGAGTGAGGGGGAAGTGAGGGGTGAATGAGGGGAAAATGAGGGGAAAGTGAGGAGGAAGTGAGGGAGACGGTAGAGGAAAGGAGGGGGAAGGAACGCGGAAAGTAAGGAGTTCTCGAATGGTGGAAAAAGGGAGGGGAAGGGATAGAAAGCGATAGGAAGGGAGAGGAAAGGTAGAAAAGGAAGGAGAAGGAAGGTGGAAGAGAGGGGAAAGCGAGGAGGCAAGGTAGAGGGAAGTGGAGGAAAGGACAAGAGATGCTGGAGGAGGGGCAAGGGATGCTGAAGGAGGTGAAGAGGAGAAGGGGGAGGGAGGAGAGGAAGTAGGAAACTGTGGAGAGTGGAGAAAAGTGCAATAGGGAAGAAGGGGAAGGGGAAAGTTATTGTAGTGAAAATTTGCCTTTGTGTATTGTTTATTGATTTACGAGAGATGTCTTTAGATAGGTGAAAGAGGATTTGTATGAATAGGAGATTAAACAAAGAATGAAAAACAGTATTTAAACAATATCAAAATGTCTATTGGAAAAACGACATTCACGCGAGCGAAGCCCAAAAGGTCACTCACTCACTTATCACGAAATCTCAGAAACAACAAGTGCTAGGAATCTCAAACTTTGCATTGTCATTCCTATTAGAATATAGGTGCTCACTTAGACGGAATTTTGCGAAATCCATCCCCTAAGGGGGTATAAAGGGGTGGCAAAGTTTGTATGAAACTTCTATAGTTTTTATTACTAGAAAATACTCTTTTTTGGCAAATAAGAGTCGCAAGTTTGTGTGAAAGTGGTTTGTCAGTTTTAGCGGTAGCGGGTTTAAATTGGATTCACCATAGAGACGGATAATACTGATACAATGGACGATTGCCATAAAATCAGGCACGCAATATTCTCATAGAGGCACCCATCTGAATTTTCACGCGAACGAAGTCGCGGGCAACAGCTAGTTAATAAATAAAAATAGACGAAAAATAAAGAAAATACTTCATAGTTGATCACAAAATTGACAGAACATTTTAAACGAGTGGTTTTAACATCACGCAAACATTTAAATTGTACTAACATAACTCCTTTGCCAACTGTATCTATAAAATCCAAATTCAACCTTATTTTTTTTGTTTCAGAACCTCCGAGTAACCACAATCATTGGTTCCTTCGGTACATGTGCAGGAGCATGGCTAAAGGTGTTCTCTGTGCCACAAGATATGTTCTGGCTCGGTTTCACGGGCCAGACCGTAGTGGCCATGTCTCAGGTGTTCATATTGAACGTACCTCCGAGGCTAGCCGCTGTCTGGTTCGGAGCTGATCAAGTATCTTCTGCATGCAGTATTGGAGTGTTTGGTAATCAGGTGAGCTTTTGAATTTTTTTGTGATCTTTGCTATTGTTAGTCATCATATAAGTTAACTCATGATGGTTGAGCGGTAAAGGTGTTTACCCTGCCTTTATGCCAACTATTTTCTTTTTTTTATTCGAAGCATATTCAAAAATACTACATAGGTGGAGTGTATATTTTGTGTTCATTAATTGTATGACTATATTCAATACTAGCTTCCGCGGCGCAATTTTACCCACGTTATGTTATATCTTTACTGCTCTGCTCCCGTCGCCATTAGCGTAATAATACATAGCCTATAACCTTCCTCGAGAACTGGGCTATCTTACGCAAAAATATTTTTTTAAATCTGACTTGTAGCGTTCAAACAAACAAAGAAACCCTTCCGTTTTGTATAATAGTTTAGATTTTGTACAAATATCTTCACTTTGCCTGATGGTAAGCAATCAGTAACGTCTAAGAGTGGTGGACACCATATCAATTGCCACTGTGGCAAACTGCTAGTATGACGGCCTTCACATAATATGGCAGCTTTTGTGATTGAAATAAAATGACCGCCGGTTGTATAAACTTTCTAGGACGTTTGCATCGTTCACTTTCAAGAAAAAGAATACTTTAATTGCGTGAAACATGGTTTTACAGTGGTTAGTAGGTGCATTACAATATAGTTCATATAGTTTAGTTCAGCATGTCTCGCCATAATCAGCATGCAGTTTTTTAAAATGGCGCCCACGAGGTGGCAGCACTGAGACGTCAGGTCCAGCCACCTGTCAAAGCTGTCAATCAACCAATCAACCGTGAACGATTCTTATGATTTCAAACTGTGAATGAATTTTGTATTTTGATTTTGATTTTTTGTGAATGGAACAATAATTAAGTGGCGCCAACTGGTGGCGAAAATTTTCGTAATCACCCTCATTCATCATACACAGGATCATTCAAAACATAGTCGCAAATCTATATACGAGTAACAAATCAGAATTAAAACCATCCAAAGAATGCGTCCCATTTAATTAAATAAGAAAGTAGATTTATGTCAATTTATCACTTGGCCTTGGGAGTTTCAAAGAAGTTAACATTCTCCAAGTTTTCTCTAAGTAATAAGATACAGTCGTGTTCACCTGTTATCTGATGTATAGAAATTATTCCACTGTGATTCTAAGATTGAACGCCGTCATTGACACAACAAGCTACAGAACAAACGCTTCTATTGCCTCAATTTTTGGGTTGATTTTTCTTAACTTGTGTTATAAACTTTCGGTGTTCTTGCTCGTTCTGACAAATTAACTATATGACTAGGAGTGCATATAACAATCGTTCTTTCAAACAATCGTGTTAAGTATATGTCTGATATGAGACAGATCGTCGGTTCATCTTGTTAGATGCCCACGCTGCATCTGCCTTAACATTACATTACAAACAAGAGCACGAGATATTCTTCTCTCTCATTCAAACTTTAAGAAGTATTATTTTTTAATCTTAAACTTTACTTAAAAGTATATCTTGGACATTACTGAAAGTAAAGAAAATATCGTAATGAAACCTGGACTTATAAAAAAAGTATAAAATTTAAAATTACTAATCCGCATTGAACAAGCGTGGCAATCAATGCTAATGTCTTCTCTGTATGAGAAGAGGTCTTACCTATAGGGTCTGTCTTAACTTTATTTAGACTATTGCAGTCCATTACTGAACATGCGCCTCCACAAATTTACGTTGCAACTTTGTTCTAAATTCTCTAGTTAATTTACAAGATCAAGGCGATTAACTGCCAGGCATTTGAACCTTATCTATACAAGTATACAGCCACTCCAAATCTGAAGCACTTTACACTGAACAAAGACTATTAACGTGAAGGTTTTCAACAACATAATAGGTTTATATGCAATTAATTTAATACAATGATGATAAAATTACTGATCTTTTTGACGTTAGACATGAACAATAATAGCTAAAATTTTTGCCGAGTTATGGGATTTTACGAGAGCGATACTGTTTCTAATTTTTTTACTTAAAATACTATGCAATAAAACGTACTAGATACTAGGTAACGGTTAAATCTGTTTGATAATTAAATCGATATCATCATAATAACTGAAAGGTTTCTAATGTTGGACATAGGCGTTCTCCAATTTTCGCCCCCTTATTTATTTATAGTTTATTGTAAACCAGATTTACAAGCTATTAATGCACTGTTGTTCTAGTGGTTTGTGTAACTGACTGTGACGCCGGATGTCATAGGTTCGATTTCCTCGGAAGGCAAATATTAGTGTGAAACAACATTTGTATTTGTCTTCTGTCTGGGTGTTTCATATGTATTCTAAGTAGTTACAAAACAAAAGTATGTATATGTATTATGTTTCAGTTATCCAGTACCCATAACACGAGCTCTGCTTAGCTTGGGACTCGCGGGTTGTAGGCTGTATTTCAAGGCGTATTTCCCATTAAAACGTAAATAATTCAATTTTGTTTCCAAATAACCCCTGGGTTGGGTCCTCATTCAATCTATTTTGCGATCGGTCCAATTTTACTTATTTAAACCAATAATAAACTAAAATTAGATTATCTCTAACGCCGGCTGTAATGAATGGTTAGGTTAGGTTGGTTATTTTTTTATTTGCACTGAGAAAATTGTTAAATGAGTGAGGGTGTTTAGGAAAATTTTCACCACTAGTTGGCGTCACTTTCACAACTTTCACATTGGGCCGAAGAGGGGATAACATTCAAAAAGCGCTTGATAGATAGACCTGACGCGTCGGTGCTGCCCCCTCGTGGGCGCTATTTTAGAAAACCTTCCCAGCAATTTTCTTTTGTTTTCCTAAGCATCCATTTTGTAAATTAAACATTAAAATTTCCGATATGATGACACTAAAAAATATTTGTTTTGAAAGCGCTGTCAAAATGAAAGTCTTGGTGTCGAATATTTTCCTAAACACCCTCATTTATGGCCCCTTTAAGCATATTTTTATGTTTCTTTTTTATTTATTTAGTTTTTCATGGCGATTTACAAGCCGTCTATCACATAGTGCTGAAAAATTTATCTTGTTAATATAATATGATGACTGAATTACATGAAACACAAGAGAAACAGTAAATCCATTAAGTTCCCTCACTTTATTAATCTATCGAGGCTTTAATAGTCTTTTATCCCTTTCAAGATTTAGAATTGTGTACCACACAACCCTGATGAAGCTCTTCGACACGGCTTCAGTTAATGGACTCTATTAGCGTACTAAATGCCCGATAATGGCATTTTTAATGAAGGACTATAAGAACAAAAGAAGTTACTTAAGTTCAAGTTTAATAAAGCTTAAAATATGGGTGTTAATATTAGGTTAACGAAAGAGCTAAGAGTTAGCTTTTGAGAAATTGATACTGTAGAAATGTGAAAGAAAATAATTATTTTTACACCCTTCTAGTATGTTTTTTTTTCTTTCTTTCTTTCTTTCTGTTCCTCTGATTGTGTCATCGATTTGTCAAATAAAGAAAAATTAAAATACACGAGCAACTGTCATCATTAATCATCCACTTGAAGACAAGAGTTTCTAACTATTGCAGTTTTGTGCTGTAATTAAGGCATTTGGGAGACGGAATGGCAATCGAAGTGTTGCTAGCGATAGTTTTATCATAGGACGCTGCTGCCATGTTAGGTGAAGGTTTAACAGCCTTCATTAAGTCCACCATCATAGGTATCTACTGAAAATTTTTCAATTTTACGTGATTCTGATTTAAGTCTTATTCGTATTTAGAGAAAGACTCTCAAGACAAAAAAATATGCCATATACATCTTCAACGCTTGAGCGAATAGGTACTTTGATATTACAATAATTTTTTTTCGTTTAGAAAAATAAATGGCCCCATATTCATACATGTTTTACAAGCACCTTTGTTCGTATAAAAAGTAAATAGCTTCACGTTTATTGTTGTTTCAAATTGTGTTGACTGCCTTGGTGATTCAGTAGTATTGAGTGCGATGGCCTTGGGTTAGATCCCTCGTTAAAGCTAAGTTGACGTTTTTGTCGAGTAATTCTCCTACCTATCTCGAAGTCGATTATTGTGTCCTGTACATGGAAACAGGCTTGCCCTGTTAAGTATAAGGAAGTCAACATAGCTCGAGAAACATGAGTGTTATACACTTTTGCCTACCTTCGGCGAAAAATGGCATGATGTTATGTTATATTTTACATTCTTGTCAATCTTTAAATTGATCGGCAGAATGTCACTCAGTCAAATGTATAGGGTCTCAAACCATTCTACGCTATGGAATCATTTTGCAAAGCAATAAATTACTAATTAATCTATACTTAAATCGACTAAGGTATGAAAAGCGTATGAATTAAATAGGTGGGTTGGCCAAAGCACTTTGCATTTCATGACTCTAAAGGACTTGGGCCGCTTGAATCTAAAATTACGTAATATCGGAGACGGAGAGTTTTAATAAAAATTTGGCTTAAATTTATCATGATTTCACTGAAGTTTTATAGGGAGAAGTTCGTTAACTTTGTAGGTGTGACGTAAGTAGACTTGCAACGATGACTGATGGGCTTCTGCAGACAACGGGCTTTTAAGTAGGTTTTTATGCAGTGACCTGGGTAGGATAATAATATGATAATGTCTTTTTTAGTTGAAATCTCGTAATAGGCAGTTGTAATTCTTGAATGCGGGTTTTGTAACATTTGACAAGCCCCCCTCGTTTAACAACACAATTAACTTATGTCACAAAATCCAATTAACGTAGAACTGTCTCTTCTGCCACAATTTCAAAATCAGTTTATAAAATAGGTTAATCATTAATTAAACGCACAACAATATTTTGTAAACGAAAAAATAAACCAAATTACGCTGCCACCACACGACACTGCTGATTTGCCGTAACACCATTTCACGATTAGTATTTAATAGTACCAAACTTTATAATTTTGTCGCAATAATCTGCTTGTATTAACGGCAGTTACTACAGACAAGTACACTTTAATGTTAGTCCTATTATAGCACAAGGAAATGTCAATAAAAATCATCCAAACATTTTAAGAACGACCTCGAGCGTGTCAAAAAGTCATTCAATTATGAACCTTATCGTATTATGTTAAGAGTTACTTAAATTAATGAAGCTTGATGGCCAATTTTCTTCGCCTGTCTTCAGTGTGATAAGAGCAAAATATTTTATAAGAGGGTCCTAGTTAAATTTTATTTTGCTCTTCGAAGTGTAGGAGAAACATCTAGTATTTATGTCAAACGATAAAAATGGAATACTCCGGTTTTACGATTCAAGATTCCGCTGTACTTACTTATTTGCTGCGATTTTATGTGATTTTCCTGCAACTGTGTGTTGACTTTAATGATTTTTCTGTAATTTATTATAACCTTTGGTACAAGGTTGTCACTTAAAAGGTTTTTATAGGATATTAGATACTAAATAAATGTGATAAAAGGCACAGCTGCAGCTCTCCTATTGCCGTTCCAGCAACGCACTACCAACTACCAACTATGCCATGGGGTTCTAAATGGAGTAGTTGACAGTTGGTAGTGCTTTGAGTTTTGAATTTCTTTACTGCTTTGTTTAGCGATATGGGAGTAGCAGTAGCTTCTTTCAAGACGTCCGAGTGTTAGAGCAACAGAATAATTTCAAAACACTTATGATGTGTGTGGGATTGGCGATCGAGTCTGATATTCTTTAATGAGTTAATTTAGGAGGGAAAGTATTTAAATATTTAATATCGTATATCTGCTACTCCAAAGTTAAAAAGTTGTTTGCATTCACCTTACCATGAGGTTTTGAGGTCACCAACCAGTCCATTTTGAACGGTATTTTCCTTATTTGATCATACACGCTTACGATTGCGTCTGGGTTTTTACTCTGGGTAATCATAATGTGTTAGATATTTTTTCAAAAGGTAGGACATTGCGAAAAATATTTCAAAGATATCTCGCTGTTCTACTGAGTATAATAAAGGTCTTTTTCCTAGAAAATGCTGCGTCTTATGCTAGCAAGGTGGTGTTGGATTCATGCTATTTTTCCCGATTCCCAGTTCTGTTATGTTTTTTGTATAGTACGGCATTGACAGTATAGTAGAACGTGTCTTCAGCTGTATTATTTTCTATATTAACCTACCAAAGTGACTCCACTCTGCCTGATGGTAAGCAGTCAGTGGAATCCAGAAGTAGTATCACCATTCCATTGTATATTGATTAATTTTGTATTTATAATAACCATTCTCTTGTAAGGTCAATCGGTTACAATCAGGTTATTAGCTGCTTTGTCTCTCTTTACAATAAAAATGCAAGTGTCCACACTATTGAGCGAAATGTGATTTAGCATCGAAACTTTCAGTTTATTCATAGATTTCCACCCGCTACTTAGTGGTTATTGTACTGTATGTAACATTATGCATGGTAGAAAAACTGGTAGGTAACACACGTTTGCTGACCCTGAAATACAAAATAAAAAAAATATTTTTAGAAAAAAAATGAAAACCGACTTCAAACAACACCTACATGTTCAATCCTTAACTAAAAAGTAGTTCAAAATTGGTTTATAAACGACCGAGTTCTGTTGTAACAAACATACAACCACTGAACCATTTCTTATAATAAAAAATGGGACCAATTTCAGAGTATACACTCTCAAATAAAAAAAAAAATTTCAAATCGGTTCATAAATGACCGAGATATGAGGTAACAAACATACAAAAAAAAAAAAAAACATACGACCCAAATTGATAACCTCCTCCTTTTTGAAGTCGGTTAAAAAAAAGGGAGAAATAAAAAAAATAAAACGTCTTTTCTTACTTTTGAAAATAAAACTGGCCATCTAATTTATATCTGATTTCTCTTTTATTTCTTAATAGATAAGTTTCTAGTAGAACTAAATATACGGGAATTCACGCGATCATGCATTAGGTATTTACATACCTTATTTTGCTTGACGTTTCGACCAGGTTACACCGGCCGTGGTCACCAGCAGTCTGATGTGGCGATGTCACGGCTCCGTATGCGAAGTAGATTCTAGGTCTACCCTCACATTTTTGTCTTTCCACGTACTTACTATCACAAAACACACTGACAGTGTCCTTATTCTGTATGCCGTCCGTATTCCGAGCGTTAACCGACTGCGCAAAGCGAGGTTGTGTAATTTGAATCACTGGATTCCACGTAGCCGAGAGCTTGAAGCCGTCTTCCCTATTGAAGTTTGTATGTTTTTTAAATTCAATAGCTTCTCGTACCACCCGAGAGTAGTAGGTACGATCAGTGGAGATGACTTGCGTATGATGAAATTCAATCCAGTGATTGATGTCCGTTTGCAGAATATGTTCGGCAATCGCTGATTTGCTGGTCTGTCGATTCTTTACAGCGGCGATAAGTTCTTTGACCCTTTCAGCAATAGTCCGCTTAGTCTGGCCTATGTACGAACTACCGCAGCTGCAGCTGATCTTATAAACGCCCGGAGTTTGTAGCGGCAAAACATCCTTTGGCGTGCCTACCATGCTGTTTACTTTGGCCCCAGGTGTAAAGACTGTGCTGATGCTGTATTGTTTAAGCAGGTCTCCTATCTTATCAGTCACACCTTTAATGTAGGGCAAAAAGGCAGGTAGAGACGGTTGACCTCTGGATGTTTATCCCTTTTTGTTGGTTGCTTCCGTCGCCTGTTCACTTTATATCCATTTCGACTAAGTACCTCCTGAACATGATCGAGTTCTTGTTCTAAATGCTCCCGTGTAACCTGGTCGAAACGTCAAGCAAAATAAAGTATGTAAATACCTAATGCATGATCGCGTGAATTCCCTTATATTTAGTTCTACAATATCATGCAACGCGAAAGTTTAAAAGTAGATAAGTTTCTCTCCAAGAAAGTCCAAGGCAGTAGATAGTAGATTTAGTAGTTCTAGCGACTCATAGTTTTGTGTTACGTTTATCTATGATAATCCTAATATAGTAACAGTGATAGACGTGGGTGGGATAGTCGGTACCAGACTTTGTTCTACAAATAAATCGTAAGGGTGTCATACTCGTGATTGTAGCACTCGGAAACGATCATCCAATTCGTTTGAGTGTCCCCCTCGTACATTTATGTCATTGATCAAATTGAACGTGACTTGTGCAATTGTATGCACATTATACTGTTGTGTAACGTTTGTGTCTGTGTTTCGAATTAAGTCTAGTGGACTTTTGTACTCCAGATTGTAGGTAGTAAACAAGTTTCAGTACATATCTACTTCCAAAAATGTCAATTAACTGTCCCAAAAATCTGTCAATTAAACTAGAGGATCAAAACGGAATAAAATACTTATTTAAATTTATTTCTGGTCTCTACGGGATATCAGACCGAATTAGAAAATATAATAAAAATAATCTGATCCCGCAGGGAAACAGATACAGGGGATCCGACCGGAATATCTCGAGAAGTTAGCACTTTCCGGGACAGGAAACAGATACGCCGTGATGACAATAAAACATCTATTGTGTCTACAGTAGTGTCTATGAAAGAGTTAGTGGTTATTGTAATCTTTTTTTCAAGGCATTTTGTTACTTGTACCTACCTATATCTTACATTGCTAAGCAAGGTGCAAGCAAGCAGCAAGTATATGACCAAAGCAGACTCCTCACTCTGGGAGAAGCTTAATATATCAAATCAAATACAAACAGATTCTATGCCTAAATACCTTTACAAATATACTGTGAACATTTCCTTCCACTTCCTTAATGTTCGCTGCACAGAGAGAATTTGTATGTCACATAAGCCGTACCAAACACATTCAGTGAATGCAGTTTCCAATTTCACCAAAGCAATGGCCTTTGACCGTAAATCTTTTAGTGGAAATAAATTGAACGCACAGAACGAAAAATAAATGCAGGGTTCTTTTAAGGGTGGGAGCAGGTAATGGACTAGTGATTGTAGTGCCCGATTACGAGGTTGAGATTTCGTACCCGCTTCTTAATTCATCTAAGTCATATGTTGAGTTTATCTTGGACAATACCGATGATGAAGAAAACTTGAAGTGTTAAAATATATAGCACAAAATATACCAAACGACGCAATACTCTAGGGATTGGTATTGGTATTGGTATTAACGGGCTGTTTTCCGCAACTCCACGACTGTGCGCGTATTTTGCGTGTGGGTGGGGGGCGATCACTCGATCCATCCCAGCTCCTCGAGGAAGGCCAGCAGACTTTTGATGTCCCCGACAATCTCTTGGAGTGAATTCGGGTCGCCAAAGTATTTTGCCCTGTATGTGGCGACCTCAGGGCAGTGTAGCAGTATGTGTGCTGTTGTTTCGTCTGCCCGCATGCAGGCTCTGCAAAGCGGGCTGTCTGTAATTCTCATGACAAATAGGTGTTTATTGAAAGAGCCATGACCGGTGATGGCGGCTGTGACTGTGCGAAGTTGTTGTTTTGACAGTCGGAGCACCTGTTTTGTGATGCGAGCATTCAGCTCTGGCAGTGCTTGCTTAGCCTGCCTGCACTCGGTATGGTTCTTCCATGTGTTTTTGTGTTGATCTATGGTGTGATTTCTTACCAGGGTGCGTAGGTGACCAAAGGGGATGGCAACCGTGGGTTCTGGTCCCACGGCATTCATAGCTGAGCCTTCCCTTGCAAGCACGTCGGCTGCGTCGTTACCTCGGGAGCCGCTATGCCCTTTGATCCATTGTATAGTGATGTTGTTATTGTTACCTACCTTACATAGTTTTTGGTGGCAGTCATATATTAGTTTGGAATTTATTGTATGGCTTCCTAGCGCTTGAAGAACAGACATGCTGTCCGAGAGTATGCGGATGAATGATCCCGGACCTCTCTTGCTAGGATCGCCGAGGCTGCCAGGGAGATACCCATACACTCAGCTTGGAAGACAGTGTTTTCGGCCCCCAACGGTGCTGATATGTGCATGTTTAAATCCTCGGAGAAGATCCCGGTTCCGGTCCCTGTGCCTGTTTTTGATCCGTCTGTAAATATCCTGAGTTCCCCTAGTCGCAATCCCTCGCAACTCTGGTCCTCATGCAGTTGTATTTTGTATTTCTTGTCAAAGACAAATTGTTTCGGTATGCGGTCGTTTACCGCATTGATTATAGGAAATTTATTTGTCAGTCCCTCAAGTAGAGACATATGTTTTGTTTTACCTTTGTACCACAAGTTTAGTGTTTTGAGGCGTAGGGCCGTCATTGCTGCCTCCTGTTGGATGTAGAGGGGGAGTGGTGGGAGGCCCAACATAGCCTCTAAAGCCGCCGTCGGTGTGGTCCTGAAGCAGCCTGTAATAGCCATGCATGCTAACCTTTGTATCCGTTGAAGTTTGTTTGCCATAGTGTCCAGTTTAGTTCTCGGCCACCAGACTACTGCCCCATAAGAGAGTATGGGTTTGATGACGGTGTTGTAGAGCCATAGTATTATTTTGGGTTGTAGTCCCCACGTCTTACCAATCATCTTCTTGCATTGGTAGAATATAATCGTTGCCTTGTTTATTGTGTTGTCTACATGGTTGCTCCATGTTAGTTTACTGTCAAGGGTGACGCCAAGGTACTTGACATCGTTTGACAGTTTTAGTTCGGTGTTGAAAATCCTGGGTAAAGTAAAGTGACCCAGGCTGCGCTTCTTGGTGAACAAAACAAGCTGCGTCTTGTTGGGGTTTACCGAGAGGTCATACTCCTTGCACCATTTTTCAACTATATATAGCGCTTGTTGCGTGAGGTTGCAAATGGTTCCTGTTACCTTACCTGGTGTGAGAATGGCAAGGTCATCGGCGTAACCTATTGTGTAGTCATGGTGGTTGTTTAGTTTGGTGATGAGGTCATTTATTACCAGATTCCACAAAAGGGGGGACAGGACACCTCCCTGAGGGCAGCCTCTAGCTAGCATTGCTGAGTTCTCATCATCTCCAAGTCGTACTATCCGTTTGCTCAGTGAGTTTGTGATCCACTCCACAAGTACCGCCTTTACTCCGTGTCGGTGGAGCGCAGCTTGTATACTTGCAAAGTGTGTTTTGTCGAAAGCTCCTTTAATGTCTATGAAGGTGCCGAGACAACTGCCTTTTTGTTCTAGTGCCTCCTCGATTCTGCTGACTACCAGATGAAGAGCCGAGTCTGTTGACTTACCTGAACTGTAGGCATGTTGATTCGTATGTAGTGGTATGCTTTTTAGTGCTCCATCTCTCAGCTCCCTCTCGCATAGCCTTTCCAATGACTTTAGCAGGAAGGAGGTTAGGCTGATTGGTCGATGTGATTTAGGGTTTGTGTAGTCTCCCTTACCTGGTTTTGGTATGTATATTACTTTCACTTCCCTCCATCCTTTCGGTATGTATCTGAAGGCGAGGCACGCTCTCATTAGCGGAGTCAGTCTGGGAATGACGGATCTCTCACCCCACTGAAGTAGTGCGGGGAAAATCCCGTCCGGGCCAGCCGCTTTGAATGGGTGGAAACATTGTATGGCCCATCGCAGTTTCTCCATGGTTACTACCTTGTTTGCGTAATTCCAATCGTCCTCGGATGGTATGATGGTATCGTCCGCCCAGCTTGGAGACCTAGTAAAGACGCAATCCGGGAAGTGAGTTTCTGTTAGGATGCGTTTGGCCTCTTCGGGGGAGGTCGTTAGGCTGCCATCGGGCCGACGAATGCTTGTATCATTTGATGAGTTTTGGTGGCACAAGATTTTACGTACCCTGTTTGCTTGTTGACAAGATTCGACGTTTCCACAGAAGTTTCTCCATCCCATGGTTCGTCTGAATCTAATACATTTCTTGTATTTTGATTTGGCTGAGTAGTATTCATCCCAGTCTTCGTCTTTGCTTGTGTTCATGGCTCTGTTGAGACATTTCCTTACCTGTTTGCGCTTACGCTCCAGTTCCGCCCCCCACCATGGTTGTTTGCCAGGTGTGCGGAGTGGTGTAGTCTCTTTACAGGCTGTGTGGTAACTGTCAATTACGGATTTGGTGAATCCATTGACTTGTTTGTCTATATCTGCGGGGTCCGATGGTGTATGTGGTGCCCCTGTTTGTTTAAGTTTCGCTTCGATTGTTTGTCTATACTTTGTCCTGTCTGTGTTGCGCGGGT
This sequence comes from Parascotia fuliginaria, assembly GCA_963082885.1. Classification (NCBI taxonomy): domain Eukaryota; kingdom Metazoa; phylum Arthropoda; class Insecta; order Lepidoptera; family Erebidae; genus Parascotia; species Parascotia fuliginaria. The sequence goes on from OY720172.1 coordinate 21,230,579, forward strand.
TGCGCCTTGGTGGGACAGGTGGTATAATGGCTAGGAGGTCGCAGCGAAGCCATCTGTGATCAGAACAGGAGGCTTCGTTTGATACGTGCCATCCGGTTGTGATTTTCGCTGCACCCTCCGAGGCTATTGTCAGATCGATAATTGTGCGACTTCGTCGTGTGACAAAAGTAGGTTCCGAACCTGTGTTTAGTATGGATAGGTTTGTAGTGAAAAGAAAGTCAACTAGGGCCTTACCTCGATTGTTGTGTGTGTTCATGCCCCATAGGGGGTGGTGTGCGTTCGAGTCTGCCCCGATGATGATTTCCATCCCGGTTCTCTCGCAGTGTTGTGTGAGTCTGGTCAGGTTGTGCGGTGGTGGGTCCTCGCCCTCCGGCATGTAGACCGAAGCAAGGACCAACGCCATGTTGGCGTCTCTGCCATGCAGATCTACTTTAATAGCAGAGACGTCTCTACAACAGAAATCTGTTAGTAGGTGTGCACTAATGTTTTTTGTAGTATAAATACACGATCTTGGGTTGTCGTTATTGTTATTTACTGAAAGCTTACCGTCTAAATTGTTCAATCCTTGTATATAGCCCGCCCTTAGCCACGGCTCTTGGATCAGGGCAACGGCTGTGTGTTGAACCTCCAACCACTTGCGTAGTTGAACCGTCGCAGTTTGGCTGTGGTGGAGGTTTGCCTGTATAAGGCTAAGAGTCTGCGAAGGGGACGCCATAGTCGGTCGATCCCTCCTCGTCAGCTCCCAGCTGTAGCCCGGCGAAAAGATCGCCTGTCCCGAAGTCCTCGCCGTCGAGGTCCGACACCAGGGTCAGAGTTTCTTCTGGCCCTTCGTCGTCCGAGGCGAGGCTTATCGAGTCGGCGGCGATGGGGGCTTCGTCGACTGCTATTGCAGTCGTCGTGCCCTCGCTGTTTGCCGGGTCTGGTGTGCCTTGGTTTGTCGCGCCTGTTATTTGTGGTGTTGGCGATGGCCGGGTCTTTAGCTCATCGCGTATGGTGTTGGTTGTAGGGTCCCAACCCTGAGGAACGTTGACGTAGTTGCCAAGCCCATCCTGGAACCTTACGTACACCGCCCCTATGCCTATGGACAGGCGGCGTTCCGCTCCCATTATTGTGGGGATTTGGTCCTCAGGGATTGCTACCACTACATACCAAGTCGAGCGTTGTTTTACGGCTTTGAGGAGTGCCCGTTTCTTGATGTTCACCCAGCCGTTCTGGTATGCAAGCGTGCGGCCGACATCCTGCGGGTTCTCCAGGACGTCTTGCGGGTCTGGAATGATGATACCGCATCTTGCACGCTGAGGGATGTCCGACTGGCTCTTGACCACCAGTGAGATACTGGAGGGCATGGCCAGCTCGGGTATCAGCTTGTTTAGCCACTCCCGTGTGTGGTTGTCTGCACACCACAGCTTTAGTGCTCCTTCCGCATAGTGTGGCTTCGCGTGGAAGGCGGGTGCTTTGGTGTCGGTGGTTTGTTTGCGGGCATCAAGAACTATCCTCTTCTGGATAGCCGCCATCACTTGCTCGGCTACGTTTTTCCCCAGGTGTCCCGTGCGCTCGCAAGTTATTGCGACGCACAGGGGTGAGGTAGCCGCTTGGGCGTATGTTCGCGTGGCCCTTCTGGGATTCTCCAGCCGTGGCTTTTTGTGCTCTCCCCGAGGCGAGATCGTCTCGTTGAGGGCACGTTTAGCCGAGCTCGAGCCATCCTCAGTGGGTCGCTGTGTGGGCTGGTGTTGCGGGTGATGGTGTGGGCGCCTGGATGTTTGTCCACTACTCCCTGGTGGCGGTGCATCTTCCACAGGGCGGCTGTCGCCGGCCTGTGCCTGCTGCCGCCGGGCGGCGCTAAAGTTTGGCTGGTTTGGACGAGAGGATGCGGCTTCGGGTTGCGACTGTATCGCCTGCCTACGCGCCAGTCTTCTCTCTCGTTTAGTTCTCCTGAAGCTTACACGTCTACGTGTGGGTTCAGGGGCCCTAGATGGTTTGGGGCAGGAAGAGTCGGGCTCGCTGGTTACCCGCGGAGCCTTCTTCTTACTGTGGTGTATGGTCCACGCGTCCGAAAACACGTCGTCACGCAGGCCGTCTCTGTCATGTCAGTATCCATGACAGCCTCCTGTGGTAGGATGGGTTTGGGCTTAGGAGCGCGTGGGTTGTTGGTGTGGTGGGAGCCAGTGCCCGCAGCCGAGGTGGCTGAGCTACCGGTTTGGGTGTGGTAGGAACCCGTCCTGGTGCCCGCAGCCAGAGTGACTGAGCTACCAGTGCGGGTGGGATGGGAGTCTTCTCTGGTGCCCGCAGCCGAGGTGGCTGAGCTACCAGTTTGGGAGGGGTGGGGTCCCGCTCTAGTGCCCGCAGCCGAGGTGGCTGAGCTACCAGTTCGAGAGGACTGGGTTTTGGGGTAGTTTTTACCCTTGCTGGCGCCCGCAGCAACCGAGGTCGCTGAGCATGCCGCTTGGGTGTGGTGGGAGTGGGAGGTGTCGCGTGCGTGTGTATTATGGTGTTGTTTGTGTCCCTTGCTGGTGCCCGCAGACGAGATGTCTGAGCTACCAGGTCGGGTAGTGTTAGAGCCTAGGGGGCGCTGTTTTGTGTTGGCCTTGCCGGTGCCCGCAGCCGAGGTGGCTGAGCTACCGGTTCGGGCCGTGTGTGAGACTTCGTCGGTTTTACCCGACTCCGTCCCTTTCGGGGTAATATTTGGCCTTTCGTGATCCATTTGTTTTAAGAGTTTTGTTTCATCCCTCTGGCTACTCTAGGGATATACATAGGTACAGAAATTGCGGTAGGTACTTAATTTGATAGCCTTCTAGATGCACTATTAGTAAATAAGTTTAATCTATAGGTACTATTATTATAAAGTGGAAGAGTTTGTTTGTTTGAACGCTCTTATCTCTGGAACTACTAGTCGGAATTGAATTACTCTTTCTACGTATGATAACCCAGTTTTTGAGAAAGGTTATAGGCTATATAACATCACGCTACTGGCGACGGGAGCAGAGCAGTAAGCAAAGACGCGGGTGAAACCGTGCCTTGGAACGCTAGTAAACTGTAAGGGAATTCATTTCACCCCACCACCTGTCTAGCCATTCGCGATCAGGTAGGCCGTTCGGTTTTGCTACCAAGTTTATTAACGCTTACAACTTAAACCACACTTGTAAAATTTATTATTATCATTTATTAGTTCTATCTTAACAATGTACCTACTCATCTTCTCATTACTCATTGCTCTTGTAAGCGCAGTTTCTGCTATTTTCCTCTATTGCAATTAAGTTTCTTATCTCTAAAGCCAATAGGTATCAAATCAACCTTACCAACCCTGTTTTAAGAAAGTTAATAGGTATGTAAATAAAATTTTAAGACAGTAGATAATTCTTTATCCGTGAATATTATCTTTATTTAATGTAAATGATAATATTTTAGGTGAAAATTAACACAAATCGTCCTCCAAAACGGCACCAGTTTACAAATTTATGTCACTAAAAACATTACGTTTGTGGAGCTCGGTACAAGGTTTGCATATTTTATTAGTTGTTTTTAAATAGATAACTTGGTTTATTGCATTTAGTTCATAAAATATGAATCTATACATATAGGCAGTTCATATACCTATAAAATATTAAATTGCTTCAGTTTTAGCAGGGAACAGCGCACGTCGGGAACGGGCACAACCCCAATTTAATTCGGGGCTTCATTTTATCGCACAGAGCAGAAGAGGCGTGAGGAAATTTATTGACCATAATATTCACTAAGCTAGGATCAGCGAATACTAATGCATTTAACTTTTTACTAGCTCCCAAAAATTAGCTTTTGCTGAGTTTTCCTCTTTAGAATTGATCTTTAACTACCAACTTAAGCAAAAATTCAATAAAATCCGTAAACAGATACCTATCTGCCTAAATGAATGTCAATTTCAGTTTCGAATTTAACAGGGTTTTCAATAAAGAAAACCAAAAAAAACTTTAGATTTATGCAGGTGAGTGATACATATCGTTTTAAAATAAACGATTATGTCTAACACAAACAGTTTTCCCACTGGACGGTGACATGGAGCTTAATAAATCAGATACAATAAGCTTTTGTCCAAGTACTTATACATATAGTGATTAACGAGAATGCCATGCGTTATTAAAAATCCCTTTGCACGCCCCGCTTCATATTTTTGAGTTTGATAAATGTCGTAATAATTTTAATTCAAGACTCGAGAAGTGAGAGGTATTAAAAATTCTCGTATGACTGTGAATGATGTTAAAGAGCCTGCGTAATTTTACATGCTAGATGAGTACTAGAAATTGTAATTCACGTAATTTTTTAACGATCTAGGAAATGAGATTGAGATAACACTGAACTAATAAAAAAAAATTTGCAGTAGTTCTGCCAACAGAACTACTCAAAAGAACAGGTGGAAATTTCATTCCTATTTATTGTGGATAGAACTATTAGTAAATAAATACTAGGTGGGAATAGACGGGAATTTATGTCTTAGTTACTAGTCTTTCTCATGGCTCTATCTATGTAGTCAAAAAACAATCTGGCGATTAAAAAGAGAGGTCTGAATTTGTTGCTAGTAAGTTCATCTCATGGCTCTTTCTCGTCTACGAACTGACTGTAGGCTAATTAGCTGACATTATGTTTTCGCTATTATGACGCTTATATTTTTACTCATATAATCTAAATAAATAAATGACTTTGAATGAATCAAGAATCACGTTTTCAGAATTTTTTGCAGCTGTTATACCTATTGTTTTTATGGTTTGTTATGGTTACAAAACAAACCTACGTAGTCATCTGCCCATTACTGTGAACCCTATAAATCAAGATTAACAAAGGTACTTGTGCAATAGCTCTGTAGCGATCACTGAGGATAAAAAACTTATTATCTTGGATCCCATAAAACATGTTATACTTAAATAACACAACACTGCTGCAATAATGCACGAACACACGAATATTAAAGCCTCTTGACACACCGTCTATTTGTAATAGATAAATAGACTAAAAGAAACAAAGACATCCACTGCTAGACATACTCAGGCCACAGGCCTCTTCCAAAAGGCTTAGTTAGTTATGGTCACTGCGCTTAGAAGACTGGAACCAAAATAGATCAACTACGGTTCTAAGTGGAATGCAATATTTTCCCACCCAATTTCTCCGCTTTCCTTTTTTCTCACCTCCCTCAATCCTTTCATCTACCCCACTCCCTTCACTGTAGGCAGCGACTTCGCAGAGACTCTTGAGTCTTCCATGAGCGACAGTTACCACTTACCATCATGTGGGCTGTTTGCGCACCTGCCAATGTCGACAATTAAAAAAAAATATGATCCTGCGTATCTTTTCTGCTAATAGGTATTTAAACGTCCAAATATTCTTACAATGGTTTTACTGAATACCTGTCAATAGAGTTCACAATTCAAATTTAATACCTTATCAATTTAATTAACAATACGTCATTCCTTAGTTTTGCAACAATTCAAGCAATAATCTCGCAATAATTGCAAAGGAAAATAAAAAGAAAACACTGTTTTCTTAATTAATGCTGTTTATAAATAAAAAACCTTGATAACAACTATAATTGTTAAACGCTCTGTAATCTGAACAAAGCATTTGTTCTTTATTGTTTTATTATCTGATTATTAAGTCTGTGCTAATATTGTCTCTACAACATTGTCTCGGCTAAGCGACAGTTTAACTGATTTATTAAATCATATTACTAAGAAAATTTAATTAAACGCAATGGAAAATGATTAATTTAGGTTGTAATCTTTTCCGAAATCAGAATAGCGCTAAAATATGTACTTTTCTTAACATTTTTATACCTACTTAGCATCCAAGTTTAAGTAAAGACGTTAAAAGTTCTAATATTATTCCTGTTATAGCTATTTATGTAGTTACCTACCTACAAAGGTGTAAGTTATTCGTACTAACCTGGCGCCCCGTAGTGGAGTGCGCATTGTGTTTGCTCTGAGAATTGAATTTGTTTCTGGGATTTGTGATGAGTCTCTTTTTATAGCAAAGTAGTATTTGCACCAAGTTTCAGAGCAGCACCAGTGCAGTGCAGAACACTACAGAGCTAGTATTTTATGAATATTACGTAATATCTATCCGTTTTTGTTAACAGCTTGGCTGCGCGCTTGGGTTTTTCCTGCCTCCGATGTTGGTGCGAGCTCAAGGCACCATCCCTGAGATCGCCGGCGACCTGAAGCTGATGTTCTACCTCGTCGCTGGTTTCACCAGTGTGCTGTTCGTCTTTATATTGCTTTGTAAGTTCATTTTATAAATACCTAATATAGTATGGATATTAATATTATGTACGCGATGGTCCGACCAAAGCTGTTATCGGCGGTCGTGAAGTGGTGAAACGTCCTGAAGCACATCATTCGACCAAATGCTACCACGACCGCTTCGTCAAGAGCAGAGCGACGAGAAGAATAATATAATTTTATAATACCTACATAGGTAGGTACTTAATAGCGCTTAAAAGAAAGTTAGGGTTTTCAAATGGACATGCTTCTGCTCGAACGAGAAGGAGAGACCAACAGCAACAATGTGATCAATTAAGCTGGTAAATCCATTTCATTTAGCAATGTCGCAAATTAGCTGACGTCTTTTGTCTGCAAACTATCTAGGTATCTGTCAAATTTCAACTATACCGAGAAGTATTAGTTTTTGTGTCAGTGTGTGACTGAGTGGCCTACAGCTTTTCCAAATGTTGACAACACGTAACTATTATTTTCTCGTGGAATCACTTAAATGTATATCTAGGTACCTAATTAACCGTCTCCTCTTACATTCTACTAGCTGTTAGTAACTAACGGTTTAAGATGAAATTAAAATAGAATGCGACGTCACACCGCGCCATACAAAGCACGTGTTCATTGGTGGATCACTATCACATGTGTCGATGTTTCGTCAGACTACACGTAATTTAACGCGTAATCCACATTTTTGTGGCATAGCGCCAATATGATAAGAATTTTGAACTTTACATTGTGAATAGACGTTTCACTAGACATTTACAATCGCTACGTCTATGTTGACAACTTTTTAAAATACGTATCCATCGAGAAAAAAACTTAAAATACAAAATTACAAGTCAAATATTTATTTATTACCTATTATAATCTCAGCCGAAACACGTCAATCTCAAAATGAATTGGCAATTTAAAACTTATTTATTTAGCCCATGTTTGTTCCACAATTTTTCTTAAGTCCTATAAGAACATTGAAAAATCACATTGGTAGGTATTTAAAAAATGTAAGTAGAAAATACAAGCTAGTCTAAAACTAAAGAATACGACGTTTTCGTTTTCGTTTCTTTGCGTCACCAGTCGAACTGATTGCTAGAGAACTTACAGCGGATATACTACCGACAACTACATTACGAAGGTAATTGGTTTAGTTAGAGTAACAGTTGATCTTACAAACTGTCTCCACATTTTGTACAACGAAGTTTAATAGGATGTCACGTACTAAAATGATATACTAGTATTACGTTAGCTACGAGTCGTATTAACTTCGGTAAGTAATCATTTCAAAGTAAGTAGGTACTTAGTTTATGAAGTTTAAATTATCTAATATGAAGGAGCAGAAACATGTTTGCAAATATTTGTAGTCGTATTTCTGTTTATGTTAATATTCTAAAGAATTTAAAAAAATAAATACTTATCTAAGTACCTAGTTTTCTTGAAAATATTTCTGGCGTACTGCACTGTAGCTAGTATGAAAGAGCGCTGTAACATGTGCATTTTACAAACATAAAAAGTCGGACACAAAGTGGACAAAGGGCCAAAAACTGAAAGAAAATCTTTTTAACTTTTAAGTGACGTTTGAACATTGTGAATATTATTTCGTATTCTGAAATGTAGTAGTTACATTGGTCTAGCGATTTAAAATTGTCTAGTAAAATTTGATTTATGTCACGGGCGGACTTTAGAAGTCAAATTCAAAGTATTTATTTCATTTTGATCATAAAGAATGATACTTATGAAAAGTCAAATTACATGAAGTCAGCTAATTAACCTACAGCCAGTTCGCTGACGAGGTAGAGCTGTGAGAAGAACTGGCAAGAAACTCACGCCACTCTTTTCAATCGCCAGATAATTACAATTTTTTTTTGTATTAGTTAACAATTTTAACACATCAACGCAACCAAAGAACCATACAAAGTAATTATTACAAAACAACTAATTATTTAAAAACATTTAAAAAAAAAGAAAAGAAACGAAAATAGAGGATTTCTATTATTTAGTTTCATCTAGTATAGTAATTTGACTACGTATTTTAAGTAACATTAAAAAAAAGTAAATACATTTCCCAGTCATATTGAACTACAAGGTAATACTGAATTAAGTATTAAATGTATGCCATGTCAAGATTGACCAGTCATCCCAGGTATAATATTCTTATCTCATATTGGCGCTATGCCACAAAATGTAAACTATTTCAGTAACAGTTTTATACGACTTTGGTGGCAAACAAGCATACCAAGCCCACCTTATGGTAAGTTACAACCGTAACCTGTGAAGGCTGTGTTTTCCAAGCATTACGAAAGTAGTAATGCAAAACACGACCAAATCTTTGCAGACCACGGAGAAGGGAATGAGGAAAGGGAAAAGGATCAGGACCGGGTATTTAGGCTGCTGGCGCTTTCACTCACCGAGCGAAACACATTAACAAGAAAACTAATATTCTTACGTATTCGGTCTTCTATGAGAGGGTAGTACGGCCCCGGTCGATCTGGCTCATTCATGCTGAAACCAGTGTGGATCTACTACCGTTAATACAGTAAACCATTTGCCATCGAGTAAACCACGTGCCGGTGCGGATTGTGCTTCTCTTGTTTATATTGCCATCTTAGCGGTCAAAAAAGTATTTTGTTAGCCTACCAATATTTTTTTTTTATTTTTTTATTTATTTATTTATTTATTTACACATTTTGGGTATTAGGTACATGTTCTTATTTTTAACAATTTGTTCCAGCAAAATGCGTATGAAAATTAATAATAGCCGTTTAAAAATTATGAGTTTACAATACTTTCAAATAAAAGGTGATTATTATAAAGTTTGACCATAATAAAAAACAACCTATTCCATATTAGTGTGCCAAGACCTCTTGCACTAGGCTAAGCCTGTCCTGTAAGGGGCCTTGTATATCTCTACTAACTAATATGACTCCACTGTGCCTGATGGTAAGAAACCAGTCAGTGAAGTCCAGAAGTGCAGACACCATCCTAAAAGTCATAGTCTGTTGTTACGTAACCATAGAGATGCCAAGAGCTCTAAACTTGACCAATAGCATACTTCACCCCTCAACAAAGTCACTAACTAATAGGTACGTATTGTTTTAGCCAATAAGACCTCTTTTTTCATGTTCCAGTCTTCAAAGCAGCTCCTCCAACACCGCCATCCGCGGCCGCTGACCTCGGCAGCAGCCTGGACTCTAACTTCCTCTTGTCCTTAAAGAAACTGATCACCAATCGCAACTACGTACTGCTGCTCATCTCCTACGGCCTCAACGTCGGCACCTTCTACGCTATATCGACGCTGCTTAACCAAGTTATTCTGACGCATTATCCGGTAAGAATTTTGTAAATTCTTAATAAGTACCTTTAAAAACAAATAACCATAAAAGTTTAAGACCTGCAGAATATTGACTTCCCATAATATAAATTTGCGTGGAAATTCACTCCAATTGACCTCTTATCCTCTTACTCGTGCTGCGTCGATGGCAAAGGGCGCATGAGCTGAAAACTTTGTGTGATATGCATCAGAGCTCGTTCTCTAATGTAAGAAACATTAGAGAACGAGCTCTGATGCATATCACACAAAATATGTATAAAAAATAATTAAATAATAAAAAAATCCTATTACTCCAGCGATGATTGCGAAGAGTTTAAAATTAAGTTTGTCTTAGCTAGCTAATCGTATCGACTTTCAGGACGCCAACATCGACGCGGGCCGCATCGGTCTATCTATTGTAGTGGCGGGTATGGCAGGCTCGGTCGTGTCGGGGATGGTTTTAGACAAGACGCATCGGTTCAAGGAGACCACACTCGCGATATACGCCGCTTCTGTTATCGGCATGCTGATATTTACCTTCACGTTAGACTGCGGGTATATAGCTGTGGTGTATTTGAGCGGTATTTTACTTGGGTAAGTTGACATTTTGTTTTTCGCTATACGCAAAAAGCAATACTATCTTAGCAATTTCGAAACTAAAAATTTTTGGCCAAATATGATGGTATCGTTAAAAACCACCTACAAAATTTGATTCTTCTAATACTTGTAAGGCTTTAAATTAGAAGTTAAGAACGGTTACGAAGGGCTACGGAATCTATTTGCAAGGAAACTAACTTTAGGGAACTAAATTAGAATGCACAATTCGACGTTTTAATTTACCAGTTCATCATTTGTTTCCAGATTCTTTATGACCGGCTACCTGCCCGTGGGCTTCGAATTCGCCTCCGAGGTGACATACCCTGAACCAGAGGGCACCACCTCCGGCATATTGAACGCATGTGTTCAGGTAAGGTCCCAGCCAGATTTTTTATATTCCTGCAGCATAATGACCTGCTTCTACAGAGGTTTACCTAAATATTTTTGTTTCGAGTCTAGAACAGTCCATGGTTTGTGTAGTTATGTGTTGCAAGTGTTCTGAAAATTCAGGATCTCGCAAATATTTGAATTAAAGAATTTTATTATGATAGTTGAAAAATTCAGAGCAATTAAATTGTTTTTAATTAATGTACTAAACCAAGGTGTGTGAAACTAGTTTTGCAGGTTTTTTTGGATATTATAAAAAAACAAATTTTACAGATTTTTGAACATTTGGTAACCTAAACTTATCTTTAAAATTTCAGGTATTCGGCATCGTAATAACACTGATGTACGAATGGATGTTGGGCAGCGTGGGTGACCGCTGGTCGAACCTGGGACTATGCGCCCTCCTTGCAGTAGGTACTGCTATTACTGCACTCATCAGGTCCGACCTTCGTCGTCAGGCGGCGCAGCTTAAGGGGTAAACGTTTAACGTCCACTACAGATTCCTGATACATTCCCAGCATATATTACCCTCTAATAGAAACCGCATTAATATTTATTTGTTCTGAGACTAGCTCACAAACATGAGGGCGGGATTGCGAAACGTACCTAAACGCTGAGCTATGATTGGCTATTTCCAATTGAAATGCACTCATCGTACGTAGTGTAGCTTACAAATGCTGGTATGAGTTGTGCGTGTTGGCCTGTATGCGGCATCTATTAGGAGGTTTTCTATTACTCCTAGTTACAGGCGCTCTCTTTCTACCTTTCGCCCCTCGAATCCAGTATTCGACCACGTAGTCTATGCGCATAAGGTCACTGTGTCAGAACATTCGCCTACTTCTGATATTCTATAAAGTTAACTATTTTTTTTTTTATAGACAAAGTTAATAATCGTTAGCAATTTAGTATCGTCTAATTGTCTATTTTCGTAAAAAGTAACGAAATAGAACATTCCTAGAAAGTTTAAAATTGAACTTTTTGAATTCCAAAATATGTTTTTAGTAAATATTATGTATTTTTATTAAAAAATAAATATCGTTACAGTTGTTACAATTTACGTGGGCGCTTATTACTTATGACATAGGATTGAAATTTGAACATTTGATACGCCCTCGTAAATTGCAACTACTACGCCTACCCACTAATATAGAACCTACGAGTAAATAAACAAATAAAATATATTTCCTTTTGTAAACTTATAAAGTTATTCAAGCTATTGTATTTATATCTAATACATTTAGTTGCTTTGCTTGTGGCTGCCCAATGAGACATTGATAAGTTGGAAGAGCAAAAAGCGATTTGTCCTTTTAATATTGATCCTTCCATATCTGATCTGGAGGGCTAATTCGTGGATGGTTAATATTATATTTTATACTTATACATTGCCGGTAATGACACTAGTACCAAGCAAAACATAGTGCAAAGAAACAAAAAAAAACTAAAATGCTTTATGTTGATACCTGCTTAGTCTAAATTAAAGATACATACTGTTCTGCATGCGATACTTTGTCAAATCAAACGAGATCTTTCTGTATTGTAGAACCTTCTAGAAACTGTTAAATATTCGAGAATGAACAAATATTCCCGTACTTAACCCTTTTTCTAATATCTACGTAAATATTGAAAATATGGATATAATATCACACTTATTCTAATTAGATCTATATAGAGCTAGTATTGAAATCACGACAATAATTGTGCGACTGTACTAAAATGTAGCTATTTGACCTAAATCTAGAATTTTATGACAACAATACAAACTATATATTTATGAAAAAATGCGACATATTTATTATAAAAAAGAAATCTTTGCTAAAATGTATTTTACATTAAATATCTTCTAGACCAGACATTCTAAATGTAACAATTTTACCAGTAGAGAATAAAAAAAATACTTAAATTGACATTAGTCGTGAATTTAGTGAAGGTAGAAGATGTTTGACCTTTAAGAGGTCAGTGTGCGTGGCATTTACAAATAAAATTAAATTTGTAGCTAATTTTAATATTGCGAAAATATTCAGCTAAAAGTATATAGATATTTATGTATTTTTAGTGTCTGATAAAATTAAATAACATCAAGTTACCTGTTAAATTATAGAAAATATTTCGATCCTTAAATCTTTTACCTATCAACCACATTTTAAATAATGCAGAAAAAGTCAAAATTAGGAACCGTTTTGTTTAAACATATAATTATTAATTATTTTCTGCAATAAGATTAAATAAATATAATCTTCTGTATTAAGTGTAGCTAAAAAAACCTCTGTACCTACCATATGTGGTACTAACGCAACTAAAGGCCTAAGAGGTCGTAATAAGTTCTAAGCTGTATAATATGCATTTAGTTATAGATATGTAATATTATTTATGTAAACAAGTATACAAAGTTAATTACTTTGGGGTTAAAAACCCCAGTCTTGTGATTGATTAGTTTAATTTAAACTTTTATCGTGTAATCTCTTGTTAAATAAATCATTGTATAATAAGTGATATATGAATTTGTGAGTGTTTTAATGCTAGTAGGCTTGGTAGACTTGCATGTAAGTTCATGCAAGTTGCTGAACGTAATTGTGTGACAAAAATTTTTGGAGGAGAAAAATAGAAAAAGTTTTTTTAAGTATTTAATCTAAATTTTACGAAAGATGTACTATAGATACTGACAGAATTATTTCAAGTGCTCTCTTATTTTTGAAGTCTATCAATTCTAAACACTATTTACTAGTGGATTACTACCAAAACTGACACTAAAAAAGGTACAATTTCACCGAATAAGTATCTTAACTAAAAAAAATCAGATTTCTAAGGCTTTTATCACTTCTAAAACCGTTTTTCATTTTTTACTCTAGCAACACTTAACCCGTTATGTCCTTACTAGCATTAAAATATTCCGTTAAAAGTATGAGTGCCAACAAAACGTGTAACAGATGGTAGTGTATTGTTTAAGATGTGATTACGTTGTGAGCTATGCAGTATTAAATTAATTTAGATTGTAATCAGTTTTTTTATACTTGTGAAGTTATTTTAGTGTTTAAGATATGCTTGAAGTAATTATGTATTGATTGATTTATTGATTTTATTGTGTCTTTGCAGACTGACGCCCAGTTTCTGAAAGGCTGATCAACGAAAAATTAATCAATTGGGTTGCTAAAAGCATTAATAATTAGTTTAATTCGATCTAATTTAAATTAAACTAATTATTCATGTTTTTAGGTACTTCACATAAGATTTAACAGAAGATTAGTTAATTTTTCGTTGATCAGCCAGAAACTAAGGGTAAGAGTTCTAAAGAAATATCTCAATCATCTCAGTCTTCAGGATTGATTTCTAAAGAGGCTTCTTAGAATTTTTTACAGTCCATGGTCTCCTTCTAGAATTTTGTAGCCATAAGGAACATCTGTTCGTCGTGCTAAACGCATTTCGAGGCATAAATTCATTTGAATAATTTGTTTAAGGACTCAAACGAAGTTTAATAAGAGGACTTTAGTGACCCAAACCCTAATTATAGTTTTTTTTGTCTATAATGGCATTCACGTCTCTTGTTTGTGATATGAATTTGGCCAATTACGACGTTATAATAAAGTAACACGCAAAGAAAATGTTCGGTGTTTAATTTGAAAAATTGCATTAATTTGGTCCAGGACACTCACGCGGTACCTCAAAAACGTCCGTGTCCTGAACCAAATCCCTAAATAGGTATTTTTCAATTAACTTACTGTCTCTTTGACATTTAGTTTACCTATATATTTTTGCCCGACTGCCGAAGTTAAGAAGGGTAATGTTTTTCGAGCGTATGTATGTATGTATGTATGTCCGTATGTGGCTATATATGCATGTCTATGTCTTTGGCACGCTTTCCAGCCTAAATGGCTTGATAGATTTTAACATATGAGGTGTCATTAGATTCGTATTGATTGTAGGAGTGACGTAGGGTATGTAAAATTTCGGCTTCGGCTCGAAAAAAAAAAAGGTTTTTCTTTTCAATTTGTTTTACGGCTTTTTGTTTTTGTTATAATATATTTTACTCGTTTTATCTGCATTAATAGTCTATCAAAATAACCCCACTTCACCAGTTAGCTGAATTCATAGGCGGTGGTGGTCTTTACACCATACGATACCTTATATTTTTGACAAATGCTTACTACATAAATAATTACTTCAAGTTAAATTATTACCTATTTTAATTATATTTTAGTTTCACTCTGGCTGTAAAACAAGCAATGCTAATTCGTTTTGTGTGACGCTTTTATTGTTGTTGACTAAAATGTATTTATTTATTATAAATAAATGTAAAATTTCCTCAATTCAGTTCTATGGTCAATGAATAACTCGAGTGATAGGACAGTCAATAATTTAGCCTCTAAATGTGTACCTATTGAAAAAAGTGAGTAAGTATTTGCTTACAATGAAGCGTTCGCGAATGTTGTGATGGCCTAACAGAAAAAACAGACAGTGGATCCAAATGTTTGCTAAGGCTGAACAGCCTGTTATATAGCAGATAAAAAATGAACAAATTAAATAACTGGCAATTATGAGCCTAATTCCCTTTAATGAATATTTAATAATAAAGAATTTTGATTTAAAACTGTATTCTTTGAAAGCAGGTATAGATGTTTTGAATCTTGTTATTATTTTTCTAAGTTCCTACGTATTTTTAAGCGTAAAACATATTAGATATACATTCTAAGGCTTTGGAGAAATTACCCAAAGTATTATATTCCGATTTTGTAGCATAAGTAAAATATGTAATAGCACAGTTCCGGTTGATGTTATAGCAAAAAATATATAATATAATATAATAATAATAATAATATTCTACCACATTCACACAACGCCATCTAGCCCCAAATTAAGCAATTATATTTGCTTGTGTTATGGGTACTAAACAACTGATATACTACATATATACAATTTTTTTTTTGTAAATACATACATATTTTAGATAAATTACACCCAGACACAGAACAAACAATCATGCTCATCACACAAAGGTTTGTCCTGGGTGGGAATCGAACCCACGACTTCCGGCTTTGCAGTCAGGGTCACTAACGAATAGACCAACAGGCCAGTCAATATATACATATGTGTCACATGTCATTTTGTTTGACGTGAAACTATGACAATATGGTCTTCAATGGGTAGGTACAGCACGCTTACCTAAGAACTTACCTACCAATTTACACGCGACTTGATCGTACTACGTGGCTTGACTGGCCTGTTGGCTAGTTGGTTAGTGAGTAACCTTGACTGCTAAGCCGGAGGTCATGGGTTCGGTTCCCATCCAGGACAAATCTTGATTGTTAGTTCTGTGTCTGGGTGTAATTTATCTATAATATGCATTTCCAAAAAAATATATAAGTAGTATATTATTGTTTAGTACCCATAACACAAGCAAATATAATTGCTTAATTTGGGGCTAGATGGCGCTGTGTGAATGTGGTAGAATATTATTATTGAACAAGAAAATAAAACCCTGCCGTTGCCGAACATGTAGAAAGAAGGGATGAATGATGAAAAGATAGTATTAGGCCGTTTCACCACTAGCTGCTAAAGTGTCTGATATATATCTAACAGATAAAACATCTAGTTAAATCTGTCTAATATTTTTAGAGTATATTTGTCAGTTAAGCTTACCAGAGACTTGAGAAACTGATTTTTTCATTACTATCTGTCGTTAAGTTCACGCACTTTATCAGTAAGTGTTGAAATAGGGCCTTAGCCTTCTTGAATTTTCTAGAAAACACTCGCAGGTACTCTAAAGTACTCTAAAGCAAGTAGGTCTTTCATGGCTAAGCGCAATAAATATTATGTCATATCATGGCGTTTCGTGTGTTTATGATGTTACCATATAAAAATCGTCCGGAATTGTTGCTACTGTTCCTTACTTACCTATATCTGTTTATAATTAAAAAACTAAAGTTACCAAAGGTAAACCTAATATATGTAAATGACAATAAGAAATGTTTAAGGAGGTAGCATATAAAATATACTATTTTCCTAGCTGTGTTAGCTGTGGCATTTAGAGACGTTGTGACCTATAAAAAATGCTTTTATATGTGTTGTAAATTGATAGAGAAATATTTGTGAACTAAGAAGACAGGTAGAAACAAAGTTTATAATAGGTACTGGTACCTATTTAAAGAACGAATGCAGAAAAATCACAAAAATAAAAATATCTTGCGGTAATGGCTGGACACTGAAACTTTAAAACAAAAGTTGTAAGTAAGGACCTACGAACAGAGATTCATTCTATGACCTTTTTTGGTGTAAGCGGCAAAATATTATTTTTTCCTTTATCCACTACGAGGTGAACAACTGATTGAAGGTAGGTTGCCATGATGTATATATTGACCTCAAGAATGCTAACGATAAAGCAAATACAATTTAGAGCGTCAATTAACTCGCTAGGGAGTAGTAGCAGACCTAGGATTTGCATTAAAAATGTATTTAGTGAAAATGAACCATTAGGCGATCCATACACTGGCGAGAAACATCTACACCGCGCGTAAATGCGTTTTCACTGTGTTGCACCACGCGTGATTTGTATAGAAAGAGAGATACAAACAACGCAAGAACACGCACGCCCGCACTATGCTGTGTGATGCGGGGCAATGTGTGAATCGTCTTATTACACCGTTTATATTTGCAAATAACAATTTTTCAACTAACTCGAAGATGCAAAAAATATATGTGGTAAGTTTTCGACACGCGTGCGTTCGTCTTAACTTATTCTGGATCCAAATACTGGGTCGTATGCTTATGTCTCATATACCTGATCTTGCTAACTAGACATAATGTTTGTAAACGTTCACAAATATTTCCCGTAGCTTCTCTGCAGTTTTAACTGTCATTCCATATACCTTTATCTAGTTTTAGATGTAAGTCGATGTGCTCCTATATGATTGTAAAACGTTGGATTAATTGTTCAATAAAATTTATTGATGGATTTTATGGTTTCATTATAAAAAAAAAAAAAATTATTTATTTATTAAACTTATGCACATAGGTACAGAGGCAGACTTAATGCTTAAAGCATTCTCTACCAGTCAAACTTAGGTGATACAGAGATAAGCAAAGTAGGTGCAGTTAATAAAGCAGAATGTCGTAAATCATAGATAAGATCTAAATTAAAAAGTAAAAAGAAGTTTAACTCAGAAAATAAACAGTAAATACTTAAATATTATAATACAAATATAATATTTAAGTAATTACATAAATATATAGGTGATACCTGTTGATACCTATCAACATTTTATTGTCGACTTTATTATTACGTTTCTAAACGGTTGTTTTGCTAATCCGATCGAATAAAGTATGATAATTATGATAGATAAATAGGTATTAAAAGAAATACAATAATAATAAAACTTTATTTCATAATATTAATGGAACAAAAATCTAAAACAAAACATTACTGACTATAGAAACAATTAACTTATTCTTAATGACACAACTTTTCCTAAAACAATATAAATATTTCACTTCAATTCAATACAAAATTATTATAATAGCTATTATATTCTTAAACATAAAGTTGTAAGCTATGAATTAAACACATATTTTATCAAAAACCTGAACAAATTAATACAAACTAAAATCAAAGGAAGACAACGTAGTCAAAATAGGTGAGAGGTTAGTTAATTTTAACCAATAAAGTATGACGTGCCAATGAGGGTGTTTAGGAAAAGTTTCGCCACCAGCTGGCGCCACTTTGGTAAAAGGTCTTCCATTTTGACAGCGCTATCAAAACAAATATTTTTCAGTGTTCATTTCCGCAATTTTAACGTTTAATTTACAAAATGGATGATTCATGTGCATAAGGACAAAAGAAATTTGCTGAAAGGGTTTAATAAAATGGCGCCCACGAGGTGGCAGCATCGATGCATCAGGTCTGTCAAGCGCTTTTTGAAATTACCCCTGAATGGTTCAATGTGACAAATGAAGTGGCGCCAACTGGTAGCGAAAATTTTTCTAAAAATCCTCATTAGACGGGCGATATATACATAACTTTACGCCTGTCTCCCAATAATGGGGTAGGCAGAGACTATAGAACGCCATTTGCTGCGGTACAAACATACCTTTGCCTCTTCAACATACATTAAATCTTATCATACACACACTTCGGTTACGGGTGCTTGGAATTGTGCCCTTTGTCAACACATCACATATTTGAGCGAAATTATCGAAACAACTATAGGTCTTTCCTCAAAGTCATCAGGCATCAAAGCAAAAATATTTAAAATAAATTCTTATACATAATATTATACTTTCCTTTCATTATATTGCATCTTGAGATCTGGAGCTAAACAGCAGTCTCTTACATCTCGCTAGTTCATCAGTGATGGCTTGAAGAGTTTCATCCATTTTTGGTGGCGCTACCTTCGTGCTATAATCAATAGTCTGCATATTATAATAAATACTAATATTATAAAGAGAAAAGATGTGTTTTTGTATGTTTGTATGTTCCGATTTAACTCAAGATCTACGTAACCACTTTATTCTTACACATTTAGAAAGCTACAAATAAGACGGGTAACATCGGCTATATTTTATTATGTTTAACATATTTTTTATATTTTTATTTTTTCTTTACAACATAGAAAGCTGTAAGTAATTAAGTATCTATAGAGTTAAGTGTATTGCCTGCGTCACTTTGCATGCTTGAAACTGTAACTTACAAAAATTGTAATAACCTGGCGATTAAAAAGAGTGGGTTGAGTTTCTTGCCAGTTCTTCTCATGGCTCTACTTCGTCAGTGAACTGGCTGTAGGTTAATTTGCTGACATTTTGTAAACTTTGACGTTCATAAGTGTTAATTTTATTATGAATAAACATATTTTCATTTCATTAAGCGCTTTTGTAAATCTGAATGACGCAATAAAACACTATTGCTATGATATTTTCCGTAGAAGTTTTGTTGTGAACCGATAAAACTTTTGATACCGAAGCGAAGCGAGGGAGTTATAATATATTTGACTTTATCAAGTGTACAAGTAAAGCAAAATTAACGAACTAGTGTGCTAATTAACGCTGGATGGTCTTCTCTTTCAATATGTCTTAAACTCTATTAGTTTTTAGCAAAGTGACTTAAAAATTTCCTTTAATCTGTTAATTTTCTCTTACCTACGGATCGGTTTATCTCCATTTGACTTTCTTCTTACTGAAACAAGACATTTATGAGGTGACCTTATAGTTGCAGCTGACACGGTTGAACCATAATTTTAACAAAAGAAAAACCGACTTAAAACAGAAAGCTAAAAAGTACCAACCCTGGGATATCTCCTTTCCAAAAATAAAATAATCATCAAAATCGGTTCATAAACGACGAACTAAAAAGAAAAATGTATACGATCGAAATGTGAAACCTCCTTTTTTGATATCTCTTAAAAATTAGCAGACGCTTTATAACTTAATATGTATAATATTTTTGAATTAAATAATTTGTATAATAGCTCACGGCCGTACAAGTGGCGATAATAGGAGGAGGCCTATGTCCTGCAAAGACCTTGTAAAGGTAGATAATAGTGAGTGATGATAGTACTATTAGATACTATTATATAAAGCGGAAGAGTATGTTTGTTTGTTGAAGCTAATCTCTGGAACTATCAGTAGGATTCTTTTTGTGTATGAAAGCCCAGTTCTTGAGGAAGGTAATAGGCTATGTAACATCACGCTACTGGCGACGAGACCAGAGCAGTAAGCAAACACGCGGGTGAAACCGCGCTGCAGAAAGCTAGTACATAATTTGATTTCTAGACCTGCTCTGTAATCTTTTTATATTTACGAAGAACTTTACAAACATGATTGTTTGCATAAAATTGCTTTGTGTACTTACTTAAGTAACCAATTTTCTAAAAAAAATAATATATATTATACCAAATCAGAGAAAGTACTAGTAAACAATGAGAGCTAAACTCAAGTCTTTACCACAAAAAAAAAACTATAACAAATTAAGAATATACCAAAGTACTTTCGCATTACATTTTAGAGCTAACATTGTTTGTAAATAAATCGCAAGTGATCCGGTTCTGTTCTCGCCAGACAAACAGGTTAGCTCTCGCCAGAAATTGCACAACAATGAATACAGCCTAACCGCCTAACTTAATGTGAGTAAAAAAACCGCAGATCTTTTTAATTATTTTCATGTCTGTACCAATATTATAGAGTTTGTAATGTTGCAGGTGGTTTTTACTGGCTCTACTGAACCGATTGTGAAAACCTCTGTAGAATTAGCTTGTTTGGACAATGCAAATTAAGTAAAACAATCAAATCTTCTATTGTTATGAATTCAGCAGTAAGCAAAAAACGCAGGTGAAACCGCGCTACGGAAAGCTATAATTATTATAATATTAAACTTACCGGTAGTAGTAGGTATTTCTCCTTCACTGAGAGAGTAGTTAGTGGTAGGAGAGGTGCACGAACTAGTTTCAGTGTTCGTGTACTTTTGTTCACCAGGGGACAAATAGTCCATCCTCGGAGTTTTGGCTGTAAAAAAAATGTTTAGGTGCTTATTAAATAACTTTATAGGTACTAAATAAATGCTGGCCCACAGTCGGTCAAAATAATGATTTGGGGAGGTCATGTCCAGCAGTGACTTTTGGCTGATATTGTCTGTTTACTATCCCACTGCAGGCAAATGCCTCTTCTCATATAGAGAAGGCATGAGCATTAATCACCACGCTTGCTAAACGCTGATTGGCAATTTCAGACTTTTAAGTCCAGGTTTCCTTACGATGGTTTCCTTCACCGTCAGTCAAAAATTACATACAAACTTAGAAAGTACATACGATTTGGAAAATCACATTGGGTTTGCCCGGATTCGAACCTTCTAACTCTTGTTTACGAATCGAGTGCTTTATTCTGGCAGATATGATAATGTTGAATTAAATGCTTATTTATAACATAATATAGCATCTCATTACAAGACTATTATTTAATCTAACGTGAAGTAAAAGCTTTGTACCCCTTTTTACGAAAATTGCGCAGACGGACGAGTATGAAATTTCGCACACTTACCTCCAGTTTCTGAAAGGCAGATCAACGAAAAATTAACTAATCATCTGTTAAATCTCATGTGAAGTACCTAAAAGCATGCTAAAAGCATGGATAATTAGTTTAATTTGATCTAGTTAGTTACTAATTAGATCAAATTAAACTAAATATTCATTTAGCAACCCAATTGGTAATTCACATGAGATTTAAAATGAAAATGAAAATTAAAATGAAAATATGTTTATTTATATAGTTTAATTATATTAACACTTATGAATTATGAAAACTTCTACGGAAAATATCATAGCAATAGTGTCTTATTGCGTCATTCAGATTTACAAAAACGCTTAATGAAATGAAAATATGTTTATTCATAATAAAATTAACACTTATGAACGTCAAAGTTTACAAAATGTCAGCCAATTAACCTACAGCCAGTTCGTTGACGAAGTAGAGCCATGAGAAGAACTGGCAAGAAACTCAAGCCACTCTTTTTAATCGTCAGGTTATTAAAATTTTTGTAAGTTACAATTTCAAGTAGCATGCAAAGTGACACAGACAATACACTTAACTCTATAGGTAATTAATTACAGCTTTCTATGTTGTAAAGAAAAAGTAAAATGTGTGCTTTACAGGCTGCCTCAATTTGCATATTGCTACAAAAGGTAAAGGCAACATGTGAACTATGGTAAATGTTTTAACAGGTGATAAGTTAATTTTTTGTTAATCAGCCTTTCAGAAACCGGGGGGGAGGGGGGGGGGTTATAGTGCATTATGCTATTATTTCTTTAAATTATGCGCAAATACAAAAATAATTACGGTCGAATTTCGACCACTGAGTGACCACTAGTACTAATAATAAACTAAAGAGTTTTGTTTGGGCACGGTAATCTCTAATAGACCTACTTTTTATCAGCTATCTAGAACCGAACATAGCTTGCACCACTAACTGCTGTGTTATCCTAACGTTGTCTTTCTTCAAACAAGGTTTAAACAGAGTAATAATATCAATAGGCAGTAGCTTCGTAGAGCCCCTGGCTTTGCCGAAGTTCATGAGCGACAGTTACCACTTGCCATCTAGTAAGCTATAGTTCCTGCTACTGGAGGCAATAAAAAAATGAGTGTTATACTCCTTGATCTACCCTTTTTTTATATTAACATATCTAAGTGACTCCACTCTGCCTGATGGTAAGGAGTCAGTGGAATCAGGAAGTGGTGGACACCATTCCAAAAGCCAAACTACTGGTATGGTGGCCTCCACTATGGCGGCTTAGTGAGATGTTTTTCACGCCCCACTTAAAAGACCTAGGATCAAAGTTAAATGGGAACACATGCGCTGGTAAAGAGTTCTTTCTAGTAAAAAGGCCTCTCTGTTTGAGAACATTGAAGGCTTTGTCCAGGAGTGGAAGTCTTTTCGGCTGATATGATGATACTTACGTCCTTCTTCCTCTGACACGTCTGTCATAGACGATATTTCAAAGTCGGTGTTGTCAGGCGAAGTTGGGCGGGGACTCTTGTATTCCACGGTATATGTCCCTTCGTCACATGTGCTTGTATTTCTGTATTCAGTTTTTGAACGAGCTGAGAAATAAAAAATGGATTGAGTGATTAAGCTATTTTTTTCTAATACCGCTTTTTTAAAAAAAAAGGTAATTGTAAGAGTTATAAAATATACTTCCGTAAGTATATTTAAAAATATCTTTCCAAATCTGTCAAATAGCCAATAAGTAGGCTATTTGACTAATTTTTGAAAAACAGTTTTATATTATTGTTTATGTCATAATAATTACATTACACTAATATTGCCGAAATATTTAAATAATGAAATGAAATGAAATGAAATATGTTTATTCATATATATTATGTTAATTAAATTAACACTTATGAACGTCAAAGTTTACAAAATGTCAGCAAATTAACCTACAGCCAGTTCGCTGACGAAGTAGAGCCATGAGAAGAACTGGCAAGAAACTCAAGCCACTCTTTTTAATCGCCAGGTTATTACAATTTTTGACTTTGACTTTGACTTTGACTTACTAAAACGCGCCAAAAACACTTTTTCTGTAATCCGGTTAGTGACATTTTTATCAGTGCAGTTGAAGTGTATGTACTCGCGTGTGACGTCACCAGAGCTGCAATCACGTGACAGACCGTTTACGTACTATATGAAATTTCAAAAATTATACATAATTTTATTTTGTATTATATTTTCAAATAAATACAATAAGTTACATCAAAATAAAGTAAAATATATTTTTACTTCAAGGTTGAAACTCTACCACATATTGGCAAAATTATTTTTACGATAGGACTCATTCTGTATAATTATTTTATTTAAAAATATAAATAATTTTAAGAATATATCAATGAGTTGAGTTGACGGCCGCTGGGGCAGAAAGGTTCTAGAGTGGCGACCACGAACCGGAAGACGCAGCGTGGGCAGACCCCTCACAAGGTGGACCGACGACCTTATAGGGGTGGTGGACAACCGATGGATGAGGGCAGCGAACGACCGGCCACGGTGACGAAAATTGGGGGAGGCCTTATGTCCAGCAGTGGACGTCTTTTATGATGACGGCTGATATGATGATGATGATGATCTCAATGAGTTCCTATAAATCGTATCATAAGAGCTCTTACCAGCACGTTGCCAGAAGTAACTTCGTGTATAGGAATTCGTACGCAAAAGTTTAAAAGTCAATAGGTACTTACCTAATGTTTTAGATCTTGTTACGGGTCTTATTCGCTCGTCATTTTTACGTACTTCTTGAACTTTAACAACTAAACTACTTTTCTCTTTTTCTTTGTTCCCAACATTCATTTCAACCTCATATTTTATCTCATCATCTATATCAATTTCATCCTTTTCACTATTCTCATCTTTTTTACTATTTTCATCCTTTTCGCCACCATTTTCATCTTTTTTAATAACAGATTTACTTTTAAGTTTGTTTTTATCATTAACATTATAGGTTTTATCACTTGACGTGTTTTTGTCTTCTGTATCAAAGTCTTCTTTAATTTTATTATTTTTATTATCTTCTGTCAAAGTATTATTTATTTTAGTTATTTTAGTGACTATATTGAGTTTGGTTATACCAGATTTTAAGTTCGGAGTTGATTCTGATATAGGTATAGATTCAGTTTGATTGTTTGTTTGTATGTCTTTAGTGTAATTACTATTGTCAGTTCTCAGTACTTCTTCTTTGGAAAGGTTGGTATCTTTTGATGTTGATTGTATATTTATTTTTGAATTCGGTAATGGTATTTCGGTTGAATTAAAATCTCTCGGGATTGAAATTTTAGCTTCAGTTTCGGGTTCAGGCTAAATAAATAAAAAGGTGTTTGAAAAACGATAGAATATGATGCATTTGCTTTATGTTAATGGACAAAAACTGTGAAACGTCATAGTGAGGGACACCATCAACAGTTTGCCTTGATGGTGATCGAGATTTTGTTTGCTATTTCTAGATCCCAAAGACTGCTCACCATCAAAGAAATTGACATCATTTTAAAAGGTTTGAGGCGTCATCTCTAATAATCCATACAAGCGAAGAAGATGACTACGAGTTACAGCATAAGAAAACATAGATAGTGCTCATCGACCTAAATACCGATATAAACTTTCTCACACCATCTAACTATACAAGTCCCGACTACTAACCGTCGGGCAGTAGCCCGCCAGGCAAGATCACCTAGCTTGCCAGGAGAATCCTCCGTTTGGTAGGAGGTATATGGTGTGATACGTCCAGAGGCTAAATAGAAAAACGAAGTATTCAGTACTTACTGGTGATATAGTTAAATAGTCAACTTGTGTTTGCAATACAACAATTCTCTTTGACAAATCTTCTATGATCTTATTCAAGCTCTAAAAGAAAAATGAAAACAATTTTGTTTTGATGAGTATGTTTGTTTGATCGCGCTAATTTCTAGAACTACCAGTCGTGTTTGAAAAATTATTTTTGCATTTAATAGCCCAATTCTTGGAAAAGGTTACATGCTATGTAACATCACGCTGCGAGCGACGGGAGCAGAGCAGTAACGAAATATGTAACCTAAAAAATGTTCCGCGATATTTATCTCGGCACTTCCACATAGTTGAGGAACATGTTCCGCAACATGTTGCTTCATTTGCCCCTAGTGTATCCTTAGCTTTACCAACGAATGAAACATGACGTCATAGCCACACTTAAAAAGCAATGTACTATTATTTCAACGCTCGAGGTCAAATTCGCGTAATGAGGGTTTAGGAAAAATTTCGCCACCAGTTGGCGCCACTTTGGTAAAAGATCTTTCATTTCGATAGCGCTATCAAAATAAATATTTTTCAGTGTTCATTTCGAAAATTTAAATATTTAATTTACAAAATGGATAATCACTAAGGACAAGGACAAAAGAAAATTGCTGAGATTTTCTAAAATGGTTGCCAAGCGTTTTTTGAAAGTTCACCTCTGATTGGCCCAATGTGAAAGATGAAGTGGCGCCAACTGTTGGCGAAAATTTTCCTAAGCAACCCTAATTGGGTAGTGAATGTTTTTAAACTTCACAGCAAATCAAATCACCAAATTAAATGTTTATAACATGAGTCTTATCAGCCACTTATAATTAAGTGACGTTTCTAAAAGTAACAGGCATTAAACATAAAGGTGTAAAGCCTATGGGTTTTATTTATTTATTTAAAGAAAATATACATGTTTTACAAACCTGATCATCCAAAAAGGTTGTATTTTTGACATCAATGTAGCCGGAGTCTTCGGTACTCTTGGACAGTTTACTGTCATCGCAAATATGGTCCTGCTTAGGTGATAGAAGGTCCATATTTAATTGCTGAAAATTCTACTAATATTGTAATTGCGAAAGTTTGTGTGTGTATGTTTGTAATCACTCAGCACCTAAACGTTTGAACCCATTTCGATGAAAATTGGTATGTGAAAATTGGTAAGATTCGGTACCAGAGATAGACATAGGTTTTATATCCCGAAAATCGGTCTGGTTCCCGAGGGGTTCAAAAGATATTAAACACTCGGGCGAAGCCGTGGGGCGCAGCTAGTATATAATATCATCTACGTTTTTGGTGTGGTTTTAACCGGTAACCTATGGACATGTCATTTCTAAGCATTGCAGAACATTCTACTGCTGAATAAAAGCCATTCGATATAATTTGTTATGTTAATTAATTTTCGATCTTATTTCAACAAAGTCGATAATGCTTTGGTAGTGAAAAATGCCTGAGGTGCGCCGATTCTAAAAAGGATGTTGAGAAAAGGAGATAAGGAAGGAAAAGGGAAAACGAAGAGGATTAAGAGGGTAATTAGGCTTAAATATTTAAAACTCACTAAACATAACTTTATTGTTGAACGGGACTATTCGAATTGAGGTGCAATTACTATTATCATTTATTATATATATTATTTATCTATTTTTCATTATCATTAAAATACGTAGTCAAATTTCCATACCAGATGAAACTAAATAATTTAAATCCTCTCTTTTCTTTCTTTATAATAATAATACCACAACAACCACACAACGCTATCTAGACCCAAAGTAAGCATATATTAATAGCTTGTGATATGGGTTCTAGAATGCGGACAAACATACTTAAATATTTTTTTTTTGTAAATACATACATATTATACATAGAAACATCCAGACCAATGCAAATAGCCATGTTCATGCACACAAATATTTGCACTGAGCGGTAATCGAACCCGCGACCTCTGCGTGGCAGTCCATACACAGTACCACCGAACCACAGAGGTTGTCGATAATCTTCGTAATCTTCCTGTCTTTAATATTAGTAATTATATTAATTAATTATTTGTAATAATTACTTTATATGGTTCTTTGGTTGCGTTGAGTGTTTAAATTGTGACTCGCACAAATAACTGTAATTATCTGGCGATTGAAAAGAGTGGCGTGAGTTTTTTGCCAGTTCTTCTCACAGCTCTACCTCGTCAGCGAACTGGCTGTAGGTTAGTTAGCTGACTTCATGTAATTTTGACTTTTCATAAGCATCATACTTTGCTTTGAGTTTGAGTTTAGAAATCGTGTAATTCGACCAAAACGTCAGGTAAAGAGGTATGGCACCATTTCTAACACGAGTAGACCGATTTAACAATAATGTTTTGGTAATTGGGCTTGTATGATATGGATAGTAACAGACATTTAGCTGATAATGATAAATATCATGATTATTGAACGTAACTTATTTACCTGCACATTTAAACCTATGTTAGGACGCGGAGAAGTAACTGTGACATCCATTGTAGTACTTTTGTTAGATTCCTGTTAATGCGAGAAAACATTCTAATAATACTATACTTAAATGCGAAATTTTGTGTGTGTGTGCCACACGGCGCCTAAACGGCTGAACCAATTTCGATGAAAATTGGTATATACATAGATTCGGTTCCAGTAACAGACAGAATACTTTTTATGCCGGATATTGGTCTGGTTCCCGAGTTACATTAATTAAACCCATACCATTTTACGCGCAGGAGAAGTCGCAGGGCGCAGCTAGTCTATACTATTACATAAAGCGAAAGAGTTTGTTTGTTTGAATGCTAATCTCTAAAACTACTAGTCGGATTTGAATAATTATTTTTGCGTATGATAGTCCAGTTCTTGAGGTAAGTTAGAGACTATTTAACATCACGCTACTGGCAAGGGGAGCAGAGCAGTAAGCAAAGACGCGGGTGAAACCGCGCCGCAGCAACTGTTAAAATAATATAATGATACCTGTATGTTGATCAAAGTATCTTCAATGTTCTTGGCGACCCTATTCGATATAGTAGCGGCTTTCAACCTGGTCTCCAATTCTGCAACCTTTCGTTTTTCGATTGACAGTTCTGTTTTTAATTCAGCTGCAATAGTGTCAAATAAAAAAAACTTTCAATAAATTTTTTTATTAAAAAAGCAATTTGATCAAACTTGTTATTTTCTTTACGTAAACTTAAACCATGATTTTATTATTGTATTAGTGACATCGTGATTTTTGGCTGAAGATGCATAGATTATCTCATAATAGATTAAATTAATATTTCTTTATTTTGAATGGACCTCACAAAAAAAAAATTGGGACCCGAATTGATAACCTCCTCCTTTTTGAAGTCGGTTAAAAATGCGCAGGAGCGGAATGCGCAGAATTTAACTGCGCTGTGATTGGCTAATTCAAATTCTGAATTCGAATGCACAGAAATGCACCAATCGTAGCGTCCGTAGCGAGTTGTTGTGCTAGCGAATACCTGTATGAGTGTCTGTTGTCCTCTGTGCGGTATCTATTAATCCCACTAATACATACATACATAATTTCACGCCTGTCTCCCATTAATGGGGTAAGCAGAGACTATAGACCACCATTTGCTGCGGTCCAAACATACCTGTGCCTCTTCAACATTCATTAATATTTTTATACATACACGTCGGTTATGGGTGCTTGTGATACAGTAATAAATAAAAAAAGTGAGTAGTAGTATCCGTACTACTATGTTTTGTTCGGTGAATGAGAGCGCCGAAGGCCCAATTCCCTCCCCCCTTTCTTCTTTCCTCACCTCCCTCATTCCCTTTCCCTAACCCCATTCCCAGCCGCCATAGTGGAGGCCATCATACCAGCAGTTTAAGACGATAGCTTTTGGTATAGTGGCCACCACTTCTGGATTCCACTGACTGCTCACCATCAGGCGGGATGGAGTCACTTTGGTAGGCTAATATAAAAAATAATAATAATAATATAAGTGACATACTACTAAGTCCTTGAGCAGCTCTAAGACTAGAAATAAGCTGTGTGTTCCTGTGGTCTGTGTGCTGTAGAGAGTGTTCCATGGCCGCGCGCTCGCCGCGACACTCATGTAACTCTTGTTCCAGAGATAATACCCGAATATTATATGTTTCTTGGGTACGGGATAGTTCCTAAAGGAAAGCATCTCATTAAAATTTCTAATTAATGCGCAATAAAAACAAAACGCAATCAATTTTATATATTTTTTTTTTTTT
The DNA here is from genome assembly GCA_963082885.1 of Parascotia fuliginaria. Classification (NCBI taxonomy): domain Eukaryota; kingdom Metazoa; phylum Arthropoda; class Insecta; order Lepidoptera; family Erebidae; genus Parascotia; species Parascotia fuliginaria. Next base: position 21,260,087 of record OY720172.1, read on the forward strand.
CAAATTGTTTTTTTTTTATATATTAGTCTACCAAAGTGACTCCACCCCGCCTGATGGTAAGCAGTCAGTGGAATCCAGAAGTGGTGGCCACCATACCAAAAGCCATCATCGCGTTCACACAAAAGAGTAGCAACGTCGCAATATAGTGTCATATTTTCGTGGTTTTCAATTTTTATCATTTAATCGGAGCTATATTTTATAAATGTTTTCAAAACACTTTTTAGAATAACATGAAAGCTGCCTAAAAAGTAAGTAACCATATTGCTTACAGTTCTATTTTTTTTTTTTCTACCACATTCACACAGCGCCATCTAGCCCCAAATTAAGCAATTATATTTGCTTGTGTTATGGGTACTAAACAACTGATATACTACTTATATACATTTTTTTTTGTAAATACATACATATTATAGATAAATTACACCCAGACACAAAACAAACAATCATGCTCACTCATCACACAAAGGGGTGTCCTGGGTGGGAATCGAACCCACGACCTCTGGCTTAGCAGTCAGGGCCACTAACCACTAGACCAACAGGCCAGTCAATAATAAATAATACATTGGACCTTTTCATTGCGTTTTTTTTCATAGTAAAATAGTTGTAAGCATTATGATTACTTACTTTTATATAGCTATCACGTAATTCTAAAGTGTTCTGAAAACACTTTTAAAATATAGCTCCGATTAAATGATAAAAATTGAAAACCACGAAAATATGACACTATATTGCGACGTTGCTACTCTTTTGTGTGAACGCTCTTAACCTGCTAGTATGGTAGCCTCCGCTATGGCAGCTCGGAATGGGATAGGGAAGGGAATGAGGGAGGTAAGGAGGAAAGAAGGAAATTGGGCCTCCAAAAAATTACATGGACTGGACAAATAACATTATGCTATCTTTTGATGAATTACCTCATTCAAATTGTCAATCATTTGATTCAGTTCCTCCAAAATAGTTCTACATTTATTATCTTCACAAGGCCTTTTGTTTTCTTTGTCTCTACAAACAAACATTATTATGAAACAAACCGACAAGATAAGTACCTAAATACAAAATTACTTGATACTAGCTGCGCCCCACGGCTTTGCTCGCGCGTAAAATATGTTTTGTATCCCTCGGGAACCAGACCTATGTCCGTCTCTAGCACCAAATCTATTTAAGTGCATACAAATTTTCATCGAAATCGGTTCAGCCGTTTATGCGCTAAGTAACAATCACACACATACACACAAACTTTCGTATTTATAATATTATCTAGCTGCCCGCAGCCCGGTTTGCTTTCTGCTCTGCTCCGGTCGCCAGTAGCGTGATGTTACATAGCCTATAACCTTTCTCGAGAACTGGGCTATAAGCAATAATATTTTTTCCAGAGTAGTTCCAGAGATTAGCGCGTTCAAACAAACAAACAAATTCTTCTGTTTTATATAATAGTATTAATATAGATAGGATTAGTAGCAGAAGGTAGACTACTTACTTTGGTGTTTCACAAAAATCCGTTTGAACATATTTTGTAATCATACTGTCTCTGAAAAATAAAATAATTTACTTATTACAACATAGGTATGTACACATGTCACGTCGTTATTCCGAATGGGGTAGGCAGGAGTTGTAAAAACAATATGTATAATATGTATGTATATACAAAAAAAAGTATTTAAGTATGTATATCCGCATTCTAGAACCCATAATACAAGCATATAAATATGCTTACTTTGGGTCTAGATGGCGTTGTGTGCAGTTGTTGAAATATTATATTAAATATTATATTATTATTATTTATTATATGCATACCTGGAGAGATTTTGACATGAAACAGCTAACTTAAGTGTAGACTGGCTCTGTTTGTAGCTCGGTGAGGAATTTCTGAAAAATGAAATAAGTAGGTAAGTTTATTATTTTTCTAATAATAATATTTTTTTTGACTGCCTCTGTGGTTCGGAGCGTAGTGTACGAACTGCCACACAGACCCCAGCGCGGTTTTACCCGCGTCTTTGCTTACTGCTCTGTTCCCGTCGCCAGTAGCGTGATGTTACATCTATATCCTTCCTCGAGAACTGAGCCATCTTAAGCAAAAATAATTTTCAAATCTGACTGTAGGGTAGGTAGTTCCAGAGATTAGCGCGTTTAAACAAACAAACTCTCCTGCTTTATATAATAGAATAGATGATAGAAATAGGTACCAGTAGCGAAGAGTCACTTTTCCGAGGAGGGAAGCCGGTGGGACTAAAATATTTTGAGTTTCGGAAGGCTAGTTAGTCTTTGAGTAGACACGCAAGCTACTAGGTCTATGGTGGTCAGGACATATTTTAAAAGGGAAGCCGGCAGGAATCGTGTTATATACGCTTCGCCACTGATAGGTAACTATTATTTTTTTCATATGTTAGCTATTAAATAAAAGTAAAATCTAACTTGATTAAATAAGGGCTAGTAGCGGTGGAACATCGAAGACACCGCGGTGTGGCCGTCTTGCAGAACTGCTTTGCTGAACACAATCTCATGTTCAACTTACGAATACGTTCCGCCATGCGCTCGTTTGAACGTTTTAAGTCTATTATCCTGGAACAAAACAGAGTTTTTAAAGGTAGTTACTTTAGTTTAGCTGAAAGATCCAAAAAAGATTTGTCATTTTTGTACACAAACTAGCCTCACGCAGCGCAGTTTCGTTTCACCCGTGGTTAGTTATATTTTTGGTTACTGCTTGGCTCCTGTCGCCAATAGCGTAAAGTTATATAACCTATAGCCTTCCATAAGAACCGGGCTATCAAACCCAAAACTAATTATTAAAATCTGACAGGTAGTTCCAAAAATGAGCGCATTGAAAGAAACAAAGAATCTCTCGCTTTATATAATAGTACTTATAAAAAAGATTTTTTTTATCTATGAGAATTTATAAACTAAACAGTTATTTCTTAGCAACTACATATCAAAACTTAAATTAATTTCTCTTATTATTATTATAGCACAACTTTGTAAGAACAGTATTAAAAGTCAGTCACACACAAGCCTTTGTTTATAAAAAATATATAACTAAGTACTTATTTATTCCACATAAAGGCAAATGATGAGACTTTACAAACATACAATTAACAAAACAAATATTTATTAAATCACACAAACTTTTAAGCCTACAGTGCCACAAAGGCTAAAACGCTAATCACAGCTACAACGTGCTGGCTACTCTTTCACATAATGTTATACTCTTGCATATTTAATTTAAATTACCTCCATTACATTGCATTATAAAAATCAACGCGAATCATGATTATACTATTATGAAAATGGCAAAGGCAGGTTTATTATCAATTCCTTTCACCAGTCACTGGCACCAAAAAAACAAAAAAAAATATATATTTTAAAAAATTACATAAAAGTAATACTAATACTTAATATATACTTTACTAAAGTCATAATAGCCCAGTGGTGAAGGCACCAGCTTCGTAAACACGTGATCGGGGTTTCGAATCCGGGCAAGTACCAATGTGATTTTTAATCCATATTTACTTTCTTAGTCTACTTTAGACATTACTGACTGACGGTGAAGGTAAACATAGAGAGGACACCTGGACTTCTGAGGAAGTCTGAAATCGCCAATCCGCCTTGAGCAAGTGTGGCGATCAATGCTCATACCTTCTCTGTATGAGAAGAGGCCTTTCCCTGCAGGGGGATAATAATGGGTCGCTATGAATAGCATATACTAACATTTCCTTCTGTTGATTAACAACAACTTTAGTAGCAAAACAGCAGTCTTTCTTCTCCTCAGTTCTCAAACTTTGTGTGGAAGTTATCCTTCGCACCTTAGTAGAAAGGACCTTGATCTTGTCCTGTTGTTCATTCACAGTCTTCTTTAGAGCCAAGTTGTTCTCAAGGAGTGCAAAGTATAGGTTTTCTAGCTCTGGCTTTGATAGCTTTGTTGGACATGTGCGGTATGGATCTGTGAAATATAAAAGTAGCTATTAATAATTGGTAATTTAATAGTGTATGACAATCCGCCTTTAGCAATCGTGGTAATTAATATTCATGCCTTCTCTATATGAGAAAAGGCCTTTGCCCTATAGTGGGTCAGTAAACAGGTTGGTATTATTATTATTATTATTAATAGTGTATTGTTTTATTGTGTTTTTTTTTCTAATGTAATATATATTTTTACTGAGTAATTGTTGTAATTAAAAAAATAAACAATATACCTAACAAACAATTTTTTTTTATACAGCAGCAGTCAACAGATGCATTCTACATTTTCGATCTATCTACATATTAAATTAACAAGACTGACCACTAACTGCAACTCTATTACATGAATACTACAAGTAGGATAGAGTAAATAATGTAGAAAATATTTCTATTAATATGGTTATTTTTTTAAATATAAGAAATACCTATTTGAATATAAATATAATTGAGGTGACATTTTAATTCAGTAGCAGATTTGTACTACTTATATCAAAGCAGTAAATTTTGAAATAATACCTAAGTATGCAGTCAATGCAGCAACGTAACAAATATCAGAATTTGACCTAGTGAGGTGCTTAGGTCAATAGGTAATTTTATTAAAATAATTATTATGACTCAGAGAGATTTATTTAAGTTTATTTCTAAGCTACATTTTATTATTGTGTAACTTACCTCGATCAGATCTGGCCGAATGGCTTTTGCATATCACGTCGCAGCCTATTTTAGCCATACTGAGATTTAAAATAATATCCTGCACCACATAAACAAAAATACACACAAATTTAACTATTTCAACAGCCTCTTATTCATAATCACAGCTAAAACGTGCTGGCTACTCTTTCACATAAAGATAAACACTTAAATATTTAATTTATATTACCTCCATTACATTGCATTTTAAAAATCAACGCGAATCATGATTAACCTATTATGAAAATGCCGCCATAGCAACCGGCTAAAAAGTGACTGTTGTCAAATCAAAACATAAATACGTTTCATTTTACATATAATATATAATGTTTGTTTAATAAATAATTTTTTCATATGTAATAAATTTCATTTAAAAAATATGTTGTTGTTTAATACTGGGAATAAAAACAATTTTATTATGCTATTTTAGTTTCACGCGTTTTCTTCTTAGATACAAACATTTAGTCAAGGTTTAATACGACGTTCCTAGAGGGCGCTTTTCTACAATGTCGTTGCTTTAGATAGTTTGAAATAGTTTGAATACCTAGTAAAAAAGATTTCAGCCAAAATAATCTAAACTAATATCGAAAAGAGAAAAGATTTGATTTTTGTTTGTTTGTTTGTTTGCAACGATTTTACTAAAAATCTAAGTTACCGATTTATTGTTTATATTAGTGTATTTAATCAGATAAATACACGCAGAGCTCTACGCTATTTAACTACAAAATGCAGCATATGGTACCTAGGTAGGATAGGTATACCGAAGATGTCCACATAAGTTTGGCGAGTTTAAAATGTTAAAGACTTGTAACCTGTTTAAAGTAAATAAATAAAAAAAAAACAAGAAATGGACGTCTTCGGGCTACTGGTAATGGTACTTGAAAACGTCTACTTATGTACTTACATTATCAAACGTAGGGTAGGTAGGCCTGTCTCGGTCCTATGGTCATAACTTTTGTATTTACAACGGGTGAACTATTTATACAAGCAGATACGGTGTCAAGTAACATTACTGGTCCTTGTCTCTTACGGCACCCACGGAAAGATGATGATTCCATTGTCTCATAGAGTTTACCCCTAGAATATAATAAATACATAGCTCATTATAAATACATGAGCGAATCGCAGTAATTCCTCGCCTAGGGTTTACTCAGATTCGCTTTCGATGTTTTTACAAATTGCTTAGCTACTTACCTAACTGTAAATTTTAAAATACGTAGTACACCTACTTTAAAATATGTAAGTACATACCCCCAGTTTCTGAAAGGCTGATTAAAGAAAAATTAACTAATTACCAGTTAAATCTTAAAGTGTTAAACCTACAATTTGATTTAATTACTTACTTAGGTACTAATTCTTCATGCTTTTAGCACGCTTTCAAGTACTTCACATGAGATTCAACACGTAGGTAATTAGATAATTTTTCGTTGATCAGCCTTTCAAAAACTGAGGGTCAGTCTCCACGTCTTATGAGTAGAAGTTACCACTTAGATATCATTAGGTAACCTAAAACCTCGTCTGCCTCGTCTCTCGAGGTTATCCCGGTAGCATGCGAACTTTGCAGCAATGTCGTAGCATGTTGCGATAAAAGAAACCATTGCGATGCCAAGTGACTGTGTGAAACTAAGATAACACGAAAGACTTTTCTGTTCTCTAATTAAAGTAATTCTTAGAACAGAGAAGAAAGATACTTTGGCTCTGACTGACTGACTATGTGCCTCATAAAATAAGAAGAAAAATAAAGGAGAGTTCATCTTTTGTTTTCACGGAAGATGGTTGTCATTTAATTTCATCCACATTTTTTCTATTTTTTATCATTGTAATATACCATTAATATCATCAACAAGAATATAATTCTAAACTTGACGCTGGCAGAAATAGCTGACACAATCGTCGGCTCTGTTGCCAAAAAAAAGGAGAAGAAGAAGAAGAAAAATAAAGTATCTTTGACACTGTCATGCCAAATTAGGCGGTAGAAAAATTCAGCGTTAATAATATTATCGTAGATATATCGTAAAATATTATGTCATTAATTACATAGTCATAGAATTTACGGGTCCTATTGCTGAATAAGATAGTTTCAATGGGTTAGAGAATAATATCAGAAATGTTTATGTTAATTTTAGTACTCAAAGTGAAAGTTTAACATGAATTCACGGGCAAGAAAAATGGAGCCGAGATCAGAAAATAATGATACGGTATCGAATACCTATGATCAAGGTATGTATATGTTATGGTCGCCATTGCAGGCGTCGGGAAAACGCCTAAAGTATCTATTACCAACTAAAATGGTCACTTACGTATGTTTTAGTAAGTAAGCAGCACATGAGAATGCATCACGCAAATCATCGAATGAAGAATGGACACCTACATCCTGTGATAAGACTATGCAAATATATTGTTTAAAAGAAGCCTTTGTCTAGTTAGTCCTGAAATTTATTGCACACTGGACTAACTGAACAAAGAACAAAGGATCTCTTTCTCTTATAACATTCATCATTTGGTTACATTAATAAAACAATTTGCCTTGATTACAAGAATGATTCGGTACCTATTTATTCTTAAGTTTTTGATACTAGAATTCGACGGCAATAATGTAAGCGTAAGCATTTTTTTACTAAAACGTGACGAGAATTAAGAAATAGGTTTTAGACTCACAGTACCTACAATCTACTCAAGCAAACAACGTCTTCATTGATTTAAATTTTTCAGTACATTATAGAATATGTCCATCAAAACTGACCAAGCACGAACTAGAAGACCTTTATTTTAATCTTCTCGATGCTAATTTAAATTTGAACAATGCTCTCAAAGAAAAGGAACAGAAAATTAAAGCGTTAACCACCAAGATGCATCGAATGCATTCAGCACAAAAGGTTCATGAGGCTAATGAGAGAAAAGATTGCTGTGTCAGTGCTAAGAATGCATTAAACCAGAACAAAACATCGTTAGTTTTTAAGGTCCTTTTTTTAATAATCGTAGATACTTTGTTCTTTGATGTATCAAACAAAGTATTTGGGTTTAATACCTATGCATTACGAGGTATACCTCTACATTTCGCTACCTGAATGTATGCAGTTATTTATGGACATCACAATTCTCAAAACCCGAAATGCACTCACTAGCATTTGATAGAATGACTGGGCGAAAATGCCAATGAAACCGAAAACAGCAGAGGCTCTATTTGACACTTGTCTAGGGCCTCAGGTGTCAATGATTTGCACTCAGGCAACAAATTCAAGTAGTTTTTGCCTTAGGATTGTCGGACTTGCTATTTGCTATTGACTTATTGTATAAGTAGCAGTAGCGAAGAGTCACTTTTCCGAGGAGGGAAGCCGGTGGGACTAAACTATTTTGAGTTTCGGAAGGCTAGTTAGTCTTTGAGTAGACATGCAAGCAGTGATAGGTCTATGGTGGTCAGGACATATTTTAAAAGGGAAGCCGGCAGGAATCGTGTTATATGGACGCTTCGCCACTGATAAGTAGCATTTTACTGTTTATCTTAACTGTATATAAGATTACAGAAATATTTTAGACAATCGAATGAATGTAAACCAAGGTAAAAGCTTATAATTTTCCATTGCAGAATAACAGACCTGAGACGCACTAATGAGCGCATGGCTGAAAGGATTCGTATGCTACACATAAAACTGGCTGCTGTTTCTAGACAGTCCGGCAAAACTGCGCCCCATGCGAAATGTCTTACTAACTTCAAAATTACTCCTAAATGTAGTCGTTGTGATGTTAAGTAAGTCCGTAGTGATAGAAACATTCGCTTCTTTTAGCAGCAATTTTAGCTGTGCTGAGATTCTATCGGCCCACATTACAAAATTTACAACTACGACATTTAATGTATAGCGTAAGTTTGAAAATATAGTCCGGGTAAATTGTACATTAGCAAAGCAATGTATGGTATAAGGTATTAGCTACATTGTATTTATTTATTTTGTTCAATTTGCAGAACTAAGAATACAAAAACGGCTGTAACTCAAACAGAGCCAATTACGTAAGTAAGCATAAAATGTCTAAAAATATAGGTAGGTAGTTAAAACTTTTAAATAAACGGCATATTGATACCTAAAATAGAGCGCGAATCTTTAACAACACAAGCGGTTTTAAGGTTCAAATTACTGTGATCTGCAAGAACAGCCGAGGCAATAAGATGGTTTAAAAAACAACTTTGACAATATGTCCTAGACTCACTAGGCTATGTTTATTAGCGTTCGTATTCGAGCTAAAAGATGATCATTTTGGAATTTTCAGTAACAAGGACCAAATATGTGATGAAAATAAATGTAGAACTCTTATGGAGGATTTTAAACAAAAGATCGATAACTTGGAAGAGGTAAGTTTCAAAATATATTTTTATTTCAAGATGATGTATTTATTTAGTAAGTAATCAAACAGTATATAGCAGGCAATGTAAAACCAGCTATCCGCCTCAACTTGGTTATTTTTTTATTTTTTATTTAGGAGCTTGCTAGCACGCACAATGAAAATTCCATGCGTATCGGCCGTCTCGAGCAAGAAATGAAACAATATAATGAACACGGACGTAAAGATACCGTGGATAAGACAGATGAACAACTTGATGAAGGTTGTAAGAACGATAATGAACTAGGTATAACAAATATTGTTATGTATATCTACATTTTTATTGTAAGGCATTGATGAGTGATATACTGCCCACTAAGTAAAAAAAAGTAAATCATTCGATGTCGGTAAAATCGTGTCACGAGAATGTGGAATACCTAATCATACAACACTGATCGGGTAGCAGCGTCTTGTGATTGCTAATCTGCCTGCTAAGCGTGACAAATATTCTTCTTTCTATCTAAGTCGAACAATGGATGTCTCATTAAAGACTATAATTACGCTTTGGCCCTCGTCTAAAGTCAATCTTCCAAATTTTACTTTCATAAATTTTTCAGTCCAGACTTTGTCTTCCACCTACTATTTTTCATCGCCGTACCTATGTCAGTAATGCTTTTATGTCACGATGTAATATTGCAGCCGAATTGAAAAATCAACTTTTAATAGAGACAGAAAAAGTAGCTAAATTGGAGGCTCAATTAATTGCCGATATTGTACCAAGAATGTTGTTTAAACGTTTTGAAAACCATGTAATTAGATCTGAAAAGGTAACTTTTATTTAATTTAATTATAAAAAGTAACTATTTATTTTTATTTAAACACAGAATATAGATTGTTTTCATATGCGGAAGCTTATTATTAGCAAATTATGTTATTTACTTTGATATATGTTATTAGTCTGTAAGCTTTCCTAATATAAATAAAATAAATGGTCGTAAAATTTTGCTGCTTACTGATTTACATTCTTTATTATATTCAGCAGCGTGTGTGTAAAACACTGCCTTCGCTAGAGGAACAAGAGCCATCGCAGAACATTAAAAGCTCTGAAAATGACTGTCAAGTTGAAATTGTTAATAATGCTGACAACTTAAATGTAAGTGATGTATATAATGACAATAATGATCCAAGTGATAAAGAGTCTGTTAAAGTATTTGATGGTACTAAACACAAAGAAACCCTTGATACTAATAAATATATATCAAATGAAAATACAGGTAACTTAGACGTCCCGATTGGTACTAGGACAAAAAATATATATGATAATACTCTTGCTAATACATGTGAAGAAGCTTCTGATGTTTTTGAACGTAATGAGGAACCTGGTACTAGTAAAAATAAAGCTACCACTGCCTCAGTCAACGTCAATCGATATGAAAAATCGCCTGAAGGTAATAATTCTGAGAAGGCATCAGACGAACACAACGAAATTACAATTGTAACTGATGATAATAAACTTACAAGTTTTCCTACTTCTGAGACCCTACATGCACAAAATGCACATGATGGTAAATGTAAAAATATGCATGATAATAATAGGCGTCAAAACTATAGTGCCAATGAACGTGTGCTTTGCTCTAGTCGATGTAAAGATTATAATACTGATATAGACCTAATTAAAGGCAGTAGGTGTGAGCAAGAACATTTAATTTATTCCCTAAGAGATTCATTTGATTATTTGAAACGTGGGTATGGATCTACTTGTATTAAAGACAGTTATACACATCATACCAATATCAATAAAAATGCAATTAAATCCCATGAATGTGATCAAAAGAAAGCACCTGATAGCTATAGTTATGAAAAATCATTAGACAATACATCTCAAAATGCTTTAAGGGCCAAGAGGTATGATGTTGCATTTAATGTTGCAACAGATATACGTCATGTGGACACCAAGAAAGATTTCGATGCAACCGCTCAATCTATCGCAGTTCTTGATGACGGAATAATTATCACTGAGCAACATGAAAATATTGTTAAAGAAGATTTGCAAGATTATCATGACCAAGAAGAAATAGTTGACGATAATATGAAACAAGACATACCCCTTCAGTTAAATGACGAAAATATTGAAAAACATGACGCCAAAATAGATATAATACCACGTCAAAATGATAAATTTGAAGGTTTATTAGATATTGTAGAAATAAGAGCTTCTTTATATGAGGATTCTGTAGATTGTGTCAGAAATGTTTTGTCTGAATTTGATACTTATAGAGCCAGGGGTATGAAAATACCTGTTATTGATAAACTGCAGAATTCATCTGTAGATATATATAAGAGTGATAATGTAGGTATTCAAAATGGTAATTCTAACAGGCAAGCTGATCAATCTGACTGTAAATTGCATGTAGTTGACTCTGGTGACAAAAGTCAAGGTCAGCTCGATACTTCCACAGTAGATAGAAAGCCCGATCAAAACGCTAAAAGTCACGCTCGCAGACAGAATTTACCTGATGCTAACAATAAAGTCTTACCAGGCGTCGAAGCAGTATCAAGTTTACCTGATACTGAAAATATTGATGACACTGACAGTAAACTTAGGATATTGCATGATTCTAAAATAGACCCTGTTGTATTGGTTAAGGTTAGTATCCGAACTTCATACATCGAACGTAGGGTAGTTTACTGTGAAAGAAAGAAACATATATTTGGTGCAAGGTAATACATTTGAAAAATAAAGTAGGTGTATACATAATTATGTATATAAACAGAAAGTTTACTGTAGGTATCTATATTCATCACACATTTTACATAGGTATGTAACAGCCTTATACCACTGGTACTTCGTTTTTGCACAAAACGGGTGTCCACAACATAGGTGTAGGTGAGTGTGTTTGCTGCAGTTGGATTTAGGTTTTTTAATGCTTTTTATGATTTCCATTACAAAAATTACACGAAAAGATAACTAATACTTAAAGCCACATTTGCTTGAAATTAAATTCATAGCATTAAATACGCTTTGCGAAAGCTTGCGTCATGCAATTACGTACACTATTTTTGATTAACAAGGCAATGTTACTTAAATCAGTGTAGCTTGGTCATCTTATTATTTGCTATGTACCTAGTATGGTTCGCAATTTAGCAGCGTAGTGCGTTGTAACCGAATTTTTTTTTTATGAAAAACATTGGCATGTTCAATTCAGTGATATGAAAAACATCATACTATATTATCAGTAATACTTCTCATTACATTACTAGTAGTGTGTATATTTAAAAACAATGATCGCTCAGCAGATAACAACATAGCTATTAAATAAATAAAATCTCACACCATTTTAATTATTTTTAGAGTCTGTCAATGATCAATGATGAACAGATGAAAACAATTGCTGAGTTGGACCGACAAATATCTGTTAAGAAAGCTATACAGGTATAATATAAAAAAAAACACTACGTAACATCATAGCTTTTTTCCTATACAGATGTAGACAGAGTTATACACAATATCTACGTTTCACGAGCTCTGTTGGGTTCTATTTAACAGGGGAGAGCTTACTTTAAGCTTTCGCGTTGCATTAATAATTTAAATTTATAACAGAAATTCAATCGATCGCGCATTTTTAGGTATTTAACCGGTGTAACCTGGTCGAAACGTCAAGCAAAATAAGGTATGCAAATACATATATGATTGCGTGAATTCCCGTTACAAATTCGAATTACGGGGGAGAGCTTGTTATCATTTACATTTTATACATTATAGTCAATTAATTAGTTCTGTCGTCACCTAACTATTTGAAAATGATAACGTATATATTAAATTTAAACTTGAACATTATGTTTTAGTTAGAAGAAGATGCTAGAATTGCAAAGTTAGATCAAACAAGAATTGAGGAATGTTTGATAACGGTTAAAGATTATACTATAGATGCTTCTACCAGCAGACAGCCTCCACAAGGTAGTATGGAGTAAGTTGTTACCTAAGTTTTGCTATGAATCAGTATATCCAATTAAAAAGAATTTACATCGCGTGATCGATATTTATTAAAACTTTAATAAAATACTTTACTGTTTAATATTGTTTGTAATAATTTATTATATAAAACTTCTAATTATTTTTTTACTACTAATTATTTTTTAAATAACTGTAAGTACCTATTTAATCATTACAGTCTTACTGAAAAATCAGAGCTACCTAATACACAACCTAAAACTGAAGAATCGAAACCTGCAACTTCTAAGCACGACCAACATAACAGATTACAAATACCTGGACCTATCCCCGTATCAAAGAACACTACCAAAAGATTATTCAGAGATTATTTTAGAAAAGAGAAAGTAGACAGAGAAACTAAAGAAATAGGTAGAAAACCTAAAATACTTAGCCCTGTGATTCGTGAGAATAATAGAGAGAAGATTAAAGAAAGAAAATTGCTGTCCTCAAATAATATTGGTACAATTGGTGCATTAAATTTAATAATGAAAACAGAGGAACTTATTTTAAAAGAGTCAAATGATGATAAGAAAACAAGTAATGTCTTACCAAGTATGGATGCAGATCTGCCCATTGTTAATCACTCTGGGACAAATATAACACAACCTGTTGCTACTGTTGAGAAGGAGATTCAAGTGGCAAAGCAATCCAAAACGACTAGTAAGTACTACTGTAGTTAATATGAATGAGGGCTTAGGATCGGTCAATTTGGAGATATTTGTTGTTAAATGTTAATAATATTGCTGTGGTTACTATTAGATGAATACGGTTTTCTATGCTTCAAGACCCCACCTACATCAGATCGGTATATTTGTTGCCCATGTTTGAAGAAAACTGTTTGTGGAAAGCGAAAAAATAGAGGTAAAAATTTCTAATCATGTTTCGAAGTATCTTAGTTAAGCGGTAAAGGACAGATTATATAGTAAGTTAGGCAGAAATTATGGTCGTTGGCTGAAAAAATTACTGCGTATATTATACTGCTCATGATCAGTCAAAATGGTGATGCTTGGAGGAGATGAGACATGATGATGATGATCTTACCTTGGTTCCAACAAAGGGTTGCATTTCCTAAGATGTTAAGCGTAGTCATCGAAAAGGTTGTTGAATTGACAAATTTTCTACAGGGGTTCAAGCAGAAAAACAAACTGAAATGGCGACTAAAACTGAACAAGATACTGTCATCGATCAACGCAACAAGCTGAAGTTCCCTTCTGTTGAAAGCACCACAGAGCAAAAGTCAATTTCCAATGCGGTACCAGTATCAAAAGAAACTAGTAAATATTTTAAATAATTTCTATATTTTTATTTCAAACAGTTGTTATTTGACTTAAATGACCAAAGCACGAATAACACCATCTAATTTAAAGTATACCTGCTTCATACTGATTTTTTTATATAGCTACGAAGCGTATATGCAATGGACATCGAGGATTATGATGATAATAGAACGGCTTTCTGTAGCTAAAATTACATATTAAAGAACTAAGTATTAAGTATTTGGGTCTTTAAATTTGATATAGTTTGTTTTCAAACTTGGGTATCATTGTTTTTAACAGGAACTCAAACAAGAGACGATACTCAGAATATTTACTTTTAAACTTTCGCGTTGCATGATAAAGTAGAACTAAATATACGAAACGTCAAGCAAAATAAGGTATGTAAGTAAATACCTAATGCATGATCGCGTTAATTCCTGTATATTTAGTTCTACGATACTCAGAATGTTGCTTTAGCAGAACAGGCGACTAACACGAATGAGTCTAAAGAATTGTTTCATACTCGTATTAATAAAATGCTTACAGAGAAATCTTGTAAATTTTATTACGTTTTAGGATATTTTATTCATCCAGTATCCATTATATCAAGACAGTAAGCTTAAAAGTCTTCGGGACTCTTAAAGTATCATAGTTCAGTGTTTTCAAGTTTTGTTTACAAGTTAATCTTAGCTTACAGGATTCGCATAATAAGCATGTTTTAATTAGGAGTATCCCACACTCTCCTGAATAAAACCTTATCAAGGTTCAACATACGATCGTTAGCTTCAGTTTTATTGTAATTTGTTCCTGTTACTCTTAATTTTGTATTGAATGTCCCAAATTTCGGCCATTTCGTACGTATAACATTTTATATTGCGGCTAAAACAATTACAAATTTTATATTTACAGCTACAGCGCCATTGTTGTTGTCTAGTGGCTCGACTTCGACACAAACAGAACAAGTTCTGGCGGTTACGTCATTACATTCTGCTAACGCTGCAAAGGTTTTACCAAGTGCCGCTGTGTCTACCACAGGTTATTGTTTGTTTCAAGTAACATACCTGGTGGAAATGGTATCAAAACTGACGAATTACAAAAAGGGTTTTTATATTAGCTTAACAAAATGACTTTATTCTGCCAGATCATCATATTTGTCACAAGATGTCCACAACTGGACATAGGCCTCCTGTTAACGAACGAATGCGCTCTTCCCCTCGACTGGCAACATTGCGACCATTCCGCCAACGACAGATCGTGTGATCATCCACGCTCTTTCATTATGTGTTTTTACATGTCTTGCGCGCTAATTGAGCTATAATAAAATTATAAATACTATACTCATAAAACAACGTGTCATCATTTCAAGAACCCTCGTTAACACCTCCCCCAATTTGCACCACCTTCCCTTGCCAAATGGTAGACAATAATGGAAACTATACCAATTAGCACGAGCCAACTGCTAGCGTGGTAGCTCCCATTATTTGCTCGACTTTGTTGAACCAATTTAAAATTTTTGCTGACGGTGAAATATACCTTAGCTAAATATGACTCTGGCTTAGTTATTCAGTATAACTATTAAGTAACAATGATTGTGTTTCAGATATATACACAAATGATAACAAACCCACCAAAGAAACTTGGTAAGCATACTTAATTATCATCATTATCATCATATCAGTCAAAAGATGTGCACTTTTGGATACAGTCCAATACAGTCCAGTAATATTCACGGTAGTAGATCCACGCTGGTTTCAGCATAAATGGGCCAGATTGACCGCGGAAGTACGTACGTACGTACCAGTTATAGAAGATCGACGTAAGAGTAATAGTATCCGTACTTATTGTGTTTCGTTCGGTGAGTGAAAGTGCCGGAGGCCCAATTTTTCCTTCCTTTTCTTTCACTCACCTCCCTCAATCCTTTCACTTACCCAGCTCCCTTCACGGTAGCGGCTTCGTAGAGTCTCTAGCATTGCAGGAGCAATGCTAGAGACTCTTGAGTCGTCCATGAGCGACAGTTACCACATACTTTCACGTGGGCTGTTGACTCGTCTGCCACTGTCGGCAATAAAAAAATAAAGGATCTCAGAATCTGTCTACATATGCACTTCTTGAACAAAGCCATAGGCTTGTGTCCATAGGCTACAGTAACTGCTTACCATCAGGCGGGCCCTATGCATGTTTGTTACTTTAGTCGTATAAAAAAAGCCCTTGTTCAGTAGATATCTTCAGACTGATGACGATGTCGATGACAAATCTTTTACAAAATTTCTTATAGAAGGTTGCAGTAAATTATATTATACAAATTTTAGTGAGACCGGACCGATGTTGCAGAAAGTGGAAGAAACGTTACATGCTCTAACCGACGAGTTAGCGCGTTGCAAGGAATTGCTGCTACGGCAACAGAGTCATGAGGTAATCGCTTTTCCCTATTAACATATACATGTAGGTGTTTGGTGGTTTCAGTATGAATGGACTGGACGGCCCGGCGTACCCCGAGAGAGAGAGAGAAAGAGATTCCCTTCTCCCTTCATCATCTTCGTCTGTATCTCACCTCATCTTGATCTTAAAATTACAGTCATCACGAATATGTAATTTATTCAGGAACGCAAAATTCTTAAGGAAAACCTTCATATCGCCAAAAGCAACTTATTGGAGGAGCATCCTGCATTGGCGTTGAGGCCGAGACAGGCCAAGCTCACCATTATTGAGAAAAGTACGCCTAGGTGCGTGTTTACACTGCACATCGGGACAGTCGTACTGTCAGATGAGGTTTGTACTCGCCTTTTTAAACCTTCAACTGTAGTGGAAATCTCGTAAATCTTAAATGGTTTCTTTTATATCGACTGTCAGGTACAAAAATGCACAAGATTTAATTAATGTAAAGTTTCAGACATTTTTCAGATATACGTCTGTATATTGTCATTGTATCAGCCGCAGCAGTTTCTCATATAAACATCTAAAAGTATATGACCTCCATGTAATAAATTTGATAAAAACAGCTTACATAAAAGCAGCTCCGTATAATTGCAATTCACGAGGCAGTGTCAAATGAGTTTTAACTTTATGTCAACGGTGAAAGATTGTAAATTGCAAGAACTGTTCTTACTTAAACTTGTTTTTTTTAATTATGTAATAGTTACAGTAATACCTATATTTTCCAGGCTGTATTAAACTCCAACGATAAGCCTCTAGTCATTAGATGGAAGTTCTATGATCAGAATGTGTCTATGACACGCATTACCTCTCGAAGAGTGATGCTCTTTGATTTCTCTACAGAATATGATGTCACTATCACTGATGAATTCCTTCATTATATGAAACGTGTAAGTTTATCATGAACGCTAATTTTATGTGAAAGTATATGATGGAATTTTTTGCATATATTGTGGCCCAATTTCCTTTTTTTGCACCTACATTCCCTTCATCTACCCCGATCCCTTCTTAGTAGGCAGCGGCTTCGCAGAGTTACATGCAAAATTAACTACATAAGTGGCAGTTATCTCTTACCATCAGGTTAACTCGTCTGCCACTGTAGGTAGTAGATCCACGCTGATTTCAGCATGAATGGGCCGGATCGTCCGGGGAAGTACTACCCTCTCATAGAAGATCGACTTAAGAGTAGTAGTATCCTTACTACTGCGTTTCGTTCGGTGAGTGAGAGCGCCGGAGGCCCAATTTCCTCCCTTTCCTCTTTCCTCACCTCCCTCATTCCCTTCCTCTAACCCCATTCCCAGCCGCCATAGTGGAGGCCACCATACCAGCAGTTTAAGAGGATGGCTATTGGTATAGTGGCCACCACTTCTGGATTCCACTGACTGCTTACCATCAGGTGGGGTGGAGTCACTTTGGTAGGCTACAATAAAAAAAAAAAAAAAAAAAAAAAAAAAAGGCAATAAAAAAAACCTCAAAAGATGACTATAGCTATGTTAGCCGTGATTGTGGTTATGTTAGCTGAGGTATCTGCTACACAACTCTCCTTGCACACGCCTTCCGTAGTCACAGTTGCTGTACTAAGCCCTACGAGTCTCTTGTGTTCTCTTCTGGAATATGGTATTACCATATTTCTTGCCGTGGGTCTTGTAAAAAGTAAGTAAAGGTTAACACTTTCACTGTCCATGCATTACATGTAATGCACTGATGAGTTAGCTCCGTACGTCCGTGCATGACATACAATACACTATTAACCACCAAGAATAGTGTTGTTCACGAGAAACTTGAAAAATCAATCAAATAAAAAAACAGATAATTCTTTCAACCTGCCAAGTACTTAATCTGGCTCCCTAGGTTACCATAACTAATATGTAAAAAAAATAAAAGTAAAACTTGGTATATTATATTTTAATCAAACAAAAATAAAAATGGTTTTTTTTTACTAAAATTCAACTTAAATGAAACTTTTTTTTTATTTCTTTGGGGGGTCTTCGCTAATAAACTTTTCTTGAGACAATGTGCCACACAATTAACTTTGTATCGTGGCACTGTCACCTAAATCGTCATGGTTGATAAAATGAAGCCAAGACCAATAATAGAAAATATTATAACTATTCACCAATAAACACACAATCAAATACAAAATGACATTGTCAATGTCACGTCAATGCAATTTAATTATCTGGTACATAATTATCTCTTTCGTTTTCCTCGTAGAGGTTTATCAATGAAATAGTCCGCCAAAATATACCAGAGATCAACGATTTGACCATGTTTGTTACCTATACATCGATCGTGTTTCGACGTACTTGAACAACACTATTGGTCGGCGGTTGAAGTTCATACGTCCATGCATTGTATATTATATACCGCACTATTGGACGTGCAATAATTGTATTGATAATTATTGTCTTAGGACAGTGAAAGTGTTAATATAAAACGTGCAGTAGCAATACGTGCGTAATAAATATCTCCTTATTGAAGTCACTAATGTGCTAGTATTGGTATAGGCCAGGGGTCGGCAACCTTTTGAGTCGGAAGAGTAAAAAATTACAATTGACAAAATTTCAGTTTGAATGAGCCACAAAAATTTGCTTGTCTACAATAAATAGTAAATATCTACTTTTATAAATAAAGATTTTTAATAAAAACGTTTTTTTGCGTATGGAACTAAGAAGCAGCAGCTTCACATCCAAAGAGCCGCATGTGGCTCGCGAGCCGCCATGCTATCACTGTCATGAAGGTCATAAATTCATAGATCTAACAAAGTATGGTTATCAACAGAAGGAATTGTCAATCGAAATTTGCGAATTGAATCATCCCGAAGAAGCTTTTGCCTCATGTTCTTTGCCTCTACGTGATGCATTGCTTCATACTAATCGACGAGTTGATATGTCATTGGCACTGGTAACACTCGCTACTTGTATACTTAATAGGATTGCTGATTTGCTTTATTCCCAGTAGTTCTGAACTAAACCGGTGGAATTTTTTTTATCATTAGTTCTTATTACATAATTATTATGCTTTGATTTGTTAAAGTAGTAATAGTTACGGTAGTAGATCTTTACAGATTTCAGCATGAAGGGGCTGAATTAATTGGAAAAATACTAAATAGGTACGTAAAGTATTAACATTCATACTATTGCATGTATGTGAAAACGCCTAATTTCGGTCCTAGGAAAAGAAACAAGTCCTTTTCTTCATAGTCTAAGTCAAAGACATTTATTCATTTGGGTTAATCCAATAAACCTACAGCTAATTCTCTGACGTAGGGTAGGGCCATAAGAAGAACTGGCAAGAAATTCAGGCCACTCTTTTTAATCGCCAGGTATTTTTTTTGCAAATTACAATTTCAACTATCGTTCTCATTCCCTTCTCTCGTCAACAGCTTGATTGTATTTTATATTAGTATTTCTATAGCGCTTATAGACCTATTACCAGATGGTAATAGGTCTATAACCAGTTATATAAAAAATCAGTCCATCTGAAAAAAGTCAATCACTACAACAAATATGAATATTAACGAGTAGGTCGGCAGACATTCTATTTAGAATTGAACGACTAAACACAGCTGTTTTCTCTATCCCCTCACCGTCAAAATCCGATGGAATTATGAGATTAAACGACTGCAGTAAGACCAGATACAGCATTGACGGATTATGTGTTTTTCAGAGGTTACGAGATTAGAGTGAGACACGGAAATACTACTAATATTATAAATGCTGCGACGGCCCGCTACTTATTTCTATCTGTTATTAATCAACGTGACTTAGAATGTAGTTGGCATAATAATTTGTATTGTAGGTGATTTGTGATTGGAGACAAACAGAATACTTGTAACTTCTGCCGCATCATCTTCAGTAACGTGTTTTACTGTTCAGGAGAAAGGACCTCGGCTGTTAGGCGCTCGAATCGCGAACCAAATCTCTGACACTCTAGACGCGGGCGATGAGATGGGAGTTATCGATCTATGGTGTATGCTAAGAGTTGACTCTAAAGTAGTATCACTTATTAATAACGCTATTGCGAAGGTAAGTGACAAAACATTACGCTTTCTGGGGTAGGCAGAGGTCTATAACATCGAGGATTTGCTAACTTTGTAGGGTCTGACGTAACATTAGGCAAAGTTGTTGCGTTTTCCGTTAATACTAGGCTTTTCACAAAAAACTTTTACGTGGGGTTTTTAGGTTTAATCCCGAAACTTCTGCTTACAGTCTTTATTGGATATAGTACTACCAAAGCTTAAAATAAGTACCTAACACATAATTCAAAGCCTGTGGGCCTACCACCTCCTCTTAATAGCAGAATTATTTTAATATTACTTTGTGTTTTGTGTTTTCTTTTGTACCATTAAAAACAAGGTTAGAGACAAAGTACAGTTACAATAAGATTACTGTAGAAGGTTGTGGTAGGGCCCCTGAACACACAGCATAACTTTGCTGAGACATACTGTATACAATTTACGACTTTATATCTTAGCATATACGTAAGTTACATCTTCTTTAAATTTGTTTCAAAGACAAAAAAAATGAATGGGAGTTCGTTAAGTCTGAATCAAAGTTTGGACAGTAATGATATTGATCATTATCGACAACGTCAATACAAGAAGGTAAGTATTCATACATTTTACATTCAAGCCACACTTGCTTACTGTGGATTGGCGATTGCAGACTTTTAAAAACAGATTTTCTCACGATATTTTTTTAAAAAGAAAATGGATTATATTTAGCACTATTTTAAAGCATGTTAATGTACTATCGAACCACGTGAATCATGATCAAGTGATCATTTTGCTAATCCATCTAAATGCAAGTAGGTCGAAATTCACCTGAAGATAGTTTTACTAGGCAACGCGCTTGTTGTTATTTTATTAGACACTGACATTTAACTGAGTACAATGATAAAATGTTAATAATAAAACGTCATTATGTTCATTAAACACTTCCACAGAACAAGTACTAAAGCATAGAAGGACTATTAGGAGAATAAAGCGTACACACTCAGAGACAAATAGAAGTTTAATAGTGCTACGATACCTTCTGACAGTTTATCGATATCGATAGATGAAATTTGTCTATGGGCTATGGTAAATTAACAGACATGCTAATAAAATGAGGTCTGGTTCCATAAAAGCTCTCGTAAACGAACTACAAGAAACAAACGGCCGTTTTACACCTCACCGGAGTGGCATAGGCCGGCAGCGGCGCCAGGAGCATTTTCAATGTGAAATAATTTGAAGTTTATATTCATGTTTCATGCTGTAAGTTCAAACACAATGTAAATTGTATATGAATAAATTAAATAAATTGAAAATTGAAATATACATGATCGATCCACACACTACCTCGCATCACGGAGCGTAGTGCGAGCGTGCGTGTTCTTGTATTGTTTGTAAGTATCTCTCTTTGTATAGAAATCACGCGTGGTGCAACACACTGAAAACGCATTTAAGCGCTGTGTTACTGATCACACGCTTACATGCAGAGAAACACGTACTCACGCGCGTGGGTTCGGGGCCAGACGGTATGGACACCGTGTTCTGCAGTAATGTGCGTGATTGATGATGCAGACCAGCACTCTCGCATCTGCACGCGTGGCACCGTCACCGCGTCGCCACGCTCCCGCAGCGTAGTGCGGGGCAGTGTGTGGATCGCCAAAATACCGGTATCGGCCCTCTGTTCTTTTCTGACTTTCTTAGTATAGCAGATACCCCAAGGTAAAAATAAAACACAGCTGTAAGATTCATGTCACAAATGTATGATTATATTTCCAATAATATTGAAACACATTATTACTGCCCCTTAAAATTACAGTTTTGTTTAGGAATGTCCTGATTATTTGTGCATAAGCTAAAATATTTTTTGTTATGTTATGAATTGGTACTATTAGAAATTTTTCCCGATCAATTTTATCAATAAATTTCTGTAGTCATCTAGAACATTTATTTATTTATTTATTGAAAAAGTATTTACAATATCATTACAGATAAAAAATCCAATACGATATCATAAAAAAACCTAAAAAAATTACTAAATAAATATACCTATTTATCCAATACTATACATTTTTGTGCAACATCTTTGAATTTTGACAGGGTACATTGAAAATATTAATTTCTATAGAAATAATATTAATAAGTCGTATGGCGCGTGACAATGGAGCAAATTTGAGTAGATTCGTCCTCACCGCTGGAACGTTAAACGTGTAACAATATAATATATAACATAATTCTCTCTTAATTTGCTTCATGGATCTTCCGGTCTGATCTTTCGGAAACCTGCAAAAGAACACAATGTATGAAACACTATGAAAGGTACAAAGATAGTTACCACAAAATCGTTAACACAAATTATAGTAATATTTTTGTCATCGATAAAATATGCAGCACAAGTCACAACACTATTGAACATGACTACACAAATTGGTAAAAATGTAAAATACTTAAAAATTACTGAATCGAATGGCAAACAGACGATTATAATATGATTGCAGTATAGTAAAGTATAAATCACTTAGGTATTTTGCACGTATATATAGGTTTTTAGTATATATTATTGGTTTGTTATCTACTCACCGATGGAAGTTGACGATTTAAACTTGATTTTCTTTGCGAAAAGAATGTAATTTACAACCTACAATAACGCAGGACTTTGCTTATCCAATGGGCTGAATTTTACTTCACAATAGCACTATGTAATTATTAAATAACATATATTATTTCACAGAACAGATAAACAACAATGAAAATTACGAGCGGCGGTTTAATCCGACTAAATTGTCTAGAGGCCTTGACAAGTTGGAACATTTGACATTAGTTCACTTTTTAATTCGGCATCCAAAGGTAACCAAAGGTAACCAAATTGACGTTTCTACAGTGTACACCGGGCGTCCTTAGCAAAATTATTTGTCTCTTTCTTTTCAATGTATCCGGCTTATTTGGAAAAATAGGACAAGTATATGAGGGCGATTAACACTCCTTCTATGTATGTACTTGTTCTGTGAAACACTTCAGATGTTTCAAGTTTGACAGTTTTAATTAAACTACACTGACGGACTCATAAACTGCATCAAAGTAATAGACGACTTTGAAATAAATATTTTAAGCAAGTATGCAAACTTTCTATACAGAGTAAAATTGAAACCTCTAGATTGGTTCGTGAACTTCAAAAACAGCGTAGGGTCATATCCTTAAGTTTAAGTTTGTGTACTGGAAAGGACCTTAAGACTTTTTTAAAGAAAAACAGAAATTTAAGGAAAATTAGTTTAATAAAAAAATGGTTTTAACAATAGACACTTTGACTTTATGCAAGGGTTTATTTATGTTTTAATAAGGTGTATTACCTCCACGTGCCCTTATTACGGATTCTAATCGGTTCCGCATAGATTTTATTAGGGTTATGAAAAGATCTTGCGGAATATTGTCCCATTCTTCTGAAAGTGCTGTTCTTAGTGCTGCCACTGTCGTGGGCACAGGATTTCTCGCATATACAGCTCTTTTTAAATTGTCCCAAACATGCTCAATGGGATTAAGATCCGGGCTGCGTGCTGGCCAATTCATTGTACGTATCCCAACCTCTTCGCAATATTGTCGAACTTGTGCAGCAGCGTACGGCCGGGCATTATCCTGCATTAAAGTAAAATTTTCGCCTATGAATCCCATGTAAGGCACCACGTGATCTTCTAAGATCTCTGTTATGTAGCGATGTGCAGTCAAACTCCCTCTATTACCATTTTGACGGACCATGTCTATGAACACAAGTTCTGTTCGCCCGTTCATCGATATGCCACCCCAGACAGACCATACACGAACCGCCTCCAAAAGTAACACGCTCCTCAATGCAACTTTGAGCATATCGCTCCCCACGTCGACGATAGAAAGAGTCTATCTGCGACCATCTGCACCATATAAACATGTCCTACAGTCGTCCGTGAACAATACGGAGGCCCATTGCTCTTCTGTCCAATTTAGGTGATCACGCGCAAATCTTAAGCGAGCTTGTCTGTGAGCTACAGACAACTTTGGACCTTTTGCTGGTCTAAAAGGGGTGATATCCGCTTCCTTTAACCTTCTTCTTATTGTTGGTGCACTCACATTTACTCCACGCACTTCATTAAGCTCTGTTTTGATGTTAACTGACGTGAGGAAACGATTTCGCAGGAAAGTTGTAACAATAAATCGGTCATCACGACCGGTGGTTGCTCGAGTCCTGCCTGTACCACGTCTCCTTCTGTAAGAACCTGTCTCCACAAACCTTCTGTATATTCTAGAAACCGTAGACTGGTTTAAATTTAAATTTCTACCAATCGTTCGTTGATCCAAGCCCTCCCGCACCAGTGCTACAATTTGAGCCGCTTGTTCGGACGAAGTATCCATATTATGGTTCAAAAACTCTCGATGAGTTAAAAAACTAACCCAACAATTATGCTGGTAACAATATTTCAATTGACAAAAGAATAAAAAATCAATGCGAATCAATTTAAAACTTTGCTTGAAATAACACGCAAATCTGATACTACGAGTAAATTTTCTCTTCCCGGCTATATTCATTTGTTTTAGTGCAGTTCTATTTTTAAATTTTGATTTTTTTTTAGATTAAAAGACAGTCTCTCCATACATATTTATATAATTAAATCTAAAAAGTTTGCATACTTATTAAAAAAAATCATTTCAAAGTAATCCTGAACTTTGATGCAGTTTATGAGTCCGTCAATTTATAAGCAGAGTGGGTCATGATTCAGTTGCTTCGATTGTACCTACTAATAGTTAGCTCGTTAATTTTAAATGGATTTAAAATACGTAGGTAACTTTTATGCATATTGATATTATTTTATCTATCTTAGCGATCTTTGTTATTTTAGCTACAGGAATACTTTTAGCCTTTAGGTTAACTAATGGCTGAGTATTTGCGTATTAATCTAACAAATATTTCAGGACAAGCAGTTTACCAAATTTGGTAGTTGGAACAGTGTACAAAGCAAAGATGTTGACGCCAGATCTCAAATACTACAAAATGATGTAAGTAAAAGCAATTTCAATGAAAAAGCAATACTGTTTGCTAAACGTATACTAATAAAAAATCTTTAAAAATCTTTAAATTTTTTTTTTTTCTTTTTCTCATTTATCTTAGCCCCAAATTAAGCAATTATATTTGCTTGTGTTATGGGTACTAAACAACTGATATACTACTAATGTACTTTTTTTTTTGTAAATACATACATATTATAGATAAATTACATCCAGACACAGAACAAACAATCATGCTCATCACACAAAGGTTTGTCCTGGGTGGGATTCGAACCCACGACCTCCGGGCTTAGCAGTCAGGGTCACTAACCACTAGACCAACAGGCCAGTCATTTATTTTGGTAAAGCTGTTAAAAACTTGATTACCTAATAGGAATTACGTAACATCTATCTATACTATTATATTAAGCGGCACCATTTGTTTGTTTGTTTGAACGCGCTAATCTCTGGATCTACCAGTCGGACTTAAATGATTATTTTTGGGTATCGTAGTCCATTTCTTGAGGAAGGTATAGGTATAGGCTATGTAACATCACGCTACTGACGATGGTGAAACTGCGCTGCGCGAAACTAGTGCTTTAATATAATTTTATGATCACTAACAAATACATTCTTAGATAATAATATGTTCTGATCGTCCATGTTAAATACTAGCTACCCTTATAAAGATTCAAACACATTGTTAAGAATTTTGTTATCGGCAAGTCATTGTCGTCAGTTTTCTAGTCGGCGGCTGCTGTTGACACGTCGACGGCAGCTGTTGACCGCAGTTGGGATGCCTCTGTTGTCGACGTGTTAACAGGTGCATGTTCAACTGGTCAGGGGTGTCGAAGCTGCAGTTACCTCTGTCGTTGAAGACACAACGCTCGTGTTTATAGACTATAGAGCAGATACTGACGAACTCCGCATGCAAAATTTCGCAAAACGGCTTTTTGCATTCTACTTTTCTTTACCAATAACTAATAGAGTTCTCCTATTTTATAGTTTCGCCTGTACTTTCTAAATTTAATTAATTTTAATAAATTGCATCTTCAAAAGAAGTGTGAAATTTGACATACTTTTATTAAGCAATAAATAACTTTACAGTATTTGTAACAAGTTGAAAATTCCTAAAGGCACAAGGTACCATTTTACTCCTTTATCATTTTGCGACCACATTACCATTTTGCTCTTTTACCGTTCCGCACCTGAAGGACGTATTTAAACTAGGTAACGTTAATTTGAAAATGCGATATTTTTCTTATTTATAATTTATATATATTATTATATATATTATTAAATTAACAATTTGATTTGTTTTAAGAAACCTGAGTCCCAAGATGGCATTTATGTCAACGAAGTGGTGAGATTAATTTTATTCTTTATTAAAAGTACCAACAAAATATATTTTCAGAACCTTATTATTAAACTCAATTAATTGTAAGACCAATCAGTTGCACAATTATAACGTAAAATTATATGCTTTTCTTATACCGTTGCTGGACTAATAGATACATGCATTTAACATTTGATTTTTGATTAACATATGTACTAAATTTACAACTGTTTTTCTTTATTATTTTAATTACACTGAAACTTAATATTTGTTTAAGATTGCAAATATCAGAACACCTGAGGATTTAAAACATGCTATGCAACAAACTAATGTAAGGGTGAATATACTTACAATTATTTTTCATTCATTTACTGCACTGCAATCTTCGTAGAAAGATGCACAGAACATATATGTCCATTCTCTATCGAATGATTCTCTTCTTCCCATGTGACTGTTTGATCGAGTGATTGTTTGAGTGATTGCTCTAGCGAGTTTATATACTGCATTAGGCTTGACAGTGTTTTATGCCAAATGCAAGCATGTATGAATACGGAGATGGTCATTCACCGACTGACATTGACTGCACCTTACTCTTAGTCAGAGTGGAGTATTTTTCATTGCCATTTTCTTTTGCACGAGTGTAATTCTTAATCCCTATTATACAAAGTATAAAATGTTATAAATTTGTCTTTATACTTGTTTGTAGAAGAACAATTCCTTCTGCGTGTCAAAATTATCGAGGGCGGAGGATGTTATTATTAAATATTTTATTTTGTCATAGAGCTGTCTTTGTATATAATTGTTCGTGTGTCTGTCCAATTTCAATGATAAAAATTACTTTTAATACTATAACAATGAATTTATTTATTGTTAATTAAATAGGCTCTAATTTGTATCACTTAAAATATTTTACAGGATATAATTTCTCAAGCGCAATCTAGCTTAGCATCATTTGTAAGTATTTTTTTTAAAGACATTTAGTCCTTAGGGTTAATTAAATTAACACTTAAGAACGTTAAAATTACAAAATGTCAGCCAATCAACCTACAGTTAGTTCGCTGACGTAGGATAGGGCCATGAGAAGACGGCAAAAAACTCAAGCTTTGTCTTTTTAATTGCCAGGTTATTAAATTTTTTTGTACCTAAGTTACAATTTCAAGTAGCATTCAAAGTGATGCAGGCAATACACTTAACTCTAATTACAAATTTCTATGTTATGCTATACCTATAATATTTTTTTTATAACTATTATATTTTAATATAATAATTATAATAATTATATTTTAATACCTCACAATTGCAATAGAATTGGGACAAGTTTCTATTAAAATAAAGCTTGAATTATTTTTTGTTTCTGGTCGAATGCTAGACCATCGCTTGTAGAGCCTGTTTCTATTTTACTGATAAAAATGTCTTATGACGTACATTGCCATAGATTATACACTTAAATACTGGTACATTGCTTTCACAAATTTAATTTTTTTTTTTTTTTTTTTTTTTTTTCCACATTCACACAGCGCCATCTAGCCCCAAATTAAGCAATTATATTTGCTTGTGTTATGGGTACTAAACAACTGATATACTACATATATGCATTTTTTTTTGTAAATACATACATATTATAGATAAATTACACCCAGACACAGAACAAACAATCATGCTCATCACACAAAGGTTTGTCCTGGGTGGGAATCGAACCCACGACCTCCGGCTTAGCAGTCGGGGTCACTAACCACTAGACCAACAGGCCAGTCAAATTTATATTATACGTTTGAAATGACTTCTCCTATTTGATATTATTAATCAATCTACCTACTCTAGGTTAGTTACGTTGCATTAGCTCATAGTGGTGCAATGTACCCATTTAAAAATAATTGTATTATAAAATTTTATTTTACTTTAGAATGTTATACGTGATAAACGCGACAAGAAACATGGACATAAATCGGGCACAAATGTAAGTTTCAAACAACGTATTATATAATTATTATGTATAACCCTCCTATTATCATTTATTTAGATTTGCCGTATTGTTTAAAGTAAACAAATTAAAATGTGAAATTGAAAATAAATATTGAATGTCAATATTAAAAAAAAAACCATTGCTATTAGAAAAACTACCCTCATTTTTGTGCAGGATTTTATTTGACAGCCGACATAATTATCAGACGGTAGTGACGGTTTAAATAGTTATTTAAAGTTTGGTGTATTTTGTCTACGTGTTTAGTTCTAGTTTCAGTAAAACTAACTAATAATTGTTGTTGCAGCCCTATGATGAGACGGCCGGGTATAGTAAGTGGCGTGAGTATAAATAACATCAATTTAATCAAGTACTTTATAACTATTTAAAACTTTGAATAGATTACTTCTCATGCTTCTCCTAACATGATGGGCTTGATTGGCTTGAGTTTCGGCCTGCTTCAACTTGTTATCTATATGTACCTTGTAACAGTTGAATACATTTATCTTAAAGTCTACTCACAATTTGTACAATTCATCCCCTAAAATTAGCTTTTCAAACTATTTTAATACTGATCAGATTCACTTATAAAGATTTTGTGCATTCAGTTAAATTGCTAAGATTTAATTGCAGGTATTCTCACATTTTAAATGGCTGCAATTAACCCTTACCTTTTAATGAAGTCCCAGAGCCCCAAAGTGCTCAAAATTTCAGCTCGCGCAGATTCCAAAGAGACAGAAAATGAAGGAAATTGGGCAACTTTATTTAACATCATTATTTTATTTAATTGAGGAAATTAAAATAGATGAATCAAATAATTTGATATCGAACTGTCAAAAAGAGTTGAAAATGCACAGACTAGGTACATACAAATGAAGACATTTTGCTCTGTTGTCGAATTCTAAATTCAAAAGTTTTGAATCTTTATACGTGTTTTTTTTTGTTTTATTAATCTCATAGCAATCTGTGGTTATTTGTATTTAACCTTTGATCCCTGGACTGAACACGAGGTCGGGGTTCGAATCCGGGCAAGTACCAATGTGGTTTTTCAAACCAATTATACAGGTACTTTCTTAGTTTATCTGGACATTACTGACTTACGGTGAAGGAAACATCGTGAGAAAACCTGGACTTTTGAGAAAGTCTGAAATCGTCAATCCGCCTTGAGCAAGCGTGGCGATCAATGCTCATACCTTCTCTATATGAGAAGAGGCCTTTCCCTGCAGTGAGATAATAATGGGCCGATATCTTTAACCTCTTCTCCAACTCTTCCTAAATGTTTAAATAGTAGAAGACAAAGTCGTTGTGAGTAAATTGGTTATAAAACTCCCTGTTTCTCCTCTAACTTCTTTTACTGTCGTTTGGAGCATTCCTTCTGTAATGTATGCGGGCGGAGAAGGGGTATTTACTCTCTGTCCGGTGCGTGCATAAAAGAGCAGTCGCTTCCTGACCGCTGACCGAGTAACACGTAGTAGTGCGCGGGCGCATCAATTTGTTTTACGTGGCTAGCTATCGTGTAATTTCAAGCCAATGAACGTAGCAGAAATACTACACCTTCCGAAAGGTTTTTAAGTTTAATACATTTATTTGCAAAGCAGAGCGGAATTGTTAGTAATTTAAATAAGTATTATTTATATTGGATATCATTACAGAGCAACCTGACGCACTGTTCCCGCCGTTGATGCTTCCAGACGAGACCAGCGAAAAGTCAAGCCTAAACAAACGATATGATAACATATCCAAATTGTATGGTATGTAGTATATTATTAGGTATATTATTTGTCATCATTAGTATATAGATACCACTTGACTGCATGAGGTTCTTTTTGCTCGCCAAAAGTTACCGCTATAATCATTTGATAGTTTTTCTTATCGTTTCAAATTGCTTATTTTGATAGTTTTATGCATGGTGTCAAGCCACTCTGATAAAAAACGAGTTTAAACCGCCCACTCACAGCCGTACTTTGGCTGAGGTCAATGTGCTATTCAAGCGATTTTTATTTCAAACAGGAACTATTCCATGAGCATTCCATTAAGGTACCTATTCTGTGCCAGAGGGTACTAGGTTCTAGCATTCCATTTTGAAAACATTAAAATATAGCACACTCCTACTGTAATTGAGTTTAAATTTAAAATAGTTCTAGTAACGCTTTAGATGAGAGTTATACATTTAGGGTATCCTATATCTATCTCTCCCTCTTAAAATTAAATTATGTTTTATGTTTTACTTTATTATACATAATGTACCTATTTACCTAGTCTGTGTTTTGTAATTTGATTTGTTTTTTATTGTGCCTATATTTGTAGCAATAAGTTTATTTCTTTTTTCTTTCACTTGTTTTATTTTGTTATCCCAGGATCACGAGATTCGGCTAAAAGACAAGTGACCATATATCCACATGATCATTATAAACGTACTGAAATACCTCATGGACTACAGAAAGTTAGTTATTAATATTAATTTTTTTCTAAATATATTATAATAATTTAAAAGTCGTAAAACAACAATTGAAAGAATGTTTCCAGGGTTGGTTTTCTCTACCTTTAAGAGGATTTCTTTGGGAAGTATTATATGAATAGTATCTACATGGATAAAGTAGAGAAGAGTAGAGTATTCCAAAGATTCGTAATCTAATTCGGTATGTTTAATTTTAGGACAAATCCATCGCTTCAAAAGATGACATAAAATCCGAAGGATCCCTTGGAACAGATGACTTGCAGATCACAATTCTCTGGCTAGCACTCAATGAGGAGTGCGAAGTGATGTTGAATCCTAAGATACAGAGAGTCTACGTGGCTTACAGCTTCCTAAGCAAATCCGGGACAGATTTAGAGACGCCTTTCAGTCTGCCCAAACCGAAGCATCACGTGGACAAATGTTATTTTAATTTTAAAAAAAGTAAGTCAAATCAATAAATAATAAACAGCACGTTATTTTTCCACTGCAGGCAGAACTCTTCTTATGCAGAGAACTACGCATTGATGGCAATAACATGATATTGACACGCAGCTGCGCGGCAATATCATGTCATTGCCACGCAGCTGCTCAAGACGGATTGGCAATTTTGGACAATTTTTTAGTCCACATTTCCAAACGATATTTTTCTTCACCGTCAAAGTCCAAAATAAATTTTGTATAAGTACATAAATTTTAAAAAGACGAATGGATACAATATCTATTTTTTTGGCTTGCTGACGATTCGGACACAAAATATTCGGACAATGTGTCCGAATTGTCATTTTTTGATTTAAATATTTTTCCTTTGACAGTTCGGACAGCATCAAATTATTGAACCTACTTGGTACAGTCAGATAAAAAAGTGTTAAAATATAAATTGTGGAGAAAACCATCACCAAAACTATTTTCTAAAACTGTTTTCGGTTGGTTTTAGGGCAGCATCTTTCGCTAATATCATAAATTGCTTTGTGGACGTATACCACTGTATCTTATCAAATTAGACCACATTACGTAATATATGATGAAGGAAAAAAAAAAGAAATATTTAAACTTTTATTTAGTGCAAAAATCAACGTCTTATTAATATTGTTCTACATTAACCTACAGTGTAATCACTTTAAAATGGCATTATTTTCGTCAGCAAGTCATTATTTTGATTAAATCATCTTACGTGTCACGTGTATAATCAGGTGTACAAATCTTTGACTATTAACTTTCCTTTTCTTTGCAGCATTTCGCATAGGGCCAGAAGACTTACCGCTTTTGGGTCACATGGTCCGATGTCGTGCACATAGTAAAATTCCTAAGGATTTTAAGGATTGTATCGTCTTTACAGTTATCAGTGAACCCACCGAAGACCCATTAGGCTTGGAGACCTGTGAAGATATAGGGTAGGATAAACTCATTACAATCTATTTGATTTACATATACAACAACATAAATATTGTAGTTATTGTAGTTACAATAGTAGTGTTCATAATGTTAGCCAAAGATAGCCCAAAAAACAGAACACAAAACTAATGGGAAAACATACCATTAGTTCTGCTAACAGAACAGGTAGGAATTGCATTCCAATTTGTTCTGTGGACAGAACTAATGGAAAAAAACCAGTAGTTCTGCCAACAAAACTACTCAACAGTTTATATGAATAAGTGGCATTAGACACTTTCTTCTACAAGTCCTAGAATTGAGATTGCATCTTGCTGTACAATTGCAGTCATATCTTTCATAATATGGTGACAGCAACAGCAACTTACAGCCAACTATGCTCCCGGCTCTCACGAATCAGCTGTTTGCCCTAAGTTATTTTATTTTCTCTGCAGCGTGAAAGCAACTTATACCTATTCAGAGGGTACCGCACTTGTTAATACTAATTGACGATTTAGACAACACCAAATTAATGTTTTATCATATTTAAATTAAATATAAAATAATGGATATTATTGGCATTTTAATCCTTAGAATATTTTGTGCTATATTTTTTATACTTCAGGAAACATATAGGACTCAGGAATACTCTGTATCGATTATAATAGTCCCTTAATATTCCCTTCTCCTTCATCAGATACGCATACCTATATCTGGGTGACTTGCTGGCGTACAGCGCGGACAGTCCCATGTACACCGAGGTTATTCCCGTCACAGCCATCGGCAGTTCTTCTATCTGTGGAGTACTGGCCATCAGAGTGGATGGGCTCGATGTACTCCGACAGTGTTTCGAGATGAGTGCACGGGAACATGTGCCGTCTATGAAGAACTTCTGACGAGTGACGCGAGTAAGACTATTTGTATTTATCATACGAATATAATAAACAGATGAAATAACAGATCTTTAGTGGAATGCTGTCGTAACACTAGATAGTTATCAATGGGCGGTCTTAACGATATAAACTAATATCTACACTTTTTCATAACAGTTTCCTTTGCTTTTAGATTATTTAATCAAGTGACTGTTCCATACTACCGTTTCGATGCAAGATTAAATAGTTGTGTTATATATATTTACTAGCTGCGCCTCAAGGCCTCGCTAGCGCCTAAAATGTGTTTTGTCTCCCTCGGGAACCAGACTGGTTTTCGGGATAAAAAGCCTATGTCCGTCTCCGGCACCAAATCTATATAGATACCAATTTTAATCGAAATCGGTTTAGCCGTTTAAGCGCTGAGTGGTAACAAACACACACGCATACACACAAACTTTCGCATTTATAATATTAGTACTGTAAAAAAATATTCGTACTGTAAAAAAACATAAACCTTCTGTTCACGTAATTTTAAAACCTAATACGCAAATCTATCAACCATAATATTTGCGTATCTTGTACCTATAAAAATATCACAGAATGACGTTCGATACAATTTTATACCTCCTACGTCGTTTATTACAATGTCAATCAATATAGCTAGCGTAAATCTGAACGTAGAACTTGCAAGATTTTAAATCAAAATTTATTGCACATAAGTCATAAGTCATAAGTCATTTATTCAGAACAAATATGCATTCGTATTGAACATTTATTACACATTAGAAACAATAAATAATAATTATTATGTACTATTTATAAAGCGAAAAAAAAACAATAAGATCAGAAACATTAATTAAACAAAATAATCAGCGAACACACAATTATTGCAACACATAATGAACTCTTACTCACTTAATAAATTATTGTATACGAAAACAATTATTGTATACGAACGTTTGATAGGCTCAATAGGAGAGTTTTAACACATTGCTTTGCAATTATCACTACAAATGCATTCATTTAAACTTTTATAACACTTATTTCTATTTAACTGTTGTGTGTTAAATGCTGTTCTAGTACAATGTATATTTTCCTTAATTAAAATTATCATCTATTTTACCTTGTTTACTTTTTTAATAAGTATTTTGATTTTTTGTTTAATCCTAGCTATTCCTACTAGCAAGACGTATGTATGTACTTACATTTATTATATAAAATCTCTTCGTCCACTTGACTGCAGATGACAAAGAGATTTTACAACACATTTATTTTGTTGAGGCATTATAAAATTGTATTCGAGTTATAGTGCAAAAATTTGTTTAACGCGCCCCGGGCGCTGCGGATTTTCTCTTTATTGCTTAATGTATCTGTATGTTTTTACAGATGAAAAGTTATTTTACTTAAATACTATCATTTTACACTGTTACGATACAGATACTATTTATTTATTCAATACATTTTCATTGATAAGAAAAAATTGATTAACAGGTTCCCTGTTCCATATACCATATATGATTCATAACTATTGAAATTCTATTGTGTCTCTTATTGGACAGCGAATGGGCGATTAACATTCGGAATGTAATATTCAAGAAGAACAATAACAATAAGATACAAGAATAATAATAATAACTAACACTGATGGCGTATAAATAAAAGTAATGATCAGAATAGCGACCATTGATATAGGTATATCTATTGTTCGAAGACAGAAAATCGTATTTGACTGCCAGTCATCTCGGTTTAGTATTAATAAATGTTGGCACTAGATATTTATCAGATATGCATAGCTTACATGACGAAATGGCGCCACGAACTATTGTTTACATTCCTTGTAACTCTAAAGTTGATACGCCATAGCCAAGTCGTCGCAGGCCGCCATGCTAGACATATACAATGGCTTTTAGAATTTCACTATTCCTGGACCCCATTAACTGCTAACAGAGCGGTGTGGGATTACTTTCGCTGACTAATAGAAAAAAAGAAAATTAAAAATGATACATTCTAATGCATACTTTTCATAAAGAATTCCAATTTTTTTTCTACAGATTCTGTCAATTAAATACTTCAGGATCCATAAAGTTTTTAAGACGTTAGGAATATTAATTGCAAATTTTCGAAGGCAAATACCCAATAGATAAGTACGATATTTAATAGCTTAGTGCAGTCGCGTATCAAAATACTAAATAGCCTCAGTCACGGTTGTAGTAGCGCGGGCGTCGCACGCGCGAGTCGTGTACGAACGAACACATCGGTAGCTCGAACGTTTCGTAATACCCCTGTTATAGCCCATCGACCCCATTGTATCCTGTGTACTGTATATAACACCATACACCGCCATGTGTTCAGTGAAGTGATGTTTGTTCATTATCATGAAACACGGTTTAACAATACAACAACAAAACAATATTTAATTAAATTAAAAATAACATAAATTATTACCTAAAATAAGCATTTCAGATATTACATGTAGGTAAATAATAAATGCTAACTCAAACAAAGTATGTGTCTTAAATACACAACATAATATCACAAACACAACACTCGACACTAAAGCGTTTAAACTACGATAAAATCATAGAAATAAGGATCGAATTTAAACGGACGAAAGCTGTAATACGTCAAATAATTTGAAATAAGTGACTTAAAAGTATAATTTAATTACTAATTGGTCTTTGTCCACCTACTAAGTCCACCTAAGTGTAACACAGACATTTTATCTTGTCCGTAGTCCACTTAGGTGAACCACGAAAGCATAAACATAAATTAAATTGTTGATTTCTATTTTATTGTGCATAAACAAGCCATGAATGAATTCTGTAATACTAACAGTGTTAATCATATAGATAAAGGAGATAACTAAGACTCTTTTTGAAAACTTATTAATTGGTGATACTATTATTATATTGTACTGTATGCATTTTATAGCAATTGTAGATTGTCATCTTGGCTAGTCATCGTAAACAACAATGTGTCTAAAGCTTGTGACATTGCCAGTGGTAGAAAGTTTGAGGGGTGTTTTTAAATTAGTTTAATTAGTGATAAGTATTTGTTCAAATAACAGTTCAAAACTTATGTTAATGCAATATAACGCACTAGTTACAAATTATATGAGTGCGATGTACTATTTTGTTTTAAATATTACTCCATCTTCAGTTAGTCTACTCGTAAACTATAGATTTATTCATGACCTGAATAGTTTACAGCAGGCATACTAGTCCAAGTTAAGTCTATTTTATTAGATCTTTGAACTAAACGAGCTTGCTCTTCCGTTGCTATTTTGTTTCATCTATTCAAATGCCATTATTGAAGTTCCGCTCCACTTTTACGTTCCACGTAATGAAATCGATAATATTTCATTTTCTCAGTCTTGTCTTGCTAAGATTAATCGGTCAATCAATCTGCCGACTGCATAGGCGCTACGCGTCCTTGCCCCAGTGCCGTGCCAAAGACGCGTACGCATTTAGATCGGCCTACCGGGCCTGTATCATCTACAAACTTTCTTCTCTCACCATTCAATCAAATATAGATCTTATTATTAAACTCATAGGAGTTTTAAACTTCGCATTTTAAAATTTGCAGACTCTTTCTTTGACAAACTTTTTTTGTATTATTAATCAAGACATTATAGGTCTTGTTGCTTCGATTTAAGAGTGATTGGAAGCGCTAGTTAGTGCTGTAGAGTATTAAACAGAGAGGAACGCGGAGCTGATTGGCGGGACGTACACTGACATTTGGATGTCGAACAGTTCTTTCGGTTCAGTATCAACTTTTAGAACTGTCATTTGAATGACATCATCTGTAATCAATAGTACTTGGTAGCTTTTCTTAAATTTTCTCGTTATACAATTTAAATGGACTGTTTCAAAGCATTACACGACATGCATTTTAATACAATTAAACGTAAATCTTTATCAGGCAATCAACCGCTTTATTTAAAAAAAAAGAGTTTGTAGTGAGTGTTGTGTCTATTTTACTCGTAATTTTCAATCGCTTTTTGTAAGAATATATCCACGCTGTTATGTTTTTTTCCTAAACAATTTAGTTCATTTTACATAACCCTGAAGTATGCCATTGGCCGGAAGCTGCCTAGGAATGTGTTACAGTTTTTGTCGTTAAGAATTCAATAAAACTGAAGGCCATGTCAATGTCTTTGAACTAAATTCTTGTCTCTTGATTGTTACAGTTTTATTTAGGCTTGACCTAATAGTAATAGTGGAACACAAAAAAAAATGTGGTTCATAAATTACTAATTGACATTTAAATTTTTTGAAATTATTATTATGAAGTAAATTACATTATTATCGTGTTAGTTGTACCTATATTAAATTAAATTGTTCTTGAGCTTAATTTTAAGTATTATTATTATATTTAGGCTAAAAGCCATCAGCGGCCTCTTTGCTACCTCGACCAGAATTGATCTATTGTAGCGCCCTTGTTATTTATAGTTCCCTGCTTAGTCTTATAGAGTCTAGGAAATTTCAGATTGTCTGAGCAGAGAGAGACTGTATCTCAACTGGTTGCGCTCGGTGCTGTCCTAAATGGATGCTTCTTTTGTGCATGAGTCCACAAGACATGAATTACAGTCTCCTCAGACTCTGCACATTTTGGACCGGCCGATTAAGTATTATCAATTATTGATAAATAAAAAGAGAGCACATTCGTAAATTACTATAATTTCTAAATTTCTATATATATAGCTATAAATATCGTCATCTGAGTTTGGAATCGTTTGAAATCATCGATTTGATAGAGCGTGATCGAGTATTAATGTTATTGCGTATTATATCCCAACTATATTGCGTCCTATTTTGACTTCATGTTTTATTTTTGTCTTCATTGTTATCAATTTGTGATTCAGTCTATTGAGATTGTTTATTATTTGATTCGATCTCACAACAAA
This sequence comes from Parascotia fuliginaria, assembly GCA_963082885.1. Classification (NCBI taxonomy): domain Eukaryota; kingdom Metazoa; phylum Arthropoda; class Insecta; order Lepidoptera; family Erebidae; genus Parascotia; species Parascotia fuliginaria. Next base: position 21,298,626 of record OY720172.1, read on the forward strand.
CTCCTACGTAAAACATCATAGCAAAAGTGTCGTATTGCATCATTCAGGTTTACGAAGGCGCTTAAAATATTGAAATTCTGAAAATGACTAAATATTTGTTAATAAAATATAGTCTACTCGTAGGTACCCACTCAATTTATTGATTTCTATAGGTAAAAGAATTTTTGAAATCGGTAACGTAGATTTTTATTTATTGTAAATAAATTAACACGAAAAATCAAATCCTTTCTCTTTAAAATATTAGTATAGACTAATGGTCTGACTTTGCATAAAGGTACCGGTATATGCTTTTGTCGTAAAGCATAATAACCGTAAGTACAAATGTTTGCAGTTTTCAGCAATTATCCACCTCAATATTTTGCTGCTTATAAACTTTTTGAAAGAAATTCTCTGAGTGAAAACCGTATCAATATTTGTTGCGTGGTTAAGAAGAAGTTAAGGAAGAAACAGGCAAACGGCGACTTCTTCTTCGTCGTTACGTTCTTGGCAGAGCGGTCGTGGTCATCATGTCGTACAAGAGAGTCGTATTAGAGGGGGCAAATGACATTCGCCTCACGATGTCTCTCCAGCTCTTGCTGTTGGAGGTCATTCCGTTGTATTCGTTCAAGGAGTCGTCCACAACAGACTTTATCTGATCGGTCTATCGCATAGGTGACCTCCGGCGCGGACTAGTGTCTTCCTCTTTACTCTAAATGACAAGGCGTTCTATGGAACAGTTGTCGCGTCTGGATACGTGTCTGAAGAAGGCTAAAATGCGGGATTGTACTACGGAGAATAGATGCTGCTTGATGCTGAGTTCTTGAATATCGAAACATTCCTGTGAAGTCCATGTCTTATACAATTTAGATTTAGAAACTAAAGCGTATTTAAATCGTATTCTTTTGTTCATCTTTTCATGATCTGAGAAATGAGTACAAGAGCGTGTGATTGACTCCGTTCTATATCTTGTGTCTACTTACTATCAACATATAAAATTAGCACTACATGTGACATTTCCGGCTATGTTCTCAGTCCCAATGAGTGACTGTGATGCATCGCCCGATATTCGTCTACTGACAGTACCGTGCACTACTTTATATATGTCAGTATTATAAAGAGATTGTCCAGGTCAAATTAAGAGTAAGTGGCAAATGAAATTAGGTGCGAATCGATTCTGAACGACGAACTATGATTCGTTAGTACAGTGCTAATTTTTTTTGTTAAGCTTAGAACGGTAACTTAATGAGAGAAAAAAGTAACACCAAACAGAACACACTTAATGAGGTTTAAGTGGTACGAAAATATACTGTCAGTCGTGTAATTAAGCACCGAAAAGATGCGATCTTACCAATGGCAGTTAAACCATTTTCTAAAAGGGCGAAAGCAAAATCTTAAAACACTGGAGGGATTGCAGAGTCCCATGATCAGATCATCCTTACTGGTTTGCAGTAACGATAATCGACTTGATAAACGCTGTGATTGTGTTACTATTCAAGTGAATACACTATCTTCACTCGAAAGCTTACCGTTTACTTGCTACAATAATTAATTGTTTTACCGTGTATACGTAAGATATGTTACAATCCAGTTTGAAACTACGTTTTACTATATTTTGTAATGTGTTTTGTGTACCTAAATAAAAGAAAAAAAAGAAAGGAAGTTATGTAGTGAACTTATTTACAACTGATATATCTACTTAGCCTGCATTTTTTATCGACCTTAAGTTGAAAACGATAGATATTGCATCACTCGTCGTCTGTTGTCGACGGATAGACATAATTAGTTTTAACGTTGGATAGTGCTAAATATAGTGAGAATAATTAATTAATTTAGAAACCAAGGCTGATAAACATCCGGGAATTAACGTATCTCGTTTTTTTAGTAAAACTGCCTAGTATCGGTCTGTCGGTATCTGAGAAAGGTAGAGATTTTATTTCGTACAAAATACTCAAAATATTTTTCGTTTCCTTTTCTTTCTAGACCTTATCCATTTTTGGGGTCGACACTCCTTGGCATTCTTTTGCACACAATTTTGTGTTTGTCAAGATGAATCTTCCAGATTTCTCTCTCCACTTGTTTTTCTTTTTCGTAAATTCTTTAGCTACATAGCTAAAAATTATTCAATAAAGTGACGTGAATCCACTAAATGTACGAATTTCTTCGATTACCACGATAAGTCCCGCGACATGTTTGTGACTCAGTTATAGTATTTACACATTTTGTAACGCTGTAGGCGGCGCTAAGAATAACATCAGCTATTTCAAGTTCATACATTTATTATGTCTGCCAATCTGCATTATATTTTGTACAAGTATGATTATATTCCATAATGCTTCAAGAGATTTATGAATGAGATTTTTTATAAGCCTGGTCATAATTTGGTCTATATTTGCTTGTTGATCGGAAGCCAAGATAATTTGTCATAACTGCCTTCCTGTTTTAGTATGGGTTAGTACCTACTTTATTATTTTTATTGGTGGGTAGTTGCGTAATTTGTAAGGTCGGTTACCAAATAGTTCAATACTTCATACTTCTCTCGCTCAATTAAAACCTGGAACTTTGTGCATGTGTTTCATTCCTTTTTTCCAACACAATTATAATCCATAGTGAAGCTCAAATGCCAGCAGTTTAATATTGATAATTTTTAGGATACTACCCACCAATCTTGGATTCCACTGACGGCTTACCGCCAGGTGGAGTCATTTTGGTAGGCTCATAATAAAAATAATAAATGGTTTATATTAAACCACATTGAGGCGCTCATTGCTCGTTGCGCTCACTTATCGGTAAACGATTAGTCGGTTAAGCAAATTAGATTGCGGCGGGCCCATAGATGAGTGACCGCGTAGTGGTATTTGATTTTAACGTCGTCGTGCTTCGGAGGGCACGTAAAAGTCTGTCCCGGGTGTTACCAAGTTGATAACAGTCGTTAGGTCAAGTCGGATGCCTGTATAATAAATTACAGGCGACCCTGACACTATGGTTAGATCCATGATCTAACCTTAAAATAAAAAAGAATATTAAGATCTTTCAATTGCGTGATCTATTATTCATTTCAGAATGTGTAAAGTAGAACATTTTAAACTGAAAACCAAATAACATCTCTAGTGCTTTTAAGCCAGCGATTTGGACCAGGTTTAAGCATGAGATTTTAATCTCTGATCAACGCTTTATATTGCTCAAATTCAGTTTTTTTGACATTTTCATAATTTTCTTTAAATTTCACAAATTTCAATTATTTAAAATTTTATTTTTTTAATTACTAATTTCATTAAGTCAAATTCATATTTCATTTAGACAAATACAAATTTTATTTATACTTCTCTTAAAGGGGTTGTAATAACTTTATAACAGGAATATTGCATTCCTGTTTTCATATTGCATTCCGAAATATATTTGTTCCAAGATGAGTGCTAAAGTCTGCACTGGGTTCGATCTTGGCATCTCATAAATCTGATAAACCTAACGTCTGCATCACTATATACTGCAGAATCACGTATGCTTTTAGCCTTAGGGTTATTTTAGCTTACAAATTGCATGTTACATAATCGAAATTTACGTTATTTGTCAAGTTTGTGTTATTAATAGGTGACGTGATTCGAATATTTCTACGTAACAATATTCCTTATATTCATTAGCCTACTAAAGTAACTTCATCTGTCTGATGGTAAGCAGTCAGTAGAGTCGAATAGTGGTCTACCACTTTTGAACTCCACTAGACACCATTCCAAGAACCCTATCTGGTATCGTGTTGGCCTCCAAATGACGGCTTTTGACGTCCTTAGTACCCGATATCAATTATGATGATAGGCTATTGGAAAAGAGACCGATTTAAAATGATTTTGATAAGAAATACCTCTAATCAGATTAGAATAAAAGAAGCAAGTTCACGCATACTCGGGTATTTGGCATGCGAGTTGCGAGTTGGCAAACTGGTGACAGCTTGCGCCACGCCATCCAACGCATTCGATAGGAATAATTCTTTAGGAATTAACTACGTGCAGGTGTACCCTTTTCGAATTATTGCCAAAATGCATCGGACTTTATATTGACTCTGACTCACTCAATCCTCATACCAGATGTGGAAAGTATTTAAAGGATGTGAATCTTTAAAGCAAAGTCACTGTTTTTTTTTCATCTGTGTTTTTGCTATTTTCTCCTAAACCACGCAACGGATTTTGATACGATTTTTAATATTGTTCAGAAAATTTCTTCCGAAAAGTTTAGAATATATTTTTCCAGTAAATCTTAATAATTATCAACATTCAAATCTAAAATTTTCTTCGATATTGTGTTTGTTGTAACACAATCACGACCCGTTACAAAATGTTAGTACCGAATGTTTTAATATGTACCATATTATTAGCATTAACTATTTGTTCAGTCTACATGAAATCATGTTTATTCCCAGCATCGCAACTGTGATCAGCTGTGTGACCAGCCGGACCAGACGGGTTCAAAATACGCGTACATCTTGCTTTTTATAAATCTTTCATCTAAGAGTTTCATATGATTTCAAGGGCATTGAAGGTATAGACGACAAAGTATTCTCAAAACTACGTCTATAAATTAAACGAAATGATATTTTTATGACTTTTACTCTGGAAAACTTTACTTAAAATTAATTGATATACATAAATCTATCATAAATCAACATTTCATGTTTAAAATTAGATTCGGAAATGATTATCTATCTACTTTAAAATAAAGTGTTTCTTTATTTTAATGCGCAAATCATAAAAACTACTAGTCGGAATTTAATAATATTTTTGTATTTGGTAGCCAAATTTTAAAGGAACGTAAACAGTATTGTATTCAGCTAATATTTTAATAAACAAAACAATATATTTTATTACAGAATAATGAAAATTAGTCTAGAAAAATATTTAAATAAAACGAACTCATTAACGATACACATACTAACGAAGTACAGTGAAAGTGACTAACAGAGTAAACAGTGACAGTGTGATAGTGTTGTGAATACACGATATACATACACCCACTACAAAACAAGAAAACAGTGCAGATATACACATACACAATGGAATACGCCACACAAGACATAATGTCCACGGAAGCGATAGGTCAGTGGAAAAAAGACGAACAATGATAGTAGCTGTAGTCAATGTAGATGAAATAGTAGTATATTAAGTTTGTGGAACTTGGTTTGAGCATATTGGAACGATATATTACCAATACATTAATTTTTTAAGCTGACAATAGAAAAAATCTTGACAATCACCGATGACCAATAAGGTGTTCAAAATTTAGAAGTAAATTCATAACTCATTGATGTAATTGTGATGAAAATACACAATCAAACATGCTTAGAAGACAGCAAGACAAGTGGAAACGATTGTTATAAAATTTGTATTGAATTAGTAAAGTTTCTTCAGACATGAGTTCCACAAATACGCCTCGTAGACATTAAACAGTAGTAAATCAAACCACTAGCTAATATTTCCAATTCATTATCATTAACGCTTTATATTTCATGATTATCATTGTTCTTCTGACTATTGGAGTATTATATTTCATCTAGTTTAACCAAATTCACTGTGACGCTGACCGTCCTTTCAATTCGTATCCTCGATTTAGAACCTTCACATGACTATAATATGACCAATGCTTCATATGAACTTGTACTTTCATTTGTTATTGTCACTGTCCCACTGCAGGGCAAAGACTTCTTCTCATGCAAAGAAGGGCCGAGTATTAATCATCACTAAATCAAGGATATTATTTATATCTTCTATACAAAGTCTTTCACGACTAGACCTATAACATTTGCGGTAAATAGATAAACTGACTATAATAAATGTTTTCTAATCACGTTTCAATTAATTTTTACTGGTCATTTTCCATCACGTTTCTCTTCATTTAATAGTATCTTCTCATCCATTCAGGCGAGTATACCGCACTATGTAAAAATATGGTAATAATACGCACCGGTTTCAATAATTTAAGCATAAAATTTAAATTTATGTCTTTTATTTCTGACTGTATTTCACTGAAGATGCGATATAGTTATTGGTTGTTATTTTCATAAGGTCTTTATAATTAATTACTCTCTGCTCCTTTATCATAATAAATTGGATTCATCTTTCAATTAAACTAATTGCAATCAAATTATCACTCATATGTCATTTTGATTTTCTTTACAAGTCGAAATTCTTAATCGTTATCGAACCAACATTACTTTGTAGAATTACTAGATCTTTTGAATCTGTAAAATTAAACCGAACTGTCAATTCATCTATCGACACACCATAGTTATGCCTCGTAGTATCTTGAATAACCCAAGCAAATCTACACACCTATTTATACAGAATATATACCTCTAAACAAATGCATGTTTTTATCCTGTATTGCCTTTAATCCTATAGTACAGTTTGATTGTTCCTAGCAAACGAGCGGTATTGTTTATTTGTGATTCTCTATAACTCTTATTGCAAGTTAGGAAATTGAATTGTATGACAAGTGATCAGCGTTGAAATTTAAACATTGGATACACTCACAAATTGTAACAAATTATAAATCTTTTTTTATCATGTCTTATATGAAATAACGCCCGTAAATGCATAAATAAAGATACACCAAAAACACTTTTAGCGTGTCTAACTTTAGGGCTATTTTTCCAAAACTTGCGATATATTATTATATATTACGGTTTAAATGATTTGCGGGAAAGTATAGTGTTTTTTTATCAGTTGAACTATGTAATAGGACTAAAGGCATTAGGAGATCTTATTACATTGGTTTTCATCTAATTTTGCATGAATTGGTACACGATTTTTTATAGAATTCAGTGATACTTTGCTTGGGTTTTGTGAGTAGATTCCCTGCTTGCTGTTTTGTCTATGCGTTTTGCGATTTGAGTTTGACTGTAATTATCTTATTCTGTGTGTCATAGTCTACATCACCTATAGCTTTATTCTGTTCAAGGTCAGGTTTACTTACAAATGAGCTTAAACATTTATTTATAAGTAATTAATTCCTTAGCAATTGAATCAATAGAGAATTGTAGGCAGTAACCTGCTTTGTCCAAAATGTGTTGCAAAAAGTTTATTGTAATTTAAATCGTAATAGTTAAATTGTATCAAAAAGTTTGTGGGCGGTCTATGTCCAGCAGTGGACGTCTTTTGGCTGATATGTTGATGATGATGATCAAAAAGACCAATATTTCTTTAGGTATATTAAGTAGGTTTTTATTTCATACTATTTAAGTCAACCAGGCCTTGAACTACCTTGTACTATCTAACTCTCTTCTGCCGCTAACATAACAAGAAGTGACCGGTATCGTGATCGTGGTGGTGTTGTGCAGAATTCGGGGAGTGGTTGTCGCGGGTCGCGGTGCCGGCGGTGCGCGTACGCACGCTCAGCGAGTCGACGGCCAGGGCGCTCACCCTCCGTCTCATCATGGATGTGAGTATACTGCGTTTTTAATTTAGAGTAGGTTATCTATTTGAAATTGGAAGATACATAGCGTATCGTTGTTGTATTTGTACACGCTATCGACTTTAACACTAAACTTGTTTGTCATGAGTGCACGGTTCTATTGCCAACATGTGGCTCTAGACACCACTCTATGTTCCAGACTCCACCTTAGAGCCTAGACACTACTCTAGATTCTAGAGTCTATAATGTTTATAGGTAACTTGACTTTAGGTTCTAGAGTGGTGTATTTAATATAAACGCCGGATCCACGATACGAATAACAACATATTCTAGGATTGCCGTATAATAGAATCTGATCTAAACTGATAAGTATTATAGGTGTTTAAAGTCAAATCTAATTTAACTCATCTATTGCGAACGAAGTCACACCGTGCTTGTACGCATGTGTGTTTCTTATTAGTTCTGTATTTTACATCTTGTTTTATTATAACAATAAACAAAGAATATTAGTTTCTAAATATGTAGGTATATTTGTTTACAATTATTATTATTCTTATGATGGTTAACCATAAGATTGATACTGACTGATAATTTATTCGTGACTGACAATTCAGGGGCATGTAACAGACAGTTCCTTTGTTTTTATTGCTCTACGATGAATATAAATACCTACACAAATTTAATACGACTTACATGACAAATAGATATTGTCGTTGGCAACAATACAGATTGTAAACACTTGCATACATTATTGGTTAATGAGAACCTAAATATTAGGGATGGACAGAAACCCATGAGCCGTACTATCAATCAGGCAGACTGGACGGTCCTTTTGTAAGATACGTTATACATTAGGGCGCTTTTAATAATGTAGGTAGGCAGATTTTGTAAGGTATCTGCTATTAAGCGACATAAAACATGGTATTGGACTAACAACCTCATAAGGAGCGTGGGTAACCGATGTATAAGGGCAGGAACCGACCAGCCAAAGAAAATGCCAAAATTAGATGGGAACACATGGGTAAAGAGTTCCAAACTTTCAATTCAAGTTGATGAAACCTGGCCTAAGGCAATTCGATTTTTGAAGTTATTAAGCGGTCAGCAAAAGGCATTTAAATATTGTCCTCTTAAATATATATTAGGTTATTACAACATCTTTGTACATTTAGGTAACACCTGCGTCGTTCAAATGCTAAAAAATATCACTTAAATTTAAGTGCAATCTAAATCTATGCTTTGTATGTTATTTAAGTTATTAAATTAGTTTCAAAAACTTATAGGCTTTATTTTAACTTAAAGTTATGGGGCGTTTGAGTATTATGGTTAAGTATCGAGAATCATCAACGAAAATTTAGGTTTATCTAAGACTTTAATGTCTATAAAACAAATCAACGAACTTTTTCGTGCTAGTTGTTGTTAGAATCATTAGTTCTGTTACAAATTATCTCATTAACCTTTGTCAATGTTACTATATTTTTAGTTAAACCAGACAACGGTGCGAATTCCTCGTGCAAACACACCAATACTTGGCTCTCACTTTTAATTAGCGATGCTAAATTTGAACTCGAACCCAATGAAATGTCCTAGTACGTATTGATTCTATGAGATGGCGCTGTTTAGATGGTTGGCATGGCAACTAGGGAGGTTATATTAAGCTGATATTTTTAGATATGCTAGTACGTAGGTAATCATAATTCATATCCGCAATAATCTGACGATCTCAATAGTGACGCAATAGTCTGGTTCTGAAAAAGCAGCTATAGTGAAGGCTGTCTCCCATCTGCCTCCTATCTGCTCCTTCTCCCTCCCGCGCCTTTTGGCCCCACTGACTATTTACCATCAGGGAGAGTAGAGTCACTTTTGTAGGCCAATGCAAAAAAACGTTATCAGCAAGCAAATTATGGCGACCGACGTCAAATCATCCCAAAATATCTAAAACCACGACGAGCAACAACCTTCTGTACTCATAGCACAGGACATTGCATGGGCGCTAGCAACAAGGTGCAAGGGGATATACTTACCCCATTCTTTCGAGAAAAATACATAGAAAGCATTAAGTTGAGGCGTCTATAGTTTGCTGCATAAATTTGTTGTAAACTCTTGTCGATGTACCCCTGAAAGTAAGATACACGGGTATCCCAATGAAAGTAATCCTGGAGGCGCCCATGAGTTGTTGCCTATATTGTGTTTACCTAAGACCTTGATCATCAATTCGTCAATCCTTTGTGTTGATTATATGTACCCTTTGCTCATAAATTAGGAAATAGGTTAATAGAACTATAAAAAACACATAACATTGTTATAACAACTATGATGTGGTTTGGCTAATGCCTTGCTAGAAGTTATTGCCTTTTTACTAATGTTTCACTACCAATACAAAGTCTTATTTTATCACTTACTTAATATTTTAATTGGTTGTAAAAAGTTTTATTTATATAAGGTAGTTTCATTTAATTATAGACCTATTTCGTATTTCATAAGTCGTAATGGCCCTGTGGTGAAGACACCCGCTTCATAAGCACGAGGTCGGTTGTTCGAATCCTGGCATGTACCAATGTTATTTTGAAATCATATGTAGGTACTTTCTAAGTTTATTTGGACATTACTGAAAGACGATGAAGAAAAAAATAGAGAAAACCTGGACTTCTGACAAAGTCTGAAATCACCAATCCGCTTTAAGCAAGCTTGGCGATCAATGCTCATACCTTTTTTGTCTGAGAAGAGGCCTTTCCCTGCAGTGGGATTATCCCGTAGAGCCTATTCATCACGGGCCTATATCATCTTATAGGCCCGTGATGAATAGGCTAAATATTAATAATTACCTATATATTTTGGTCGTTTAAAGTCTTAGTCATAATACCTATATAATACACGAAACGTTACAAAACGTCTGATTCACATAGATATAATAAAAAAACCATTTAATTGAAATAGGTTTTAAAATGACTGCGACTGTTTATAAGTATGCCTAACGTCACTATTTTTACGCCTTTTATAAACATAACTTTTGTGCGAATGTATGTAACTAACACTGTTTTAACGCCTGTTAAAAATATAAAACAAGTTGTGTGTCACTTTTTTACTCTCATAGAGCAATTTTCACTCTAAGGAGCAAAACCTGTATCTAAACACAAGGGATTTTGAATCATTCAAGTTCCGAGCACAATAAGTCACTCAATTCGATGCACTAACGGATCATACAAAGTTTCGTCCTGTGTGGAAATCTAAACCAGAGGGCCTAGTGCTCACAACTCATCGCAAATTCATTCACACATCATTTGAATCATATTATCTAAGAGAGAATAGATCACGTCTGTATATTATTAATAGACCTCGACACTTAACGCTTAGTTAACCGTTATCGTCTATATAAAACGTTTATGAAATCCAACAAATAGCTGTTATTTTGGCAACTTTATCAGGAGATTGTGTGCATCAATTTAAACGTATATTTTACTGTCATCGAGATTAACAATACAAAATCATCGGCATGCATCATAAATAATTGTTTATCACGCAGTTCTTTATGTTGCATATTATTGCTCTTTGCCAAAAGCTTATTATAGTGCGCAATGTATTTATAACATTTCTATTTATATGTCTGTATTCATCAGATCAATTATGGTAATGGAAAGCAATGAGAAGCGTATGAGTAAATAAATAAATATAGATTACTCTCGATGTTCTTCAAGAGATCAATAATCTATTTTGATTGTTTTTAAATATTGATTACAATGCCATCTGGTGAGATTTGCGCGTACTGCTAGCAATGTTCAACTTTGTTAACCAAGAGCTGTTCGTTACAGACTCAAACCTGAAATGAAAACTAACGCAGTACGTCGTAATACCAAGAGATGGCGTTGCTTTGAAGCGATATCTCAAACAATGAAAATTTTCAAATGTGATTGTGTAAAGAGATAATAAAATTATACTTTTCTTGTACCGTATTGAATTGCGTTTCATCTAATTAAAAAAAATAATCTTTTTTGTAGAAAAGTAATAGACGAAATTAAGATACCTAAATCTGATGAAACCGAACTAATTAATTAAACAAAATTATTATTATTAAAGGTTATAATTAAACAGTGCGGTGTTGCCATTTTAATTTATACCTGAACGTTATTAAAGTTCTTGAAGATGGAAGTCACTATTGAGGAAAGTTTGCCGCTATTACAAGGATGTAACAAAGGTTAAGATGTGAAAATGTAATCATGTCAGATATATTATTGTTTACTACATTTTACATCACAGTTATGAAAACTCTTAAAAGATACCTACACTATTGTTATTAATCGCTAACTAAGACAGATTCGGTTCTTGTCGGATTTGTTAATTGAAGGTCCGTTCGTAGCTTTTGCTACAACTTGCTACGCTGTAGACGGCTCGTAGACATATCCATTCTCTACTTCGTAGACAGCACATTCACAGACAAAGACATTTATTTTGTGCAATAACATGTTTGATACATTAAATTATTAGCTACTAGCCCTCTGCGGCGTGGTTTCACCCGTGTTAAGTTACATCTTTGGTTACTGCACCGCTCCCGTCGCCAATAGCGTGATGTTATATAGGCTATAACCTTCCTCAAGAACTAGGCTATCAAATATAAAAAGAATTATTCAAATCTTATTGGTAGTTCCGGAGATTAGCGCGTTCAAACAAACAAACTCTTCCGCTTTATATATAAGTAATGTGAATTATTTATATACGTACATATTATTGTGAATGCTTTAGACTGTAACAATTTATATGATAATGTATATTATTTTGAAAATATGTCTTGCTTTCACGCCTTTGATAAAGTTGTTTGATCAAAAAGTCAAAGAACTGACTTAGAAGGCGCAATTAGAACGACATCATTTTCAACAAGAGCATAATTTAGTCTAACACTAATATTCCAAAAAAAAAAAACATTTTGAAGAGGCGCTAACGGCGCTTTATTTCTTAAAAAATTGCTTATAAAATTAGTGAAAGTAAAAAGAAAATTGCATTACAGTGGCCTAAAAACAAACGTACTTTAGACATATACACGAGAGAAACGATACTGATTGATGAGCTAGTAGCACTCTCCTGCATATAATTACGGCACAACTACATGACACAAATTATGGAAAATAATTCTTAAGTTTTTTGTTTTAGATGCGTTTTTCTGTTGCATTATTCATGTATTTTACGTCATTCTTTAGTAGTATATTTTTTATTTATTGGTATAAGTGGCTATTTCCTGCAACTCAAGAGTTCTATTTAGAAGTACTGGCTATTTTGATGGCGTACTGTTGAAATAACTATTTATTGAAGTTCTATTATTCAATTAGTAGATTTACGATTTACGGTTTCACACGTGGCTTTGCTTACTGCTCTGCTCCCGTCGCTAGTAGCGTGATGTTACATAGCCAATATCCTTCCTCGAGAACGGGGCTATCATACGCAAAAATAATTATTGCGTTCAAACATACAAAGTAACAATCTTTTCGGCTTTATAATGGTATAGATTGAATGTATGGGGTAGGTATAAGAGGAGATGTATGAGGGAACTTTGCTTTAGAATTCTAAGAAGTATCTATTATTTTATAGAAGTAGTGCTTCCCAAGCGCTATGACATGTCCTTCTTCAAACGAGGTTTAAAGAGAGCATCAATATCACGGTAGGCAGCGGCTTCGTAGAACCCCTGACATTGCAGAAGTCTATGAGTGACAGTTACCACTTACTATCAGGTAGGCTGTTAGCTCGTCTTCCACTGTAGGCATTAAAAAAAAAATTAAAAAAAACTTATAACGGTAGTAGATCCACGCTGGTTTCAGCATGAATGGGCCGGATCGTCCCGGGAAGTACTACCCTCTCATAGAAGATCGACGTAAGAATATTTATAAGGCCGTATGCTTGTTTGCCACCTAAGTCGTGTAACAAACAAAAATAAAAGTAAAGTAATAGTATGGTTACAGTGCTTAAAGTTTTGTGATTTAAAATGATTTGGCATATTAAAAATACCGTTGCAATTTATTTTATCTATGAAATTTGTTTTGGCATGCTACGATTACAAAAAATTTATACAAAATTGTGTTGGATATGCTTGCTTCATACTATATAAAGATTATTTCGTTGAAAAGATTTAAACTTCAGTAACATCGTAAACGACCGTGACTGGTTTTACTGTCATATTTCTACGGCTCGTAAACGTCAATTAAAGAAATACAGATCGCTTAGCACTAACTATTACTACTCGTTAAAATTATATGGAGAACGCCTAAAATATGGTAATTTACATTATTGATGTTAATTTTTATTATAAATGTTGTTGTTATTCATTGAACTAGATAATGTTGAAAATTTAGGATATTTTGTTTTTCTGTTCCATTCATATGTTCGTCGGTTAATTGCCTCAACCTATTCAAATTGTAGGTCAGTAGTCAACCTTTCAATTCGTACATGATCATCATATCCTAAAAATGCGCACTGCTGGTCATCGACCTTTTTCTCCAGTAAGTTTTACCACGAATATATACTACTCCATTTCTTACCGTGGGTGTCGAGACGTAACGGGTAGCAGCATTTTACGCATACCAATAATCTCCTTACTACCAATCCGCCTGCCAAACGAAGTACTTACTTTAGCAAACACCTCATAGCAAAAGACCTTTGTTCTGCTTATGTCTTTATGTTAAATATGATGAATAAATAATACATATTTTATTATGTTTTAATTTTTTATTATTTCTTAATTGTATTTGAAGCCACAGTATACGTGACGAGTTTTTATACGGATGGGACGTGAAATTTCGAAATTTTTATACAAACAGTATGAAAGAACGGAAACATTTACACGCCGAACGAACGAAACATTTACGGTACCTGTCCCATTCACGTACCGAGGTATTATCGCGTTACGTATACAGCGGCCTTTAATCGATTTCGCATTGTCCGAGTAGATTACGTATTTCCTGATTCAAATAGGATTGGGATCGTCGTTCGGGTCTCCCACGTTGGAATCGAAACTATTTAGCGACCATTTTATTTTAGTTCTCACATTCCAATGCTCGTCGTCATTATGCAATAATTTGTATCTTATTAAACTTTTAAACTGAGACCGTGGCCGTGAAGTGTGATGTAATTATGTCATTTGTTTTAAAAATGAATAAAATACAAAAGGGTTTAGGGGAAGAACATAACTAGATTTCTGCGGCGCGGTTTCACCCGCGTTTTTGCTTACTACTCTGCTCCTTTCGCCAGTAGCGTGATGTTACATAACCTTCCTCGGAAACTGGACTACCATTCACAAAAAAAAAATAAACTTGACTGGTAGTTTCAGAGATTAGCGCGTTCAAACAAACAAACAAACTCTGCCACATTATACATATTATAGTATAGAGAAACACCTTTCGGCACGTGAGGTCCTATTCCCGGCACTTTTAAATGATTTTATTTATTTCTTTAATTAACTTCTTGTACAAAATACAATGTAAATGTACAAAGGCCAGAAGCTTTCTCTACTAATAAAGATGTTGTTTTGTTAGTATTTGTTTGTATAGGTAACCACTAATTATTATCAGTTTGTGGTCACTATTATGATCGTCCTACTATATATCTCATAACTTATACAAATTTAATTTTCTCCAAAAGCTTTAATTAATTAGTTGCTATAAACCTTCACTACGACTTATATTTACGCCGTTGACCTAACAGATCTTTAGAAGAGATAAGTTTTAAAAATAAGTATCCCTAATTAGCTGTCGTCCAAAGGGATTTAAAATAAATCATGCCTTTGATTTATAGCTCGTCAAACAAAGATATGTCCGTAGTGTCATCAACATTGGCGAAGTATCTTGGAGTTTCCTAGAACTTCAGATTTAAACCGTTGAACCGACGGCCGTGAACCAGATAGGAATAAAGTGGACGTTACGTCATGGAAAACTGACTGGAACATTAGTGGGAAATATGCTTGTTTATTGCTTTTTGCAATGATGTTTGCCGTAGATGTTTGTTGTGAGACCTGTGATACTTTTCATACCGAAGCGAAGTACGTCTAGTATTTTTATAAAATTCAGGGGATAAAAATGCATTTCATACCTGTAAGAAGTTATTGTAGCTCTAGCTTGTGATATGGCTGTGTTTTCTAAGCATTATAAAACAATACTATAGAAACACGATGAACATGCGTTAAACTAAAGAAAAAGTGAGGAAACGGAGGCTCTCTCATAATTAATCTCCATGGTATCCACGTTGGTTTCAGCATGAATGGGCCGGATCGACTGGGGAAGTACCTACTACCCTCTCATAGAAGATCGACGTAAGTAGTAACCGTACTACTGCGTTTCGTACGGTGATTGAGAGCGCCGGAGTCTCAACTTTCCCCCTTTCCTCTTTCCTCACCTCCCTCATTCCCTTCCCCTACCCCATTCCCTTCCCCTACCCCATTCCCAGCCGCCATAGTGGAGGTCACCATACCAGCAGTTTAAGACGATGGCTTTTGGTATGGTGCCATCACTTCTGGATTTCAGTGACTGCTTACCATGAGGTTGGTCAAATCAAAGTCAAAAACGTTAAAACTTTAGAAAGCTTTAAGCGCGTGTGATGTGAGACGTTGGTGTCACTAGAAGGTGATAGCACTTTTCGAAATGTTATTAGCGTGATTTAGGCTGAGTCTCGTACCTTAATCAACAGACACTAGTCGGTACCAATATCGCGGTGCTCGGCTAAACACTTATTATTAAATCGATGTAGTACTGGAAGCTGCTAGCAGGTCTTTAAGAGTTCCTTATTAAGAATTCTATATGATTCCAAAATACAAGACCTAGTAACACAATTAAGGTCCAAATAATGTCGAGTTTATTTCCCATAGAATTGATAGCTGTCAAAATATTTTACTTTTTATCAGGCAAATTCCTGACAATTATTAACCTGAATGTAAAATATTAAAAAGAGCTCTTTAGCATTGACGTCACTGATCTTGTTCGAAGTAAAAAATATATAATAGGGTGCTTTCTCACCCGCCTGGTGGCAGCAGTAGGTTTAGTCACTAGTATATCGTAACAGTACTCCTGAAATTGTTAAATTCACGAGTAGTTACTTACAATCGGAAAAATAAACCGTCTGAAATCAACCGTGAACCCATCTATATAATTGGGTAAATGTTTATTTCGCAACCGCAGCTCGTCTCGTGCCAAACGGCTTAGGGATACGCATTAATCATGATCTTAATAGATTCTCTTGTTGATAACACAACAAATTACCCTGTTAGCAAATACAGGCCTATTTATTATGAAACTAACGACCTAACCCGGCTTTACATTATAAATATTTCAAATTCTCGGCTGTTCTCAAGTATAACATGCACATAATAAACTTTTCAGGAGATTTGGTTTTTTTTTAACTTTTCTATTCGTTTAGAAGTTAGCGAAGAAACAAACAGAAGACAAGCAAAATATATTATTAAAAAACAAAAAGCCGAGAAGAAAGAAACCCTTTATTTTATGCCTACGCGACGCTACATTGAAATATAATATACCATAGTATGTCACTCCCACAATTGATACGAATCTAATGACACCTCTCAAATGTTAAAATCATACAATGATAATACATATATACATTATATACATACGCTCGAAAAACATTAGCATCCGACTTCGGCAGTCGGGCAAAAACAGCGACTTTAACTATTTAGACATTCGTGTGTTCTGAATAGAAAGATTTTCATAATGTTGACGATTGCTTAGTAACAATATTATTTGAATATTGCATTGTATATTAGGAGTGCTTTAAAATGATTACTTATTCAAATACTCGTAGAATTCTCTGGACTGCACGTGGGGTTTATCGCCGCGCTGCTATCTTTACGTTAAATGGGTTTATGTCCCATTTCAAAATAAATAGTCGGTACTTTCAGTCGACAAAAGATGTAAGATGAAGTACGCCACTTCGGCGATGTCTAGCTAGTAGATGGCAAAATTATCATATTTCCACGCTGAATACATTTAATACACATTACCGTCACCTTGTAAATAAAAATACCAATTAAAACGTCGGAAACAAACCTCAAACTTGGTCATAATAAATCCTTTGACTAACAACATAACTCATTAACAACATCGGTACGTATTTGTCACCTCGCTTCCCTTGTGATGTCTGAGCGCAAATTAATGTTGTATACGAAATAATGAAGTATGGAGTCACTTATATACGAGAATATAATTAGTTTGGATGCAGCCCAATTCTGGTTTTGAGGATGTTGGTGCATGAATAATGCTTTGTTTTGTCGTTTGATGGATGCTATAGGATTTTTGTTTGGAATATGATGTGTTAATTGTTTAGCGGTAAAGTTATATCGTTTTTGTCTTATACAAAAAATTATGTTAACTAAATTAATGTCTAATCCTCTTACCAATAGACGTAAAATACCGACGGGTTAGCTACTTCGTGTTTTGTCTCTTTCTTTCTCTGTCGTTTTTGAACTTGATTAAAAAGGACAAAGCATTGAATAGTTATTCCGTCGCTACTTTGTGTTTATTAGTAAGATTATAACTATATAAAGTTCTTTATACCTGCGATACTGGATAAATAATTTCTTTCTTTCTTTTTGATACTAAATACTAACTCAATTGACAGCGTCTTGGTGCACTTGGAGCAATATTCTTACCTGGAAGGCTAAAAAGCCTTACTAAAATGCGAATGCAATCAGATGCGCATAGAGCTTCTTCTCGGTTTGGCATAAGACTTCGACATACTGGTGACTACCTCACCATATGCAATTGTGTTTAAACTTAACAGTTATTTTAGTATTTTTATTTACGTTAATAATGATTTCTTATACATCTTACGCACTATGAAACAAATCTTGTATATCCTAACAAACATACGAATAACAAACACAAAATACACCTACCTACTCAGAACAATTTTATATAGACCACACAAAGTTTTGTTTCCTTATGGCAATCTAACTCTTATTTCTTTTACAATAATCGCAAACACTTTTTCTCATAAAAGAATTACGTTATTTTATTTAATTAATTATTTCTCTCCTCTGAAGTGTTACAAGATGTTCAAGGCGACCAATATCTTAAAACTCAATCGTCTAAACTGGGATATCGGCCAACTGAAAGATTGTGTTTCTTTTGAACCTGAACTACAACGTCTGCAACTGTAATAAATAAAAAATCTTGGCGATAGTCGATGCTTTTTTACTTTTACTAATCGTTTTCATGACAGTACTTTCGTTGTGTATATAATGTTAAAGAATACGTTAAAATACTCGTGGACTGATGTGGTCAGAGAAGTCCTTCTTTACCAGACTTACTCGTACTATAATGTTTGTATGGTACCTTACATACATTAAATACGGTACTTCGCGATACAGAGTTCGCTCCCGGTTAGTGCATTTATCTCTCAACAGAGGCCCTAGACAAGTGGTAAAGGTTTCTATTCTATTCATAGAATAGATTAAAAAATGTATTGGATTGACATAAGCTAACGCCAACGCATATTGTCAATCCCATAATTTTTTTTATCTATTCTATGAATAGAATAGAAATCTTTGACACTTGTCTCGGGCCTCAGGTTTGTTACGTACATAATAAGACAATTTTGTACATAATTTTTATTTATATATTTTCCTTGTTATGTATCTTTTTGTGTGCAATAAATAAATAAATAAATAAATAAATAAATAAGACTGTCAGTACATTTAGTTTTACATCACATTGTTTAATTTTAAACAAAGAGATGTTACAAAACTTTCTTTAAGCTTTAGTGCTTGACTTGATTAAACTGAAGACAGTATGAGATTAAAAAAGTTTCGTTTGTGTTTTAAATTATAATACGTGAAGACTACTTTTTTGTCATAAAATACTCTTTACTATTATATAAAGTGGAAGAGTTTGTTTGTTTATTTGAACGCACTAATCTCTGGAACTATAATCTTTTAGCATCTGAAATACCCAGTTCTTGAGAAACGTTATGGGTATGTAACATCACACTACTGGCAACGTGATAATACACAGCCTATCACCTTCATCAGAAACTGGGTTATCATACAAAAAAAATAATTATTTAAATCTGACTAGTAGTTCCAGCGATTAGTGTGTTCAAACAAACAAACAAACTCTTCTGCTTTTTAAAATGGTATAGATATAAATGATGAGTACGTAAATAAATTACCTATATCAAAACCCAAGTCTTCGAGTGTAATTGAATCAAGGCGTCTGTCTGGCTAAGACGAGAGATCTAAAAATATCAGAGCACCTTTGAGGAAAATCATTAAGCAATATTGTCGAAACTTTTCATAATGAACTTCCACGGTCCATGACGCATAAAACGAATTCTACTTAAAACACATTAATTTGCTTTGTTTGTTAACTACCTGATTTGACTTTGTATAAATATGTTTTTTTATGACAATACTCATACTGTGGTACAGTATTAGTTCTAACGACTGTTGTGCACAAGTAGGGAGATATTTTTTTTGTGATCTATAAATATTTTTTTTTTAGTCTTTGTATGTTTACAAATTTTTGTGATTTATAAATATTTATTTTAAGTCTACTTTGCATTAATTGTATGCTTACAAAGTACTACATTCGACAATCTATACATATAATAAAAATGTAACCGATCGCTGTCTGTACATGGAAAAATATATGAGAAAAAATACTATTGGGACCTATATCAACGCAAGTAGAACCCAAAACAATGATTTTTAAAATTTTTGTCTGTTTGTCTGTGCATTTGTGCACGCTAATCTCAGAAACGGCTTATACGATTTAAATATGGTTTTCACTAATATATTGTGGTAAGCTTCACTTAACATTTAGTGCTTGTTTCATGTCAATCGGTTCATAAATAAAAAAGTTATGCCAATTTAAAGAATCACATCGAACATTCGTTAATTTACTACGAAATCGTATAGAAGCAGATATTTTAACAGGTTGCGGAATAGCTGATAGTGTTTTTATTCCTCGGACTCCTGTCATTCTAAACAGTCTTTCATTTAGTTTTAAACGAGACCAGTTTCCAGTGAGCCTATGTTTTGCGATGACTAATTAAAGTAATTAATTAATTAAGTAATTAAAGTAAAGGTAAGACACTAAAAGTTGTGGGTGTGGATCTAAGTATTAGCTGTTTTTCGGTCAGCTTTATGTGGCTCTATCACGTGTTAGCATTACTAGCAGCCTGTATGCTTTGATCCCTGATGGCTATACGTCTAATCCATACATCCATACATATTATAAAAGGCTTTGTCCTGACTGACTGACTGACTGACTGACAGACAACGTAAAGCCTAAACCGCTGGTCGTAGCGACTTGAAATTTGGAGGGTGTGTTTGTCTTAATGTCTAGAAGTGTACAAAGAAAGGGTTTTTAAAAATTCAACCCTTAAGTGTATGAAAAGGGATGAAATCGATTGAATGAAACGTCTTCATTTTTTAAGTTACAGCTTTGAAATTTTGTTTTGGAATACTTTTATTTAAATAAAAAATACGCTCATAGTTTATTTTTTACTGGGGTGGATTTATAGGAGTGAAATAAGGGATGAAATATTGTATGGAAAGATCTTTGCTTTTGAAGTTGGCGACTTGAAATTTGGAGGGAGGGGGAAGGGAGGGGGAGGAAGAGGAAAGGAAGGGAGAAGTGAGGGGAAAGTGCGGGGATAGTGAGGGAGAAGTCAGGGGAAAGGGAGGGAAAAGTCAGGGGGAAATTGACTGCCTCTGTATTTCGGTGGTACTGTGTATGGACTGTGAGGTCGCGGATTCGATTCCCGCTCAGTGCAAATATTTGTAGCATGAACATGTCTATTTGCATTGGTCTGGGTGTTTATATGTATAATATGTATCTATTTACAAAAATAAAAGTATTTAAGTATGTTTATCCGTATTCTAGAACCCATAATACAAGCATATAATATGCTTACTTTGGGTCTAGATGGCGTTGTGTAAAAATAAAAAAGGAAGAGGGAACTTAGGGGGTGTGAGGAGGCAGTGAAGGGCAAGTGAGGGGCAAGTGAAGGGCAAATGAAGGGGACGTAAGGGAAGTGAGGGAAAGTGAGGAGTCAGAAGTGGTGGTGAGTGAGTGGGAAGTGAGGGAAAGTGAGGGAGATGGGAGGGAGACGGGAGGGGAAGGAAGGGGAGGGGAGGGGAAGGGAGGGGAAGGGGAAAGTTATTGTAGTGAAAATTTGCCTTTGTGTATTGTATGTTGTTTTACGGGGGATATCTTTAGGTAGGTGAAAGAGGGTTTGTACGAATGGTGATGATGATGAGATTAGAAATAGTATTCAAAACAGTATTTAAACAATATAAAAATGTCTATTGAAAAACGATATTCATGTGAGCGAAGCCGCGGGCAAAAGCTATACATATATAAAAACGAAAGGTCACTCACTCACTCACTCATCTCATCACGAAATCTCAAAAACTACAAGTGCTAGGAGTTTCAAATTTTGGAAATAGGTGCTCTCTAAGACGGGATTTTGCGAAATTTATTTCCCTGGAGTATAAAGGGGAACAAAATTTGTATGGAGCTTCTATAGTTTTTGAAAATAGGAGTGCCAAGTTTCGTTAAATATCGCAAAATTTCGTCTGTTTTAGGGGTAGCGGGTGAATAGATTTAAATCGGATTCGCCTTAGAGACGGATTATACTGATATTTATTACTAATATACAATGTACGATTGCCGTAAGATTAGGTAAGAAATATTCTCACACAGGCACACATCTGAATTTTCACGCGAACGAAGTCGCGGGCAACAGCTATATATAATAAAACTGTAACCGGTCGCTGTCTGTTCATGGAAGATATATGAGAAAAATATTATTGGGACCTTTATCAACGCAAATAGAACCCAAAACAATGATTGTTACAATTTTTGTCTGTTTGTCTGTGCGTTTGTTCACGCTAATCTCAAAAACAGCTTATCAGATTTAAATATGGTTTTCGCTGATACATTGTGGTCAGCATCACTTAACATTACGTGTTTGTTTCATGTCAATCGGTTTATAAATAAAAAAGTTATGCTAATTTAAATAATCACGTCATAAATGTGGTATACATTTAGCTTAGCTTAGTTTGTTTTTAAGTTAGGTTAACACGTCTTATTTCTTTATTAAAATGTAAATTAAAATGTAAATACTTTATTAGTTAAAATGTAAATACAAGTTAGATATATTTTCTGGATTTATTTTATTTTTTATTTTTTGTGATAAAAACATGTTTGTTAACACGTTTCATTACGAAATAGGTGGAATTGAATTGAATTACGAAATAGTAGTAGTCGATTTACGCTGGTTTCAACATGAATGGGTCGGATCGACCAGGGATGTACTACCCTCTCATAGTTTTCGACGTAAGAGTAATAGTATCCATATTATTCCGTTTCGTTCGGTAAGCGCGAGAGCCGGAGGCCCAACTAATGCAGAGATGACAAACCTCGCAGCATGTGTGGGACCAGCTGAGTATCCGCGGAGTCATTGTGTGGGTGGTGTGGGTCAATCCGCCGGCCAGGGAGACCCGTATAAACGGTGGTGCTGCTGGCCGCCCGCGGCATTGTACAAGGGCCCAATTAGACCTAACCAAAAAAAAAGAGACTGCCCCACCAGGTTGCGCATAATCTCGGAGTGGTTCGTCGTGCAGGTTGGTGACCGGATAGTGGGACCCGGCGACCATTTTCGAGACGGTACGGGGGCCTTTTGCGAGCAGTCCGTATCATGGAAGCCCGGAGGCCTAAGACCCTTGAGCCTTTACAGCTGCGAAGAGACATCGCCTCCTCAACGGCCGTCTTCTATCGCCTATACCACGGAGAGTCTTCTCAACAGCTCTTTAAATTAATTCTACCCTCTCCATTTTTATCCAGAACGACACGTGCGGGACTGAAGTGCTACCCTTTCACAGTGCAATCTAAAGGGTCTCGAACCAAACGGTTCAGCACTTTATACTTTTGTCGCTCAGTTAAAGCCTGGAACTCTTTACCAGCGCATGTGTTCCCACCTAACTTTCATCCTGGGACTTTTAAGCGAGGCGTGAAAAAGCATCTCACTAAGCCGCCATAGTGGAGGCCACCATACCAGTAGTTTGGCTTTTGGAATGGTGTCCACTACTTCTGAATTCCACTGACTGCTTACCATCAGCCAGAGTAGAGGCACTTTGGCAGGCTAATATAAAAAAAAAAACTTATAGCGTTTTTATTCCTCGGATTCCTTTCATTCCAAACAATTTCCCGTTTAGTTTTAAACGAGTTCAGTTTCCAGTGAGCCTATATTTCGCGATGACAATTAATGAGTGTGGATCTAAATATTAACTGTTTTTCGCATGGTCAGCTTTATGTGGATTTGCCATGTGTAAGTAATCCTAGCAGCCTGTATGGCTTTGATCCGCAATGGCTATACGTCTAATATCGTAGATAGAGAAGCATTTACTTTAAAGATTTTTCTTATTCACCTAAACGAAGATGTTTATAATTCAAAACAAACCAAAAGATATATCCAAAAAATGCTGCCCAAAATCACTATTCCACGCGGACGAAGTCGCGGGCACAGCTAGTATATCATAAAACATTATATTTTAGTTTAGGACGCTCATAGCTCGTTGCGTTCACTGATCGGTAACCGATTAGCGGGTTAAGCAATGATGGGTGATCGCTTAGTGGTATTTGATCTGAGCGTCTCCGTGCTTCGGAGGGCACGTTAAAAGTCGCTCCCGGTTGTTACCAAGTTGATAACAATCGTTAGGTCAAGTCGGATGCTCCTACGGGCGACTTGAATAAATCCTGACACTAGGTTGATAACTAACCACTCGATATTTGGTTTGTTAAATAGTAGAGTAAGATTTTTGGTAGTTCTTCTTATTGTTCTAGCCAGGTCAACGAACTGAATATGCGCAAAATAGGTGTAATTTCCCTTTTAAGGTGTCTACACACCAAAGCCGCCGGCACGGTGGCACAACCCGCCGGGCAAGGCCGGCGGCCTCATTTTGAAACAAGATCAAAGCCGCCGGCTCGGCGGCATAACCCGCCGGGTTCGTGCCGCCGGGCCGGCGGCTTTGGTGTGTAGACACCTTTATAATGTTGACGGTTATAATCTTCATTTATGTGATGTAGGTAAAATTAATATAATGTTTGTAGAGCAACAGTTATGATGATTTGACGTGCCAAAATAATATATAAATAATGTAATTGACCTAAATATTATGGAATATGAAATGTAAAACCGACTTATTGACGTAAATATGTGGCGTCCTGTAATTTATAAACATTTATTAGTTCATGATCTAAATATGAATCTGTACGATTTGATTTGAAAATCAATTATTAAAAAACATCAACACTAACACTTAGACTGGTCTCGGTCATTACTGACTCACGATGAAGAAAAACATCGTTAGAAAATCCGGACTTATAAAAAAGTGGCAAGAATTCATTTTGTAAAAGGCATAATGAACTGGAATGTTAATAAAACCCGCTACATGACAATTATAATACCTGAAATAATGACTTTCTTTACCATTTTCGAATGTTGCTTATAAAATTGTTTGTAAAGTAAAAGAATAATTGGCAAATATATACTTATCATTATTTCTATCATAACTAATTATAAATTCAAATCCACATATCAATTTTAATTGGACAAATTCAACAATATTTTATATTATATTCTAGAAAGAACGATAGAGACACGACGGTACTCTAGTATATTCTGAGAAACCTTAAAATATACGCACTAGATCAGTGTCCGTCTGCATTTGTCAACAAAACTAGGTCTTTGAAACCCACCTAATATGATACGCCGACCAACTCTCTTGTCTCTATAATTTACTAGCTCAAAACAATGTCCACTATTTAATGAGTCCTTTCATCTCTCATTTAATCTATTGATAAAAACAATAATTTTATTGCCATTCTGAAAATTAAAAAAGAAAACAGGTTGAATATTTCTTTTGCCTGCTATAAAACTTAAAAGTGTAAATCGAAACGTCAAAAATTGCGCGCCCACGTTTGGAATTTTCCATTCGAAATATGAATTTACTTCGAACTGAGTAATAATATTTTATGGTTTGTAGTGTGAAAAGATTAATTTCATTTTTCGTAAAAAAACAACTAACCATTTTTTTCAATTCGGTGAGTCATGAGAAAAATAGATTATTTACTAAGAAAAATAAATTTATTACATAAAATAATAATTCCTATAAAAATATTGGCATTATCAAAAAATACGTGTACTTAGTACTTACCTACCTATAAGTAGTAGTTACATAAATAAATTAAATATTCTGAAAATCTCTCCTAAGTCTAGAATAGTCTGGTTATTTGTTTTTAATCTCTAAACTCGGAAATCGATATTTCCTTTGTCTATTTTTCAGCTAACTTACTATTAACGCAAAGAGAGGGCCTGTTTAAATAATTTATTTATTTGGCAATAAGAAGTTTATATTATGTGTTTATGAAAATATGTAACAATTTTGTAAAAAAGTATCAAAGTTAGGACGAGTTGCTAATAAAAAAAATAAAAGGCAGTATGTCATGTGATGTATGTAGCAGCACACATTTTCCGTAAACATTATTGTCTTAAATCAAAGAAAGGAGGTCTTTATCTCGATCTCGGTTCTCTTATGACATTGCCAAAATTTATTGTAATATTTCTGTGAAATCGTGAATCGTAAAGTTCAGGGAAATGGTTAATGACACTGAATCTATCGAAAATAGTATTAGTTATAAAATGGTTTATGGCTAAGGAAAAATTAGCGTTTCAACACAAATTTCCAGGTAAACATTGTCATGTGTAGAAATGATGTTTATAAAAACATAATATCACGATTTTTCCCTACGACTTAGACATTCGCTAGGTATAATCCTATGTAACAAAACCTCAGAAAAATATTACGCTAAAGTAATGCACTTTGTCCATTTATAATTGTCTAACAATAGAATTGCTGTAGCATGCAAAACATATTCGCAGTCGATAGCAAATCCTTTTTAACCAAACACTAGGCAACATGCTGTGTCGCGAGCGATAACGAACACAAAATACAAATAGACACAGACTAAATTTTATCAAAAAAAATCGAACCAGGTACCTCTGGCTCAGAACACCGAGGCGGTCAAACACTAGTATTAGATAAAACAGATTTCCAATAGATTGAACTTGATACTGTTAGCAATGTCGTCTATAATTACCGCGGCACCTGACGTCCACCGGATGTTGCGCGTGCGCAGGTGTCGCCTACTTTGAGCTTTAAGACGTTTCCGCTTTCTCAATGGACTGGACGGGCGGGAGTTCTATTTCGTGAAAACTTGTGGAAAGTTACATTTATTTTACTGGAAATGTTAGATAGGTGTTTTATTACTTTGAAATATATGTAGATTTTATTTTTCAATGGTCCTTTTATTAAAAACATCTAAAATTTATTGGTGTTGGCAGATTTAATGCCTTAGGTATTCTCTACCAGTGTACCACTGGGTGAATCAGCATGTTAACCGTCGCTCATGAATTGCCACACTTTTGCAATGCCTGGGACTCGGACAAGTCACTGCTCTGCGTTGTAAAAGCTAATTAAAAAAAACCTTAAATAAGGTAAAACATTCTCTTGTTCTTCCTTTAGTAAGCCATACAAAAGTTTCAACAAAAATAAACTCTATTGAAATAACTATGAAAGCGAACACACTAGTACATCACAATATGTCAAGCCACTGACAAATTTATCGGTGTCGTCAAGCTAAGGCCTCAACCTTCCCTGTCCAGTTCAAGGTGGCTTCCTGGCTCCATCAAAGCATTTGCTGAAAAGCTTTTGCATGACAATTTATTTAACATCAATGGATTCGTTACAAACTGGTTCTTTGTGATTGACTTTATAGCTTCAGTACATAAGGCTGTAAATTTTGTAATGACACTTGGTTAAAAGGAACTGTAATTGCTTTTACAGTTTACGAGAATTTTGTTGATTCTAGTAAAATGAAAATTTGTTACTTACTGCAAATTATTTATGGTTAAAAATTTACGGAAAGTATTTAATTACTAAAATAGACAATTCTAATGGCAAACTACAAAATATGCTAAAGCTTATTAAAAGCGTATATCATTCTTCTTACATGTAAATATGTTAAATAGATACAATAATTATTATGAACATTCCTAACACTGAGGGTGTGGGTGCGATTTCTTGACTTTAACTTAATGTTAAACGCAAACATTTTCTATGAGAATTAGTAAAAAAACTGCTGTATTATGGTAGAATCACTGACTTTCTCATAAAGTCTTAATAGCTTATTGGTTACAAAGAACAATTTACGAGTTTATGAATGAATATAATGGATTTAACATTTTGCCTTTTTATTTTTAATGCTGGACAAGCCAGTGTTTAAATTATAATATCACTAATACTTTGTAGTCATTTGTTTATAATATGAAAAGTAGCAATGAAAGAATGAATAAACATGATTGTGAATGCTTTTTTTTTAACCAGAGAAGAGAACCGACACAACATTCAACGGCGCTCATAAATTAAGTTCTTCGTTTTCGGTTACAGTATACAGAAAACTAATTCAAGCTTGTTTTGATTGAACCCAATATTAATCTTAGTTTATTACCAACGGGTTAATATTTAGGTGAACGTTGACGTCACAGCTAAACGAACAGTTTTCTAACAGAACCGATGACCGATTTTCATATTACAATGTTTTGCTATGTGTTTTCGTAATCCAGAATTATAATAAGCCCAAGGTTTAAGTTAGGCTGATGTTAACATAGTCTAAACAATAAAGTGTCTGATTTATTTTTGCATTAATTAGTGCTGTACCTAATACATTGCCAAGAGAGTCTCAAGAACCTACATCTTTGTCTGCTTAAAGGTTTTTCTATAGAATTAATATATATATATATTATATTATTGACGAACTATCAAACAAAATTGAGGAGGTTCCATCAAAAATATAAATTACTAGCTTTCCGCGACGCGGTTGCACCCGCGTCTTAGCTTACTGTTCTGCTCCCGTCGCCAGTAGCGTGATGTTACCTTTCTCAAGTGGGCTATCAAACGCAAAAAGAATTATTCAAATCCGACTGGTTGTTCCGGAGAATAGCGCGAACAAACAAACAAACAAACTCCTGCGCTTTACATAATATACATAGTATAGATATAAAGCTTGTGTTATAGGTTCTAGAATGCGGATAAGCTTATTACTTTTTTTTTCTAAAATACTTATTATGCATTTGACTGGCCTGTTGGTCTAGTGGTTAGTGACCCTGACTGCTAAGCCGGAGGTCGTGGGTTCGATTCCCACCCAGGACAAACCTTTGTGTGATGAGCATGATTGTTTGTTCTGTGTCTGGGTGTAATTTATCTATAATATGTATGTATTTACAAAAAAAAAAGTATATAAGTAGTATATCAGTTGTTTAGTACCCATAACACAAGCAAATATAATTGCTTAATTTGGGGCTGAATGGCGCTGTGTGCATGTGGTAGAATATTATTATTATTATTATTATTTATATAATGTAAATTAGTATTTCAATCGTCTTCTAATTATGAGGTAGAAAGCTATTTAAATAAAAGTGAACCGTTTAGTTAATGGCAATTTATTACGGACCTGACGGGTCAGGCTCGGGTCTGATAAATTGTAAGTAATATGTCAAGTATGTTAGAGTAGTGTGAAATTATATAGGTTTGTACAGCAATCGGTTTTATGTCAGTTTTGTTTGGCGACCTCGTTTGACTAAATGTTGCGTTCGCCCACTTAAAGATTTTAATCGTTCGTATATATCCACTTATATAAAATTTTGTTGATAATATTAATGTTTTTTAAACTGTGATTGTCTGTGACTGCGTCTGTGCTTCGATGGTACTGTGTATGATTCACTACGCAGATATCGCGGGCTGTATTCCCAATATTTGTATGCATAAACATGTCTATTTGCATTGGTCTGGGTGTGTATAATATGTTAATATTTACAAAAAAAAAATATTTAAGTATGTATATCTGCTTAATAGAACTCATAGCACAAGCTATAATACATGCTTACTTTGGGTCTAGACGGCGCGCGTTGAGTGTAGTTGTGAGATATTATGTGGGATATTAAATATATTAATGTACAGTAGGTATATATTAATGTATTACGTCGGTGTGAAAATCACATCTCTCTTACCATTATGCTGTCATATGTTTGATTTATATCGACACATCTTCTAATAAGTTTTTATACATTTTTGATTGTACCTAATCAATAAAAGCCTGTTATTTAAGCAAAAACAGCATTAAGAAAATAACAAATAATAAATGAAAGACACCAAGAAAGAGACGGTACTTAATTAGGCTTCCAGTCTTCTCACTCACCGAACGAAACGGCATTACACGCATAATGACACATATAGTAGTCAAACAAACGCCCAATGACACGTAGATATCACCACTTTAAAGTCAATGTTCTATGAGAAGGTAGATAACTTCCTTGTTAATTTGGTTCAATTATTCTGAAGCTAGCAAATATCTGCTAAAAGTTTTATAAACCGAAATATTTTCTACCTTGAAATCCCAACAAATAATAGAATCATAGACAGTACAAAAATAACCAGCCAGGTGAAAAAGAAAACTAAAATCTTTACCAAAATAGTTTACACACATATAGGTCGTAGTGAATTCAGCCGTTTTGTTTATTTGGAATACATGAAGCTCTTTGATCAGTGTCGATATGTTTTAAATAGCTATTAGAACAGGATATTGGGCAAATGTTATGCTTACCAAGGTGAAATTTAATTTTATATTTGTTACGAAATATGTTGATTTTATAGAGCCATGATTTTTATATGACTAAGGTAACGCACAAGCCGAAAGTAAGCAGTGACGGTAAGTTATGGACTCTTGTAACATTATAAGTATCACTTGCGTGTTAGCGAATCTGTTACAAGCCTTTTAACTTCTTTCTTGATGAACTATATGTTCAATTTACATGCTACTTGAAATTGTAACTTAAAATTTTTTTTAATAACTTGGCGATTAAAAAGAGTAGCCTGAGTTTCTTGCCAGTTCTTCTCGTGACCCTACCGTACGTCAGCGAATTTTGTAATTTTGACATTCATAAGTTTTAATTCAATTAATTCAATAGAATAAAAGTCTTTTACTTTGACTTAGTATCTCGGTAAAATCTTGGTGGAAAAGTGAACTATGGTTTTGAAGAATAAGCTTAGATTATCTAATAAAGAAGAGTTACTCATAGCTTGAAGACTAAGCGGGCTATAATGTCAATGTGTTTACACAGGCTAGTATGGACAGTATATCCACAGAAGTTAACCTTATTAATATGGACCTTGCACATATTAAGTGCTGGTCAGACAGGTTTGGTTCCCGATGGTGCCCAAGATACAAGCACTAGCTTAGTTTGGGACCAATAGGAAACTACCTATATTGTATGTAATTTATATTTATTAATAAATTGAATTGAAATTTTTTTTTTTGACATTAATTTATTGATACATTTTGACATAATTTATAAAATGATTTTTTTTTTGTATTAATTATAAATGACATGATGCCCGAGCCATATTTGAACAGTTAAGTACACATTTTGTATTGTTTTGTTAAAATTGTATACTTAGTATTGTTAAATTTTTTTACATTGTGATTTGTGAAATAGAGGTACATTCTGAACTCCTGTGGTAAATTAAGTTCATCTTACTTTATACTTATACCAAAAATTAACAGTTTATATAATATCTACATAGAAACATTTATCACAGTTCACATGTTGCCTTTACCTTTTGTAGCAATATGCAAATTGAGGCAACCTGTAAAGCACACATTTTACTTTTTAATTTTCTTTACAACATAGAAAGCTGTAAGTAATTAAGTATCTATAGAGTTAAGTGTATTGCCTGCGTCACTTTGCATGCTACTTGAAACTGTAACTTACAAAAATTGTAATAACCTGGCGATTAAAAAGAGTGGCCTGAGTTTCTTGCCAGTTCTTCTCATGGCTCTACTTCGTCAGCGAACTGGCTGTAGGTTAATTTGCTGACATTTTGTAAACTTTGACGTTCATAAGTGTTAATTTAATTAACCTAAATGAATAAACATATATTTCATTTCATTTCATTTCGAAATTGAATTGAACTGTAAACCCGTCAAAGTGTCAAGCAATCATCGTAGGGAGTCAATGTCTTACGTGCAGGTTAGACACGTCGAATCTTCCACTGATTATCTTTGACGGGACAGCAATAAATTTATCGACAACTGTATAAGACTTCGGTCTAATAATTGACTCCACATTAAGGTGGCAAGCCCAAGTGACATATGTTTGTCAAAAAGTTACCGGAACCCTACGTGCTCTGTAGCGTCTCAAAAATTTTCTTTCTTGCAGGACTAGAACAATGCTCGTGCAGGCCTTAATTTTTCCACTGATTGACTATGGTGATGTATGCTACTACAAACTGAATGCAGATCTTCTCAACAAACTTGACCGTATTCTTAATAACTGTATTCGATTCGTTTTTAATCTTCGCAAGTATGACCATGTGTCTACTTATTGTGCCGTTTTGAATTGGTTACCTATCGTCAAACGCCGTAGTTTGCGTGCACTCAATACACTCTTCTCCATCCTTACATCCCCAAACTCACCTCCCTACTTAACTCCTTACTTTCAATATCTCAGCTCTACCCATGATAGAAACCTTCGTTCATCTAATAATCTAACTCTTGCAAGTTTCTCACATACCAGTGGTTTTGTTCATTCTTCTTTCTCTGTCCAATCTATCCTTCTTTGGAATGCCCCTCCCACTTGAAATCAGGAAGTCCACCAACCGTTACACGTTTAAAGTCAAAGTTCGAGAATTATTATTAGCAAAATAATGTGGCAGAATCATCTCA
Source organism: Parascotia fuliginaria (assembly GCA_963082885.1). Classification (NCBI taxonomy): domain Eukaryota; kingdom Metazoa; phylum Arthropoda; class Insecta; order Lepidoptera; family Erebidae; genus Parascotia; species Parascotia fuliginaria. Next base: position 21,330,836 of record OY720172.1, read on the forward strand.
TACTGTTGTGTATTTTATATACGGTATATAGTATATTATATATATATGTGTGTGTGTGTGTGTGTTATATAGTATCATTGTATATAATATAGAAATTGTATTATTAGGTATTTCTTAAATATCGTATATTTTATTGATAACTTATTATTAAATTTATCTTACTTATTATGCCTTTGGCATTAAGTCCGCCTATACATGTGTTTTTGTGTATGAAGTTTTAATAAATAAATAAATGTCGTTAGAGTCGACGACCTGAAAAAGATTGAATGCGAAAGGCGAAGGGCTTTTATGACATAATTTAGGGGAGACCCACGTGCAGCAGTGTACTGCGAGTAAGTTTTGATTAAGATGTTGATTAATCTTAAAGTAGGTTTCTATTGCTATTAAAACAAAGCTTTTAAAAAGTCTATATCTA